>CM077820.1:52414630-53753382 GCA_039720395.1 Liquidambar formosana | reverse complement strand
AAAAATTATACTCCATCCATTCCTAAATTATGGTCTCTTTTTATTTTGGGATGTTCAAAATTATCGTTATATTCGACAACATGATTCTTCTTATTTCATTTGTTAAAATATCCTTAAAAAGTTATTTTTCATATTTTTAATATTTGTATACTTGAAGGTAAAATTAAAATATTAAAACATATAAATTGATATGAAAGCATTAGTAGGATTTCTAAAAATTTGTGTTTTAAAAAAAAAAATTTAGGAACAGAAAGTATAAGAAATGGCTAAACATTAAGATATATTTACCCATTTGAGAAAAAAACAGAAAGAATTTTTAGAGTAAATTCTCTTTGACATGTCCGAGAATTTTAGCCGTCATTAACTGTCAGCTTGATAAAGACGGTTAAGGGTAAAGTCAAATTCTTGTGAAATGATTCATTGACTTTTTCACTGCATTGGGGAAGTGTGTGGCATCAAATGGCAACTTCATAATTAATATAATACATGGGCATATTGTTAAGACGACCTAAGACACATACATGTAGATGTAGTTGACTCGTTTCTCTCTCACATCAGCCTTCCACAAGAGAGAGAGAGAGAGAGAAAATAAAAGTAGAAACTAGAAAGACAGCATCTAGGGTTTGCACTCTGCAGATTAGGGTCCACCCAAGAATCCTGCTAAACCGAAACACGTTTTCTCTTTTCCCATTGGCCTATATCTTTTCTCTAGCATAATATCTACCCTACTTCCGTTACCGTTAATGGGTCACCGTTACATTTCCAACATAACCTTCCACTTGTGGAGGAAAAAAAAAAAAAACTTCTTGGAGACTATCGTTAATGAAATCAAAATCATACAATTGGTTGAGTTTTATATTTTCAAAATAACCCCTTAGCATGAATTTTCATACCACAAACTATATGCAAAATTCATTCAAGATCAAGTTACCGATCATCAATTGGTTTTTTATTCACATAATTTCAAGATCAAGGCATGGATTTATATAATTTACTCGTGGTTTTTTATTTTTTTGTTTTTATAGAAAAAATCCCACCCTACAACATGTTAGCATGAGGAAAAAAAAAAAAAATTTTGAAAACCACTACACAGAGGTTGATCTTATTTGAAATTTTTGTATAGACAAATTAATTCATGAGTTTGTATTCATATATCGACTAATGTAAATTTTTTCTAATTTTAAATGATGGACCAATAAATTTTAAAAATTATGATTTAAAAATTAAAAGATTTGAATACAAATTTTCACCCTATGTTAAGATCAACCTACAGAATGAATAAATGACCTTCTATGTAATCAAACCAAGGATCTAAAATGTCCTATCGGCAAACCCTCCGATGCCATGCTCATACAGCTGTGTCAATACGTCCACCTCCCACCACCCAGACCCAGGTTATGTGTATCGAGTGTTCACCAGGCGTGACTTTAACATTACCAACCAACAACGGTAACGAAATATCTATATAAAAAAAAAAAATCAACTGTAACGAAATTAAATTTTTTTATTATAAAATGGACCTTTAAACGGCGTTAGTCACGAGAGCAAGCGCCGACGTAACGTTTACGTTAGCCGTTTAGGACTGCTGTCATAAAAAATGTGGCCCCCATTACACAGCGATGCAACGGTGTTTGCGCGTTCCGAAGCCTACCCTCGTCATGCCAGCTGTTATTTTTATTAATTTTAAATTTTCTAAAGTCTTTTTTGAAAAAAAAAAAATACCACTCTAAAATACTCTTTGTAAATTCTCTCCCAAAATTATTTCTCAATTAAAATAGAGAAAAGTTAGAATGTGAATGCCCCCACGGATGCATTGCTGAACTCTCAGCTTATCTTGAAAAATATTGCACCAATCCCAAGACACACGCCATCATATATACTCTCAAAGGTACTCACACCCGAAAAGTTATAGTGTACGTAAAAAAAAAAAAAACTCACATGTTTTGATTATACACGGGCAAATCAAAGTTTAATTTTCCTTCTCATCCAACAATAATTGATCAGAATTCTACGATCTAATCAGCGTAAGTGGCCAAAATAAAAGAGTTATAGAAAGAAGAATGAGAACACCCACTTGGCAACCTTACCCATCAAATATATTGAGATGGAAATGAGATAAGACATTCTCTCCCATAATTAACAGAAATACCCTTCAATTTTCTAGCTTCCCAAACAACCCCATTAACTGCAGTGGTTGTCCAAATCTTTGAACCTATAGACATGGCCACTCATTTCCTTGATGAAAACCCTAATATCTAATGGGGGTCAACATATTCAAGGCAGCCCTAATTTTTGTAAAGAAATAAAAAAATATCCATCAGTGTCTGATCACTTCAAAACCTACCAAGAAATCAACATTAATGAATTAAATAATTTAGCCCAAATGATGGGTTCTATGACATCCTGGCCTGTAAGCATTGTTTAAGGGATCATGCTAAGATGAAAGAACTAGAGCAACCATGTACTAGTTAATGGGTCCCACCTGAACATAATCTAGACTAAGAATCAACAAAATCGAATGATCCGACAAACCAGATACGATCAATTACTAATCTATAAGTTTTTAATCAGATGGTGAATATCGTCATCCCAAACCAATTGAATACCAAATACTTTTGATCTTCCTGTAGATCAGTGCACACCTGGAGCCCTGTGGCCTGAGATACAAAGAAACTCTTCAGTTAAAGCATGACAATTTGTGACATCCTTTGGTCAGCATTTTTTAGGTACTTTAATGGCATGTAAGAGAAACTTTTATTTTTGCTCTCAATAGCAAAAGAAGTACTTCCTATATATATATATATATATATATATATATATATATATATTTTTTTTTTTTTTTTTGTTTGCTAGATACTTCCTGCATAATAATCAAACAGAAAGCAAGGTTTCAACTTCTAATTCACCGAAACTTCAGTCACTTTGAAATGGCAATCAATTCATAGAAGTTACGTATAGAAGTTAAAGGGAAGTCACACAACAACATTTAAGCTTCACTATAGCATCAGAATTCATTCATCAAAGTAGAAACGCTTGGAAGGTTTATATCAAAGTGTATCTCAACTCTAGAGAAATAAGTTCGAGAATGATTCCAAATAAGTTTTACGCTGAGCTCTTGCACAAGTTTCCTACTGTTCTACTTCAACAACTTGAAGCCATTCGGCTGTATAAGCAAGTCCTACCTGAAATGAGAACCACTTCAGTAGATGTAATAGAAGATTTCAGTTGAGCAACAAGTGTAAACATCATACTTCAAAAAATTGATCCTTCCTTGCCATTAGAAGAGGAATCACAAATTGGGCATGAGAAATCGTACAAGATTAAGTGGATATATTGAAGTTGCTTTAAAACACAGCCTAAATTGTTTCTTTGTAGAAGTCTGTCCATGTCACTTATGATTGTTCACTAGTCACTACCCTTTGCAGGAACGTCAGCTTGAATAGATTCACTTCTCATCATTACCATCAATTGTCTATGAGACAAAATCCCTATTAAGTAGCATCCTGCGGAAATCAAAAGTAAAAGCTAAATTTTATAAGCCAGGTCTCATTTGTCCTTAGTTTGCAAAAAACACATAATGTAGGACGTGAACTGTGCAAGACAAAATCCAATAAGAATGACATGCCTGACATGAACGACAACCAGGGCCCCACACTTGGTGCATAATTGTAACTGATCACATCACACGTGAGTTCTTAAGAGACCCAATAATTCCATGAATTTACTTTAAAATGTGGGCAACTCTCTCTCTCTGAATCCTTTCACAGATCAGGCATTCAGGCCAAGTAATGTATTTTAGGTCCAAAAACTAAGACGTACTTTCTACATGTTGGGTCCAAAAACTATATTTGGTGGAAATTTAGTGTAAAGTAGTAAATGAAAAACTCATCAACCAAAATCCTGCAAGCCTGCATTAACAATTCCAGCTTTTCCATGAGAGGGGTACCTCATTTCTAATAAGATTATTGGTGTGTCTTCAAGTTTTCAAAAAACACCAGGGGAAAAATCTATATAAATTCAATAGCAGACATGAAAGAAGGAGCTAGGAGACCCTAAATTGATGTGTTGAATCCAAAGTGCAGTATATGCTAAATGTCTGGGAATAATAAGAGATCTTGGATCGAATCGATTAATACCGTTACTGTATAGGTAGATCTCGTTGTGAAAGACCTATTTACTGGATGATTCATGGGTAGAGCCAAAGGGTGTGAACTGTACAAGTTACCATAATATTTGATTATATGAAGGAAGGGGCTGATCTCTAGTGGACCTCTCAGTAGGATTCGAACCCAGATGAAGTTCTGACCATCCGTCAGATAAAAAGAACGAATGGGTCTTGTAGGATTCCCAAAATTCTTCGATTTCTTCCGGAAGCAGATGATTATTACCGATTCGATCCGAGATCTCTTATTGAATTGGAATTAAATTTGGCAGCGGATCACAAAATCTTGGTGATCTTCTCTATCTAATAAATGGTGAGTCCGCTTTGAAATTGTCCGCCCTGCACCCACCCCTCGAGTATATGCTTCAACAAGAATCACACAAGGAGACTTCAAAATCCCATAGTACTTTAATAGATAAATTCATATAACTCATCAGACAAGATAGCAGTAGTAACTGATTGACAAATAGATAAAACCAATCTGCTATCTAAGGGCAAAATTTATCCTCCATCTTTGAAAAATTTTCACTCTCAACTCCCATAGATAATTTCTTCTACCTATATGAAAATTACAATGTAATATCCAAAATTTTCCCTTTTGATTCTCATTAAGATTGACTCTCGAGGCCTTGAGGGTGATAATAGCATAATAAACCAAAAGCAGTTATTTAACACATGTGCAATTGTTACTTATTCTTACCTCTCAAAAATTAATTATAAATGTTAAATTCCGTTTAACACTACGAACCTCTTAATTGGTTTGCTCCAATTAAACTGGTGTGTACAATTACATTTAAAACGCATATGCTTGAAATCACTCAAAAGTGATGGACAAATCAGGCCACATTTTCAAAATGCTGAATTCAGGACCCACCTAATCATAAATGGATTTCCCTGTAAACGATATCAAAGCCTTCGACACCCTTGCTCAATAAAAGGAGAATACTCAGCAAAAAAAAAAAGAAAAAACTACTGAAATCTATTTAAGGAAAAGAACATGGAACTTAAGACACGTGCATTTAGAACAGGAGAACCAGCAGCCTACCATAAAGACAAGATCCATCATTGCTACTGCTCTTCATAGTATGGAGGTGTTGACTGAACACATAGATCGGTCCCTCCCCTTCATCATCATCCTCATCTGCATCTACCCAGTTACTAGGATGGTGTTGTGAAAAACCATTACCATTATTTTCTGCCCTTTCTGAAAGCAGCAAATTCAAAAGGTAAAAAGAGAAGAACATTAGTTACTGCAGTAGTAGTTAGATTTGTAAGGTTAACCCAAAGAAATAACACTTCAAATAACCTTGGGGTTCTTCTGCGTGATCTGTTTCCTTAGGATGCAAGCTAATACACTTAGTCAAGAAAATTAGCTGTCATTCTTTCTAGCAGAGCTATGCAGTTAGTATATATCAGGATACATGCAAAGGCTGTTCTGACTACATTAGCAAATGTTTAGGTTCTAGGGTGAGCAGCATGGTTTAGTCACCATTTGCTTTGGTTGGAAAGAGTTAGTGTTTTTCTGAGCCTTATCTATTACATCATACACCCAGTATAGCTCAAGAGTCAAGAGAAGGGTTTAGCACTTTAGCTATCTCCCCATGTTATTGATGAGCACATGGTTTCCAGATACAAATCCATTGGTTTAAATTGTAAAAGGAATCAGCAAAAAGTCCATCCCTGCCATCAGATTAAGCTTTATATAATTTTGATTCTAATATTGGTTAGCAATCATTAGAGAATTTTGATAGTATGATACGAATAAGACGGGTATATCTAATATGTCATTGCATAAATAAATGCAATGGACAGTAGCGAGAATTTTCCAATGCCATTTCTAAAATTGATTTTCCATAAACACAAGACAGAGTGTTTGTTAAATCTAAAAGGAAGTTTCTACTGGTGGACCTTTTCATTGCTTGCTTTCCATACAGAGAATCATCCAAGTACTGATTAATATTTGCAATTGGAACTCCAACATGAAGAACACATTTTGTTTGTGTTACTCAGAAATATTTCTCCCTTGTTTATCTGATTAGATGGTAAGGCAGACCTGGATCATGGACTTCTCCCAGTATTTCAAGAAGTTGTTATATTAGTCTTATGGAAAAATTATTGAAGCTCAGCCTAGAGGCACATGCCCCGTAAGGATCACAACTCAACCCGTGATGCACAGAAGTGCATTTGAGGTTCAATTTAAGTTTGATGCCCTGTGTAAAGTAAAACTAAGGTTTGCAGGCTTGCAGCACAACTGGACAATCAAACCATACTTATGTTTGCCTTAGCTCTTTCTTTCCCAACAATTTGTAAAAATAAATGAACTATATTTTAGGAAACATAAAGAGAAATGGCTTGAAAGTATGACGATTAACATGTACTACTCCCCAAGTATTTCCCCGCATCTCACCTTGGATCTTACCTTCTAGACCACTAAATTCTCTTTAAAAGTCCTTCGACAGTATATCAAAAACTTGATGACTGTACCATCAGCCCTTGCGGCCTAGTTGTGGTACCTGGGATGGGTGAGGGTTTGGGTAGTCATAGGTCTAAGGGGTTGATTCATCTCCAATGTAACCAAAAAGAAAAAAGGAAAGAAAAAACCTTGATGACTGTGAATATTCTACAACTGACCCCGAGACAGAGGGTAAACAGCATGAGCACTGCAGAACTATTGCGTTTAAATACTAGCCTACAAGACTCAGACTTGAGACTACACTCCCAGAGAGAGAGAGAGAGTAGAGAGAGAGAGAGAGAGAGAGAGAGTCATAGCAGTTATCAGACAAACATTAGGACTCCAGGAAATTTTAACTCATAAAAGTTCAACAAATAGCATAATCAAGAAAACAACAGAATTTGGATACGAGATATGACCAGCAGGCACATTTCCTCCAGCAGACCCAGCCTTTGATATTTGTATTGTGCTAATTCTTTGAATTTCCCTGTGTTCACTAGCATTCAGATTTCCTTCCCCTTGAACCTGCCTCTCTTCAACACCACTACCACTTTTGGCTACACTTCCTGTTTTAAAGTAGGAGTATAAAGATCTTGGGCATAATATATCATCACCATTTAAACAACGAACAAATAGTTACCTGACAGTTCAGACCATATTCGGGTGTGATCAGATGGGTGCTCGGAGACATTTTCTCTTGGCCTCTCTTGCTGTGCTTGGGACCCCATCCTGTGATCAGACTGGCCATGCATTGTGGTAGATGCTGGTGGAGGTTCTGAGGGATTTCCTTCATGGAGCTGTGATACAAGCATGCTTGCAAGTACAAGTGTAGCATCAAAGTTTGAATTGGAGCCATCATCTAAACCGAATTTTGGTGCCATTAGAATAGGCCTGTTCCCCAGTACAAAGTCTTTCAATACCAAAATCATAATTAAAACAACTTGCATCCAAAACACTGAACACGAAGGGTGAGCTAAGACTTTCAATAAGTATCGTATTTTCCTGTCTACAATCTTAGATACCCTTAGGCCTCAAGAACAACTAAATTCAGTGACAGTTCTTTTATCTTTAATCACTATCAAACACATGAGAATTGATAGAATGGTTAAAATCACCTTAAACATGTGGTAAAATCCATCCACTACTAAGAGAAATGTCTTCATTTTGTATTAATGTTTTCATCTAATTTTTTAATATGTGCTTTTTAATGTTATATATATATAATTATATATATATATATATAAACATAACCAAATAGAAAATAAATAAATAAATAAAATAAAATAAAACTAAAGGGGAAAAAATGGCATGGGAACTAGAAAAATCTTACTCCCCAGCTTTCTCGAAAAATAAGTGAATGTCAACTTCACATCCCTCGCAAAAAGAAATAAATGCCTGAAATTTGTAAAACACAAAAAGTTGCAGCAAATGCTTCACCAAAGTAAATGGAGATATTACACAATCCTAAAGTACACAAACGGATGAATCATATTGGCCACATAAATTCATATATATAACCATATAACATCAAATAATAAAGATAAATGTGATGAGAATGATGGTGAATGGTGACTAGGTAGATCTTATTCACATCTAATAGATAACAAGGCTAGGTTCTAGGCATGGTATACTCAACCTTCAATTCCTTCACACCAAATGTCACGTCTACAGGGTCTCCAGTGTGAGTATACTGCACAAACTCTTCTGTAGGATCTATCCACAGCTGAGTGTGTAGGGATGAGTCATTGTCTACAATTGAAAAGTTGTATCATAATATACTCGTTTGTGATAAATTCAGGAAAAAGAAAAAGAAAAAGAATTTCCTACTCTACCTTTGGTTGGGTCTACATAGCTTCTAAGTTCAACAGCTTTCCCTCCAATTTCACTAGCGGCATCCGAAGGTAAAGAAGAGGGTTCTGTGGCAATGATAGTAATCTCCTGAAGGGATGACTGAAAATTAGCCAGCAATCTGTTGACATCACGAGGCCTCACCACAAAGTTACTTGGAAATCTTCTCCGATCAAGAGACAGATGTTGTATGTCAGGCTCTACATTGCAGGTAATCCAATAAGCTTTTCTGATACCTGCACAGTGTATAGAATAAAGATTTCTTAATCTTCGATAAAATTTAAATTAAACCAAAAAAGTATTATAAGAAGATTATAAGATGAAAACAGCCGCATGGTGCAACTACTCCTTGCCATATACGTGGCACATCAAATCATTAATCTATAGTATCTGATCAGTGAACATTTCCATGATGGGTCAAAGTGCGAATGTGAATTTACTATTGTGCGACTAGAGTTCAACAGAGATGGCTAAATTGGCAACCCTAAAATCTGGAATAACTCCAAATAGTTAAGGTTGTGATAGCCAAATTTGAGTTATCTTCTGATCATGACTCATTCTAGAGGTGCCCCACTAATGAACAGTCTTCAGTAAAGGTTTACCAGCCATATAGAGGGTGCAGATGGAGCCCAAAGTCTAAAAAATATAATACAATTAGCTACAACTCAGCACAAATGACCTTGTTAATATAATAATATATAATTTTTTTTTTTTAATGTGGTGGTGACGGCTCCATTGACAAGACCAACTTGGCAATCAAAGTACTATATAACACACTACAGAATGATTACAATTCCAAATGGCCCATGATTGAAAACCATGATGCACCAAACCTAGACACTATCACCCTTTATGTGCATCCACCCATCAATCTCTAGCTTCTACCACCCAAAAGCCGAGTGAAAGGTCTGTATCTAGAACTGCTTCCTGTATTAAATTTGAGCCAGAAAGATGAACAATGCATAAGAAATGTGAAAAGCACTTTACCACTATAGCAATTCAACGTCCATTGAACTTTTGATGCATCAGGATCAGGCAATTGCACGCACAACTGATCAATAGTCGTAATGGGTGTCCTAAGAACAGCACAAATGGCCTAAAAACACCAAGTCAGGTAAGAATCTAATTATGCAATCCAGTCAATCCAAACACCCATACTGAAATATGATGCATACCTTCACGAGCACGCTACATTGCACTTGGGTGCCAGAAACTGTATAGACGTCAAAGAAATCAGGCTTAAATGTGATAGTTTTAGGCAGACCGTGATGAGTTGAGAGTGTGAAAGGTGAGCTGCAGGTGAAAATAAACAAATAAACATTATGCATATAAAACCAGTAAAATTATAACTAATGCTCGATGAGTTTGATGCTGTTTTTTTCTCTAACACCCTTTTAACCTGTTTGGGAATTTCACATCCAGTTGATGTAATTCAAATAATTAGAACAGGTAAAAGACACTGAGATTATGTTCACTAAAATCCTGCTTGGTTGCTGAGAAAATGTAAGAAAATAAATCCTCAACTCAACAAAACCTTAATCCAAACTACATGGGATTGGCTACATGAATCCTTTTATACTATTCAATTCAAACTGTGTCCCCTGCTAAATCCTTAGCACGCATGTCCTATCTCATCACATCTAGCATGGATGTCCTTTCTCATCACACCAAAGCACATTATTGTGGGCCTTCTTCTCGCCCTTTTGAGGCCTTCGACTTGAGTCATGCTGTCTAGGTGCACTATTAGGTCTTCGATGCACATGACCAAAATGTTATCCAATTACTGTAATAAATTAAAATTTTGAATCTTAGATTTGTCATTATTGGGACCTACAAGAACAAAAAAAAAAAAAAAAAAAAAAATCTCCACTTAACCTAGCCTAAGACAATTATTCCCACCAACGAGCCATTGCTTCACTCAGATAGGGTTTGATCGCCTTGCCTTCTATGAATCAGTGAAGAGCTATTTGACTTAATTGAGGCGATTCTTTCCACTTTGGGGAAACCAAAACAGCATAAAACTTTACATTCTTTCCTTGATTTTCTCAACAACCAAAGTGGGGGTAATATTATTCATTTCTCGAAACCCCACACCCCCAAAGAATCAGAGAATTCCACTCGACCGAGCCTAATACAACTCTATGGCTTAGTTGGGGGATGAGTTTTTCAATTTCAAGGAAAAACAAATCAGTTATACTTCACTTTTCCCTCCATTTTCCCGGATACCAAACGGAGCCTAGGAATTCTTGCTCCAACCCCACTAATTTGACAAAAAATTGCGACTCAAATCAGAAATAAACACAATTCCGTAGAAACATATCAGTTTCCTATAAAGAAAAAATTGCTCAAACGCGTCCTTCAGAAACCCTAAAATCATCAAGGGATGATTTTCAAACAATACATACTCAAAAACACCATCCGATCTCTCATACATATATACAGAGACAGAGACAGAGAGAGTACCTGAGAAGGAGAAGCTTGGACGGCGAGCTCGTTTCCAACACGTGCAAGCACGTGATCGAGCGAGCGAAGGTTTTCAGAGCGTTCCCGCTCAGGCTGAACTCCATCTCTCTCTCTCTCTCTCGCTGGTTGGCGGGAAGGGAACCCATTTTCTAATGCATCTTGCCCCATATTTTGGGCTTATAAAAGCGAGGTTATTAATAACGCTTTCTAAAAGAATGTTGCCAACAACGCTTCCTAAGAGTGGTGTTGCTAATTACGCTTTTTGAGATCTCATAATTTAACTTTTCAAAGTGACAAACATTTTGGGACAGCCAACAAGGAAAGAAGCTTATCTTTGTAGGACAGAGAAAGTATTATTTTTCTTAGGAAATAACTATTAACTTAATTAAGAATGATTACTAACTGTAATTATTTGTCTATGGTTGAACCAGTATATAATTTCTACTCTAAATAAGTAGTTTGCAAATAAATTAAGGGGTAGAATATCTAACCTCCTATATTGGGGGCAGCTATTCCCACTCATCAACTTTTTTTGCACGCCCATTTATTTTCATTTTTGTTATGTCTATATAAAAAATATAAAAGATTTTTATGAAAACTAATCACATTTTCTATTTGAAAATATCGTTTAAACAAATTTTCAACGTAAATTTTTCCCAAAACATGTTCAATTGGATTGTTTTGGCCAAAAATGAAATAGGGAGTCTAAATAACCAAAAATCCACTTAAAAAAAAATTTTGAATTTTTTTTTTTTGGCAAAGTCGTTCAAAATGTGTGTTTTAGTGAATAACACAACTAATTTTCATATAAATATTTTATATATATTTTTTATAAATCCTTGAGAAATTAAAATAAACGGGGTCACCAATAAAATTAAGGGGTGACACTAACCTCATTCTCATTTGGGAGCTTCTATTGACAACCCAAGACTTTCTTTTCATCCTCCATTTTATTATATATTTCAAGGTTTTATGAAAACTGTAAAAGATTTTATAAAACCCAGTCGCGTTGTCTGTTAGAAAAAATCATTTGAATAACTTTGCAGAATAAATTTTTTTTTCAAATTTATTGTTTAAGTAGATTTTATGGCTATTTAGAATTTTGTTTCATAAAGACTAAAAGTCTACTTAAACAATAGATTTTGAAAAACAAAATTTCTACAAAATTGTTCAAAAAGATATTTTCTAATGGATCGTATGATTAGTTTTCACAAAAATTATTTATATTTTTCATAAATTTTTGAAATTTCAAATAAATAGGAGATGAAAAGCATATCCGAGGTGCCAATAGAGGCCCCTTCTCATTTAGAGTCAAGACCCAACCCAAATCCCTGATGGGCGGCTCCAAGTCCGCGCACGAATGAATATGAGCACGAAGGGCCATGCCCGGCCCACTCGAATTTGCATCTCTAGGCTTTAGCTACGGTTACATTACAAAAACCCTAACATCCAACGGTCAATATCAAGCAGCAGAAGTAATCCCAACCGTTCACTCTTCTCTAAAACTAGTATAAATACCCAAACCTAAACGAGTTTAGGGTTTGTGAAATCACAGCGGGACAGAGTTCGACCTGAGAGAGCTTCACGCGGCTGTAACTGACATCCGTCCCCTGAGGTAATCCCGTTCAATTCTCCGCCCACAGTTATCGATTTTCTTACACTTGATTGGTTGCCGATAAAATGCGGGAAAATGAATTGAAATGAATCTTCTTTTTTTGTTTCTCGATTCTTAGATTTAAGTCGTTTGGGTCGCGAGAAGAATATTTGAATGCTTTTTAGTGTTATTTTTTTTTTTGATAAATAACATATTGTATTGATCAAAGAAAGAAAGAAAGAATACAAATTGGACAAGGAGTCCAATCAAAAAGCCAACACAGCAAAAGCTAAACATAACCAAAAAACATGCTAAGGAGCACAGTTTAGTGTTATTGTTTCATACAAATAGTTGAATACTTTTTACTGTTATTGTTTCATGCAAATCTCGAAACTCGTTATTTGTGTGTGTGTGTGGTGTGTGTATATCGTATATATGTAGTAATTTCTTCAAGTTTGATGTTTTTCATCTCTCTAGAAAACATAGCATCTGAATCAGTGTGTTTGATAATATGTAGTTGAGTTTGCTGTGTCGAATAAGGACTTTTTAAGCTCAGTTTTAGTAGTTTTTAAGCTCAATTAAAGCCTGAAAAGCATGTTTTTCTCAACATTTGTGTTCAATTTAAGCCTACAAAACTTTGAATTCGGCATTTAGAATTGTCTTAGAAGTTGAGTTTGGTTTTGATCATGTGGGGCTGATTTAATAATGTTGAATTAGGTGATTTAAGTTAAATTTTAGTAGGATTTGAAGCTCAATTAAAGCTCGAAAAGCAAGTTTTTTTTTTTTTTGAACACTTACGTTCAATTTAAGCCTTCAAAACATTGAATTCGGCTTTTAGAATTGTCCAAGAAGTTGAGTTTGGTTTTCATAATGTTGAGTTGATTTAATAATGTTGAATCAGGTGTTTCAAGCTCGGTGTAGTAGGTCATTAAAACAATCAGCCAAGATGCAGAACGACGAGGGACAAAACATGGATCTTTACATCCCCAGGAAATGGTACATTTGCTTTTATCCTATATCGTAACCCTTATTATTATAATTATTTTTAAAATCATTTTAATCTGGGTGCGAGGTTTTAATGCTTAATTTGTCTTTCCATTGCAGTTCTGCCACAAATAGGCTTATTACATCCAAGGATCATGCATCTGTCCAGATCAATGTCGGGCATTTGGGTGAGGATGGCAAATACCATGGTCAATTCTCCACTTTTGCTCTCTGTGGTTTCGTCCGAGCCCAGGTTATTGTTCTTGCTTATCCTGCTTAATTAAAGCACCCCTTGTTTGCTCCATGGTTATAGCTTGTGGTGTGGCCTATATATTTCTTTTGTGCTGGACACTATTATGTTTATTAATTTTTTTACATAGAAATGGTATTGCTTGCATTTTTTTTCCATAGGTAGTGGAGCCTTTGTGATGGTCTCTTTTTTTATTCAAATACTATCTGGGACTCTGGAAGTAACATGCATTATCAATTTAGTTCTTGTCTAGTTTGAATGGTATCTGCATATCATCTTAGTGGCCTTTATATATATGATATGGGATGTATGCCTCTTTGTGGTGGTGCATATTTTCATATAGGTCTACAATATTGATACAGATCCCTTTAACATGCATATATATCCTTCTATTGAATTAAGAGGGCTGTTTTCTTGTTGAGCCAGAAAATGTATTGCATATGTTGGGCATAGATTTCCTCTTGGGGAGGCAAAAAGAGAATTTTACATAATGAGAACCTGGTGGAAAATTTGAAGTGTTGGTTCTATTAATATAGACGTATCTCAGATAACTGTCACTAGTTTTATCTTAAATAAAGTTGGTTGTTTTGGTTATGATTAATCTGTTTTACGAAATGCATTGCATTCTTTAACAAGTTCTCCTATTTGGAGTTCGAAGTTTGTTTGGTTTAATTGCTGAACTCAATTAGTGATTTTGTGTTTTGGCTATGCAGGGGGATGCTGACAGTGCACTCGATAGACTCTGGCAGAAGAAGAAAGCTGAAAGCCGACAGTAATGATTTCCACTTCAGGTGGATTTGGCTCTCTATAAATGGTTTACTGCTTGTCTGTTTGATGGTGAGGGGCAGGAACTTGATTGAAATGTTTTTTGTTTCTGTGGACTATGTTTAAGTTGATTATAAGCATTGGCAGAGATTATATTTTAGACTCCATAATACTTTTCATTTCGCAAGGATTGTATTTCTTTCTTTAGTTTCAAAAGCATTTTATCGCACCTCATCTTGTGAGCATGCAGAATGTTCTTTATTTTCTATCACTATGAGTCTGGGAAGTCTCGGTCTGTTGAAATATTTGCTGTCTCCATGGTGCGACCTAAAACCATTTGGTTTGCCTTTGAGTTTGAGAGTACGAAATGGAAGTGGAAATTGCTCAGGGTTAGGCATTTGCTTTCATCAAAATTTGGATGCATCAGATTCACTCCATATGGTGTTTAGTAGGAGAAAGTGTCGTTTAATAATTAATAGTGAGGTTTCTCTCTAACTAGCCACTCATGAGTACTCTTGCTCTTGGAGGCAGAAGGCAGTGAAAAAAAATTTGTATTGGTACCGACTTTTTGTTCTTTCCCCTTGTTAGAGATATATTACTGAGAAAAAAGGTTTTCATACCAATAAATTCTCCTAGCGCAGCGATCTCTTTTGTTCATACCATTGATATCATCCTTCGCATTTATTGTGCAACCCTTTCATCATAACTACGACCTCACCTTGTAGTTGCTGCTACCATCGCTTGCTTCATTGGTATTGGCATGGTGGATCTAGTCTTCTGTTTTTGCCTATTGATGGTATTGGATAAATGTTTAGAATTTCAAGAATGGTTCATTTTGTGATTATTGCCCAAGTCAATTCCACTCAGTGGCTCGTGAAATTATTGATTTTGGCTCGTAACATTCGATTGATTTTGGTTGCATTCCCATTCCACGACTCTCTCGTCCCTTCATGGCGTGATATGCTATGTGTTTGCAACCCCAAGAAATGGGGACGTGGTATAGGTGTGAGACACTGTTTGTTGGACTGAAAACTGCCTCCACTAGCCAAGGGACATTCCAAAGAGCTAGGCCATGTTTGTTTAGCTGGAATAGAATAGATGGAAATGAAATCTGATTCTATGTTTGAAATAATCTGGAATGAAAATGAATTTGAAATGGCTTTTTAAACATGTTGGTTTGATTCCATTTTCATTCAAATTACCTCATCCAAACATGTTATTTGGAATGAATTAGAATGTAATTCTATTCTGTCTATTTCATTCCAGTTAAACAAACATGGCCTTAGAGTCACTCTTTACCAGGATACAATTGACAGTCGGATGCTTCCATGGTCAGGCAACGTCCCAACTGAACCAAAGAGGATATAACAATCTGAAAATAGACATCTTTGTTGCGAAAAAGAGGCCATAAGCAATAAAACTCCTTGAGACGTTAATATTTTGCACCACCATTGTTGTCAGGCTTTGCTATGTCTCATAACGAGATTGTAGCATCTTCAGAATTGGAGAGACGAAAATAAGTCAAAAAATAAAGAAGCTGAGCTTGACCAATCCCCGTCCAATGATATTGTAGTCTCTTACAAATCATGCTGGACAATTTCTTCAAGTCTCCTTAGAAAGATCTATACATAATACATTTTTTTTTTCGATCAAGTGTGTATTGTATCAATAACACAATCTATACATAATACATGTATGGACAAACACAAAAAGGAAGGAAAACCATATAGACAGACATCAAAGTCGTCATAAATGGCACTTTTTAGCTTCTCCAAAAAATCGTCTGGTATCTGATTCTTGTAGTAATGACTTAAAAGAACAAAATTGCGGCGTCTCTTATCTCTTTGAGTATCCACAGATTGCTAATGGCTGCCCCTCATAGTAAAGCTTCCTTGTGTGTGTTGCACAGGCTACTCATCTATATTGTACAAAACCAATGTTGGATTTGGCACATAACCTTCAGCTTCTAAGTGAGTGCTCACCCTCTCTGCAACCTCACTCACCTCTCCCCAATTGGAATGTAGCCTGTCTTCCACAAAGAACTCATGTACCACACTATCAACTTCGATGGAGCTGCACCCTGGGTTTTTCTTCTCAGCTCCCATTTCTCTCATTGTCTTCCTTGTTTTCTCAACTTCATTCCATTGATTTCTAGCTGCAAATATATTTGACAGAAGTATGTAGCACCCTCCATCTCCCGAAGCTAGCTCCCGAACTCCAATCACTCCCTCACCTATGTTGGTGTAACCATGTATCTTACAGGCATTAAGCAAAGCGCCCCATATAACAATATTTGGCTCCATTGGCATGGTTCTAATAAGCTCTCTAGCTTCATTTATGAATCCGCCTCGGCCCAGTATATCTACCATACAGCCATAATGTTCGATCTTTGGTGTAATGTCAAACTCCTTGCTCATTCGACAGAATTGCCTCCGACCCTCATCAACCAATCCTATGTGACTACATGCTGATAAAACCGCAACAAAGGTCACATCGTCGGGTAGAACATGGGCAGATTCCATTTGTTTGAATAGCTCCAAGGCAGCAGAACCATGACCGTGAATGGCAAGCCCAGACAACATAGCATTCCAAGAGCATAAATTCCTTTGTGGCATACTACTAAATATTTTAAAGGCTACGTCAATGCATCCACACTTTGCATACATGTCAACAAGAGAAGTGTTTAAGAAAACATCATTCGTCAATTTGATTCTATTCAAATAGGCATGAATCCACCTACCCATGTCAAGTGCGCCAATTTGAGCACAAGCCGAAAGAACGCTCGTTATGGTCACACTATCCGGGTTAACCCCAGCAAACTGCATTTCCTTAAATAGTTCCAAAGCTTCCACAGCCCTCCTATTCTGAACATAGCCCGAAATCATCGTCCCCCACGAAACTACATCTCTCTCCGGCATCACATCAAACAGAGATCTAGCAAAATCAAGATGACCCAATTTCACATACCCCCCAATGACCGCATTCCATGAATTCACGTTCCTCTGCGGCATTTCGTCAAACAATCTGCGCCCATTGTCAGCATCCCCACAATGAAAATAGCCCATTATCATCGTATTCCAATTAACCACATTATGTGTATTCATTTCATCAAAGACTTGGTATGCAGCCCCAATATCCCCACACTTTGAGTACATATGAATAAGCGCATTGCTCAGAAACGCGTCAAAACAAAACCCCACTTTCACAACCTTCCCATGAACAATCCTACCTTCTATACAACCGAGTCTCAAAGCATAAGCCTTGAGAACAAACAGAAACGTGAACCTGTTCATTTGAACACCTCTCAAGCTCATCAGACCATAGAATTCAATGGCTTTTTCAGGGTTTTTCATCTCAACAAAGCCTCTAATCATCGTGGTCCACGCATACGAATCAGGGCGGTCGATACCATCGAATACCCGATAAGCGTAGTCGATGTTTCGTGCCGAAACTGCAAAGGATTCTACCACTTTGGTGGCTATGTATGTGTCTTTGATTTGGCCTGTGGTGATGAGTTGAGCGTGCAGTTTCTCCAGCTCTTGAATTGATTTGCATGATTGAAGTATGGAGAGAGTGTTGTGGTTTGGATTTTTGAATATGAATTGGGGTGCAACGGTCGTTAGGTGACGCCGGATAGAGGAGGCAGGAGGGAGGTAAGGCATGGGGGAAATGACAGTTAGCCCCACACTTTGCGCCACTATAAAGAGAATATAAAAGGGTAAAGTTGTCGATCCATTGATATGGTTAAATAATAAAAATTGAAATAACTCTTATCCTATCATAATAATTAGCCAACTAGCATTCCCCCGTCAACAAAGGCCAAGCGATAGAAAGAGGGTCACTACCATAGTAA
The DNA here is from genome assembly GCA_039720395.1 of Liquidambar formosana. NCBI lineage: Eukaryota > Viridiplantae > Streptophyta > Magnoliopsida > Saxifragales > Altingiaceae > Liquidambar > Liquidambar formosana. The sequence continues at coordinate 53,735,011 of CM077820.1, read as the reverse complement.
TTAGCGAAGTAATCAAAATATCGAATTATTCCTAAATTTTCTTAATTTACTGTTTTTTGTTTATCAAAAAATTGGACCTCGAATTTATTTTATATTTCAATAATTCCCAAATTATTTTTTATGCCGTTAAATGCTTTTGGGTTTAATGATATGTTCTATTTCAATAAGAGTGTGAGGTTTGTAAAAGTTTTGGTTTTGACTTTGCATTGATGCATGTGTGTTTTCTTTCACTCTGTGAGGAGTCAAGTATTATCCTTAATAAAATGACTCTTTTTATTCATTTATTATATTTTTTAAATTTTAATTTATTTTTGTGCCGTCCATCATTTTGAAAATCTTTATTTATAAAGAAGCATTTGTTCACAAAAGAAAATGCTATGGATCCCTAAATTTCTATCCCTAATATATATATTTTTCAATGATATGACTTTTGACATGATAAACATTTAGAGGATACGAAAAAAATTGTGTTGATATGATTGCTGTCACATTATTAGAAAAGATATTATGAACGGAAATTTAAGAATCCATAGCATTGCTTATAGTAAAACGTAACCAATCACTTAAATTCATAAGAGACTACCAAACGTGCACTTATTAATTATAACAATACAAACCACAAGTAACATTGACAAAAAAAAAAAAAAAAAAAAAAAAAAATGAAAGAAAGAAGAAGAAGAAGAAGAAGAAGAAAAAAGAAAGAAAAAGAAAAAAGATATATTCAAGATCCCAAACTCCCTAATGCTTTGTTTAGATAAGAAATTTCTAGGTAGAATTTGTTTGAATTAGCGTAAGGTTTACAAGAAAATCTCTGGCAATATTTCCAGATGATCGAACAAGCCCTCATTAATTATAACAACACAAAACACAAGAACCACTGGAAGGAAAAAAAAAAACATCCAAGATCCCTAACACCCTGAGGCTTTTCAAGAAAATCTCTGGCAATCTTTCCATTTGCTCCTTTGGGGTAAAATCCGCCAGCAACATGCTCATCGCCACTGCCATATACGACCCTCAACATCTCACCAGGAGTTCTTCTGTAAGAGATGGAATTAAAATTCGATGACAACACATTGGTGGTGGTTCGGTTCTCCGCCCCTAGCTCCGGCGGGACTATGACACCTTCGTCTTTGATACCGCACATCGCCAGTTGATTCCTTAGCTCTGAGATGCGCATGGTAAACTCAGCGACAGTGTGTTTGTATGGGCGAACTGCTTCTTTAGCTCGTTCATAGAGATACATTCGAATAACTGTATCCTGGCCAGCTTCGACTCCTAATAGTCCTGCTAAGACCGACAGACAGACACATAAATGTATCAGTGTTTTGACCACTGGCACTAATAGCCTCATGGTGGTACTAAGGGTGGGTGGGTGTTTGGATAGTTATAGGTTTAAGGGTCAGTTCCACTTCAATGTAATAAAATAAATAAATAGAAATATAGGTGTTTTGCCTTTAGTTTATTACTATTTATTTCAAATATATTTATCTATTGGCTGGTGTGAATTTTACAATCATTCTTTCAACTTAACATAAAAAAGAACTATTTATCCCAAAAAAAAGAAAGAAAGAAAATGAACTTGATTTTTCTACTATTGATTTTGAATTTGATATACCCTCTTTGCCCGATAGCCATTGAGTAACGGATTTGCACCAACATAGCCTACAAGTCCCATGTAGGGGATCACACAAGAGGCTAACATGTAACTGAGGCTGTCACGATAGGGGTCGAAGGGAGGGACAAGGGCATATCCGAATGCTTCATCAAATATTTTCGCAAAGTTGGTAGCACTTAGATCCATCAGAGGCCTTGGGATCCCATCAACTGTCGATTTGAGAACCCTGAAACATGATTAAAACAAGCATTATGTTTCAATGCCCCAGTTAGTAACCCCCCCCCCCTTCTTTTTTTTTTTTTTTTTTTTTTTTTTTGGGGTGATAAGCCAATTCCTCAATTAGTATCATGTATACCATCATGGGCCTAACTGCCATGATGGTATCTTAACCCTTCTTGTAAGATTTAACGCACTTTTTGAAATAAAACAAAAAGGTTGATAGGATTAGTAACGACGACTTATCTTATGAGGTAGGTCGCAAGGTCATTGGCACCCAAAACAGGCAAATATCTAAAATACTCATAAAAGAAAAAAGAATCATCTCCAAAAAAAATCAATGGAATAATTTTCTTATCATCCAAACCCAAACAATGTTCAAGTATACTCCGTATCTTAATTGGACAAGTCACATGTATTATTTGGACATGTTCTTGCATGTGTGTGTGAGTGAGAGGGATATGAACCTGAGATGACCAACTTCTTCATATCCAAACTCTGTGATAATGCTTCGTGTGAAATAATCAAGATTAGCTTTCTTAGCTCCAATAGGAGGTGGATCTCCCGTGGCTAACTCCGGCGCCACCTTATCAAGGCCATATCCAAGTGCACTCCACAAGAAAAAAATCCCCTTCCAAGTGCTCAAGATTCTGAGCAAATTGCAGTAAGTCCACATCTTCTTTATATATTGGTTTTGCATTTGCTGGATATGCCTGCTTGCACGTAGGGTTAGAGTCACCGAAGCTAATCAAATTGCCGGCAAGCAGGAGCATTAAAAGTACTAGGCAGGAAGAGCTGCATATCGCAGCCATTGTGTTTGTTTGTGTATGTGTGTGTGTGTGAGACAGAGAGAGAGAGAGAGAGACAGAGCGAGAGAGTTATGGGATGCAAGTTATGCTAGTCTGAGGCAACATATATATAGAAATTTGTGGAGAGAATTCCTGTAGAAGTCTTTTGTAGTGCCGTTGGCCTGAGTTCCAAGGTCGTCTTTGCGAGAGGTTGAACACATTTTCTCTTCGCCACATTATGACAAAAATGGTCCGACAGCTTAAACACGTGCCTTGTACAACAATGGTATAATGCACGTATATATATGCAAAATTTAATCAAATGCCGACATAGAAGAAAAATACTCATTAATCCATCTTATTGATCCATATAGTATCATTCATGTACGAGTAGGGTGTAAGTCACATTAATAAGGTATGAGTCCCATATGGGTGTGAGACTCTTACCTTATTAGTACATGAGTCATCAATATAGGTTAATAAGATGAGTCAAATAACAAAACTCCTATGTATGGGGTTTTTTTTTTTTTTTTTTTTTAAATGAAAAAAATTATGACATATAAACAGATATGCATGTGACAAGTGTAGAACATGCCGCGTCCCTAGTCAAGATACCATTCAACTAGTTTTGTTTAAAATTAATTCTTCTTGCTTTTTAATTACAAAAATACCAAATTTATGCAAAAAACCATTCAACTAGATTTGAGAGTGTAAAATTCAAGGATTACAACAAGATCGCACTTATCAAAGTGGTTGGAGCAATTTCTTTGAAATTAATACACTTTCTGGATGACCAATGAACGACTTGAAAACGTACAATTCTAGATTGGGCTATTAGAATACACCTTAAAATTTGAAATGAATCAGACTTGGGTTAGACCCCCGAATCTCCGAAATTCTTCATTCTTATTTGTGAGTCTCATTGTATTTTAGAGGTTTTTTATTTATTTATTTTTTTGCCTCCGGTCTCTATTCAGTATTTTTTAAGTGTGTGAGGAGGAGTGAGGAGTAGGAGAACATGAAGGGAAAAAAAAGAAAAAAAAAAGATAAGAAAGAGATAGATAGATGGAGGAGATCATGAGAAACCCTTGGGAAGAATAAAAGCCGCATGCGTTGCAACGTGGGGACTGAGGAACAAATCAAGTCCCTTCTAACTATTTTCAACGATCATCCCTTGGGAAGATCTAAAAGCCACATGCATTGCGACGTGGGGACTGTGGAACAAAAGCCCCTCTTTTAACTCTTTTCAGTGTTTTTTTTTTTTTTTTTTTTTTTTTTTTTTTTTTTTTTTTTTTTTTTTTTTTTTTGATACAATCTCACTTGCTTTTGGTGCACTTAGAGCAGACAAAAAATGAGACAAATCCTCATGTGTGAGAGACATTTGTTCCGACAGGATCATTTGGAGAGGCAAATAATATAATTTGAGTCATATCTTAAAACTATCACTTCTACTTGAGTCATTCATCAGAAAGAAAAAGGCTGCTATTAACTCACTCCCTATTCCCTACAATAAAACAATCACTCCTTGGTCCCTAGAATATTTTTGTCAATTTCACCCGTTTTTCTCTAGAATGTACATGCAGAATGTTACTATATATTAAAAAATGGGCCCTTTTTTTTGAGTGGGGCTATAGGCAGGCGCTTCCTCGTGTCTCCTAAAGGTCGATCGAGCCGGCCCTGATGAGAAAGTAGTGGGTAAGTGAAGATGAGCCAACTAAACTAGAAACCGAATTAGGGTTCGACTTCGCAAGATTACTATTGAGCTTTATATAGCACTCATTTTCTTCAAGATGGGACAGCAGCGGCTTTCTTTATATTCCCATACCAAAAAAGGTGAGTACGCATTACTTGCTTGGTACTCAAAAATAGGGGAAAAAAAAAAAAAAAAAAAAAAAAAACAATTAGAGGCTTGCTTTCAATTTCAGAATTATTGTGCTCATTGCTCCCAAGTAGTGTAGCACGATCAGGAGTTTCCCTCTTTTTTTTTTTTTCCTAATGTATATACATATATTTTCAAACTATGTGTGCGCTAATGACGACCCACTATTGTTTAATTCAGAATGGATTTATTATAAATTATGGTGAAAAATATAAATTCATCTTTTTGAAATGGAACCATTTAAAGAGTTGGAATCATTAATATAACTAGATTAATTGGTGCTATAAGATCAACTTTTGGAAATTCATGAAATGCCCTCTATTATTTTTATTTAAAATTTTAATCCAATTTGAGATTGCCACCATCTTAAATTTCCTCCTTTATAAAGTAGTCCATCACTTCAATTCATACAAGACGACCAAACATGGCCTTATTAATTATAACAATACAAACTATAGGTACCATAGGAAAAAGAAAAATTCAAGATCAAGGCTTTTCAAGAAAATCTCTGGCAATCTTTCCATTTGCTCCCTTTGGGTAAAATCCACCGGGAACATGCTCGTCACCACTGCCATATACGACCCTCAATATCTCACCGGGAGTTCGTTTATAAGAGATGGAATCAAAATTCGATGACAAAACATTGGTGGTGGTTCGGTTCTCCGCCCCTAGCTCCGGCGGGACTATGATGCCTTCGTCTTTGATACCGCACATCGCCAATCGATTCCTTAGCTCTGAGATGCGTGTAGTAAACTCCGCGACTGTGTGTTTGTATGGGTGCACCACTTCTTCAGCTCGTTCATAGAGATACATTCGAATAACAGCATCTTGACCAGATTCAACTCCTAATAGTCCTGCTAAGAGCTACACATGGGCGCGCGCACACAAAAAAAAATGTGGTATGAGCAAAATCTGGGTGTTTTGCCTTTAGTTTGTTGATAAATAAAAATATGAGAAAAATTTATTTTCTGTGAATTTCACAATCATTTTTTTTATAAAAAAAAAAACTTAAAATAGAAAGGGACTTAATTTTTATATTAATGTTTATTTGCTATTGCTAATATGTTACTGGGAGTCATAGTGGGTGAGGGTCGGATAATTAGTTGGTAATGTGTCCTATCTCGCCATGCCTATTGTCGTGGGTTTCGGAATAGGATAATGGGAATCGGGTCGGTGTCAGCTTAGGGGTTTAAAGCCTGAACTGGGTTTTGGGTATGGGTTAGGGTTTGGGAAAAACTTAATATGAATCATTTTTGTATAGAGATAATTTGTTATATACACACACTCTGATCTTCTAAATACATGCACACATGATTGGGTCAATTGATTGAGTTATGGGTCTCGTCATGCCCCGTTGGGAGTTGGGGCACAGTTGGGATATGTATAATTGGGTTAGGTGCGGTTTGGGATGAAATAATAAAACCCATTTTGAGTTTGGGCTAGGTTTTCTTATCATCGATTAGGGCAGCGTCGGGATGGGACTATCTTATCCCTAACCTGTCTGTCTCCATCCCTAATTGCCACGTTATCCAGTAAAAGGATTGGATGAACTTATCCACTATCGGGCCTTACTTCTTTCTAGTATTTCTTGATTAACGAAAATGTTGAAGTATTGAAATTTACTTATCCAACTGACGTGGCAACTATCACGTCAGTATATATTGAAATTAGTTTTTTTTTTTTTTAAATAAAATTTTAATCGATCAATCCGATTGCCAGGTCATTTGAGTAATAAATAAGATTTGGGTAAATTATTTGGATAATATAATATTACTTTTCCGATTATTTATCAATCTTTAAAAGGATATGATGATGTTGACTATGTAAAAAATGTTATGAGGAATTAAAGCAGAGACTGATAAAATGATGTAAAATGTGGCCTTATACCCTCTTTGTCTGATAGCCATTGAGCAACGGATTTGCACCAACATAGCCTACAAGTCCCATGTAGGGGATCACATAAGAGGCTAACATGTAACTGAGGCTGTCACGGTAAGGGTCGAAGGGAGGGACAAGGGCATATCCAAATGCTTCGTCAAAAATTTTCGCAAAGTTGGTAGCACTTAGATCCATCAGAGGCCTTGGGATCCCACCAACCGTCGATTTGATAATCCTGAAACATGATTAAAACTAGTATTATTATTTTAATCCTCAATTAATTATTAGTTACATGTAAACCATTGTCGGCTTGATATATAGCCCCCATGGTATCTCTACCCTTCTTGTAAGGTTTAAACTACTTTTTAAAATAAAACAAAAGGTGGGTTTAGGAGGACCTTTCTTTTGAGGTAGGTTGCAATGTTGGAACCAAAACAGGTAAATATCTAAAATACTCATAAAACGAAAAAGAAATATATCTAAAAAATTAGGGGAATGGTTTTTTATCATGCCAACCTCGTTAAGATACTGGTTAGTTCTCTGATGTTTGAAACTTTTTCATTTTATATTTTTTTTAAAAAGAACAAAAAAAAAAGGAAATAGAACACTAACACCTATCCAACTCTATTTGAATGACAAAATTTTTGAATTAAAATGTGATTTTCTCTGGCTAATTAGAAGGGCAAGATGGTAATTAGCTACTGGGACAAATTTGCCATCGGAACACAAAATAAGTGATAAAGGCACTTCTGGATAAGAAAATTTGTGTTAAATTGAGTTAGACAGTGGTTAGGGTATTGGTTTTTTTTTTTTTTTTTTTGGATATACTTTGATTTTGATTGATTGATTGAAAGCCTATGCGGTGAATTTTTGGGGCATAATTCTATTTTTGCAAGATATTTTAGATACGTACATGAAGGAAAAAGGTAAAAGTATGGTAAAAGAAAAATACTAATCACATGCATTATTCATTTATTTGGACATGTCCATGCATGTGAGAGAGAGAGAGAGAGAGAGAGAGAGAGAGAGAGATGAACCTGAGATGACCGACTTCTTCATATCCAAACTCTGTGATAATGCTACGGGTGAGATAATCGAGATTAGCTTTCTTAGCTCCAATCGGAGGAGGACCTCCCATGACCAACTGCGGCGCCACCGTATCGAGGCCATATCCAAGTGCGCCCCACAAGAAAAAATCTGCTTCTAAGTGCTCAAGATTCAAAGCAAATTGCAGCAAGTCCACATCTTCTTTGTATATTGGTTTTGCATTTGCTGGATATGTCTGCTTGCACATAGGGCTAGAGTCACCCAAGCTGATCAAATTCCCAGAAAGCAACAACATTAAAAGTACTAGGCAGTAAGAGCTGCACATAGGAGCCATTGTGTCTGTTTCTGTCTGAGAAAGAGAGAGAGAGAGAGAGAGAGAGAGAGATACGGCACGCCAGTGATGCTAGCCATAAGCACCATTTATAGATGAATTTGTGGAGATAATTCATGTAAAAGTCAAATGTTGTACCATTGGCCCCAGTTCGTCTGGGAGGGCAGCAGGTTGAACACATTTTCTCTTATCCACATTGTGACAACAAAAATGGTCCAACAGCTTAAACACGTGCCGTGTACACAATTGTGTAATGCAAGTGTACGCGCAACATTTAATCCAATGCCAATCGGTAAGGTGGCACATGCTGTACACCTAACTACTACAATGAAAAATAATTATTAGCTCGTCTTATTGAGCCATATATGGTGATTCATGTACGAGTAAATGCACGGTTTATGGGCAGTGGTCTTGGATTTGATGGCATGTCCCATCTCAGATCCCAGTAAAGGTGTAAAGTTTGTAAAGATTTTGGTTTCAATTTTGCGTGGATGCTAGTGTAGATGTGTGTATTCTCTTATCATTTGGTTATAAAAAAAAAAGAAAAAAAAAAGCACAAATCATGTAGGACCAACGTATATATTGTATTAATGAATGGATCACCAATATAGATTAATAAGATGAGCCAAATAACATTGCTCCTATATATATACAAGGTCACGTCAGAATTAACATACACATTTTTTTACACAAATTTTTAGGTAATCTATTTCCATTTCATATTTTGCGAAACTTACTATTGGATTATATAATTTTCTTACATAGGTCAAGCATGTAAAAAATAAGTTGACCCAAGACTTGTTGCTATTTAATCCAAAAACTAATCTTTTTAATCAATAAAAATTTCGCATTTATGGATGAAACGGCTTTTAATATCAGATCAACTTGATTTTTTTGTGTGCATAACATATGTGGGAAGACTATTTAATCCAATGGTTGGTTTTGCAAAATATAAATTGAAGATAAATTATCTAAAAACTTATGAAAGAATTTGTATATAAAATTATATATTTTGATCATAACCCGTATAAATATATGTTTTTTGATAGATTGTATTGCTCATTTAAAGAAGTATTTATTTTATTTTATTTTGTTTAAATGAAAAATTTGAAAGACAACTGGTAAATAACCTAAGATATAATAATAAACCCAAGCATCTACTCTAAAAGAACCTAAAATTATGGATAAACAGACATATGGCAAGTAAAGAATATGCCACATCACCAGTCAAGAGGAGGAGCCGGCTTTTCGATCTTTACCCGCCTGTTACCAAATGTTTATACTAGACAAAGTTAATGTGATTATAGACAATCAGATAGTCCAAAGCTATCTCCATCATCCCAAGTAATCACAAGATTTGAACCTTTCGTCATTGGTTCATTTGTTTTTTTTTTTTTTTTTTTTGCATTGGAAGGGGCTGGAGAGATGGCCATGAGAAGGAAAGTGGGTAGATGAGCATGAGCTAGCCAACTAACCAAATTTACAAAATGTAATAAAAACCAAATTAGGGCTTTGTTTAAGCAAGATTACTATTGAGCTTTAGTACGTACTCATTTTCTTCGGGATGGAACAACGGCTCTCTTAATTAAATTCCCAAAATTAACTAATTTTCATGCATCACACGATGTACAAAGGTAAAAGGGCAGGTAGGTTGGTAATTAATCACTCTACTTAAGATACAAAGCTATAATCACCAATTGATTGATTTGGGTGAACCGAACCCTAGCTAACATATTTTTAACTAACGATTGGTTATAACTAACATTGAACATGTTGTGTTCCCGTACACTATAAAACCCTACTAAATTAATTCATGGCCATTCATCTTTAATCACAATAACTGAAGTGGAACAGGATATTGTTTGAAAATTATTAAAACTCAGTTACTATATGAGATTAGTCGCACTTTAGAAAAGTAAGAATATAAATAGCGAAACGAGCATTCACATACTGATATTATCGGTACAATTGCAGCAACCGGGGAGTGATTAGAAGACTTATAATCAAGAGAAAACAAGATTTAGTTTCATAATTTAGGGCAACCATGGTGAGAAATAAGTTAATTAACACAGTAGCTTTAAGCATCTTTGGCAGGTAACTTTGACCCCCAGAGGCTTTCTCCCTTAATTTATTTGCTTAGCTGTGTGTATACTAATTCAACATTGTTTGGTGGCAAGTCCTATCTGGATATTTGCGTTATGATTCTCATATCTTGTTGAATCATTTGCTAGCTAGTCCCTTAATTAAAATTGACCTCACACCTAATTCGATGGCCATCTCCTTATTGGTTGCTTGGTGGGATTGGAAAAACTCTAAAGCGCACTGTCTCGAATACGTGGGATACATGTAGTTTAGATACCACTGGACCACAAGGACCTGCTTGTGAATTTTGTATTTTAGTTGCTCAATAAAATTGCCAACAAAATGCGTAGATATAAATTAGAAAAGAGTGAGAGGAGGTGGAAGACAAAAGGCAATGCCAAAAATACTCGGTTGTTTGCGTCACCCCGCAAAGCAGTTGTTTAGGTATTTTCATATTGCTACCAAAAGAAATCTGACAATGCCAAAATTATCGTGCCATGGATAGCAAGTATTAAAAAAAGTAGGTGAATTATTTATTTATTAAAAAAAAAATTGGTGCGGTGGGGGGGTTGGGGTTGGATTTAATTCGTACAAATGAAAGCCTCTTATTAATTCTCATCATGTACTTCATCCGTTCTTATTTAAGTGATCTCCTTTTTATTTTGGGATGTTTCAAAATAATTGTCACATTAAAACGTCAATGATTCTATTCTTTTATTTTTTTTTATTTTTTATTTTAATTTCCTAAACTATCCTTAAAAATATTTTTTCTCTCTTTCCAATGTTTTGTACATTTAAGTGCAAAATTAAAATTTTAAAACTTCAGTGTTGATTTAAATGAAAGCATTTAATAGAGTAACTTGAAAAAACGTGTTTTTTTAAAGAAGCCAATCAAATAAGAACGGAGAGAGTAATAATTAATGAGATGATATTTATTTATTTATTTTTGGTGGAAAAGGAAGAGAAACCAAAATTAAGTTCTAAGAAAAGCAATAGAAGCCATATCAGTCAAAAGAAAAGAGTTCAGCCCAATGAGGGGGGTGTTCTAGGATCACAAATTAATCATTTTGGTCGGCGCCTTATCCCGCAAGGAAGTCCGCACGAAAGAGTTGATCATTTATTTATTTATAGATAGATATAGAACAAGATAAGAATATCCAAATGATAATATCCTAGGCTTGGACCTGAAACCCTCCCCTATACACATGCGAGAAAGGAGAATAGAAGGGTAAACCATATAAAGCGTGATGTTGTCATTTCACATTAGCTCGAGGACTTTTTGTCTTAAAATGTCATCATTCCAACCACGTTGGCTAGATGTAAGAATTTCTGAGTTTTCGACTATTGGCATGTACTTTTCCCTTACGTGGACTGCTAAGGAAACCCATATAATTAGCATTATGAATATTCGAAAATGAATAGTTTAAATAATTAGCATTATGAATTTTCGAAAAGTATTCAAATTTTCAACACTCAAAATTTCTCTAGAGTACATATCCTTTGATCCTCCCGTGTGTACGCATGAAATTGAGTAGTCATTCGATCAAGACTCATGTTTAAATGAGATCCACACATATAAATCTAGCTACTGGGTAGCATTAATTTAGAGGACATGCAGGTCTAGGGCAACTATCCTTTTTTTCATGACCCATTGTTTTCGACATTAATATTTTCTATTCAAGATAGGGCAGCAGCGTTTGTTTTAAGCTTTTCTTAGAAGTTTTCTGTCTTTCCAACGATTGTCTGGTTTGTAAGAAAAGTCATAATAAGAAAACAAGTATCAAGTTTTCCATGCAAATTCCAGCTAAACAGCTATGAGATATCCTCTTTTGCCAAAAAGTCTCTTGATCTTCTCGAACAGCATTGGTGTTGAAAGATGGCCATGAGATAAAAAGTGAGTGGATGAATTGAGCCCACGAAAATTCTAGGGTTTTACTTATAAAATTCTTCTAATGGTATCCTTTTTCTCTAGAATGACTATTTCATTCTAAGTTAATCAACGGGTTTATGTCATTACGTGGAATAAGGGAATTTTCTTCGCCAATGATAAAAACTAAACCCTGATTTTTTACGCTATCCATATCATATTTACATCACTATGCTGCAACGACTTTGTCATTTAGGTTACTTTATTCCCAACGAAGGATATACCACCATTATACCAGCATCATCTTTATAATGCCATTTAAGTTCCACCACATGCCCACTCCTTCCTTCCTAGTTTGTTTCTATAGAAAGCAAGAAACTCATTAATAGTGAGCACAACAAAAGTCTAAAACAGAGAACCAAAACCAAAGATCAACAAACTAATAGCAGATAGAGCTAACATAGAAAACCGATCGAGAGCAACTACCTAACCAACCAAGCCGAACACCACCCCAAAGAAACCTCCACTATCTCTACTTCCTTTCTAATTAATAGAGCATATATAGATTTGATCATGTGAGGGATATATATCCCGCACAAACACAGTCATTCGTGAGCGATACACATTTGCGCATGAATGCGTGTGTGTCATCTACCGACAGCTGTGATTGAACGGAATAGTTTGAGATATCCCACATGTGATCAGTCATATATATGTATAAAACCAGGTGAGGCAATTTTTTAAAAAATTCCTTTAAGTTTTTGAAATTCTATATTTACCATCCCTTAATTTTTTTTTTTAACACACTTTATTATTTGTTCCTACCCCTCTCATTTATTATTTTTTTCTCCATATAAAACCCTCAATCCCCACCCTCCCAATCTCTCATTTCCTCACTTGAATTTTTTGCTATTTATCAGCGTATTATAAATTTTTGCAATTTTTTCTACCTCAAAATACAAAGCGACGAAATTTTTTTGAACTAAATCTTCTTCAATTTTTTGAATTAGGATAAAATACTAACAACAAACCAAAGTTCGCCTCCCCTCAACTCAATTTCTGGCTTCGCCCCTATATATATATAGATATACAGTCGTGATCAGGTGAGCATATTATATCAACGTCATATATTAAGGGTTGTACCCTATGCATTGACCTAATGTACTCTATAACCCAATAATGCATGAGGACTTTTTAGAGTAATGCCTACTCTTTGTGGAAAACCATTTTCACGAAAATCATGAATAATTTGGAGCATAACTTCCCTTTTCATTTCAATTTCAAACGATAATAATCTAATATCCTCTTTCTTATTAATTTTGAAGAGACGTTCAGACATGTGCTAGTGATTTTTATATCACAAATGATAGTGGTTTTCTTGTTTTATGATATTGATATTAATAAATTTGACCCGAAAAATCAATTAATCGTTTACAACTCATACTCCGTATAACCTTCTCTTTCTATTTACTAGAAGTGCCTTAGTCTGAAATCATGATGGTATTTGGTAAAATGGGAATGGCTATTCCCCCTATTCCCCCCCCCCCCCCCCCACAAATTTTTTTTTTATCAAATTCCCCCTTTAATTTAGTTTTTAAAGAATTTATGCACAATATAAAAGGTTTTTATAAAAATCGGCTGTTTTTTTCACTAGAAAATATCATTTTGAACAACTTTGTAGAAGAAATTCTTTTCCAAACTCTATCATTTAAGTAGAATTTTTGGCAAAAAAAGAAATAAATGCTATAAATGGCCTAAAAGTATTCTTCAACGATAAGTTTTGGAAAAACTTTCTTCCAAAAAGTTATCTAAAATGATATTTTCTAGTGGGGAGCATGGTAGGTTTTCATAAAACCATTTTATAATTTGCATAAAACCTTGAAAACCGAAAACATGGGGGGTGTGATAAAACTAAAAAGGGGTGGGGTGGGGTGGGCGGGGGGGGGGGGGGGGGGGGTGGTTTTCCTTTCCCTTGGTCGATTGTCAAAGTATTAGTTATTTGGGCCCCAAGTCAGGTGTAAGCCCAGTCTTGGACAATTCAATGAGCCCGCTCTAGGACCCACAACTGAAAATGAGACTTCATTGCGTCGTGGTCTCGGACATTTCTCATGCTGCGGTCCATCCAAAGCCTTTTTCGAGTAAATTAGTGGAGCATCCAGTGATTACATTGGCGAATCAGATGCTCTGCCCAATATTTTTTATATATATATATATATATATATATATAGAGAGAGAGAGAGAGAGAGAGAGAGAGAGAGAGAGTATACTTTATCCAAAATAAAATTATTTGCATACATATATAAACATAATAAATTCATAGCTAATACAATGAATCTTGAACACACAAACACAACACACACAATGAGGAAGCCCACATAACACAAAATGTGTGTGTTGGCAAAAATACAAGGGTCTAGCTATTACACCACTCCTCAATTTTCTTTGCATCTCTCACTTATTTTAGTTTTTTAAAGTTTTATGACAAAACAAAAAGTTTTTATGAAAATTAGTCGCATTGTCCATTAGAATGAACAAATTTAAAATAAAAGAAAGTTTTTCCAAAATTTGTTGTTTAAGTGGATTGTTTCGCCAAAAATGAAACAGAGATCGTAAATGACTAAAAACTCTATTTAAACGATAAATTTTGAAAAAACTTTTTCTTATAAAGTTATTTAAAATGATGTTTTCTAGTTGGCTACATAACTAATTTTTATAAAAATCTTTTATATTTTTCATAATACCTTAAAAACCTAAAATAAGTGGAGAGATGCAAATTATATTGAGGGCTGGCAATCGCCGGATCCAAAAAGCAATGAATCTTGGGCTACGTTAGGCCCACTTTGATTTGAGGCAGCTCAGCCAAAACTAAAAACATTGGGCCTAAATTAGAGAGACATCAATTTTTAGCCCATTAAGTCCTTGCCCAATGAAGTCTTAGAGATGGGCTAGCTGTGGGCACTGGGCAGCCTCGACCCATGTGCAAAGGAAAAGGAAAAAAATCCTTTATGCCCTATTTGGTTTGCGGATTTTATCAAGGAAAAATATATATATATATATATATAAGGAAATCTACTTTTTCTTATTTGGTTGCAATGGAAAATTGTTTGAAGAAAAATAATTGAAATAATTTTTGGGGCGTTTGGCCTCCGGTCCAATAAGAGAGACATGTGCAGCCCTGGGTCTATGTTTTAAAACTGTTCCAGCCTTAAGTACCTATTTTTTTAACGTGACCAAAAAGCCCCTTTTGCTCCCCTTTTACTAAACTACAGTTTCGCACAAAACAACTCATTCAATCCCGTCAAACACGGAATGAGCAAAAAAACCGAAAATCCAGTTGATGTATCCCACAAAATATTGGGTGGATCTTCAGTGAGAATCCAACTGTATTTTTCAAAAAGAAGCACAAGAGATCCCACACTCTCATCAGGACAGCGGCTACGTCGGAGGGAAGAACATCCATAGCCGAACCCAAGCTACAGCCATTGTCGTGTAACTGTTTCTTCACCATGAAACTGGTTCGACTGGATATTCCGTGTAACTAAACTCTAGGGCTTTTTCTTTTTGATTACGAATGTAATCGATTTGTTGAACCGTGAAATTTTGTTCAATATCTAGATTCCATTTAACTAAATTCTAGTGTAATGCTGGAAAATTATATTCCAATCTCCGAATGATAAATGGAGAGCAATTTGGTTGTAATTTAGTTTTGGAAATTTGGGGTTTTGACATTATATGTTGGGGTAACGAAATTGAATTGGTAGATAGATGATTGATAATGAGTTACATGATATTATTTCTGAATTTTAGGGTTCTTCAATTTTATTTTGTTGTGTAACTATTTTTATTTTTATTTTTATTTTTTTTCCCGCTTGTTTATGCATGTAACTATGTAACTGAACAATGTAACTGAACGATGTAACTATGATATATGATGTATCACTCTTAGATGATGTACCTAAACGGATGTTTGGGTTTCGTGAAAAACTATACGTTCGATCAGATCATCATATATGTTATTAGATTTAGGTTCAAATTTTTACTTACAAAATTAGAGGTTTTGACATTATAGTTTGCGGGTTATGAACATGAATGGGTAATTAGTTGGATATGAATTTGTTACACGCGTGAGTTTGGCATTATGTAACTTTTAAAATTATGACTTGTGGCCGGCATTACTATAATAGGGATGGGTTTTTTTGTCATTCATCGGGTGAATGTCTCTGTTTAAATTAGAATGTAACTAATAATCGATCATGTAAATGTTTAGATTATGACTTGTGTTTCATATAAATGTTCATGTTCAAGTGCATGTCTATGGTTAATTTGGATGTAACTAAATTATTTTCTGTGTAACTGATTAGATTATGAATTGTGATTCATATAAGTGTTCGAGTGCATGTCTCTATTTAAATTAGAATGTAACTAATTGGCTATCATGTAAATGTTTAGAGTATGAGTTGAGATTCATGCAACTGTTCGATAGCATGTTTTTGTTTAATTAGTGAGTAACTAAATGTTTATTGTGTAACTGCTTAGATTATGATTTGCGGTTCATTTATAACTGTTTGCGTTCATATGTATATAAACATGTTTGGCTTATTGTAGTTACAAATGACTAAATCCTAAAACTGATTTAGTTACATGTTTAATATAACAATCCCATGTTACTACTGACTAATCAAAATTACTAAATCAGTTTCATGATTTAGACGCATGGTTAGTAACTAAATCACAAGTTACAGCAAACTAAAAAATCATTGCTTCGGCTATCGTGTACCTCTTACTAAGAACTGAATTTTTGCAGCAAACCCTTATTGTTGACCCCACATAGGCACACACTATATTCATTGCTTGAATAAATAAGCATGGCACATACCCGAAACACAAACAATAAAAAATGATTTGTTCCCACTAGCATGTCACATACCCGAAATACAAACAGATTGTAGAAATAAAAAATGATTTTTTAAGTTTTGAATCAACCTCAACGGAGAACACATACCCAAAAACGATGAAGAGGATGATGTGCGATAACTGTTGGGGATCTTCCACGGCCAGCCGGCGCATAGCAAAATGACAGCACACAAAATTCAAATTCAAACTCAGATGGGAGGCAAAAATTGTTGGTCAATCCCCAAATATGGGAACCGTTAACAGGATCTCCTTCATAATTGATGAAATCCGGGATTTGAGGAAAAATCTCATTAATTTCTTGCCAAATCAGTGAATAAAGGAAGGGGTGTTTCTTGCCAAATCAGTGAACAAGGGCATGTGTGGTATTTGTGCTAATTTTATTCCCACAGCTGCCAAAAATGTAGTCGTTTTGGTTTTACAAGGGACCTGCCACTATAGGAGAAAAGTCAGTGGACTTTTCGCTGGAAGAGTTGGTAAAACAAGTACCCCTGGCTAATTTCCCCATAATTTTTACTTAGTATGATTTCATCTTTTCCCTTCATTTTCTTTCCCCCGCATTTTTTTTCCATTCCCTTTTTTTTCCGTGGTAAAATCCACGAACCAAATAGAGGGTTAACCTCTTGAAAAAGCAAACGGTGCTAATCACATTGTAATTTAATGACATTTATATCCCGTTTATTAAGAAAAAAAAAAACTTAATGACATTTACCTCACTTATTAAATGAGTAATTTTAAGTTCAAACTTATAGAGACGCGTTGATATTCATTTGTTGATATAAAGAGAATTAAGGGTAAAAATATTTTCGATCAATCGTAAAAAAAAAAAAAAAAAAAAAAAAAAAAAAAAGGCAAACAGCAACCCAAAGTATAATGGGCAAGTTGTGATTCCAATTTGTCAAGCTTTCAAGGAATGTCAACCACATGGTTTTGGGTCAACTTAGTCGCTAAATTCCTCCTCCTTCTTCATTTTTTGTTTTTAAATATTAAATATACTAACCTTTTCTTATAATAATTATCATGAATTGGTGGACAACCTATTCGGAAGCTTCCTTATGCTGTGATCAAATGATCCGTACTCAATATTCCGAATTTTATCTTAAGCTACATTCCCTAATTTGCTCGTAAATGGCCCCTTTTGGAGGAACAAATCTCTATTGACAAGGACAGAGTGACAGACCCAAAAACCTTTTGAGAAAGAACTCGAGTTATAAAACGGTGATTAGCGGCCACTAATCCTCATCCTTTTCCATAAGCAAATCTTTAAACCTAATTAGGGTGCTCTAGAGTTGATATTCAATTCATTCCAACTTTTACTTGAAATGATTCGAAAAAGAACAATGCCATATCTCATATGACGAACTAATTATGCGACTCCAATCATGAAATTAATGCCTTTTTGTATACTCTTAATACGTGCTTACAAGACTAATCCATCAAGATTTTCCATATTAATTAACCACTTCCAACCCCACTAGACCGTTCTCAATCGGGCGTCACTTATTTTTCCACAATAGCTAAGTGGCAAAGTCTACCTCGCTCCTTCTGCGAATGTTCATTATAACTTTAAACAAATTGTTTCCGAAATTTTCTCCTCTCTGAGAAAGTTCTAATCGAACGTTTTGTAATTTATTTAGGCACTAATCATGGATAGTTCCCAGCAAGTTCTTAGCCAAGCTGAAAGCGATTTCTTGTACATATTTTTCCACATTAGCTTTCAATGATTTCTTAGTAATATAATTTTTTGATAGAATCAACTTCCACTTTAGTCATTGCAGATCGAATATCGTACATCCATTACAATTACTATTAATTACCACTAATTAATGGTCAAATCGAGCATCTAATCCCCTAAATGCCTTCCCCTATCAAAGCACTGTTCTTGGATTTGAGGCCATAATGTTCTCTAATAGGGGTTGGGATTAAAAATAGATTAGGTTCGAAACATGGACAAAGATTTAGGTCATGTTTTTAATCAAGGCGCACCTTTTTGGACGGGAAGCGGGGTCATGTCCCTTGGATTTTAACACCCCCGATGACCTTACCCAATGAGCATGTGGCTCAAAACGATTTGTCCGTTTGCGATTTTTACGAGTGCTTATGATTTTTAATGGGGCCTCATCCCCACCTTTGTGAGACATCTCTTTTAGGTTATGTTTTTTTTTCATAAATGAAGGGAATTAGGTACCTACATAACCAATGGCTTAATCCTAATTATTCAACAAGGTTAAGTCCAAAGACTTGTTTTCATCATTCTAGCCGTCATCATTGTCATCATCATCATCGTAATTATTAAGATACATTGTGGCATCACTATCCATCATCATTGTTATCGTTGTGATTATTTTTTATTATCTTCTGATAAGCGGGGCACACCCTGTTAATTTAAGGCATTGGAAAGCCAATGATTTTTTATAAAAAAAATTAAGGGGTTGTTCATTTATCAAAAGGAGTTGCACAAATGATAGGCCTAGTTTTTTTTTCTCTATGTGCTCAATGGTATACCCTACAAAGGTACTAATAAAAGGGTTTTGAGAATTGAGAGGCTTGTAAAGGAAGATGGATCGGATTGAAGGAATCCGGTTCTTGATAAAAAGAGATTGTTCACAAACATGGGCATCAGGTATTGGTAAAATGGTCATCAACATTAACAAAGATTTTTTTGGCTTCTGGATTAAGATTCTCTGATAAATCATTTTCGCCCACACGAATGGTCGATCAAATTTCTCATCCTGGCTTTATGTCGATATGTTTTCGCTTGCTCCCTTCCTCGAAGCTTCCCATCCTCTAAATCTTGGAGAAATAAATGCTTAATCTAAACCGCTTTAATTTGGTCATCAGATTCAAATCATTTTTTTTTTCCAGACCTAGTTTATGATAAGACTTGAACCGGTGACTTCCTTCCTCGAAGTTGAGGGTTCGATATATTTTCGCTTGCTCCCTTCCTCGAAGCTTCTCATCCTCTAAATCTTGGGGAAATGGAAATACACCTAATTGGTTTCCTTTTTGTGTGGTATCAATTTGGAGAAATAAATGTTTAATCTAAACCGCTTTAATTTAAAAGGTATTCCTCGAAAGGCCCCTAAAGTTATTCCGGTATTTTGGCATCCTCCTATAGTTGATTGGATTAAGGTTAATACTGATGGCTTATGTAAGGAAATCCTGGTATTGCTGCTAGTGGTGGAGTTTTTAGAAACTATCGGGGTTTTGTGAAAGGTTTTTTTGGGCTCGTTTGGGTATTCAGACTGCATTTTTTGCTGAACTCAAAAGTGTGATTCTTGCAGTTTCTTTTGCCTGGGAGAAAGATTGGCATAGTTTATGGATTGAAAGTGATTCCTCGACTGTTATTTCCTCCTTGCAGAATTATACATTTAAGCCTCCTTGGCCCTTGTTAAATGAATGGCGAAACTGTATTTCTCTCATTAAGAAGATGAATGTGATTTTTTTCTTATATTTACAGAGAAGGTAATTCTGTTGCAGACAAAATAACTGATTTGGCTCTCAATTTTTCTGATCTTACTTGGTGGCATGCAGACTCTGGTGTTGTTCCTTCTGAGCTTGCTAGAGATATGTTGGGGCTTCCTTTTTATAGATTTGTCTCTTAAACTATTTTTTGAAGCTGGTTTTCTTCTTGTTGGACAGTCTTCGAATGCCTTTTTATTCTTTCTATGTGAGCTGGATTATGGCATTATAAGCCACAAAGACTAGACAGTTTGGTTTTTATTTCCTTATATTCTTGTATGCTTTCTTATTTACTTTAGTTTTCTTTTTTTCAATAAAATTTGGAGATGAAGGCAGATGATGGTGAGTGCTTTGGGTGCCAACCTAGTTGGGATTCATTGTTCCTCAAATTCAAATCATTTTTTTTTTTTTTTGTTTCTTAGTTTATGATAAGATTTGAATCCGTGACTTCCTTTCCAACCATCCCTTTAAAATTCCATGATGCATGCACCAGTGTGCTATGATAACTTTAAACTCCTTCATATTTCATCCTTGCAGGACAAATCTTTTGGCAGGCATCTCTGTGATAATTTGTTTTGGTGATAGTAAGACTTGATTGCTCCTCTTTCCCTTCTAAAATGCCATGTTGGATGCTTGTACGATTATGCTATGACAACTTTAAACATAATTTCCCATTTTCTCACTTTTCATCTTTCTAGCACAAATTTTTCCCAAAAAAAAAAAAAAAAAAAAAAAAAAAAAAAAAACCCTTTGCAGCACAAAATTAGTGACAAGTATCTCCATTTGATGGTTTTGTACAAGCTTCTAGGTCCAATATTGAACTGCATAATCAAAGGGCAGCGTATGGAAAGAACAAAGCACCTTGTACCCAAAAAAAAAAAATTAAAAAAAAAAAATAAATGAAGAAAATTATAAGAAAAAGGAAAAGAAGGAACAAAGCTCCTCAAAACAAAGGGCAAGACGGTCCCAGAGAAATTATGCCAATTGTTTGGTTTTAGTTGCTATGGTGAAACAACACTTCTAATCATACTCTAATTAGCAGGGTATGATTACCCTTAAAAAAAAAAAACTCATATTTGTTTGAACAGGGACACCTCAAAAACTGAGAATAAGAATAATACAATGAGAATCTCTTTGACAAGAAGCTTGGAATTGGAATGTCAAAATGAGGTTCAAGTGGCCAAGGAATAAATATTTAAAAAGAAATTTCTAGATATTAAAGAAAAATTATCAAAGGAAAGCACTGGTGAGTTAGGAATGATTGTTCTGATTTTTACCATAGTTTTCTTATTTTTTTTAAAAGATAGCTCACACACACTTATTCTCTTCAATTTTGAGAAAGTTGAATGATACACCTGTTTTATAAAGAGAGAAAGATGTGCTTGTGTTGCACGATCCACCAAATGGTAGTTAGTCTTTATTTACGAAAATGACCTTGATTCACCTACTTTAGCTTATATATATATATATATATATATAGAAAAATGATCAGGTAAGCACGTGCTGACATAACTTGTATCAACACTCGTATTGAGAGTTGTACCTTATGTATTAGTGGGTGAGTACATTGAGTTAATGCAAAAGATACAATCCTCAATGAATGGTGTTAATATAACTTATATCAATATGTGCTGATGAGAATATAACCATGTGTAACAAATATATATGAAACAAAGCAAGGAGATTTTGGTCATTTGATCCAAGTGGGATTGGCACTCGACTTTCATTTTGAAAGCAAGGTAATAACAGTAAGTTGGTCAAAAACAGTCCATTTCAAGTCAAACAGAGGTTAGTAGACAAGCATTTTGTTTCTGACAACTGTGAGCATGATTTCTTCCTTTTATGTGTTCCCTCCCAACTTAAGAGAGAAGGTGAGACAGGTACAAATTTGCTTTTATTTTCAGAAGTGGCAGTCCAGTGACCTATCACAGATTTTTTTTTAAAAAAAAAGAAGGGCAAAGAATTAAAGCTGGGTCTTTTAAAGAAGACAGGCCATCACACACTCCAAAGGCAGTTTTAATTAATTGAAAGAAAAGATATATCTTTTCAAAAGAAAACTTACTAGTAATTTTGAGAGAGAGGCTTTTTCTAAAGGGAAACTTACTGGTAATTTAGAGAGAGACAGAGAGAAAACAACTAAGGATGACAGGATTAATGCCTGCACTAGAATTAGCAGCAAAGCAAAAGAGGCTAGAGGAAGGAAAACCCATCAACCTTTTCCTATCATTGAAAATGTTATATATATTTTTCTAATGGAAGAATAGACTAAAATTTGCAACCAAACAAAAGTGGGGGAGGAAGACCTAACAACCCTACCCTAGCATTCAAATTGTTTTTATATTTTCTAATGGGAACAAGATATAGTTTGCAAAAGAGACTCAACAAACCTTGGCCTTACTAATCATTCTACTGTACAACCAGAACTTTCTCTACACATTTTTTTATGTAATTTAATCTCTCTAGTTTACAATCAAAGTCTTCTTTACACATAAGAAAGGGAAGGTTTGAAAGATTTCATGGTCCTACAAACTACCAAGCATTATAACCAAGAAGAAAAATAACAATAGATGACATGGCTGTTTGGGCCATATGCCTTTTTGAATACCCAAGGTGGAGGTGTAATAATTAGTGGCAAGGCTCAAACTTTAAGTGATCTTGACACGTGTTAAATTAGTCGAGTAATAACTTTGAATGAATCAAAGTATATTTACATTAAAAAAAAAGAAAAAGAAAGTATATTTCCAAAATTTTATTAGACGTTATTCACGCATTAATTTTAGAATGCTAATAGTCTTACCATTTACTCTACTACTGATCTTTACCATCTATTTTATGTCACGGGTCAGGATTTTCTAGTTGAGAATTTGAGTATTTGGATTCATCCAATGATTTTAAAAGATTCAATCCCCACCCCCATGAGTGTATTTGTTTTTCTTTAGCCGTTAGATTAACTAAGCAAACCCAAACAGAATCCTCTCTTTTATCTCACTACCTTCCATTGACATGACATTATCATTTTATAACAAAAATCCCAAAAAATTAAAAAAAAAACATAAAACACTAATCTTATTATTTATTTTGTTACTAATCTTCCCATCTATTTTATCTTACTCTCTTACTATTGACGTGACATTATCATTTCACTGCAAAAATCCCAATAAACATATAAAGCAATGACATGAGATTTTTGTGATGTTGATGTAGGTAAGCCAAGTAAGTTGCCACGAGAAGCTGTAAAACAATATTACAATGTTTGGGAAAATAGGCGATAGGACTATTTTGCCTAATCTCATAGTGCGCTTGAGCCCATCTAGAGCACTTTTGCCCAAATCCTATACTTTGCCATCAAATCACCATCTGATAAGCAAAAATGCCTATCTACTTTACAGATGAATATGTGTGAGAGAGAGATTTCATGGCCTACTAACAACTAGGCATTACAAGGCTAACAACTTTCAAGGCAAAACTTTTAAGAATAAAAGTACTAAATAAAGCAAAACACAACTACACAAACATCCACTAAGAGAAACCCCAAAGCCCCTCTTTTATTTCTCCCCATCTCTTTCTCTAATACATATATTTCCTTTATATACATGCACATTACAAAATTATCCTCCATACCGTTATAGAAGTAGTATAAGCCCCCGTATGCCATTCCCGGACAACATCGTCATTTCGCAGCCATTTTCTCACACAATTGAGCACCCATTTGGATTTTCGTCGCTGAATAACTCGAACGAATCAGACGGCTGTGGTGAATATGAGTCCAAATCCAACGGTGTAGGTGGAGGTTCTGCGACGTGGCCCGAATACGCCGAATACGTATAAGCGTAAGAGTATGGTGGTGGTTGTTGGGCATGGTACGTTGCACCGTAGCTTGTAGTAGGGTACGCCGTACTGTAACTTGCATGATACACTGGCTGTGCATAATAATGTGGTGGGTATTGATGTACATGCTGACCTGGAGGGCTGTGATTCACTGGAGGTGAAAAATGGGATGGACCAGGACCGTGATTAGGTGATCCAGTGCCTGCCGGTACATTAACGACATGAACACCCTGTACACCCTCATCATTATTCCCATTCCCCTGATGCCCTTTCTTTTTCTTCTTTTTGCCACCACTTCCACCACCACTCTTTTCACCACCTTCATCACTTTCACCACCCTTTCTGACCACCTCCGGCGACTGATTACTGGCAACCATCCCCTCCGGTTTCTTCCCGTCGGATTTTGATTCCTTCCCTTGTCCACCACCACCACCACCATTTTTAGGGATTACAACGCCAACTTCGCTAACTTTAGCAACACCACCACCGGCACCGCCGCTGCTGGCGCCACCTTCACAGTGTTTAGCACTGCCACCACCTTCACCATTTTTAGGAGAATCTTGGCTTATTACTTCAACTTTCTCTGTTGAATTATCTTTATCGCCACCATGGTTACCTTCTTCACTGCTTTCTGAGTCTTTATGTTTGCCTTTATTCTTTGATTTTCCTGGCTTCTTCTCTGGCCACAACTCTGCATGTTTGCCCATCTTGTTTAGTTTTTTGATCAAGATGCCTGCGTCTACGTTGGTTTTTACTGTGACTTTTTGTTGCCTCAAGTCTATTTCTGTTTCGTAAACACCTGAAAAATGGAAGAGGAGGTCAGAATTAAAGCACGGGAAAATTAAGATAGAAGAGAGAAAATTGGAGGGAAATGACTAATGAGCAAGACCCAAATCAGAAAATCTGAGAGAGAGTGTGAGTCCTATGAGATTTGATATAAGAAAAACAACTGAAAATGGAACAAAAACCGTAGATAACTGAGATGAAAGAGTGAAATTAGAGGGGAATTGAACAAGACCCAGATGAGAGAGAGTGAGAAATTACTCAATTTGAGCTGAAATAGAGTTGAAAATGGAAGAGAAAACCATATAAAACTCAGAAGATTGTGAAATTAGAGGGAAAAGAGATAGACCCAGACGGGAAAGATTGACAAAATGTAAAATTTGAGATCAAATAGAACTGAAAATGGAATAGAAAACCATACAAAACTTGGCAGAAAGAGTGAAATTAGAGGGAAATGAACAAGACCCAGATGAATAAATCTGAGAAAACTGCGACATTAGAACTGAAAAATGGAAGAGAAAACCATACAAAATACAGAAAAATGAGTGAGGACGAGGGCGAAAGGAACAAGAACCGGGTGAGAAATATCTGAGAAAAAGAGAAGTGTTTTGAGCAAAAAAAAAAAAGAACTGAAATTAAGAGAAATAATGTTAGGGCCGGGGTTTTGGGTGCTAACCGTCGATGTTTTGCAAAATTTTCTTGACTTTTCTTTTGCAGCCTTCGCAGTGAATGGAGACTTTCAAGACGCATGTCTGAAAAACAGAGAAAACAGAGAAGAAGATGTTATTAGAAACACAACTTGCTTTCAGTGTTGAAGACCATTGAATAATGGAGTTGGGTGTTCATAGAAATTAACTATGGTTTACCTTGTATTTTAGTGCGGGTACTTCGGGGGCTGCTTCCACTTCTTTTGTTGGCTCTGCTGCTGCTGCTGCTGCTGCTGGCCCTGTCATTGGGAAGAGGGAGAAGAAAGTAGAGGGTTTGTGAGAGAGAGAGAGAGAGAGAGAGAGAGAGGGGATATGAGACTAGTGCGAGCAAATGCTTAAGAAGAATAAATGGTGACTACTTTTCCCAGCCCAAAGAAAAAAAAAAAAAAAAATTGGTGACTTTGGGAAAGAGAGGTTGGAGAAGGAGGAGAGAGAGGGTGCTTTAGAGGTGCCAACAGTACTTGCCGATGTGGATTTACTTTTTGAAGTGGCTTCATGTAATGGACAGCTGTCAGCCTTTCCTTCCCTATTACGCAAATTCTCGCCACGTAATCATTTAGGAGTATTTATTTATTTTTTCTGATTGGGTGGTAGTAATGAGTGTGGAAACCGTGGAGCAGGAACGCACAATTTAGAAATGTTCGAGGAAATTTATTTTTTTATTTTTTAACTTAAGGGTTCATCTTCTGATTTTTTATTTTTTTTAATTTTTAATTTTTAATTTTATGTGTCAATGAGAAAATAATTTATAAAGAATAAAATAAAAAGCACCTTTCATTTTGAAAAAGTTTGTAATGGTAGTCTTTTTTTTTTTTCTTTCTTTTTTTTTTTTTTTTTTTTTTTTTTTTTTTTTTCCTTTTGGTCTATAAGATTAGGTATATAGTTTATCATGTAAGTCCATCAATCTATTCAATCGATGTAATTAGGGTGCAATTTGTTGTGGAATAATTTGAAAAACAAATAGAAACCGATCTTTTCGAATTGATTTGTTGTATTTTTTATACTTTGCTTTGATTCTAAGATTAAAAAATGACTAGTACTACCACATTATTTTTTTTTTTAAAACAATCCCATTAGTACTCTGAAAAATATTATTTATTATTATTATTATTTTTTTAAGTGCAAATAGTATCTCATTTCTTCAAAAGAACAAAAGCGCATTTTCACATTAGTAGGGATTTGGAGTCAGATAAATTCGCAGGGTAAAATGGGATTTCTCTTTTTTTTTTTGAATGTTAATGCAGTGGACCTTTGGAATAATTCCCAAATAGATGAGAATTTTGGACAACAACTTGAGGGGCTCGGAAAGTAGCAAGTAATAATCTCCTTTCTTAGCCACTGCACTAAGCCTAATCAGAACAAATTGAGTTAAAAAGTTAACTTTTTTAAAAAAATATTTTCTTTTTAATTTTTTTTTTTATGATGAGGGAATCCCACCAAGGTAGGGCCACTTAGTGACCCACCCTGACAGGTAAAATCCCGAATGTACAAGTCGCCCCTCTAACTTGCACATCATTTGGGTCACAGAGTAACCACACCAGTGAGGAATCGAACTCATGACTTCTGAGTTTATGATTCGTCACAAGTCCATCCATTACGGATTTGGATTTGCTCCAGTTGCGCCCCTTTAACTGGAGCGTCCAGTAGCCCTTGGATCATCGCCACGTGATAATGAGGGGAAAGGAAGGGTGCAAGTTTGAGACGCAGCATTATTGCGTCGTTTAACTCGGAATGGCTCAAACGTTAACGCCGTTAACTCTACGACTCTGCCTCTCTATCTCCTCTATGCGACTCTACCTCTCTCCCCCTTTCTCTTCTCTTCACCTCTCTCTCGGCGGCTTCCACATCCCGTCAGTTCATTTTTGTTGCCACGATACTGGCAGTTATGGGTTACATGGGGGTTTCGACGGTGGTGATGGGTTGGTGAGTTTGTGTGGCCGGCGAGATTGTGTTGCAGTGGTCAGAAAGCTCTCGGCGACGAGTATTTTAGCCTGTAATGGACGGTTGTTGTCCGCAACGAGCTTCGGGATTCCGATCATCTTCTCAGGCGATGCTCAACTCCGTTATCTTCTTAGGTGATTGCCGACGGTGACCGAGGAAACAAGACCGCCTCCCCTTTTCTTGAACAAATCTAAGCATATAACCCATTAAAAAGAAGAAAGAGATCAAACAGATCTGGGAAAAAAAATCGAACAAGACCCCCTCCCCTTTTACGGCGTTAACGTTTGAGCCATTCTGAGTTAAACGACGCAATAATGCTGCGTCTCAAATTTGCACCCTTCCTTTCCCCTCATTACCACGTGGCGATGATCCAAGGGCTACTGGACACTCCAGTTAAAGGGGCGCAACTGGAGCAAATCCAAATCCATCCATTACCACTGAGGCAAGAACATCATTCAAGCCATTTTTGAGAATAAATGGTTTAAATTCTTTACCTCCCCCTTCATAAATGGGGATAAATGGGGAAAAAAAAAATATCGATCACAAAGGCAACAAAGCACATAGTACACAGCTATGCAGGATATGGAAAATAAGATGCGTTTTTATATCATTTTCAGATGTAATAAAATTTTTAGTTTACCACCAAAAATAAAATAAAATCCAATAGAGATATACTTTAGGAATTGATTATTGAAAATTTTCCACCCCTAATCGAACTTTGTTTGAACTGTTGAATTTACAGTTGATTTTGGTAAATTTTTTCTGTAGCTTTTAAAAAAAAAAAAAAAAAAATTTCCACAAAATGCTCAAATAATAGAAAGTGGGTCACAAATCGCAATTTGTAACCAATTATGTGGAAAAATAGTTAAGACAATGTTTGGCTATCATTTTTAAGGTGTTTTTACGTACTACTCTTTAAATCAATCAAAATTTGTTTTGATTTTCCATCGCATGTTGCATACTGAAGCACTCGATTTTAACTATAGAAATAAATAAAATAAATGGATGAGATTATAAATTACAACTTATTGACTATAAATTACATATACACCTTAGAAGTATAAAAAAGAAAAAAAAAAAGAGGTGGGCATTACACTATGGATTACATTGGAAAAATGAAAAAAATAATAATAATAATAAAAGAGAAATTCAAAATTTAGAAATTCTCTTTATGGAAATCAAACTTGGTGGTAGTCTTCCGGGAAAAGTCTTGCGCTAGCCGTCTTAGCTCTCCAACCAATCCAGATGCACCGCAGTAAAACACTCCTGTGACAAAGGCATAAAAACCAGGATTAGCTTAACTTAAACAATCAGAATTAACTCAAGAAAATTGCTATATCCACTTCAAAATTCGCCACATCGCTTCAAATTGAATGAATATAGTTTCCTAAATCCTAACATGACAGTCTAGTATTATTTTTTACATAGTACAACTAATGCCTATAAACAA
Source organism: Liquidambar formosana (assembly GCA_039720395.1). Classification (NCBI taxonomy): domain Eukaryota; kingdom Viridiplantae; phylum Streptophyta; class Magnoliopsida; order Saxifragales; family Altingiaceae; genus Liquidambar; species Liquidambar formosana. Next base: position 53,706,226 of record CM077820.1, on the reverse strand, counting down.
ATCAAGCCTATAGAAAAATATCGAGGATGAAGAGAGAGATTTATTGTTTTGTCATGCATTCTCACAGCCTGATTTGTCCGCAAAAGTAATGACATAATGCGACGCAATTATTTCCCTAATTTAATATAGACCTAGCACATGCTTGAGGGTGGTTTATGTGTTAGGAAGATTAGTTTGTACCTAATGACTTGAGATACTCTTCGTTTGACAAAAAAAGGATAGAAAAAGGCCTAGCTACAGTTGTTTTCTTTCCATTTTAACCCAACAGAGTAAGAAATATGCGTTCTCAATATGAGCCATTGCCTAGCCCAAACTGTGTTGGTGAACCTACCAAATTGCTCGCATTAATGGGAATAATTTTGATTGAAACTAAGATAAAATAGCAATTATCATGTACCAAAAACAAAAACTATAACAAATACTTACCAACTCGTTGATTGGTGTGGTTGACAGCGACATGCTTGAAAACGTTTCGCCAATTTGGCCTTGCAAAATGAGTTTTCACACGTGTGCCCGAAACAATATCAACTCCATTTTTGGCATGATGAAGGGATTGAAGCATCGCAATGAGAGCCGATCGGGCATCCCCTTCTTCATACACACTAGTACAATAATTGTGAAGCTCAATGACTCCATCTTGATCGAACTCCGCCACCTCATTCATCACCCCTCTAAACCACTCGAACGAGCCTTGCTCACGAGTTACCCAATAAAAATAGGCTCGACTTGTGGCAAAAGGTTTTTTCTTAGTGCCCTTAACTTCGCTTTCTACTATCCCTTCTTCAATTTCTTTTTGTTGCTTAATGTTGTTAAGCACATCTTTGAGTATGCTGATTAAAGGGGTCGCTCCGATACCAAGTCCGACGAGGAGGATCACGTCGTATTGTTTGTAGTCCTGCGCCGGAGCTCCATAGGGGCCATCGATTAAGAGCCGCGGCATCCTAGGCATGTTATTGCCTTTTGCGATGTCGGCTCTTAGGAGGCCACTTTGATCGGCCGTAGGAGGCTGGCATACCTACATTATACATTATAGGCAACATTAATTATGTGTTAAATTAAAGATTAAAGAAAATTTCCAGGGTTGTGAACAAAATATTTTGTGCAAAAAAGGAAAAAAAAAAAAGAAAAAATAAAAAATAAAAAAGAAAATGTAAATTTCATGCGACAAGTACCTTAGAGAAGACAGTTTTGAGCTTTGATGTCCAGTCACCTAAGGTCCGGATGTGGATGCTCAGATAATCGTCCCCGGGAGCCGAAGTGATGGAGAAAGGGTGCCTGATTATCATCATAATCATCATCATTGTTATTATTATTGTTCTTATTATAGTTAATGATTAAAAAGTAAGGAATAGGTTTATTTTGAATTAATTACCATTGAAATGGAGAGATAGCTGAACAGTTTACAAATATATATTGCCCACTAGTGTATTTAAATCCTTGAGGCTTAGAAATGTGCAGCGCCATTACATTTCCGGGGTACACAGCAACCTGAAAAAATAGGAGAAATTAATTCATTTGATTTTTTCATTTTTTTTTTTTGTGATCGAAATTACATTCATACCCTTTTTTCCATTACAACAATGATGAGCTCCAAAATTATATTTAAAAAAAAAAAGAAAAAGGAAGTACTTAGAATGTACCTTCAAAATCCGCACCGTCTTGTAGCCTGATCTGAGTGCACGAATCAAGCGTTCGCATGCGTATAATATAATTGGGACTGCAAGATACATCCATGTCTGTGGCAATGTAGAAGAACAAATATTAGAAAACACAGAAATGAGAAAGGAAGAAGGGTAAATTACAGAAAACCATCCTCTAATTTGAGTTAGGTTTCACTTTAGGTTCTCAAGTTTCAATTTCGTCAATTCAGTACCCATCACTTCGTCAAGTTTCAACGCTATGTGATTGTACAGGCACTATCATTAATCAGAAACTTAGGGAGTGCCTATAAGTGAATTGGGTGTCCATATATACTGAAGTTATAAATATCACCACTTAGGAAGGTTTTTGAGACGCTTACTGTTTTCTTGTACCATTTCTTGGTGAGATAGAGATAGTATCCATGAACGATGAAGAGGACGTAGACGATAACGAACAGGTGGTGGGAGTACCAAAAGGCGTTGAATCCGGTGAGCTTCTTGAGGGTATTGGGGAGTTTGAGCCTGTTCCGGCGGAACCAAGGTTGGGCTAATGTGTAGGATATAGCCATAAGGACTACCATCACTACGCCGGTCCAACCCTCGGTGCCTTTCACGAACCACCAATAGTTATTTGGCCGGTCCTCGCCAAAAAATGGCTCCATTGGCTCGTACTCCTCATCGGTGGCGTGTAGTAGCCGTGGGAAGTCACATGTTAGATGGGCACCTGCATGGAGCCCTACGCCAACGGCGATTCCCAACGCGATTACCTGAAAAAAATTCATGCAATAGAGTAAGAGCGAGATAAGTGAATTTCAATGTTTGAGCATAGCTTGGTTGAATTCGAATTCGATTAAGTTGAGCTTAGGTTTGACCATCAATGAATTGCTTCCTTGGATTGGTTTCACATGAAACCAAATTTTTTTTTTTCATTTTGTAGAGCATACGATGATGTTAATTTGAAATACAATGGCGGAAATTAACTAGATGGAAAACGCTGAAGATACTGGATAAGTTTACCTACTCCTCTTATCAGTAGACCTGACAATGAAAAATTTAAAATTAAGAGAAAATTTGAGTCTTTATTTTCAAATTAACCAGTGAATGAATCCAATAAATTTATTTATCTGGTATACCTAGCAGCACTCTGATCAATTTAAAGTTATTGCTGAACACAATGATAAACCATTTATATTTGTGTTTTTTGTTGGTGAGAAAAACAATATAAGGACCTGTCAAGAGAAAAATAATACAACCTAAAAGCATGACATACCTTGTGAAAGTTGATATTGTCATCAAAGGGAACCACCACCCCTAACTTGGTCCTGCTCCTAAGCCATGTAATGGTGTTTCTGCACACTGGTAGAAGGATGAGAGCCATGTTGAACTTGAGTGTCTCAGCTGCACCCTTTGCCGTTGTTACACAATAGCCCATGACATCGAACACGGCCCGATTCTTATACTGGATTGTTTTCCATGTAAAAAGGCCTGCGCAAATTGCAAGCCATAGGGCCAAGACCCAAATCCGCTTCCAATTGTCCTCAATGAAGTAGGCGAGCCCGCTGTAGCATCGTTTGATTGGGTTGGGCTCTTTGGTTGGGACCAACTTTTGGCTCAGTAGCTGGCTTAGGATTCGGCTGTCTGTTGCTAAGTTGGTTGACTGGGATGGGGCTTGCAGAAGGAGCATTTCCAAGTTGTATAACTGTAGGAACACACACATTGACATTTTTAGTTTCTGTTAGTTGTTGAACCCTAAAGCATCACTTGCTAGCAAATGGCATATTGCAAGATACGGTCCAAGAAAAAAAGGGTGTGACCCTTGAAGTTTTGGGCTTCACATTGGGCTGGACTTGTGTGAACTTGACTCGAGATCTGAAAGCCTAAGCCATGCTTTGTTTTGGCTTGGTCTGAAATCGGGCTCAATCCCGATTCTGTTTTGGGCTGAGTTTGGGTTATCCTTGGCTCATCCTGAAGTATGTGGGCCGGTTTGGGAATTTTGAAAATTAGGTAAGGTTCATTTTTTTAATGCTATCTGTTACAATAATAATAATAATAATAATAATTTGGTTTGACAAAAAAAAAAAAGAAAAAAAAAGAAGAAGGAAATTTATGTTTATACCTTGTTTGCACAATATTAAACAAATTTATAGGAAAAAGATAATTACCAAATATTATTGGAATAAAAACTAGTCATTTATGAAATAAAGACTATAAATGGTAAAAAAATCTTCTTAAACAATAAATTTTGAAAAAACTCTCTTCTAAAAAGTTAGATGGTCCGTGGGACTAGGGCACGACATTGGAAGTTTGGAACCCTAGATAGGGTCTTGGTTTCATATTAAGATAATCTTAACTTTTTTAGTGGGCCGTTTAACTTGGGCTGGCCCATATATTTGTGACTTTTATTTTTGTAACAGGCTAAGCTTGGGCTAAGAAATATTGGGCTATCATTTAGGGTTGGGAATTGTGCTTGAAATTAACTTGAGCCGAACTAAGCTCAGCCCAACTTCCAGCCCACAGTACTGATAGAAATGGTGCTTGGACACAAACCTCAATATATCCGAGGTTTTCTGGATCCAGCTCTTCCATGATCAAAGCTGCATATTCATCAGCCCGCTCTTGTATTTTTGACAGCTTATTTGCAGAAGCACTAAGTGTGATAATCTGTGGAAAAAAGAAGAAGCAAATAATGGTCATTTTAAAATTTCCTACTTCAAAATAAATAAGAAATTGAATTATTTTATTTTGAAATTTTCAATTTTAGATATCTCACCTCTTTCACCTCTTCTCCGGTTATTCGGCCATCAGCATCTTTGTCCACCCTGCATTTGGTCCTAAAATGTTAGTAAAAAGCAAATTTAATGAAGTCCTTTATAGGGCGATTGTGTTTTGTTTTCGTATGTTCGGTTTTAGTCCTTATTTTAGTGAAGCCAGTATTAAAATCTCCACCTTCTTATGAGGTGAGAAAAAAGGATAATACTTGACTCCTCACAGTAGAGGAGCAACTGCTCCTCAGTTCCACTTATATTATATCACGTGTATAACAAACAAATAAGAATTGATTATGTACATATATCCCTATATTATGTTATTATAGACATGTATCTATGTGCCCATATATATATATATATATATGTTTATGTGTCCAAATGAATATGATTATATGTCTATATATTTGTATTTACATATCAACATATCTGTATTCACATATCTATATTTTTTAAAATTAACTATTACGCATGGCGTAATATGAGTAGGAGAGAGGAGGAGTTGCTTCTCCACAGTGAAGAGCCAAGCATTGTCTAAGAAAAAATACCACCTAAACTACCATTCCTAATTGAGGGCATGCTCTTTTGACTTTGTTCGACTTTTGTCCTATACTTCCCGACAAAACTCCCAAATTCTAAGTTCATCCAAATTTGAATTTCTAAGGGCTTTTGACAATACCAGCTTCTTACGGAATAGTATCATTGACCTCGCCCCGCAATCTTCGGATGTTATGTTAATTTAAGCCATGACTAACTATGTGCACATGCAAAGGGTCTGGAATTCACCTCCGAAGTCCCACTTGCCTATTTTATAGATTGCACAAAACAGTAAGAATGGGGACAACGCATGTTCACTCCACTTGGATCACCAATCCGAGACAGTATAATTTATTAGAATGTACCCATTATCCTTCTATTACAAAAAACACCGCCATTTTTATTTTATTTTATTTATTTATTTTTGGGGTGGGCAGTGTTGATTTCATATTTGTGCCTAAGTAAATAATTAGTGTTCTTATATAGCCGGTTTTCGGTTGTCGAGGTAATTTAGGACCCTAGATTACCCCCTCTTATAAAACGTGACCAAGGTAATTTTGGTACAAGAGCATATATTAGAAGCATTAAGGGATATATGAGGATGTTAAAAGCCTTACATGTCAAAGAAAGTTTGAAGCCTAGCATCAAAGCCCTGGTCTGTAATTTGTTCCCAAAACTCGCGTAACTCGGCCTTGCTTATTGATACTGATGTTATGCCTCTCCTTCGAGCCAACGCGTCGAACAACTCACCGGCAAACTCTCTTGACTCGTTCATACCTACTCACAATGACACCAAAGCCCATCATCACCCATTTTGGTTACATCAATAATATCCCCATGCCTTAGATTGTCATTGCACATCATCACTATGTTAAAAATAAAAAATATAAAAATATAAAAATGAAAAGAGTATCATATAACTGCATTATTACCCACCTATGCATTGGCCAAAGTGTGATTTAGGAAGTGTCCCATTAACGGCAAACTGATCAAAGCGCCTCTCAACCTCGGACCAACCTTCATTGCCTACATTTTTTGTCATAAACTTGAGACCATTTAGGGCACGGGCGGCTCCAGACTTGCTCCGATCAACTTTGTCAAACCTTTTCGAAGAAGTCATTCGCTTTAATTCTTGTGAAACTTGCCTTATTTTAAACGAAAGTTGTGACCCAAGAGAGGAAGGCCTTGTCCCGAGCCGGCTCGCCAAGAGTGTCGTCTCCATGTCACCTCCCTTGATGTTTTGCACGGAAACCGAGTCGTCGTGGACATCTAGGGTTATCTCAACGTAGCATTCTTCATCCTTGAATCTTGCACTTTTCTTGCTACTATTTCTTTTGTTAGTGACTAATGGACCACTTAATGGGCCACTAAACCCAACTCGCGTGCTCCGCGTGCTCCCGGTGCTTTCGGTCTCTGACCCTTGATCATACTGGTTGCCTTGAATCTCCATTTCGATAACTTGATTTGCAAAATTCTGTTCTTTCTCCTCCTAATCACGATTACTTCAACAGGTTTTTGTCCTCCTGAAAGAGAAATTAGCAAGGACTATAAGCAAAACTATATTTAAAAAGATTACTGGTACTCAAAGAGACTATATCACCCACATAAATTAAATATGGCAAAGGGTAATAGTGTCTCTAATGCCTTTAAAAATGGGGAAGTGCCTAAAATCATTGCCTCTGTCTAAACTAACAAAAGTAATAATTTAAAAATAATTCAATGGTTTTAGGCCAAAAAGTGGGATATCAAGCAAACCGAAGCATCGGTCGCAATATCTTTCCGACACTGCCGGAATTATTGGAAACACAAATACAAATCGGTTGAATAAAAATAATTTATGAAGAAAACAAAAGAAACTTTCCCGAGAAAATTGGATGTGAACAAAAGGTTGGAAACTCACCGGAAAACGATTCCAATATTCTAAGAAACTGGAAAAAGATATTGTCCGAAGCTTGCAGGTGAAACAAGAAGTTCCCGAGGAAGATAGAAAAAAAGTTGGAATGAGAAATGCTAGGAGGGAAAGGGTATATATCGATGGCTATATGGATGAAGTAGGAGGAGGAAGAGAAGTCAAAAAGAGAATTCAGTGGGCGCAATTGGGTTGTTTCTGGTTGTTAGTTGTTGTGTGCGGACTGCATGGGGTGGTTTCGCTCCAACCCCCTCTAATTAACTTTCCTTCATCATATATCATATGTATAAAACCAACTGTATTTGTCAAGCACGGAATTTGGGAATCCAAGAAATTTCATCAAATTAAAGTTGAGAAAAGAGGGAAATTGAAGTCGCACCGGTGCTAGGTCAACTATGAATTGTTTAAAAGATTGAGTTAAAGTAATCATAGGGTTTGTGAACACGAAAGATAAAGATGTTGGGGAAAAGAAAAAGAACATAGGCACTACACAGGGTTGGTTTGGTTGCATTAATGTTGCTCTTTAATCATATTCAATTAACCCTCATTTATTTTTAAAAGAAAATTCTTATTTGGGTTAGGCCTCTTTTCCAAGATTGGACTTTGTTAGTATTATGAAAATTACACTTGGACTTATAGGATAATGGAGTTCGATCCTCCATCTATTCTTGAAAAAAAGGAAACGAGCGAGCATAAGCAAAGCTTGTTTGGTTGCTTCCACAATCACTTGATGTTGCTCCTAGATATATTCAACAGTCGTCCATGAAAAAGACTTCTAATTCCAATTGCGTGGAATTTGCATAATGGAGATCCACCATCTCATTTAAATCATGTTAGCACTATAAAAATTACATTAGGATATGCCAGATAACAAGATAATAGGTCTTACTTAATATGTCTTGTCCTTGAAAGACCAACTATTTATTTAAATGGATTTGATCATTTGATTGAAATTTTTTTTTTTTTTTTTTAGGTGAAAGATTATCAAAGATTTTATCACTTTTCAAATAACTTGATTAAATTGAATTAATTAAATAATTAAGATGCTATGTATCTCCCTTCAAATTCGGGACACTTTCATCCTATTCCTCCTGCATGGTTCTACCAGAAAAATGATAATATAGAGTATTAATAATAATAACTTCAATAATAGAGAGTACCTTTTTTTTTTTCCCTCTCGTGGAGGAGTGCCGAGCCAATAAAAAGGGAAAGAATTTGTCAACCACACACCGAAAGGTAATATAAGTAGCAACAAAGTTCTGAGGTAGTTTTCCCAGTGTTTTCTCTATTATTCCCCACCCACCCACCCACATCTGCAAATGGGTCAAAAATGACAGGCGATTTGACTCCTCTTCCCAACAAAAATTTTGTAGCACTGTTGGCTTTTAAAATATTGTGTCAATCACTTCCTACTTCCTAACCAAATTTGCAAGTTGCAAGGGAGCATCAAGACCCATAACTCATACACTTGAACTAATGACCAAAAATCGACATACTTTAAGAGTTTATGTACCAAAAGTTTTAATCATGGGTAATTTGATTAAAGGTTTTCTTAACACGTGTTTTAAGAGCATATGTTAAGATATAATTAATAATCCAATCATTACATAAAAAATGTGTTTTCATGGTTTTTCAATCATTTTCATATTTTTTTCAAGCAACTTTTATAATGTAATGATTAAGTCATTAATTGCAGTTTAACATGTGCCCTTAGGATATACGTTAAGAAAATCCTTTGATTAAAGTGTTCTTCTAAAGTAAGACAAATGTTTTCGCGGTCTATTTGGATGCTCTATGGAAATATATCAAACAGTTATGTTTTCACATGGCATTTGAGAAAATATTTGGTAGTGTTATATGAAGAAATTAACGTAATTTCAATAATAAAATAGGGAAAAAAAATTATTCATCCATTTCATCTGTTTAGTACAAGAAAACAACACTTTTAGCAGCGGTATTATCTTTCCGTCACTAAAAATACCATTTAATTGTGATTTTCTGTTTCCCCAATAGAAGTCTACATCTAAAATATTTTCCCTTTTTTTTTTTCTAATTTTTTTTTTATAGTGGTTTATGCATTATTTCAAAATACCTAAATAGATCAATAATTACAATTAATATGTTGTCATGTAATGAATGATTTGTGTCTTGTTACGTGATGAAAATTTGTACCGACACACCATACACCATGTGTAACACACGTCACATAAGTATTTTATCCTCATTTGATTCAATGTCAGAGATTTACAAAAAGGTTCTAGATTAGAGTCTACGCAGTAATGGGTATTAGTTGGCGTTTTGACGTTGTCTACCAAACCCGTATGACCGATTAAATTCTCCATTCCAAATTCACACCTACCACGAGAAGATGTGAACAGATATATATATACAAAGCTAACGTAGAATATACTAACACAATGAAGAGAAAGTAAAATGCCTTTTGCTAATGGGGTAGTGGTTACTCCATTATGAGAGGAGATTAGGTTCACATGCATTTGTCAAATCTTTTTAGTCAATTTTAATATCAAACTATAAATTAGTGCTTAGCTCAACCCTATCCAAAGCCTCTTCCACTGAACCCGACAGTGGAGCGCGCAATTCGGATTAGCAAATGATTAAGTCCATATTATAATTAGTTGGCTACCTTAATCAAGCATTTGTCAAGCGTGCATTTGATTATATGGAAAATTTTTTTTGGTGGTTTATGGATCATGGTGGTTTTTTGATTCAATGCATCAAATGTTGCATAATGACTGTATTATTCAAATTTTATAGTATACTCTGTTTATTGTCAACCATGGTGGTCCATGTACCACTTGAATTTCCTTTTTATTTTATTTTATTTTTTTATACGAGGTTTTGTTCCCGTCATGATTATTTTAAACGACTCCATTAATGTATGGAAAAAAAAAGGCAAAAGAAAGGAGTTGGTGGAATCGAACTTACATTATCCATTTCGTTGTAATCAAAACTCACCGCTTGGTAAGACAACTATGGTTAGTATATATGAGAGTAGGCCCTTATATGCTGCAACATTTTTATTTTTTATTTTTTATTTTTATCTCAAGGAGTGTTGCTAGCTAGGTGCTAGCATATGGCCACTTTTACCTTCTATCCCTCTCAGTCAGGACTCAGGATTTAAAATTACCCTAAATTAAGACAAACTACTAAGAAACACAACTTGGACTAAAGGCCAAAGTTAAAGGTTTCTGGACTCTTGACTCTTTCTTCGTTAGGTTAAAAGCAAAAAACCCATATCATAATACATGTAAGAGGGCTGCTATTGCAACCCCTCAAGTTTATTTGTAAATCCCATTTCTTCACATTTTTCAAAATTGTATGAAAAATATAAAGGATTTTTATGAAAACCGGTCGCGCATCTAGTTATCTAATAGTCAGAAAATATTATTTTGAACAATTTGATAAAATAATTTTTTTAAAAAATCTGTCGTTTAAGAGAACATTTTAGCTATTTATAGACTTTATTCATTTTCCTAGAATTGCCTAGAAATGAAAATTATAAATAATAAAAAAATTCACCTAAATAATAGATTTTGGAAAAATCTTTTTTTGTGAAATTATTTAAAATGATGTTTTTTAGTGAACAAATGATCATTTTTCATAAAAACCTTTTATATATTTCTTAAACACTTAAAAAGTGAAAAAAAAGAAAGAAAGAAAAAAAAAGAAAGAATTTACAAATAAAGTTAAAGGTTACAATATATGTAAAAAAAAAAATTGACCCAAACCACGTACCTTCCGCTATAACCCAAGGCCACCCTCCTCCTACCTCTCCATGTCCCTCTCTGGCCGTCACATCGGCACAAATGACGTGTTAATTGACATCACATTGCAATATGTATATCATTAGATATTTTCATTTCATTTTAATTTTTTAAGTGGATAATTTGTCACATGTAAGTTAGTTAACGTGAAGACGGATTTTCAACCCAGGCGGTATAATGGCGACGAGGCTTCCGCACGTCACCTGGAAACAAGTCCAAGATTTCACGCGTCACTCGTATATTTCTGCCGGAGGGGCGCGCGGGACTCTGTTTGGACTTTTGCTGGGTGGGCATATATGGGATGGGTATACTCAGGGTCGGTTATTAGTTTTTTAAGGATACTAGGCCAACTCTTAAATGGGAACCCTTCATATCTTCCTTCCTTCCTTCTTCTTCTTCTTCTTCTTCTTCTTCTTCTTTTTTTTTTTTTTTTTTTTTTTTTTTTTTTTACCAACATAAAATTTGTTTGCACATCCCACTTATTTTAATTTCTTGAGGTTTTAAAAAAATACAAAAGGTTTTTAAGAAAATTGAACGCATAATCCATTAAAAAACATCATTTTGAACAACTTGTAGAAAAATTTTTTTCTAAAATCTTTCGTTCGAGTAGATTTTTTGACTAAAAATTAAATAGAGATGTTAAACGATCAAAAAATCTATTTAAATGATAGATTTTGAAAAAAATTTCTTTAGCAAAATTGTTCAAAATGATATTTTTTTAATTAGATTACGTAACAAATTTTTATAAAAACCTTTTATATTTTTTATGAAACATTGATAAATAAAAATTAATGGGGTGTGAAAATAAAATTAAGGGGTTGCAATAACCATTCTCTTTAGAAAAAGGGAAAAAAAAAATTAACACTATTACAAAGGTTAGTTCCAAAATGGAGCCCCAATTTTTTTGGCAAAACGTAGAGAATGTGGGGCCCAAGGCGACTGCTTTGCTTGCCTACCCTCACAACCGGCCTTGGGTATCCTAGCTAGAAGCAAAGAAAAAGGAAGAAAAAACCACTAGGAGTACTTGGTTTTCGAAATGGTCATCCCAATTACTACTTATCAACTTAGGTTTTGAAAAACCAGCCATTGAGCCTCTGGATTTCATCAAACCCAGTCAAATTTGTGGGCATTGTTTGACATTGATGACATCTTTACTGCGACTTTTTTCCTTCTTCTAAAGAGAGGAAAAATGGAAGAATCTGTCAAAATGAATAGGATCTGCATGTGATTCATTGTTCCTAATTGTGTATTCATGCACGAAGTAAAACAACAGTAATTAACTTATACGCGTTTTGCAGAAAATTCACATCATGCATTCACGCGGAGATATTTGGTCTCTATTAATTAATCAATGTAACAATCTTTATTCTAATCTTGCACCTCAGTCGACCTTAGCTCTCTGCTCTCTCGCGTTAGGCATCATTTCTTAGGAAGCAAAGGCTTGTGAGTAGACAGTGCATCGCGTGCCGGCATGGGACTTTTTTAAACCCAAACCTCGATTGGGAGTATGCATCGTGTTTGGCCGAAAAATAAATAGATAAAATGGTGTCTGAAACTCTCGCAACCCCAGTTTTTATGATTCCATCATATATAATAACATTAACATTAATTTATACCCACCTGAAATGATCATAATTTTGGACCCTTTGGCTAATAACACCTTTTTAGATAATTCAATTATTTATAAGGATTTGTGAAAAAATAATTCTTCAAAGTCAGATGGCCTAAAATCAACTCATCCTGACAATTTTTAAAATTGTGAGAGGGATTGGACGGGTTTTTCATTATTGGTCATGAACTATATGGCATGTGTTGAGCTAGGGTGCCTTGCCAATTTTAAATTCATTTTTTCCCCCCCAAAAAAAGAAAAAAAAAAAGAAAAAAAAGGGAGGTAGAGATTAATGTACTCCTACTGGTCCTTTTTGCCAATTTGCCTACTGATTTCTTCTCTCAAACTTTTACATAGCTAGCTTAAATCCAATCTCCTTGCGGAGCACCACATTAATTAATTAATTATTTTTTTAAAGGTACAATTAAAGTTATTCGAATATCTAATCTATTCTAATCCTCTCACACTAGGTTAATTTCACTCCTCCGAACATTATGCTTTTATGTTTGGCTGGACCCCTCGCTCACCTTTCTGGGCCAAGATAAACACACATGGGTCATCCAAGGGAAACCCAAGAAACACAGGGGGAGGTGGGCTTTTCCGAGACTACAAGGGACAGGGGTCGTGGGGTTTATCCGCAACGTTGGCTGGAGCACAAGTATTGCGGCAGAATTATGGGCCACTAGAGATGGGCTGAAACTTGCATGTGAATATGGGATTTGGAAATCGCAAATTGGAGGTGGATGCTAAAGATGTTTTGACCTCCTCTCCCTTAGCTTGATGATTATGATCTTCACCAATATGGTGCAATCATATCTGATTGTAGGACATTGCACAACCAGGAGTGGGAGGTGATGGATTTGTCAAGAAGGGATTAATTAACATGCCAAACACCTTCGCAATTCTCTCGATCTCTTGGCACCTTTGCTATTCTTTCTAATCTCACCTGATCCATGTAATCTTAGTAATGATGATGCTAGTTGGAGGGATTGTATTGTTGGACAAATATCACATCTTATATCGTCTAAATATAAAATTTCACTTACTTAGGTTTGTAGGTTGAAAAGTTAAAATTTTATACCCAAGAACCATGTATGCTTAATTTTTACTTTTAATGCATTTCCGGCTTTTACCAATTCTTTTTTACTTCTTCTCCCCATGTAGGGAGTTGGGAATCATTTTCTCATTTTGCAAAAGGAATTGAGAGAGGTGTGCCTCATTCCAAATTTGTCCTGTTATTAGGGGTGCAAAATGGTTCGGGTAGACCTGAGAATCAGGCCATTCCGTGCAATTCGGTCCAATCCAAACAGTAACCGATCCAATTCTTGGGACCAATTTTTAAGAACCGATGAATTCGGTATGGTCCATGGTTTAGGCGGTTTCCAACCGAATTCCCGAATTACGAAGAAAGTGAATAAAGTGATCCGTTCCATGCATACCTGGGTAATGCTCGAGAGACTCTGACCTAAGATATGCATTATGTCTTTGTCAGATACAAAATTTTTCCGCAACAAAGAAAGTAATCCGTTTCCTCCCACCACTACCTCAAACTCCACAAATACTTGACGGTAATCATCAATACCCATGTAACAATCAACCTGATTTTGTAAAAGATAATTATCAAATGTGAATAAATATCAATAACAAATTACAGTATTACACAATTAAAAATATTAAATATGGAGATCTACCCCCACCCACCCCTTTTGAGAGAAAGGACAGATTGATGTGCATGCTAACAGTAAGAAGTATGCAGATTGAAATTTAACAAAAATCATTCTAACCATCTGTGGAACACCTATAGATGTGGCTATAGTTGGGAGTGCTTGACATAACAGATAGCAATGCCACAACACTACATGACTGATGAACCAATTCAAGTTGTTAGTTGTGGCTTGCCAGTTGCCAGTCCCTTGCACTTCCAATTTTTCTGTTGGATGGTACTAATGAGTAATGACTAGCACACATTTTACAAATAACATATGAAGTTACAATAAATCTCATTAGTAATGCCATATGTATACCGTCGAAGTCAGAAACATTAATCCTATTACGCCATTCAAGCCACCAAAGTCATGTCTTCAAATAAAGCAAGTTAGAAATGTGTGTTTTTATGAGACAATATATGATAGGGCGTGCCCTATGAAAATTGTTGGAACAACACCATTTTATATACAAGTGGTGTATATAAAATGGTGTATATTAAGTATTGATTAAGGCCATTGCAATAGATCTAGTCATCTAACCATATTAGATAATATAGATTTCTAATTCTACAAGAATCAATGATACAAAAGGTTATATATCTTCACTTTTATTCGAACGGACAAAATGGCTACGTAGCTGAACCCAAAAAAAAAAAAGTAAGTATTTTTTTTTTTATGTGTGAAAATAAGCCTTTTTTTTCTTTGTTACTGCTTATATAGGACGTCCTCAATCTATTGAAAGATCTTCATTGTTACATAGACCAACATTTGCATATAAAATGGTGTTGCCCCATTAATTTTGATGGTGCATCGTCCCATAAAAGATTCTCTCTACATGAGATAGTCTATCTATACATGTATATATAGCAACTAAAACTTACATCTTGTGGAACTAACAACTTGAGCAAATCAATCAGATTAGGAATGTCATAAAACTTGGCTGCAAACGTCAACATTCCTTCTGATAATGTAAAGATTGATCCCAGCCATGCCGGAGGCAACATCCCTGCCAACAAGTACAAACATTTTGATTATAAGTGTTTCCGTTAAATTTTGAAACTTGGTAGGAGACCATGGGATTGGTCCACGTGGCTGACAGCTGGGTTTTGCTGACTGGGATTCATGGCTTGTAAAAGAATGACAAGTGGCAAGGAAGATGCACAGGTGGCTTTGCAACTGCTGCTGCAAAACGTGGGGGAAAAAAACAGAGCATGTGGGCTGGAAAACAGGGGCTGGTGAGGTGAGGGCAGTTGAGGAAGTTATGGGTGATACCTACAAACGTGGGTTTGAAGTGGAGATAGAAGGAGTTGCAGACGTGGGCAAAGGAGGCTGATTTTTCTGCAATTTAGAGCAAATTCTGAAGCAGTTGTAAGAAGAAAACTGCCGTAGCAGTTGGGAGCAGGGAACCTCCATTCGGTTGGAAGAAGACCAGGCGTGTATAAAGGGCAGAAATGAAGATTAAGGAGAGGTTCCACAACCAACAATCCTTCTCAGGATACCTCTATCATAAGAGTAGTTCTTAATTTAGAATAGCTTTCAAATACTTTCCAGCAAACACCTTTATTTCAATCTTGGTTTGTAATGGCTTAAGTTCGTGTGTGAAGTTCAAGCTTTGTGCATTGCTTTTCTAAATCATGTTTGGTAATATATTCCCTTCTCTTTTAATTTCAGTTTAATGCTTACATGTTCTCTTGTTTCTTTATTGTCATTCGCGCCTGAACCTTGAGGAAATCACTCCTTTTTCTCGTACAATCGCCTAACATTTCAAGCATAATTCGTAAGGATTTGTGAACGCACAACTTCGGGCTGAACTTGGCCCTGGCACGCCCGCAAAATCCATTGACCTAAGATTACCACTTTTAGTGCGAACAATAAGAATTAAATATTCTCCAAATTTGGAAGGTTATTTAAGAAATTCAATCTCCAATACCATTGTTAGGGCCCAAGGCTATTTTCCTAAGTGACAAGGGAACCTGAAAAAAGTGGACCACTAGGCTGTCATCGAGGACCTGCAACATCACAAACAGAGAAAACTTATAAGTGATCATATCAAAAAAAATTTGTGATACAAGGCTGTCAGTGGAGTATATTAATCCATAATACACTTAAGCAGCTTTGCACACTTCATGATCAAATGGTTCCATTGTGTTTTACATGGCATTTGAAAGTACAATCCATCATCAAGACTAGGAAGGCATCGCCATAACTGACAATATAGAATCAGTTTTAGGATATCATGATGTGATGCCGCTTCAACATTTTACAATTACTTGTGATGATGGTTTCCATTCTTTATAATGGCCAAACAGTTTATGAATTGTTTTTAGAGTTTAAATTGATAAATGAAACAAAATGTAGCAATTCAATTTTTCATGGGAGCTCTAAGTGCACCCACATTCAATCTCATAACAAAATAGTCTCTCTAATCAAAGGTCATTACCAGTGTTGGTCCCACCTAATCTGAGTCATAGGAGCGGAGAGGAGTGATGGATACGGCCCTAACCTTCTATATTTCACGAAGTGGCTACTCTCAAGACCCAAAACTGCGGATTCATGCTTTTGGCTCAAGACTTTTACCATTGCACTAGACAATTGGCCTTAAAGTCTCTCTAATATAAGCCAAAAATAAATATAAAATGAGAGAGAGACAGAGAGACGGAGGGTATATCTGAAATCTCACCTCCAAGCCTGCAGAAACAAGTGTTGTTAAGTTGAAAGAAAGTGCAATAGCTGGAAAAAAATTTTGATCATTAACTAGCATCCATAGTATGTGTCTTTTTTATACCAAAAGGCTACAATCCTATGACACATTGAAACTAGTCTTCATAGAATTAGAGACAAAATAAAGCATATCACAGTATTATGTGTGTATATAAATATTATCCCACTATTGAAAATACATAATAATATTAATAAATTGCTTACTACCTCAGCCAAGCTAGTTGACTCAGCAATCAAACCAAGCCGGGATGCAATATCACAATGCCATGTACTTTGTCCATTTGGATTACCAGGTAACAAAGAAGTGACATCATGTCTGAGATGGCTAAAGGATGGAATGACAAGAATCACAAATAAATGGTGTGCTATAAAGCGTGCATCAGAATTTGGAAGTAGCATCACTCCCAAAAGTTGGGCAAAAAGTTCTTCTGGAAACACCTACATAACAATGTTTAAAATGATTTAGACCATGATTAAAGAAATTCCTAGGAAAAAAGACTTCAAGTTAAAAAAGAAAACATTAAACTCTTAAAGGAAAGTCCTAATAAGAAAGACTTCAAGTTAAAAAAGAAAACATTATACTCTTAAATGAAAAGTTAACCAAGTTTCCAGTTTTAATATTGTTTACTTTACATAATTTTCTTGCTAAGGACATGAGGGGTTATATTTCTGCAATGAAAGGGATTCCTAAAAAAAAAAAAAAGGGATAAAATCCTCTTTTTTGGGAGCACTTATATAAAGGGCTAATTTAAAGGCAGCATAAGGATTTTTTTTTTTTTTTCTTTTTCAAATACACAAAAAAATTAATTAATTAATTAAATGGCAACAAAAGAAAATCAAACTCCCCTCACCTGCTGTGTATGAGACGATACATGCGTTAACGAAATCACCTGAGCAAGGACCACTAGTGACTCAACGGTTTCCTTAGAAACAACTTCACACCACCAGAAATGCTGAAGTTTTGACGCAATAAAGGCAAACAAGGGTCCAGCATCACCTATCTAATAAAACCAATAAATAAATAAATAAAAGGTAGAAGCGTAATAAAAGCAAAGATTTAATCTGATATGAAATATTAAAATTTACCCCTCTACAAAAATATAGCAAGCAATCTTTGATGGATGATATCAGTAAGGTATTCACGCTTGTCCCTCGTCCTCCAACTGATTCAAATACTGCTTTAAAACTTTCTTCAAATGCCTGCACAGATCACTGACAAATCCTGTTCGTGCCAGTTCTACACCTAATTTGATTTGCCGAGCCAAAGCTGTAGCAGTTTGGATGACAAGCAATTTCATTTCGGGATCATGAGCAACCTGGTCTAGATGTCTGAGAACAGCAGCTAATATTATTTGTTGCTTCCCTGAAAGGAGAAGCAGGGATATTTCCGCATTATTATATTCATATAAACTAGACAAATGAAATTTCATTTAAATAATTTCTTAAAGTTTTAAGTATCAATATATTGAACAATGCTCTTAGTCCCAGCATATCTTTTAATCTTCTTTTAGATTATATTTCAAACTCTGCTATTGTTATTGTTGTGGATGCATATGTCAGTTACTACACAATTGCACACAAAGGATTGAGTATAGAGCCATAAGGTTATAATTGTATGTATCATTTGTTTTAAGGATATTTTTGTCGATTAAAAGTTTTTATCACATCCACACTTTAATTTACTAGTAGTATAGATATAGATCATATCCTTTCTATTTTATTAATTCGTTTTCTCCAGAATGAAATATTCCTGAAAATATGAAATTTTGTTCATGAAACAAAACCAGAATAACAAGCTGCCGGATGCACAAAACCAATTAATCAGTAAAATCTATGTAGTCTGAAGTTAAACCAAGTAATCAGTAAAATCTATGTACTCTGACGTTAAGTGACTACAATACACAAGACAACAAGATTCCGAAAAAACAATTTGAAGAAGAAAGCACCATTGTTAAGAGCCGTGTCAACAAGTCTCAAATACTTTTCCATCTAACATGAGTATTGAAGTATTGAACACATCATAAGGATGCAATACCACAAAGCCTTATTCAGCATGCTCAGTATAAACAAAATGTTCAACATCCAATAAATGGAAGAATGACAACTATATTCGTGAATTTGCATATTTGTATAAGTAAAAACTGCTTAAAAAGAGTAGGGGAATGATAGATCAAATAACCAGCATCGTCCACCTTGTAACAGATATCAGAAAGAACTAAAAAGGCTAAACCCTGCTGAGGAACCCACTGTTTTCCAGTGTCAAAGTACAAAAACATTGGATTCAATACCTGGCGCAATGTTGAATCCTCCTTTGCCAGTTCAACCATATGCTGGATACAAATTTGAGCGCATACTTTTGGTGTTTTAATCTCTTCTCTGTAGTTAGAAAAATATTATGATATTGTCACCACCAGCACACGTTAGAGAATCCAAAACACAGTATAACAAGCTTTATTTTTTTAGGCTTTTGAAGAACTACTACCTTGCCAGTTCCCCTCTTTCTTCGTCATATACAGTATTGTAGTTATCTAAAGTGATAGGTACAATCTGCAGTTTTGATATGTACAGAATCCAATATAAGGCATGGACTAAAACCATATGTCCTTGACTGAAATCAGAAACCACCATACTTAAATTAAATACACACAATAATAAAGACAGAAACATAAACACTCAGAAAATTAACCACTGTCGTCCTTGATTGTGTTTACTTTGATTTTAGCTTTTCAATTAATCAGAAACCAGTTCTATGAGGGTTTCACAACAGCACCGTATCTGTTAACAAGTTAAATTATTTATCAAAATTTTCCCCAAATAGAATAATTCCTTTTAAACATGGTTAAATGGAAGATGCGGCAGAAGAAACCCATAGAATTTTTATTCACAGTATCTATGACAATCAAAATGAGTACTCTCTTGGTGCTTTTAAGGAATTGGAACACAACATGAAGGACACTTCTCCCTTCAACAAATGGCATATCAGACAAAGTTTCCACACAAAATGAAAACTTGTCCCAAGACTTAGGTACGACCACATACAGTGAACATAAAAGTTTAGCACCACCTCTAGGACAAAAGATATTTTAGTAGTGAACTGACATGGTAAGCAAGTTTGCGGCCAAGTTGGTGATAATTTCTCACTAACCCAAGCTATAATGAAACAAACAAAATATATCCCTCGGCTTCCTCACAGGTGAATGTCTATAATATATTGATGATATGTAGTTAACTTAAACAAATAGAAGAAGAGGGTGTTTGGATGTTCTAAGGAAATTGAATAGATCCAATTTGTTTTACACACTCCTTGAAATGAGTCCTTTGTGTTTCAAATAGTAGTTAGATGTGGCATTTGTTTAACGTAAGACTAGTTAGAAAATTATAGGATAACAACATTTCCATATTCCCTTTGTGGATATTGATATGTTTCATATCCTACTCCAACTTCCATGCCAAAACTTCATGTAAATCACAATGGATTGATTCAATAATAGTGGGATGCCCAAAATTCCAAACACCACCCAAGTGCTAATTACTTTATAGGTTTTAATGATGTTCGCTACATAGCTTCAAGGAAAGTGATGTAAAAGGTACAAACCTCATCAATATCATCAAAAGGAAGAAGTGAAATCTCTGCCATGAACCATACCTGCGTGGGGAAGAAATCTATCATATAAATAATGTGATGTTATTTACAAGTAACCGATATATATATATATATATATATATATATATAGAGAGAGAGAGAGAGAGAGAGAGAGAGAGAGAGAGAGAGAGGGCTGATCATGTGTGGGATATCCCGGAGTATCCCGTTCGATCATGGCCGTCCGTGAGCGACACACAATGCACGTGTGTTGCTTATGGACAGCCGTGATCGAACGGGATATCCTGCACATGATCAAAGCTTTATATATATATATAGTTAAAGATAAGAAACCAAATTTAAACCATGTAGGAACCAATCTAGAAGTGCCAGAAAAAGTAGCTTGATCATGCTTTGCAACTGAACAGAAAAATAATCCAATTACCATGGCCGTAAGACACTGCAGACAAGATGCCTTCAAGCAACGGTTCTGGTGTTCGTCCCCAGCCTCCCAAGCTACCGCACAAATTCTCAGAACCAAATTTCTCATATTGTTCTTATAGGTTCCATCTGCATGTTCACGCATCAATTCAGAACAAAAGACGGTATAAAAAACTAAGCTCATTAATCATTAATTACTTGATATAATAAAAAAGGAGGACATAACTCTACATGTAGGAGTAAATAAATTTTTGAGCACCCAGCAATCATTTTATTTATATTTATTATAATAAAAAAATATTTTAAAAGCACAAAAACAAATATAGAGACTCAATAAATCTGTTCAACATATTAAAAAAAAAAAACATCAAATCAGATAATGAAACGCAAGTGAACATAAAGCCAGCGTTATAGACTAGATCGCATATTTACACGGATGGACTAACCAAAATCCTAATTCATGTCCAAATTTCACCATTAGAACACATTTTTCTAGGGATCTTTATCCACAACGAATGGTGTACAATGAGAATTTCCGCATTTTAAATATTTAACACTTCGTACCATCTTTGCATCAGGTAACACTGCCCATTCCTGCCCTTCATACAAATTAAAGAATTCTAATCTTCCAACAAGTATAGAAGCATTTTAGGACTTCAAGAAATTAAAGATGACTATTACCCTACCCAACCAAATTCAGCAAAGTCTTAATCCCTACAATTGGGCTTGGCTACATTAAACTCTTTTATCCATTTAGCTCTAATTGGAGTCATGTCTTTTATCACCACCTGTAATCACTTTTTTTTACTCCCTCTTGTCCTTTTGGCACCTTCAACTTGAAGAAGCTACTCCTACATGCACTTGCATTCATTGGCCACCAATGCACATGGTTGAACCATAGACATTTACAATATCCCCAATTTTTTTTTATTTTTCAAATGACCCCGTAGGAAAGATAATTTTACACCTTCAAACAATGTAATATAAAACAATTCCTTTTCTTCCATAACATCTCATAACTAAATGAAATTATATGTCACCAAATGTCCATTAAGGATCCAACAGTAGAAGTAAAAAAATAAAAATAACAGAGAGGAAAGAAGTTTTTCTTACATCTGCCCTTTGCAAATGAGAAGCAAATTATTGTAGACCTCCATTATAATATTGATCGAGTTTATCCGCTGCTCACGTCCCAAGTTTTCGTGGCATCTTACTTCGAGATATTCTGTGATCTACAGAAAAGAAACATGCAAACATTAAAGTAAGCAGGCACAAACTAAATCCAAAGTTAAACCCACTACTATTTGTCCAGCAAAAATATAACTATGATTATAGGGTCACTACCTCTAGGATTTGATCAGGGTCTTTAGTCAGGTCTTCACACAATTTTATAATTTCCTGTTCATCGGGAGGACCATCCTGCAAAATAAAATGGGAATTTAAATTTTATCCCTCTAGTGATTGATAAGAGTAAAAGAGGTAGAATATTAAACTACGATTTTACATAATTGAGCTATTGAATATCAAGAAAACAAAACAACTGCCACAGCATAATATTTGAAGTTAACAGCTTGCAGACAAAACTAGAACAATTCTGCCACAAAATCCACCCCCACCCCCAAAAAAAAAAAAAAAAAAAATGTCAAAAACACTCACCCAATTAAAATCAGAGCTATTGATTAGCTCTCTAATTTGGATGCTGAACCATGTTCACAAATTTTGGTCTAAAAATAAAAATTCCCATCAATTTTACAAATGGATAACACGTGTCAGGGTCTTATCAAGTTCCTCAGAGAATCATTGGAATATCATAAATAACATGTAATATTGTAACGTTCCACGACAACAAGGTAATAGCAAAGGCATGTCTTTTTTTCGTTACAAAGAGTCATCCAAAGGCACAAAAGCGGCATGGCCACACGGACAATCTTTTTCTCTCTAAAGAAAAAGGATATGTATTATTTTCTTAGAAATGGAAGCGCAAAAACAAAACTAGAGTAGAGATATTATGGGGACACATCACCCCCATTACACAATCAAAGTGTTTACATTGTCCCCAGTCCTATCCAATCAACAATATATGGTAGATTTGCTAGGTTACACACCCCTACTAGAAACTCAATCAAGAACATAAAAATAACATATGACATTATGTTATGGTAAACCAACAAAACATGACCAGCATGTATATGGACTACAAGACAACAGAGCAAAAGAATAGAAACATTGTATATACAAGGGAATTGGGGAAGATCTTCTTCAGTAATTTGTAAAGCTTGAAAGGTAGTCTAGATCCTGTCATCCTGCAAATTTTCGAAAAAATAAAAAGAAAACAGTTAAACCATTCTAAAACCTGCTATCTCTAAAGCATGACAATAAACCCAACAAATAGGTTATACCATGCGAAATGAAGCCCATCTTCCAGAAATTTTCAAAAACAAGAAGATACAGAGATCAAACCAGAAAGACGAAAAACAACTAAAAATGGAAACAGAGAAACCCCGTGAAGGAAACACAGAACAAACATGAGCCACACAGTCCCAGAAATTGACAATTAACTACAGAAAATGTCACCATCCCATAACAAAAAACCCAACCAGAAAAGCAAATATAAATCACAAATATATACACGAATATATGTACAAAGCAAAACGCATAACACCCACTAAATGAGAATAAACATAATACTACAAATCAAAAACCAAGAGATGCAAAAGAGGAATCAGCCTTATAAGTTCATCATAGCCTGCCAAAAACGCATATTGACAAACATAACTGATGAATCAAGTCAAGTGATATCCTAGTAAAGGTTTGTTACCTTCATTCCATGATTTACAATGTTTTGAGTGTTCATTTTAGCTTTTTGATGCCATAAAAGGTTTCCAATATATTCATTATCTCGGTGTTTTTTATTTTTTATTTTATTTTTCCCCTTTTTTTGGCATAAACTATTTGGCCATTTTTTTTTTCTTTTTATCATGGATTTGAGCTTTTATTTTTATATTAATTGTTTTCTGCTTCGTCCTCTCAATAAAAACCATCATGGATTATATAAAGACACCCTCTATTTGGTTTCTAAGAATATTGAGAAAGTAAAATAATTATAAATTTTTCAATATCAGAATCTTTTTTTTTTTTTGGTTGAAAAATTCACCACGAGTAGGCCAAACAATTGTATTAGATTTTTGGAAAAATTACACTTTGCCCTCTCATCTTTAGGCCGAAATCACTTTTCCCTTTTCATTTACAAAATCTTACAAATAACCCCTCAAACTACTAGAAGACGTTAATGGACTGATGGCATTAACGGAATGAATGAAATGACAACAATGCCCTTAATGCTGAAGAAGCAAAATGACATAAATACCCGCCTTCTTTTTTAGCCGTGTTACCTCTAACCATATAAAAGCTTCCTTAAAAGCTTCCTAAGGAAGCTTCGAGAGCAATTATTTGCCTTTTTGTGTTACAGTTTCATCTATTAGTTTGATCTCCAATCATCAACCCAAGGAGGAATGGTAGTGGTTGGAATCTGTCCAAAACGGCGTTGGAAAACATAACCCATCCTCCTTCGCCGGCCACAAAGCCATGATCGTCATGTTATTTGACAATGGTACGCGCAACCGCCCTTATGACCACTGCCTTGTTGCTGATATCGCTAAGTACCCAAAAAAGGTGATTCGCAAGGACTCTGCCAAGAAGACCACAAAGAAGTCTCGCGTTAAGGCCTTCATCAAGCTCATCAACTACAACCACCTCATGCCTACTCGCTACACCCTCGATGTCAATCTCAAGGATATCGTCGCGCCGGACGTTCTCCAGTCATGTGACAAGAAGGTCACGGCCGCTAAGGAGACCAAGGCCAGGCTCGAGGAGCGGTTCAAGACTGGGAAGAACCGGTGGCTCTTTTCCAAGCTCCGGTTTTGATTTGGGTTATGTTTATGTTCTGCTATTTCTTTTGATTTCTAGTGATCTACCCACCTTTGTGTTTTTCAATTAAAAGTAGAAATTTTGTTGTTTGTTTTGGTGAATTTTGTTGATGAACTATGATGGGTATGAAAGGATTACTCGAAATATTGAGTTGGGTTTTTTTGGTGAATTTTCAGATTTTTGGGTTGTTAAAACCCGAAACTTTGAGCTTCAAAACTTATATATTTTGTAATAATTTTTCATGAACCATTTACATAATCTTGTAGAGCTCCAAGAGATCTTTAAAATGGACTTTAAATCACTAATTTTAGTTAAGAAACAAAGGAGATATCTTAGAAAGAAGTTGAGCATTTCAGCATATTGCAACTGGTGCAACCCGTCCCAAGGTTGAAGATGAATGGTGTTTTGATCCGGTGTGAGTGCACTCACGTGCCCCTATTATGTTCCCACATTTTTGAAGACTTTAGGTTGACTTGATGGGTCCCACCTTTGACCATTGGACTCACCACAATGGGCCCCACCTTGTGGGACACTCGTTGACCAATTTAACTAATACTGAAACCAATTTTGACTTTTGGCTTATTTTCCTATTTTCTAAAATTCAAAAAACACCAAATAAAAAATTGAAGAGAAACCAGTTTGAAGGGCATTTTTGATAGCAAATGGGTTAACCCTATATCATGTGCATTGCACATGTTAACTTTTGTTAACTTTCTCACGATAGGTTAACGGTTTGGTGAAAAGTGTCAACTTTCTATAATTCGAAGGGTTATTTGTAGGATTTTGTTGATGAGGGGGGAAAAGTGATTTCGGCCTAAAGATGAGGGGGGCAAAGTGTAATTTTCCCTAGATTTTATAGGTCACAGATAGTAAAAAAAAAATTCACTATTATTACTAATACGAACAACTGCTCAAAAATAAAAAGAGCTCCTACACCTATATAGTATTCAGCACTATCAGTAGCTACATTGAATATGATAAAAACATACCTTTTACAAACTTACTCTGCAAGAAAAATCTAGTAAAACACAGATCTAAATTAAATATTGTAATAAACAGGAGATTATTATAGGGGTGTTCATGGTTTTGGTTAAAACCGAAAACCAAACCGAACAAAACCAAACCGGTTGGTTTGGTTTGGTTTTGGTTCCAATTTTAGAAAACCGAATTAAATTGGTTTGGTTTTGGTTTTCATGTTTAAAAGACCAAACCAAATCGAAAACCGAAAAGATATATATATATATATATATATATATATATATATATATATATATATATATATAATTTTATATGTTACATATTAAATTTAGATTGTAAATTTTCTATTCTAATAGGTGAAGAATAGGTAATAGAGTCAAAATAAACTTAGTTTGTAAATTTTCTATTCTAATAAGGGTAGAATAGGTAATAGATTCATAATAGTAGTACACTATTAGAAGAAAGACATTTGGAATGGATTTGTTTTTGTAAATTTTAACTTTCTTATTGTTTTTACTTTATTAGATTGGCATGTATTAAATTAGCTATTAATGTTTTGTGAGATATTGGCACATATTAGATTAGATATTTGAATTTGGATTGATATAAGTCAATACTTTTCCATTTTGATATAATGTTTAATGTTTTTTTTAGTTGCTAATGTAATGATTTTATTAAAAATATTTTTATTTGGAGTTTGGCTTGTCATTTTTTCCATTTTTAATTATTTGTTGCTACTTGATAGGATAAAACCAAAACCAAACCGAAATTTTATGGTTTGGTTTGGTTTAGTTTTTTTATAGTATGGTTTGGTTTTGGTTTGGGAAAAAAAAAAACCGAAGTATAATGGTTTGGTTTGAAATCTACCCTAAAACCGAACCAAACCGAACCACGAACACCCCTACATTATTGTCTTTTTTATGACAATCAAACTATATAAGCTCGGCTCCAAGGCAATCCAGTTCCACAGATTCATGTTTGTTATCGTGTCTCCCATACAAGGCAACACTTCAAACAAACAATGTACTTCGATTTAGAAAACAAAACATTAAAATAAAAAATTCATTATTACATTAAAATGAATACACAATGGAAAACAAAGGTCGGTAAATCACATTTCTTGCGGAGAAAATCGATATACAATGAGTTCAAAACCCTAGCAGTGCTTAAACAATACAAATCTTAAAGAAAACATAAACAAATGTACTTTAATTCAGGAAAAAAAAATTAAAATTAAAATAGTGAGCATTGAACCACTTAAGATTGAAGTGCCATTAAATCTCCATTATTACATTAAAATGAACAAAAAATGAAAACAAAGATGTATAAGACAAAAACAAAAGAAAAACCATTAATATGAGCATTGAAACCATCTAAAATCGAAGTACTATCAAATATCCAAAAAATGAACACAATGAAAAACAAAAATCCCTATATCATATTATCTTGCGATGAAAATCGATATAACATTGATTTCAAAACCCTAGAATTTGTTGAAATCTTGAACCAGAAACATGAACAACTTATACATTCTAAACAACATATGAAGAAGAAGAAGAAGTAGAACCATAAAAATCGACACAAAAACCTTAGAAAAAGAACAGCAGTATAAGAAAAAACTAGAAAGAAGGAGGAGTTAATGGCGGTCGCTCGCTTGCTACACACTGTGTTCTTCTTCTGTATTTATACGTGTGAATTGAATAATATTACCATTTTGGCCAAGCTGTTTGCTGAAATTTAGACTGTGTTGCGGTCCACCTGAAGACATCTAACTGTACAACTAAGCTACATAGCCATTTTTCATCGTTGGATGGAGTTTAGGACTAGTCTGATGCGTATGAGGGACACGACAAGGTTGTGCTTGACGTATGGGTAATTGTCTTAATTTTTCGTTAATTAGTGTAAACTATCATTAATTAGTTAAGACGGTTATTGAAAATATCCAATAAACTTTACTTGATTTTTTTTTTCTTAAAATCCAATTAGATCAAAAATAAGAAGAAACTGCAATCACCACCTTGAAGAAAATCCAGATTTGATGCTTCTTCAACCTAGATTTGACGCTTGATTTTTCTGAAACCCATATTTGATAGGAGAGAGAGAGAGAAAGGACTACTGCAGACGAAACCAAATCTAGATCCAGTGAACTTCTATCGAGCTTTGGTTTGCGATGAGAGGATAGAGAGAGGGGACTGCTGTAGAGAAAACCAAAAATATATCATGAACTTTCATCGAGTTTCTTGGGTCTACGATGTGAAGCGCTACCTCTACCGTGAACTACCATGGCTCCCCACTAGTTGAGAGTAGAGAGAGAGAAAAAGAGAGAAGAGAGAGAGAACTACATAAACTGAGCTTGAGAGGAAATGTGTCATTATGTATTGTTATATTTTATGGGTTTCGTTCAAAACGGCATCCCACTAATGCACATTTTAAGTCAAAACGACGCCCACCACTGTTGCTCTTTGCCCAAACGACCCAAAGACGCGCATAAGAAGATGGCTTTACATGCCTACCATGGAATTATTAAACAACACCGGGTTTTGATTGTTTGGTCTACGCGCCCCGCCCTGGCTTCACCCCTCCAGCTGGTTGGCATACCCTGAATTGTTGATTTCAAAGGTAATCATCAATACCCATGTAGGGATCAACTTGATTTTGTAAAAGATAATTATCAAACTTGAATAAATATCAATAACAAATTACAGTATTACACAATTAAAATTATTAAATATGGAGATCTACCCTCACCCACCCTTTTGAGAGAAAAGAGAAATTATAGTCTAACTAATTGTTGTGTATAGGTTCATCTCTCCACGTGCAAGCGGGGGTCGCAAATGGTGTTTTAACAAAGTCTACTTAAATAATAGATTTTGGAAAAACTTTCTTCTGTAAAGTTATTCAAAATAATGTTTTCTAGTGGACAACATTACTAGTTTTCATAAATAAAAAAAACTTCGATATTTTGCATAAAACCTTAAACCTAAAACATATGGGGGCTGATCAAAATGTGGTGGTGATAGTGGTGGTGGTGGTTTTTTTGGGGGGAGGGGGGAGAGAATAGCCGGCCCCATGTGAAAATGGGATTTGGAAATCGCAAATTGGAGGTGGATGCTAAATATGTTTTTACCTCTTCTCTCGGCTCTTCCTCACGTTTTTCTGTCCAGCTTCTAGCCTTCTTAACTTTATCCCCATGGTTTTATATATATGTTAAAGAAATATATTAAAATATTATATGTATGTCGGTTAGGAATATTGTAGACACTTTCATGAATGCATTTAGGAAGTTCATAGAAAGTAGTGGAAATTCATGGAATACTCAAGAATTTGAAATTGCAAATTAACTCCAATTATATTCAAAATTATACCCTATCCCAAAATCTCATATAAATTTTAATTGACATCCTTGCATTATTCCATCTATACCCTTAGAGTTTATAATACACAACATGCAAATTTAACTTATTTTCAATAATAACAAGTATTATGTCCTGAATAAAATTCCATCCTAGTATAATTTCAAATTAACATATAATAAGTATTTGAGATGTTATAGATAGACTCCAGATCCAGAAAATCTGGATTCATCTAAACACTTAAGCATTTAATGAAGAAAAAATATTGCCAATAAAATCTCACAACATTTTTTGGTTCAACCTTGCTATATAGGACCAAAGTGGTAAGACCAACACGTTAGCCTACGCTCCAGTAATGAAAGAAATCTTCTATTGTCAAATTGCACATTAAACTAACGTTATCCCACTTGGCTGAACTGACCAAAATACCCCTATCTCATAACTGTTTCAAGTCCTTTGATCAATAATGATTTTCAACGGAGATAGGTGTGGAATATTTTCAAAGTAAATTTAACTTGATTTTTAAGTTATATTAAACTTCATTTGATTTCTGATTTAACTTCAATTTTTTTTTTTTAATAAAATTTCCTAGTCAACATGGGTTTTGTTTTGAAACTCTTGATGAGTACAATAAAAAAAATATGATTTTTATCAAAATCAGACTCTTCAAAAAAAAGTTTTTGCATTTTGAAGTAAAATGTTGGCATCCCCATGAGAATAGGAAACTGTTGTACTTTAATTGTTATATTTACAAAAATACCATGGTCTTACTCATTGGCCTAACAGCAATGGTCTTAAGGATCATTTTCCTTTTTGGTTATAATTTAAATGAGTCAATAAATATACTAGATAAATATGTTGCCACCAAAATCTTACACCATTAGAAATAATAATTTAAATGAGTCACTAAAGGTTTTATATTCACTTCTTTGCACTAATTCCTTTGACTATTGACTTGTAACAAACTTTTACTGATTTTACTATAAACTACTACAAACAAAAACAAGTTGGAAGTCAAAGCATCCTTCTTGGGAATTACTCCTAATAAGGCGAATGCCTAGATAATTTCCCTTGCGTTTACTTGATTTTGGAGAGAGTGAGAGAGAGGGAGGGAGAGATTGTTTCTTCATTTTGTCGAGAGACCTATTACACGTTTTACACACACAAAAAAAAAAAAAGAAAAAAAAAGTCTTAATTCCAATATGTTTTTGGTCAATAGAAAAGCAATAGGAAAATGAACAAAAGAAGAAGTAGAACCCTGCTCTTTGGAAGTGTGTACTTGATTTTAGAGAAGAGAGAGGGGGAGGGGATTTCATCGTTAAGGCAAGAGATCTATATACATCTCCATAAAAATGTTTTTTTATTTTTTTTTCTTTTTGGCTGATTGAAAAGCAAAAGCAATTAAATTGAGCAAAATAGAAGGACGTACGAAAAATTTATGCTTTGAACGTGCATACTTGATTTTAGAGAAAGAGAGAGAGAGAGAGTTTCATCACTATGGACCTATATACATTTAAGATGAAAATATTATATTTCCAGTTTCTTTTGGCTGATTAAAAAGTAAAAAGAAGAAAAAAAAAAAGAAAAAAGGTGGAAGAACCTTATGCTTCAGATGTGCAGACTTAATTTTAAAACATGAGAGAGAGAGAGAGAGAGAGAGAGAGAGAGAGAGAGAGAGGGGTGCAAAGTGAAATATAACAAAAATGAGGAATGGGAATTGTGTTTCAAATGGGCATATCCGCATATTTGATTTTTTTGCTCGTATCATTATGATGAAAAAATTGTATACATTTTACATAAAAAATATATACAAATTTTAAATATTGCTTAACATATGCCTAAAGGGAATATGTTAAGAAAACCCAATGTTTTAACTGCAATTTCTTTTGACTGAAATAAAAGATAAAAGAAAAAAGAAAAAAAGGAAAGAAAAAAATTAGTGGAACCTTGTTCTTCGAATGTGCACACCCAATTTTGTAGCTAGTATGAGAGAGAGAGAGAGAGAGAGAGAGAAAGAGAGAGAGAACAAAAAGAAGTGCTAAGAATCGTGCGGCTTTGAATGTGCACACTAAGAATAAAATGGGAGTGAATTAGCTTTCACAATCAATAGTACAAGCAAAAGTAAGAAGCAAAGAATTACTCTCTAAAGTGGATTTGGATTTGGTGTATTTAGTTACTTTAAATGTATCGTAAAATTATAGTGCGATGAGCGACATGTGGAGAGAGTTGAGATTGGAGGGCTAAGATTGGTTGGACATGAAATGGTTGTCTCTAATTTTAACCCTCTAATCTTAACTCTCTCCACGTGTCGCTCATCGCACGGTAACTAGGCATTAAGGCTATGTTTGGTTTGAGGGAATGGAATGGAATGAAAATGGACATTCCATCCCAATGTTTGGTAAATGATAGGAATGGAATGAAAAAGTAAAGATGGAACCCATTTTTAATGATTTTTACTCATTGAAAGAAGGGAATAGCCATTCCTTTTGGTTTGGAAAGGAATGGCTATTCTCTCATCGGAGGAAATAGACCCTATAAGAAAATAGTTATTCCATTCCCTTGTACAACCAAACTCTTCATTTTTTTTTTTGTAGAATAGAATCACCATTTCATTCCATATCTCATTCTCTCATAACAAACATAATGTAAGTGGGCCTTGAGCTTTCCTTTTAATTCATGATGGACCTATTAAGTTTACGGGCTCTATCTACTTCTTATATTCTCCTTCCATGGAGTCAAGACTTTGAAGTTGCTGTTCATCTGATTCACAGTGATGATCTTGATTTTCACCCTCTTGACTTCTCTTTCTGGACTACTGAGAGCTTATCGCTCACCATGGGAGTTGCATGTGTCATCGCGAGAGCAGTGCTTGTGCTGATTTCTTGGCCAACTGGAGCCATGGCTATGACGGTCCAGGCCTTCTTCCAGAGCCATCTACTAGGCTGGGGTCTCTTCTTTTCGATGATATAGCGGGCTTACCGTTTTTCCAGATGTAGTTGGGTCGTTTTTGTTAATATACAGAGCACCCAAAAAAACAAAAAAAAAGTTTCCCCTTAGAAAAAAGCATTAAATGCATTCTGCTTTACAAAAGTTATTACTTTATGTTTATTTAGTTGTGGTGTGTTTTATACTATAAAAAAGAGATTTTTTGGGAAATCAATAAAAATTGAGTGAGATTTTTTTATAGGATTAAGAATTTTAGAGCAGCCAGGCTAAAATAGAAATGTGGACAATCTTTAAGGAATAGAGTGGTATTAGATTTGTATAGAAGGATTGTTTGGCAAACCTAAAAACTTGGTCAATTGAAAATAAGGATGATCAGTTTTAATTTCACACTGTTTGGTAAGTCTCCCTTTCCTACTAATTAGTTAAGGTTTCTTTTAAAAATAAAGCATAAAAACAGTTTTTTTCTTTGAATCAACTATGAGTTGGTTTATTTAAAAATTAGATAACAATTATGAACCAAACTTACATTGATCCAGTTTTTGAAATTTCCAGATTGTATAACCCTAAATTAATGTGTGAACATTTGAACAATGGCTACCCCTGGGAAAGCCATGACCCACAGGTGCTGATGGCGTGATTAGATGCCCATATGAGAGATGGATTGTGTAATCCATTAGAAAAGTGGGTACCAATTAAGAACAACGTTGCAGCGGAATCATGGGTACTCAGAGATGGGCTTCAACTTGCATGGGATAAAAGAATTAGAAAGCTTCTGGTGGATCTGGACGCCCAATATGCCTTTTGTCTTACTAATTTCTCCGACACTTTTTCTATATAATACTCATGTCTGTGAATCTTTAATATTTTAAGTTCGGATATTAAAAGAGTTGTTTACCAATATTCTTATGCTCTTCATTAGGACCGTGCTTTAATGAATTTCTAATTTATCAAAAGGGTAATATTACGTAGCCATGCATTTTTTCCTTACACTTTGTCCTATAAGCGTATTTGGGAGGGTAAGGTTGTGAGACGCACTGATAGATTACAATCTTTACCCTCCCAAATATACTGATAGAACAAAAGTGTGGGGCAAAGTAGCATTATCTTTATCAGGCTCATTTCCCTAAATGATAAGATTTTTAAACTTTATTCCGACTATGGTGTAATTTTGAACTTAATTCCCAGACAGTGATAAATCGTGGTTAGCAACCACGATTTTATTAAAATGGTGGTTGCTAGCCATGATTTTATTTTGGGTATACGGCTCCCTGTTTTGTCGATTGTATTGGTATAAAAATTTATATACAGTAAAATCGTGGTTGGTAACCACGATTTTAACCCAAAATAAAAGCCATTTTTTTGTCTCAACTCTCACCCTCCGTCAGAAACCCACACCCCTTTCCAACTCTCACCCTCTCCCGTCAAAAACCCACACCCCTTTCTGCATTTCCTCTCTCTCTCTTCTCGTCAGAAACCCACACCCCTTTCAGATCTGGTTTGAAGATGGGTCTGGTAGAAGGAATCAAGAGCTTGGCAATGTGCGAGGGACGGCAACCAGAACCCAGATCTGAAGCAACCCATTCACAATAACTTCTCCGCCGTCGACAAATTCCATGGATGGGTGAGATGGGTTTGGCTGGATAGCCATGGCTGCCGGTGCCCAGAGTTTATGTTTTTGAAGTAGATCCTGATGAGTTCCTTAATTTCTGAGGTAGATCCTGATGGGTCCTGGTTTAGTTGGGTTTTGAATTGATAATTCTAGATTTTACGTCAGATTACCTACCCTCTCCCTTCTTCTTCTTCTTCTATGTATTTTTTTTTTTTGAAAAAAAAAAAACAAAAAAAAAAAGAACAAAACAAAAGATGAATTTAGAAGGGAACAAAAAAAAAAAGAGAGCCGTCGGCAAATTGCATGGATGGGTGAGATGGGTTTGGCTGGATCAACAGCCATGGTTGCCGGAGATGAACCTACCCTCTCCTTTCTTCTTCTTCTATATTTTTTTTCTTTTCTTTTTTTTTAAATGCCGAATTTAGCAAAAGGAAAAAAAAAAAAAAAGAGAGCCGTCGGCAAATTCCTTGTATGGGTGAGATGGGTCCGGTTGGATCAACAGCCATGGTTGAGACGGACATGCCCGAAGGTGGAGGGGCTGCGTTTGTGAGATTGATGCCGTCAGCGTTAACTCAACCAAGTTTTCCCCTTAAACGACTGCATTTTAGGACGTTGTGGACCACAGTCGTCCATTGACCCCAAACCACTACGAATGGATCAAAGTCAACCAATGCCACACGATGTGCCGTGAATGGATCAAAGTCAACCAATGCCACACGATGTGCCGTGAAGTGTAGTGTGAATGCGAACAAAAGGAAGTAGTGGTTGCTAACCACAATTCTTGCTGAAATCGTGGTTGCCAACCATGATTTTACGTGTAAAATTTTTCCCAAAATCGTGTTTAGCACCCATGATTTTAACGTATAAATTTTTTATATTAATACGAGTGTTAAAAAGACGGATTTGTATACCCCTAAAATCGTGGTAACCACGATTTATCTGTCTGGGAATTATGTTCAAAACTATACCAAAGTTGGAATAAAGTTTAAAAATCTTACCATTTAGGGAAAAGAGCCATCTTTATCAAGAAAAAAAAAAATGAAAGAGTTTCGTAATTAACTTTTGAAATAAGTTGGTGGATAGCAATAAATTAGGAAAGGGCCCCGACATTCTTTACGGCTTGCCATTTCCACTTGTCATTGCTAGCTCCTTCTTCTAATTTTATTGCAAGCTATTTTTGAAGTCAGATGGTGACACCTCTTTCCTCAACCTATTTGCAATGCCCATTGGGGCTTTCTTCCACCTATTCCAGAAAGTCAGTACTGTCCGTTTCAGAATCCTACTTGTGGTTGCCTGTGGCCCTTTCGTCGTTCTACTTTTGGCGGTTTGGATTTTCATTTCGCTTCCTAATATGTTATTCGAAGTGCTTGTTAAGAAAATAAAGAGGTGGTTAAGGAATGCTGAACAAAATGCCTCAGCTTAGATGGCAAGTGTGTAGTACCAAATCTTGCTCTATGACCGCTCTCGTTTTTGTTTCTTGGAAAGGGTTGTTTGCACCGCATTTCAAGCTGCCCAGCGGATACGGCTAGGACAGTGGATTAATTAAAGGTTCGGAACTTTGGATTGTGATCGCACTAGCCTACGGGCTAGACTAGCAAGGGTTGGTTTTCCAAAACGATAAGAAAAATCTCCAATGACATTTTTTGTTCATGTTGGGAAAACACCGTTGTGTTTTTTTTGTTTTTTTGTGTGTGGAAGTACTTGTAAGGGCATTCTTAATTTCTCTCTGCACTCATTTATTTATCTCTACTAGGTATGTAAGTATGTTGCACAAGTTGAACAATATTTAAAAATAAAAAATATTTATGTTTTTTTTCTTTATTCCCCACTTTTTTTTCCCCTCCGCATAATTACATTACTTGTTAACATATTTTAGATAAAATAAAAAATAAGTACGTTACACATGTTGAGCTTTAAGTGTGCATTTTTTGATTTTGTAGCATATGAGAGAGAAAGAGAAAAGAGAGGATAGCGTGGCTAATTTTCATAAAA
Organism: Liquidambar formosana; assembly: GCA_039720395.1. Lineage (NCBI taxonomy): Eukaryota > Viridiplantae > Streptophyta > Magnoliopsida > Saxifragales > Altingiaceae > Liquidambar > Liquidambar formosana. The sequence goes on along the minus strand of CM077820.1, from coordinate 53,670,728 downwards.
AACTATTTATATTTTTCTTAAAATTTTAAAAAATCAAAATTAGTGTGATATACATGCAAGTTTTGGGGTTGTAATATTGGCTCCCTATGAGATATGGAATTTGCAAATTGGAGGTGGATGCTAAAGAAGTTTTTTCCTCTTCTCTCCCTTGATGATTATGATCTTCACCAATATGGTGCAATCATCTAGGACATTGCGCGCTCAACCAGGAGTGGGAGGTAGATGGATTTGTCAAGAAAGGATTTAACATGCCAAACACATTTGCATGCTATTCTAGATCTCTCTGATCTTCCACATGATATATGTAATCTTAGTAATGATGATGCTAGTAGGATGGTATTGTTGGACAAATAACATTTCCCACATCCGTTTAAATAAAAAATTTAATTGACAACCTATGCTTTTAGGCTGAAAACTTAAAATTATATACCCCAAAACTATGTATTAGGGGTGTGCATGAGTCAGTTTGAAGTGGTTGGAAGAGAAATCACTAGCCAACCCATCAAGGGTGGTTTGAAAAATTTTCAACCCATCGCCAAACTGTCGATCCTCAAAACCGGCGGATTGGTTGATATCTTTTGGCGGATTTGAACCAATGGTTTGGGCAGATTAGACGGGTTGTATCATGCGCTTCATAACTTTTATGAGGATTGTCAAATGACCAAAAAGTATGTTTTCATAATCTCTATGAGTATGGTTTGTTGATTTATTAGCAAAAATGTTTAGAGACAAACCATTTTTTTTTTTTTTTTTTGTAAAAAAAGACAAATCATTTAACATTCTTTAATATCAAATCCCACAAAACAATTATAGATCAAACAATAAGAAGTTTTTGAAAAAAAAACTATAATAACTTAACATGTTTCTTGTAGAAAGTATATATATTATAAATTTACTTATATATTTTTTGATAAAGCGGGTTGGGTTGGTTTACTGTCAGTTTGACAAAATTCAACCTGGCCACCAATAAAATTGAATCGTCAAATTTATTACTCAACCCACCTAAACCAACCCACCTATTCTCTCAAACTGCTTGGGTTAGTGCGGAATGAAGTGGATTGGTTTGATTTGGCGGATTGGATAGTTTTTTACACATCCCTACGATGTATGATTAATTTTTACTTTTAATGCATTTCTGGCTTTTACCAATTTTTTTTCCTTCTTGTCCCCATGTGGGGAGTTGGGAATCATTTTCTCAGTTTGCAAATGGAATCGAGAGAGGTGTGCCTATTCCAAATTTGTCCCGTTGCTATACCTACGTTGGTCATATAGAACTCATAAGGGCATAAATTTTTTATTGAGGGGGTGTTCAAATAAAAGATAATGAAAACCATCAAATTAGACTTACTTCTTTATCCTCATATATAAGAGCATAAATTTTTTAGTACGGCCTAAAGTCACAGTTTTCAAATGGATAAAGTCTCCAAAATAGGGAATTGGATTTAGTGCTGAGTTGATAAAACTCAGTACCATGCCAAGCTAATCCACACCCTTAAATGAGAGATTAGATGGCATAAATTGAAAGTTGAAAAAGTTGTCAAAATAAGGTCATTTTGGTAATTTCAGTAGCACATTTTCAACTTTTAATTCAAGTCATCTAATTTTTCATTCAAGAGTATGCATTAGCTTAGCACTAAATCCAAGTTCCCAAAATAAATCCATACAAAACAATTACGTCCCACAATAACATAAATTAACCATGACACATCCAAAATGCATCCGTTGCATAATTCCCACATATCCAAGTCTACATCCCAAATAAATACCATCCAAATTACAAACAGCCTTGTTATTTCAATCCAGTATTAAAAATAATAATAATAATAATAATAATAATAAAAATAACAACTAGAGAGGCATTAACGGTTTGTTCATCCCAACACGTAACCCCTTACGTGTAGGCTTTTGAAAGGTGGGCTAGAGAACAAAGACAGACTCCAAGGCCAGAAAATCTGGATTCATCTAAACACTAAGCATTTAGTGACAAAAAAATGCTGCCACTAAAATCTTACAACATTTTCTGGTTATAATTTAAGTGAGTCACTAAATACACTAGATATATATTTTGCCACCAAAATCTTACACCATTAGCAATAATAATTTAAATGAGTCACTAAATGTTTTACGCACCAAAGTTTTCCGACATTGAATTGGTGGCAATTTTTTGTGATGACGTATTTAGTATATGTTTATGTGTGTATATATGTGAGAGAGAGATTGCTTATCATTGTGGCGAATGTGTGAATGTGTGTGTATATATGAGAGAGAGAGATTGCTTATCATTGTGGCAAGAGACCTATCCACATTTTACACAAAAATGTCTTTCCTTCTATAATTTGTTTTGGCCAATTGAAAAGCAAAAGGAAAATGAACAAAAGAAAAAGGGAAATTAAAGAATGTCATACCTTGTTCTTTGAAAGTGCGTACTTTATTTTGGAGAGAGAGAGAGAGATTGCTTCATCATTATGTCGAGAGACCTATACACGTTTTACACATACAAAAAAAAAAAAAAAAAAAAAAAGGGTCTTAATTCCAATATGCTTTGGCCAATGGAAAAGCAAAAGAAAAATGAACAAGAGAAAAAGTAAAGAACCTTGCTCTTTGAAAGTGTGTACTTGATTTTAGAGAGAGAGACCCGGGGGGGGGGGGGGGGGGGATTTTATCATTATGGCAAGAGATCTAATACATCTCCATGAAAATGTCTTTTTTTTTTTTTTTCCAATTTCTTTTGGCTGATTGAAAGCAAAAGCAATTAAATTGAGCAAAATAGAAGGACGAAAAATCTTATGCTTTGAACGTGCATACTTAATTTGAGAGAGAGAGAGAGAGAGAGTTTAAATTACTATGGACCTATATACATTTAAGATGAAAATATTATATTTCCAGTTTACTTTTGCTGATTAAAAAGTAAAAGAAGAGAGAAAAAAAAAAAGTGGAAGAACCTTATGCTTCCGATGTACAGACTTAATTTTATAACATGAGTGAGAGAGAGAGAGAAGTGATATATTAACAAAAATGATCGAGGAATGGCAATTGTGTTTCAAATGGGCCTATTTGATTTTTTTGCATTAGAAAAAAAGACGTTGCTTTTATCATTATGACGAAAAAATTGTATACATTTTACATGAAAATGTATACAATTTTAAATACGGCTTAACAAATTCCTAAATGACACATGTTAAGAAAATCCAATGTTTTAATTGCAATATCTTTTGACAAAAATAAAAGAAAAAAGGAAAGGAAAAATTAGTAGAATCTTGTTCTTCGAATGTGCACACCCAATTTTGTAGTATGAGAGAGAGAGAGAGAGAACAAAAAGAAGTGTAAGTATGGTGTTGCTTTGAATGTGCACGCTAGGAATAAAGTGGGAGTGAATTAGCTTTCACGATCAATAGTTGAAGCAAAATTAAAAAGCAAAGAATTACTCTCTAAAGTGGGCTTAAGTGGGCCGGCCGGCTTTGTTGTCTCTTCCTTGAGGTTCATGATGGACCCATTAGGGGTTCTATCAACTTCTTATGTTCTCCTTTTGGGGAGCCAGATTCTAAAGTTGCTGTTCATCAATTTCACAGTGGTGATCTTGATTTTCATCCCCTTGGACACCTCTTTCTGGACTGCTGAGAGCTTATCGCTCGCCATGGGAGTTGCATATGTCTTCACGAGAGCAACACCTGTGTTGATTTCTTGGCCAACTAGAGCCATGGCTATGACGGTCCACTGCTTCTTCCAGAGCCACTTACTGGGCTAAGGTCTTTTCTTTTAGATTAGTTGGTACACACGTGCGTTGCACGTGAATATTTTTGTATTATAAAATAAATATTTCATTAATGGTATACGAATTTATGTTAAAGTGGACCATATAAATTGTCTTTTAAAGAAGAGATTTTTGTGATGGGAAAAAAGAAAAAATCAGTGTCAAAACTAATAAATTAATTAAATGTGTCATCAATAACTTAAATAAATATAAAAAATATATGTAAATTTCAATTGTACACTTGCCTATCAAAAGAATATTTCTCATGGCTCTGTCGGTGTATATATGTTTATTTTTGTAAGGAAAAAGCTAAATAGTTTAACCCTTTTTTTCGAACTTATTTGACAACTAACCTAGTTATGTACTTATTTCAAAGAGTACTAATTTTTAAAAAAAATTATTTCATAAATAAATTGAACAAATAACATCGTGTTTAAATTCAACAAATAAGAAATAAATTAAAATAAATGTCATCCAACTCATTGAAAATATTATTCTATGAGTGAGGAAGTTGGGTTTTTTTTATAATTTTTTTTTATAATATAAAAAATTAAATGAAATTATGATAAATATACTTATTTTTAAAATTTTCTCAATAAAAAATGTGCTTATTAAAACATGGGAATCCTCCTGGATTGTCCTTTGTTGAGATGATGTTCTATTGACCAGATAAGGTAGAATTTTTAACATCGTTACATATAGGATTTGGTATTCTTAATGCCAGTTTTTGATAGTCTAGGAACTTCATTCGGTTTTATTATATTATATTTTAATAAAAGGTTCTATGTGAGAAAACAAACCAACTCCAAAAATATATAATTAAATAAAAATAAAGGTATCCTCATAAAATATCTGTAAATAACGATTTGTCAAAAACTTACACCAAAAAAATAAAATAAAAAAATACTCAAAAGTAATAATATCTAATAGAACTAAAATAGAACCCTACTGCGTTTGCAAGGAATCTTGTAGGTAGGACATTCAGTAAAAATAGAGGTAGGAGAATCAAAGTTACAGAAATATATGAAGTACTTGACCCACATGGAAAACAGTATTTTCTATAACAATTAGAACAAACCCTAATTAAAACCCTATATTTCGAAAAAGAAAAGAATATAAGGGCTCTATTAAAATAGGTTGAAGCTACTGTTAATAGAGAAAGTAGAATTTAGAATCCCATTGTTAATGAATAGATGATATATGTTATGAAATAGAGTTAACTTACAATTCTGGGTTTTATAAATGTATACGAATTATATTTTCCTTAGAATTCCTATTTATGTATGTGTTTTATATTTCTATATTTCCAATATATGTAGAAGGGTAATTGTGCATTTAAAATTTAAAATAAGGGTATATTAGTCAATCAAAAGTTTTTCTCATATTCAACTTTTTATAGGTAATATATCTATATATATATGGGCACACGTGTGTTGCACATGAATATTATTTAAATAAAAAAATTTATAAATTCTATATCCATATATATATATATATATTGAACATGAAAATCTAATTATTTGTTATTTTTGTGTTAATTTAACTTATTAGAATAAACGCTCAACACAATAGATCAAAATTCCTTCAATTGTTAGGAGTTATGGTAGGAATAAAAAGTTAGCTAGAACACATACATAGTAGTGAAGGCTGTATAGAATTTATGAAGTGAACATAAATTGTGTTATCTTTTTTCCTTCTTTTTTGCTAGAAAATAAACATTCTTAATTGGTTAAATATAAAACATTCTTAATTAGTGAGGCAAATAAATATTTAAAATTTAAAATAAAGATATAATGGTCAATCAAAAGTGTTTCTAAAGTATAAACTTTTATAGGTAGTATAGATATAATAAAATTTAATATGTGATACAAGAGCATCTTTGAGGGAGGTAGCAAAAAAAAAAAAAAAAAAAAAAAAGGTAACAAAACTGTCTTTTGCTACCTTATGCGGTCTGTGGCAATTTGCTACTTCAATTTGAGATGTGCATTCTAAAGGGAAGTAGCAAACATAATTTTTTTTATTTTTTATTTTCTATATTTTATATTTTTGATGCTTTTAAATATTATTTAATTTATTTTTTTAATAAGTGAAATTGATTCCTCATAATGTAGTTTTTCTTACTCATTCTAAAAAAAATTTCTCAATTTTATTTTTATATGATATCATCATCTACATGTTTTTTTGTTCACTTAGAGATTGAAAAGAGAGTGGAGATCGAGATTTTCATTTTATTTTTTTCTCTTTTTCTTTTCTCCCTCTCTTCCCATCAACAACCAAATTCAAGCAAAATAATAATAATAATAATTATCATATACATATATGACCCATTCCAACAATTTTTACGTTACAATCAAAACACATTCAAGGATTTTCCTAGTCTACCCAAAATCCTCGAAAACAATCACCTCCAACCACAAACAAATTCAGCATTATATGAATTCTCACCAAATTCCAAGAAATACATAATAAAAGTATAAAACACTCACTCAACAGCCCCTTGAGATCCGGTATCGTCTCCATGATGTGGATATTTGGTTTGTGACTGCGTTGTAAAGTAGGTATGCCTCTAACAAGCTATTCTCGTTTGCTAGAGAATGAGAAGAAAAGGGAGATACGAAGTCAACGTGCTTTAGGATTATATGTATAGTATTAAATGGAGTATTTGATTTAGGATTTTCTTTGAATTCCTATTTGTGTTTTATATATTAAGGTATGTGTTTTAGAATATATTAAGGTATGTGCTTTAGAATTATAGTTTCCATATTATACTATATTTCCTATATATGCAGAAGGGTGGGTAATTGTGTATTTAAAAATTAAAATAAGGGTATATTAGTCAATCAAAAGTTTTTCTTACGTTCATCTTTTTATAGGTAGTATAGATGATATAGTGGGCTTACCGTTTTTTTGGATGGGAAACGGCTATTACAACCCCCCAAAATTATAAGTTGACACCCCATATTTTTTAATTAAAAAAATTATCATACAAAATTACTCAAAAGGGCTTTTGCGGCAACTCCCCGGCACCCACCCACCGGCAACTCTCCGGCACCCCCTTTTTTTTTTTTTTTCCTAGAACCCTTCTCCTGCACCCCTCTCTCGTCGGCAACTTTCCCTCCCCTCCCTCCCGTCGGCCTTCCTCCTCTTCCCTCTTCTTCTTCTTCTTCTTCTTCTTCTTCTTCTTTTTTTTTTTTTTTTTTTTTTTCTTTTTCAGAACCCCTCTTTCGCAGCCCTCACTCGTCGACAACCCTCCCTCCCATTGGCCTCTTCCTCCTATTCCCTCTTCTTCTCTTCTTCCTTTTTTTTTTTCCTTTCCTTTTCTTCTCTTCTTCCCTCCAGTCACCGTCGCCAGAAAAAATGGAGGTTAATTTTGAAAAAAAAAACTCCCTTGCCTTTCACACACAGATCTGACCAGCAGAGGGAAAAAAAAAAAAAAAAAGAAGAAGAAGAAAGAAAGAAAGAAGAAGAGAAGAAGAAGAAGCACTGTCGCGGGAAAAAATGGATGCTGGAAAACACAGATCTGATAAAAAAAAAAAAAGAGGAGAAGAAGAGAAAAGAGTCGCCGGAAAAAATGGAGGAACACACAGATCTGACAGATCTGACCAGCAGAGGACGACACCATCGCCATCGCCATCGCCTCTTCTTCTTCTCATCAGTTGTCACTGCTATGGGGTGTGGGGTGGGTGAGAAGGAGGGATATTTTAGTCTTTGAGAGTGGTGGGTGTGTAAATTTGAGGGGTTGGGAAATAAGGGGGGGCAACTTATAACATTAAGGGGGTGCAATAGCCTCTCCCTTTCGGATGTAGTTGGGGTTTTGTTAGGGAACGGCTATTGCAAACCCCCATTTTTATTACCCCACCCTTCATCCTTTAGATTTTTAAGGTTTTATGCAAAATATAGAAAGTTTTTATGAAACCGGCTGTGATGTCCACTAGAAAACATCATTTTAAACAACTTCGTAAAAGAAAGTTTTTCCTAAATCTATCGTTTAAATATACTTTTTAGCCATTTATAACCTTTATTTCATTTTTTGCCAAAATGTCTACCTAAATGATAAATTTTAGAAAAACTTTCTTCTGCAAAGTTGTTCAAAATGATGTTTTCTAGTGGTTTAAGTGACTGGTTTTTGTAAAAACCTTTTATCTTTTTCATGAAATCTTAAAAACCAAAAGAAAAGAGATGGGGTGATAAAAATGGGGGGTTGCAATAGTCGTTCTTGTTTTGTTAATATCTTGAGCACCCAAAAAAAAGAAATAGATTGTCCCCATTGGAAGAATCACATTTTTTTTCCCCTTAGAAAAAAGCATTAAATGCATTCCACTTGACAAAAGTTATTACTTTATTTTTATTCAGTTATTGTGTATTTTATAATATAGAAAATAGATTTTTTGGGAAATCAATAAAAATTGAGATTCTTTTATAGGGTTAAGAATTTTGGAGCAGCTAGGCCAAAAAAGAAATGTGGACAATCTTTAAGGAATAAAGTGAGTATTAGATTTGTATAGAAGGCTTGCTAGGCAAACCTGAAAACTTGATTAGTTGAAGGTAAGGATGCATAGTTTTGATTTCACACTATTTGGTAAGTCTCTCTCTCCTGCTAATTAGTTCAGTTTTCTTTTGAAAATAAGGTATAAAAACTGTTTTTTTTCCCTTCAAATCAACTATGAATTGATATATTTAAAAATTAGATAACGATTATGAGCTGAACTTAGTCTAATCCAATTTTTGAAATCCGAAACAGACCCTAAATTAATGTGTAAACAATGGCTACTCTATGGAAAACCAGGACCCACAGGTGCTGATGGCATGATTAGAGGCCCATATGAGAGATAGATTGTGTGTTCCATTAGAAAAGTGGGTACCAATTTAGAGCAATGTTGCAGCTGAATCATGGGCACTAAGAGATGGGCTTCAACTTGCATGGGATAAAAGAAATAGAAAACTTATGGTAGATCTGGACGCCCATTATTCCTTTTGTCTTACTAATGTCACCGATACTTTTTCTACATTATACTCGTGTTTGTGAATCTGTAATATTTTAAGTTCGGATATTAGAAGAGTTGTTTACCAATATTCTTATGTTCTTAGGACTGCTTTAATGAATTTCTAGTATATCGAAAAAGGTGTCTCCTCTATGTTTTAAAAATGTGGATAAATGCCACATCAAATGTAGCGTGCATCACTCTCGACAAAATTTTAAGAGTTTTAATTACTATTTTATCCTTATTTTTATATATTTATTTTATTTTTAAGAATATAATGGTAGCGTTGGAACCTTATCTTATCCCAATCATACTCTTTTACTCCACCTTTCCTTACTATTAGATTACAATATATGGTAGGGTTAGAACCCCTATCCTATCCCAATCCTATCCTTTTACAGTTTTACCCACAATCCCCTGCCACTAGGCTTATCAGCCAGTGACTTTATTTTATCCAATCTATTAGCCCATCTTATTCACCCCTATACACTAAATGCCTGTCTCTTTTTGTCTTCCTCCCTTATAACGTGTATCGAACCATTCCACTGTACGTTGATTATTAACTTTTGGGAATCTCGTAGGTGGGGTGGGGTTTTTTGATTGAGGTAAGAGTGACATCTCCTCTTGAGTGCTGCAACCCCAGGGGGAAAAAAACTCATGCATATGGGTTCTACTTCAAGATTAATAAATGTGGAGGAAGAAGGGATTACAGACATGGATCCTAGTTTGTACAAGGCCGCATTAGAAGGTCACATTGGTGCCTTCAAGCACTACGCAGACTGCCTTCATCTCCTTCTAACCCCGAAGAGGAACACACTCCTCCACATTCACATCTCCGCCCAGCATCGTCAAGAAAAGAAGTCCACGCCTGGTTTTATCCAAAAGGCCAACAGAGGTAAAGAAAAGGAGTCCACAAGCTTCGTGGAAGAGATCCTTAAAAAGTGTCCGTCACTGTTACAGCAGGCGAATGCAAATGACGAAATTCCGCTGCACCTCGCAGCAAGGTACGGAAATTCTAGTATAGTACAACTCCTCATTGACCATGCAAAAACCGTCCATGAAGCAGACCCCGAGAACGGAGATGTGAGGCAGATGCTGAGGATGACCACTAAAGAGAAAGACACGGCGTTGCACGAGGCGGTACGATTATTCGATCACATTGAGGTGGTGAAGTTATTGACCAGAGAAGACCCTGACTTGTCAAATTCGGTTAATGTGATCGGCAAGACTCCACTGTACCTCGCTGCGGAGAGAGGCTTTCACAAATCGGTGATCGAAATATTGCCAATTTGCAAATCACCAGCTCATGCAGGCCCCAATGGTAGAAATATTTTGCATGCCGCCGTAATTGGAAGGAGCTGGGACCACACATATTTAGGTGAGTTAGTACAATGCATTGTCCTGAATTTTAACTCTCCACTTTACCATTTTGTTTTATTTTGTGTGATGATTAAGTAATTGTAATTTTAAATATAAACAGAGACAGATTGGGAAAGTAATATAATTTTTTGTCTTAATTAAGAAATATTTTGAGACTTCCTAAAATGAAAATTATTATTAAACAAAGTGGGATAGGGGGAGTAATTATAAGAGTGGTGGTGTATCCACAAGATCTATCCCATTGATGTGGTATTCACTTTTTCAAAGTGCTGCTGTAAATGCCTTCTCAGACTAGTTTTGGGCGTGTTTGTACAGAGGGACCACATATATTGTCCTTTCAATTTACAGAATATGAGCTCCATAGTTGAATCCTTGATGGATCTCAAGAAGGTATATCTTGTGAGTATGTGTTCATCCTTGATCTTGAGCTAGTTTCAGTAATCGTATGGGATTTTTTAGCTATCACTATATATATATATATATATATATAGAGAGAGAGAGAGAGAGAGAGAGAGAGAGAGAGAGAGAGAGAGAGAGAGCGGTGGTTTACTTGAGAAGATTGTCGACAAGATCAGCTACTAGGGTAGTCTTGAGTATGTATGTATGTATGTCTTCTATCGAGTCTTGTTAAGTCTCTTAGTACATTTGAGTCCCTGCTTTTTAACCTAAGTTTTGTGTTTTTCCACGTAAAATATCTACGATGTCATTGTTGCTTTAATTCATATTGATTATTGTGAGTGTTTGGTTGTAACTTAGACTTAATTTTTAAATTGGGTAAACATTTAGGCCATGTTTGTTTAGTTGGAATGGAATGGAATGGAGGGAATGGAATCTCATTCCAATTCATTCCAAACAGCATGTTTGAATGAGATAATTTGAATGGGAATGGAATCAAACAATGTATTTATAGAGCCATTTCAAATCCCTTTCCATTCCATACTATTTTAAGTATGGAATCAGATTCCATTCCCATCCATTCTATTCCAGCTAAACAAACATGGCCTTAGTGCTTAACGGATAAACCCCTTCTAGGTTACTTAATATTTAGTAACTCTGTATATTGTTTAAATCATAAAAGCAATTTAAAGGTCCTCGGTGCCAACTTAATTAGGATGTTGTGATTCGATCTCTATGATGCTTTTGCTATTTTGTTATTTATTATTATTTTTTAAAAATTTTAAAAGCGATAATTCACTATCCTAAGATGTCTTATATAGGTGCCTGCACACAATTTTTTTTTATTACTAATTTCTCTACTTGCTTCCAGAAATTTTAAGAGAAATTTTGAAAGCGAAGGGAGCTAGTCTAACTAAACAAGCAGACCAAAAAGGGTGGACTCCGCTTCACTATGTTGCACTCTTGGGTTATTCTTCGATGGCAAAGGTATTATTAACAAATGATACATCTGCAGCTTACGTTGCAAATGGAGATGACAAGACAGCCCTTCACATTGCGGCTCTCCATAATAATCAATCTGTAATAAGAAATATCATATCTTCTTGTCCGAATTGTTGTGAACTGGTTGACAAGAGAGGTTGGAATTTTCTTCACTTTGCTATGGAAGGCGGAAATATAGGAACAATCAATTTTGTGCTTGAGAATCATAAGTTTCTTAGTTGCCTTTTAAATGAGAAGGATAACGAGGGGAACACACCTCTCCATTTGCTTGCCAATCACCCTGGGCTTGCCTCTTCCAACTACTCGCCGGCTTCCGACTACATAAAGCACCCTAAAGTCGATAAGATGGACTTGAACAAGAAAAACCTTAGCCCTTTGGACATCATTACCGCTAATGCTACGACGGACGAAACATGGAAGGTAAGGCCGTTTGACTTTCTTTTGCATGAAGGACTTTGCAATGAAAAGTCACTTAACCAAATTAAAAGAATGAATTCATTTAGATCAGGCTATTGCCACCACATATAGTATTTTAAGCCCCCACTAAATTTACACTTTTAAGATTTTACGAAAACTAATCATGTAATTCAATAGAAAACATTATTTCGAACACCTTTGTAAAATAATTTTTTTTTTTTCTAAAATCTACTGTTTAAGTAGAGTTTTGGCTATTTTTCATGGAATAATTAGTAAAAATGAAATAGAGATTGTAATGGCCAAAAACTCCACTTAAATGACAGATTTTAGAAAAAATTTCTTTTACAAAGTTGTTCAAAATTATATTTTCTAGTGGACAATGCAACTAGTTTTGGTAGAAAATTTTCATATTTTTCCATAAAACCTTAAAAGTATAAACTAAGTGAGAAACTTAGAATACTTGATGTAGTGGCAATAGCCTCTCTCATTCATTTATTCAATTTAGCCATTTTCTACAAGAAAAAGCTAATAAGATCAATATAATTTGTATAATAAATACTCCCTCGTCCTCTTTTATTTGCTCATCTTTTTACTTTGGGATGTCTCAAAATATTTGATCACTTTCAAAAGTCACACCAAAATGGTATGTCATTTACCTAAAATACCTTTTTACTTTAGTTGATTTTTTCTCTTACTCCCTCCATCCCAGAGAGAGATAAGCATGCCAGGTTTGACAAAATACGCAATTTAAGAAAAAACATTATTTCATTGACTTGTCTTTTATTAAATTCTATTTTTCCAAAATCACCCTCTCCAACTTTTTATTGAATTTTGTGTTGAAAGTAATTATTGAAATAACAAAGGGTAGTATAAGAAATTCAAAAAAATTATGATTTGATTTTTCAAAACGAACAAACATTTTGAGACAAAAAAGGCAACAAGTATGGCCATCTTTGTGGGATAGAGGGAGTAAAAATTTGAACATTTTTTTCTATGGGAGGACAAAGTTGGAAAGTTAAAATAAAAAAGGTGACATGGCAATGCGCTGCCTTTATACCCTAGTGCTGGGCCTAGCCCAAGAAACCAGTAATGATCCAGTTCAGTTTGACTTTATAAGGCGTTTCTTCTTATCCGTTAAAAGGTTGGGCTGGGCATCACCCGGCTTGTGCCCACCCCTAGCCTTTTGTCATGCTTTTGGTGTTGATCGACCAGAAGATTTTCATTCTGGGGATGAGGGTTAGGCAGTTGTGATGGTAATTTGTAGGATAATTTCTTTTTCGAGAGAATGATTTAGACACAATGTTGTATTCCAGAAACATATTACTAAAGAGTAGCTGGTCGCCGGTGCTAAAAGTGATTATATAACCCACAGAGATGTTTATAAAGGGATTGGGATTTGCTTCTCATCCTTTATAAAGAGGGAACAAAGGATGAGAAGGACTACTTGGCTGAAATGAAGCAAGCAAAAGAAACCCATATAGTAGTGGCCGCACTCATAGCAACTGTAGCCTTCGCAGCAAGTTTCACCATGCCCGGTGGTTACATTAGCTACGACAAGAACCCAGATCAACAGGGCACTGCAGCTTTAGCGAAAGAACCAACTTTCAGAGCATTTGTCATGTCAAATACCGTAGCCATGACGCTTTCAAGTTCTGCTGTGTTTATTTACATTTTCCTGGCGATGCCTCTTGGCGACGAAAGGCATTTCAAATCTTACTTCAAACTGGCCGCCTACCTCACTATATTTGCCACGGGAGCAATGATGGTTGCCTTCATGACCGGCCAGTACGCAGTGTTACGCCATTCTTTATGGCTTGCCATTTCCACTAGTGTCATTGCTAGCTCCTTGTTCTTCTTCTTCTATCACAAGTTATTTTTGAAGTCATATGGTGACACTTCTTTCCTCAACCTAATTGGAAAGCCCGTTAAGGCTTTCTTCCACCGATTCAAGAAAGCCAGTGTCCCTTTCAAAATCCTACTTGCGGTTGCCTGTGGCCCTTTCGTCCTCCTAATTTATGCTGCTGTGATTTTCATTTTGCTTCCTAATATTCTGTATGATGTGCTTTCTGAGAAAATAAAGAGGTGCTCAAGGAATGCTGATTAATCCCGCTGAGCAAAATGTCTCAGCCTTAGAAATGATGGCAAGTGTGTGGTACCAAATCTCTATGACCACTCAGGTATTTGTTTCTTGGAAGGGGTTGTTTGCGGTGCATTACAAGCTGCCCAGCGGTTAGGGCTTGGACGGTGGATTAATTAAGGTTCGAAACTTGTAAGGGCATTCTTAATTTCTTTCTTCCTGTATTTGTTTATCTCTACCAGAAGCATAAGTATATATCGCGTTGCTTTGAATGCGCATACAAAGAAACAAAATGGGTGTGAGTTTGCTCTTATCATTGATAGCACTAGTAAAATCAAGAAGTAAAGAATAATACTCTCTAAAGTAGTAAAGTGGGCCGGCTTTGTCGTCTTCTTCTTGAGCCTTCCATTGTGGTCCAAGATTAAAAGCTTTGTTGTCTCCTTCTTGAGCTTTCCTCCTCTCCATGATTAAAAGCTCGCCACCGCGAGTGCTGATGCTAGTGATTAAAGGCCCATATCACAGATGTATTGTGGGCTTCATTAGAAAAGTAGGAAACCAGCAACAAGGTTGCAGCTAAACCATGGGCCCCTGGAGGTGAGCTGCAACTTCAACTTGCATGGGATATAATGGAAGGGGGCGGTTTTTGTCACCCCCAAACTTTATTTATACATCCTATTTATTTAAAGATTTTAAAGATTTTATAAAAAATATAAAAGGGTTTTATAAAAATTGATCATATTGTCCACTAGAAAACAACAATTTTGTAGAATAAAATTTTTCCAAAATTTGACGTTTAAGTGAATTTTTTGACCATTTATAATTTTTGTTTATTTAAAAATGAAATTTAGACTATAAATGATCAAAAAATGCTCTTAAATGACAGATTTTGAAAAACTTTTCTTTTATAATGTCGTTCAAAATAATGTTTTCTAGTGGACATCGCGGCTAATTTTCATCATAAAAATCTTTTATATTTTTCATAAAATCTTGAAAAATGAAAAGAAGTAAGGTTTATGAATAAAGAGTCAAGGGGTTGCAATAACTGCCCTCATGGGATAAAGGAATTACGTGGTGCGGTGGCGGGCAGGGGGACGACCTAAACACAGATGGATCATCCGTAGGAAACCCAATCTCCCTGCGGAGCACCACATTGTTTTCACTCCCTGGAACATTATGCTCCCTCATCTCCCCTGGGCCAAGCTAAACACAGATGGGTCATCTGTGGGAAACCCAAGTAACACGTGGAGCTGGTGGGCTTATATGAGACCACAACTATGGTCATGAGAGGCGAGCATAAACCTTTTAGTGCAATCTAAAGTCATAGTTTTTCAACTGGCTATATAAGGTCCCCAAAACAGATTCACAGTCCTACAATAACATAAATTAACCTTCACACATTTAAAATGCATCCGATGGGTAATTCCCACATATCTAAGTCTACATATCCTAAATAAATACATCCAAATTACTAACAATATTGTAACATTTAAATAAATAAATAAAAAAAACCCAAAGGAGAGGTATCTCAAATCATTAGATTCAGACTAATCCCCTCGTAATGCATAAACCACCCACAAGCTTATGCATCCGATAGTAAGAGAACATAGACTTGAACTTAGGACCTACAATTCCTAAGCTAGGGTCCTTTGCCGGTTGAGCTACCAAGGCAGGTTAATAATCTTGTAACTTCAATCAAGCCAAAAACATATGCAAAATAAACTCCTTTTCATCCTTTTTCCCCCTTAATTCTTCTATTTTCAATGCTCAAAATTAACCAACTTTAAACCCCGGTCTCTTTTCTCATTGTAATCATCAAGGTCTAGTAAAAATTTGTTAATAGGTTCAAATCCGCACCTCCTCCCCCCACCCAAAAAAAAAAAAAAAAAAAAAAAAAAAGGAAGAAGAAAAAGAAAACCTCATGTATTCGCTAAGTCTCTCAACAGAAAAGCCAATTCTCTCAGCTTCCAATTGTGATAGATATATCTCAAGTAAATAAATAAAACAAAACAAAACATTCAGTATCTCTGTCTGATTGTTGTTACATATAATTAGATTTACCTTATAATTATTGATAATTATATTTGTTGAACATTAAAGTATAACATTTTTTACTAATATTTTTGTAAAACATAAAAAAACAAAATGGTCCACATGCAACCATAATTCGTGTGGATAAATTATACATCAATAAATTATCCTCCTACCGTGGAGGTTCCCCTTGACAAAAAAAAAAAAAAAAAAAGACCTTTCTCACATGAACCACAAAGTCAGAAACCAGTGTAGGTAAATTACACATGGCAAAATAAATTAAGAAGTGTACGTTTGCAAGATTACACAGTAAAGAAAAAAAAAAGGGTGAAAAAATGGCAAAAAGCATAACATAATAAATTATTACCTGAAATGCATAGTTCATTTCCACCAAGAAGCACAACCTTAATTTTGTTCCAACCCAATTTTGCGTCGCAAAGCAGCCACCTTCAATGCAATCATAAGAGCTATCCAATCTTTGATGTCATCAACGAACTGAAAATAGGCATACCTCCATGTCTTCTTCACCAATAAAGTTCCACAAACACCCCAAAACCCAACAGCAAATCCTGGTCCAATGCTAACATAGAACCAAAACATTTTAGAATCCTTTTCATTGTCACCGTCGCCTTCAGCACCAGCATCAGAGGGTGTTTGTCCATCAGATGTATCATCTCCAGGGCACTTAGTTGGAAGAGGAACCCCACAAAGTGAAGGATTACCCTCATAAATGGATGAGTCATTGAGTGTTTGAAGCTGATTTCCAGAAGGAATTCTTCCCACCAAGTTGTTATGAGACAAATTAAAGTGAGCCAGGGAGGTTAGAGAAGAGATGCTTTGAGGAATCGGTCCAGAAAGATAGTTGTTTGAGAGATCAAGTGTCTCCAACCATCGCAAATTTCCAATCTTCTCTGGAATGCTCCCAGTGAGATGATTCATTGACAAATTCAAGGTGCCCAATTCAGAGAGGCTTGTTATCTGGCGAGGAATTCCTCCAGTTAAGCGATTTTGTGAAAGGTCGATGCAATTAACATAGTCTAAGGTGCTGCTATATTCAAGCTCTCTTCCTTTCGCAACTATGGTCATTTCCTCAGGGTAGTTTGGGTACATATTAGTTGAATTGCCATAGACCAAAGAAGTAAAATTACCCAAACATGTAGGAATAAACCCCGTCAAATTATTCTGCGCAAGGTCTAGGATGTGAAGAAGAGAAAGATGACACAACCGTGAAGGGACCTCTCCATAAAATAAGTTAGACCGCAAGCGTAATATCATCAATTGAGGTAACTTCTCACCAATCCACGGGGGTATGTACCCTGATAAATTATTTCCTCCAAGATCAAGCCTTATCAATTCCTCGCAATTTTGCAAGGAGGAAGGGAGTTCCCCTTCAAGATGGTTGTCAGCTAGTTTTAAGAACAATAGTCCACGAAGATTACCTATGGATTTTGGAATAGTACCAGAAAAACTATTGTTTGCTAAATCCAAAACACCCATATAAAATTGAGGCTCATTCCAAATATCAGGGAGTGTTCCGGATAGCTCATTGTCTCTTACTGAAAGAGTAATCAAATACTCTAATTTAAGAATAGACAGGGGGATGCTGCCATTGAGAAAATTCCCAGAAAGAGATAAGACTCCCAAATTTGGCATATTTTCACCAAATTTTTTGGGGATAGGACCGGAGAACAAATTTTTGTCTAGGTAAAGATAAGTCACACTGCCAAACCAAAGTGGCAGTGGACCCTCCAAGGAATTAGAACTCAAAATGATGTATTCTGCCTCTGGAAAACTTAATGACTCTGGTAGCTCCCCTCTGAATTGGTTATTGGATAAATCCAAATCGGTGATTTGAGAAGACAACTTCGAGATCCAATCACCAGGTACTATGTCTGAAATCCCTGCACTTCCAAGGACTATGTATTCAAGCTCACTCTGATATTGAAGCCATAAAGGAAATTTGGGGCCCACTCTGCAGTTTTGAAGCTGGATAGATATGAGACTGAAAGGAGGAATCCATCCATAGCTCAAATTGAAACTCAAGGACTTCTTTAAGGTGGTATCCATCCATAATGTTTCTAACCTTGTGAGATTTGAGAAATGGGCTTCTGTAAGAACACCTTCCCATGAATTTGAGTCGAGCAACAAAGTAACCAACTTTGAGAGTTGTCCGATGCTTTGAGGAATGGTCCCATTCATCTGATTATAAGAGAGCAACAATTCTTGCAAGGATGACAAGTTTCCAATGAACGTTGGAATTGAACCCCAAAAAGAGTTCCAAGAGAACGAAAGATATCTCAAGTTCTCAAGTCTCCCTAATGAATCAGGCAAGTTCCCCACCAATTGGTTTTTAAATAAATCTAGTGACACCAAGCTGTTATTGGGGCAACTTGAAAAACCATCCAAAAACTCATTAATCTCTCCACTCAAATTATTTCCAGAAAGATCTAAAACCTCTAACTTGCAAAGGTTCCCCAAGAAACTTGGTATTTGACCGTCAATGTATTTATTAAAAGACAAATCAAGGTCTTCAAGAAATATCAGGTTCACAATTTTACTAGGAATGGCACCATGAAAAGAGTTCGAGCTGAGATCAAGCTTCGTAAGGCTAGTAAGATTAAACAACCAATGGGGTAATGAAGAGTTAAATGAATTCCTTGGCATATCAAGGACCGAAAGTGAGGTGAAATTAACAAGTGGGATTGATAGTGGAATGCTTCGAAGTTTACATTCGCTCAAGTGTAACTCCACCAAGGATGGAAGCATATTGACTGCATGCAGCCAATCTGCTCCTACCCTACTGAGGTTCACATGTCCCATGTTAAGGTATTTTAAAGAAGAGAGACCTGAGAGCCACCGCAGGTTTCTTGCGTGTAATTCCATTCCATGGAGGTCAAGATAATGCAGGTGTGACAAATTTCCAAGATGAGGCGGAAGCTCTCCCGAAAATGAAGCAGAAGAAAGATTGAGATATCTCAAATTATGAAGTGAACCCAAGAATTTGGGAATATGGGTTCCTCCAAAATCATTCAGACTTAGGTCCAAGTATTTCAAATATTTCAAGCCAAGTAAAGAAGGATTTATCTTACCTCCTAACTCACTTTCAATTTCATGATCAGGAGATTTTGTGAGGTTGAGCTTGTAGACATGTCCTGTTCTATTGTCACATCCTACTCCTCTCCAATTGCAGCAATCCTCACCAACCCATGAAGAAAGCCTATCCGAAGGATCTGTGAGACCTTCTTTGAAGATGAGAAGTGCTTCTCTCTGTGTCTTCATGCATTTGACATTCAGGTCTTTACTACACGCACAAGGTTTAATGATCTCTAGGTATGAAAACCCAAACAACCACAATAAAAGAAAGAGCATCGTGGGATGGCGAATGGTTATGAAAGTAGAATTGCTATGCATTTTGCTTTTGCGGAACCTCAGCATTGAGGGCTCTGTATATTTGAATGGAATGCAAAAGTTCCTTTGTATCACAAGCTATATATTTACAAGTTGAGTGATGGTGACAGTACTTGCCTCATATTTTATTTATTTATTTATTTTTTTTTTTCCAAACAGTGCTTCTCTCTTTACCAACAAGAAGTGGGATCTCACTCATATTTTGCCACACTGTTCCCAAAATAATTTAGGGAGAATTAATTATATATATACATTCCGTATTGTAGAGAGAATATTTAATCTGGATAATAATGGTCAATATTTTTTAACTAAAAGAAAAAGGTCAATATTTCTTTATATTTGTTAAATGAGAAGAAAATGAACACTTAATGAGACGTGTGTAGACCAATTGCCACTTGATACTATAGGTTTAATGCTGGGAATGCCAATATATAAATATAAAGTATGGAATAATGTTATATTACCCAATTCATTAGTCTAAATTTTCTTACCTAATACATGTGATAAAAGCTATATTAATCAAATAAAATTTTTATTAATAAATAATTACATGTCACATCACTGGTTATATAACTCGAACAAATAGATTTGAATAAAAATTAATTTGGATTTTTGAGTATTTTCCTCATATAATAAAAGATTGTTAATGCCTAACTGATGTGATATTTCTAGCATCCCTTGTGCGTTTCAAATCAAGAGTATGGTTAGGGATTCCTTGTAATACTCAATAATGCAATAAAGTTCGATGTGACCAAATTAAATTGGGGCAGACAGAATGGGGTAAGGTAAGGCAATTAGTGACAAAATTCCACGAAATTAAGCCAATGAGTTCATTGCATTGGAAATTTCAAGCCGTGTGGGGGATGACATTTTGGGTTTCTGTAAACTGATTGATTGATTGATATATGATGAACCAATGCGAAGGAGACCACGGGAGGGTCGGAAAGTAACGTTTAGTCGTCTTTGAAAAGTAAAGACACTCATTTCCGCGTTTAATCCACCACCAGTCAATGTATCTGTAAAAGAGGTTTGGAAAATTTGTGCCATTGCATTGAACGCACCCAATATCCATTCGGCAAAGTGGTGGAAACGGGTGGGAAAGTCTGTGGTTTTAGTCATGGGCACGTCGGTCCAATTACGTAAGCATTACAGTGTTTGGAGAAAAACTTTCATATACCTGTGATATGGTTAATGGTATCACAAGTCAATGAGAATCAATTAAAGAGGGATTATCAGTGTATTTTTTGGTTTTATAATTTCATTTTATTTGATCCTTGTTGGCTTGTGATATCATCTGACTATATCACAATTACATGAAAGACTTGCTCCAATGTTTGAGTTAAAAAGAGTCCAATTAGTTGGGCGATCTGTCATTGCTATCGTTATGCAAAAACATATAGATACTCAGATATCATTACGCTAAAACAAATAAATACGCAAACACATGTCCAAACATGTGGCCTAATGTTCTTTCGAAAATACTTGTCAATTTGTCCATCATTACTTTTGCCATAATAGATTATTATGAAAACAATAGACAAAATGTTGTAAAACCAAGAATTTAGAACAAGTTATGAAGAGAATAAAATTTCTCATTCATCTTCTTTCTCTTCTTTCTCTCCAAATACACATTTCTTCATTCTCTCCAAAAATATACATCACTCTTCTTTCTCCCCTTCCCCTTTTATCTTTGTTTGAATTAGGTCCACATGATGGGATTACCTAACCCACTTATGAAGTGGTGTTCCCATTATCACAAAGTGGAGGGGGTGTGGACATCCACTCAATTGTCCACTCAATGTTTAATATTCATAACACTCTCCCTTGGATGTCCACCACACTAAGATAATGTGCCTCGTTAAAACCTTACTAGAAAAACCCAGTGGGAAAAAACTAGTGAAGGAAAAAGAGTACAACATTTTTGTAAATCTTAGAGTGGTGTTGGACGCACTAAAAAAACTGCCTCATTAAAACCTTGCCAGGAAAACCCAATGGGACAAAACCTAGGCGAAGGAAAAAGAGTACAGCGTGCATATGTCCAAAAATGAATACTCCCCCTGATAAGAAGATAAGTATCAACTTAACTGATCGCAAACCCGACGCATTCCAATGCCATATACTAATTTCTTGAATGTTGACGATGGTAAGGCTTTGGTGAATAAATCCGCAAGATTATCAGTGGAACGTATTTGCTTCACATCAATTTCATGCCTCTGCTGGAGTTCATGAGTGTAGAAGAACTTTGGTGAAATGTGTTTGGTTCTATCACCTTTGATGTACCCTCCTTGAATTTGTGCAATACATGCAGCATTATCTTCATAAATTGTTGTTGGCATACCTTTAATCAAAGGTAACCCACATGTGTCTCGAATGTGATGGACTACAGATCTTAACCATACACATTCACGACTTGCTTCATGGAGTGCAAGTATCTCAGAGTGATTAGAAGATGTAGCAATTAGAGTCTGCTTTGTAGATCGCCAAGAGATCGTTGTATTGCCACATGTAAATACATACCCTGTTTGTGAGCGAGTTTTGTGAGGATCAGAAAGATATCCAGAATCTACATATCCTTCTAAACAAGGATCGCGGGCTAATTCCTTTGAGTAAAACAAACCCATATCTGTAGTTCCACGAAGGTAGCGTAAAATATGTTTAATACCATTCCAGTGTCGTCGAGTTGGAGCAGAACTGAATCTTGCTAATAAGTTGACTGAAAATGCTATATCAGGCCTAGTGCATTGTGCTAAATATAACAAAGCACCTATTGTACTAAAATATCGTACTTCAGTACCAAGTAGCATTTCATTATCTTCTTTGGGGCGAAATGGATCTTTCTTAATATCGAACCACCATGGGAGAACTTAGTGGATGCGCTTTATCCATATTAAAACATTTCAATATCTTTTCGGTATAAGCTGATTGATGGATAAGAATTCCATTTGATTTATGCTCGATCTGCAGGCCGAGACAATATTTTGTTCTCCCTAAATCTTTCATCTCAAATTCTTTTTTCAAATATTCAGCAGCTTTCATGAGCTCTTCAGGAGTCCCAATTAAATTTATATCATCAACATAGACTGCAATGATGGCGAATTCAGATTCTGATTTCTTTATAAATACACAAGGGCATATAGGATTATTAATATATCCTTCTTTAACTAAGTACTCACTGAGACGATTATACCACATTCTTCCAGATTGTTTTAATCCATACAAGGATCGTCTCAGTTTAATTGAGTACATATTTCGTGGTTGTGATGTATTTGCTTCAGGCAATTTGAATCCTTCAGGGATCTTTATATATATATCTGCATCTAACTTTCCATATAAATATGCAGTAACTACGTCCATAAGACGCATGTCAAGTCCTTCTGAGACTGACAGACTAATTAAATATCGAAATGTAATGGCATCCATTACAGGTGAATATGTTTCTTCATAATCAATCCCAGGTCTCTGCAAAAAACCTTGTGCTACTAAACGAGCTTTATATCTGACGATCTCATTTTTATCATTACGCTTTCTTACAAACACCCATTTGTAACCCACGGGTTTCACATCATTGGGTGTTAGGACTACAGGTCCAAATACTTTACATTTTTTTTAGCGAATCCAATTCTGCTTGGATTGCTTCTTACCACTTTAACCAATCAGGTCTACTGTGACATTCGTCTACAGTGCGTGGTTCGAGATCATCATCATCTTTCGAAATTTCAGTAGCTACTGCGAAAGAAAATACATAACCACTTCTGAGTGATCCCACAATTCTTTTGTACATGTATAGTTTATGGAAATTTCTTCATTTCCATGTACATATGCCTCTTTATTGTTTTCTATCTCTTTAGGGACATTTTCCTCTTCAGGAGTTATTAAATCAGAATTTGTGAGAATATTTATTTCTTGTTCAATAGCCTCTTCCGGAGTACTATTTTCTATATTTTGTTGCCCTTTTATTTTCCTCTTCCGGGGAACTAAATCTTTTGAACCCAAGGGTCTACCACGCTTCAGACGTGTAATAGATGATTCATTTGCTGCAATAATAGTAGACTTACCAATTGGTACATTGATCTTTGCTGGTGTGTTTGCAGCCGGTATATAAGACTTAGTTATTTTTGCTGCGTCTGTAAATGCATCAGGCATTTGATTAGCAATCTTCTGAAGATGAGTGATCCTCTGTACTTCAGTTTCACATTGAGCAGTTCGTAGATCAAGATGGGACAAAGATGGTACATTCCAAGAAAGTTCATGTCGTTCTTCTATCAGTGGATTTCCTCCTCCTAACGACGGGAATTGTTTTTCATCAAAATGACAATCTGCAAATCTTGCTGTAAAAACATCACTTTGTGAGTTTGGGTGTGTGAATTCTTACCATACTGTGATTACCATCCCTTACCATCATTGTGATTATGTTAAAGTATAAAGATCTTTATGTTAGAGCACTTCTGGTGCGCTACCACATGTGTTTCAATTGTGCTTATAATTGTATAGAAGATAAAATATTTAATATGAGCTTCTACCCCAAAATCATAGAGGTAATATAAAGATATTCCTCATTTCCATTGTTAATGGTTTCAATATGATAACTATTTACGATGTAAATTTTAAAAACTCAATAAATTTCTTCTAGTAGAATATAAAGAATTGTCAACATAAATTTTTGTTCTTTTTGGCAATATTATATTTGCTCTTCTGGAACCTTCAATTAGGTTAGATGAACCTCATATGGTATTGACAATAGTTTTGAATAATGATAAATATTGGAAATTTAATGATTGTGTGAGTTATAGCACTGTCTTCCAGACATATATTTTTAACAATCATCTTGAAATTAGATCTGCAATATCATATTGCAATTCATATTTGATTTCCCGTATACTAATTTATAAATTATGCTTGTTTTCAGGTGAGTATATAGGGGAACATATATTCACTAGATATAGACGTGAAGTAATTAGTACACCTACAATAGTACTTACAAGGCAAGAATTATTAAAATATTTTCACAATCTTGCCAATCTGTTCAGTGTATTGTCACATTTTGGTATCTTGAAAATATTTATCTATATAAGATTTTGCAATAAATCGATCATTTTCAAAATAATCAAATATCAAAAGAATTATGGTCACAAATATTTAATTTCAATGGTCATCAAATTTAATGATGAAATGGTTTTGATAATAATCAAAAAATTGGCCAACAAATAATTTCAAACTCATAAATCAAAATAGATTGTTATCACGTAGTAAGTAAAACCAATTTACTTGTTTTATAAAGCTTTATGACCATTTTTTTTTTTTTAATATGATAGAGAAAATAATTTCATATTGATACATATGCCAAGGTATCTTTACCACGGTTAGAGTAACTTACCCAAAGCACTAGTACTTCTCCAATGGCAGAATAGAATTAATAGATAGCCTTTCATCAATTTTTCAAGGTTTGCTTAGGCAATTGGCACTATTGGGAGTGCCTTTAATTAAACTACCGCATGCCAAAATGGGGTTAGGATTCTTAATGAACTGCAGAGACAATCTCTAGTTGGTCTCTCTAGTTCTCAAAATGCTACTAATAAGTAGCAAAAAATCTGTAATCTGCTCCAAGTACAATGACCAAATCTGAAATTTTAGTGAAAACAATTTGTGATGCGTATAAATGAATTTTTATATGTTCAATCCAAAAAGAAATGGGCTATGGGGTTTATATCACTTAAAAGTATATCAAATGTACTTTGTAACCTCAAAATTTGGTAGAGAAATACCTAGCAAAACCCATTCAAAAATATTTTTCAATATTGAGTTAGTGCTGTCTAGCAGAAATCCCAGATTCAGGTGTACCACGAAATAATTACGCCAAAAATATCAAATGCTCACCCAATGACACGAAAATTGGTAGGATGTTAGCCCAACAAGTCAGTGACAAAATCCAATTCGTTTCATCTCAAAATCATAACTAGAACTAAAGTTATGAATTAAATGGTAAAATGGGTTCGTGCTGTCAACATAGTATAACACACAAAACCTCAACCAAGTATTTACTTAAAACACTTATCTCGTAGGTTTATTCTATAAACCAATGCTTATTTCTTCAGTGTTATTCCACTTCTAGTGGTTTGGTATTTTATTTTTCCACACCAAATATATTCATTCCACTTCTGGTGGTTTGATATTTCATTGCTCCACTTCTAGCTTGTGGTTTGATATGTCATTAATCCACTTCTAGTGGTTTGGTATTTCATTGCTCCACTTCTAGTGGTTTGATATGTCATTAATCCACTTCTGGTGGTTTGATCTTCCATTATTCCACTTCTGGTGGTTTTTATCATAAAATGACATACTTTAAGCTGACACAGTGAAGTTACCAGTAAATCTGAGAGAAGTTGACTGACAACAGAGGTGACGTTGACAGTCAATTCGTAGTAAAACAAGAGCAGATTTTTGTGTGTTCTTCTATGCTAACTAAAGCAAAAGTTAAGACGCACCCACGAATTTTCACCAAAATTTTACAAGCATCTAAAGAAGTTGCATAACACAGAATAGAGAAATATATTACTCAATTTAATTTGGTCATCATTGACCATCACTTTATTCAATTAAATTGAGACTTTATTCATTATTTCTAAAACTTCAGGTTTTGAAATTTGTCTCTTGCTTCAGGAAGAGAACAGATGAATAATAACCTTTTTTTTTTTTTTTTTTTTTTTAATAGAAAACTTCTGGTTTTCAAATCTTTCTCTTACTTCAGGAAGAGAAGATGAATTGTTACCCTTTTTCCTTTTTAATTATAAAACTTCATGTTTTATTTTAAATCTTCTCTTGCTTCAGGAAGAGAAGATAGACATTCCTTCATTCGAGATATAGAATTTAGATTGAAATATTAACAATAAGCAAAACTTATAACATAGCAATAAAGATTAATGCAAATATAATTTCTACGTTGGATTAGTAACATGGATGTAAAATCAACCTTGTTAAATAAAATTTATCACTATGAAATCAGCATGCTAATAGTGATCAAAATAAATGATTTACTTATAAAAACATCGTAAATATGGAAGATGAATATATGTGTATGTAACTCACCACAACCAAATTGGTTAAAAACGAAGATGCTGATAGTATGATATTGCTCACAAATTCCTTGAGCAATTCGTGCTGATAACGTGTTGTAAAACCAAGAATTTAGAACAAGTTATGAGGAGAATAAAATTTCTCATTCATCTTCTTTCTCTTCTTTCTCTCCAAATACACATTTCTTCATTCTTTCCAAAAATATACATCACTCTTCTTTCTCCCCTTCCCCTTTTATCTTTGTTTGAATTAGGTCCACATGATGGGATTACCTAACCCACTTATGAAGTGGTGTTCCCATTATCACAAAGTGGAGGGGATGTGGACATCCACTCAATTGTCCACTCAATGTTTAATATTCATAACACAAAACAATTTGATTTCCAATGCATATTCAATTATTCTTTGTTTGTGTTTTTAGGATTGTGAAAAGAATTAGCTACTAAATCTTTTCCTTTTTTTTGGCCGGGTAATCGTTCGAGGTTAGCTGGTGATCACGAAGACAGATTTTGAATAGAAGGCTTTCCTACCGCGCCAATAGGCTTTCAAAACTATTCATTACAATTTATAAGGTCAAAATAGGCATTTTAGTAAATTTATCTTAGTGAAAAACGCAAAAAGATAAATACTCTTCCTAACCCAACCGCAACCACTTTATGATTAACTGGGTTTGCGTCGATCAAAATTAACTCTATATCACAACCCACATCTATTGGGTACGGGTACCCCTTGGGATTAAGATCTTTGGGCCGTATCCTCCTGACAAGGTTGACCCATTTAAAATAGTCTAAGCCTGTGATAGTGGTATTAGAGCGGGTCCAGTGCATTACAGTCCAATATGATCTAAGCCCGTGAAATCCAGGTCCCAAAACAGTCAACTTGAATCTGTTTACTCCATGCAAACTTGATTTAAAGAATAAATACTACTACCTCTAGGCCCCCCTCCTCCCTAACAAAAATTATGAAAGTAACTGACAGATAAAACAGCACCCCCAAATGAGAAATTCAACTTGAACCTGAAACACCCCAAGATTACCACCCATTCTAGATTAGTTTGATTAATTTTCTTTCTTAACTGTTTGAATTTTGGTTGGTTAAGATATATACCAAAGAATCCTTATGAACTTTGAGCATCCTAGGAGTAATTGACTCCAAGTCAAGATGGTTGAGTCAATGATGCAAAAATATTTCTACCAATTCATAATTTTTGTAAGTTGTTGAAATTTGCAAATACCACTTTAATACCACTTTAATACGGCAGGATCCCAAGTCAAGATTGACCCCACATGGTTTTCTCCCAATAGAAGAATTTGTATATCACCGTAATATCACGTTATCATGTTAACGCGGTATCTTGAACTAACAAAAAAATTATAAAACAACAAATATGTCCAATATTTCTATCGTTTCATAAATTCGGTATGCATTTGAAAGTTGCACCCATGGCTTCGATAATGCAATACAACAATCAATCAAAGAGAGAAAATTTTGGAACATGATATCCTCTCAATGAAAAACTTGTGCATCACCGTGATACCACATCATAAACTAATAAAACCATAGCAAAAGGGCTTATGCATTAACAACGTAATTTTACATAATAAAATTATTTATAAGAATTTTCATAAAAGAATTTGGTAAATCAGATGGTCAAAATTCTAAAATCAAGTAACCATAATGTTTAATAATGATAATTTCTTAAGAGAACCGGAAAAAAGAAATGGCAATCCCTCACGTACGTGGTGTAATTTGAAAGGTTTTTTTATGATTGGAGATCGTTATACAAATGTCAGCACTAGGGTGCCTTGAATTGTCAGCACTAGGGTGCCTTGAATTGGAGTGGTAGGGATGCTGGTAAGGTAAGTGGGTGAAAAAACCCAAGGATAATGACGAAAAAGTGGGTCAAAATAAAAATAATTTCAAATAAATGGTCAAATCACTCTTATTCCATTTAAAATTATAGTAATGAACTTTAATCTCCCATAAAAAAGAGATCTACCATATGCTAATTTATAATAACCATTCTGTCCTCCTCCTTTTTTTTTTTTCACACCAAAATACCCTTATCACATTAAACCCATATTTTCTTTCCTAATTTAAAAGTCTCAACACATAATTCAGAAAAACCGATCATATACATATTTTTCAACTAGAATAATAATATACACATTTGGATTTGAAAAGTTAGTAGTTTTTTTTTTTTTTTTTTGGGTGGTTGGGTATGTGAATTAAATTTAAATCATAATTTTCAATAAGCAATAAATAAAATAAAATGAGTTTTTTTTTTTTTTTTCTCAACAAGTATGAGAAATATTAGTTAAGTTTTCTGAAAACAATATGATAAGATTTAGGTAGGGTAAAAAAAGAAATTTTTTTACTAAAATGGTATAAAGGAAATTTGACCATAAATCCCCTCTTTTTGGAATTAAAATTTATTGTTGCTATTTTGAAATAGATACCGGGGAAACATTAGGTTTTGACCAAAAAAAAAAACCGAAATAGATATGAGAGTTTTAGCCCTCTTTGGAGGTTTACTTCTATTTGACCCACTGTTCTCAGTTTTAAAAAAATGAATAAATTTAGAATTTTGCCTCCGATTTATGCTTTTGAGGCAAGGTTTAAATTAAGCAAGTCATGCCCATAAGTGGGAAATGTTGTATAACCCGGAAATGTAGTCCTCCACATGGAATGGGTCAGGGTCACTTAAGCGGATCAGTTTTTTTTTTAAAAAAATTATGCCAAGAGGATTTCTTGAGTTTGTACATCTTTAATTAGGACAGTAGGGTACCATGTCTTTAATTGGAATTATGCATTCTTAATTTCTCTCTTCCCTTATTTATATTTATCTGCCCTAGGAATTTTACACATGTTGAACAATATTTAAAAATGAAAAATATTTATGTTTTTTTTTTTCTTTATTCACCACTTTTTTTTGCTTCCTACATTTTTACATTACACGTATACATATCTAATCTAATCTAATCTATTATATATGGAAAGGATTCCATTGACACCTAATATAAAACTTTTTACACTTACACCAGTTAATATCTTTCTATAGAAATCATTTGTTGATGCTATTGGTGTTCTTCTTCTTAGACGTTCTGGTGATGGTTCATATATTTCTACTTTAAAAATAGAGGTAAGGACATGTTGCTTGCTTCCTATAGCTTTTTAATTTTAATTTCAATTTTTTATTTATTATAAACAAAAAAAAAATCTTATTGGGGGTAAATCTCTACACTGTGATTTATATAAAATTTATGGTTTTTGTTTTGATTTTCCTTCGTGATCTTCATCTAATGCTTGTGGATAACTTATATTG
Organism: Liquidambar formosana; assembly: GCA_039720395.1. Classification (NCBI taxonomy): domain Eukaryota; kingdom Viridiplantae; phylum Streptophyta; class Magnoliopsida; order Saxifragales; family Altingiaceae; genus Liquidambar; species Liquidambar formosana. Next base: position 53,640,891 of record CM077820.1, on the reverse strand, counting down.
AACTCCACATCCTCCGTAAATTAATTAGCTTGAAGAAAATCTGAAACATAAGGTAAGTTATTATTATTTTTTATTGTTTAAATGAGATTTTCTAATTTCTATCAATCATTTTGAGCTATTATGTACAAACGCATGAAACTAAGTTTTTTCTTGCATAAGTTTTACTATATATATATATATATATATATATATATATATATATATATATATAGATATATATATATATAGATATATATATGTCTTAGCATTTTCTATGAATTCAAATTCTTATGTTTGACAGTTATCTTCTAGCTACACCACAGATCGTTAGAAAATGACAAATAGAAAGAAAAACAAAAGTGGGTAAAACGCAAAAAACCCCCCTCTATTGTTATCCATTTTGCAGGATACCTCCCTCTAAAAAAAAAAACCCTCTATATTGTGCCTAGGGGGTACGCCGTTAACGGTGATGTTAAATGACTATTATACCCATGTACGGAAAAATATTAAAATATTAGTTTTTGACATTTTTAAATGGTTTTTAAAAACTATTTATGAAATTACCCTTTTACTCTTAACTTAAGTATTAAGCAAAACCAATGTCCTCCCCCCCCCCCCCCCCGGGTGTCCATGGATACTCACCCATACCCAATCTCGCAATAATCCACCCTTGGCTTCACCTCCGACGCCGACGACTAGCAGTGAGTTGGGATTCATCAATTTGGTTAAGGGCTTTTGTTTTGGGGTATGAAATAAAAGGGAAAAAATTGGCAGAACTGAGATCTCCAGCCATAGTAGTGGTTATGGGGTGCTCCGGCGGCGATGGCATGGCAGATCTAAGAAATCCATGGATGAAACCACCGGCGGCATTACACGCACTGACGGCGAGCCTATTTGCCACTCCACTGTCACGTCGCTGTTGGTCTGCAGTGGGTATGAACTAGAAGAAAGATGAGGCGTGGATGGTGCACCACGTCGTTGGCAATGAGGGTTTGGTTTCAGAGTTTGATTCTATTCATCAACTCTTCGTCGCCGAAAACCCCCACTCCAAACCCCCATCCCACCTTCCCTCTGCACCCATGATGCCGATAAACCCAAACCCCAACACCCACGTACTCAACCCATGGTTGCCGATCCATAGTCATTGTGATTCACCATTGAAAACATCCACCAAAACATCGAGCTTCAAATCCCAAAAAAAAAAAAAAAAAAAAAAAAAAAACAGAAGAGGAGAATAAGAAGAAGCATCAGGAGGAAGGGAAGAAAAAAAAAACACAGAAGAGAGAAGAAGATGAAACAGCACCACAACCACCAACAGAAAAAATGGAGGTTTGGTAAAAAACTTCCCTTGCTGGAAAAAATGGATGTTGGGATCTCTGACGAAGGTTGACGCTGGCAGACATGGGGAAGGTTAGGGTATTTTTCTTCTTTTCATTGTACTTGGTGAGGGTATTCTTGTCTTTTCAAAGTGCTGACGGGTATTATAGTCATAAAATTAAAATAACTTCATAACGTGCTAGTCACGTGCAGTTTTGCTGTTAACTTACCTAACGGATTGTGGATGGAAGGGGGTATTTTTCAACCCTACACAATATAGGGGGTTTTTTGTTGGGTTTTTTTTTAGAAGGGGGTATCTTGTAAAATGGGTAACAATAGAGAGGGGTTTTTTTTGCATTTTTAAAAAAAGAAAAAAAAAACACTTATCAATATAGAGTTAGAGATTGCATAACATTCATCAGTTGTTAGTGCACATGAAGTAGTTTAAATTAGCTGACACAATTAAGTGCTCTATATATGGTTAGAGACATAGTTAGTAAAATACGGTATAGAAGAATACGAGACAGCATATGTTTGGAGTACAATTTGGTTTTTCTTACCAAAAATACGATGAAAAATTCGTCATAAAAATCGGAAACGAAAATAATACAGATACGAGCATATATAGGTACAATACGATTTTTAATTAAAAATTCATGACAGAAAATATGTGAATATGTTACTATTAATCACTATTTTTATATTGTTTTATTTAAATATTCATAACAAATTGTTAAAAAATCAATCATGTATAAAATAATAATCAATTTTAATATTTTATTTTTTGTACATTTTCTTAGAAAGGAACAGGAATTTAGTTAAGAAGATGACTAAAAATTAATATAATAAGTATTTAAGTCTTTATCCATATATATTTTCACATTGTTATTCCCTAAATTATTTTATAATTTTTGTTCTAAAATCATATGAAACGTAGTCTATATAGCAAAAGAGTAGATACAATCAACTAATCTTTAACAAACCCAAAAAAATTATATAAAGATATAAGATATTACAATAGAAAAATTATAAATTAGATCATGATTTAACAAAATAACGATAAAAATCAATATATTTAAAATTTTGGCAGTAGTATTGTCGATGATTATAGTAAGAGTCGGTTTGTCAACAATACAATTAGGAGTATTTTAACATAAGTATAATATAGAATAAATCAAATACGTGAACTATATGTTTGTTATCAAAAAAATGAGTATTTTTAATTATGTTTGAAATTTGTACGGCATACAGGAGTTTTTTAAAAAAAATACGTACATACATGTACTATATGGACATAATATGAGTATTTACTAACTAGGGTTAGAGAGAAAAACTTCCAAGCAATTGTGACATGGGCCATGTGGTGTCACGGGCCAATAAGAGTAAAGTAAAAGGAGGCTTCTATTGGCACCGAAAAACTTGCTTTTCATCCCCCACTTATTTTATGCTTTAAGATTTTATGAAAAATATATAAGATTTTCATAAAAACTGATTGCGTTATCTATTAGAAAACATCATTTTGAATAACTTTTTAGAAGAATGTTTTTTCAAAATCTATCATTTAAGTGGACTTTTTAGTCATTTATAGAGCGAATACTATAAATGACAAAAAAGTATACTTAAACCATAGATTTTGGAAAAACTTTTTTCTAAAAAGTTGTTCAAAATGATGTTTTCTAATAACATATGTGATCAGTTTTTATGAAAACCTTTTATATTTTTCATAAAACCGTAAAATGTAAAATAAGTGGGGGATGAAAAGTAAGTCTTTGGGTGCCAATAGAGACCCCCAAAGTAAATGAGATTATGGGGTTAAAAAATACTCTGACAATCCTACTTTGCTTGGCTCTCATTGTTCTGTGACACCACGTGACTGTGTCACAGTTGTATGGAAGTTTTTCTTGTGGTTAGAAATCTCAATAACTCAAACGACATAAAAAATTTAAATGCAATTAGCACAAAAGTTATCATCCCAAGGAGACTTATTTACATAAGTGAAGCCTCTCTATCATCATATTATTTCAATAATATGGAAAGTCCTTTCAATTCTATGTTTAAATAGGAACTGTGTATTATTATTATTAGTTCAACCATGACAACATATTTTAGTAGTATTTCATTGGGAGCTACTTGGAAGTTAGAACCACAAAATTTATACTCCCCTTAAATTTTTTTTTCAGATTTTATTATAAGCTCTTGGTTTGAATTTTGTTACACGTAACACTTTACAATTTCAAATATTTAATTCCAAGTTCATGCATATGATTATAATTATTAACATATGCATTAATAGAAAAAATTTATAACTTATCATTCTGCACTATGCACAAGTCTAACACTAGTTTTTGATAAAATAAAAAACAAGTGAACATATGAGGACTCATATTTTTGTGGTAGTAGACTAATACCCTATACCCAAACTTGCCCCTAAACCCGATGGTTCAAAAATTTTATTGCCCATCCCCAACCCTATGGTATTTTAAGAAACCCGTCCCTGCCCCACCCCGCCCCGCCCTTTTTTTTTTTTCCCCCTACTGAAAGACAAATAAACAAGCAAGTAAGCAACCCCTGCCTAATTCACTTCAGCCAAAAAATCAATCTCCTCAAACAGCCATCAAACAAATATAATTTCATTAAGGATAAGTTTCAACAACAATTATTTTGAGCATAATCAATCGCAATCCCAAGATAAATATAGCGAATAAATAATCTTTCAAATTGATCAAGATTTCATCTTCATGGGTAAAATATGCTTATTCACTCTTAGTTCAAATTTCAAAAGTATAGACATTATAATCAATTTCAACTGAAAATTAAGCTGTTAAGGAAGTAACCTCTGTGAGAAAGAAAAAAAAAATTAACTCATATAGTAATGAGGATGAGTGATGAAGGCGCACCGTTGTCAGTTGCAGCGGTGAGGTACTGAGGTGAGGCGACACCGGCGAGGGAGGGAGATTGGAGTCTGGAGATTGGAGACTGGACTCACGGCGATGAGGCGACGCCAGCGAGGAAGGGATAGCGGAGACTGGAGCAAGTGGAGCAGTGGGTGAGCCCTCACGGTGATGAAGCGACGCCGGTGAGGGAGGGAGAGCGATGCCATTGCCGGCGAGGGAGGGAGAGCAGACGAGCAGTGTGGCTAGGGTTTCGTTTGGGGAAAATGGGAAATGTCTCGCTAAAAAACTTCTGAATCCACCGAGAAGCTCACCCTATAAAGGATTTTGGTTCTTAAGGTTAAAGATTGAAAGGAAAGAACGGAGGCTTGATGGTAGACGGGAGGGGTATGCGTCTCTTCTGACTTGTATGGGGAAAAATGAGGAGGCAGAGAAGGAGAACTGGAGAAGAGAAGAGAAAATAGGAGGGAGAAAGAGAGAGAGAGAGAGAGCAGTTCTGACCTGAGGAGAGGGCTGAGGGGACGAATGAAAAGGAGAGAGAAAAAGTGGCAGAAAGGGGTAGGTTTCTGACGAGGCGCGAGAACCAAGGGAGAGAGGGTGAGAGTTTTGGAGGGAATGGATGAAAAAAAAGGGGAAATTACCAGAAAGGGACGGAAAAAAAGCTAACACTAGATATATATGTAGGGGTAAAATGGTAAAATTATATGCGGTTCGGTTCATTGGTTCGGTTTGGTTCGATTCACAGTTCGGGACTTAGTAAATATCAAAACCGAACCGAACCCGATGGTTTTTTAAAAAAAAAATCCCCATACCCGGAACCAAGAACCGGGAAAAAAAAAAAAAAAAAAAAAAAAAAAAAAAAAAAAAAACCCACTCTTATGGGGCCGGGGCGGGGCGGGGCGGGGCACCGGTGGGGCGGGACAAAATTGCTATCCCATTTGATACTCAATTAAAATGGAATTTCACATTAATACCCTCTAAAGTGGGCTGAAGTGGGCCGGCTTTGTGATCTCATTCTTGAGCCTTCCTTGTGGTCCATGGTTAGATAGAAGCGTTAGGTTTATGGGATCTATACTTCTATCTTTCAATTTTGTATATGGGTTGATGTGTTAACGATGTCTCCCCCTTGGGTAACCTAGGACCCGCGGGTGTTGATGGCGTGATTGGAGGGCCATATGACAGATGCATTGTAGGCTTCATTAGAAAAGTAGGCACCAGCAACAGTGTTGTAGCTGAATCATGGGCCCTTGGAGATGGGCTTCAACTTGCATGGGATAAAAAGGAATGGGCGGTTATTGCCACCCCTCTAATATAATTTTAGTCCCCAACCTCCATGGTTTTTTAAGATTTTATAAAAAATATAAAATATTATTATAAAAATTAGTCATGTAGTCCATTAGAGAACATATTTTGAACATCTTTATAAAAAAGGTTTTTTTTTTTTTTCTTTTAAATTTATCAGTTAAATGGATTTTTTGTCATTTATAATTTTTGTTTTATTTTTACATCATGTTTCATGAAAAATGATTATAGATCAAAAGAGAAGACATTATCGCAACAAGTTCCATTCCCTCCTCACTGTGACAGCAAAGATAGTACGAATTTTCCAAACCTCATTTAAAAATACATTCTGAATGGTGGTGGCATGACCACGAAAAAAAAAAAAAAAGGTGTCGCTAGCATTGGGTTCCTTGAATGAAATCATTTTTGAAACCATAGCCGACAATGCATGTGTAATTGTTGGGGCCAAATGTTACTCCTTACGTTTCTATTTAAGTGGCCTCTTTTCTATTTTGAGATATTTCAAAATAATTGTCACATTCAAAGAGTCAATAATTTTTTTTGTTAGATTTCCTAAATTACTTTTAAAATTTATTTTTTTATTTTTTAATGTTTTGTACGTTTGAAGACAAAATTAAAATTTTAAAACTTAAGTATCGATTTAAAAGTATTTAATAAAATCACCTTAAAATAAAACATGTTTTTTTGAAAAGTACGGTCAAATAAAAATGGAGTAAGTGGTTCCGTTCTACCCTTCTGTAGTCATGTGGTCTACTTTGCATTGGGTCATAGTACATCAATCAATCAATCAATCAAGACGAAAGGTAGCTAAATCCGCCCTCCACCTATTGAAAGGCTAATGAGGTGGGGGCTATAAATTTCTAATAGCGATGTGGTTGGCAGCTTTCGTGGAACCCAAAGTAACTTATTAATTGGTTTGAGTCCGTAAAATTTTGTCACTAATTACCTTACCCTACCGAGTGCCGACCTACCGATATTGTGCTGCTCCAATTTAATTTACTTACATCATTTTTATTGCAAATATTGAATGTATTACAATGTACACTGACTATGCTTTTAATTTGAATTGTACTAAGGATATACCACTAGCATTTTCATTTTCATTTTCTTCTTAAACTTTATTTGGTTTTTGGATTTTATCAAGAAAAAATAATGTGCAAAGTAATAAAATATAAAGAATTATACTTTTCCTCATTTGGTTGTATTAAAATATTAAAAAAAATGAATAATTAGAATAGGGGAACCAAATAGAGGGTTAAAGAGTGGCTCATTGATGCTACACCCACGGAATTCATCCACTGGATGTTCTGCAATCCAATTTTTCAAAGTGAAGTGGTTTTTTTATTTGTTTATTTATTTTTAATCTTATTATTGACACATTGTTTGATGAATTAATAAAGTGGATGTATAAAACCAATAATTTTAGCATTTTCCTTATTTAGTAGTACTAACCACATGTTGGGAATTCACAAGAAAATCATAAATAAAAATCACGATAGAAAATAATAATGAAACAGGATTACCAATAAAAGCAAAGTAGCAGGTTGAGGCATGGATATCTCGTTCTTTTAAGAGAATTTATGCCTCTGCAAAAGCTAATCCGATGCAGCAGATTCACTAGCAAGTTGTCCCCAGTATACAACAGTCCAGCCACTTACGCTGTAGGCTTAACGAATTTGGACTATTCAAAGAACAAAACCTCCACCAAAATACACCCTTTCTGTTAGGGATATTGGCCATTTATTAATGTGGGTCCCATGTGTAATTTGAGATGGGTCTATATTGGAATTAGTTAATCTCCATGTGGAGATTTAATTCGAATATTTAATTGGCCTAAATCATTAAACGTTGAATGAGAAATTGTTCTCTAAAGTCACCCTTGAATAGTTGGTTGAAGAATGGTAATAAGGCTTGTCCTACGTTGGAAAGTTATGAATTCCTTAATGAATTCATATACACATATCTTGGGCCTATGGTTTGGGCCCAAAGGGTACCCAAGTTTTGTAAGGGGAGAGGATCTAACTAACATTGCGTTTGGACCAAAAAACACACGTGCGCTCGCCCAAGTCTAGTCAAGTTAAGAAGACCCACCCATGTGTGTTAATTTTTTTAAGCAAATTTAATTTTGCTAATTAAATTATTACCATTAAATGTTATGTTTGTCTGTAATTCGAGAACAATCATGTTCATAAGACGCGTCTGATCAACGTGCCTTATGACTGTTCTGGAGAATCACCATTAAGTCTATATATACATCATTTCGTACACTATTAGGGGCAAAATCAATAGATTAGATTTTGAGTCATCATTAGAAAGAGAGAGTAAGGACACAATGGGTTCGTCAGACGTATCAATTGTAGTTCTTCTTCTGTGCGTGCAGACAGGGGTAGATGCACTAAGGTGCATCTGCCCACATGTGCAATCACTCAAATATAAAAAATAAAATAAAATAAAATGAATAAGTAATGTTATTTAAATTTACTTAAATGCTTTAATCCCATTGAGAAAAAATGGTTAATTTGATTAAATTTAGTTAAATTTACTAATGTATACCACTTTTGTAAATTATATAAAGTTGGGTTTAATTTGTAAATTGGTTTTTATGGCATTCTTGTTAGTTCTATGTACTATTTTATCATTTCTATTTAGTCATGTCAATGTGTGGTCTTGTAACTTTCCCTCTTTTCCCATCTTGTTGAGACTTTGTCCCACATAGGGTAGATGGGGATAAGAGTGTTACGAATAGTATATAAGGTTCCACGTTTCTAAAAATTGCCCACGCATTTTAAAGTATAGCATACCTATCGTTTTATATCATTTCACCATTTTTAGTCAATCAGGCCGATATGTGGTCTTACCTTTCTCTCTTCCTTATCTAACTCTTAGAAGCAAATATATATATATTAAAAAAAAATTAAGAAAATTTTCTAAATCCGCTCCTGACTCCAAGGAGTTGCTATTTTTATACAAGATCTAGTAAATCTAGATATCAACTCGTTTAATTTTCTACATAAGACTTTGACCTTTCGATCCATTCTTAAATTGTAACAAACACATATTTGTTTTATCTATATTTTAAATATGCGTACTTGAATATAGATAGGTACGATTTAAAGATTGAAATGTTATATTCCTGTCTAGGGTCACTTAATCATAATGGTGGTATCTACCATCATTATGATCATTATATTGTACCTAACATTTATTTGTATGTATTCAAGTACGCATCTATCTTAGCTACTTTCACATATTAATTAGGTGGTCATTGTGTCGATCAGATAGCAACCCCAGGAGTTGCATTTATGAGATTCACTAAATTGATATTTCGATCCTTCCTTGATTTGTAACCAACACGTATGTTTTTTTGGGAATATGAATCCATCTTAGAGCATCTCCAAGAGGACTAGCTATCCAATTCCCATGACTATTTTAACTAGTCGAATCATATTTTTCCTTTTCCGAGGGGTTAGCTATTTTCACTATTGTTATTTTAACTAGCTACATTTAGCTAGCTAAGAGCATTGTCAAGGGTAATAACTAATTTTTTCCTACTGTAGCTAGCAAAATGACATTTTTTTAAATAGTTAGCTAGCTATCCAAGTGAGTACTCCAAGGACACTCGTTAATTTTGAGCTATTTCAAAAAAATTATTAATAATCTTTATTTTTTTAATCATTTAGTGGAGAGATAAAGATAAAATGATGTATAGAGAGAAGACAAGTGTCACTTTTTTAAAAGTGCAACCACTGAGAGGCAGACGTCTGAGAGACTCAAAGCACCAACTGAGGGGCAAAATCTGTCTTAAGGATATAGCGTCAAATGCTAGCTTTGATCAATCCGTTTATGTTTTAATCATCTTTTGTATTATGTAAGTTTGTGAATTTCCAAAATTAGTTCATTCTATTTGTGTTTTATATGCTTACTATTTTGATAGAATTACAAAAGTAACACATTATTTCCAACACTTTCTTCACCATATGAAACTCATATAAAAATGTGTATGTGAAAATCATATAAATAATATATGTATTGCGCGCACACACAATCAACAAAGAAATAATACAGAAGGCTAAAAACAAAGCCTCAAGGGCTAATAACAATTTCTCACACGGCTCCCAAACCTTCTAAGGTCCATCTATCTCATCAATTGGTTAACCACCAACTTTGTACATACACATATAACCAATGCATTAAGTATATAAAAACAAATGCTACATGTGACTTATGTTAAATGGGGTAACAAATGAAAAACGGTTTGGAGAAGTAACTATTATAACATTTTCTATACTACCTATAAAAGGCTGAATGTCAGAAAAGCTTTTGATTAACCAATATATCCTTATGTTATATTTTAAATACATCAATACCCTTATACGCGGTACATTGATTAGAAAAGGAAATAGGAATATAAAATATAAAACACATAAATAGGAAATAAGAATATAAAACACATAAATATAAATATGAATTCAAAGTATACTATAATTCGTAAAACTACATAAATAAGAAATCAAATTCATATAAAACCCTAAATCATAACATATATCATCTACATAATTTTGAATTCTACTTTCTCCATTAACAACGGAATTCTGAATTCTTCTTTCTCCATCAACAGCGTCTTCTACCTTGTTTGGTAAGTGTTTCTTTACAAAATGCGATAACTTTTTCTTAGAATAAAAAAACAAAAAACCTTGTGCAACACACGTATACACCAATTAATTATAACAACAACATATGAGTTACAAAACCTCAGCAATCACATGCAATTATTAAAATATCCACAACACCACTTGTTTTTTTTTTTTTTTTAATATTTTGAAAACACACAAAAACAACAAATTATCCACATCACCACCATATTGGTCTATGCTTAACATAAAAGTTTGTTTAATTTCCTTCCATTTCACAAATTTATATAAACTGTTGCCCACTATAAAAATAGACCATCACTGTTTGAAAGTATGTCATCCACAGACATGTATGGTGGAAGACATCTGCCCGACTGCCCATCCTCTTCTCATTACATCTTGCAATCGGAAAAAATTGACCCCGACCCATTTATAGACCGTCATGTGTCATAGTTACTAGAAAAAAAATATAAAAATGTTAACACATGTATCTGGAATACTGTATATATATATAATCACATAAATAGAGGATGCATATACTTGATTAATTCTTTTTTAATTATCTAGAAATGTGGTCAAATAAGGATAGGGTCGAATTGAATTGGTGTGTAAAGTAATTTGTAAGAATTTAGCATTGTTTGTTGTGTCTATTTTTGATGTTATTATGTGCATGATGCTCTTCTATCATGGAAATCAAATTAAATATCAAAGAAAATGATCATTGTTTGTTAATAAGATATTTAATCTTTAGCTAACAAAAGATGTGGATTGATAAGGATAAGCATAAATTTATAAAAATTTAACATTGTGTGTTGTGTCTATTTTTTATATTGATTGATAAGGACACACATCCATCGTTAGCTCAACCATCTTGACTGGCGTCAATTTACTTATAAGATGCACAATTTACTTATAAACCCATGTATTCAATAATAAGAGGAGTGGAAATCCGAAGTCAAAAAATCTCTGTACAATTATTTTAATTCAAGATTTACATAAAGCTGATCATGTAGCTCGTAGGCCACGTACTGTTTGGACAATGGTCATTAAAATTTGTGTACCTATTGGTACAACGCGTCCAGCTGCAGAAAGACTGGGGCGTGACCATACTAACACTAAAAAGAAAAGCCAAGTTGTGTGGACTTACTGTTATGGATGGGGTGACGGAATCTTTTCTTTTTTCCAACCTGAGAATGGGGACCACACTTGGCTCTGCAACAGGGCAATTCTATAATGAAGGTAAATTAACTTAGGAATTGAAGAGACCTCATCAAATTGTAGGTACCAATGTACGGATGTACCATGACCTCTGCCCTCGTGCCAATGTACGGATGTACCACGGGTCTGGAACCGGGCCTTTTCCACATGTAAGGTTGGTGGAAAACTTATTCAGGAAAATAATGTAAAACAAAACTTAATTCCAAATCTAGGGTAAATCGTGTTGGGCCAACACGATTTTGCAAAATCGTGTTGGGCCAACACGATTTCAGCCCAATTTGTACACTAATTGGACCGTATGATGTTAGTATGTACAGGCCCAAAATCGTGGTGGCCCACCACGATTTTGATGTAAATCGTGGTGGCCCAACACGATTTTGGCCATTTTGTATACCCGTATATGTATGCACGTATGTATAGAAATCAGAAGAAACTTGTGTTGGGCGAACACGAGTTTAGTGTAAATCGTGTTGGGCCACCACGATTTACACCAAAATCGTGTTGGGCCACCACGATTTTGGCCCAGTTTGCTTCTGGCACCAGCCCGATAGGAATGGAAGATAAAAGCTGAAACTCGTGTTGGGCCAACACGAGTTTGATGTAAATCGTGGTGGCCCAACACGATTTACATTAAACTCGTGTTGGCCCAACACGAGTTTCAGCTGAATTTTTTTTATTTTTTAGTTTTTTATTTTTTGGGTGAGGGGACGTGTATGGGAGTTACTGTGGGACCCGTGCGCATCTCCAATTATTCATGTTGGATTATCAACATGTGGTAAAGGATAACGACGCTCCATCAATCCCCTTTTTTTTTTTTTTTTTTTTTTTTTTTTTCGACAGTCAAGGTGTTTAACTCAGTTTGTGCGCAAATCCTTTCTCGGATTATCTTAAGAGCGCATTCCTTCACATCAGTCTAGTACATTCAAAAATTAATTTTTAAAATACTTCCTATAAGAATCGAACCCAAATTGATAGAATAGAGGAACACATCAACTGGACTAACTCCTTTGAGTTTCATCAATCCATTTTCCACATGTGCGAACCCCCCACCCCCCCGCGCTCCCCCCCCCCCCTCTTTTTTTTTTTTTTTTTTTTTTTTGTTGAGTAAGATAAAAGGTGGGAAGAAAAAAAAATCACGATAATGCTATTGAACCTCCCTTCATAGTAAGACTCTCAAATAATTCTTCACATGGAATAAAAAAGAAGGTTTTCACACCACAATCATTGGCTATATAACATGATACCGCTCTTTTCTTGAAACCTGCTCACTAATACTTCGTACTCGATAGAATATTGATAGAGTTTGATATTGAATTTATATATTTGTTTGGGTTTTCTATCAAACAACTTGTATTTTTGGATTGATTTCTCTTAACATGGTATCAAAGTTTATCATTCTTAAATCTATCAAATTAATAAATTTGTAAAATCATCTTCAATTTAATCTTTTGAATTGTTTTCTCCCAAAAATAATTTGCATCGTTGATTCAATCCCACTATTCTTGTGCTAAAAAAAGGTGGCTTAAATATCTCATAGGAGTTTACCACTCTCATTAGGACACGTTGCCTACTGCGACTCTAATTAGGACACGTTGCGCGCACACCAAAATGAAGATCAAAATAATTGGGCAAAGTGTCAGCAACACATTTTTTTTTCAAGTGCCGATATAATCATGGGTCAACCTCCTTGTGCACGGCAATTTTCTTGTTCCCCAGTTTTGGGGTACTTTTTTGGTCCACTGGCCCCATAATACTACTAGTTTCAAACTTTGTATGATTCTAACAAAGAGAGGTGAAGTACTACATAAGGCCTGGAGAACTGAATTGGCTTTAAGAAAAAGACACCTAAGCTGAAGAAGGCTGGCTGGTCAATTTGTGGACTTGTGGTTTGACCAAGCCCAAACTCTGGACTTCTTTTAGTGCAGCCGAAGGCATGGCTGAAAATCTGAAATAGAGGTTAAAGTTTATTCTTATCATTGTCTAAAGGTTATAAATAAAAAATTTAAAATAAAAAATAAAAAGAAGAAGAAGAAGAAGAATTGTATAAAGGAGTCCTTGCTCTGGGTTTACTAGGTTCTTTGGGAATGGGTTATACTAGCCCCTTTACAGACATCCAGAGATGACCCAAAAAATAAATAAAAGAAAAAACAAATATTTACTATGTTTTCAGGCTCTAATTGGATTTTTATTTTTATTGTCTTTCACTTTCAAAATATATATATAGGATGATAAGTTTTTATAAGATACAGGTTTAGTGGAATTGAAGGGAAAGGGATGTATTTTTTCTTAGAGTACTAATCAAAAAAATGATAGAAGAATTATGATCATGCTGGACAAAGTCGAGGTAAATCATCACTGGGTTCTGGAATTAATTACTTCAGAAGCTGAGTTCTTGCCACCTCAGGCATTAGAGCATAGTCCAATTGTCATGTCTATGCTCAAAGAGAGTTCAGTTGGGAATAAGGCCTTTCAAAAATAAAAATAATAATAATAATAATAATAATAATAATAATAACGATAATGATAATAAGGCCTTTCAATTTAGAAGGATAATGCTAAGTTTGTTTCTATTGTCTATGTGCAGGATTGTGAAAAAACTAAAAGCTTTGAAGAAAGAATTTAAGGTGTTAAATAAGATAATATACGCTGATATCTCTCTTAAGGTAAAAAATAAAAGGTGCAACAGGATCACTTGCAGCAGCAAATTTGATTGTTTCTGGGGAATTAGGAATTAGGAAAGCTTGACAGGGTGTGTGTTGGTAAACATGATAGGCCGGTTTTGAATGAAGAAAGGATAAGCAAAAGTCCAGATTAAATGGCTGCAGGAAGGGACAGTAACAATAGTTTATGTAACCACTCTGTAAAGTCTAGATCAGCAAGGACTAAAATTTTGAGCTTCTACTTAGAGAATGGTGAGAAGGTGACAGATGGTACAAGAATTCAAGATTTTTAACTTCGAGAAAGGTGAGAAGGTAACAGATGGTAGTAGAATTAGAGTTTTAGGCTGTTTGTACAGCTTTGGATAATATAAAAGTCTATTTTGCGGCTGGTCAGCCTCCAACTGAGGCTATTTATATGATAAGAATGTAATGGATTGTATATTATTTAAATAGTTGCAAAAAAAAAAAGAAAAAAAAAATTCACATCTTTCCCAAAAGAATCGAAGGAAAAAAATAAAATAAAAAAATTGAAGGATTTTGAGGTATACAAAGGGTTATTAGACAAGAAATGAGCAAGTCAGATCCAAAATGGAAGGAAAAGGAACTAAAACGATCACACAAACACTTAAAAGTTAAAACACCAAAGAACAGTACAGTGAAGAATTGTACAAATAATAATAATAATAATAATAATAATAAAAGAAAAAAAATAGCAGTAATAGTTACAAGAAAAGTAGAAATAGCAGTACAATAAATGTCAATATGTCAATTTGTATCTAATGAGAATTTAATGACACTTGAAAGCTGAATGACACAAGAATGCACACAAATTCCCATTTTTTTAAAAAAAAAAAATCAATGAAACCAACCACCGTTACCTCAAACCCCCCTTTAATATCAATAAATGGATATCAATGCTTCTCCATAAGCTGGAACCCGAGATCACTCACTAACAAGTTTGGCAAAATGCCACTAGGCTACCGTACCGACGGCAAACAATACACACAACTTATATAGCATTCCACTACTATCACATAGCCATACAAATCATTTTTGTAATCTAACATAAGTCAAATTTCGATCAGAAGAAAAAAATAATTATTTTTCAGTAGCTGCAACTTTCCTTCTATAATTTCCTAGATTTTGGGATTAAACTGAATAAAATAATGAGATAGACACATGCAGTTAGAGTTGCACACCACTTTAGACATTTTTTCCCCCAAAATCCTACAAAGAATCAGCCATATTTTTCTCTCAATTCACGCTAACAAGCAAACCGTTTCATTCCAAACAGTATTAACACCAAACAGAATTAACATCTGATTCAAATGGCAAGGGACCAAATGGCAAGGGACCCTACCACAGAAAGGGGAGGTTCAACTCTTGCTATCTCCTTGGGGCTACCCAAATAAGGTCTCCATGGTTCTCATAGGCCTTGATCCTAACTGGTCCATATGGTTGTGGGGGTCTTACATGGGCACAGGGTTTGCCCATTCATCATAAAAAAAAAAAAAAAAAAAAAAAGAAAATACCATGCATACAATTCTTGATTTTAAAATTTAAAAAAAAAAAAAAAAAAAAATTTTCAACTTTCAGAACTAGGGAAGAGAAGGGAGCTTACTACACGCAGAGAGAGACAGAGAGAAGGCTCGCCGTCCTCGTTCGTATACACTTTGTTTAAGGGTACTACGCTTAGAGAGACTGGAGACTGGAGACTGGAGACTGGAGACGAAAGGCCTCACAGAGGGAGGAGAGAGTGGAGAGTGGAAGAGAGGAGAGAATACAGAGTTGCAGTCTAATTGGAACCATTAAATATGAATACAAGGGTACAAAATCACCTTTTAAATATTTCCTAGTCCTACTTGGAGTAACCAAATATCAATCTTGACACTCCTTTTTTGAGACTTCCTATTCCCTAACAAGGGGAAACCACTGTGCGGCATGCACCAAAAAAACAGCGCGAATGTCCGGCCTTCGCAGCTGATTGTATCATTCCTAATTTTTTGTTGGTCAAATAATAGTTCTTGTTCCATTTCAAATTAACTGTCTTCTTTGAAAAATATGGAACGAGATATCCAATAAAATATGGAATAGCTCCAAAATATTACAAAGGGAATGGTTGGGTGCCAAATATTAAGGTATACGTGGCCAAGTGCTTGCAGGGAAAGGGCTTGTAGCACTCCTTCTGCCAGATCTAGTGGTAGATCTTTCCTACAATAAGCAATAGTTGCAGTTGTCAATTTGACCTTGAAAAGCAGGAAGAATGTTGTAACTCATAAGAATAAAAGAAAGGTTGGCATGC
The DNA here is from genome assembly GCA_039720395.1 of Liquidambar formosana. Classification (NCBI taxonomy): domain Eukaryota; kingdom Viridiplantae; phylum Streptophyta; class Magnoliopsida; order Saxifragales; family Altingiaceae; genus Liquidambar; species Liquidambar formosana. Next base: position 53,624,591 of record CM077820.1, on the reverse strand, counting down.
AGTAATATATAAAGCAATAAGTTCGTGTGCCAACCTGAGTTCAGGGGGGAACTGAGGGAGAACAAGTTGGACAGCGAAATCCAAATATCCTGCTGCCTTCAAAAAAATATCAATAGAAGCTCGTCTGCTCTCTGATACACAAAAAATTAAAAAGTAAATAAATAAATAATAGCTTTAGTCTGATCACTGGAAAAGTTTCATGTGGGGTGACCAGTAGACAATAAAAAAAATCCGAGTATGTGTCTAACTGTATAGTTCAACCCTGAAGCAAGCATTCAGCTCAGGAGAGCTTAGTATAACCAATTATATGATGGGCCCCATCTAGGAAATGTGTAATGTAATACATATGTAGAAAAGACACAAAGAGGATTAGAACCTCTAATGCAAATGCAAGTATTCTTCCATTAAAATACATGTTCATCTTGGAATTTTTCATGAGTCATTTCAAAACAAAGGCAGCAATGGTGGATAGTTAATGACCAAGTGTTGTCACACAATCAATGCTCAACAGACCTACACTTTCACATCTGTAATGTTTTTTTTTTTTTTTTTTTTTTTTTTTTTTTTTTTAATGCAGAAAAGTTATCTATCATAATGTTTCAATCAAAAGATATGATTTTCCCTAAATCCATGGCTGAATGGAAAAATTCGTTACAAGGGAATATCACAAATGGGGCCATAACTAAAAAGGATGGTATCAGTCAAGCCTCCACAAGTCAAAAAGAGGCGAGACTGTAAACTCATTAAAGGGTTCAAACTAATCGCAGGGGAAAAATAATCATACTATGTGCTTTCTTAGCTCACTGTACCAAGAATAACAAAAATGATCTAGATCACTTATCCAAAAAAAAAAAAAATTCTAGATCACCTACAACAATTCATAGTTACCAGTTATCATAATTGCTAATAAGTGAGCAGTTAACCTCATAATAGATACTCACCTTCTGATACTTTTGATTGATAACTATCAGCAGTTTTTTTAGAAAGAAGCAATATATTGGCTTGTGATAACGATAGCATGGCCATCAAGTGCAAAACAGACAATACCTCATACCAAGAATTTGACATAGCTGTTTCCTGCAAAGACGTTGGTTTAGATCAGCAAATCTTTTCTGATGGAAAGAAGGGGATTCAAAGATGTTGCATGGCGTAAGATAATGGATCCAAATCTGGGTCTTCAGCTCTCACCTCTGCATAATCCTCCTGATTTGCCCAAACAAATTGCAACATATGTTGGAGGTGGCTTTCTGTATCATGTGATTAAATAAAGGTTAGGGCCTATGTTACACCAAGAAAACATGCTTAAAATGGACTGACATCTTCCAAGTTCTATTTTAAGACACATTTTCATTCTAAAATAAGGTAGGAGAAGCAAAGAACTTGAAGTTTTAAATCTTAGGGTTTATCGTTTGGGACCTGAGAAAACAAAAAACTCCAACCAATGGAGCCTAATTCAACTATTTGGCTTAGTTGAGTTGAATTTTTCATTTCTGACAAACAAAGACATAAGAAAACATAAATCTTAATTTTGTTTTCTTTTCTTTGCCTCTGTTTTCTCAGTAACCAAACAGAACCTAAAGAAAACAAAACTATTTAGATAAGTTGGTTTAGCTGGAAGAATCGAGATGTTTCTAGGAGAAAATGTAAAAGAATTATCAGGATCCCTGCCTCCCTCTGTGACAGTAAACCACTAGATATCTGGTTTATTTTCCCATGGACTATCTGCCCTTTTGTATATATATCAGTAAAAAAGCCAACAAATGGTTATGTTTATATAGAACAGATGTATGGTTTTTCAAGTACATACCATTTTGTACTAGTCCCAACAGGACAGGCAGGTAATCTTCCAGAGCCTGCTGAAGATCAGCTAAGCTTGAACCTCCTGCATAACAAGCCACTCTTATTAATAATTCATCTCTTTAACCACAACCAGAAATACCTCAGGTAAATCCATAAGTCAACAAACCACAAATTCGTTACAAGGGAATATCACAAATAGCAGATATTTTGATCCAGAAAGACAGGCAAAGGATACTGAAGTTCAAGGGAGTATAAGCAATTTGCTTCCCAAAAATGAACATTTATACTAAAAAATAAAATTAAAAAAAAAAGCTTTGAAGAGGTGAAATTAATTGCCAACCGACATAGAAATAGACAATTCATAGGCACCATTTGACGGTTCCAACTTCTCTCTAAAAGGTGCATAAAAATTGAATATGAACCACAAAATTTTCTGGGAATTCTTATATAACTCTCAATTAACAATAGAAACAGTTCCTTGCATTAATGAAGCAGAACACCAATGATAGATTCCTCACCTTTTTTTTCTGGGTTTCCTTAGTTGATGGCACCAAAATTCTCTAAATTTATCTGCACAAATATTTTCACCATTAAACAAACAGAATCACAAAGAATAAAATAAATTGCCGGAAAAGCCGGAAAAGCAATATTCCCATTACTTCTTTTGGGGACTCTGGAAATCGACTCAACTGAATCCAATACAACTAACTGGTAAGTGATTTGAGTGGAGTGCTCTTTTCTCAGTTTGGAAACAGAAACATCCATATTCGCATAGGATTCGAAATCTACATATTTTTTTCCCTCTCAGTTTGCTGACGTGGACAATAATGTTGGGAAAAAATGGTCACTATAGAGAAACTCTTTGCAGTCTAGTTTTTGTCTAGTGGTTGATTGGTTTTTTGGCGGGGTTTCGTCGATTGGATCGATCTCCTTAAAAAGGGAAAAAAATAATAATAAAATAAATTAGTTAAGTTCCCTTCTATTGCCGTTCTACTGGTTCTTAGTGCTGTTTCATATTTCTATCAATGAAATAGCAGTAATATATTGGGAGTTTTTCCAAATCAAAAATTTTCAAATGCCAAATAGAAACTAGGTATCAGGATTTATCAGTACAAAAATGCTTATTCATGCGAGTAGTTTGGACAATAGTACGAAGACAAAACTCTGCACTCAATCTGGCTCAAGAGTTTCTATATAAAAAAAGGTAGTGCTCAAAACTTGAGTGGCTCTAATGAAAGATCGTGCCCATATTTTAGGGTGGCAATATAGGGTGGCTCAAAACTTTCTTCTACTTATTATTTTATTTATTTACTCTTCTCCCCTAAAAAAAGGTAGTGCCCATATTTTATTTATTTACTATTTATTTTTTTATCAACAAAAGGGTATTTTATTAAGGAAAGATAGCAATATACCCCAAAAACACGAGAGTAAACCCCCAAGCACACCAAAAGACAAGTGCCCTTATTATTTAACACAATTCAAAAGCAGGCATGAATTTTTTATTTTTATTTATTTATTTTTAACAATAGATAGAGCCTACACTTTTCTGCCCTTATTCCTAGCAGCATACATGATTTAAATTCACCGAGTAGGAGAAAACACGTATTAAATAAAGCAGTGATTAGTGAGGATAATAAGAAAGAACAATATAGACGGTCTGTAACACTGTGAAGATGAGAGCCAGAATAGATATGATGCCCCATGGATTTTCGGAAAAAAAATCGTTTCCATTCTGCTCTCATCTTCACAAACGATATGCAAACAGCATGAACTTTTATTACTAAATAGTGTGTAACAGAACAAAACAAACATGGTTGATAAAGCATCTGACTAACACAGGGTTAGCCTAGCTAACCCTGAAAATCTTTCTTCATATCAACTTCACTTTGGGTCATGACCATGATGGACATGTATAATAGGTGTTCAACATGAAAAACCCCCCCATCCCCCCCCCCCCAAAAAAAAGTAAATTCACAGATTAAACTTTTGATGATTATATCAATTGAGGTCCATCCATGTGGTATTTACATATAATAAAGTCCACAACTATCATCTTCGGATGATATGTACCATCAGACACAATTACGAAGGCATTGCACATACAATTTAGCAAGTGCAAATCTAAAGAGTGTGTGTGTGTTACATAAAGCCACATGGAGAACTCTCTAATATATACACTTGACAACTAAATTAGTATCAAATTTAGTAAACTTCATCATCTTCATTAAGACCACCACTATTGAATGTTGCTATACATGTACCTGAAAAACTAAAGACACAAAAAAGAACACATTAAACTACGAGTGAGGCTATTGCCACCACATAAAATACTCAAACCCCCCCCCATTAGTGTACATTTTTTCCCTCCAATTTGAAATGAAAATTAGTAATTGAACTGGTATCATAATACCGTTGAGCTATAGTTGGTTTATATTCAAACGAAATTAGCATGGAATGCTACCATAACCACCCAATGTTGCAAAGCATCATTTCATGAGAAAATTTCTAACTCCTTATTATTAAACAAATTTTCCTATAGCTATGAACGTCCACAATACTAAATAAATTACTACTAAACCTAGCTCAAACAGTAGCTTAAAACATGTGCCATTACATACACATATGCACAGCTATGCGCACACACAGACAATACACTTGGACCCTTCCAGTAGAGTAACTTCCTAAATAAAAGATAATAACCATTACAATGATGAATTAACCACTAGTGGTAGACGAAAATAAAAATAACAATAACAATTAAAATAAACATAGCTTCCGTAATTGAAATTACGAATGTTTACAATGACAAACAAGAACCCGCATTCCAATAAACATAACACGCTAGTCCTGGAAGATACGAGCCCTCTGTGGACATGTTCGTCTATCATGCCCAGGCTGCTTACAGTTAGTACAATGCTTTGTTGCTCGTTGCCTGGAGACATCCATCTCATTACGGATGCGGGTAGATTCCGGCCGACCCCTTTTGGGTGGTCGCAGTCGAGTACTCAATGGGAGTAAAGTCCGACCCTTATACTCCGGCCAATAATCTGGGTGCTTAATTGGTTCAAACTTAGTGTCCCATACCCGCATGTATACTTCCATTTTATACTCAGAAGTAACAAACGGCAACCAAGTAATTTCGACATGCGCTGCCGCAGCAAAAATGTGCGAACAAGGAATTTTAAATATTTCCAATTTGCCACATGTACAGGTGGGGATATTAAGTTTAACCGTCTGTCTATTGGTCCCAGCATTGTTATAGAACTTGGTGGTCACTTCGAACACTAGATTGTCCCTGGTAATACAAGGAAAGTGTCAACACATTGCACGTCAACTGTCACCTGAAAGATAAATAAATAAATAAAACTCACACACACAAATACGCTACATAACCAAAAGAAATTGAATACATTAAACAACTTATAAGTCATAGCAATCACCAGTCATATGGGATCACTTGATGAGTCATGCCTCTTGATTGGTACAAGTCAAGTTTCTCTTGCACATCTCGTGGAAAATGAAGACCCTCAGTTTGCATTTGTTGTGCCTCCGCTGCTTGATCAGCAAAGAACTTGACAAGGCGATAAAAAGTTAGCTGAACGCATGCACTGATTGGCACTGAACGTGCACCCTTCATCAGACCGTTGAATGACTCAACGTCATTGGTGGTCATGATACCCCAACGTTTGCCTCCATCATGTGCAATTGTCCATTTAGTTATGTCCTCCTTCATCAAATTCGTAAATGCTTTATCGTCCAGATCGCGTATTTTTTGCAGATCCGCATTCAACTTTCGCCTTTGGTGACATTTAGTGGAGGCATGCCAAATGAAATCCTTCAATAGTTGGTTGTTTGTAGCCTTATAGTAGTTCGCACAAAAGTGCCGGATGCAATAGCGATGATGGCCACGAATCCCTTCACGAGGCTCTATCCACACTCTCTTAACAGCATGTAGGATTCCGGGGGCACGGTCGGAAATTAAGGTCACATCTTCCCGTCCAGGAACAATATGCCGCCGCAGGTTTTTAAGGAACCATTTCCATGCAATGCTGGTCTCCTCCCCAACAATGGCAAACGCAAGTGGAAATACTTTATTATTCGCCGTCGTACCAGTTGCGATAAGGATTTTCCCAGTGTATTTGCCATATAGGTGTGTTCCATCAATGCATATCACAGGCCTACAATGCCTAAATCCATTAATGGCAGGCTCGAAGGCCCAGAACACAGATTCCATGTACTCTTCATCAGGATTTTCAGCGCGGATCCTATTCCATACGACAATTGTTCCTGGATTAGAATCCTTTAAAGCAAACATAAACTTGGGCAGCTGTCTGTACGACTCATCCCAATCACCAAACAACATCCGTATTGCCTTCGTCCGAGCCGCCCACGCCTTCTTGTAATTGATCGTATAGTTGAACTCCTTTTTTACTAGGTCAACTATTGCCATTATTTTAATGTCAGGATGTTCCTGCATTATGGAAGTAGATCGTATATCAGGCACGAAGTGCTGTCAATTACATCGAGTACATATAAAATTGAAATATAGATAATTACAACAGGGCTTACCCGTACAGTGGACATTATATGCTTCGCAATGAGCGTTGAATCAAGATTTTTGTGGCCTGTACCCGTTACAGTGAGAAGACAATTGTGAGGACCATCGTACTTCTTAATTACGAAGTACCCGTTTTTTTTGGTACTGGCACGCAATCTCCATCTACAATCAGAGACACACTTGCAGACCCAGATGGTTGGATTTGATTCGATAACCCTGTAATGCCGAAGCTTATTAGTGTGGTACAGCTTCACAGCATATATAAGGGTCTCCTTATCACGAAACAACATCCCAACTGTGAACTCATTTGTCTCTGGCGTCCACACATCACCCCGAGGTATGATATCGGCCTTCATTATGGAATTATCCTCACTCGAACCAATGTCCATAAAGTAAGGGATGGGCGCATTTATTAGCTGACTGCTATCTGGCAATGGAATTTCCCCACCAGGGCTTTCACAGTTTAAATCCCAATCCTCGTCATATGAATCATTTGAAGATATACCGTCTTCATAAGGGCTTCCACATGGTCGAACATCATCATCATCGTCCTCATCGTAGGGCGAACGAATTTCCCCAGTCGGACTCGGGCGACCATATAGGGTGTCATCATATGCCTCATCCATATTTTCATACATTACGTGTTGAGCATCTCCCCAATCGTGGTAATCGGGCTGATAACGTGTCTCTGTATAATTGGGTATGCACGGGTCAGACATTTGAATAGATGTGTGGATAGGGTTTGACCTCAACCCTGGATGAGTGCTGGGACCGGCGCCATCATTACCAGTCATAGGAATGGGATTATGATATATTGGAATAGATGTGTGCGAAGGGGTTGACACATCAATAGTACTGGGATCGGCGCCATCATTACCAGTCATATGAATGGGATTACGATATATATCGTACCCATAGTGAGGCACGTTGGATGCAAATGGAGGCGGAACTAGCATCGTCGGTTGAAAACTTGGGGTATGATTCTCTTGTGTCAACAGCCATGTGAATGACCCAGGCTGTGGCAACGATTGTGGAGTTGCATCCACTAAGGCTGTATCCATCACAACGTATATATCCACATGACTGATAGGCAAGTAAGCTCGTCCAATGAGTCGCAGAACACTATGCATAGTTCGGTCATCGACGATCGGCAATCTATGGTATTTAATGCCCATAGCTGTTACAGATGGCATTCTGCATATCAACTTTAATCTAACACTTCCCCCGTTTTGAACAAAGTGAGGGAGAAGCATATCAACTACCTCACCCAATGTTGATGTTCGAGGCACCACGTACATTACCTTAGGTTCATTCGGAAAATATATTATGCCATGAGTGGGGTCGTCCAATATATGTCCTCCCCAAAAGAACTGACACAAAACATCTTCATATTCATTTGCCATTCCTAACATTTGCAAATCAAACTCATCAAATATAGTGAGTAGTCTATGTGGTGTATGATGAATTACTTTCTACAAACCCACATAACTGCATTACTTACTAGTTGGTTTGATAATTAACACATTATGCATATTAGGAACCCATTTATTTGCCAATACCCCTAAACCAGTTTTATAAACCAGGACCCAATGTTCATAAATTAACAAATCAAATGCCAAAAGGAAAACAAATTAGTTGAGCATTTGCATATGAGTATTTGTATGATGAATTATTGTATAGTATATACAATCCAATGTATTATCCTAATTGCATAACATATCCTTATGTGAAAAGAACAATATAGGGGTTGTTGTCATAAACATAACAAGGCAATATAAATACGCTTATGATGTATCAATAGACCTAATAAGTACATTACCTATAGCTGTTGAGCTCGTGCAATCACCACTTTCGACTGTGCTAAATCCCAACTACAAAAGAAAAGAATAAAAATAAAACGTTAGTTTATGGTAGGGGAAAATGCAATTAGAATCCACAATGATAAAACTATGAAGGTATGCAGCGCGTGCTCAGCATGCATGACATGGACAGTGTGGTATTCAAAGGGTTTGGTGGTCCTATCCCATTCAGGAATCGTATACCATTCAACTGTTACGTGACTACACAAATTTGAAACTTCAATAAAAATTTCGGCAGCATTTCCTTACAGTTCTCCAAGTACGTAAGTTAGGGGGGTGACCATTACTCGGTCACCCCACTAACCTCGTACCCAGAGAACATTAAGCAAATGAACCGAAACTTTTATAGAAGTATCAAATCTATGAGTACGTAATAGATGAGCGATATACATTCCTAAACTGTCCAAATGGACAATTCAAGAATTGATACGTCTCGAAGGTGCCAACTACTACTATCAACACTTAAGATTCTGTTAAGAAACAAAGTGTTTACCAAACACCATCCTTGTGTTGTCATTGAGTCGTAGTTAGCACATTCAACTGGCGTATCATTCTTGAACGGGTATTCTAGGCAACTATGTATGTGCACATACGATTGGTGCAGTGATGTGACTATTGGTATATTCATAAATAAATTTGCATAAGTCCACGACATACACTAACATGCTGAATGTTTAGTAAATAAACAAGAATGATTGTCATGTTAGGGATTAATGCAATTAGAAGCCACAATAATAAAACTATGAAGGTATGCAACGCGTGCTCAGCATGCATGACATGGACAGTGTGGTATTCAGAGGGTTTGGTGGTCCTATCCCATTCAGGAATCGTATACCATTCAACTATTACGTAACTACACAAATTTGAAACTTCAATAAAAATTTCGGCAGCATTTCCCTACAGTTCTCCAAGTACGTAAGTTAGGAGGGTGACCATTACTCGGTTACCCCACTAACCTCGTACCCAGAGAACATTAAGGAAATGAACCGAAACTTTTATAAAAGTATCAAATCTATGAGTACGTAATAGATGAGCGATATACATTCCTAAACTGTCCAAATGGACAATTCAAGAATTGATACGTCTCGAAGGTGCCAACTACTACCATCAACACTTAGGATTCTGTTAAGAAACAAAGTGTTTACCAAACACCATCCTTGTGTTGTCATTGAGTCGTAGTTAGCACATTCAACTGGCGTATCATTCTTGAACGGGTATTCTAGGCAACTATGTATGTGCACATACGATTGGTGCAGTGATGTGACTATTGGTATATTCATAAATAAATATGTGCACATATTTATGATGATAAACAATAAACATGTCAAACTAATATAAATTTTGAATTATAAATCAGGTCATAATCATGTAGGTTGGCGAGTTATTAACGTTGACTCAAATACAATCTGATTATTAAACAAATTAAATGTATCCAGGGTCGGCCCTAAATAGAATTTATCAATGTGGTTGCTTAGGGCACCACTTTTTTGGGTGAAAAAAGGGGCCCAACACCAAATGTTGTAACTAGTATTGGGTTAGCCCAAAAGAAAAAAAAAATGTAAGGGCCTAAGTCCAGCAGCCCAAAGAGTTTAAAACCCAAACAAAAATTAAAAGGGGGAGTCTCAGATTTAAAAAGTCTAAAACCTAAAAAAGAAAAACGTGTCTTCTCTCTCTCTCAATCCCTCACTCCTCTTTTACCCCTTACGGCTTACCTTAGAAGTCAACCTCTCTCCCAGTCTCCTATCTTCCCTCTCTCACTCTTTCTCGCCTCTCTCTCTAAGGTATTATTTCGTATTAAAAATTTTTGTCTTTCACTCAATCACTTTTAAATCTTTTGTCTTTCTTTCTTTCTTTCTTTCTTTCTTTAAATTTTTTTTTTTTTCCTTTTGTTGAATTGTTAAATGTTTTGTTTGTACTGTTGCAGTTGAACATGGAAATTTTTTTTTTCTTTTATTGAATGCTTTCTTTGTACCGTTTGGTTATTGAGAAAACATAGGAAAAAGAAAAAAAACCCCAGCAAATTTTTTTTTTTTGGGTGTGTGAATAAATATAAGGGGCCTCATTTTTTGAGCTCGCTTGGGGCCTCCAAAAAATCAGGGCCGGCCCTGAATGTATCGTGTCAAAAACTCGTGTTATTTATTAACTATTTATTAATCAAATCGTGTTTGCGTTTGAAAAGTGCAATTAACAAATAAGTCCCCCCAAATTACTTATTTTCCCAAATACTTGTACCACTTGATACAAACCCAAAAATTTAATTTATCACGCCTAATGTTTCATCCATAAAGGACTATTTATTATTTAGCTAACAAGTAATCATTTAGCTCTTTTCCAATATAATTAGGGATGGCAATGAGGCAAATTTATCCAAGGCCTTGCCTTGACTTGTCCCATCCAACTCATCATGCCCGCCTTTATTGGGAAGGAGTTGGGAAGAATTTAGTTGGGTTTGAGGCAAATTTGGGAATTTTCCATTTTTTCTTTCTTTAGAACTTAGTCAGGGCTAGTGAGCCAGGATCATCTATTAGGGTACTTAGGTGCTTGGGTTCATCCAACGACTCTAAAATTTTAACTTTTGAGCTACTAATCAACAGCAAGGCGCCCTCTTTGTAACCTTTTTTCCACATTTCAAATTCCTCCTTCATAGATTTAAAAGGGGGAAAAAATTCACTCTTTTCTGAGTATAACATTTTAGTTTTTGGGTAGATTTATTTTCCCCTGTTATAGACATATCAAGATTTTAGGGGTTTAAATAAATGAATCCTCTTCAATCTTTCATTACTCAAACAAATCAGAATGAAACATGTGCACCTTTACTCTTCCATCTTGTTGCCACTCAAAGTGCTTGAGAACCCACTTTTGTTATTTATATACCTGAGGAAACACTCATGGGTTTTTATACAGTCATATTACTTAAAAAGAGATGGGCTTGACTGCTTTGAGACGTTGAGTTCAAGTCAATTATATGTACTTAGTATAAGAAATTTTAAAGAATTATGGCAAATTAGATAGGCTTGTATCGAAATTCCACCCGTTTCGTTATTTAAACAAAATTCAGGTTGTCACTTGTTGGTTGAATTCAACTAAACGCATAGAATTTAAATCGAATTTCGATCATTCTTTAAGAGAGGGTGTTCAGACTATGAATGCCTATCTTACTTAGCCAAAAAATAAAAAATAAATAAATTGTTCAGACCATGGATGTTTTTTCCTTTTTCGATCAATACCCTTGCCTTTTCGTATAAATCACGAAATAATCCTTAAATGGCCTTCATGTGGCCTAGCATTATTTGCCCATGTTAAAGTGAGTTGTTCAATGTCACCTCATGAAAACATAATCTCGAGTTAATTGTATTTAAATTTCACAAACAATAATAATTTGACTCATTGATTATCTTGGAACGTGCGAGGGTATGTTTTTGGGTGGTTCACTTGGAAAATGCTAATATTAGAAACTAGAATATTTGCGAAATGCTCTTACATTTCAACTAACATTACCGAGAGCGATTTGCAATAGAATAATATATTTTACACTTTTGTTATTAATTAATCACACTACAGCTATAAGAGTGATGGTATGGCAGAGTCATTAGGTTTGACAAATTAGGTGTTAAATATTTCAAATTTTAAGCCCTATTTAAAGCATTTGATATGACTTTCATGCTACAATGCATTTCTCTTTACCTTCTACTAAAGTGGATATTATTCACTTTAAAATATGATCTTTTTTATTTTATTTTTTTAATGCCTGATTAAATATTACATAGTATGTTTGTTTATGCGTTTAATTGAAAATTAAGCAATTAATATATTTTTTTTACACAGTATTTAAAGCACAAATCTATCATATTGAATGAACAAATTTAAAAGAATGATGTTTTTCATCACAAATGTGAGAAAATTCAAAATAGAAACACTTCATGAATTTTCTAAAAATTGGTTCTATGACATCAAAGACTCAATTCTTTTTCATAGTCTCAATACTCAATTCTTTTTAATAATCTCATTTAAAAATTATGAATTTATACTTTTAATACTTTGTAATATATACTATAATAATTATTTAATTTCAATTTGAATTAGAAAATGAGAAACAAATAAATACTTTTTCCGTTTTTATATTATTGGTCCTTTTTCGTTTTTAAAAGTTCTAAAATTATTGCCATATTAAAAAAATTTAATATTTTATTTTATTTTATTTTCTAAGATACCCTCCCTTAAAAAGGTATTGTCTTCTTCTAGTTATTCTAATGTGCGAACAAGAAAATGAGTCCTCTATAGCTTGAAAGTCAATCGTTTTTTTACAGATAGCTGTGATTTGTCAAAATCTGGAAGATGTAAGAATCTGATTTGTTTGAAAGAATTCAATTCAACAGGAATCAGTTCAATTCAACAGGAATTCAATTCAATTCAACAGGAATTCAATTCAATTCAATTCAACAATTTTCTCTTCTTCTCTCTGCTTCACCCTCTTTCACACATCTAACCCTCCTCTTTCACACATCTAACCCTCCTGAAACAAATAGTCTAACCCTTTTTCTCAAATTTTTTTTTTTTTCAATTTATCAATGGATTATAATTTGTTACACTTTTTTCCACCTCACAATAACAACACAAGAGAAAATTGTTGAAGTAAAACTTCTTCAACAGTTCCAATTTTTTTTTTTTTTTTCAATTTTTATTGTTTCCGCTTGCTGCGCATTCAACACAACCAGTTTGAACTTCTCTTCGTGAGGGAGACCCAGAGAGAAAGTATAAAACTTCCAGCCATTACCCGATTATATTCAAGATTATGGTTCTGCATTTTTATTGTTAACAAAAAAAAAATAATAATAATGCAAATACAGTTCCAATTGATACATTTCACAAAGAGAGAGAGAGATGGGTACGGACGCACTTACCCTTGCAGTGATGAGTGAGCTGACTGGTATACGGCGTCGACGGCGGAGGACGGGGCTTCGTCTACGACGGAGGAAGGAGCTGCGACGTCGGCGACGGCGGTCGGAGCTTCAACGTCTGCGGCGGCGGTAACTCAGATCTAGATCTCGCCGGCTGCTGACTGGTATACGGCGTCGATGGCGGAGGATGGGGCTTCGTCTACGACGGAGGAAGGAGCTTCGACGTTGGCGGCGGCGGTCGGAGCTTCAACGTCGGCGGCGGCGGTAACTCAGATCTAGATCGATATCACGATCCAGACGCGATCCAGAGAAAGAGACAGTGAGAATGAGAATGAGAGAGAGAGGGAAAGTGTGCGACTCGAGATCGAGATCGCGAGAGAGATGGAGAGAGATTCCGCCTGAGCTGGTGATCGAGATCGAGCTCGAGCGGGAGTGAGACTGACAGAGAAAGAGTGAGAGCGAGAGTGAGAGCGAGAGTGAGAGCGAGAGTGCGACTGGAGTGTTTTCGAATATACGGGTGTGTGATTCTTTATACGGTGTTTGGGTGTTTTGGTTTTTTTATACGGTATGCATTGTATGTATTGTTTGGGTTTTTTGGTTTTTCTATACGGATTGGGTTGACAGTATACATGGGCAGTATAGCAAGGGAACGGAGGGGAAGTATACAGAGCAAAATCGTGTTGGGCCAACACGATTTTGCTAAAATCGTGTTGGGCCAACACGATTTACCCTAAAAGTGGAATTAACTTTTCTTCCACTCTATATTTTGAAATAAAATGCCCAATAACCATAGAAATGGAACTGCCCCTCTGGAACCCCATGTGCTACCTCTGCCCTCGTTTATGGGTTGGTGTGGACTCTGAAATTGGACCACCTTTTTTATTATTTATTTATTTTTATTTTTTATTTATATGACAAAATCATTGAGTGGCCTAAAAACTAGGGATGGCAATTTCGCCCCGATCCGTAGGGTCCCGACTCGATCCATACCCGAATAGGCGGGTATTTTTTATTTTTTTTCGGGTATCGGGTCGGGTATGGGTATAAATTTTTAAAAATTTTCGGGTACGGGTCGGGTATGGACCCCAACAAGGAAAAACCCGAAGACCCGACCCGACCCGCTATATTTACAAAATATATATATTTTTTACAATAAAATATAAATACCTACTTAAACCTATCTTGATATAGGCTTATGGAGTCCATTCGAAGGCTCATTATATATTTTTATTGTTTTTTAATCTTTATGTTTGTATATAATATTTGTGTGATCATATTAGGTATGATTTTATTTGAACAAGATCATATTAATTAGATGCTAAAAACATTTATAAGCTTGGTATATGATTATATGAATAACATGTAATAGGTGTAAGTAACAAAAAAAAATGGAATTTGAGGGAAAAAAATCCTCACAACAGGGCGGTCGGATATAGGCGGGTCGGGCATGGGTAATCCAATAAAACAGTGGATCGGGGATGGGGGTTAATTGTTCATACCCATCGGGTATCGGGTCGGGCATGGGTATAAGAAATTAAAGGTCGGGTCGGGTATGGGGTAGTGCCGACCCGCATCCGACCCGACCCATTGCCATCCATACTAAAAACACTTATAAGAATTGAATCCAGACTTTTTCCTGACAGGACGTCCTAAGACTATTTAATACATCTTTTAAGATTATGAAATTGAAATACCACTACTTATATAAAGCACGTAGATATATATATTTATACTTGGACCAAAGAAAAAAAACAAGAAGAGAGGGAAAGGAAAATATGGTGAAATGATGCACACATGAGTTTATGTTTTTTTCAATAATAAAAAGCAAGGATAATTTCAAGGGATGGACTATAATATGGTCCGTGAGACTTATGCCTCAAAAATTATTGAAGGTTTTGAGTTTGACATCCTACTCTTTTTTTAGAATAATCATTAACCGAATTTATCCTAGATTTAAATAGATTGAGAGTAGACAATGAATACAATGATTAATTAGGCCAAATGTTCAAATAATTCATTGAAAAAAAAAAGATAAAAGAAGAAGATAAAAATAACGCTTAAATAAAGAAATGGGAAGGAAACCTCCAGTGGCTTTGACTCGTTGAATCAAGTTGCCCATGGAAGTGCAAGGGAACAACTTGCCCATGGAAGTGCAAGGGAACAACGACTTTGACGCCATAATCGAATATTGATATATATATTATACACGATTATGTTCTCATCAGCACATGTTGATATAAGTTATATCAGCATCGTGCATTGGGGATTGCATTCTTTACATTAATTCAATGTACCTTATATTCTACTAATGCACAAGGTACAACTCCCAATGCGGGTGTTGATATAAGTTATATCAGTTCGTATTTACTTGATCATCATTCTATATATATATATATAATTTTAATCATATGCGGGATTTCTCGATTATCCCATACGATTACAATCGTCCGTGAGTAACACGTGTGCGCGTGTGAATAAGCACGTATCATCTACGAACGACCGTGATCGAACGGGATAGCCTGAGATATTCCGCACTTGAACAGCTCTCTATATATATATAATTGAAAACGGATTGAATTGGTTTATTAGCGGTTTGACAAAGTTCAACCCGCCAACCAAACCGAATCACTAAATTTATTGCTCAACCCACTCAAACCAATTCGTCTATTCTCTCTAACCGCTTGGATTGGTGCGGAATGAAACGGATTAGTTTTATTTGAGAGATTGAGTGGTCTTTTGCACATCTCTAGCATCGGGTTTCTTGAATTGAATCATTTTTGAAACCCTAGCTAGCCGACAGGTGCTTAATATTTGGGCCAAATGTTACTTTTCCTCGTACCCTTCTGTAGCTGTGTGGTCTATTTTGCATTGGTTGATCGTACATCAATCAATCGATTAATCAATTAATCAATTAATAAGATAGGTACCTAAATCCATCCTCCACCAGTTGAAAGACTAATAAGGCTATGGGCTATAAATTTCCAACAGCGGTGCGACTGGTAACTTTCGGGGAACCCAGGTCGAGTAAGTCATCAATTGGTTTGCGCCTGTAAAATATTGTCATTATAGGGGTGTTTATGGTTTTAGTTAAAATCGAAAACCAAATTGGACCAAGTTAAATCGATCAGTTTGGCTTGGTTTGTTTGTCATTTGGTTTGGTTTTGACTCCAAATTTAGAAAACCGAATTAAATTGGTTTGGTTTTGGTTTTTATGTTTAAAAAACCAAACCAAACATGAAAACCAAAATATATATATATAAAATTTTATATGTTACATATTAAACTTAATTTGTAAATTTTCTATTCTAATAAGGGAATAATTGGTAATAGATTCAAAATAAACTTAGTTTATAAAATTTTTATTCCAATAAGGGTAGAATAGGTAATAGATTTGAAATAGTAGTATACTATTGGAAGAAAGACGTTTGAAATGGGATTGCTTTTGTAGATTTTAATTTTCTTATTGTTTTTACTTTATTAGATTGGCATATGTTAAATTAATTATTAATGTTGTATGAGATATTGGCACGTATTATATTAGAGATTTGAATTTGGATTGACATAAGTCAATACTTTTCTATTTTGATATAACGCTTAATGTTTTTTTTAGTTGCTAATGTAATAATTTTAATATTTTTATTTGGAGTTTGGCTTGTTATTTTTTCCATTTTTAATTATTTGTTGCTACTTGACAGGATAAAACCAAAACCGAACCGAACCAAACCGAAATTTTATGGATTTGTTTGGTTTGGTTTTTTTATATAATGGTTTGGTTTTGGTTTGAAAAAAACAAAAAACAAAAAAAAAATCACTGAAGTATAATGGTTTAGTTTGAAATCTACCCTAAAACCGAACTAATTAAAGCGAACCACAAACACCCCTAGTCATTAATATTAACTTACCCTACCGGCCTGCCCATATTGTGCTGCCCCAATTTAATTTAGGTACGTCATTTTGATTGCAAATATTAAATGTATTACAACGAAGACTCACTGTGCTTTTAATTTGAATTGTATCAGGGATATATCACTAGCATTTTCATTTTTATTTTCTTCTTAAACTTTATTTGGTTTTTGGATTTTATCAAAAAAAAAAAAAAACTATAATAAAATATAAAGAAAGGTATTTTTCTTCATTTGGTTGTAATAAAAAAATTGAAAAAAGAAAAAAAAATAATTAGAAAAATTTTGGCTTCACATAAATTTTCTTTTCTTTCCTTCCCTTTTTTTTCCTTGATAGATTGGGAAAACCAAATAAAGGGCTAAAGAGTGGCTCATTGATGCTACACCCACTAAATTCATCCATTGGATGTTATGCAATCCAATTTCTCAAAGCAAAGTGGACTTCTTCTTTCTTTCTTTTTTATTTATTTTTTCTTTTTTTGGGATCTTATTTTTGATACATTGTCTAATAAACCAACAAAGTGGATATATAAATCTGATAATTTTAGCATTTTTCTTATTTTTTTAATTTTTTTTCAAGCAACGAGGTGTCCGAACTGTTAAAGCCCGACTAATCCTTACTCCTCATGCGAGGCTACCGTCCTATGAGATCGTTTAACATCTAAACTAATAGCTTTGACTGGTTGCTGGCTAAAAGAGATTGGCTGGTTTCAAACTTGGGATGTGTAAGTTTACAACTCGTCCCTTTACCACCAGACCAACTCTTGTTGATTTAGCATTTTCCTTATTTAGTAGTACTAACTACCTTATTGGTCTATATATGCTCAACATAAAAGTTTGTTTAATTTCCTTCCATTTCACAAATTCATATGAAATGTTGCCCACTATTAAAATAGACCATTAGTGTTTGAAAATATGTCTTCCATGGACTTGTATGGTGGACGACATCTGCCCATCCTCTTCTCAATCTTGCAATAAGAAAAATTGACCCAACCCATTTATAGTTGGTTACGCGTCATAGTTAATTAAAAAAAAAAACAATTATAGAAATGTTAACACAAGTATCTAGAATACTGTATAGGCCATCTGTTTAGTGGGAATGGATTGGAATCTCATTCCAATTCATTACAAACAACATATTTGAATGGGGTAATTGAATGGGAATGAAATCAAAGAATAGTAGTGAATTATAATGTTATTTATTTCGCAATGTTTATTTCAATATTATTCTATTCCAGATTATTTTGAGTATAAAATCATATTCTATTCCCATCCATTTCATTCAAACTAAACAAACATGACCTTATATATATATCTAATCACATAAGTAAGCCATAATTCTTCTTGATTATCTGGAAATATGGTCAAATAAGCATAGGATTGATTTGAATTAGTGTGTAAAGTAACTTTTGAGAATTTAGCATTGTGTGTCTTGTCTAATTTTTATGTTGTTATGTGCAATTGTGCATGATGATCAAAGTGTCTTGCCATCCCTAGTATTGTATCGAATTGTTCGCATCCCAGAGCCTTAATAAACACACTTCTTTGATGAGGTAAAGCCCTGACCGTAACAGAGCAATTAAAACATACAATGCGGTACGGTAATCAATGACGTACCTCAAAAAATGATCGTCTCTAGCATTGGGTTGCTTGAATTCAATCATTTTTGAAACGCTAGGCGACAAATGTGTAATTGTTGGAGCCAAATGTTACTTTCCTCCTACCTTCTGTAGTCAGGTGCTCTACTTTGCATTGGTTCGTGGTACATCAATGATCAATCCTCTACCTGGGAAGTACGGATATTCCGAAAATAGTGCTGTGGTTGTGTCGGACACGTGTTGGACACAGACATGGTTTCAACACGGTTTCAACACGTGTCCGACACACTCCATACGTGTCGAGAAAATAAAAAAATCAAATTAATTTCGGACACGGGAAGGACACGCGAGAGATACGGTAGGAACACGGGAACGGATACGGCGGGGTAAAAAATATAAATTTAAATTATTTTAAATGGGGTAATTTTAGTTGTTTTTAACAATTAAGGGGTGATTTTGCAAAAGCCCAAAATTTCTTTTTGTTATGTGATTTTTGTTTTAAACTCTATCTTTTAATTGAAAAATAAAACTATAAAACTATAATGCTATATATATTTATTTATTTATTTATTACCGTATCCCGTCATGTTATGTTTTAAATTTTTTAGAAATTACCGTGTCAGAATATACGTGTCGTATCTTAACCGTATCGCGTGTCCGTGTCCCTGCTTGTTAGTCCTCCACCAGTTGAAAACTAATGAGGCGGTGGGCTATAAATTTCCCATAGCAGTGTGATTGGCAGCTTTTGTGGAACCCATAGTAATTCATTAATTGGTCTGAGTCAGTAAAATTTTGTCCAGTAATTACCTCACCCCGCCGGCCTACCCATATTGTGCTGCCCGAATTTAATTCAGTCACACCAACTTCATTGCTTAAATTTTATTTTCGGATTTTATTATAAACTCTTGGTTTGAATTCTGTGTTTACGTCACAATTTCAAATACTTAATTCCAAGATCATGCATATGATCATAATTATTAACATACGTTTTAATAATTAAAAAAAAAATGGATAAATTGTAGAAAATCCCCCCTCTGTAAAGGGTATGGCACATAACTCCCTAAAATTCAAAATGTTGCAATGTAACCCCTAATATAGATTAGCTGTTTCATAAAATACACGGTGTTAACGGACTACTAAAGAGTTGGTTTTGCCCCTCACCCTCCCTTTCATGGGCTGAGTTTCAGATCCGAGTAAAAAAAAAAAAATTGTAAAAGAAGATGAAGCAGCAGCAGTAGCAGCCGCCATGGCTGCCCCCCCTTCTCGTCTTTTTCACCTTCACGACGTTCCTCGCCTAACCACGCTACCGTTGGTTTGCCAATGTTCCCTGACACAACATCGTTGGTATCGACAGCAACCTTTGTTTCTCGTCTGGTACGTGAAGCTCTTCTCCCTCTCATCTCTCACTTCTTATTATCTCTATTTCTCCCACTCGGTTTCTCTTTAAACTCCCAAATTCTCTATCTCTCTCGCCGACAGGTCCTCCAATGAATCCTCTCCTCTTCCTTCCCATTTTTTTTTTTTTTTTTTTTTGCTTGTGTCAAGTTAAGAGAGCCATGGCCATGGTCTCCATGGGCACTGGCCATGGCCCATAGCTGTCTTCTCTCTTTCTTCTTCATTTTTTTTTTAATTTTTTTAATTTTGGGTCTTCTTTTCTTGCAAGTCTGGATGGTTATCTTCCCTTTATTTTATTTTATTTTTTCTAATTCTTCTTTTTTCTCTCTGAGGAAGATCGCTCCTATGGTTGCTGCTGGAATTTTTTGCTAGTGTTCTTCTTCTTCCTTGATGTATTTTTTCCCCCTTTCCTTGCAAATCAGATTCACTACATGGTAGATTTGAGTCGGTGATTTGCTAGAATAATGGTGAGAGGGACAAAGTTGGGTATTGCAGAAAATGGTTGAATTGGATTTCAAATTTGGTCCAAAAATGGGGGTGCGGTGTTGTAGAGAAAGCTAGGAAAGGGTGGAGCTAGTTTTGGGGTGGAGTTGCAAGTGGTTTCGACTTAGATAGTGCAGGTGATGGTGGCGAACTTGAATTGTAATGAACAATGGGTTCTCTGGTCGTTGAGATGTTGGAGAATAATGAGAAACATTGGCTTGTATCCATGGACGACCATGACATTGGCAAACAGAGAAGGTAAAGAAATTTTAGGGCTTTGTTAGCAAAAGGGCAAAAATGGAACCATACACCCCTCAAACCATCACGTGAGAAGCATGTGACATTTTTCTGTCAAATTCATTAGAAGGACTTTAACGGTGGACCCAATTGATAAATGCATAAACTTAAGGGAAGGACATTACAACATTTTGAACTTTAGGGGGTTATGTGCCATACCTCATACATAAGGAGGGTTATCTGCAATTTACCCAAAAAATTTTATCACTTTTCATTTTGCACTTACGCGGTTTAACACTAACTGGGTAAAATAGAAAACAAGTGAACATATGAGGACTTATATTTTTGTGGTACTGGTCGATCTACATATAATAAATTCGGTATGATTTCATTCATTACAAACATTTTCATTTTTATATAAAATAATAAAACTAGATATCCGAGCTAATGAAGATTGATACTCGATTAAAATGAACTTTCACATTAATACCCTCTAAAGTGGGGTGAAGTGGGCCGGCTTTGTGGTCTCCTTCTTGAGACTTCCTTGTGGTCTGTGGTTAAAACTTAAAAGCTTTGTTGTCTCCTCTCCTCGTTGAGCCTTCCTTGCGGTCCATGCTTAGTTAAAAGCGTTAAGTTTACGGGTTCTATACTTCTATCCAGGGGCGAAGCCAAACACAGTCCAGGGAGGGCAGACGCCCACCCTGAAATTTTGAAAAAAAAAATTTTTTTTTTTAATATTTTTCTCTATTCAATTTTAACTTCATTGAATTTACTTATAAAAATAATAAAACAAAAAGTTACTTTTGCTGTACAATTGAAAGAAAATAATAAAAAAGGGAAAAGATGGGAAGATTTTCTCCCATTGATGATGTTAGCATGTCAGCCATTAAAAACGTTTGACTTGAGTGGCTTTTTTTAGTTCTTTAGTTCTCTAGTTCTCTTCTATTCCCAACACCCCACATGCATGCAACATAAAAAAAGTATAAAAATATTAATTGACAGTATGCAACCCATCACAGAAGTGTCAATAGCTTCTGCCCCTCACCCCTAAGTCGGCTAGTCTCTTCCAAGTTAGGTGTCTTTGCAGAATTGTAGGCTACAACCATACCCTCTGAGAGACTCAGAGCTTATACCCAAAAAAAAAAAAAAAAAAAAGCCATCCTTTGAGAGCTAAGAGCTCTATCCTACCCGGCCACAAAGAGAACTAAGTCACTAAGAAAGAGAGGATCAGGGGATGTAGTCACGGAGTCACTTTCTTCAGCAGGCCAGTAGGCTCACACTCTCACCGGTAAGTTGTAGCTCTCTCTCTTTGGCTCTCCATGTTCTTTGTTTTTTTATCATTCTATTTGATACTAGGTTTTAAAACGGTTTATAGTTTATCATTTATTGTTGTGGTTGCAAACTTACGGTCCTTTGACTCCTTGTGAAAAATGATTTGCTTATTTGCATTTTGATTTGGTTTGGTGGTTTATCATTAACTCTCAAGTCTCAAGGCCTCAACGAATTACCAACCATGAGCCAATGAGGTATGTCAAATTGAAATTACTTTTCTTTGCTAAAATTGAGAAAATGATTAGAAATTTTTGAAATTGAAAAATAGTTAGTGAATTAATATAGTCATATAGATGTTCAATTGTTGATTAATATTGATGTTAGGGTAATAACTAATATACTAATATTGATGTTGATGATTTAATATAGATTTTAGTTAATTAAATTAGTGAATTCATGATATTTTATTGATGACAAAATTAGTGAATTAATGATATTGATGTTAGCATGTTGCATTGTTGATTATTGTTGGACGAGTTCGGCTCGTCATTGTAGTTTGTAGTCTTGGTTTAATTACAAAATTAGTGAATTAATGATATTGATATTACATTGTTGATTATTGTTGGACGAGTTCGGCTCGTCATTGTAATTTGTAGTCTTGGGGTTTATAAGTAAAGGAGATAATGCACTAAATAAATCATTATAATATTATGGTTTCAAATTTAATCTAAACCTTACACCTCCTCTAAAGATATGTTTACATATTTTGAAACAAATATGTTGACATATTTTAAAAGAAAGTCTGAGATGGAGGCCCCAACACCTCCTCTAAAGAAAAAAATGGAGAAAAGTGGTTTAAATGAGAGTCCGGATGCGAGAGCACCAACAACTTCTCCAAAGAAAAGAATAGAAGATGGTGGTTCAAATGAGAATCCAAAGTTGGGAGCTCCAACACTTCCTCTAAAGAAAATAGTGGAAGAGAGACTAGATGATGGTTCAAAGAAGAGTGGTGAAATTAACTTGGCAGAACTTCCTGGGGATCCTGGGCTACGAACTCGAATATTAGATTACAATCCTAATATTCGAGATCAAGTTCGAAGAGCTTATTGGCAAAGGGGTCCTTTTCAACCTCACACCCATGATTTTCTATGTAAGAAAACTTCACAAGGAATGCGGAAGTTTAAAGAAGAGTGGTTTGATATGTATCCCCAATGGTTGGAGTATAGCATTGCTAAAGATGCAGCCTTTTGCTTATGCTGCTATCTTTTTAAACCAGAGATGGGAAACCAAGGGGGTAGCGAATCGTTTGTTAGTGAAGGGTTTTCAGATTGGAAGAATCCCCAAAAGCTACGGAAACATGTTGGAAAGACTCATCGAAGTTCTCATAATCAAGCTTTTAAGAAGTGTCGGACTTTGATGAACCAAAGACAACACATTAGAACAATAATCTACAAGCAGTCAGACCAAGATAAAATAGACTATCGAATTCGATTAACTGCATCAATTAATTGCATTCGATATCTCCTAAAACAAGGGCTTGCATTTCGTGGGCATGATGAATCTGATGATTACAAAAATCAAGGAAACTTCCTTGAGCTTTTACATTGGCTTTCTAATCAAAATGAGGGTGTGAAAGCTGTTGCATTGGGAAATGCTCCTCATAATTGCAAGTTGACATCATCTGACATTCAAAAAGACATAGTTAATGCAGCTGCAAATGAAACACTCAATATTATCATCAAAGACATTGGTGATTCATTATTCTCCATTTTGGTTGATGAATCTCGTGATGTGTCTGTAAAAGAGCAGATGGCACTTGCATTGCGTTATGTGGACAAGAAGGGGCTTGTGGTTGAACGTTTTTTAGGCATTCAACATGTTCGCAGTACCACTGCTCTTTCTCTTAAAGCAGCAATTGAAGAAATACTTGGTAAACATAAATTGAGCATGTCTAGATTACGAGGTCAGGGTTATGATGGGGCTAGTAATATGCGAGGAGAATTTAATGGTCTTAAAACACTTATTTTGAAGGAGAATCAGCAAGCCTTTTATGTTCATTCTTTTGCTCATCAGCTTCAATTAGCTCTTGTGGCTGTGGCAAAGTGTCATGCTGATGTTGACGAGCTTTTCACCTTGGTTAATAATATAGTGAATGTTATTGGAGTCTCATGTAAGCGGCGTGATATTCTTAGAGACAAACGTGCTCAAGAACTCAGTGAAGCCTTTGATATTGGTGATCTTGAAAGCGGGCAAGGCCTAAATCAAGAAAGTGCTCTAATACGGCCTAGTGATACACGTTGGGGCTCTCATTATGATACTTTGGTTAGCTTACATCATATGTACGAGTCCGTGATTGAAGTTCTTGAGACAATAATGCAAGATACTTCTTCGAACTCAGAACCAAAAGGTATACCAAAAATTTTATTGAGAAATATGAGATGCTTTGATTTCATCTTCAATCTACATTTGATGAAAAGTGTATTAGCAATCACAAATGAATTGTCAAAAGCATTACAAAGAAAAGATCAAGACATTGTGAATGCTATGAAACTAGTCAAATACTCTAAGGAAAGATTGCAATTGATGAGGGATAGTGGATGGGACTTTTTGCTTGATGAAGTTTCCTCATTTTGTGGAAAATTTGATGTTGATGTTCCTAACATGGAAGATATGTATGTATCTCAAGGGAGACCTCGCCGTAAAGGTCATGAAATCACAAACAAACATCATTATCAAGTTGGGATATTCTATGTTGTCATTGATACACAACTCCAAGAGCTTGGTAATCGTTTCAATGAAATAACCACGGAGTTGCTTCTTTGTGTAGCTTGTCTAAGTCCATGTGATTCATTCCATGCTTTTGATAAGGAAAAATTAATTCATCTTGCCCAATTTTATCCAAATGATTTTGTTGGAAGAAGCTTTTTAATACTTGGAGATCAGTTAGATACTTATATTTTTGATATGCGCTCCAGCAGTGAGTTTTCAGATTTGAAAGGAATTGGTGATCTTGCTACAAAATTGGTTGAGACAAAAAGAGACAAAGTATATCCAGAAATCTACTTGTTGTTGACATTGACATTGATCCTACCAGTTGCAACTGCCACTGTGGAGAGAGCATTTTCTGCTATGAAGATTGTAAAGAATCGACTGCGTAACAAAATGGGAGATCAATTGATGAATGATAGCTTAGTTGTGTATATTGAGAGAGGGACATTTGATAGTGTTAGTAATGAAGCTATCATACAACACTTTCAAAATATGAGACCTCGTCGAGGACAATTGTGAATGTATTCAATTGAAATATGGTTTATCCAATATGAATGAAGTATGAATTTTTGCAATTTTGTCTCCCTCGAAATAACAAGATAAAATAAATTTTTTGAGCAAAAACGTCTTTGATTTTTTGAATTAGGATAAAAGTATTATTGTATTAACAACTAAGGAAATTTCACCTCACCTGACCTAAATTCCTGGCTTCGCCACTGGGTTGATGTGTTAACGATGTCTCCTCCCTCCCTGGGTAATCTAGGACCCGCGGGTGTTGGTGACGTGATTAGAGACCCATATGACAGATGCATTGCAGGCTTCCCTAGAAAAGTAGGCACCAGCAGCACTGTTGTAGTTGAATCATGGGCCCACGGAGATGGCTTGTGCATTTGGATTGAGGAAGTTCCTGATTTCATTAGGGCCCCCTTTTTTTTTTTGTTGACTTGTAACAGTGATTCAGTTTATAATATTTCTAGATCATTCATAAAAAAAATATAAATAAATAAATAAATAAAACCCTATTAAATGCTTTCAAATCAATGCATATGTTTTGATATTTCAATTTTGCCCTCAAATCTACAAAACATTAGAAAAAGAGAGAATACCATTTTAAGGATATTTTAGGAAATGAATCAAAAAGAACTAATTAATGACTTTTGAAACGTGACAATAATTTTGAAACATCCCAAAAAATAAAGTAGGCCATTTATTTAGAAACGGAGAGAGTAATAAAATATAAAGAATTATACTTTTCCTCATTTGGTTGCAATAAAAATTTAAAATAAAAAAAAAAGAATAATTTAGACTTGGTATAATTTTAACTTTTCCTTTCATTTTCTTTCCTTCTTTTCTTTTCTTTTCTTTCTTTCTTTTTTTTTTTTTTTTGATCTAATTATTGACACATTGTCTGATGAATTAATAAAGTGAATGTATAAAACCAATAATTTTAGCATTTTCCTTATTTAGTAGTACTAACCACATGTTGGGGATTCACAAGAAAATCATAAATAAAAATCACGATAGAAAATAATAATGAAACAATATTACCAGTAAAAGCAAAGTGGCAAGTTGAGGCATGGATATCTCGTTCTTTTAAGAGAATTTATGCCTTTGTAGAAGCTAATCCGATGAAGCAGCTTTACTAGCAAGTCGTCCTCAGTATATAACAGTCCAACCACTTATGTTGTAGACTTAACGAATTTGGATTATTCGAAAAACAAAATCTCCACCAAAATACACCCCTTCTGTCAAAGATATTAGCCATTTATTAATGTGGGTCCCATGTGTAATTTGAGATAGGTCCATATTGGAATTAGTTAATCTCCATGTGAAGATTTAATTCGAATATTTAATTAGCCAAAATCATTAAAGGTTGAATGAGAAATTGTTTTCTAATGTCATCCTTGAATGGTTAGTTGAAGAATGGTAATAAGACTTGTCCCATATTGGAAACCTATAAATTCCTTAGTGAATTCATATACACATATCTTGGCCTTATGGTTTGGGCCAAAGGGTACCCAAGTTTTGTGAGGGGGGAGGACCTAACTAACATTGGGTTTGGACCCAAAAAAACACACGCGCGCGCCCGCTCGGGTCAAGAAGACCAACCCATATGTGTTAATTTTTTTATGCAAATTTAATTTTGCTAATTAAATTATTACCATTAAGTGTTGTGTTTGTCTATAATTCTAGAACAGTCATGTTTATAAGACGCGTCTGATCAACGTGTCTTATGACTGTTCTGGAGAGTCACCATTGCGTCTATATATACATCATTTCGCACACTATTAGGGGCAAAATTAACAGATTAGATTTGAAGTTGTCATTAGAGAGAGAGTAAGGACAAAGTGGGTTCGTCAAATGCATCGATTGAAGTGCTTCTTTTGTGCGTGCAGACAGGGGCGGATGCACTACAATGCATCTGCCTGCAGGTGCAATCACTCAAATATAAAAAATAAAATAAAATAAAATGAATAAGTAATGTTATTTAAATTTACTTAAATGCTTTAACCCTATTTTGAAAAAATGGTTAATTTGATTAAATTTGGTTAAATTTACTAACATACACCACTTTTGTAAATTATATAAAGTTGAGTTTAATTTGTAAATTGGTTTTTATGACGTGCTTGTTAGTCTTATGTACTATTGTATCATTTCTATCCAGACATGTCAATGTGTGGTTTTATGACTTTTCCTCTTTTCCCATCTTGTTGAGACTTTGTCGCACATAGGATAGATGGGGATAAGAGTGTTACGGATAGTATATAAGGTTCCACGTTTCTAAAAGTTGCCTACGTATTTTAAAGTATGGCATGCCTATCGTTTTATATCATTTTACCATTTCTAGTCAACCATGCCGATATATGGTCCTACCTTTTTTTATTCCTTATATAACTCTTAGAAGCAAATATATATATATTAAAAAAAATTAAAAAATTTTTTTGGATCCACCCCTGACTCCAAGGAGTTGCTATTTTTATATAAGATCTAGTAAATCTAGACATCGACTTGTTTAGTTTTCTACAAAAGGCTTTGACTCTTCGATCCATTCTTAAATTGTAAGAAACACGTATTTGTCTTGTCTATATTTTGAATATGCACCCATCAATCCATCATAGCTACTCTTATTTACCACCATTATGTTGAAGTGACTCTAAAAATATATCCTTTCGATCCTTGAATTATAACTCAAATGTATTTGTCTGTATTCGAGTATGCATCCATTTTAGCCACTGTCATCTACTACCATTATGATCAAGTGATCAAGTCACCCTAGCTAAGAATATAACATTTCAATCCTTAAATCGTACCTATCTATATTCAAGTACATATTCATCTTAGCTACTCTCATCTACCACCATTATGATCAAGTGACCCTAACTAGGAATATAACCTTTTGATCATTATATTGTACCTAACATTTATTTGTCTATATTCAAGTACGCATCCATCTTATCACATATTAATTAAGTGGTCATTGTGTCGATCAGATAGCAACCCTAGGAGTTGCGTTTATGAGATTCACTAAATTGACCTTTCAATCTTTCCTTGATTTGTAACTAACATGTATGTTTTTGTGGGAATATGAATCCATCTTAGAGCATCTCCAAGGGGACTAGCTATCCAATCCCCATGACTATTTTAACTAGTCAAATTACATTTTTCCTTTTCCGAGGGGTTAGCTATTTTTGCTATTGTCGTTTTAACTAGCTACATTTAGCTAGCTAAGAGCATTGTCAAGGGTACTAGCTAATTTTTTGCTACTTTAGCTAGCAAAATGACATTTTTTAAAATAGCTAGCTAGCTATCCAAGTGAGTACTCCAAGGATACTGGTTAATTTCGAGCTATTTCAAAAAAATTAATAATAATCTTTCTTTTTTTAATCATTTAATGGAGAGATAAAGATAAAATGATGTATAGAGAAAAGACAAATGTCACTTTTTTAAAAGTACAACCACTGAGAAAATTTTCTGGATCTGCCCTACGTGCAGATCATTATATCCTAGGAGGCAGACATTTGAGAGACTCAAAGCACCAACTGAGGGGCGAAATCTGTCTTAAGGGCATAGCATCAAACGCTAGCCTTGATCAATCCGTTTCTATTTTAATCATCTTCTGTATTCTGTAAGTTTTTGAATTTCCAAAATTATTTCATTCTATTTGTGTTTTATATGCTTACTGTTTTGACAAAATTATAAAAGTAACACATTATTTCCAACACTTTCTTCACCATATGAAACTCATATAAAAATGTGTAATGAAAATCATATAAGTAATATATGTATTGTGCACACACAATGAACAAAGAAAAAAATACAAAAAGCTAAAAACAAAGCCTCAAGGGCTAGTAACAATTTCTCACACGGCTCCCAAACCTTCTAAGGTCCATGTACATCTCATCAATTGGTTTACCACCAATTTTGTACATACACATAAAACCGATGCATTAAGTATATAAAAACAAATGCTACATGTGACTTATGTTAAATGGGGCAACAAATGCAAAACGGTTTGGAGAAATAACTATTATAACATTATCTATACTAACTATAAAAGATTGAACGTCAGAAAAGCTTTTGATTGACCAATATGCCCTTATGTTATATTTTAAATACATCAATACCCTTATACACGGTACATTGATTGGAAAATGAAATAGGAATATAAAATATAAAACATATAAAGGGGAAATAAGAATACAAAACACATAAATATAAATAGGAATTCAAAGTATACTATAATTGTACCCTTATACACGGTACATTGATTGGAATAGGAAATAATAATGTAAAACACATAAATATAAATAGGAATTCAAAGTATACTATAATTTGTAAAACCACATATATAGGAAAGCAAATTCATATAAAACCCTAAATCAAAACACATATCATCTACATAATTCTGAACTCTTCTTTCTCTATTAACAGCGTCTTCTACCTTGTTTGGTAAGTGTTTCTTTACAAAATGTGATAACTTTTTCTTAGAATAAAAAAAACAAAAAGTCACCAACTAGTTATAATAACAACATATGAGTTACAAAACCTCAGCAATCACATGCAATTATTAAAATATCCATAACACCACTTTTTTTATTAAAAAAAAAAAAATAGAAAACACACAAAAACAACAAATTATCCACAACACCACCTTATTGGTCTATGCTCAACATAAAAGTTTGTTTAATTTCCTTCTATTTCAGTAATTTATATAAAATGTTGCCCACTAAAAAAATAGACTACCACTGTTTAAAAGTATGTCCTCCACGGACATGTATGGTGGAGGACATCTGCCCGATTGCACTTGCTCTTCTCATTACATTTTGCAATAGAAAAAAATTGACCCCGACCCATTTATAGTTCGTCATGTGTCATAGTTAATAGAAAAAAAAAATATATAGAAATGTTAACACATGCATCTGAAATACTGCATATATATATATATATATATATATATATATATATCACATAAATAGAGGATGCATATACTTGATTAATTCTTTCTTAATTGTCTAGAAATGTGGTCAAATAAGGATAGGGTCGAATTGAATTGGTGTGTAAAACAATTTGTGAGAATTTAGCATTGTTTGTTGTGTCTATTTTTGATGTTGAAATGTGCATGATGTTCTTCAATTATGGCAAATCAAATTAAATACCAAAGAAAATGATCGTTGCTTGTTAGTCAGATATTTAATCCTTATCTAGTAAAAGATAGATATTTAATCCTTATCTGGCAAAAGATATGGATTGATAGGGATACGCATCAATTTGTGAGAATTTGACATTATGTGTTGTGTCTATTTTTGATGTTGTTATGTGCATGATACTCTTCTTTCTCCATTAACAGCGTCTTCTACTTTGTTTGGTAAGTGTTTCTTTACAAAATGCGATAACTTTTTCTTAGAATAAAAAAAACAAAAAGTCACCAACTAGTTATAATAACAACATATGAGTTACAAAACCTCAGCAATCACATGCAATTATTAAAATATCCACAACACCACTTTTTTTTAAAAAAAAAAGAAAAAAGAAAACACACAAAAACAACAAATTATACACAACACCACCTTATTGGTCTATGCTCAACATAAAAGTTTGTTTAATTTCCTTCCATTTCACAAATTTATATAAAATGTTGCCCACTATAAAAATAGACCATCACTGTTTGAAAGTATGTCCTCCACGAACATGTATGGTGAACATCTGCCCGATTGCACTTCCGCTTCTCATTACATCTTGCAATAGAAAAAAATTGACCCCGACCCATTTATAGTTCGTCATGTGTCATAGTTAATAGAAAACAAAATATAGATCGAAATGTTAACACATGCATCTGAAATACTGTATATATATATATATCACATAAATAGAGGATGCATATACTTGATTAATTCTTTCTTAATTGTCTAGAAATGTGGTCAAATAAGGATAGGGTCGAATTGAATTGGTGTGTAAAGCAATTTGTGAGAATTTAGCATTGTTTGTTGTATCTATTTTTGATGTTGAAATGTGCATGATGCTCTTCAATTATGGCAAATCAAATTAAATACAAAAGAAAATGATTGTTGCTTGTTAGTCAGATATTTAATCCTTATCTGGCAAAAGATAGATATTTAATCCTTATCTGGCAAAAGATGTGGATTGATAGGGATAAGCATCAATTTGTGAGAATTTGACATTATGTGTTGTGTCTATTTTTGATATTGTTATGTGCATGATGCTCTTCTTTCTACATTAACAGCGTCTTCTACCTTGTTTGGTAAGTGTTTCTTTACAAAATGCGATAACTTTTTCTTAGAATAAAAAAAACAAAAAGTCACCAACTAGTTATAATAAAAACATATGAGTTACAAAACCTCAGCAATCACATGCAATTATTAAAATATCCACAACACCACTTTTAAAAAAAAAAAAAAAAAAAATAGAAAACACACAAAAACAACAAATTATCCACAACACCACCTTATTGGTCTATGCTCAACATAAAAGTTTGTTTAATTTCCTTCCATTTCACAAATTTATATAAAATGTTGCCCACTATAAAAATAGACCATCACTGTTTGAAAGTATGTCCTCCACGAACATGTATGGTGGAGGACATCTGCCGATTGCACTTCCCCTTCTCATTACATCTTGCAATAGAAAAAAAATTGACCCCGACCCATTTATAGTTCGTCATGTGTCATAGTTAATAGAAAAAAATATATAGAAATGTTAACATATGCATCTGAAATACTGTATATATATATATATCACATAAATAGAGGATGCATATACTTGATTAATTCTTTCTTAATTGTCTAGAAATATGGTCAAATAAGGATAGGGTCGAATTGAATTGGTGTGTAAAGCAATTTGTGAGAATTTAGCATTGTTTGTTGTATCTATTTTTGATGTTGAAATGTGTATGATGCTCTTCAATTATGGCAAATCAAATTAAATACCAAAGAAAATGATCATTGCTTGTTAGTCAGATATTTAATCCTTATCTGGCAAAAGATAGATATTTAATCATTCTCTGGCAAAAGATGTGGATTGATAGGGATACACATCAATTTATGAGAATTTGACATTATGTGTTGTGTCTATTTTTGATGTTGAAATGTGCATGATGCTCTTCAATTATGGCAAATCAAATTAAATATCAAAGAAAATGATCGTTGCTTATTAGTCAGATATTTAATCATTATCTAGCAAAAGATAGATATTTAATCCTTATCTGGCAAAAGATGTGGATTGATAGGGATACGCATCAATTTATGAGAATTTGACATTTTGTGTTGTGTCTATTTTTGATGTTGTTATGTGCATGATACTCTTCTTTCTCCATTAACAGCGTCTTCTACCTTGTTTGGTAAGTGTTTCTTTACAAAATGCGATAACTTTTTCTTAGAAAAAAAAAAACAAAAAGTCACCAACTAGTTATAATAACAACATATGAGTTACAAAGCCTCAGCAATCACATGCAATTATTAAAATATCCATAACACCACTTTTTTTTTTTTTTAAAAAAAAGAAATTAGAAAACACACAAAAACAACAAATTATCCACAACACCACCTTATTGGTCTATGCTCAATATAAAAGTTTGTTTAATTTCCTTCCATTTCATAAATTTATATAAAATGTTGCCCACTATAAAAATAGACCATCACTGTTTGAAAGTATGTCCTCCACGGACATGTATGGTGGAGGACATCTGCCCAATTGCACTTCCGCTTCTCATTACATCTTGCTATAGAAAAAAATTGGACCCGACCCATTTATAGTTCGTCATGTGTCATAGTTAATAGAAAAAAAAAATATAGAAATGTTAACACATGCATCTGAAATACTGTATATATATATATCACATAAATAGAGGATGCATATAGTTGATTAATTCTTTCTTAATTGTCTAGAAATGTGGTCAAATAAGGATAGGGTCGAATTGAATTGGTGTGTAAAGCAATTTGTGAGAATTTAGCATTGTTTGTTGTGTCTATTTTTGATGTTGAAATGTGCATGATGCTCTTCAATTATGGCAAATCAAATTGAATACCAAAGAAAACGAACGTTGCTTGTTAGTCAGATATTTAATCCTTATCTGGCAAAAGATAGATATTTAATCCTTATCTGACAAAATATGTGGATTGATAGGGATACGCATCGATTTGTGAGAATTTGACATTATGTGTTGTGTCTATTTTTGATGTTGTTATGTGCATGATGCTCTTCTTTCTCCATTAACAGCGTCTTGTACCTTGTTTGGTAAGTGTTTCTTTACAAAATGCGATAACTTTTTTTTAGAATTAAAAAAACAAAAAGTCACCAACTAGTTATAATAACAACATATGAGTTATAAAACCTCAGTAATCACATGCAATTATTAAAATATCCACAACACCACTTTTTTTTCTTTTAAAAAAAAAAAAAAATAGAAAACACACAAAAACAACAAATTATCCACAACATCACCTAATTGGTCTATGCTCAACATAAAAGTTTGTTTAATTTCCTTCCATTTCACAAATTTATATAAAATGTTGCCCACTATAAAAATAGACCATCACTGTTTGAAAGTATGTCCTCCACGGACATGTATGGTGGAGGACATCTGCCCGATTGCACTTCCTCTTCTCATTACATCTTGCAATAGAAAAAAATTGACCCCAACCCATTTATAGTTCGTCATGTGTCATAGTTAATAGAAAAAAATATATAGAAATGTTAACACATGCATCTGAAATACTGTATATATATATATCACATAAATAGAGGATGCATATAGTTGATTAATTCTTTCTTAATTGTCTAGAAATGTGGTCAAATAAGGATAGGGTCGAATTGAAGTGGTGTGTAAAGCAATTTATGAGAATTTAGCATTGTTTGTTGTGTCTATTTTTGATGTTGAAATGTGTTTGATACTCTTCAATTATGGCAAATCAAATTAAATACTAAAGAAAATAATCGTTGCTTGTTAGTCAGCTATTTAATCCTTATCTGGCAAAAGATAGATATTTAATCCTTATCTGGCAAAAGATGTGGATTGATAGGAATACGCATCAATTTGTGAGAATTTGACATTATGTGTTGTGTCTATTTTTGATGTTGTTATGTGCATGATACTCTTCTTTCTCCATTAACAGCGTCTTGTACTTTGTTTGGTAAGTGTTTCTTTACAAAATGCGATAACTTTTTCTTAGAATAAAAAAAACAAAAAGTCACCAACTAGTTATAATAACAACATATGAGTTACAAAACCTCAGCAATCACATGCAATTATTAAAATATCCACAAAACCACTTTTTTTTAAAAAAAAAAAAGAGAAAAGAAAACACACAAAAACAACAAATTATCCACAACACCACCTTATTGGTCTATCCTCAACATAAAAGTTTGTTTAATTTCCTTCCATTTTACAAATTTATATAAAATGTTGCCCACTATAAAAATAGACCATCACTGTTTGAAAGTATGTCCTCCACGGACATGTATGGTGGAGGACATCTGCCCGATTGCACTTCCTCTTCTCATTACATCTTGCAATAGAAAAAAATTGACTCCGACCCATTTATAGTTCGTCATGTGTCATAGTTAATAGAAAAAAAAAATATAGAAATGTTAACACATGCATTTGACACTACACCAGAATTTGTCTCTAACAACACTATATCAACAACGTTTCATATTAAATGTTGTTGTAAAGTGTTTTTAACAACGTTTTTGACAAAAATGTTGTTAAAAAGTGTTACTATAGAGATATTAACAACGTTGGTTATATATAAGTTGTAAATACACTCTTTAATAACGTTTCTGTGAACGTTGTTGATGTGTAGTACTTCCACAACGTTTGTGTAAACGTTGTTGATTATAACAACATTTTGATAAACGTGATTATTGAAGGGAGTCTATCACAACGTTTATGTATATGTTGTTATTGAAGGGAGTCTATCACAACGTTTATGTATATGTTGTTAATGTGGGGACTTTTTCACTAAAGAGGGGAAATCATTTTGGTTGTCCCGCGCGCTGGGCTTTCCTTTTTTTTTTCTTTTTTTTTTTGGCTGGTTTAGTCTCTTTTAGTCTATGTTTGGAAACCCTTCTCATTTTCCCTATTCTCTATTTCTCTCAGACCATTGCCGTTGCCATCACCGGCATCATCACCGTTGCCATCACCGACATCGTCACCATTGCCATCGCTGGCCTCGTCGCCCTTGTGGTCCATCCTCTGGTGTTCCTCTCACTGCCATATGGTGTGCACTTTCTTTCTCTAATCCTCTCGTCGATTTCATTTTCTCGGGAATAATCCCTCTTTTATTTTTTGCTCTATTGCTTCAGATCAATCAGCTCCTTCTTTCCCCTCATCTGCAAATGTTTCCTCTGGTATGTTTCACTCCGATTCATCACTCTCTGTCTCGTCTCTCTCTCTCCTCTTACTCTTTCCATCCCTCAATGTAAAGACAATAAATTGTGAGGTGCTGATTTTGAGCTCCATAGTGGACTTCAAAACACATTTCCCTCAGATTGTTAAGGGCTCCATATCGGCTACATTTAAATGGGTCTGAGGTTGAATCATATTATTTTTTAATCAGTTCTTTCAATGCAAAAAGGGGCGAAGGAAAAAAAAGAAATATTCTTTGTCTAAAAAAGAAAACTACAATTGTTTTTTTTTCCATGATAGAATGACGACCAAAACAGATGAGAGGAGGGTATTTTGTGTGGACATGTTTTTGGGAAAGCATGTCATTTTCTATAATCGAAGTTATTCTGTTTCCCTTTTTTCAGTTGCAAAGGCAGGGGATTGTTTAAAGATTATGAGAATAGATTGTTTCAGTATTTTGGTAAAGTTTGCTTGTACTGAGGAAATGGGCAGTTAGTAGTATCATTCGTAGGTAGCTTTCATGGGATTTGATTATTTGTTTTTATCAGTTCTAAATTTATCCATTCTATGTGCTCTATTTACCGACAATTTTTAATAATGTAATTCTATGTGCTTTGTCTACCAAAAAATTTTAGACCTGTTTAGAATAAATTGTTTATTTAAACCAAAATAAAAAAAATGAAAGCCATGTTTTAGGACTGACGGGCTGTGGTGGGATAACTTTTGGGCTTAGTAAACAATACCTTTATGAGAAAAAAATTAGTGGAATTGGGATTACTATGATAGCTGACCCAACCATATTATAATCCATGTAGATTTGATGATGCATTTCAAGAAGCTTCTTGGTTGGATTCACCTATATTTTAAAGTCCCATGTCCATTTCAATTCTAAGTGCAAACCAATCATTTGGAATTCAACATCAACATAAATGGTGAATTATTTTCTTCTTTTTTTTCCTCATTATTTTCTATTATTCACCAATTGAATATTTTTATTCTAACTTATGTGAAGTCCTTCATTATTTTTTTATTCTATTCTTAGCCATGTCCACTTCTTTTTCTATAGATTATTTGACAGACTTTGGTTAAGTTCAAATGTTGAGTAGAGCTTTCAAGAATTCATTTGAGCTTTGATCTTTTCTATTCAAGGTAAGGTTTAATGACTCTGAATTTCATACTAATCAAGTACAAACAAGTGGCAAATCACATGTCAGTATTCTAAGACTTGCATCAATTGTTTGATATAAGGGTCTAGCTCCTAAATTTATTTTGAAATTTCCAGCCAGCCGTCAATCACATTTGTAATATCACTTTTTCCTCCCTTTTACATATGAATCCTCACCGTTACATTATCCACATGTGATTGTTGAGAGGATAGTGACTGGAACTCTCATATTTTTATTATTAGAGTAGTTGAAACCCTGATACTGCAATAGAAATCATAAAAATAATTAGAAGGTTGGCTTAGGATCACATTGATGTGCCCTTTTAGTATTACTAGTTATAATGCAAATACATTTTCTTACATACATGCTGTTCATGTTTAGTCTATTTTGATATTTTTATAAGTGAGTTTCAGTAAAAAGAAATTAAATGTTCAGACTACATAATGATGAATCGGTGGACAACATTAAAATTATCAAAATTATATTAGTTTAGAGTGTTTTTTTTCTTCTTCCAAATTCATGCTTGTCTAAATTACCAAATTTTCAGCTTAACTGTGGTAGCCAAATCTTTCAAAATCTATATTACTCAGTTCAACCAAAATTTTAAATTCTTGGTAAAAAATATTAGCCAAATTGATTGAAAATATCAAAGTAATATGTTAGCTTAAAATTTTGACTCAGTTTTCACATTTTTTGCTGAATTTAGGAAAAAAAAATTTCCTTCAATTTTATTTTGAATTTGACTTGGGCACCTTACTCAAATCCAAATTCAAACAACTTTAGAAGATTTAGTGGCACAACTATTTTCCCTTATTTGTCATTGATCTAGAAGGAGGGGAGTTGTTTTAAAGTTAAACTACGCACTCAATCTATAAAACAAGACTCATCAGATGTTGTGGATGTCCTAATCAAATGAGACTAATATTTTGTACACTAGATGTACAGAAGATGACCCATTTGATGGTGGCATTGCATCTTTTCTTGTTGGAAGCTTGGTGAGATCCAAATGGTTATTTGGACTTCCCAAATGGGACTTTGATATGGAAGATTCTAACCCATAGGCTGGTATTCGTTACTCCTTTACTAACCTTTTTTCTCTAGTTGGGGGAGGGGCTGTGTTGACTTCATTTCAAAAATTGGGGCAACTAAGGGCAGATCTACCATTTTGTTGATCTATATTTCCAGAGCACTGATTGGGGAAGTTCCCAAGAAGTCAAGCCTGCTGTTTACTAAAAATTACATGACTTGGAGTTTTGAAGCCCTTACAATTTCTAAGCTACCAACCAAAATGCCAAGCATTTCAACTTGCTCTATGTTGTATTAAAAAATCTCAGTTTGATGATTTTACACTTTGAGTATAAGTAAATCCTATGGATGGTGTAAAAGTTTGAATTAAGTTGAATGGAATGGTTAAATTTCATAAACTCCAGTAAATTTTTATTACATTTGATCTTCTGAATTGGAATCATTAGATGGTGAGTAATAAAATTCGATAGACAGTGTAGAAATATTGTGAGTATCTTGATGTGAGGATGTTCATATTGAATGGTTAAAAGTTAAAACTCACCCCAATTCTATATGATTTCATTTTTTAAATTTTCTTTGAGTTGGGAGCATCAGTTTGTGGTTGTTCCGATTGTTTTTTGTCTTGCAGAAATCTCATGGTTTTATCATAAACCTAATAAAATATACATGACTTGACTATATATAACTCAAGCCTCTTTGGAGAAAAGAACTGTAAAGTCTATATAAAGGCTAGTAATATTTTGCTAGACTCTAATCTCTAATAGGTAATGGAGAGTAAAATCATCAAACTGCCAAATTCTCTGTCTGCGGAACTCTAATAGGTAATAGGGAGTAATATAAGATTAAAAATTATGATTACCAGTAAATATTTATCTCAATATTTTTATTTAAATTTTATTCAATAGGGATTACTTGGTGATGGAAGAGCAGTCACTGTGAAGCAACTGTCTGTAGCATCCCACCAAGGAAATAATCAGTTTGTAATAGAGATTGCTACTATATCTGCTGTGCAACACCGTAGCCTTGTGAAATTGTATGGATGTTGCATCGAGGGAGATAAACGACTCCTTGTTTATGAGTATCTTGAAAACAAGAGTCTCGATCAAGCTTTGTTCGGTATCAGACTACCATCTTTACTATAGATTTATGTATTCTAGCATGGAGAACACATCCAAAAGTAATTACATTTGGCATGCATTTTACAGGAAACAGAAGTTTAGATCTTGGTTGGACAACTCGATATCATATATGCTTTGGGGTAGCAAGAGGTCTAGCTTATCTTCATGAGGAATCACGGCTTCGAATCATACACAGAGATATAAAGGCTAGTAATATTCTGCTAGACTCTAATCTCAACCCCAAAATTTCAGATTTTGGTTTGGCCAAACTTTATGATAACCAAATGAGCCACATAACCACTGGCGTTGCTGGGATATTGTAAGATCCTCAAGAGTCGAAACCCTTAATTTGCTTTCTAAATATTTACTTGTTATTTTAGTATTTTTCTGCATAAATTAAAGTAAGGGGTTGTGATTTTTTTATTTTTATTTTTTTTTTCCATTTCTTGCTCCAGAGTATGCCTTGCATGGGCACCTTATAGAAAAGGTTGATGTGTTTGGCTTTTGTGTTGTAGCTCTTGAGATTGTCAGTGGGAGGCGACATTAAATTACAAAACCAGGGCACTATTAATGTGCAATGAATACATTCTAATCACCTGTTTGGACACTTTCAAAGTTTTAATAAAAGATTTATATATTTTTAAACAGGCCTTGGCCTTATATAGCTCTGTTTAGAGGATGGCCAGATTACCCATGAGACTAGACCAAAGACCGAAACACAGGCACACTAAAGAGGTAAATTACCTATAACCTTAACATGTTTTTTTTTAAAAA
Source organism: Liquidambar formosana (assembly GCA_039720395.1). Classification (NCBI taxonomy): domain Eukaryota; kingdom Viridiplantae; phylum Streptophyta; class Magnoliopsida; order Saxifragales; family Altingiaceae; genus Liquidambar; species Liquidambar formosana. Next base: position 53,584,872 of record CM077820.1, on the reverse strand, counting down.
AATTTTGGATGAGTTAAATTCTATCGATTTAGTTGTGTCTTGATTCTGGGTTTTTGCAGTAGTGGGAGTACGCCTATAGAGTATACTGTCCTCTTTTTCTATGCTCTGTTTTTGGGTTTTTCTTGATGCAATTTTTCTTCTTGGTCTGATTGTACCTATCATATGGCATCACTGACCCATGATTCAAAATTTGTCAATTGTTTGCCTTGCAATTCGTTAATTGTTCAATAAATATAACGTATTATTTTCTTTTTGATCTGTATATAGTATGCTTGTAGTATGTGATAATTTAATTAGACAGCTTTGTATTGACTACTAATTTTTCATCATTTATCTGCATCCGCTTGCATTTCCCTTCAACTAAAGTTGGATTATTTTTAAGACATATATCAAGAATATTAGGATTGAATGTTTTCGTGTTATTAAATGTTAGTGGACCACAAGGTTAGCATTTCTTTTTCTCATTTGGAACCACCCACCTAGTTTGTACAAGCTTCTAAGCATTGATTTGAAAGCTAAGTGGGTAAGTAAAGCTTTCATGAAAGAGAACAAGCAGAACAGGAATAAAAAACTAAGGAAAATTATCCAAGAAATCCATTGTTGTTGAGTAGTTAAATTTATTAATAGTTAACCTTTCTATTTTTTCCTGTTTGGCATGACATGAACAAATTTCTACCTCAACTGTACGATTAGGCCTGCCTGAGTTTCAGCTTGGAATAAGTCCTTGATTTGTTGACCTTTAGTTGGGAACAGAATCATAGAATTGTTTCTATTTCACTATTGAATTTACGATTGAGGTGAATGAAAGGTCAGTGATTTTTCTTGTTACTGTACATCATTGTCTTTGCTAATGAAGCTATATTGCTTTCCTAAATTTACAACGTGAACCAACTTCCTTTCCTTTTTTCATATCATTGTAACTTCTGTGTTGCAATTTTGATTTAGTTTTTACTTGTCATGATGACCATCCACACGTTTAGCTTCTAATTGTACTAAAACTTCCTCTGTCTTAACAATAAACAGGTTCCTGAGATAACTAACTTCTCAAATGTAAACTTTACTAATGTTCTAGTTATCACTACCATGTATACTATTAGTTAACAATTATAATATACTTCATTTTATGTGGTAGGGTCAAATTCGACATATGGGTCATCGATTGAGTCCTATTGGAGTCCTTAAGGGGAGCACTCTTGCCCATGTTGTGATATGTGGTCATTTTGGTTGGAGGATGGACAGGCATGGTAGTACCATTTGGTTAAAAGGCTTCTAAGTCTAGGTTTGCAATATTGTTTTGCAGGGGGTAGATAGTTGATGACTCATCAGTTTTTTGAGTGGTGGATGCATGCTCCAAGATCGTCTTATTTTGTATCTTGGTTTTAGTTTTTTGGCTTTCTTTGTTATCACTTGAAAAGTTGCTTGTAATGATAACTAGAATGTTTAATGATATATATGTAATGAAATTTTGGATACTTTAATTTATTCAATGAATGGTGCATGGTTAGGTGTTTAAAGTTTGAAATCAAATGAAACGTGATTAAGGGCTTAAAGTTTGAGATCAAATGAATTGTAGTTTTACATTTTTGATAATGGTGTGTTTGGTTATTATTTTATATGAACAGGGAATAGGTACAAGAAACCACAAATGAAACCACAAACCAAAAAAAAAAAAAAAAAAAAAGAGAAAAGACAACTTTTACAAATTGTTGTCATAAAAATCTCGAAAAGCTAAGACAACATTTGAGAAATGTTGTTAATGTGCTTAAGTAGTATCTAAGACAACATTTGTAATATGTTGTTAATGTATCTGATCTAAGACAACATTTGTGTAATGTTGTTAAAGTCAAAGCTAATTATCTACGACAACATTTGTAAATTGTTGTTAATGAACATGATCTAAGACAACATTTTGGAAAATGTTGTTAATGTATGGGATCTAAGACAACATTTTGGGAAATGTTGTCTATAATGCTATCCCAACGTTTTTTCAACGTGGTAATAGTATAGTGACAACATTTTTTTTCCCCTTTCAACAACATTTAAGAAACGTTATAAAAATTTCCCATCAACGAACGTTGTGGAAAGTCATTAACAACATTTTAGGAACGTTGTTAAAGACAAATTCTGGTGTAGTGTGAAATACTATATATATATATATCACATAAATAGAGGATGCATATACTTGATTAATTCTTTCTTAATTGTCTCGAAATGTGGTTAAATAAGGATAGGGTCGAATTGAATTGGTGTGTAAAGCAATTTGTGAGAATTTTGCATTGTTTGTTGTGTCTATTTTTGATGTTGAAATGTGCATGATGCTCTTCAATTATGGCAAATCAAATTAAATACCAAAGAAAATGATCGTTGCTTGTTAGTCAGACATTTAATCCTTATCTGGCAAAAGATAGATATTTAATCCTTATCTGGCAAAAGATGTGGATTGATAGGGATACGCATCAATTTGTGAGAATTTGACATTATGTGTTGTGTCTATTTTTGATGTTGAAATGTGCATGATGCTCTTCAATTATGGCAAATCAAATTAAATACCAAAGAAAATGATCATTGCTTGTTAGTCAGATATTTAATTCTTATCTGGCAAAAGATAGATATTTAATCCTTCTCTGGCAAAAGATGTGGATTGATAGGGATACGCATCAATTTGTGAGAATTTGACATTATGTGTTGTGTCTATTTTTGATGTTGAAATGTGCATGATGCTCTTCAATTATGGCAAATCAAATTAAATACCAAAGAAAATGATCGTTGCTTGTTAGTCAGATATTTAATCCTTATCTAGCAAAATATGGATATTTAATCCTTCTCTGGCAAAAGATGTGGATTGATAGGGATATGCATCAATTTGTGAGAATTTGACATTATGTGTTGTGTCTATTTTTGATGTTGAAATGTGCATGATGCTCTTCAATTATGGCAAATCAAATTAAATATCAAAGAAAATGATCGTTGCTTGTTAGTCAGATATTTAATCCTTATCTGGCAAAATATGGATATTTAATCCTTCTCTGGCAAAAGATGTGGATTGATAGGGATATGCATCAATTTGTGAGAATTTGACATTATGTGTTGTGTCTATTTTTGATGTTGAAATGTGCATGATGCTCTTCAATTATGGCAAATCAAATTAAATATCAAAGAAAATGATCGTTGCTTGTTAGTCAGATATTTAATCCTTATTTGGCAAAAGATAGATATTTAATCCTTCTCTGGCAAAAGATGTGGATTAAAAGGGATACACATCAATTTGTGAGAATTTGACATTATGTGTTGTGTCAATTTTTGATGTTGAAATGTGCATGATACTCTTCAATCATGGCAAATCAAATTAAATACTAAAGAAAATGACAGATGCTTGTTAGTTAGATATATATTTAATCCTTAGCTGGCAAAAGATGTGGATTGATAGGGACACATCCATCATCAACTCAACCATCTTGATTGGCGTCAATAACCCCTAGGAATCTAAGATGCTCAAGGTGATAACATTCTTTTTGATGTAATTGACAACTTCACCAACCATAGTACAAATAGTTAACCGAGAAAAGAAATCTAATCAATTTGATGTGTAATGGGTGAGGCAATAACCTTACATATGTTTCATGAAATTAGTTATGTCAAGGGTTTGAATACTAATTAGTCAATAAAAAAATAAAAACTTTTTTTTGGGGGGGGGGGGGGGGGGGTAAGTGAGTATTTTACAACGGCATGTTTGGTTGTCCACTTCAAAATTAAACAATTCAAAAAAAATTTACATAGGGTTGAAGGTATAAATCTATTACTTTGAATTAGAATATTTTAAAATGTTATAGTTATTACTATAATTGATGTTGTAGAATCAATTTTAAGGAATTCATGCATGAACTACTATTATTTTGAATTGACACTCTTATTTGTAATGATAATTATCATTTTCTTAAATTTAATTTTTTAATTCAATATGATGGAGTGTGCCTTTAAAATTATGTAAAATATCTTGAATCATTAATTTTGAAGTGGATAACCAAACGGGTTGTAAAATTTTGTCTATATAGAATTAGTTAGGTCAAAGGATTAAACACCTAATTGGTCAATAAAAAAATGAAAACTTTTGTTCTTTTTTTTTTTTTTTTTTCTGGGAGAGAGAGAAGGGGGGGGGGGGGGGGGGGGGGGGGGGGGGGGGGGGGGGGGGGGGGGGGGGGGTGTTTGGGTAAGTGAGTATTTTATAAAAACTTGTTTATGTGGGAAAGCCTATTAGTGTGGTCTAAAAATCTTGTGTTAAAAAACTATCTTTTGAAGGGGTTTAGCTGCACAATTCTCGCCTATGACTAGCTTGTTGTACCACAAATAGGGAAAATTTTGTAGCACCCTTAGAAAAAATTAAAGTACCGTAACACGTGGTAATTGATCAAATTGTCCGATAACTTGATTGTGTAGTAATTAGGATCACTTTGTAATCGGTTATACGTACGGTACCTCAATTTTTCCGTGGGTACCATAGAAGTTCCCCCAGTTAGCTAGGGACGGCATTAGTAGTCAAATTGCGTTGCCATCCCTAATATTACATCGAATTGCTCGGATCCCAGAGCCCAATAAACACACTTCTTTGATGGGTAAACCACTCGCCGTAACAGTGCAATTAAAACAAACAATCCGGTACGGTAACCTATGACCGTAAAAAATGAGTGTCAGTGGCATTGTGTTCCTTGAATTGAATCATTTTGGAAACCCTAGCCGACAGGTGCGTAATTGTTGGGGCGAAATGTTAGTTTCCATTGGTTCATTGTACATTGATCAATCAATTAATCAAATTAAGAAGATAGATACCTAAATCCATCCACCACCAGTTGAAAGACTAATGAGGCGGTGGGCTATAAATTTCCAATGGCAGTGTGATTGGTAGCTTTCGTGGAACCCAGAGTAAAACACCCTACCCATATTGTGCTGCCCCAATTTAATTTAGTCACACCAACTTCATTGCAAATATTGAATGTATTACAACGAATATTGACTGTGCTTTTTATTTGAAATGTACCAGTGACATATATGCATTTCACTAGCGTTTTCATGTTCATTTTTCTCTTAAAGAGTGCCACGCTGATGCTACATCCATGGAATTCATCCATTATTGGATGTTTTGCAATCCAATTTTTCAAACTAAAGTGGAGGTTTGTTTTCTTTTAATAGAGATTTTATTATTGACACATTGATAAATAAAAAGAATATATAAAACGGATACCACCTAATTGGTCTACGCACAACATAAAAGTTTATTTTCCTTCCATTTCACAAATAGAAATTAAAAAAACATATAAGATGTTGAACATTATGAAAATAAACTATCAGTGTCTAATGGTGCAGCGCATTCTCTTGCTTTTTGGACTACTACTTGTAACAAATTTGGAGCAATTCCCATCTCTAATCTACCGCCTCAGTTCTTCTTGCGGAGATCCTAGACGGGGATGATGCTCCATCTTTTCCTCTTCAATAAAGTATTTGATTATCAAAAAAAAAAAAAAAAAAAAAACTATCAGTGTCTAAAAGTATGTCCACCATGGACGTGTAAGGTGGAGGACATCTACTCATCCTCTTTTCAAAACATCTTGCAACGGAAAACATTAACCCCAATCTATTCATATTTCATCATTTGTCATAGTTAATAGAAAAAAAAAATATGTTAATGTGAACACACGTATATATCTGGAACACTGTTTATATATATATAATCACATAAATGGGGGATACGTACAAATACATGATTAAATGATTATATGCACCACTTCAATATGGTAGGACCACACTCATTTATCAAAGAAGACACTTTTGGAAAATGGTATTCCCTCGTTAGAAAAACTTTCTATCGTGATAATGTCACATCATCTTATTGAAAATGGAATCATGAATTAATAATAAAGTAGTAAAAATACATGGGTCAAATATTTCTATCATTTCATAAAAATTTGGTAAGCATTTAAAATTAAGTTGCATCCATGACTTCGATACAACAGTTATCAAATAAAAAGAAAATTTTGGAACATGATACCTTTCAATGAAAACTTGTACATCACATATCATGTCCATGTGGTATTACAAATTAATAAAAACATTGTAAATGAGATTATGAATTAATAATACACTTTTAGATTATAAAATTATTTTTGAGAATTTTCGTAAAAGAATTGTGTAAATTAGATGGTCTAAAATCTAAAGTCAACTCAGATAATGTTTAATAACGATAATTTCTCAAGAAAACCAAAATGAGAAAAAAAATGGCAATTTCTTATATGCTACAATTTGAAGGGTTAATTCTTCACTATATATATATATATATATATATATATATATATATTGGAGATGTACTATATAACTATATGTCGCCCTAGGGTTCCTCAAATTACCAAAATTTTAAAAGTTGGTAACCCAAAGTCTTATGTTTTTAATTTTCTACGTTAATAAATTTTCAACTTACCAAAAAGGAAAAAAATTGTAATTAAACAAGAAATAAAAATGTAAGCCCCTTCGATATTTTAAACATGTGGATGACAGCACACCACCTGAACATGTGGATGCCATCCGACCGAGTAACATCTCCGCTCGAGGGATACCATCATGGGTTCGGATCCCCTCCAGTTGTTTAGTGTCCAGTTTTCTCCATTTCACGGCTGGAGTGGAGACACATCATCCAAAACTAATCCAACTGCTTAGGTGCTGCCACGTCATTAAGTCTTCCTAACATCACAAACATTTCCGTTTTCGTTTCCGTCTTCGTCCCCGTTTCGTTTCCGTCACAAACATCCCCAAAGGTTTGACGAAACACTGAATCTCTGTCGACCCATAATCTCCTCTTCACCATTAATGGCAGGTGGGTAGGTGACTCATCATAATGTTTAAGAGAACCCGAATAAAAAAAAATGGCAATTCTTATGTGCTGCAATTTGTAGGGTTAATTCTTCACTATATATATATATATATATATTGGAGATGTACTATACTACTATATGTCGCCCTTGGGTGCCTCAAATTACCAAAATTTAAAAAGTTTATAATCCAAAGTCTTATGTTTTTAAGTTTATGCATTAATAAATTTTTAACTTGCCAAAAAAATTTTTAAAATTGTAATTAAACAAGAAATAAAAATAAAAATATAAGCCCCTCGGATATTTTAAACATGTGGATGCCACACCACTGAGGAATCATTCCACTCTTGTTTCTTGACTAGAGGAATTTTCTAGACTCTTAGGTCCGCTCTGATTATTCTAAAAGTTAGGTCATTATAAATACTAACATCTCCGCTCGAGGGATCATATATTGGCGTCAAATACCCAGCCGCCAAAGAAAAAGGGAAAAAAAAAAAGAAAAGAAAAGAAAAGAAATGATGCAAATGGATTATACTTCAACGAATATGTTGGAAGCAGAGAATATTACACGTATGGATCCTAAATGGTACGAGGCCGCAGCAAAAGGTGAAATTGGTGCCTTCGAGGGCTACCCAGAGACCCTTGATCTCCTCCTTACCCCAAATAAGAACACACTTGTTCATATCCACTTGGCCACCGGACGTGAAGAAGAAGAAATGGATTCCACAAGCTTCGTGGAAGAGATCCTCAATAAGTGTCCGTCGCTGTTATGGCAGGCGAATGCAAATGACGAAATTCCACTACACCTCGCAGCAAGGTACGGGCTTTCTAATATAACACAACTCCTCATTGAACGTGCAAAAGCACCGCATGAAACAGACCCCGAGAAAGGAGATGTGAGGCAGATGGTGAGGATGACCAATCAAGACAAAGACACGGCCTTGCACGAGGCGGTCCGGTTCAATCACATTGAGGTAGTGAAATTATTGATCAAAGAAGATCCTGACCTCGCCCAGTTGGCCAATTCGGCTGGCGAGACTCCACTGTACCTGGCTGCAGGTAGAGGGTTTCGTCATTTGGTCAACGAAATATTGACAACATGCACGTTACCAGCTCTTAGGGGCCCCCATGGTAGAACGGCTTTGCATGCCGCCGTAATTTCCCGTGATGGAGGTAGTAATTATAATAGTGGTGCTATATTCATTGGATTTATCTACCAACTAATGCGGTACATTTATCATTTTTTTAAGGAATTATAACATTCTATTTTCATATTTTTTATAACTCAAAATTTGTTTTATTAGCGATTATATATATATATAGGGATCCATTACGCTTGGTGTCTATACTCCTCAATACCTTTATGTAGAAATCAAATTTTGTTAATCCAATATTTTGTTAATATGACTATTAAATTAGATACTCGACTCAAGCAGATATGCTATACCCAATTTCAAATTAATTGGATATTAGGAAGCGTCCAATCTGTAAAATTATATTTCTTTTTATAAATAAAACTATAATTTAAGGCATTTTATGGATGATATAGCCCATAATACCGAGTATTTAATTAACTTAAAATTCGACATGCATGATCGACGTGTATGAAGAGAATATCTAATTCAACAGTTGGATTGATAAAATATTATTCTTACAAAAAATTATTGATTGATATTGTAAGAATAAAAAGTTTTACACTAGATGTTATAAATCCCTTTCATATATATATATATATATATATAAAGCTTTGATCATGTGTGGGATATCCTGTTCGATCACAGCCGTCCGTGAGCGACACGCACGGGTCCGTGAATGCGCCCGTGTTGCTCACGAACGACCATGATCGAACAGGATATTCCAGGATATCCCACACATGATCATCTATATATATATATATATATATAGATATATATAATTCTGTGCATGTATTAAGAACTTACTTTACTTTGTTTTTCCCCTTGTTTGGGTCTTCATTTTTTTAATGGCATTAGTTGAAAGATGCACGTGACAATTCACGATAGCACAAGGGTGTTGTACACGCAACCATAGTAGAATATTAACCTTATACTTGCATAGTTTTATATATTTTTTAATTTGCTCACAACTGTTTGTTTAATTTCAAATTAATTGGATATTTTAGTTTATTATATATTTTAAAACGAGCTTCACATGGTCAAGCCCTTTGGAGAAAGTCAAGTGTTATTGCTAATGCCTTCTCCTAGTTTTGGGCGCGATTGCCCAAAGGGATCGTATACCCTCTTCCTCTAATCCTCTCCTTTCAGTTTACAGAATATGAGCTCCAGAGATGAATCCTTGATGATTCTCCTTTAGATTTTCAATACCTCATACCTTAAGTCTCACAAAAGGTATAAAATGGGAGCATATTGTGTTCATCCTCTTGTTGGAAGGAGTCGTTTGAAGGAGCTTTAGAAGTCACATGGGATTTGCTAGCAATCACTACAGGATATATGTAATAGTGGTTTACTTGAGGAGATCATCAACATGCAACATCGGTTGATGGGTAGTCTTGATTCTGTATGTATGTCTTCTAATGAGTTTTGTATGTTTCCTTTATAGTGCATTTGGATCCATGGTTTTTTACCCAAGTATGGGGTTTTTCCACGTAAGTTTTTTTTTTTTTTTTTTTTTTTCATGGGTTGATAAGTGTAAGTGTCTAGCTTTAATTTGATTTAATTTTTAGATTGCGTAAATATTGTGCTTAACATATTCACCCCCTCTCTAGGTTTCTAATTAGTAAATCCATAGTATATTGATTAAATCATTAAAGCAATTTTTCACCATCTTAAGATTTCTAGGAGCTTGCACACATGCACAAATTAAACTATTAATTTCTCTACTTTCTTTCAGAAATTGTAAGACAAATTCTAGATAATTTCAAAGGAGCTGGTCTAACCAAAGAAGCAGACCAACAAGGGTGGACTCCACTTCACTATGTGGCACACTTGGGTTATTCTTCGATGGTAGAGCCATTGCTAGAAGTTGATACATCTGCAGCTTACTTCGCAGATACAGATGGCAAGAGGACAGCCCTTCACATTGCAGCTCAGTCAGGAAATCAGGACGTAGTGAAGAAACTCATACGTTGTTGTCCGGATTGTTGTGAACTAGTTGACAAGAGAGGTTGGAATTTTCTTCATTTTGCAGTAGACAGCGGGAATATCAGCATAGTCAATGTTGTCTACAGATATTATCTTCTTTTAAATGAGAAGGATAATGAGGGGAACACACCTCTCCATCTGCTTGCCAATCACCGTGGACTTGGCATTTGGGACCACAGGTGGGACGTTGCTGACTTCATAAAGCACCCTAGAGTCGATAAGATGGCCTTGAACAGGGAAAACCTGAGCGCTCTAGACATCATTAGTGCTAATGCTACGTGGGATGTAAAATGGAAGGTAAGGCCATTTGACTTTCTTTTGCACGAATGACTTCACAGTCAAAAGGTATTGAACAAAATTAAAAGAACGAATTTATTTATCCAAATTGGTCATTTTCTACAAGAACCCCAAAAAAAAAAAAAAGAAAAAAAAAAAAAAGAAGCTAGCTTGACCGTTGCTTTTGCCATCTTCTATCAACTATTTGATGTGATAACATAAGATCAACATAATAACCAATGTAGCATCCTATATCACCTGTCATGTTAATCCTATTGATAAATTATTGTGCTGACATGACATGATGACATAACATAGTGTGTTGCTAACATGATAAATATTAACACGTAACTTACCACATTAAGTGATAGATGCATGAAAGATGATATAATGGGCAATGAGAACAGTAACATTCTATGTACAATTAATATATACGGTTGAAAAGGCCATTGTATTCTTTATGATAACATAGCTGAAGGAGTAATACACGGGTGGATCCCTCCGCTGTGGCACTACCCCAATTTTCAAAAGGGAAATACTTTTTCGCCGATATTTTTCACTACCTTATTCATAGGATCTTTTATTATTATTATTATTATTATTATTATTATAAGAAAATGAGAATATATTAAGAAACTTCCAAAAGCAAGGCCATTCCAATCCCTATTTCCTCAAACAAAATAAAGCATGGTAAGTCAGAGATGGTATTGAACTAAAACAATTATATGAGTGAATAAGCTGGGTGAATAGAATGGGCGAAATAGCATATTGTTCTGGATTGGAATGGGTAAAATAGCATTGTTCTTTTCAAAAACCCATGTCATGCTTTTTATATTGACCTGAACTAGTAACCAAATGCACGCACTCTAACATGCACCACAGTCCACAGCCATCATACCCATTGCTCCACGTACCCCTAATTTTTACAAAACATGATGCCTCATATAGGGTCCAAAATTGAGTCACGCTTTATCAAGACTTGCATTCTGGGGATTGAGTTACGTTGTGATGGCAATTAATTTTTAGGATAGCCTAATTGGTTTTCATTAATTTCTTTCTCGAGAATGATCCAGACAAATAATGTTTTGCAGGGACGCATTACTAAATACTTGGGGAGGGCCGGTGCCAAAAAAGGTGGGCAAAATATAACCTACGAAGATGTTGATAAGGGAGGAAAGGATGACGTCCACGCTACTCACTTGAGTCAAATCAAGAAAGCAAAAGAGACCCATTTAATAGTGGCCACACTCATAGCAACCGTGGCCTTTGCCGCAAGTTTCACCATGCCCGGTGGTTACAGCAACACGGGCACTCCAGCTTTGGCTAGAAAAGCCGCTTTCGATGCTTTTGTTATTTCAAACGCCGTAGCCATGATGCTTTCGAGTTCTGCAGTGTTTATTTACATTTTCTTGGCGATGCCTCTTGGTGACGACGGCAAGTTCTTAGATTTCTTTTCATTGGCCGCCTACCTCAATATATTTGCCATTGGAGCAATGATGGTTGCCTTCATGACGGGCCAGTACGCAGTGTTAGGACATTCTTTAGGGCTTGCCACTTGTGTCATTGCTAGCTTCTTCTTCTTATTCTATTATCAGCTTTTTTTAACTTCATATGGTGAGGCCTCTTTTTCCGGCCTACTTTCGAAAGCACTACAGACTTCGCTCGACCTATCTGTGAAAGCCCGTGAGAAAGCCCGTGGCGCTTTCTTTGCCGTAATTCAAAAAAGGAGGTCTCCATTGGCACCCAAAAACTTGCTTTTCATCCCTTTCGCAATCCTACTTTTGGTTGCCATTGGCCCTTTCCTCATTTTATTTTTGGTGGCTGTGATTGCCTTTGGTGGTTTTGTTATTATATTGGCAGTGCCAGGTTTGGCAATAGAAATCATGTTAAGGAATTAATGGTAAAGGTTCGGAACTTTGGATTGGGATTGCACTAGCCTACGGGCTAGACTGCCTAGGGTGGGGTTTTGCAGAATATATGCTTTTTTTTTTTTTGGAAGCACTTATAAGGGCATTCTTAATTTCTTTCTTTCTTCCCTTATTAATTTCTCTGTGCTAGGTATGTTTCACATGCTGAACAATATTTAAAAATAAAATATCTATTCACCACTTTTTTTCCATCCACATTTTTTACATTATTTGAAAAACATATTTTAGATAAATTAGGAAGAAAATGAACATATGTGGACTTGTGTTTTTGTGGTAGTGATTTATATACAATAAATTTGGTATGATTTCATTTATTGTAAACACTTTCATCCACAGCTCCCGCTATAAAAATTGATTAAATTGCTGAACTTGCCCTTAGAGCCCCATTTGAAGCGTTCTTTCTCCACCCTCTCTCGTTGTTCTAATTTACCAAAAATAAAAATAAACATAAAAATAAAAAAGAGATCTGCATAGAGGCATATGTATAAAAGCTAAGCCCTTAGAATAGCTCACAGGATTGGAAAATCTCTGCATAGGTGAACGCGAGTCCCATAAATTTCTGACTTTTGCCATCTAAAGATAAAATGACTAAAGAGACTATCATTTTCTTTAATGTTTAGCTTTAAATGTCTTGAATGTTAATGCTTGGAGCATCATATGGGTGATTGACCCCAGGTCAAGATAGGTGAGTCAATGATGCAAAAAGATTTCTATATATTCATAATTTTGGTAAGCGTTTGGAATTTGCACCCACCACTTCGATACGGCACAACCACACTCATTTATCAGAGAAGATGAAACTTTTTGGAACATGGTATTCCCCTAATGGACAAACTTGTATATCACCGCAATACCAATTTCTAAGGAAATTTAAGATGAAAATATTATGATTCTAATTTCTTTTCACTTATTAAAAAGTAGAAAGGGGATAAAAAAACTTGGTGCTTCGAATGTGCATACTTGATTTTATAGCATGAGAGAGAGCAAGAGAGAGAGAGAGAGATTGTTTTATCATTACTGCGAGAGAGTAATATACAATTTACATGAAAATGTTTTAATTCCAATTTCTAAGGAAAAATAACAAAAAGAAAGGTGGAAGAATATTGTGACTTGAATGTGCATACTAAATTTTGGAAAGAGAGAGAGGCAAAATGAAATAGAACAAAAAAAGTAGAATAGGAAGAACCTTGCATGTGTTTCGAATGGACCATTATTATTTTTTTTTTTTGGCATAAGAAAAGAGATTTCTTTTATCATTATGGCAAAAAACTTGTATACATTTCACATGAAAATGTTTTATTTGATTGCAATTTCTTTTGACTGAAATAAAAGAAAAAGGCAAAAGATGAAAGGAAAAGTTGGTTCGAATCTTGTTCTTAGAATGTGTATACTCAATTTTTGTATTATGAGAGAGAGAGAGGAGAAAAATAACCAAAAAAAAAAAAAAGTATAAGTATCGTATTGCTTTGAATGTGCGTAGTAACTAGTAAGGAATAAAGTGGGTGTGAGTTGGACTAGTGAAATTAAGAGCAAAGAATAATACTTTCTAAAGTGAGCTTCAGTGGGCTGGCTTTGTTGTCTTCTTCTCGAGCCTTCCTCGTGGTTCATGAGTAAAAGATGGAAGCGGTTCAAGGGTTCTATCTAGAATCAATTTCGTATATGGGTTAATGTGTGAACGATGGCTCGCTGTTGGGTAACCCAGGGCCCGCAGGTGCGGATAGCGCGATTATAGAGTAGAGACCCATAATAGAGACGGATTGTGGGCTTCGTTAGAAAAGTGGGTACCAGCAACAATGGTGTAGCTGAATCATGTCCCATGTGCTTCAACTTGCATGGAATAAAAGAATTAGGGAATTGCAGCCGGATCTGGCCGCTCAAAAGAATAAAAAAAATGTTTGGGATTAACCGAAAAAAGAAAATAAAGTAGAACCCTTGCAAATTTCAAAAATGTGGATTCCAGTCATTATTCCACGTCACCGATTATATGTAGTAGCACTTTAAACAGAGTTTTAAATGCAATGCTATTTCATCTATTTTTTTTTTTAATTATTAAAATATCAAAAGTTCTGAGATGTTTATGTATTTGACTAATGCCTCATAATTACATGTAATCTTTTCCATCCCTTGAAGTATGGGGGTTAGCAGATAATATTCCTTATGTTTTAATTTTGTTAATGTGCCCTTGGAAGACAAAACCAACCGTCGATGACTACCCAATTGGCTGATTCTGGTGATTTTGGGCTAATATGGATCCATTAACGGTGTCACGTGCGTAGTCACATGATTAATTTTCGTCAAATTTCACCAATGGCGAGTGACAGTGGGACACATTGATAAAAATTAAAACATAAGGGAGGCACAATGACAAATTAAAATATAAGGGGGGTTATCTATTGACCTCTCATACTTCGGGGGGTTATCTGCAATTTACCCTAAATAAAAATCGACCTAAATAAAATCGACCCTGCTAGAGTAAATTCTTAACTCCACCATTGCTCTTGTGATCAATATAATGGAATTAATGGAAATATGCACTTTGGAGCACAATAACATCAGGATCCTGGATTGCAGCAAACACAGTTTGGGGGCAAATATTATCTTCTTGCCTTCGTAATGATGCATACAATACTTTTCGACAGAGAGTCAGAATCCAGACACAAATTTCAATTTTCATGTCAAAATTGGACCCTCTATATCTAATTATGAATTTACTGAAACAATTTAACAGAGAACGAAACGGCAACATTTAGTTGTTAGCATATGGTACCATACATCTGACAAGTATATTTCTCTAATAAAATATGAATTAATAAGACAGGTAGAGAAACTAAAGGTAAAAAGATTAAAAACTTTGAGAATTGAATGAAATATGCATTTGACCAACAGCCACAATCTTCAAGAATTAAACAATATTTGACAAATAATGCTTTATAAAAAAAAAAAAAAACAATAATAATAATAAATAAATAAATAAGGGCTCTTTGCCTTTGTGGCATTTATCTGTTGAGAGCAGAGATGAAGCCAAAATAATTATTTTAGCGTATGCTATGAAATATCATGTACATGGTAGCATATGTCTTAGTAGTTAGTACCCAGAGAAAAACAAAAAGATTTTGGTCACACATATTTTGTTGAGCAAACAGAAGATATATGATTTAAAAAGAGAAAAAGAACAGAGACTCAGGAAACCCAAATTCAGGCCAAACCGGCACTCTAGCACAATCCTTGGGATTTGCCATGTAAGTTTTCCTAAAACCAAAGTTTCTAATAGAATTTCTCTCTTCATAGAAGAACATATTTGGGAACTTGTTTAATTTTTTTTCCTTTTCTTCTGGCTTGTTTGGATGAAGGGAAAGCAAAATTAGAGAAAACCAATGGTTTTTTTTTTTTTTTTTTTTCTATGAGTATTATATTTTTTTAAAAAAAAACATGGGCCAACTGGTTTGAGGACAAACAGGCTACTGCCTCTGGTTATTGAAAAGCCACAGGGGAAAGATAAGGAGATTTATGGAGGAAAACCTCTGGCTGAGAGAGAGAGATTATGATTATGCTCATGTTATTTTGTTCAATCTTCCAATTCTTCTAAAGAATGAAAACAAAAAAAATTACTCCGTCTTAATTATAAAGATAGGTCATATTTGCTTCTTTTTTCTTCTTTTTTTTTTTTTTTTTTGTCCCAAAATGTTTGTTTATTTTAAAGAATCAAATCATAATTTTTTTTGGAATTTTACATACTACCCTTTGTTATTTTAAAAATTACTTTCAACACAAAAAATAATAAAAGGTAATTTTGGAAAAATAGAATTTAGTAAAGGACAAGTTAATGAAATGATGTTTTTTCTAAAATTACATGTTTTGTCAAACATGACATATCTTTATGTGATAAAGTGAGTATTTCTTTACCTTTTTTCATTATCCAAACAGGGCAGGTCAATTCCTTAACCTTTTATGATATATAAATAAGTGATTCTAGAAAAAAATAAAAAGTAACGTGTTGCTTTTAATATTACAAAACACACAACACATACGGTGAGCATCGTGCTGCCTTGAATGAGCATACTAATTAGTAAAATTAAGAAGTAACGAATAAAACTCCCTTTGGAATAAAGTGGGTGTGAGTTTGCTTTTACAATCGATAATACTAGTAAAATTTAGAAGCAACGAATAATACTCTCTAGTGCAATCCTTGGGATTTGCCAAAATAATTATTTTAGCATATGCTATGAAATATCATGTATATGGTAGCATATGTCTTAGTAGTTAGTACCCAAAGAAAAACAAAAAGATTTTGGTCACACATATTTTGTTGAGCAGACTGAAGATATATGATTTAAAAAGAGAAAAAGAACAGAGACTCAGGAAACCCACATTCAGGCCAAACCGGCACTCTAGTGCAATCCTTGGGATTTGCCATGTAAGTTTTCCTAAAACCAGAGTTTCTATTAGAATTTCTCTCTTCATAGATGAACATATTTTGGAATTTGTTTAATTTTTTTTTTTTCCTTTTCTTCTGGCTTGTTTGGACGAAGGGAAAGCAAAAATTGGAGATAATCGATGGTATTTTTTTCTGAGTATTATATTAAAAAAAAAAAAAGAAAAAAAAAAGGGCCAACTGGTTTGAGGACAAACAGGCTACTGCCTCTGGTTATTGAAAAGCCACAGGAGAAAGATAAGGAGGTTTATGCAGGAAAACCTCTAGCTGAGAGAGAGAGAGAAAGTATGATTATGCTCATGTTATTTTGTTCAAACTTAATTCCAATGCTTCTAAAGAACGAAAACAAAAAAAAGTACTCCCTCCATCCTAATTCTAAAGATAGGTCATATTTGCTATTTTTTTTGTCCCAAAATGTTTATCTATTATAAAAAGTCAAATCATAAATTTTTTTTTTAAAAATTTTCTACTTTGTTATTTTAAAAATTACTTTCAACACAAAAAAGTAGGAAAGGGTAATTTTGGAAAAATAGAGTTTAATAAAGGATAAGTCAATGAAATGATTATTATTCTAGAATTGCTTATTTTGCTAAACATGACCTATCTTTATGGGACAAAGTGAATATTTCCTTACCTTTTTTCATTAACCAAACAGGGCAGGTCAATTCCTTAACCTTTTTATGATATATAAATAAGTGATTATAGCTAGAAAAAAATAAAAAATAACGTGTTGCTTTTAATATTACAAAACACACAACACATAGGGTGGGCATCGTGCTGCCTTGGATGAGCATACTAATTAGTAAAATTAAGAAGTAACGAATAAAACTCTCTTTGGAATAAGGTGGGTGTGCGTTTGCTTTTGCAATTGATAATACTAGTAAAATTTAGAAGCAACGAATAATACTCTCTAAAGTGGGCTTAATTGGGGCGGCTTTGATACCTCCTTCTTGAGCCTTTCTTGTGGTTAAAGATGGAAAAGTTATGTTAACGGATTCGAGAGAAGTGTAGGTTAGGTGTTGCTTTGAATGTGCACACTAACGGATAAAGTTGGTTGATGTGAGTGCGTTTGCTCTTACAATTGACAACGCTAATAAAATTAAGAAGCAAAGAATAATACTCTCTAAAGTTGGCTTAAGTAGGCTGGCTTTGTTTTGTTCCTTCTTGGGCCCATCCTCGTGGTTCATGGAATCATGGTTAAAAGATGGAAACTTTAGGTTTACAGAATTACAGGTTATATCTATCAATTCTGTATAGGAAAACAGTAAGTTGTCCGATTTTTTTGTCCAAATGCTCTTGCTTAAATGATATGACAACTAGGGGTGTTAATGGTTCGGTTTGGTTCGGTTTTAGGGGAGATTTCAAACCAAACCATTATACTTCGGTTTTGTTCCTCCCAAACCAAAACCAAACCATATTATAAAAAAACCAAACCAAACCAAACCATTATATTTCGGTTTGGTTCGGTTCGGTTTCGGTTTTAACCTATCAAGTAACAATAAATAATTGAAAATGAAAAAAATGACATGCCAAACTCCAAATAAAAACATTAAGCATTACATTAGCAACTAAAAAAAACAAACATTGTATCAAAATAGAAACATATTGACATATATCAATATGTCAATATCACACACAACATTAATACACACAACATAAATAGCTAGTTTAATACCTGCCAATCTAAAAAAGGGAAAACAATAAGAAACTTAAAATCAACAAAAACAAGCCCATTACCTATTTTTCCCTTATTAGAATTGGGAATTTACAAACTTTAAGTTTATATATATCTATATATATATATATATATATATATATAAAATATATTTTTCGGTTTTTTCGGTTTTTCGGTTTGGTTTAGTTTTTTAAAACTGAAAACCAAAACCAAACCAATTGAGTTCGGTTTTCTAAAATTAAAACCATAACCATACCTAATGACAAAAAAACCAAACCAAACCAAACCGCCCGGTTCGGTTTGGTTCTCGGTTTTAACCAAAACCATTAACACCCCTAATGACAACCTTAACTTTCAGCCTTAAATTTTTTATCAATTGGTTATCCAATATATTGATACATCATTTAATTTGGGTAAAAAAGACTTGGGTGTAACAGTAAGAAATTTCAAATTTTCCCAGAAAATCATCATCTCCTTCAAGAGAAAATTAAAAAAAAAAAAAAAAAAAAGAAAAAAAGATCCAGGGGAAGAAAACCATATTTACAGAAATAGAGAGAAACCCACCCTACAACTTGGCGACAGCCTCTATTGTAGCGCTGGATATTCATCAAAACCATGTGCTGGAAATTCAACGATTTCTACCTAAATGGTGAAAAAGAATAAAACAATTGTTAGTAGAAGATGAAGACGACAATCTGCAACAAGAGGCGGGGCGGGTATCTTATGGAGAAAAATATGTAAATGTTTAATTGGAAGACAAAACACATAGCTAAACATATTTGATATGCACGTTGTGCAAACAATTTTCACCCATTTATAGTGGTGGACAACGTTTTACCAAATGCAATTACTTACCTTTAGTCTCACATTGATAATAAACTATGGATAGCTTACACATAAAATGCACATTATATATGGAATTTTGATACATTTAATAGTATTCGGGGCGGGACGGGCCAAATATAGCAATTCTCAGTCCCGTTCTTAACCCGATTCGGGTTGAAGATGTAAATCACATTTTTGTCCCACTCTTGCTTATACATATACCATCCCTGTCCCATTAGGGGCGGGATGAGTCGGGTTCCTTGACAAACCCATCCTATTGCCATCCCTACCTATACATTCACCCCTTTGGAAGTATTGCCCAAATGGGATGCGGTTGAAAGTACTCCTTTAATAATAACTAATAAGGATTGGTTTGAATTAAGTGGGTTTGTTGTTTAATTTGTCTTTCCCATTGTATCCTTATGCATAAAGAGGATCTCAACCAAAAAAAAGCGTGTACTTTCTCCCTATCCCACTACTAAAAAAAAATATTAATACAGGATCTCAACCAAAAAGAAAATTATTCGTAGAAAGCCGGCTAGCTAATTCAAAGGAGTAGTTATTTTTTTATTTATTTTTTTTTTCTTCATAAAGTGAGAAAAAAAAAACACTAACACCTAAACAAAGTCGACCCTCACGGATATAGAAATATCTCTCTTAGATTCTCTTGCTCTAATCTTTCTCTCATCTTTATATATATATATATATATATATAGATGATGATCAGGTAAGCATGTGCTGATATAACATATATCAACACCCGCATTGAGAGTTGTACCATGTGCATTAGTGGGATATGAGGTACATTAGACCAATGCAAGGGGTACAACCCTCAATGCATAGTACTGATATAACTTATATATAAAACCATACATTTTATTGAACAAATACACATTATCTAAACTCATTCTATACATTTCATACCTCCAATTAGTACATTAGAATAGTTATTATTATTTTTTAAAAGAAAATAATCTAAAATTGGACAGCATTAGGAAAACCCATGCTATAATTACAACATGGGAGACAACAAGTATTTCATGCAATCTTATGACTTCCAATGATACTATAGTAGTTTAATTGTTAGTTTCAATCCAGTCTTGTATATTATATTAAAGCAATCTGTACATTATCCATTCTCACATATATTTTATATCCCCATTTAATACATTAGAATCTAAATTGTAGAATAGTAGGTAACCCCATGATATTACGGCATGGGGTATTTTTTAAAGCAACTTAAATAATTTTTTATGCATTTTTATTAATTTTATGTAATAATTATCTCATTAAATGAGTCCTAAGATATGCTTTTACTGCACACGTTAACAAAATCCGAAGGACAAATACAAGGGAGAAAACAAAGGATGCAGACACAATAAAGAAGCCACGAAGACAAATGAAATCAGACAATAATACAGGTTATCCTAAGCCAATGTGGAAGGTACCGTCCATGTCAGACGAAGTCACAAAGGTACCTTCCATAGTCGCTCATGCATTCCTCAAGGAGGACGGGTGATGCGATGATGCCTTTAAGTACAAAAGCTAATTTACCATAATGTTCACTAGTCCTGTCAAAGTTCTTTCCTCCCTCCTTATGATCTCGCACTCTGGCACTCCACTGGATGGACGATAAGAACCAGTGTCTTTCTCACCTCTCTTTTCAAGTCTAATCTCCAGTTTTCCCGGAAGAACAATAACCAAGTGTTTGTAGCCTCTCTCATCTCGCAAAGCCTAGTCAGGTACGCTTCTCTCCTCTCTCATCTTCCATTTCTCTTGATTTATAACTTTTCTCCCCCTGTTATGGTGTTTGATTTTTTTTCTTTGTTTTTTTTGGGTTCAAATATTGTGTTTGATTGGTAATTGCTTTAAATGATATGGGTGAATAGATGAAGAATGGCAACTTTGTATCGAAATATGGCTAAATCAGGTGTATAGATTTATACCATGGGAGGCTTATGCTTAAGAGCAGCTTTGTGAGTTTCTAGCTCTTTGATTGTGTGAAACATTGTTTTTGATTTCTAAGAACAAACTCCAACGGGTCATGCAAACCGTGAGGCAAAGCTATATTTGCCTCAGGGTGTGCAATACTCCCTTCTCCAACGGGGGATGCATTTGGTGAAGCAAATCTGCGACGTCACCAGATTACCCTCCAAAATCACAACCGAAGCAATGCATTTTTTCCCGGGAAAAAGAATGATATTTTCTTGCCAACCAAATAGAAATTCAAGGACAAATCATCCGAAATGCATAAACAATTGCATGATTGAAAACATGGAAAGCAATATATATATATATATATATATATATACACACACACACATACATATCACTCTCCGATGTGGGTATCGAAGCTTGGGGTGGATTGCAGAGAGAAATAGGGGTAAAGGGTGGGTAGATCCTCCGCCCAAGGTCATCTTCGGTCGCCGTCGGCGGCTCGAGGCTGTCGATCCTCGAACGATCGACTTCTGGTTCTAAGTGGGTTTGCTCGAGAGAGGAGTGAAGATCCAGGTGTAAACCTGGTGCTCGAGAGCGTAGATCTGGGTTTAAACCATGGGTTGCGGTGGATTTGCTTGGTTGCATTGAGAGAGAGCTTCGGGAGGTGGGTTCATAAGGGTGGTGAGGTTTCGGGATGGAGGATGGGTGGGAGAAGAGAGACAGGAGCCAATGAAGAAGGCAGTGGGTCATGTTTTGGGCAAAAATTCCATGTAACTGTGTGATATGGCTAGGTGGTATACATGCCAATCAGATTTAAGTGAGAAAGTAAGACCAACAAATACAATGGTACTCCCACTCTGATTGGTTTGCGATACCACCTGGTTATATCACAGTTACATGGAAGTTTTATTCTTCGTTTTGCTCCCTATCTATAGTCTCCCATTTTTTTGGACCCTGTCTATAGTCTTCCATTTTTTCTTTTTTTCCTTTAGTTGTGCTTTATTTTATTCAGTACTCCGTATTTTTTCTTCTGTAAGTTTGATTAAAGATTTTTAAATTTTTTTTTTTTTTTTTTGAGTAAGTTAGAAATTAAGGAGTTATAAGTAGTGGGAGGTGGAGATATGGTAATCGATACGAAGGAAATGGTACATAGTTGAAAAACGGAAAAAATAATGAGGTAAAAACTTAGCTCACATGCATTAGAGATGCGTTTCTAATTGTAGTAAGGTGGAAAATGACTTTGCGACAACATCACTTGTATATCAGATGTATTGGGGTTGCTTTAAGGTTAGTTGAGGCCTACTTCTGTATTTAGCCCTCATTTTGGGGCTGTTTCTTCTCTTTCAGGTGGTTTTGCCCTTAGTTTGAGGGGTATGAACTCTTAAAGTAAATATTTCATGATTCTCCGAAAATCCATGTAGTGGCCCTGTAAGTGCAAACAGTCCAATAGTGGGCCGGAAAATATATTCATGATTCTGAAAATCTACTAGCTTTATAGCCAATCGCTGGATAAGGCTTGTGGGTGGCCGCATTGGACCTGTCCTTTTCCATAAAAATATACTCCTTGTGTCCTAATTTATTTGAGCTACTTTGACTAATCATGCATATTAAGGTGATCTTGTTAATGAATCTTTATGTCACTCGTTAATTTGAACTTTTTAATTTGACTCTTGTTTTATTTTGGATTTTGTCCAAAGTACTTTAATTTTAAATGTAGAAAAAGGTATATTGTGACAATAAAAATAATTATTGGTCTTAATTTTTGACAATGAACAAATATTATGGGACTTCTCAAAATGAAAATTATTATAAAAGAAAGTAAGAGGGAGGAAGGGAGTAGTTACCAACAACTTATCTTACAATATACTGAAAATCCAAGATTGCATGTACTGACATTATGGGGATAAATTTCCAATCAAGCTCTAACGTTCTCGCCCATAATTCTTCTAGCCTTTGCTGCGCTGATCAAGTGGCTATTATAAATACACATCAATTTGTTTCCAAATATCTGAAGTCAAAAAATTGGTATTGTCTTGTCTGCAAGCCATTCTTGAAATTGAAATGAAGAATGAGAGGCATGAGGGAACTAGAAGGGGAGCAAACAAAGTGAGAAAAGCTCGAGATTCTTGTTCCTTTTCATTTTTCAGATGAGGGTGTTTTAGTCATCCCAACATGTAATGGGCTGCGTGTTGGCTTTTGAATAGTGGGCTAGAGAACGGGGATAGGCTCCCGGCCCAGAAGATCTGGATTCAACAAAACACTTACGCATTTAGTGACAGAAAAAATGCTGCCACTAAAATCTAACACCATTAGCGATTAAAATTTAAATGAGTCACTAAATATTTTTACCCGCCAAAGTTCTATGGCGTTGAATTAGGGGCAATTATTTATGGCGAAATATTTAGTATATATCTATGTTGTGTGAGGGTGTGTATATGTGCGTGTGCGTGCATGAGAGAGAGAGAGAGAGGGAGATTGCTTCATCATTATGGCAAGAGACCTATATACATTGTACACAAAAATGTCTACATTAATTCTAATTTCTCTTGGCTAATTGCAAAGCAAAAGGAAAATGAACAAAAGAAAAATTGGTATAACTTTTTAGCCGGTCACCAATGTCTGCCATAAAAGGGCCATGCGTCATAACAAATGAGAAGCTGTACGACTCAACTCCAACATAATCACTCTGATATAGGTGGGTACTTGATTTTATATGGGGGGAAAATTTCATGGTTATGGCAAGAGGTCTATATATATTTTCATGAAAATGTCTTATTTTTAGGTTCTTTTGATTGATTGAAAAGCAAAACAAAATTGAGCTCAATAAAAGGACAAAAAAACTTATGCTTGAATGTGTAGAGGTTCGCATGTGAATTTGTGTCATATTGGCAAAATAAAAGATAGAAAAGTCTTAATACATAAGTAATGGGCTTATCATCAATAGGTTTAGGGCTTTTGTGTAAGAACAAGTTTTGGACTTGTATATTGGGCCTAGTGTGTAGATTTTGGACTCTCCTAGCTATCTCCCTAGCTAACAAGACCAAGCAGTGGTTGGAATCGCGGTCTTTCAACTATTGGGTTGTCTTACATCATAAGAATAGATGAAAGAAAATACCTTAATTTTAAAGTAATGGGCCCACCACTAATAGCGGCAGGCCTTTTGTGTGGATATGAGTTCCAAACTTATATTGGGCTTGGTGTGTGGATTTGGACTCCCCTATCTCCTGAGTAGAATATGGCAAGCGAGAGGCCTACATATTAACATATATATTTAAGATTTAAATTTAAGTACTAAAATTCAATTCCAATTTCTTTTGCTGATCAAAAAGTAAAGACGGTAAAAAGAAGTAGAACCTTGTGCTTCAAAGGTGCTTACTTGATTTTATGGCAAGAGAGACAGAGAGGCAAAATGAAAGCGAATAAAAAGGAAGAATTGGAAGAACGTTGTGTCAAGAATGGATTTTTTTCCTTTTTTATTTTTTTGTGCAAAAGACAAGATTGTTTCTATCATTATGGCAAAAAACATGAAAATGTTTTGAATGGATACTCAATTGCTTGAAATAAAAGAAAAGGGAAAAAGAGCAAAGGAAAAATTGGTAGAACGTACCTAGTTCTTTTATGTATATGCATACTCAATTTTGTAGTATGAATGAGAGAGAGAGAGAGAGAGAGAGAGAGAGAAAGGGAGAGATTCAACATTTTGGTGAGAAACCTACATATATTTTTACATTTAAAAATAAAAATAAAAATAAAAATAAAAGAGAAAAGCATCATAGAAATCATAACATCCCAACTAGGTTGGCACCCTATGATTCCAATCATGTGCTCACTACTCCAAATATTTTTACATGAAGATGTCTCAATTCCAATTTGTTATGGCAATTATAAAAGCAAAAGTAAAATGAACAAAAGAAAAAGTGGGACTTGTTGGAATTTTTAAAATTGCAAAACTCTATTTTAATTTGGTGAGAGGCCTACATACATTTTTACATGAAGATGTCTCAATTCCAAATTGTGGTCGCCATTATAAGAGCAAAGGGAAAATGAACAAACGAAATAATGGAACCTGTTAGAGTTTTAAAATTTGCAAAACTCTGTATTTTAAAACAGATATGTGCATCTTTTGTTTTCAACCAATAGGGCATATTTTAGGGTCGTGTCTGTTCCATATAAATTCAGAACATTCTCTCTCACTTTCCATTTGCCAAAACGTTTAAAAATCACTCTTTCTCTCTTCTACCATTCTATTCATACTGTTTTCTTATTATATTATGAGTTTTTGGGTTAATATCTACACTTGGTACCTTGTTTGCCGCAAACGTGCATTGTGGTTCAAATATCCTGTAAGGAATTTAGGTTGTATTTCGAAGTCATGTGCGACCACCAAATCCCACATATAAAGAGATGTCTACTGTTTTAGGATAGCGAATGGTGTATCTCTAAGATTTTCTAATATTTTCACAGGCTATGTTTTTTCTCTAATTAACTATTTTATTTAATTTGATTGTTTTAATTATATTCTCTAACCTGTCCACTATATAAATCCATAATCTGTTCATATTTTGCCTTCAATTCTGACTGATTTAATTTCGTCAAATCATTAGATTCATGTATTTTTGTGTTTATTCAATTGTTCAGAAATTGTTTCTCTGGCAATTTAAAGCCAAAAAAATAATGCAAGAGCGTTCTACTTCGACGGGTATGAAGCAACCAGAGAATATTACACGCATGGATCGTAGTCTGTATGAGGCCGCAGCAAAAGGTGACATTAATGACTTCAAGGACTACGCAGATCTTCTTCTCCTTCGAACCCCAAATAAGAACACACTTCTCCATATCCACATCACCGCCCAAAGTGAAGATCCAATTAAAAAAAAAACGGCCCAATGTGAAGAAACGGAGTCCACACCTAATTTTAGCCAAAAGGCTGAGGAATGTATAGAAAAGGAGTCCACAAGCTTCGTGGAAGAGATCCTTAGGATGTGTCCGTCACTCTTATCGGAGGCTAATGCAAATGGCGAAATTCCATTGGCAGCAAGGTACGCATGGGCGGACGGAGGTGGAGAGAGGGGTCAATCGACCGTCTCATTATTTTTTTATTTTTTATTTTTTATTTTTTTGAGTACATTTTTTTTTATAATTACAAATTTGATCCTCCCAAAATTATCTTTTACTCCCAAAAATTTAGGCATTTTCTAAATTTGACTCTCCCTCAAAACTCAAAAATCAAAATCTTTTTTATTTTCTAATTTTTTGAATAATTTCAAATTTAATCATCCCAATTTTTTTTTTTTTACTCCCAAAAATTTAACCCTCTTGCTAATTTGGCCATCCCACAAAAGTTAAAAAAATCAAAAGCCCTTTTGTTTTCTTCTTCCTCTATTGCCATTTGTTTGCACTAATTTAATCAATCACAAATATTTAGGTAACATATTTAAAGTAATGCCATGTCAATTAATTTATTTAACTTTTTAATTTTATCCTTCATAATAGAATGACAAAAAGACTAATTTTTCAAGGGAAAATATAATATATGGAGGGTATTTCAAAAGAGGAAAATAATTAATTAATTTGATTTTTAAAAATAGACAAATATTTTGAGACATCCTTAAAATGAACTATGTGAGCAAACAAATTGGGACGGAGTAACTTTTAGTCTCAAATTTTTTTAAGAATAAATTACACTTTATTGATTCCTCTTATATTATAAGACCAAAAATCATTTTTTTTAAATGAGTCAAAGTCTTGATCCACTAAGACTAATTTTGTGGTTCAACTTTCAAGGTATGGGTTTTCTAATACGGTAGAAATCCTCATTAAGCATGCAAAAAAAGATCTCGAGAAAGGGGAAGTGAAGATCCTGAGCATGACCAATAAATACAAAGACACAGCCTTGCACGAGGCGGTACGGTTCAATCACTTTAAGGTAGTGAGTCTATTGACCAAAGAAGACCCTCATTTGTCAAATTCGGCTAATTTGGCTGGTGAGACTCCATTGTACCTGGCTGCGGAGAGAAGCTTTGATATGTTGGTGTTTGAAATATTGGAAAATTGCCCATCGGCAGCTCATGGTGGCCCCAGTGGTAGAACTGCTTTGCATGCCGCTGTAATTAACAACAACGAAGGTAGTGGTAATAAGAGTGGTGCTATATCCATAGGATTTATATGAGGTATTCATATTTTTAAAATAAAAAGAGATTTATTTTTTCAATTAATTACACCCATGATCCATGCAATTGTGATATCTGCCAATAGACACATCAGTTGGATAAAATAGTTACCTTTATCATTTTCCTTATTACAATGTCATATTGCATGTCATGATTTTTTGTGACTCAATCAATATATATATTTTTTTATTAGCTAGAGATCATGCATGTATTAAGAATTTACCTTATTTTATTTTTCCCCTGTTTAGGATATATATATATAAAATTTCGTGTATATATTGAGAATTGAACTTACATTTCTTTTCTTAATTATAATGTTCTATTCTCATTAAGTGACGGGGTAGTATTGAGTTTGTATGTATGTCTTCTAACGAGTCTTATAAGTTCTTCATATACGATGCATCTAGAACGTGGTTTTTTACCTGAGTTTTGAGGTTCTCATGCATGTAAAATCTTTATGTTGTTCTTGTTGCTTTCATGGGTTCATTTTTGCGAGTGTTTGTATTTAATTTGACTTGATTTTTAAATTGGGTAAACATTTCGTTCAACCTATTAACCCCCGCTTCATGGGTAAACACTAATGCTCAACTTAATTATTAATTCTACATATATTATGTTCATCTTCTTGCTGGAAATAGTGTATGAAGGAGTTTCAAAAGCCATGCACATGGGATTTGCAAGCTTTCACTAAGGGATATATGTAGTGATGGTTTACACGAGGAGATCGTGGATAACATCAGCTCACATGGTAGTCTCAAGTCTGTATTAAGTTTGTATGTATGTCATCTAGCTATTGAGTCTTGTAATCAGGGGCAGAACTACACATGCCTTTGGGGGGGGCTTTAGCACCCCCAAAGATTAAAAATACTTTATATATTTATTTAAATATAAGTTAAATTTTTTTAAAAAATATATCAATGGCCCCCCAAATTTTTGTTTATTTCAAATATAATCTCTCAATCATAAATAAATTTTCATTCTCATGCCTATAATTTCATATTTTATTTCAAAATTTTGGATACAAAAGTTGGTAAAGTCTCAAAAAAAGGACATTTGTCATATCTTTGGAAATTCCAGATAATATGAATATTGTAAAAAAATTTAGCATGACATGTGAATTAAAAAATATGTATAAAATGTTTACTTTGGCCCCCCCCAAAAGAAATTTCTGGTTCCGCCCCTACTTGTAATTAAGTTTCCTTCATAGTACATATGAATCGTCTATGGTTTATTATCCAAGTTTAAAGGTTTTTCCATTTAAAATCTGTGTAGTTCTCATTTTCTTTCATCAGTTGATTATTGATTATTGTATGTGTTTTGATTTGATTTGACTTAATTTTTAGGTTGGGTAGACATTAGTGCTCAACCTATTGGTTAAATCATAGTAGAGATTTTTCACCGTCTTAAGATGTTTCATAGGTGCTTGTACACAGATTAAATAACTAATTTCTCGATCTACTTTATTTTAGACATTACAGAAAGCATTTTAGGGGCAAAGAAAGAGGCCCATCTAACCACAGAAGCAGACGAACAAGGCTGGACTCCGCTCCACTATGCTGCACTCTTGGATTTTTGGTGGATCGTATCGTGTTTACTAGGAGAGGATGAATCTGCAGCTTACATCGGAGATAGAGATGGTATGACAGCTCTTCACATTGCGGCTAGCAGGGGACATGAGATCGTAGTGGAACGCCTTATATCTTTATGTCCGGATTGTTGTGAACTCGTTGACAAAAATGGTTGGAATTTTATTCACTTTGCTGCAGAGAGCGGGAATCTAAACGCAATTAGATATGTCTTTGAAAATTATTCTCTTACTTACCTTTTAAATGAGAAGGATAACGAGGGGAACACACCTCTCCATCTGCTTGCCAATCATCATGGGCCAGACACTAAAGTCTACTCGTTGGTTTCCAGGCTCATAAAGCACCCTAGAGTCGATAAGATGGTCTTTGACAAGAAAAACTCGAACGCTTTAGACATATAAGTGCTAATCCTACATCCACACTAAAATGGAAGGTATGACTTTCTTGTGCATGGACTTCACAATCAAATGTTATTTAACAAAATTATTTATTAAAAAAAATGAATTCATATATTTATGAAAATAGGCTATTTTCTACAACAAAATGCTAGTTTTAATATCATTTTTACTAAATCTTTTGTCAATTGTTTGATGTGATAGTGTCAAAATGATATAATAATTGACGTGGCATCCTATAATATGAGCGAGTCTTCCATGTAATTGTGACATGGTCACATGGTGTCATGGGCCAATAAGAGCAAAACAAAGTGGGATTGTGGAGTCAAAAAGTTCTTTGACAATCTCACTCTCTCTTTCTCTCTCTCTCTCTCTATATATATAGTTTTGATTTGTTCAGCATGTGTTGATAGAAGTTATCAGTACCATGCATTATATTAGGAGTTATATCCCGTGCATTTGGTCGATGTATCTCGTAACTCACTAATGCATGAGGTATAACCTTTAATACAGGTGTTGATATAAGTTATATCAGCATGTGCTCGTGTGATCATCAACCTATATATATATATAGTGTATACAGTTTTTCTAATAATATTAAATTTGACCCTCTTGATAAAATTTTTTTTTTTTTGCTCCCAAAAAATTAATCATTTCATAAATTTGACCTCAAACAAAAGTAAAAAAATCAAACCCCTTTTATTTTATAACCTTTAGTTCTTTCTTTCTTTCTTTCTTTCTTTCTTTTTTTTTTTTTTCCCTCTCTTTTTTTATTTTTTATTTTTATAATTACAAATTTGATCCTCTCAAAAGAAAAAAAAAAAAAATTTAGTCACACAAATTTTATTTTGCTCCAAAAAAAATTAATTCATTTATAAATTTGAGCATTCCAAAAAAATCAAAACTTTTCTAACTTTTAATCCTTATTTTAGTAGGATAAATTACACTATATTCTCTTAATTATATAGGGGCAAAACTAGGGATGCAACATGGTTCGGGTAGACTCAAGGACCGAACTGGTAGGATTAATTTGGTCTGATTCTGGTTCGGTTCAAACAGTAACCGGTCCGGTTCCGATTTAAAATTTATAAGAACCAATCAACTCGATTCGGTCCACGGTTTAGGGGGTTTTAGAATTGGACTAAATTCTGAAATATTTATATATATATATGATTATATGTTAATACGGATTATATTATACTCCATGTATAAGTATTATTCAATGCTTAATAATACTTATTCATTGCATAATAATACTTATTTAATAAATTTCTTACCTTTTACAAACCAAAATAAAAGTAAAACTCGAGAATCGGACCATTTTTTCCAGTCCGGTCCAATGTTATTTCTAGCCTGGGTCCAGTTCAGATTTTGAAGGACTAAATTAGTTTGGTCCGGTCCAGATTTCCTTTTGGCCCGGACCAAGTTATGGTCCTAGGCAAAACCTTGTAAGTGAGTTAATATTTTAATTGTTCAAGTTTAATTTTCTGGCTACACCTCTAATTATTGTCCTAACATTATGTGGTGATATAACATGATATAACAACCACTTTGCTTGGGTGATATTATAGGAAATTCTATGGTAGCTTGAGAAGTTGAGAGTATCGTAACCAAATGGTATGTGATTATATTTTCCAATAAGTGATTACATTTTTTATAATCTCGTCACAAAATATACGTGACCACTTACGATACGGTATCTCACTTTTTTGTACAATACGTTGGAAAAGGATAATGCGTGAGCTCTCCTATAATGGTGGTGCTATGCATTCTGTATCCTCCACCCCCTAAGGAATCCGTATGACCTACATGGACCCCACCCATGTGTCTACACGGGATCCTTCGGGGATGGGAATATGAAGCAAGCATTTCCCCTCCTGTTAATGGTATTCATTCTGGGGATGAATTACGTTTCGATGGAAATTTGTAGGATAGTTGTCTTTTAATTTAATTACATTCGATTTTGACAATGTATTGCAGAGACATATTAAGGAAGAGTTGCGGAAAGAGTTGCAGGAGGCCGGTGTTAGAAAATGTAAGCGAAATGTAACCTACGAAGGTGTTGGTAAGACAAGAAAGGAAGATGTTGCTAAGGGAGGAAAGGATGACGAAGACAAAGG
This sequence comes from Liquidambar formosana, assembly GCA_039720395.1. Classification (NCBI taxonomy): domain Eukaryota; kingdom Viridiplantae; phylum Streptophyta; class Magnoliopsida; order Saxifragales; family Altingiaceae; genus Liquidambar; species Liquidambar formosana. The sequence continues at coordinate 53,553,554 of CM077820.1, read as the reverse complement.
TACTAATTTGAGTGAAATCAAGAAAGCAACAGAAACCCATATAGTAGTGGCCGCACTCATAGCAACTGTAGCCTTTGCCGCAAGTTTCACCATGCCCGGTGGTTACATTAGCGACAAGGGCCCAGACCAGCGCACTCCAGTTTTAGCGAGAAGAGCAGCTTTCAGAGCATTTGTTATTTCAAATAGCATAGCCATGATGCTCTCAAGTTCTGCAGTGTTTATTTACATTTTCCTGGCGATGCCTCTTCCAGCTGACAAATACAAGTTCCCTTCTTACTTCAAACTGGCCGCCTACCTCAATATATTTGCTGCGGGAGCAATGATGGTTGCGTTTATGACGGGCCAGTACGCAGTGTTACAACATTCGTCAGGGCTTGCCATTGCCACGTGTGTCATTGGTAGCTCCTTCTTTTTCTTCTACTATGAGCTATTTCTAAGGTCATATGTTGCGCCACTTGGTAGTGAGGCGTCTTTCCTCGACCTACTTGATAAAGCCCTTAACACTTTTAACGACCTACTTGAGAAAGCCATTGACGTTTTCGTATACCTGCTTGACTCTGAACCCATGGACTCTTTTTTCACCCTACTTGATGATGCCCCCGTCCCTTTCCGAATCTCATTTCTGGTTGCCATTACCCCTTTCCTCGTCTTGCTTTTTGCGCTTGTGTTTGCCACGGTTAGCTTTTGTTATCCATTCCAAGTGCTAATTAAGAAAATAAAGGCGCGATGGTTTAAGAATGCTAATCCCTCACAAAAAAAATGCTTCATCTGAGATGGCAATTCAGTAGTACCAAATCTCTATGATCAGACCGCCCAGGTTTTTGTATCCCGGATATATAGGGTATGCGCTAGCTCCATCCGCGGTGCACTTTAAGCTCCCCAACGGTCAGGCCCGGCTTGGACGGTAAATTGGAACTTAGGATTGGGGTTGCATTAGCCTACAAGTGAGACTACGTACTTAGGGTGTGGTTGCAGTTGCCAAAGCTTCTTTCCTTCTTTCTTTCTTTATTCGCTTGTTTATCTGTACTTAGTTATGTTACACATGCTGAACAATTTTATATTAAATAAAAAGATATGCCTTTATTTTTATGAGCCCTCGCAAGACCACAACGTTAGCCAACATTTGCTCCAGTAATGAAGTATATCTTCCGTTTCAAATGGTACCGCTAAACCAACGTTATCTCAACTGTATCTATATCTATATATCTATATAATATATGTGTAATGCTATCTTGTCTTGCATTTTACTCTACACTTTACCTTATTATATATGTGCTATTAGAAGGGTTTCAATTTTTAAGGTTTAATCATATCAGTGGATCCCATAATTTTATCCTCCCAAATGCACATTGTAGAGCATAGTATAAAGCAAAATGTGGGGCAAAGTAGCATTATCCATAATAATATATATATAATAGAGGAAGGTTGCCTGTTTTATTGCCACGTGGAAATTCTGTGTTTTTCTTTTTCCTTTTGTTAGGGAGACAATTCTACTTCCACTCCACCTCTCCCTCTGTGTCTTCTCTCCTAATAATGACAGTACCTACCATGGCTTCTACTTTCTCTCACATAATCGTGATCACAGATTCTTTGCCTCTACTTTGTCCTCTCCTTCGTTCACTCGATCACTTCTTTTCTTCTTCTTCTTCTTCTTCTTCTTCCTTCCCTTTTTTTTTTTTTTTTTTTTTTGGCACATTCGTTCATTCACTTCAGCCATGCAAGAGTTCTCACGTTTCCATGGAAGCATACCAACTCAGGGAAAAAAAAATTAAAAAATTTTTAAAAAAATGCTAAAGTAGATCCAACCTAAGCGTAGAATTTTTTTCCCCCTTAGATTCATAGCTCAATACAAGAAAAAATTAAAAATCAAATCAAATTTTTTTCACCTTTTGCTATGGTGATTCAATTACACAGAAACAAGAAGCCATTAGGTACGACATGACTACATGAGAGGTGTACGGTCACAGACGGAATTAGGATTTCATCTTCAAGCCAAAATATGAACAAAAAAATTTAAACCATTCGAAAATGAGAAATATAATAAGTTTCAACAATATGAAAAATAAAACCAGTAAAGGATTTGGTTTTGGGAGGGGGCCAAATATAATTTTTAAGCCAAATTTTATACTTAAACTAGCTTTAGAACCCGTGCGACGCATGGATTAATTTATAAAAAATAATATTATTAACAAATTAAAATTTTAACAAAACTCTTATTCTCTAAAATAGTAAAATATATTTGCTAATATAATATGTCAATTAAATTGAAAAGATATAGACAAAAATAAATTAAATAATTTAACCAAAATAATCTTTGGTGTGATGTTAGCATAATGTATTACACAAAATTTAATTATATTCTCGAAAAGATAAATTATTTTGAAAAACAATTAATTTAATGGTGGAAACTTGCAAAAAAATGAAGGAATTGATACGTTATGATATTTGGTGGAAAAATATTAAAATTATCTAAAGCCTAGTCTATCCCACAATCATGGTTTTAACATGTTGGTATATACCAAAGCAAATATAGCTGTTGAAGGTGTCTCGAAATCCGACGGTGGAGATTGTAAAATGCATGACAATGATAAATCTTGACCTTTCATGAAGTTTCGAGTGGGTTTCACAAAGAGTGAAAAACCATGGGGAAAAATATCGAAAATATGTTTGAAATTAGATCATAAAAAGATAAGAGAAAAGTCTAAACTGAGAAAGACAATAGGAAAAAAAACCAGAAGAAGAAGAAAATAAGAGAAAGTATAAATCTTTTCAACTTTATGTAATTAACCATATGGGAATAATTTTTATTCAAATAGATTTTTTTTTTTTTTATTCATGTCAGAAGCAAATCGGGAGAATCTGAAAATTCTAGCGGATTGTGTTTTCTTTTTTAATCCTCCTTTTCTCTATTTGTCTTTCTTTTTAATTATGACTATTTATAGTTTTATACGTTTAATTTTTAGGAGGGGAAATAAATAGGCATAAAGAAAACAGAAAAATATAGTACAGTTTATTAAGTTTGGGTTGAATATTGTATAGTGTGGGTTTTCTAATCCTCTCACATAAAAACAAAGAGATATGTAGTGAATACCAAACATCAACTTACCTCCACCATATAAGAAAGAACAAGTAATATAAAAAAAAAAAAAGAAAGGGAAAAAAGAAAAGGAAAAGAAGGTGAGGAATTTATCTTTTGGTGACCACTTCCTAGCTTGATACCAAACAAAGAAAGTTAGTAGTCCTTTTGAAGCACTTATCAAGTCAATTTGTAGCAAGTTGATAGACAATATCCTTTATTTGGTATTAAGTTGGAAAGTGATCACTAAAAGTAGAAGTCACTAAAAGTAACTTTTTGGAAAAATTACATTTTAGTGACTGCTTCCTAACTTAATACGAAACAATGGACGTTAGCTGTCATTTCGGCGCACATTGGTAGTCAATTTGTAGTAAGTTGACAGATTAGTATCCTTTTCTTGGAATTAGGTTGAAAAACCGTTACTAAAAGGTAATTTTACCAAAAAAGCTTTCTCCTGCTGCCACTGTTTTAGCATGTGAAAAAAAAAAAAAAAAAAAAATCCTATACTGACATATGGCACAAGGAGGTTTCCTTTCCTTCGTTTTAGTATATTTTATACTTAAATAGTTATGTGTACATATATATTTTACAAAAAAAAAAAATGGAGTGGGGGGAGGGGGAGGGGGAGGGGGAGGGGAAGGGGGATGGCCCCCTTTGGTCTATACATGGCTCCATCCCTATGTATGGTGTGAGGGTTTTAGCCAAGGAGATCAACCATGGAGATCTAAAATCTTTGTGCCGCCTAAGGATCCAAAATCCACATTGCAGAGTTGAGGTCCAAAAACCCCATGGGTTTGGTGCCGCTTGAGGGTCAAAGGTTGCAAGGGGGATACAATTAGGGTGGGTTCTTAGAGGTGGGCTTGAGGGTCTGTGTTGATGGGGTTTTTGGCTTGTAGAGGATGTTAGAGAGAGAGAGAGAGAGACAGAGATAGGTCATTTCAGTAGAAAAATGGGTAAATGGGTTGAGAGAGAGGAGAGTGTTTAGAAGATCTAGAGTCTTCTTTCAGAACCTGTTTTTAAAAAGGGTTTTCTTAAACTGTGCCCTAAGTCACATGTTAGCCTGCAATTAATAGCCAATTAGTGAATGGAAAAATGTGTTTTCACGATTTTTCAAGCAAATTTCACCATTTACAATGCATTTTCATCACTTCTAATGCAATAATTGAATCATAAATTATTGCTTAACATGTGCCCTTAGGACACACATTAAAAAAAGCCTTTTAAAAATTTACTGTAAAAGAGAAGTAATGTTTTGTTTTACTCCACCCGTTTGTAAATAAGTAACCTATTTTCTTTTTTGAGATGTTTCAAAATTATTGTCACATTTCAAAAGTCATTAGTTCTTTTTTATTCATCTCTTAAAATACTCTTAAAAGGGTATTCTCTTTTTTTCTAATGTTTTACATACTTAGAATGTAAAATTAGAATTTCAAAATATATACATTAACGTAAAAGCATTTAATAAGATTTTCTTAAAAAACGTGTTTTTTTTTAAAGGGACGATTAATTTGAAACGGACGAGTGTGTGAGAGATAAAGAAGTACAATAAAAAAAATACTTTGTGTGCATTTATTAGGAGAGAGAAAAAGACAGGATAGAGAAAGAGAGTTCGTATGTGAGAGAGGAGAGAAACTTGTGTAAAACCGTCGCATGGGCCAGCTGGTAAGACCAGCCAATGGAGGGAGAGGAAAGTGCCTTTATCAGTGTAAAAAGTACATTGATAAAGGCACTTTCATCTCCCCCATTGGCTGGTCCTAACAGGTAGCCCATGCAATGGGTGGTCCTACCAGTTGGCCCATGCAACGATTTTATACAAGTTTTTTCCGTGAGAGAGAAGTCCAAGAGAGGTAATGCTTTGTTTTATACGAGCTCCAATAACCACCCCCCGGGCCCGCCGCCGGCGGAAGGTTTCGTCCCCAAGATTTCGTCCAAAACGCATCCCAAGGGTTGATCTTCCAAAGCAAAACGACAGCTCCTATCAGCCCAAACGTAGCACCATTAAACGACGCCGTTTTGGGCCTTCTTAGATCCTGCTTCAGTTGTCGTTTCTGACGTCCACTCCGCCTCCACAAGCACACCCAACATCAGAATGTGTGGGCAGCGTTCATCTCAATCCACCGACTCCTCCTCCTCGTACCTTCCTTCTTTCTCATATTCAGATTGAATTTCAGAAAAAGTGCGAGCTTCCAACTTTGTCTTGCTTGGAGACCGTAGAAATTTCTCGGTTTCGTCGGTGCAGGTTGGATCTCTCTCTTTATTTTGATGATTTTCCTCTTATATATACATGATTTTCCTCTGATCCGTCTGTCTTGCTTGGGGACCATAGCCATTTCTCGGTTTCGTTGGTGCAGGTTGGTTCTCTCTCCTTATTTTGATGATTTTCTTCTCATATATACATGAGCTTCCTCTCATCCGTTGGGCATATATATAATCTTGTCTTGAAGGTCTGTTCGTCTACTTCTGAGGCTCCAAGGGAAGCCTTTAGGTGTCATTAGGCATCCTTGAAAATGATGGGAAAGAATACACAGTTCCGTCTCATATTTTGAAGAAATATTTTATATGTGGTTTTTAAAGTTCTAATAATCTTCTTGAACAACTATAGACTCTGACCACCCGTTCGTTGGGTTTGGATATTTGGAGAAAAAGATTTGTGATCAGAGGTTTTAGAGGGCTTTGATTTCGTCTCTACGGGTTGGTTCTCTCATTCTCTCCTTAATTTTCTCTTTGATTTTTTGTTTGCTTGTTGACAAAATCCTCTGTATGTAGTGTTTGTTTGGTGAGAAAATGGAGGGAAACTAATAGGGTTGGGTCTTCTGTTTGGTTACACAAAAAATTGGACAAAATACTCTTCATGTTGTGCTTGTTTGGTGAGAAAAAATGAGGTGAACTAAGAATTGGGTCTTCGGTTTCAGATTTGGTCGTCTGGATGGCTATTGCATCATGTTAGGATCCATTGTTTTAGGCTTCAATTCTAATTGCAGGGAGTGGAGAAGTATGGCCCTGAGAGGCTTTTAATTTCCATTTTGTATAGATTTCTAAAGGGCTTTTGGAGAAGTATGGCCCTTAGAGGGTTGTTGGAAGCCTAATGACAGAGGTTGGTCCTGCTACTTGAGTTGCACGTACAAAATTGATTATTCTGTGTGTGAATGGGAATAAGGTCTTTCTTTATCATCGCATGAATTTTAAGTTCTCTTTTTTAGCCATGCCTTTTCAAATAAGTATGCCTCTTTTATCAGTTCTTGGTGGCATTATAGCTGCTTCAAGATAGAATTAGAGAAAAAACCCTTGTATAGTAGTGTTTTTTTATGTCTAATGTTTTGTTTTATGTGAGAGATAAAGAGAGGATAGAGAAAGAGACGGCTCGTGTGTGAGAGGGAGAAGTCCAATGGTGTGAATGGTAATGCTTTGTTTTATATGAGTAGTGTCATTGAGTACTGCTGACATTTTGAGAAAAAAAATAAGAGGCGATGTGAAAAGTCATGAGAAAAAAATTATTTTTTTTATAATTATCATCAAATTATAAATGAACTTTTATTTGTCATGTTAAATCATATTTCTGATTATTATTTGTGGCTTAATGTTTCATTTTGTTATAAATTCATTTATTTATTTATCTGATTAGATGTTAGATCATTTCAGTAAAATATTTTTTTCAAATTGGATCTTCTTTTATTTATTTATTTATTTATTATACCATCAAAACTTTGGAACAAGTAATTGGAAAGGATGAAAAGAATTTGGAAGTAGAGGAGTGGTAATTGGTAAGAAAAAAAATGAAAGTTAGAAAGAGAAAAAAGTGGGAGAGCTAAAAATAAAAAATAAAAAAAAATTGCTCTTGCTACTTTAGAATAACCACTTTAGAACATCTTCAACGGTGTGAGCTATATTATCTGTGTTATTGTTATTTTAGCACATGTTACGGTGTCAAATAGCATAGTATAGTATACTATTTTTTGGCATACCATTGGAGCACCAATGCGGTATACTATTGCTAAAATTTAGCAATAGCACACCTTTTAGCACACCATTGGACATGCTCTTTATGTAAAAAGCTATTTTCATCATAGAGAACTATTTTTAGACTTTGTGAGCTAAAAATAGCTTTTTAATTCACCTAAATAACTGTCTCTCATTCTTCCCCTCTAATATTTAACTTAGATCCAACTTAAATTAATCAATCAAAATTAAAAATCATTTAGTAAAACTATAAACTGGAATCCTATTTGAATTTCAAACCGAAAAAGAAAAAGAAAAAATCAATACGAAGATTTGTCTGGATTGTTTGGTTATTTTCTGTAAATATAAGAGTGCTTAGGTGATTCGGTGAAGCTTTAATGTAACCATTTGATTGGGTGGTTCATGGTGGAGTTTAAGAGACCCAGCCACAACTTTGTTGGAAAGTGCTCATGTCGGTCATGGTGGTGGAACAGAGCTTCTAATCTATTCAATAGCTGCGAAGGCCTTCTCCTGCTGAATAGCGTGTGATTCATCTTTAAAATCCCATCAATTTTTCCCTATCCAAACACAGATTATTGTTTTCTTTTTTCTTTTCTTTTTTTTATATTTATTTTAATTTTTAGTTTTAGTATACGAGGATTAAGCTCAGCACATGCTTGGAAATTTGCGTTTGTGGGGGTCTAGCTGAAAATTGTCTCTCCATCATGACTGTCAATCTTTCTGACTAGAATGCCTTTTTTTTGTTTTTTTTTTTTGTGTACACGGATTGTTTGTTTCTTTTTTGTACATGTACAATTGATTGGGTGAAGTTTCAATGAGAATATGGTACTACTTTTTACTTGTTCATGCTTCATTTAGTTTCTATTGGATTTATGGTGGATTGATTGCGTGCCCCCAAAAACTAATTGATGATTTTTATTACTAAGAAGACATGCCTGCCCCCAAAGCCACCCACCAACTTGAAGATCAAATATTCTTGGTGATTCCAAATGGTCAAAACTAATATTTGGCTATGAATCTGAATGTACATATTATAAATTATATTGTGCTAATGAGCACAAAAAACAGAACACTGGTCAATAGAGAACAACATCAAGTTTTATTCAATATAATGATGTTTTTATCTAGAAAAATGATTAGTAAAGCATTATCAGTGTGCGACCTAATTCAAAAGATCACGCTGCCAACTTCATAAAAATGTAAATCAACAAAATCCAAACAACGGAACCTGAATCTTACTAAATGATAATCTTTCAAAATCTTGCTTGGAAGCCTATAAGTACAAAACATCCAATTCTATTAGTCAATTGCCAATTTTGGTAATTAAAAATTCAAGAACCCAAAATATCTTCTAAATCCAATATTTAGTTGGGTCTTCTGCAAGAATTTTCGGCGGAAGTCATTCTTGTCTTCTTGATGGTGTCATTGATGAAGCAATTACAAACCTTGGCTTCACCACGGACCTGATTGTTGTAAATTAAAACACCACATCGTCGTCACACCTGCTACCAAGCATAGGATTTTTGAATGAATCAGAAACAATGGATTTTTGATGACTTAAATCGCTGTTATTATCAGCTTATGGCTTCAGCAAGCAATATGAAATCATGCCTCCGATCCGAACCTTCCCAAGAGAAAAAACTGCGTTCAGTGCTTGCCGACAACGATAGCAGATGAGATTTTCCCAAGAGAGAAAAAAAAGGAAAGATAGAGATAGGGTGTTTCCACTTTCATCCATATTTAGGATCTTGTTGAAGAAATTTTAATCCCAAAATTTGAAATCGTTCTTGATCAGAGAAATTGATTGGAGAGAAAATGGAGAATGAACGGACAAAGTGTACATATATCAGGCTTTAATATTAAAATTCAAGTTGGCGGTTTTCAAAATTTTGAATTTGAAGCGTTCTCGTTAACAGCTCCAAACGGCGTCTGATAAGGAGGCATTAGGAATCTGACATCTTTACCATATCTGACATGAGCACTTTGCAACAATTTCATTGGCTGGTCTGACCACGTCAATAAGATGACGTGGTCAAACGGCTCTAGCCAAGTTTTTCTCCTTCAATTCCCATTCTAAGTACTTCTATGGCATCTAAATCACGAGTAGAACTTCCATGTAACTGTGATATGGTTAGGTGGTATCACCAGCCAATCATAGGCAAGCAGAGTGGAAAAATCAGTATACTTGTAGGTCCCACTTTCCCACTTTGTTTGCCTGTGATTGGCTGGTGATACCACCTGGTCATATCACAGTTACATGGAAGTTTTTGCCCTAAATCACAATTTAAAACTTAATCATATCACACGTGCGAGTTTTGCCACGAAACAAAATGAAATATAATCGAATTATAAACCTGTGTTCTACTATCAAGTTCACATATCTTCGTGCATTGTTTAGATAAATGATATGGGCATATGAGGATATCTGGGGCCATCAACAATGAGCAAGAAAAATAAAAAATAAATCAAATCAAATCAACACAAGGAGTAAAGGACCTAGGAGGACTCCATTAACACTTCTAATGGGGAAAATGGACGCTACTTGTCCTTTCCTTTTTCCGACTTCAGATCATCTTTTAATTAACAGAAATAAATCACTCTTTTCATTCAAAACTAGGTATTTTATTCACAAGGGCTTTAAAATCTGGTTTGGGAACAATTTGTTTGATTTTAAAGTCGAAGACTTGAAGGTAGTAAAATAAAATCAACTCTACACAATCAATACTCCATGTATTTTAAATGCTTTCGGGTACTCAGTTTTAAGGTTCAAAAACATTTTTTTTTTTTCCAACAATTCAAACTTCAAATTCCATGGAGTACATGATATGTTATTCATTTTATGCCTTGGGATTCTCAAGATACATACTCTTACTTCATTGGTTTGTGATATCACGTCCATATGGTGTCATGGTATCATAGTGATGTACAAGTTTTTCATTGAGGGGATACCATATTTCAAGATTTTCAATTTCTTCAATAAACGAGTGGGTCCTGTCATATTAAAATTGTAGGTGCAACTTCAATTCCAGATGCTTACCAACTAAATGAATCAAGAGATATTGTTTGTATGATTGACTCACCTACCTTAACTAGGGGTCAATCACCCATACGATGCTCTAAGCAATAACATTAATGACAACCAAAAGTTAGATATCAAAGAAAATGACGCCTCTTTAGACGGCAAAAATTATTGATCGACCATATTATTGACATGATCAACCATCTTGACTATGCGTTGATAATCCCTAGGATGTCTTCAAGAAACCAAAACACAAACATTAGACCATTGACGAAAAAAAGAAAAGGAAAAGAAACTAATCAAACTAATGCAGAGTAAACGATAATCTTATTTATGTTCTTCTTTTCTTTGTTCGCTTATTAATTTGTACTAGTTATGTTATATACATGCTGAACAATTTTAATTTATTAAATAAAAAGATATTCCTTTATTTTTATGAGCTGAATGTGGTAAGACCACAACTTTAGCCAATATAATGTACTCCGAAGTAAATCTCCCATTTCATATTGTACCGTTAAACTAATGTTTTCTCACTCCTTTGACTAGTACATGGATCATTTATAGGTTTGTTTTTTTGTTTTTTCTTTTTTTGGTAGGGATCTTGTAAAGTTTTTCATTCCTTATAAGGTTTGACAATTCAACAGCTCTTTAGTTTTTTATTCATTTACAAACCCAATGATCCGATGGCCATGAAATGCCCTACAAAATCCCTATAGGGAAACAACCTAAAGAAGATTTAAATTCCAAAATACACCCTTAAGTATTGGAACCCTATTTGAATCTCAAACTTAATATATATATACAGAGATTTGATATGGATAAAGAGAGGTGATAGTGATGCGAAAGACTTCTCTCCGATGGTTAAGTGAAATTTGGACCATTCATATCATGTGGGGCCCACCACTTTAAAAATAGATCTAACACAGATAGAGAGGAGTGAGAAAAATATTGAGAAAATGGAAACGTTGAGTGAGTGAACTTTGTCTTCAATTCCCATATATTCTAAATACTTCAATGGCATCTAAAGCACAATTTAAAACTTAATCATATCACACGTGCAAATTTTGCCACGAAACATAATGAAATAGAAGTAAATCAGTTAGTATAAACCTGTGTTCTGCTATCAAGTTCTTAAGACGCAACATGTATCATCAGGCATTATTTAGATAAATGATACGTGCATATGAGCATATTTCTGAGGCCATCAACAATGTGCAAGAAAAATAAAAAATAAATCAAATCAAATCAACACAAGGATTAAAGGACTTGGGAGGATAAATATAAACAAACACCTTGTTTAAATCGAATCAACACAAGGATTAAAAGGCCCTAAAACCTACGTCACTGAAGCCTGCGGTGAAGATCGAAGAGCTGCACTCTCTTTTGAGAGTATAAATTGCTGCCCGGTATCTTCAAAATTCTGTGTGGTTCAAACAATAGCAGTACAAAATTAATTCAAGGGCCACAAGGAGTGCCAAGAGGACTCCACTAACACTTTTAATGGGGAAATGGACGCTATTTTTCCTTTTCTTTTTCCGACTTTGGATCATCTTGTAACAGAAATAAATCACTCCTCCATTCAAAACTAAGTATTTTCTTCACAAGGGCTTTAAAATCTAGTTTAGGAATAATTTGTTTGATTTTAAAGTTGAAGGTAGTAAAATAAAATCAACACTATAAGTCCATACTCTACGTTTTTTAAATGCCTTGGGGTACTCAATTTTAAGGTTCAATTTTCCTTTTTTTCCCAACAATTCGAACTTCAAATTCCATGAGGTACATGATTGCCCTGGGATTCTCTAAGGGCCTGTTTCGTTGTCCAATTCGAAATTAAATAATTTAAGAAATTTTGCATAGCATTAAAGGCATATTCCACCATCTTGAATTAACAATTCAAGAAAATGATTGTTATCATCACAAATAAGAGTAACAATTCAAAATAGTGGTATTTTATGAATTCCTTAAAATTGATTCTACAACATCAATTATAATGATAACTACAACATTTAAAAATATTCTAATTCAATGTGATAGATTTATGTCTTTGATTTTATATAAAATTTCTTGAATTGTTTAATTTCAAATTGGACAACTAAACAGGCCCTAAATATATACTTTTATTATTTTATCGGTTTGTAATATCACGTCTATATGTTGCCACGGTATCACAGTGATGTACAAATTTTTCATTGAGGGGATACCATGTTTCAAGATTTTCGATTTCTTCAATAAACGAGTAGGTCCTGCCGTATTGAAATCGTAGGTGCAACTTCAATTTCAGATCCTTATCAACTAAATGAAACGAGAGATATTTTTTGCATGATTGACTCACCTACCTTGACTAGGGGTCAATCACCCAATACGATGTTCTAAGCGGTAACATTCATGACAACCAAAAGTTAGATATCAAAGAAAATGATGCCTCTTTAGTCATTTACTGTTTAGATGGCAAAAATTTTTGATTGATAGGGATACACAACCATATTATTGACATAATCAACCTCTTGACTACGCGTCAATAAACCCAAGGATGTTTTCAAGCAACAAAAACACAAACAGTAGAGTACTTTCAACAAAAAAACAAAAAAAAACAAAAAACAAAAAAAACAAAGCTAATCAAACTAATGCAAAGTGAACGATAATCTTATTTATGTTAAGGGAAATAAGTTGGACCAAAACTTTAGATATATATCCTAAGCATGTTGGAGAGGGCGGAGTTGGGAGCAAGAGCTAGTGATATCTAAATCAAGGAGTGAGTCTTTCATGTAACTGTGGCACGGCCACGTGGTGTCATGGGCCAATAGGAGGGGAACAACGTGGTATTGTAAGGCCAAAAAGTACTCTGACAATCCCACTTTCCTCCTCTCTTATTGGCTTATAACACTACGTCAACCGTGTCACAATTAATTACATAGAAGTTTTTCTCCTAAATCAAGCTTGCTTGACATAAACAGGTTCAAAGTTGAGTGTAGATTTTGAATGATCCAAACCCAATTAATTATAAACTGATTGCTTTTGGGTTAGAAAGAGTGTTGTCTTGTTTTTCTTTTCCTATTAAAAAGTTGTATCCAAAATTGCCTATTGCGACCTTATAATGATATACCCAAAAAAACAAAAAGATTTAATAGACATTTGAAGAGGCCCTAGCCTAAGTGGTAAAGCCTATTAACATGATACAAAAACCTTGTATTCAAAACTCGTCTTTCATGCTCACCCACTAAAATCATCTTACCACTATCAAGCAAAAAGAAAAACAAAATCGGTTTACTGGTAAATTTTTCTCATCGATGGCTCACGGAAATATATTAGGCAACAATTGGTACCCAATTAATGACCTGACACACAAACATATATCCTCAAAAAGACATGGGACCACTTGTTCAAACAAGCAGGACACATTCCAAGGTTTGTGCATGTGTTTTAGCAATGATGGCCGTACTACTAACTGGACTCCCTTTAATTTATTACATTATTATTACAGAGTGGTATATTTAATTAGTATATTTTTTCCTAAGAAAACAAACTAAGTGAATGATATTTGGTGCATTAACCTTTCAACAAGTTGCGTTCCTTCCACACTACGACACAGTTCATCATTTATGCAATGGCACAAATTTTCCAAACCTCCTATAAGGTCCATTCCAAATGGTGGTGGTTTAAACGCAAAAATTGAGTGTCACTACTTTTCAACAATCGATACTTTGTGTTGGTTCGTCACATATCAATCAATTGATCGATTGATAGGTACCCAAAATGCCATCCTCCACAAGTTAGAAGACCAATGGGGCGGGGTGGGCTAGAAATATCCAATGCAATGGACTTTAGAGAAGGGTACAGATTCATAAATATTTATGTTTCTACAATTTGTCAAAATTGGTTTGCTTTTTGCAATCATAGTCTCACACGTTATTTGGAGATGTAGCAAAATGTGAGTGTGGTCATTAATTGCTCTTGAGAAAGTTTGATAAGGGTTCAACTCAAACTCGGTCTATTAGTAAACGAGACAAGCTCAAACCTAGAGTTTAGGCTCGTTTAGTAAATAAGTCACACTCGAGCAGATTAAAACTCGGCTCGTTTAGCCTCGTAAACAAACTTGTTAAAAACTCAACAAAGAGTTTGTTAAGAGTTCAAAATGAGGCTTGTTAATGAGCTCGTTAGTGAGCTTGTTTAGTAAAACAATTTGACAAGTATTAAAAAAAATAATAAATAAAATTAGGACATGAGTTATTGGTTTATAAATATTTCTAATTAGATTTAAAGATAACAAATTATAGATACAAAACCACTTTAATGAGCACAAGACAAACTTAAAATCAAGGCCAAACCAAATTTGAGCTTGAGCACAAGCTTCTCTACTTTCTCCTTAATTGAGTTCAATCACAATAATTTAGACATATTAAAAACTCGACTCAATATTAAATGTATAAACTTTTTAACGAACCAAACTTGAACACAATAGTTTAGGCTAGTTAAAAGCTCAGCTCAATAATAAACAAACAAGCTTTTCAATGAACCAAGCTTGAACACTTCAAAATTCGGCTCGATTCAGCTCGTTTGTAAGTAGCCCAAGTAAGTAATCAATTTTAAGGTTCAAAAACTTTTTATTTTTCTTCCCAAACTTCAAATTCCATGAGGTACATGATATGTTGCTCATTTTATGCCTTGGGATTCTCTAGATATTTACTCTCATTTCTTTTTCTTTTTCTTTTTCTTTTTTTTTTGGTCTAAAGATATTTAGTCTCATTTCACTGGTTGGTGATATCACGGTCCATATCGTAACGTGGTATCACAGTGATATACTCCATATAAGTTGGTCATTTTATGCCTTGGGATTCTTAGATATTTACTCTCTTTTTTTTTTTCTTTTTTTTTTGGGTCAAAATATATTGGGAGAGATTCGTTTACACCCGGTGTAAAACTTTTTACTCTTATACACCTCAATATCTTTTTGAGAAAATAATATCTTGCCAATCTAACCATTGGATTAGGTTCTATATTCATGCACATCATGCATGCCAAATTTTAAACAAAATCGGATATGGGGAAGTATGTCATTCATACAATGCCCCAAATTATAATTTTATTTATTAAAAGAAATACAATCGGATATTGAGAAAATAATACAGATCAAACGTTTCTCAATATCCGATTTACTTAAAATTTGGCATGCATGATGTACATGAATTTAGAAACTAATCCAACGGTTGGATTGGAGAAACATTATTCTCACAAAAAAAAATGTTAAGATGTGTAAGAGTATAAAGTTTTACACCGGGTGTAAACGGATCCCTCCTCAAATATATTTACTCTCATTTCACTGGTTTGTGATATAACAGTCCATACTGTGACGTGGTCACAGTGATATACTCCGTATAAGTTTTTCTTTGAGGGGATACCATGTTTTAAGATTTTCTATTTCTTTGATGAACGAGTGTAGTCCTACCGTATTGAAAGTGTGGGTGCAACTTCAATTCCAAATGCTTACCGACTTAATGAATCGAGAGATATTTTTTGCATGATTGACTCACCTACCTTGACTAGGAGTCAATCACCCATACGATATTCTAAGCAATAACATTCATGACAGCCAAAAGTTATATATCAAAGAAAATGACGCCTCTTTAGTCATTTACTCTTTAGACAGCAAAATTTTGATTGATAGGGATACACGACCATACTATTGACATGATCAACCTCTTGACTACGCATCAATAAGTACGTTGGACCAAAACTTTAGCAAGAGCTAGCAATATCTAAATCAAGCTTGCTTGACATAAACAGGTTCAAGTAGAGTGTTTTGGGACCATGGCACAGGCTTAAGCCATCGTAGAAGGGTCAATCTTGTGAAGAGGCTGCCCGACCCGACCCAAGTGGTACCAAATGAGGTGACTCATGAAACTGACCAAGTCACTCTTATACCACTGTCACTGGCTTAAGATACATAGGGCAATCCTATGAAGAGACTATTTGCCTCACGAATGTTGAACCGAAGGGTTACCCCCTACCCAGCAGATGTGAGATACATAATGGAGTTGATTTTGAATGATCCAAACCCAATTAATTATAAACTGATTGCTTGTAGGTTAGAAAGAGTGTTGTCCTGTTTTTCTTTTCCTATTAAAAGGTTGTATCCAAAATTGCCTATTGCGACCTTATATATTAAAAAAAAAAAAAAAAAAAAAAAAAAAGAAAAAAGAAGAAGAAGAAGATTTAGTAGACATTTGAAAAGGCCCTAGCTTAGGTGGTGAAGCCTATTAGCATCATCAAAAATCTTGTATTCAAAACTTGTCTTCATGCTCACCCACTAAAATCTTACCACTCTCCCAAAAAAAAAAAAAAAAAAAAAAAAAAAAAAGAAAACAAAACAATTTAGTGGTAAATTTTTCTCTTTGATGGCTCATGGAAATATATTAGGCAACAATTGGTACCCAATTAATGACCGAAACACAAACATATGCCCTCGAAAAGACATAGGACCACTTGGGTGCATTAACCTTTCAACAAATTGCGTTCCTTCCACACTGCAACGCAGTTCATCATTTATGCAATGGCGGTGGTTTAAATGCAAAAATTGAGTGTCACTACTTTTTGACAAGTTGCAATCAATTATGACTCTGGTCTACTTTTTGTTGGTTCGTCATTTATCAATCGATCAATCGATTGATAGGTACCCAAAATGCCATCCTCCACAAGTTGGAAGACCAATGGGCCGGGGTAGGTTAGAAATATTTAATGCAATAGACTTTAGAGAAGGGTACAGATTCATGAATATTTATCTTTCTACAATTTGTCAAAATTGGTTTGCTTGTTGCAATCAACATATATGTATATGACCCATTCTCTCAAGTTATTTGGCGATGTAGCAAAATGTCAGTGGGGTCAAGACGAGGTTTCTCACTACCATGATGAAAGTACTGTCCATTCATAAACATCACATGCACTAAACTTCTATATATACAGCCTGGGTTTCAAAGTTGCCTCTGCATTCCATTCAAATACACAGACTCTTCAATGTTGAGGTTTCTCAAAACCAACATGCATAGCAATTCTGGTTTCATACCCATTCGCCATCCCACAATGCTCTTTCTTTTATTATGGTTGTTTGGGTCTTCATACCTGGACACCATTAAACCCTGTTTGTGTAGTCAAGATTTGAATGTCAAGTGCATCAAGGCAGAAAGAGATGCCCTTCTCACCTTCAAAGATGATCTCACAGATCCTTCCGGTAGGCTTTCTTCATGGGTTGGTGGCGACTGCTGCAAGTGGAGAGGAGTACGATGTGACAATGGAACAGGACATGTCTTCAAGCTCAACCTCAGAAATCCATTTGATGAAATGGGAAGTGAATTGGGAGGTGAGGTAAATTCTTCTTTACTTCGCTTGAAATTTTTGAATTACTTGGACCTGAGCCTGAATGATTTTGGAGGAACCCAAATTCCTAAATTCTTGGGTTCGCTTCATAATTTGAGATATCTCAATCTTTCTTCATCATCATTTTCCGGAGAGCTTCCACCTCATCTCGGAAACTTGTCACACCTGCTTTATCTTGACCTCCAAGGAGAAGAATTATATGTAGAAAACTTGTGGTGGCTGTCAGGTCTCCCTTCTTTAAAACACCTTAACATGGGAGGTGTGAACCTCAGTAGGATGGGAGCTGATTGGCTACAGGCAGTTAATATGCTTCCATCCCTGGTGGAGTTACACTTGAGTCAATGTGAACTTCAAATCATTCCACTATCACCCCCGCTCGTTAATTTCACCTCACTTTTGGTCCTTAACATGTCAAGTAATTCATTCAACTCTTCAATACCCCATTGGTTGTTTAATCTTACTACCCTTACAAAACTTGATCTCAGCTTTAATTCTTTTCATGGTGTCATTCCTGGTGAAATTGCGAACCTGATATTTCTCCAAGACCTTGATTTGTCTTTTAATACCAACATTGAAGGTCCAATACCAAGATTCTTGGGGAACCTTTGCAATTTAGAGTTTTTAGATCTTTCTGGAAATAATTTGAGTGGAGTGATTAATGAATTTTTGGACGGTTTTTCAAGCTGTCCCAACCACAGCTTGGTGTCACTCAATTTATATGATAACCAACTGGTAGGGAACTTGCCTGATTCATTAAGGAGATTTGAGAACTTGAGATATCTTTACCTCGAATCCAACTCTTTTTGGGGTTCAATTCCATCATCCATTGGAAACTTGTCATCCTTGCAAGAATTGTGGCTCTCTGATAATGAAATGAATGGAACCATTCCTCAAAGCATCGGACAACTCTCCAAGCTGGATACTTTGTACCTCCACTCAAATTCATGGGAAGGTGTTTTAACAGAAGCCCATTTCCTAAATCTCACAAAGTTAGAAACGTTCTGGATGGATACCACCTTGAAGAAATCCTTGAGTTTGAATTTAAGCTATGGATGGATTTCTCCTTTCCGTCTCAAATCGATCCAGCTCGAAAACTGCCAAGTGGGCCCCAAATTTCCTATATGGATTCAATCTCAAACTGAGCTTGAATACATAATCCTTAAAAATGCTGGAATTTCAGACATTGTACCAGGTGATTGGATTTCCAAGTTATCTTCTCAAGTCACTGACTTGGATTTATCCAATAACAAAATCAGGGGGAAGCTACCACAGTCTTTAAGGTTTCCAAAGGCAACATACATTGAATTGAGTTCAAATTTATTAGAGGGTCCATTTCCACTTTGGTCTAGCGATGTGGTTGATCTTTTCCTTGAAAACAATTTGTTTTCCGGACCTATCCCCCCAAATATTGGTGAAATTATGCCAAATTTGGAAGTCTTATTTCTTTCTCAGAATTTTCTCAACGGCAGCATCCCCCACTCAATTCTTAAATTAAAGTATTTAAGAATTCTTGCTGTAAAAGATAATCAGTTATCCGGAACACTCCCTGATATTTTCAAAGGTTCTCAAGCTATGGGTGTCTTGGATCTAGCAAACAACAGTCTTCATGGCACCATTCCAAAATCTATGGGTAACCTAGTTGAACTATCGGTCTTGATATTGAGCGACAACCATCTTGAAGGGGCACTCCCATCCTCCTTGCAAAATTGCAAGGGATTGATTAGACTTGATCTTGGAGGAAATAATTTATCAGGGAACATACCCTCGTGGATTGGTGATGAGCTATCTTCATTGATGATATTACGCTTGCGGTCTAACAAATTTAGCGGAAAGGTCCCTACACGGTTGTGTCATCTTTCACTTCTTCACCTCCTGGACGTTGCGCAAAACAATTTGACAGGGGTTATTCCTCAGTGTTTGGGCAATTTAACCACTTTGGTCTACGGAAATTCAACTAATACCTACTTAAACTACCCTGAGGAAATGATGATAGTTTTGAAAGGAAGGCAACTCGAATATAGCACCACCCTAGACTATGTTTATTCCATTGACCTTTCACAAAACCACCTTGAGGGAGGAATCCCTAGCGAGATAACAAGCCTCTTTGCATTGGGCACCTTGAATTTGTCAATGAATCATCTAACAGGGAGCATTCCTCAGAATATTGGAAACTTGCGGTGGCTGGAGACACTTGATCTCTCAAACAACTCTCTCTCTGGACCGATTCCTCAAAGCATCTCTGCTCTAACCTCCTTGGCTCACTTTAAGTTGTCCCATAACAACTTGGTAGGAAGAATTCCAACAGGAAATCAGCTACAAACACTCAATGATTCCTCTATTTATGAGGGTAATCCTCTACTTTGTGGGCTTCCTCTTCCAACTAAGTGCCCTGGAGATGATACATCTAATGGACAAACACCTACTGATGCTGCTGATACAAAAGAGGATGGCGGCGATGAAAAGAATTCTAAAATGCTATGGTTCTATGTTAGCATTGGGCCAGGATTTGTTGTTGGGTTTTGGGGTGTTTGTGGAACTTTATTGGTGAAGAAGACTTGGAGGCATGCCTATTTTCGGTTTGTTGATGACACCAAAGATTGGATAGCTCTAATGATTGCATTGAAGGTGGCTGCTTTCCGACGGAAAATGGGGTTGGAACAAAATTAAGACCGTTCTTGTTGATGGGAAATTAAACTCCACAGTTCAGGTAATAATTGATTATATAATGCTTATCGCCTTATTTTTTTTCCCTTTTTTTAAAATTGTTTGATCTTGTAAGCATTTCTTTATCTTGCCATCTATTATTTATCTACACTGGTTGTGCACTTTGTTACATGCACAAATAAATAATGAGAGATGATTTTGAGAAACGGAATGTCTTGGCTAACTCTTGGGTATAAATCTTGTGATTGAAAATGCTGGTTGGGAAATTTTGAGTTGGAGGAATTCATGGTTATAGTTTTGAAATTGGACAATATTTTATAGAGATCCTAGAATGCATGAACTTGGCCTGTAATGGACGGTCGCAGGGTGAGCGGGTACCCTCAAATTTTTTGTTTGGCCATTGCAATTTTTATATTCATGTTAAACTCTCGTTTTTGTATCAAATTTGTTTACAATAAATTGGATAATTTTAATATATTTTAAATCTTGTTCAATGTTTTGGAATGGTTTTCTACTAAGCTGTATAACTCACCCTTCTAATTTTTCAGATCCATCCAAGGAAGTGGCGCCATAGTGATGGAGCAGGATATTTGGGTAGATGATTTTTTTGGCTTGTGTTTTTTTTTTTTTTTTTTTTGGAAATAGCAATGTTGTTAGTAATTTGGATGTATTTATTTGGGATGTAAACTTGGATATTTGTGAATTATGCAATGGATGCATTTTGGTTGTATGATGCTTAATTTCTGATATTGTGGGATGTAATCGTTTGCGTGAATCTATTTTCAAAATCCTGCTGTTAGCGAACTAGTAATTTCATTGAGTTACTAATGAAAAATTCTCTATTTTGAGATATCTTTCCCACGAATCCAACTCTTTTTTGGGGTATTCCATCGTCCATTGGAAACTTGTCAACCTTGGAAGAATTGTGGCTCTCTGATAAAGTGATGAAGGGGACCATTCCATAAAGGATCAGACAACTCTCAAAGCCGGATACTCTGTTTCTCGAAAACATTGTATAAAATTCATATGTGGATGACCAAAACCACAACTTGCCCACCCCATTCCCACAACTCGTGGAATTCAAAGTGAACAATATTGGGTGCATTTACCTTTCACAGCGACATTTCAATGCAAAGGCACAAATTTTCCAAACTTCCTTTAAAGACACCCTCTGAATGGTGGTGGCTTGAACGTATAAAATGAGAACCTCTACATTTTAAGAAGACTAACCCACTATTTGGTATGTGGATTCTAACAAGGAAAAAAAAAGGAAGGGAAAAAAATGAGGAGGAAAGAAAATGAAAGGAAAAAATAAAATCATCTCTAGGCAAAATTATTCTAATTGTTCTTCTTCTTCTTCTTCAAATTTTCCATTACAACCAAATAAAGAAAAATACAATTCCTTATATATATATATATTGTTTTTTTTTTCCTTGATAAAATCCGCAAACCAAATAAAGCCTAAAGCTTTAGGTTCCTTGAAACGAGTTGTTTTCCAAACTCTAGCTTGGGCTACAAACTTGCCTCTGCATTCCATTCGAATGTACTGATTTTTCAATGTTGAGGTTCCTCAAAAACAACACGCATAGCAATTCCACTTTCATTTCCATTCGCCATCCCATGCTGCTCTTTCTTCTATTGTGGTTGTTTTGGTCTTCACAGCTAGAGATCATTAAGCCCAGTGCTTGCAGTAAAGATTTGAAAGTCAAATGCATGAAGATGGAAAGAGAAGCTCTTCTCACCTTCAAAGAAGGTCTCACAGATCCTTCGGGTAGGCTTCCTTCTTGGGTATGAGGCATCTCACACGGACAATAAGGACATAGTCTTAACAAAAATCTCGGCGAGAGTAAAACCTAGAATACCCTAATTATTAATTTTTTTTAAAAAAAATTTTAAAAATGAAGGCCATATGGACCTTTGTCCTTAAACAAACATGGGGCCACATGACGGGACAAGACATGTGTCCGACTATTAATTTAGCAATAAGGAATTGTCTTGCTAATTAACCGAACACTTCTTAATTCAAACCTTGTAATGTATGTTTTAGGTAATGACCTGCCCATGACCAAAATCACAACTTGCCCACCTCATTCCCACAACTTTGCCGAATTCAAAGTGAATGATATTTGGGTGCATTACCTTTTAAAAAGTTGCATTCCCACCTCACTGCAACAATTCAATGCAATGGCACAAATTTTCCAAACCTCCTTTAAAGATCCATTCCGAATGGTGGGGGCTTGAATGCAGAAAATGAGCGTCTCTGCTTTCTAAAGAAGACTAAAGCACTGGGTTCCTCAAAACGAGTCCTTTCTCCAAACCAAAAATTCTATGAGGTGGACTGATATTTCTTAGAACTTACGTCTTAAGAATCGGAAAGTACTGTGTTTGACTTTTCACTCCTCGGTGCTCACCTCTAATTGAATTTATCCTAACTATTAACTGATATGGAATGTAAGGTAATCTGATCAATATCCAAATTAAAGGATTAGTTGGACTGAAAATCTATACACTCTCTCGGTTTCATATTTATTGTCTTCCTTTCTATAGTAATAATTACATAATACGAGCAAAACAAACTCAATTACTGATTATACTACCCTTTGAGGGCAAAATTAGAATATTAGAGTATGAATATAGATGTGAAAACATCTAATAAAGATTCTTAAAAAAATATGTTTTTTCAAACAGGACAATGAATGTGAAATGGAAACAGTAGATGAGAATGAGAATGAGAATGAGAATAAGTCATGGGTGCATCTTCCAAATGCTTACCATAGTTATGAATTCAAAGAAAAAGTTTTGCATCATTGACTCCTGAATCATCTATCTTGACTGTCAATCACTCACATGACTCCTCAAACTAAATGTCAAAGAAAATTAGACCCCTTAATCACTTTATCTTTAGACGTACCCATGATTAAAGTCCAAAAGCACAACTTGCCCACTCCAATTTCACGACCTGCTGAATCAATTTATCCTTGGGGGTATTGCTTTTTGGCTGGTCTCCTCTTGCTTAATTTTTTGTCGTCGGTCATTAGGGATGTAGGCAGTGGCGAATTCAGGAATTTATGTTAGCAGAGGGCGATTTTATTTGGAATTTTTTTTTTTCTAACTCTATAAATTAAATAATCATTTGAAGTAGTCTTCTATATACAATAAAAATTAAAAAGAACAAAGAAAATTTTTTGAATTTAATAATTAATACAAAAACTTAAATATTCATTGATAATATTTCTTTCTTTTTTTAAAAAAAATTAAGTAATGTATGTATTAAACCAAAAAAGGGCATAGCCCAAGAACATGAGACATTTACAAGCACTAACCAAGAGCCCTAACTAAAACTTTAGGAACTCCACAGAAGAAATAAAAGAAAACTTACTAATATTAGTGTACATGACAACAAAACCACAAAAATAGAGTTTTTACAAAAGACAACTTGAAGCCAAAATCGAAGTTTTCATCTCATCAAAAGTTCTTACGTTCCTACTTTACAATTCTCCCGACGAATCTTCATATTTTAAAACCGCTGAATGATAATCTCATTATCAATCCTATCAAAAATATCTTTTTCAATATATACAACCAAACTATTATTCATCCATTAATCTCCTATTCGTTTACGCAATCGACTTTTCACAATCTTCATTGCAAAAAAATACCATCTCCACTATAACAGTCCCAACGAGTAAGATCAATGTCAATGTCACAAGCAAGTACACTAAGGGGTATATTATGTTTTTTCTTAATTTGAACCATTTCCTATACTCTTGTTGTTTAGAACACCAATTTACAATAAGGAATCGATGACGGTTTTGAAACTTGAGTAATACATGTCACATATGGGTCAGAGCTACTTATATAAAGGGGAAAAAAAGGAAAGAGGGAGGAGTAGGGGGTACAATTATAAAATCAAGGGGGTCAAAAAAAAATTTAGAAGGGTCAAGTTTAGAAATATGAAGATATATGTGAAGTAAAAATAAAAATAAAAAATTGAATAGGTGAGGGGGGTCAAGTGCCACCTCTGGCACCCCCCTCCCTCCGCCCCTGCATGAAGGCAGAAAGAGATGTGCTTCTCACCTTCAAAGACGTGTCTGATTATTAATTTAGCAGTAAGGAATTGTCTTGCTAATTAACCGAACACTTTAATTCAAACCTTGTAATGTACGTTTTGGGTAGTGACGCATGACCAAAATCACGACTTGCCCACCTCATTCACACAACTTTGCCGAATCCAAGTGCATGATATTGGGTGCATTACCTCTTAAAAAGTTGCATTCCCACCTCACTGCAACAGTTCAATGCAATGGCACAAATTTTCAAAACCTCCTTTAAAGATCCATTCCGGATGGTGGGGGCTTGAATGCAGAAAATGAGCGTCCCTGCTTTCTAAAGAAGACTAAATTAGCACTGGGTTCCTCAAAACGAGTCTTTTCTCCAAACCAAAAATTCTATAAAGTGGATCGATAGATATTTCTTAGAACTTACGTCTCAAGAAGCAAAAAGTATTGTGTTGGACTTTTCACTCCTTTTGGGTGCTCACTTCTGACCGAATTTATCCTAATTGTTAACTGATATGAAGTCTACAGTAACCTGATCAATATCCAAAGGATTAGTTGGATTGAAAATCTATATACTCCCTCCCTTTCATATTTTTTTTCTTCCTTTCTATTTTGAGCCATTTCAAAATTCTTGCCCTAATAAAAAAGTCAATAACTTCATTTTAATAAATTTCCAATAAAAACCCACATCTATTATAATAATTACATAATATGGACAAAACAAACTCAATTACTGATTATACTAACCTTGAGGGCAAAATTAGAATATTAAAGTATAAATATAGGTGGGAAAGTATCTAATAAAGATTCTTAAAAAAAAATTTTTTTTTTCAAACCAGACAATCAACGGGAAACGGAAAGAGTATATGAAAATTAGAAAAGTCATAGTTATGAATTGAAAGAAAAAATTTTGCATCATTGACTCATGAATCATCTATCTTGACTTGGGGTCAATCACTCACATGACTCCTTAAACTAAATATCAAAGAAAATTAAACCTGTTAATCACTTCATCTTTAGACGTACCCATGACCAAAGTCCAAAAGCACAACTTGCCCACTCCAATTTCAGACCTGCTGAATCATTTTATTCTTGGGGGTATTGCTTTTTGGCTGGTCTTCTCTTCTTGCTTAATTTTTTGTCGTCGGTCATTAGGAATCTGGGTCAATCAATATGAAAGCAGTGAAGCACTTTCTTCCTTATGGGTTGGTGGAAAGGTTGATGTCATTTGGATCATGTTTGTGGGCTCCGCTGGTCATTGAAGATAGATTCTTTGATGTTGGCGTGGTCTTTGTAAATTGAATTTTATTTTTTATTTTTAATTTATGATGAGGAAATTCTTCAAATAAAACCTTAGATCCATATAAGATCTCATAACTCAAATGAACTAAGTAAATCCAAAACTCATGAGAATCATGA
Source organism: Liquidambar formosana (assembly GCA_039720395.1). Classification (NCBI taxonomy): domain Eukaryota; kingdom Viridiplantae; phylum Streptophyta; class Magnoliopsida; order Saxifragales; family Altingiaceae; genus Liquidambar; species Liquidambar formosana. The sequence continues at coordinate 53,527,990 of CM077820.1, read as the reverse complement.
AACCTTATGTGGTTGTCTTTTATCTGTTAACTCCTCTTATATAAGTTGGTTTTGGCAACAAAATCAATTGATTTGTCAATCCTCACATATTCACTTATTGTGGTTTTTATGACATGTGATGTAATGTCAATATTTTTAGGTCTTTTAGCATTGTTCAATCTCAATCAACAGATCCCATCACATATCAATCAAGAGTAATGCTATATTGTCAAAATATTTTGCCCACGTTATCCTACCCAAAAAAATCATGACATCAGTTGAGCAAACAAATTTGAACTAACAAAAAAATTTGAACAATTTAACACTTTTCATCAATCAAACAAAACGATTGATACCCAAAACACCAGTCCCATCGTTTCCTCTACACTCACAATGTTTCAAGGACATTTTTTTTTTCCTCGTTATATATGGTGAAAGAAAATTTTATTAAAGCATTAAAAAATAGTATGTAGGCAATTTCAGCAATAAGAGTTCATTACCTTCATTTTCACAAAAATAGATAAATAAAATATTAACCATCCACCAGCACGTGTGTGGTGTGCCACTTGTATTGCGGAGGTCTCTTTGTTTGTATGACAAACAAAAAAGTGTTAATACACGTACTCAAAAGTTTTTAGGACACCTTTAATAGCGAAGTTGGGATTTTAGTTTTAGAGAGTCAAGAATCAATACTAATGATAAGTATATATAAGAATTGTTTTTTTTCCTCTACTTGACAATAACAAGAAAAAAAAATACTCCTTATTGAACCGAAGATAAATATATACACACTAAAAAATTGATTGATATTTAAACACTTCCCCCACATCCTGAAAAAGACTATTCAATACTTTTATTTTTCTATATCCTATTTTACCTGACCAATTTATGAATATCATGAATTCAGAACCAAGCTATCAGCTGTAATATAAAAATTGCAGGTCAAAGTTATGAGCGAAAATTAGAGCCAAAAAAATGAAAACTAAAGGGTTTTAAATTTTTAATGTTTGAGTAAGGTAAATATTGAAGATATCAATTAATGGAATTGTCAAAATTAAAATTAAGTTGGATCAAATAAGACCTCATGAGGTCAAAATATATTTTAAGAACGATCAGATTTAGAAATATTATAAACTTAATATACACATAAATAAATAAATAAGTAAATAAAGATCCAGATTCACTCATTCCACCTAATGTCATAGTTATTTGGAACCTATGTACCTAGGTAACCTAGCCGTTTGAGGTGGATTGCTACGTCATCCAAATTAAAAGCACAGAAACACCCTGTTAGGAAAACAAAGTTGAAAGTCAAAGCGGCTGTTTTTTGATTCCTTTCTCCTATCCTTTGGTAATGATCTCTCAACTTCTATATAAAGGTTGGGGTACAAAGGTGCCTTGGCATCCCACGCAAATATAACACATACCCTTTAAAGCAACATGCATAGCAATTCCACTTTCATACCCATTTGCCATCCCACGATGCTCTTTCTTTTATTCTGGTTGTTGGCATCTTCATACTTGGAGATCATTAAACTCTGTACATGTGGTGAAGTACTTTCAAATATCAAATGCATCAAGACAGAAAGAGAAGCGCTTCTCACCTTCAAACAAGGTCTCACAGACACTTCGGGTCGGCTTTCTTCTTGGCTTGGTGAAGATTGCTGCAAGTGGAGAGGGGTAGGATGTGACAATAAAACAGGACATGTCTTCAAGCTCAACCTCACAAATCCTCCTGATGAAATGGACAGTGAGTTAGGAGGTAAGATAAATCCTTCCTTACTTAGCTTGAAATATCTGAATTACTTGGACCTAAGCCTGAATGATTTTGGAGGAACCCATATTCCTAAGTTTTTGGGTTCACTTCATAATTTGAGATATCTCAATCTCTCATCTGCTTCACTTTCTGGAGAGCTTCCGCCTCAACTCAAAAACTTGTCACGCCTGCGTTATCTTGACCTCAATTAATGGAAGGGAATTACATGCAGCAAACCTCCGGTGGCTCTCAGGCCCATCTTCTTTAAAACACCTTAACTTGGGAGGTGTGAAGCTTAATAGGGTAGGAGCAGGTTGGCTACATGCAGTTAATGTGCTTCCATCCCTGGTGGAGTTACACTTACCTGGATGTGAACTTGAAAGCATTCCATTGTCACTCCCACTCCGTAATTTCACCTCACTTTTGGTCCTCGATATGTCCTCGAATACATTTGACTCCCCATTGCCCCATTGGTTGTTTAATCTCACTAGCCTCACAAAACTTGATCTCAGCTTGAATTCTTTTCATGGTGCCATTCCTGGTGAAATTGTGAACCTGATTTTTCTCCAAGACCTTGATTTGTCTTTTAATGGAAACATTGAAGGTCGAATACCAAGATTCTTGGGGAAGCTTTGCAAGTTAGAGGTTTTAGATATTTCCGGAAATAATTTGAGCGGAGAGATTAATGAATTTCTGGACAGTTTTTCAAGTTGCCCCAACAACAGCTTGGTTTCACTAGATTTATTTAGTAACCAACTGGTAGGAACTTGCCAGATTCATTAGGGGGACTCGAAAACTTGAGGTATCTTTATCTCCAATTCAACTACTTTTGGGTTTCGGTTCCATCATCCATTGGAAACTTGTCATCCTTGCACGAATTGGGCCTCTCTCATAATGAGATGAATGGGACCATTCCTCAAAGCATCGGACGACTCTCAAAGCTGGATACTTTGTTGCTCGACTCAAATTCATGGGAAGGGGTTCTAACAGAAGCCCATTTCCTAAATCTCACCAGGTTAGAAATGTTATGGATGGATACCACCTCGAAGAAGTCCTTAACTTTCAATGTGAGCTCTGGATGGATTCCTCCTTTCCATCTCAAATCGATCCAGCTTCAAAACTGCAAAGTGGGCCCCAAATTTCCTGCATGGATTCAATCTCAAAGCGACCTTCAATATGTAATCCTTGAAAGTGCAGGGATTTCAGACATTGTACCTGGTGATTGGATTTCCAAATTATCTTCTCAAATCATTGGCTTGGATTTGACAGATAACCAAATCAGGGGAAAGCTACCACAATCTTTAAGGTTTCCAAAGGCAACATACATTGAATTGAGTTCTAATTTATTAGAGGGTCCATTTCCACTTTGGTTTGGCAGTATGGGTGATCTTTTCCTGGACAACAATTCTTTTTCCGGACCTATCCCCCCAAATCTTGGTGAAATTATGCCAAATTTGGAAATCTTATTTCTTTCTGAGAATTTTCTCAACGGCAGCATCCCCCTATCCATTCTTAAATTAAAGTATTTGAGAATTCTTTCAATAAGAGATAATCAGTTATCTGGAACACTCCTTGATATTTGGAATGGTTCTCAAGCTCTGAGTGTTTTGGATCTTGCAAACAACAGTCTTTATGGCACTATTCCAAAATCAATCGGTAAGCTGCACGACTTGTCATTCTTAATATTGAATGACAACCATCTTGAAGGGGATCTTCCTTCTTGCAAAATTGCAAGGGATTGATAAGACTTGATCTTGGAGGAAATAATTTATCAGGGTACATACCCCCGTGGATTGCTGAGAAGCTATCTTCATTGATGATATTACGCTTGCGGTCCAACAAATTCAGTGGAGAGGTCCCTTCAAAGTTGTGTCATCTTTCTCTTCTTCACATCCTAGACCGTGCGCAGAACAATTTGACAGGGTTTATTCCTACGTGTTTGGGCAATTCAACCTCTTTGGTCTATGGAAATTCAATTAATGATGCTGCGGAATATACGCGGTCGAGACTAGCTCACCAAAAAACAAACAAGCTTCCACCAATCTGTTGATTGTCACAAGAACAATGCCAGATAGTAGGCAACCACAATCAATATTCTTTCAAGAACACGAAAGTAGGAAAATAAAGGAGAACTCTCTCTCTTAATATTATTAATCTCATAAAATAATCAACTTAACACACTTTGCCATAAGGCTTACATCCCTTTATATAGAGAACTAATAAGAAAAACCTAGTTCTACTAGAACAAGATAACCTAGTTCTACTAGAACAAGAAAACCTAATTCTACCAAAACAAGAAAATATCAAACTACCTAGGAAACAAATTAAATTAAAAGCAATAATTAAATAATAATAATAAAGACTCCTAAAATATCTAAATAAACTAGAATCCCGATTCAACAGCAAGACGTCCAACAGCCCGTGGTGCGTATGCCGATGCAATCTGCATCAATTAATAGGTTCGTAGACTACCCTGAAGAAATGATGATAGTTTCAAAAGGAACGGAACTTGAATATGGCAGCACCCTCGACTATGTTATTTGCATTGACCTTTCACAAAACCACCTACTGGAAGGAATCCCTCGCCAAATAACAAGCCTCTTTGCATTGAGCATCTTGAATTTGTCAATGAATCATCTAACAAGGAGCATTCCTGACAAGATTGGAAACTTGAGGTGGCTGGAGACACTTGATCTCTCCAACAACTCTCTTTCTGGACCCATTCCTCTAAGCATCTCTTCTCTAACCTCCTTGGCTCACTTTAATTTGTCCCATAACAACTTGGTAGGAAGAATTCCATCAGGAAATCAGCTACAAACACTCAATGATTCCTCTATTTATGAGGCTAATCCTTTACTTTGTGGGGTTCCTCTTCCAACTAAGTGCCCTGGAGATGATACTTCTGATGGACAAACACCTACTGATTCTGCTGGTACAGAAGAGGATGGCCACGATAAAAAGGATTCCGAAATGCTATGGTTCTATGTTAGCATTGGGCCAGGATTTGTCGTTGGGTTTTGGGGTGTCTGTGGAACTTTATTGGTGAAGAAGACTTGGAGGCATGCCTATTTTCAGTTTGTGGATGACATCAAAGATTGGATAGCTCTAATGATTGCATTGAAGGTGGCTGCTTTCCGACGCAAAATCGGGTTGGAACAAAATTAAGACCGTTCTTGTTGATGGGAAATTAAACTACGCAGTTCAGGTAATCGAATATTACATAATGCCTTTTGCCTTCTTTTTTTTTTCCCTTTTTTTAAACTTGTTTTATCTTGTAAGCATTTCTATATCTTGCCATTTATTTTTATTTTTTTTGGCCATTACAATTTTTATACTCATGTTAAACTCTCATTTTTTGTGTCAAATTTGTTTTAAAATAAATTGGATAATTTTAATATGTTTTAAACCTCGTTCAATGTTTGGGAATGGTTTTCTACTAGGTTGTTTAGCTCACCCTTCTAATTTTTCAGATCCATCCAAGGGACTAAGGGAGTGGCGCCATAGTGATGGAGCAGGATATTTGGGAAGACGTGTTTTTTGCTTGTGTTTTTTTTTTTTTTTTTTTCTTTTAATGGAAATAGTAATGTTGTTAGTAATTTGGATGTATTTATTTGGGATGTAAACTTAGATATATTTGTGAATTATGTAATGGATGCATTTTGGATGTATGATGATTAATTTATGATATCATGGGATGTAAGTAATTTGAATATATATTTTTGACCATTTATAATCTCTGTTTCATTCTTGGCAAAAAAAATCTATTAGATAGAGGTATCACTTGAGAATTGGGATCAAAATCCTCGGGCGGTAGCCTCTTACATGACAAGTTCGACCCATTTAAAATAGTGTAAGCCTGTGATAGTGGCATTATAGCGGGTCCAGTGCATTTCTAGGGCCCCCCTCCTCCCTGGGAAAAAAAAAAAAATGCACCTCACTTGCTTTTTCTTCTTTATAATAAAGTATCTAAAGTTTTGGCTTGACTAATTCAATTTGAATTAGAAACACCATAAGATTACCACCCACTCTAGATTATTTGATTAATGAGGGACGTGTGTCTCATGAATTTCTGACTTTTGCCATCCAAAGATAAAATGACTAATGAGACCATCATTTTCTTTGATATTTAGCTTTAATTTTCTTGAATGATAATGCTTGGAGCATCATATGGGTGATTGACCCCAAGTCAATATAGCTGAGTCATGATGCAAAAATATTTCTACCAATTCATAATTTGGTAAGCGTTTGGAATTTACACCATTCCCACCACTTCGATATGGTGGGACCACACTCATTTATCAAAGAAGAAAACACTCTTTGGAACATGGTATTCCCCTGTTAGAAAAAGTAGTATACTATCGTAATATCACATTACCATGCTGACATGGTATCGTGAATTAATAACAAAGTAGTAAAAATATATGCGCCAAACATTTCTATCATTTCATAAAAGTAAGCATTTAAAATTACATCGCATCCACGACTTCGATACTACAATTATCAAATAAAAAGAAAATTTTTGAACATGATATCCTCTCAGTGAAAAACTTATACATATGATATCATGAATCACAGTTGAGGGCCTCAATTCGATCTCTCACCTCCCAGTTCTAGACCAAATTGTTTAAGAGGTAAAGAAAGGAGACCAGAGACCTTGACCCAAGTGTGAAACAAATGCGAGTCAATGTCTTCCAGACTTCCACTCACAAAACCGTCCTTCTTTATGAAAAAAGATGGTTTCTGGTGAGGCATGTGCGTTAGAGAGATAGGTGACAAAAGACCTTGACCAAAGCGTGGAACAGACCCAAGTCTTCGACGGACGAAACAATCCTCTATCATCGCTTGTGAAATAAATAATAGCCATGGTAGAATCATTCTTAACAAATAAAGCTGGAAAATTCTATGGTACCCAAAAAAAAAAAAAATTGATCATATTTTGAAATAACTAGTCACATTTGCGGTAATCGATTACTAAAAAATATGATCAAATTATCAAAAAATGTGATCAATTAGTCCGGTAGCATATATGCACCAATTTCATAAGGTTAATTTAATTATCTTTGTGGTCTACTATGCGTTGGTTCGACATATATCAATCAATCAATGACAGTACCCAAAATGCCTTCCTCCACAAGTTGGAAGACTAGTGGGATAGGAAGGATTAAAAATTTCCAAATGCAATGAACTTTAGAGAAGGGAACAGCTAGATCCATAAATAAGGGAACAGCTAGATCCATAAGTTGGTTCGACATATATCAATCAATCAATGACGCACCCAAAATGCCTTCCTCCACAAGTTGGAAGACTAGTGGGACAGGGAGGATTAACAATTTCCAGTGCAATGGACTTTAGAGAAGGGAACAGCTAGATCCATAAATATTCTTGTTTTCAACAATTCGTCAAAATTGGATTGTTTGTTGCCAATCAAAATGTATATGACCCATGTGAGTGGGGTCAAGAGGAGATTGCTCCTCACTCAACTTCTATATAGCTAGCCTAGGTTACAAGGGTGCTTTTAATTTGCATTCCATTCAGATACACAGGCCCTTCAATGTTGAGGTTTCTCAAAAGCAAGATGATTAGCAATTCTACTTTCATATCCATTCGCCATCCCATGATGCTCTTTCTTTTATTGTGGTTGTTTGGGTCTTCATACCTAGACACCATTTAAACCCTGTTTGTGTAGTAAAGATTTGAATGCCAAGTGCATGAAGGCAGAAAGAGATGCGCTTCTCACCTTCAAACAAGGTCTCACGGATCCTTCGGGAAGTCTTTCTTCTTGGGTTGGTGACGATTGCTTTTTGTTTTTTGATCAACGAAAAATTATATATATTTAGAAAAAAGGAGGCAAGATACACCCAACAAAGACATAGCAGCAAAAGAATAAAACAGAGGAATGAGCACCCATGCCTAAAAACAAATCAAAGCACCCACGCCCAAACCCTGAACATAGATTAAAGAGAAAAAAAAGAAAAGAAACAGTAAAACAGGGGATAGCCATCACCAAACCCCTCACAGCCAAGCTAGAAAAGGAACGATCCTGCTAACACCCCCTTTTGCCATCCAGTCAGCAATGCAATTTACCTCCCCAGGCTGATGATGAATCTTAACAGACTTGCAATGGTTAAGCAAGGATGAGATCTCGATAAGAATAAATCTGTATTTCCAAATTCTAACGGAATTTTTAACCCAAGATACAGCCACGGATGAATCTGATTCAATGATTTAAGTTGCAAGAAGAGGCTATGCAGATAGAGAAAAAATCTTTAAGGCTTCTCTGATAGCAAGCAATTCCGCTAAATTGGAATCAACGATACCTACTGGAGAGGAAAAGAGACAAAGAATAGTGCCTTGATCATTTCTGAGCTCCACCAATGCCTCTGGGACCTGGCTTGCCTTTTGCAGAGTCATCCACATTGAACTTCAAAAAACCTTTGGAGGAACCAGCCAGAGCAAAGGTTGCCTACCTTTCTTTTTCTTTATCTGGAATGATCTGACACCGTCAATGGATCGAAGGAAGTCATCAATGGAGTAACCTAACTCAAATCTCAAAGCTTTAATCCAAATTGTTGTTCTGGCAATAGCCAGATGGGCAATCTCAGAGATGGATAATCTTTTCTCATTAAAAACCAATTCATTCCTTGCTAACCAGATAGACCACACCAGAGAGTAAAAAAAAGAATCCCAGATAAGCTTGAAGACTCCCCCTCTATTGGGAATCACCCAGTTAGCAAAGAGATTCCGTAAAGAATTAGGGGCGCACCACACCCACCCCCACCACCGCAAACATTCAGCCCAAATTCTCTAGTACCAACTGCATAGAATGAAAGATGATCGACATCTTCCTCAACCTCTCCGCAGAAGGGGCAGGAGATATCCACACGAGGGAAAAAAATCCTCTATCATCACTTTGTGAAATAAATAATAGCCATGGTAGAATCACTCTTAACAAATAAAGCTGGAAAATTCTATGGTACCAAAAAATTAAAAAATTAAAAAATTAAAAAAAATTGATCATATTTTGAAATAACTAGTCACATTTGCGGTAATCGATTACTAAAAAATATGATCAAATTATCGAAAAATGTGATCAATTAGTCCGGTAGCATATATGCGCCAATTTCATAAGGTTAATTTAATTATCTCTGTGGTCTACTATGCGTTGGTTCGACATATACCAATCAATCAATGACAGTACCCAAAATGCCTTCCTCCACAAGTTGGAAGACTGGTGGGACAGGGAGGATTACAAATTTCCAAATGCAATGGACTTTAGAAAAGGGAACAGCTAGATCCATAAATAAGGGAACAGCTAGATCCATAAGTTGGTTCGACATATATCAATCAATCAATGACGCACCCAAAATGCCTTCCTCCACAAGTTGGAAGACTAGTGGGACAGGGAGGATTAGCAATTTCCAGTGCAATGGACTTTAGAGAAGGGAACAGCTAGATCCATAAATATTCTTGTTTTCAACAATTCGTCAAAATTGGATTGCTTGTTGGCAATCAAAATGTTTATGACCCATGGGAGTGGGGTCAAGAGGAGATTGCTCCTCACTCAACTTCTATATAGCTAGCCTAGGTTACAAGGGTGCTTTTAATTTTCATTCCATTCAGATACACAGGCCCTTCAATGTTGAGGTTTTTCAAAAGCAAGATGATTAGCAATTCTACTTTCATATCCATTCGCCATCCCATGATGCTCTTTCTTTTATTGTGGTTGTTTGGGTCTTCATACCTAGACACCATTTAAACCCTGTTTGTGTAGTAAAGATTTGAATGCCAAGTGCATGAAGGCAGAAAGAGATGCGCTTCTCACCTTCAAACAAGGTCTCACAGATCCTACGGGAAGTCTTTCTTCTTGGGTTGGTGACGATTGCTGCAAGTGGAGACGAGTAGAATGTGACAATTAATAGAACGGGACATGTCGTCAACCTCGACCTCAAAAATGATCCATATAACAGTATGGGAAGTGAATTGGGAGGTAAGCTAAATCCTTCCTTCGCTTGAAATTTTTGAATTACTTGAAATTAGTTAATAGGCACATGAACAGCGAAGTCTCACATCTCACATCGATTAAATATATATATTTTTTTTTTTGAATAAAATTAAGGAGCTTCAAGCATCATAGAACAATCCAGCATCCCAACTAGGTTGGCACCCTGGGAGTTCTAAATCATGTGCTATTCACCTAGAATTTATTAATAAAAGAAAGAAGAGTACAAGATAAGATAAAACAAAAAAAAATTAAAAGTTTTGGTCATATGCCAAAACTCACAAAAGGAAAAGAAATAAATAACCTCTAAGGCCTAAATCTGTAAGAAGGCAGACCACAAGAGTCATGCTGAAGGAGAAGCATAATTTCCTTGGGGGTAGACCACCACCACTGAAAACTGTTGAACTGTAATCCCATATTAGCACATTTGTCAGCTACAGCATTACCTTCACGAAAAATATGGTTAAATTGAAAGTTCATCTAACTTAAATAATATTGATAGTTATGCCATCGAGTCTTCAATTTCCAAGGAGGCTTATAATCCTGATTGTGAAGGCACTGGATAACTGAAGCTGAATCACACTCTAACCAAAGATTACGCCACCCATTATTCCAAGCTTGCTCAATACCACAAATAACAGCCATCAACTTAGCAACAAATGCAGACTGAATACCAAGAGTAGAGCAGTAAACCCCTTTCACAAAACCTCAACAATTCCTAAATACACCACTAGCAGTTGTAGGACCCGGATTCCCTTTAGCTAGGCCATCAGTATTCAATTTAAGCCATGAAGGTGAAGGAGGATACCACTTAACGGGGATAAGGGAAGGAGCCTTTCTACGAATCCCCACAACTCCAAAAGAATGCAAAACAAGAAGATCGGCCAAAGCATTATTCATAATACCCCCACTGACTTTGCCAATAACATGAAGCATAGAGATGATATGGAGACAAGACCTTTTAAAATTAGGCTTCTTACTCTCAAACCTAACCAGATTTCGTGTGTACCAAATTGAATCAACCACAACATCACAAATGCAAGCCAAATATTAAAAACTTGAGAGCTCAAGATTTTCGACTTTGAGGTAACAAAATGCCAAAAATCCATAAAATTGAGGCCAGGAGGCATAGGAAAATGAAATATGTCAACAAGCCATGTCCAAAGAGAAACAGCAAACTCACAATGCAGGAACAAGTGTGTTGCATCCTCCCCATGGAAAGGCTGAGAGCATAAAAAACAACAAGAAGCCATAACAAAGCCCTGTTTTTGCAACTGATCATCAGTAGGGACCTTATTCCACAATAACCTCCAAACTAAAATGGAATATCTAGGGGGAATGAAACTTTTCCAAAGATAAACAGACCAAGTCACATGAGGCTTAGACTTCTTGCAAAAGGAATATGCAGCAGAGAATGGTAGATCCCCTGAAGAAGAATAAGGCCAAACCATAACATCTTGAGCATCAGCCACAGGAAGAGGCACTTGAACAATTGCCACAGCAGTAGAAGGGAATTCAGCAGAGAGCTCATTAGGAATCACCCAAAAATGACTATGAATAAAATTAGAGACAGGGTAGCTAGAATCCAATGAATCTGTTGGAATAGATAATCGATCACTGATAGGTTCACCTAACCAGTTATCACACCACAATCTAATATCTGAGCCATTACCTACCACCCATTGTACATGGAAAGCACTATCAGCAATAGCAATTTTAAATCCAGGCCACACAGATGATGAGTTATAAACAGCAGAGTATTGCATATGATTAATTTTAAATCTTGCCCTCATGAATTTGCACCAAACATTATCCTGAGTCAACATTCCCCAACAAGATTTAAGCAAACCAGCTCTGTTAAAAGCCATAATATCTTTGACGCCTAGCCCTCCTTCATCAATACACATCGATTAAATATTGAATTTAATATGATTTCATTCATCTGTTTGGACCCTCCACTTAACTTTTTAGGCTATTGCTTAGGGTTGGAAAACGAGCTGAGCTTGGCTTGAGATCAGCTTGGTAAAAAGCTCATTATATTCGTAAAATAAACGAGTTAATTTCAAAAAACATTTTAAGCTCGTTAATTTAGTGAGCCAAGCTTGAGTACTAGATCGATAAGCTTATTAATGCTTTTAAACAACCAAACTACTTGATATTGGGTCGGTAAAAAGCTCACTGGAGTACGTTCGTGAAATAAACGAGCCAATCTCAAACATCATTTTGAGCTCGTTAATTTAGCGAGCCAAGCTCAAGCAACTTACTACTCGGCTCAACTTGTTTACACCCCTAGCTATTAGCTCGATTGAAAACTTAACATAGTATCAGAGCATGTCATTTTTAGACTGTTCATTTATGAGTTTAATATGCTTCCATCCCTAGTGGGCTGGTGGACTTAAACCTGTTAATTTCACCTCACTTTTCGTCCTTGATATGTCAAGCAATTCATTTAACTCTTTAATACCCCTCTTAGGAAAAAAAAAAAAAAAAAAAACTCTTAAATACCCCATTGGTTGTTTAATCTTACTATCCTTACAAAACTTGATCTCAACTTGAATTATTTTCATGTGAAATTGTGAACCTAATATTTCTCCAAGACCTTGATTTGTCTTTTAATATTTACATTGAAGGTCAAATACCAAGATTCTTGGGAAACCTTTGCAAGCTAGAGTATCTAGATCTTTCCAGAAATAATTTTGAGTGGAGTGATTAATGAGTTTTTGGATGGTTTTTCCAATTGCTCCGTCAACAGCTTGGTGTCACTCGATTTATTTTATAACCAATTGGTAGGGAACTTGCCTGATTCATTAGGGAGACTTAAAAACTTGAGATATCTTGAACTAGAATGGAACTCTTTTTGCGGTTCAATTCCAGAATCCATTGGAAACTTGTCATCCTTGCAAGAATTGGGCCTCTCTCATAATCAGATGAATGGGACCATTCCTCACAGCATCGGAAAACTCTCATAGCTAGTTTCATTATCACTTGACTCAAATTCATGGGAAGGTGTTCTAACAGAAGCCCATTTCCTAAATCTCACAAGATTAAAAGCGTTATGGATAGATACTACCTTGAAGAAGTCCTTAAGGTTCAATATGAGCCATGGCTGGATTCCTCCTTTCCGTCTCAAATCCATCCAGCTCGAAAACTGTCAAGTGGGCCCCAAATTTCCTGTATGGATTCAATCTCAAACTGAGCTTGAATACATAATCCTTAAAAGTGCAGGGATTTCAGACATTGTACCTGGTGATTAGATTTCGAAGTTATCTTCTCAAGTCACTAGCTTGGATTTATCCAACAACGAAATCAGGGGGAAGCTACCATAATTTTTGAGGTTTACAGGGCCAGCGATATTCATTGAATTGAATTTTAATTTCTTAGAGGGTCCATTTCCACTTTGGTTTTGCGATAATTGCGTTGTTCTTAGGCTAGACAATAATTTGTTTTCCGGTAATATCCCCCAAAATCTTGGCGAAATTATGCCGAATTTGTTCTCGTTGTTTTTTTCTAGCAACTTTCTCAATAGCAGCATCCCCCCATCCATTCTCAAATTAGACCATTTGAAAAGTCTAACAGTGAGATAATCAGTTATCTGGAACACTCCCTCAAATTTGGGGTAATTCTATGGGTAATTCTTTGGGTATTTTGGATTTAGCAAACAACAGCTTTTCTGGTACTATTCCACAATCTATGGGTAATCTGCAGGGACTAATGTTATTACTATGAAGGCCTTTATTGGCACCCAAAGACTTGCTTTTCATCCCCCACTTATTTTATACTTCAAGATTTTATGAAAAATACATAAAGTTTTTAAAAAAACTGACCGCTATATCTATTAGAAAACATAATTTTGAATAACTTTTTGGAAGAAAGTTTTTCCAAAATTTATCGTTTAAGTGGACTTTTTAGTCATTAGGGTGCGAAAACTATAAATAGCAAAAAAGTCTACTTAAACGATAGATTTTGGAAAACCTTTCTTCTAAAAAGTTGTTCAAAATAATGTTTTCTAATAGAGTACGCTATCAGTTTTTATAAAAACCTTTTATATTTTTCATAAAACCTTAAAATATAAAATAAATGGGGGATAAAAAACAAGTCTTTGGGTGCCAATAGAAGTCCCCTATTACTATTGAGTGACAACCATCTTGAAGGGGAACTCCCTTAAAATTGCACGGAATTGATAATGCTTGATCTTGGAGGAAGTAGTTTATCAGGACACATACCCCCGTGGATCGGTGAGAATCTAGTAGGTACGTTGATGATATTACGCTTGCGGTCTAAAAAATTTAGTGAAGAGATCCCTCCGGCCATAGTTGTGTGGTCTTATTTATCTTCACATCTTGGACCTTGCATAGAATAATCTAACAGGGTTTGCTCCCAAGTGTTTGGGCAATTTAACTTCTTTGGTCTATGACGATTCAAGTCCACACTACCCGGACACAATGACAAACTTGGCAGAAGTTGACATTTGGGCACACTACCGAAAGAAAATGATGATAGTCGCAAAAGGAACAGATCTCGAATATAGTAGCACCCTAGACTTTGTCAATAGCATCGACCTTTCACAAAACCACTTAAATGGAGGAATCCCTCGCCAGATAACAAGCCTCACTGCATTGGGCACCTTAAATTTGTCAATGAATCATCTCACGGGGAGCATTCCTGAGAAGATTGGAAACTTGCGGTACGGTGGCTGGAGACACTTGATCTCTCAAACAACTCTCTCTGGACCGATTCCTCAAAGCATATTGTTCACACTAAAAATGTTGCGGGCGTGCCAAGGCTCGAAAGCCTAAAGATCGTGTGACCACAACCCCACAGCACCTCCGAGGCAGTTGAATTCAAGGCCGTTGGCCCCAAATGCCTATTTGGTCACTGATGTGATTGGAATTGAAATAAAATATGATCAAGCGATTGATGAGAGATAGGGGTTCTTCTCTCTGTGATTCGAAATTAAGCTACTGATTTTAACTTAAACTAATGTCTAATGTAAACAGAATTTATCACTATATATTCTAAAGAATTACAAGGAAAAAGTACTTCATTTAATGAATAAGACTTACAGAAATCAGCAAAGTATCCAAATGATTGAAGTTCGAGCCAAGCATGAGACAAGCAAGATTGCTAAGAAGCTACTAACAAAATTGAATTTGAGAAAAAGCTAAGAAGCTAAATTGAATAAAATTGAATTTCCTGAGTAGGATTTGTGTGTTGGTTGTGGAACCCTTTCCTTGGTTTTCTCCCTCATCTTTTATACAATATCAGGCTGAAATCCCACATACGTGATTCCTTTGTTGCAACTGCCATGGTGGTGGTATTAGTGGGCTTTACTCCAACTGCAATCTTCGTCCCAAACAGCTCCAGTCTCAAACCCACTATCCTAATCGTGACAAACTCTATTAACCCACTTCCCTTATTTCTCTCACAACTTCCCTTTTGACGTGGTCAAAGCCTATCTCCTTTCAACAACCTCTCTTCAGCCTCTCCATCCTATCTGGCCAGTTTTGTCCACGTGGCTCTTCCTTAAAAAACATTCCCAATCCTGACAATTTCACTTTTTAGGCGGAAACACATATCTTCTCTAACCTCCTTGGCTCACTTTAATTTGTCCCATAACAACTTGGTAGGAAGAATCCCGTCAGGAAATCAGCTGCAAACACTCAATGACTCCTCCATTTATGAAGGAAATTCTTTACTTTGCGGGGTTCCTCTTCCAAAAAAGTGCCCAGGAGATGATACATCTAATGGAAAAACACCTACTGATGCTGGTACAGATGGTGATGGTGACGATGAAAAGGATTCTGAAATGCTATGGTTCTACGTTGGCCTTGGACCAGGTTTTGCTGTTGGGTTTTGGGTTGTCTGTGGACCTTTATTGGTGAAGAAGACATGGAGGTATGCCTATTTTCAGTTCGTTGATGACATTAGAGATTGGATAGCTCTTTTGATTGCATTGAAGGTGGCTGCTTTGCGGCGCAAATTCGGGTTTGAACAAAACTAAAGTTCTTGTTGTGGGGAAATTAGAAACTCATTTCAGGTAATAATTGATTACATAATGCTTTTTGATTTATCTATTTTTTCCTTTTTTAATCGTGTAACCATCTCTTTATATTCCCATGTATTATTTATTTTTACTAGTTCATGTGTGTACGCGCATGTGTATTTTGCATCTGAATTTTTTTTTAATAATTTTTTAAAAAAAATATTTTTACTAGTTCATGGAAGTTTTTTATTTTAGAAAAGACATAAAAATGTTAAATTTTAGTATTCAATAAATACAATTAACTATAATTAATTAATTTATAAGGTCAATCGATCTAATAGTGTACATACATACATTACATATACAAACTACAGAGAGAGAGAGGGTGGAGTGTGTTCGGAAAAATATGTGTTTTTCTTTAAAAGCTTCAAAACTCCTTTGTCCCACATCGGCTGGGCTTTGTATTATATTTTATATCGAACCACACACGCACTCGCACATACACTATCCATTTCCAATACGTGATTATCACTAACTGTGTTGAGGATAGAAAAAAGAATAATTGAGAGAAAGTTTAACAAAAGAGTTTATTTTAAATATAGAAGAGGGAAAATTATAAATTTCTTGAATTCAAGTATTGGAAACGAATCAATGTCTTTTTAATAAAAGAGTTAAACGAACTATGGATTTGGTTTTATGATTATTTAATAATCCTTCTTGTAACCGTTGATTGATGCCTCCTTGTCATCCTCTTTTGCATGCATGAACAAATGTGTGATTTTGTCCAAAATTTGTAACTTCATTAATATTTCTCCTACATCCACAAGTAAATGAGAAATGATTTTGAGAAACGAAATGTCTTGGCTACATTTGGGTATAAATCTTGTGAATGAAAATATTGGTCGAGAAATTCTGGGTTGGAGGAACTCATGGCTGGTTATCGTTTTGCAATTAGACAATATATATTTTATACAGAACGTATAATGCATGAACTTGGCCGGTGAGGGAAGGTCTTCGATCAGTCTTAGAGTAAGTGTGTTCCCCTAAAGAGTAATAAGAGCACCGTATCCCTCAATCGATCGAGTTGTTAATAATTATAAATGCCTTTAGGGTATGCTTCTCTTTGAATATATCTAGTTTCCAACAAGGTATTTTTCAAGCCTTAAAATTCATTAAAATCAATTCCTATATTTTCATGCATTGCCGGTTGGTCATGTATTAACTATGTGTCCAATCCTTGCTCACCGCAAGGGGTTGCATTAAAAACATCAAAACCCATCCAATCGAAAATGAATCTAACTGATTTTGATTTTACTGACATTTGATAAGTTCTTTTTGAGGGAATGTTTTTGTTCGAGTCTAGTTTCCGACAAGGTATTTTTCAAGCCTTAATTCATTGAAATGAATTCCCTAAATGTCATGCATTATTGGTTGGTCAATTATGAACTCCGTTTTGCAGCCCTCTGTTTTGGCATTAGATCATCTTTTAATAGTAATAAATCAAACTTCCACTCAAGACTAGTATTTTGTTCGCAAGGGCTTCGAAATCTAGTTTAGGGGCACTTTGGTTTATTTTACAGAATTATTTTACAGAAATCCTCATAATTTTTTTTTTAATCTAGGAATGTGTAATTGATTAGCCCTTCTGTTATGGTGTATGAATCGTTTTACTGTGTTTTTATTTCTATTGATTTGCAATACCCTGTCAACATGATGACATCAATATACAAGTTTGTCACTGAAGAATACCATGTTTAAAATTTTTATTTAAAAAAAAAAAAATTCCATTGAAAAACGAGTGGTTTTGTACCCTATCCAAGTGCAACTTCCAAATGCTTGCCAAACTTATGGATTAATAGAAAAATATTTTGCATCATGTACTTATCTTGACTTAGGGTCAATTTTTCCACAAGTACCATAGAGTACCCATAGAAGTTCCTACAATTAGGGATGTCATTGGTAATCATATTGCGTTGCCATCCCTAAGCCTATGTTTGGTAAGAGGGAAAAGATGAGGGAAGGAAAGGGAATGAGAGAAAATGGGAGGAAGTAAGGTAATTGAGTGTGTTTGGTTGAGAGGAAAGGGAGAGGGATGGAAAGGGGAAAGAGGATTAAGAATCCCTCATTTTCATTTTTTCTCATCCTCCAATTTTAGTAGAACTTTAAAGACTACTTCTGGCAACCGGTAAAAAAAGCAAGGAGAGTGAAAAAAATAAATAAAATTTAAAACTAAAGAAAGGATCAACCCAACCAATCTAATAGGAAAAATAATCAAAACGGAACGGTCTTATTTATGGCCGCCGGCAACACTACTCCGTCTCCAGCCACAATGAAGTCTTTCTCATCTTACCCCTTTTCTTACCTGCTTTATTTATTTTATTTTGTTTGTCAATGAAAATGGAAAAAACCTTTTTCAGAGAACAAACCCTTCAAATCCTCTTCACTTAAGGCCCCTCTTTCAAATATTTATGGTGAAACTGTTCTCTGAGGATGAAATCAAACCCAACTCGCTCAATTAAAATGACTCAAATCCCTTTACTCCACTCCATGCACTTTCTACCACTATATCCAAAAATTCCAAATTAATTTTGAATACCAAATACAACACATGCAATTGGGATTTTTTTTTTTTTTTTTTTTTTTTTTTTTTTTTTTTTTTTTTCAGCATCAGCTTTCCAGTAAGAGACAGAGCAACCCATGAAACCAAAAGAAAACTTGAATTTTATTTTTAAAAATGAAAAGGAAAAGCCTTTGCAGTTTGGATTAACGTTTTGAGGTGATAGAATTTTGGAGGGTTCTAGTTAGTTTAAGAGAGAAATCAATGGAGAGAGAGAGAGAGAGAGAGAGAGAGAGAGAGGAGAGGGGATCGTATCGCCGGCATTACCCGGCGCTATATCTCCGGTTGATTCAATGTTTACAATCTCCAAAGACCTCTCACGACATCCTCCATCTCCACCCAACGCCGACGACCATGAGAACCCCATCACGAATTATTCTCCATCACACGAAACCCACGAAACCTCACAAATGAAGATAAAATATGGCAGATTGAACCGCCGATTGTCTTTTGCTGCCATGACGGAGGTTTCTTCCTTCTTATCTCTTCCCCCTTTTTATTTTCATTTTTGTACTTGGTTATTTTCTGCTTTCTACAACCGGTATTGGTAGGTTATAAGTTTGATTTATTTAAAAAATGTAAACGTGTAACATTATTAGCGCGAAGGGTAATCCGGGATGATTAAAGCGGCTGACGCTAGCACTGCTCTTGAATCATTTTTGAAACCCTAGCCGACGGGTGCGCGTAATTGTTGGGGCCAAATGTTACGTTCCTCCTACCTTCTGTAGTGATCATGTGGTCTACTTTGCATTGGCTCATGGTCCATCAATCCTCAACCTGTTGAAAACTGATGAGGCGGTGGGCTATAAGCTTCCAATAGCTGTGCACGTGATTGGCAGCTTTTGTGGAACCAGAGTAATTCGTTGGTTTAAGTCCGTAAAATTTTGTACTCCCTTACACCCTACAACTATTACTGACTATGCTTTTAATTTGAAAAGATTTGGTTTTGGGAGGGGGCCAAATATAATTTTTAAGCCAAATTTTATACTTAAATAGTTATGTGTACATATATATTTTACAAAAACAAATTGGGGGGGGGGGGGGGGGGAGAGAATGGCTATACATGGCTCATGAAAGAGATCGACCATGGAGATCTAAAATCTTTGTGCCGCCTAAGGGTCCAAAATCCACATTGCAGAGTTGAGGTCCAAAAACCCCATGGGTTTGGTGCTGCTTGAGGGTCGAAGGTTGTAAGGGGGATACAGTTAGGGTGGGTTCCTAGAGGTGGGTTCGAGGGTCTATGTTGATGGGGATTTTGGTTTGCAGAGAATGTTAGAGAGAGAGAGAGAGAGAGAAAGATGGGTCATTTCAATAGAAAAATGGGTAAATGGGTTGAGAGAGAAGAGAGTATTTGGAAGATCTGGAGTCCTCTTTCAAAACCTGTTTTTAAAAAGGGTTTTCTTAACGTGTGCCCTAAGTCACATGTTAAACTGCAATTAATAGCCAATCAGTACATGAAAAAATTTGTTTTCACAGTTTTTCAAGCAACTTTCACCATTTACAATGC
This sequence comes from Liquidambar formosana, assembly GCA_039720395.1. Lineage (NCBI taxonomy): Eukaryota > Viridiplantae > Streptophyta > Magnoliopsida > Saxifragales > Altingiaceae > Liquidambar > Liquidambar formosana. The sequence goes on along the minus strand of CM077820.1, from coordinate 53,508,149 downwards.
ATTTTCATCATTTCTAATGCAATAATTGAATTATTAATTGCAGCTTAACCTGTGTCCTTAGGGCATACGTTAAAAAGATCCTTTTAAAAATTTACTGTAAAAGAGAAGTAATGTTTTGTTTTACTCCATCTGTTCCTAAATAAGTGGCTTACTTTCTTTTTTGAGATGTTTCAAAATTATTGTCATATCTCAAAAGTTATTGGTTCCTTTTAATTCATTTCCTAAAATACCCTTAAAAAAATTTTCTCTTTTTTTCTAATGTTTTGTACACTTAGAAGGTAAAATTGAAATTTTAAAACATATGCATTGATGTGAAAACATTTAGTAAGGTTTCCTTAAAAAATGTGTTTTTTCAAAGAACGGTTAATTTGAAACGAATAAAGTATGTCAGAGAAAGAAATGTAATCAAAGAATACTTTGTTTGCATTTATTAGGAGAGAGAAAAAGAGAGGGTAGAGAAAGAGACCGTTTGTGTGTGAGAGAGAAGTCCAAGAAAGGTAATGCCTGGTTTAATATGAGCTCCTATTTATGTATGAGCTCCTATAAAAGGGAAGGTTTTCCCCGAAGGTTTCGTCCCCAAGATTTCGTCCAAAACGGCATCTCAAGGGTTGATCTTCCAAAGCAAAACGACAGCTCCTATCAGCCCAAATGTAGCACCGTTAAACGACGCCGTTTTGTGCTTGCCTGCTTCAGCTGTCGGTTCTGACGTCCTCTCCGCCTCCACAAGCACACCCAACATCAGAATGTGTGGGCAGGGTTCATCTCAATCCACCGACTCCCCCTCGTACCTTCCTTCTTTCTCATTTTCAGATTGAATTTCAGAAAAAGTGCGAGCTTCCAACTTTGTCTTGCTTGGAGACCGTAGACATTTCTCGGTTTCGTCGGTGCAGGTTGGATCTCTCTCTATTTTGATGATTTTCCTCTCATATATACATGATTTTCCTCTGATCCGTCTGTCTTGCTTGGGGACCGTAGCCATTTCTCGGTTTCGTCGCTGCAGGTTGGTTCTCTCTCCTTATTTTGATGATTTTCTTCTCACATATACATGATTTTCACCCATCATTGGGTAGTTCAGTGAAGGCGAACTTGTGATTGTGTGGTTAGACGCACAGTCATAGATTCAATTCTCCGCTAAGACAACCTAAGATTTAAGTAGCAGGTTGTGTGCTAGTCTCCCGAGGGTTTAGATTGGTGGGTCAAAAGCCTTGTGGGATGGTTCCCCGTTACAAAAAACAAAAAAAAAAAAATATATATATATATATATATATATATATATATATAGATACACATGATTTTCCTCTCATCCGTTGGGCATATATTCTTGGCTTGAAGGTCTGTTCGTCTATTTCTGAGGCTCCAAGGGAAGCTTTTAGGTGTCATTAGGCATCCTTGAAAATGATGGGAAAAGAATACACAGTCCCGTCTCACATTTTGAAGAAATATATTATATGTGGTTTTTAAAGTTCTAATAATCTTCTTGAACAACTATAGACTCTGACCACCCGTTCGTTGGGTTTGGATATTTGGTGAAAAAGATTTGTGATCAGAGGTTTTGGGCGATCCGAGGTTTTAGAGGGCTTTGATTTCGTCTCTACGGGTTGGTTCTCTCATTCTCTCCTTAATTTTCTCTTTGATTTTTTGTTTGACTTGCTGACAAAATCCTCTGTACGTAGTGTTTGTTTGGTGAGAAAATGGAGGGAAAATTAAAGGGTTGGGTCTTCTGTTTGGATACACAAAAAATCTGACAAAATACTCTTCATGTTGTAATTGTTTGGTGAGAAAAAATGAGGTGAACTAAGAATTGGGTCTTCGGTTTCAGATTTGGTCGTCTGGATGGCTATTGCATCATGTTAGGATCCATTGTTTTAGGCTTCAATTCTAATTGCTGGGAGTGGGGAAACTTGAAAGCAAGATCAAAGGATTCGGCTTCACGCGTTCACATAGTTGTTCAACGATAAATGTTAATTATGACTGCAATTTCTAATTTTCCGTGGTGCTATTTTCAATGTTATTTGTTTTGTGGCAGATGTATATATGCTTGTAGTTATTTGTTATGCCTAGCCATGATTTCTGTTTATATATGAATGATAGTGGTAGTTGGCGTCCTTCTCCCTTTGCTTGTCCTTTTGCCTTTTACCTTTTCTTTTTCTTTTTTCCTTTTGTATAATGGTTGTTGTATATTACTTGCTTATTCGTCTAAACCATTGATGACCAGTTGACCACCTATTTTTTAAATTGTGTGATTGAATGAATCATTGCTCTAAATGTTTTGTTCTAATTATTTGGTAATTTATTGAGTCTCGATCTGGTACTTTAGTGGCCGTGTGAAACTGTGATCGGCTGATAGATTTGTGAAAAAAATTAACTACAACAGACTAAAGTAGAAAAAGGTTACAAAATTGAGCATCCGGTTGCTGGCTGGAATAAGGAGGAAAAAGGTCCGCTTCCATTGAAGTTCTGGTTTTCTTTAATTTTGTGCCATGGAGTCGAGTTAAATTTCTTCTTTACTTTCTCAATTTTTCTGTCCCCTTTCCCAATTTTAGTTTTTGTTATATAATTTCTAATTGCTATTGCATTGTAGGTTGAGTTTGTATCTTCCTTTTTTTTGTTAATAAACCCTTCTTGTTCTTATACTTCTTCTCCCCCTCCCCCCCCCCCTCTTTTTTTTTTAAAAAAAAAAATTGCAGGTGGGGGAATACCTGTGTGCATACAAGGTTAGACTTTGTTGATGAGATAAATCTACGGTTTTTCATTTTTATTGAAGACTGTATGTACATATCCTGTCTTTATGTTACTATCGGCTTTTAATTTCCATTTTGTATAGATTTCTAAAGGGCTTTTGGAGAAGTATGGCCCTGAGAGGGTTGTTGGAAGCCTAATGACAGAGGTTGGCCCTGTTACTTGAGTTGCACCTACAATAATTGATTATTCTGTGTGTGAATGTGAATAAGGTCTTTCTTTATCATCGCATGAATTTTAAGTTCTCTTTTTTAGCCATGCCCTTTCAAATAAGTATGCCTCTTTTATCAGTTCTTGGTGGCATTATAGGTGCTTCAAGATAGAATTAGAGAAAAAACCCTTGTATATAGTGTTTTTTTTATGTGTATGTGGGTATGTATGTGTGTGTGTTGGGGTCTAATCGACTATAAGTTAAATTTGATTAAATATGTAGGAAGTGTAAGCGTTATCTATTCTTTGTTTACACTTGGAGAGAGGGCAAAGTTATTAACTGCAAGTTCTATTAAAACAAGGTGATGGAACTATTTCCAGTGCATTTTAGGATGATTGGATGATTTGCTTCCAATATACGAGCAGTGAAAATAAATTAGCTCACTTTCCGTACACGCACCAACATTATGAAATTTTAGGGACACGAGAAAAAAGAAAAGAAAAGAAAAGTATCTAATGAAATTGCTTTTACATTATTACCTTCCAAATCAATGTAGTTATTAGGGCTCCTCCTGTAAAAAATTGCCGGAGCCAGTGTGGTTGGATCGTAAAAGTGGAAGGCAGTTTTGCACTATGTATATTACAGCTTTACTTATTTTTTATTTGTATTTTTCCTTATATTTAATTAACTTGTCCCTGTTGACATTTGTAGTTATGAAAGGAAGGGGAGATTGCGCCTGGTATAAGTAGTGACGAATAATTGAAAAGATTGTTGGAGCTTCTTACTGCTGCAGCTGCCCTTGTGAAGATGATGGCTGATGTTGTGCCTCATCCATTTTGACATGTAGGAAAGATTCGTTGAAATAATGAGTCACCATTGATATTGATACGTCTAGTTATCTATATATTTTATTTCATATATATTTGAATGCGGAGGTAAAGGTTAGTCTGGATTGTTGTGTAGGGGATGTTTCTTTAATTAATCTATAGAACAGATCAGATATCTTCTATTGGGTACATTTTCTATCTAATAATTTTGCAGTTTTTTGAAATTTCTTGTTTTTAGTAAGCACGTTTTAGAATTTACCTTAAAAGAAATTTTGTGTGGGTATAACCCTGGGCATTGGTGCTTTCTCTAGGCCTCATCAAAAGCCCAAGGCCCATGGGCAGCTCGAAGCCCAGTCCGAAGCTTAAAGGAAAAGGCCCAGCCCGAGTCCAAAAAAGCCCAAGCCCGAGCCCGAGCCCAGCCCGGATACACTTGGGCTAGGCCTGGGCCTTTAATTGAAGCCCGAAGCCCAACACTGTAGCAATATGAATGTTTTCTAATTTTTCAAAAAATTATTTTTTGGTGATAACTTTTCAGATTAATACCAATAAAAGAGCATTTTATGTTAACTTACTACAAATAGATAGTCAACTTAATACAACGTGACTACAAATGTTCCCTGTTTTGGTATTATGATGGGAAGTGATCACTAAAATGTAATATTTTCACTTTTTTTTCCTTTTGTTAGTTGTTACACATTAATAGTATGTAATATGGCTTAGGCCCGAGGCCCGAAGCCCAAAAAAGCCCAAGCCCTTGGACTGGGCTTGGGTTTCACATTTTCTTTGTGGCTCGGCCTGATGAATAGTAAAAGCTCGGCCCAAGGCTTGGCCCAGCCCAAAAAAAGGCCTAAGCCCGGCCTAGCCCGGCCCGATGCTGAGGCCTAGCTTTCTCCTACCGTAAAAGAGAGGTAATGTTTTGTTGTTGCCCGGGGTGCTCTCTCCTACTGTAAAAGACGTAAAAGACGAGGTAATGTTTTGTTTTATGTGAGAGATAAAGATGTTTTGTTTTATGTGAGAGATAAAGAAGTGCAATCAAAGTAGGAGGCAGAAAAAGAGAGGATAGAGAAAGAGACGGTATTTGTGTGAGAGAGAAGTCCAAGGGAGGTAATACTTCGTTTTATATGAGTAGTGTCATTAAGTACTGACATTTTGAGAAAAAAATTAGAGGCAATGTGAAAGGTCATGAGAAAAAAATTACCTTTTTTTAAATTATTATCAAATTATACATGAACTTTTATTTGTCATGTTAAATCATATTTCTGACTATTATTTGTGGCTTAATGTTTCATTTTGTTATAAATTCATTTATTCATTTATGTTATTAGATGTTAGATCATTTTAGTAAAATATTTTTTCAAATTGGATCTTCTTTTATTTATTTATTTATTTATTTATTATATTATCAAAACTTTGGAACAAGTAATTGGAAAGGTTGGAAACAATTTGGAAGTAGAGGAGTGGTAATTGGTAAGAAAAAAATGAAAGTTAGTAAGAGAAAAAAGTGGGAGAGCAAAAAACAAAAAAACAAAAAAACAAAAAAGTTGCTCTTGCTACTTTAGAATAACCACTTTAGAGCATCTCCAATGGTATGAGTTATATTACCTGTGCTATTGTTATTTTAGCACATGTTACAATGTCAAATGTTATAATTTAGTACAATACGGTATACTATTTTACACCACACCATTGGAGCACCAATATGATATACTATTACTAAACTGGAATCCTATTTGAATTTCAAACTGAAAAATAAAAATAAAAATAAAAAATCAATACAAAGATCTGATATGAACATAGAGGGGTGATGGTGGTCGATGGGGAAAGGCTTCTCTTCTATGGTTTAAATAAATCTAAATCATTCATTCTATGTGGGGCCTATTAGCTCATGTGAGAATCACCAAATATCGATAGTTTTAATTTCACTGGATAGCAATAGAGCAAGTTACAGAGACTCCAGAGCTAGCTATAGAGATGTTGTCTGCCAAAAATAGATGTGATACAGATAGAGATAAATAAGAGAGAAGAGAGAATATTGAGAGAATGGAAGCGTTGTGTCATGAGTGAGTGAACTTTGTCTTCAATTCCCATTCTAAGTACTTCAATGGCATCTAAATCACAATTTAAAACTTAATCATATCACACGTGCGAGTTTTGCCATGAAACAAAATGAAATATAATCGAATTATAAACCAGTATTCTACTATCAAGTTCACATATCTTCATGCATTATTTAGATAAATGATATGGGCATATGAGGGTATCTGGGGTCATCAACAATGAGCAAGAAAAATAAAAAATAAATCAAATCAAATCAACACAAGGATTAAAGGACCTAGGAGGATAAATCTTAACAAACTCCCTGTTAAAATCAGATCAACGCAAGGGACTAAAGGGCCTTTCAACCTGCATCACTGAAGCCCGTGAAGAAGAGCTGCACGTACTCCTTTCGAGAGCATACATTTGCTGCCTGAGATCTACAAAATTCTGCATGGTTCAAACAATAGCAGTACAGAATTAATTCAATGGCCACAAGGGGTGCCAAGAGGACTCCATTAACACTTTTAATGGGGAAAATGGACGCTACTTGTCCTTTCCTTTTTCCGACTTTAGATCATCTTTTAACAGAAATAAATCACTCTTTTCCTTCAAAACTAAGTATTTTCTTCACAAGGGCTTTAAAATCTAGTTTAGGAACAATTTGTTTGATTTTAAAGTTGAAGACTTGAAGGTAGTAAAATAAAATCAACACTACACAATCAATACTCCACGTATTTTAAATGCCTTCGGGTACTCAGTTTTAAGGTTCAAAAACCATTTTTTTTTCCTAACAATTCAAACTTCAAATTGCATGAGGTACATGATATGTAATTCATTTTATGCCTTGGGATTCTCAAGATACATACTCTTACTTCATTGGGTTGTGATATCACGTCCATATGGTGTCATGGTATCATAGTGATGTACAAGTTTTTCATTGAGGGGATACCATGTTTCAAGATTTTCAATTCCTTCAATAAACGAGTGGGTCCTACCGTATTGAAATCGTAGGTGCAACTTCAATTCCAGATGCTTACCAACTAAATGAATCAATATATTTTTGTTGCATGATTGACTCACCTACCTTGACTAGGGGACAATCACCCATGCGATGCTCTGAGTAATAACATTCATGACGACCAAAAGTTAGATATCAAAGAAAATGATGCCTCTTTAGTCATTTACTCGGCAAAAATTATTGATCGACCATATTATTGACATGATCAACCATCTTGACTACGCGTCGATAACCCCTAGGATGTCTTCAAGAAACCAAAACACAAACATTAGAGTACTTACGGAAAAAAAAAAAGAAAAAAAAAAGAAAAAGAAACTAATCAAACTAATGCAGAGTGAACGATAATCTTATTTATGTTCTTCCTTTCTTTGTTCGCTTATTAATCTATACTAGTTACGTTATATACATGCTGAATAATTTTAATTTATTAAATAAAAAGATATTCCTTTATTTTTATGAGCTGAATGTGGTAAGACCACAACTTTAGCCAACGAGTTCTTCTATATGGGACTACTCCATAGAGCTACTAGGATAACCTACTGATGTAGAGTATTTCTATTGGTCTCTTAAAAAAAATGAAAAGATAAACTGAAATTCCCAAATCCCCTAAAATCTGCCACCACAATCACTTAATAACTACCCCTTACCATTTTTTTGAACAAAAAAAAAACCCTCAACATTTTTGAGCGCGCAAATTACAAACCAAACATCTCATTCCTTCTTCAAACAAGTTACCTTCTTGGAGAACCCATCATTTGCAGCCTCCCCCATCACTCTCTGGTTCGTTGGTTTCTATGGTTGTCTTCCATCAAACTCAAGTTATTAAGAGACCATCGTTCTCTGAGTCTCTTGCTTCTCTTCCCAAACATAGAGTCTTCTTTCTCTAGTTATCCTCTGTTTTATTAAGTTATACTAGTTTATCTGCCGATGATTGCAACGCATTCCATGCGGAAATGATCCACAATTTTGTGAACAAATTCATGGAGTCGAACTGCCGAGGCCGTAAAACTTAGAGGTGGGTTGTTTTCCACTTGTTTTTTGTGCTCGATGGCCCTTTATTTATTTATTTATAATATGTTCATGTGTCCTTAGAACTAATCCGGGATGGGTGATATCCACTAAAGCATAATTTTTTGAGAAAGATGGCATATTGCATTGTTTGAATGCAGAAATTATTGTTTGACTATTGTACTCAATTTTTAATTAAGTTATTATCTTATGTATTTATCATGAGTTTTATTAGCTACGAGTCTTTGTTACATATGATTGTTACTAGCGAAATTATTATGGAGTATAAAGTTTCCACTTCAAAAGTTGGGATGATTTATGGTTTGGTTTGTGAGCATGGCTAATTCCTCGTGGTTTCTGAGTTCTGAAAAGAACATTATGCACTTTTCCAACTTTATTTGCCTCCACTTCAAGTTATCAAGTTGTTACATGGCTAATTCCTCGTGGTTTGTGAGTATTACTTAAATAAATTGTGTGAGGTTAATAAGATATTAAGTTATCAAGTTATCGCGTGTTTGTAGTATTGAGTTACCAAGATTAATTTATTAAGTTATCTTAAACCCCTTACCCCCTAGGAAAAAAAAATTGTGTAAGGTTAATAAGACATCAAGTTATCGCGTGTCAGTAGTATCAAGTTATCAAGATTAATTTATTAAATTGTCTTCGACAAAAATATAAAAAATGAATTCAAATACAAGGCCAAAAATGCACCTACTGGGGGAAAAAAAGAATTGATGGGAACAACAAAATCAAACCACAAGTACTTCCTTTAAAAACATGGCACCCAACTGATTCTATCGTTCGCACCACCTATGTCTTTGCTAATAGACCCAGTCTTCCTGCCTTTGTTGCTGTTGGACTTGTAAATTATTTTATCTTTTCTCTTCATGGGGGCACCCAAGTTATTAAGAGATACCCGTTTGGATTTATTCACTTACAAAGTTATTAAAAGATATATCAAGTTATTAAGAGATATGCTAAGTTGATAAACAAACCATTCGAACACCTGGAAAAACATAACACTACACACATACCTGATTGCATCTGAAATAAACGCAGAAAAAGGCGAGAGGACTACAATGGTGGGAATAAAATGCATAAAATATTGTGGAAGAAAAAGACGGTTACAATAATAGGAAAAAACGTTTGATTTTCAGCATATCATAGAACTTATATATTAAATATTGAATGAATCTTTATAATTGTGAGATGTAAGGGATAGCTACTTATAAGATAATACCTTAAATGGATGTAAGGCAACTCGTTAGGCCAACTCATTAGGCCTGTACATCATTTTGCTTAGCGAATATAATGTACTCCGAAGTAAATCTCTCGTTTCATATTGTATCGTTAAACTAATGTTTTGTCACTCCTTTGAACAGTACAACATACCAGACTTGGATCATCTATGGGTTTTTTATTTTTTATTTTTTTTATTTTTTTTTTTTGGGTAGAGATTTTGTAAAGTTTTTCATTTCTTACAAGGTTTGACAATTCAACAACTCTTTAGTTTTTTATTCATTTACAATCCCAACGATCCGATGGCCATGAAATGCCCTACAAAATCCCTATAGGGAAATAACCTAAAGAGGATCTAAATTCCAAAATACACCCTTAAGTATTGGAACCCTATTTGAATCTCAAACTTAATATATATATAGAGATCTGATATGGATAAAGAGAGGTGATAGTGATGCGAAAGGCTTCTCTCCGATGGTTGAGTGAAATCTGGACTATTCATATCATGTGGGGCCCACCACTTCAAAAATAGATCTAATATAGATAGAGAGGAGAGAAAAATATTGAGAGAATGGAAATGTTGAGTGAGTGAACTTTGTCTTCAGTTCCCATATATTCTAAATACTTCAATGGCATCTAAAGCACAATTTAAAACTTAATCATATCACATGTGCGCAGAGCCGGTCCTGAGTTTTTGGGGGCCCTAGGCGAACTCCTAAAATGGGGCCCTTTATACATATTCACACGCATAAACAAAATTTATACCTAACAATTTTGTTTCCCTAATACACACAAAATTTGCATGCATATATGATTACTAAAATTTTCTTATATAGATTAATATAAAAAATAAATCTTTATAAGAACTAAAAATAAATGAAATTTGATCTTCTTCCTTTATAATTTAATAAAATTCGCATATATTAAAGGAAGAAAAAAAAAACAAAATGTAAAGTTATAATACCAAGAAGAAATGAACCAACTGTATCAAAAAAATCATTTAAACATTACTCTTCTTGCATTTTAGCTGTAGAATCACTAATTAAGCTAGCATAATCAAGTTCTTTTACTATATCAATTTCAATGGATAATATAGCTAAGAGGAAGGCTATTGCCATCACATAAAGTACTATATGCCCTCCACTGTCGCCTCAAAGCCAAGGCAACTTAGGCCATTGCCTAAGGCCCCACACCGAATTATCGAAAAAAGGGCCTCACACCAAATATGGTATTCTGTTTTTTGTCAATTACCTATGGCCTCACACTCTCCTCATTTAATTCAATTCTCTTTGTCATTCCTAGACAAAGTAATCTTTTTTTTCCTCTTAATTTTGTTTTTCATTTCCAAAAGTAAGATGAATTCTTATTTTTAAACTATACAGAGAGCTTACTGATACTATGTATATATATTATTATTATTATTATTAGATATATATATACAAAAGAGTATGGTAAATAACAAGGCTCTATGGCCTTTCCTCTAAAGTATTGACAACAATTCTTTTCTTTTCTTTTTGTTCACTAAAGGGTAAGATGGTAGAAGGGGGAAAGCCATAGGACCATACTTTGGCATGAATGGATAGAAGCGATAAAATAGCATTCAAGACTAACAAGTATGCCAAATACAAGTGACTCTTAATCATTGGTCAATAATTTAATACAATTTCATGGACTAAGATAAATCCCAAAATTTAATCCCCGTCACTCTCCAAAATTTTCATTCAAACTATACATTTCATTTAGCCTACTGCCCCTCACCTTTCATTCAAAGAAGCGTTTTAAATTCTTTTCAAGTATTTATTTAATCATCGGATTGGTATAAAGCATATCAATATCAATCAGTCAAGTCGACTAGGTCTCAAACTATTAGTTTTTTAGTTGATAATGATATATATATATATACACCTTATATTTTATCATTAGTTGATAATGATATGTTGTGTTGTTATTGTTGTTTTTCTCTCTTCTTTTTTTTTTTAATATCTATTTTACGTTATTTAATTAAATTTACATATACAAAAAGTCAAAATCTATAATAATGTTATTAGTCATAATTATAAAACATCTTATGTTGTTTTCACTGCCGGCTCAAAGGCAAGGCAACTTATGCCACCGAATTACCGAAAAAAAGGCCTCACACCAAAAAGGTATTGTGTTTTTTGTTCATTACCTGAGGCCTCATGCTCTCCTCATTTAATTCAATTCGTTTTTTTGTCATTCCTTGACAAAGTAATTTTTTTTTTCTCTTTATTTTGTTTTCCATTTCCAACAGTAAGAGGAATTATTATTTTTAAACTATACAGGGAGCTTATTGATACTATGTATATATATACTATTATATATATATATATGTATATATATCTAAAGAGTATGGTATATAACAAGGCTCTATGGCCTTTCCTCTAAAGTATTGACACCTTTTTTTCTTTTTTTTTGTTCACTGAGGATAAGATGGTAGAAGGGGGAAAGCCATAGGACCATACATCGACATAAATGAATAGATGAGATGAAATAGCATACAAGACTAACAAGCATGCCAACTACAAGTGACTCTTAATCATTGGTCAATAATTTAATACAATTTCACGGACTAAGATAAATCCCAAAATTTAATCCTCATCTTTTTCCAAAATTACCATTAAAACTATACACTTTCACCTTTCATTCAAAGAAGCGTTTTAAATTTTTCTTTGAGTATTTATTTAATCAGTGGATTGGTATAAAGGGTATTAATCAATCAAGTCAATTAGGTCTCAAACTATTAGTTTTTTAGTAGATAATGATATGTATTTATTAGTAGTTGATAATGATATGTTGTGTTGTTATTGTTGTTTTTCTCTCTCTGTTTTTTTTTTTAATATCTATTTTAAGTTATTTAATTAAATTTACATATACAAAAAGTTAAAATCTATAATAATGTTATTAGGCATAATTATAAAATATCTTATGTTGTTCTGTGCATCATGCGGGTGACTCTAGTTAATATATTAATATTAAATATTGAAGAGGCCTCACTTAGGATTTTTGCCTTAGGCCTCAAAGTGTATTAAACCGGCCTTAGGCCTCAAAGTGTATTCACCTTTCATTCAAAGAAGTGTTTTAAATTTTTTTTGAGTATTTATTTAATCATTGGATTGGTATAAAGAGTATTAATTAGTCAAGTCAATTAGGTCTCAAACTATTTGTTTTTTAGTTGATAATGATATGTATTTATTAGCAGTTGATAATGATATGTTGTGTTGTTATTGTTGTTTTTCTCTCTCTGTTTTTTTTTTTTTTTTAATATCTATTTTATGTTATTTGATTAAATTTACATGTACAAAAAGTTAAAATCTATAATAATGTTATTAGGCATAATTATAAAATATCTTATGTTGTTTTGCGCATCACACGGGTGACTCTAGTTAATATATTAATATTAAATATTGAAGAGGCCTCACTTAGGATTTTTGCCTTAGGCCTCAAAGTGTATTGAGCCGGCCTGATGCCCTCCACTTAGTTTAAACGTTTTAAGGTTTTATAAAAAAAAAAAAAAAAAAAAAAAGGTTTGTACAAAAACTAGTCATGTTGTCCACTAGAAAACATCATTGTGAACAACTTTGTAGAAGAAAATTTTTCCAAAATCTATCGTTTAAGTGGACTTTTTGGCTATTTACAATCTTTGTTTCATTTTTATAAAATGTTCTATGAAAAATGGACAAAAACTCCATTTAAACTATCGATTTTGGAAAAATTTTCTTTCTTCTACAAAGTTGTTTAGAATGATGTTTTCTAGTGGACTACGCAACTAGTTTTCGTAAAAACTTCTATATTTTTCATAAAACCTCAAAAAATATAAACTAAGTAGGGGCTTAGAGTATTTTATGTGATGGCAATAGCCTAGCACTATGGCTAATCCAGTCAATCATTTTCAATGGGCTATTATCTATGGAATTGAGTTAGGAACCTTAGATGGATTGGGGCCTTTACTAATCTAGGTATTAAAATAAATGTGTTTTTTTTTTTTTGGACCTACTATAAGGATAACAACTAAATTGGGGCCCTATTTTTTATTAAAATTTGAGGGGCCTCAGACGGCTGCCTGAGTAGCCTGACCCTACGGCCGGGCCTGATGTGCGAATTTTGCCACAAAACAAAATGAAATAGAAGTAACTCAGTAAGTATAAACCTGTGTTCTACTATCAAGTTCTTAAGACGCAACATGTATCATCAGGCATTATTTAGATAAATGATATGTGCATATGAGCATATTTCTGAGGCCATCAACAATGTGCAAGAAAAATAAAAAATAAATCAAACCAAATCAACACAAGTATTAAAGGACTTGGGAGGATAAATATAAACAAACACCTTGTTTAAATCGAATCAACACAAGGATTAAAAGGCCGTAAAACCTGCGTCACTGAAGCCTGCGGTGAAGATCGAAGAGCTGCACTCTCTTTTGAGAGTATAAATTGCTGCCTGGCCGGGATCTTCAAAATTCTGTGTGGTTCAAACAATAGCAGTACAGAATTAATTCAATGGCCAAGAGGACTCCACTAACACTTTTAATGGGGAAAATGGACGCTATTCCTTTTCTTTTTTTGACTTTAGATCATCTTTTAACAGAAATAAATCACTCTTCCATTCAAAACTAAGTATTTTCTTCACAAGGGCTTTAAAAATCTAGTTTAGGAATAATTTGTTTGATTTTAAAGTTGAAGGTAGTAAAATAAAATCAACACTATAAGTCCATACTCTACGTTTTTTAAATGCCTTGGGTACTCAATTTTGAGGTTCAATTTTCTTTTTTTTCCCAACAATTCAAACTTCAAATTCCATGAGGTACATGATTGCCTGGGATTCTCTAAGGGCCTGTTTGGTTGTCCAATTCAAAATTAAATAATTTAAGAAATTTTGCATAGTATTGAAAGTATATTCCATCATCTTGAATTAGCAGTTTAAGAAAATGATTGTTATCATCACTAATAAGAGTAGCAATTCAAAGTAGTGGTATTTTATGAATTCCTTAAAATTGATTCTACAACATCAATTATAATGATAACTACAACATTTTAAAATATTCTAATTTAATGTGATAGATTTATGTCTTCAATCTTATATAAAATTTCTTAAATTGTTTAATTTCAAATTGGACAACCTAACAGGCCCTAAATATATACTTTTATTTTATTGATTTGTGATATCGCGTCTATATGTTGCCATGGTATCACAGTGATGTACAAGTTTTTCATTGAGGGGACACCATGTTTCAAGATTTTCGATTTCTTCAATAAACGAGTGGGTCCTGCCGTGTTGAAATCGTGGGTGCAACTCCAAGTCTAGATGCTTACCGACTAAATGAATCAAGAGATATTTTTTGCATGATTGACTCACCTACCTTGACTAGGGGTCAATCACCTATACAATACTCTAAGCAATAACATTCATGACAACCAAAAGTTAGATATCAAAGAAAATGATGCCTATTTAGTCATTTACTCTTTATACGGCAAAAATTTTTGATTGATGAGGATACACAACCATATTATTGACATGATCAACCATCTTGATTACGTGCCGATAACCCCTAGGATGTTTTCAAGAAACCAAAACACAAACATTAGAGCACTTAGGGAAGAAAAAAAAAAAAAAGAAAAGAAGAAAAAAAAAACTAATCAAACTAATGTAGGGTGAATGATAATCTTATTTATGTTCAAGGAAATAAGTTGGATCAAAAATTTAGCAAGAGCTAGCGATATCTAAATCAGGCTTGCTTGACATAAACAGGTTCAAGTAGAGTGTTTTGGGACCATGGCACAGGCTTAAGCCATCGTAGAAGGGTCAATCTTGTGAAGAGGCTGCCCGACCCGACCCAAGTGGTGCCAAATGAGGTGGCTCATGAAACTGACCGGGTCACTCTAATACCACTGTCACAGGCTTAAGATATATAGGGCAATCCTATGAAGAGACTATTTGCCTCATGAATGTTGAACCAAAGGGTTACCCCCAACCCAGCAGATGTAAGACACATAATGGAGTTGATTTTGAATGATCCAAACCCAATTAATTATAAACTGATTGCTTCTGGGTTAGAAAGAGTGTTGTCCTGTTTTTCTTTTCCTATTAAAAGGTTGTATCCAAAATTGCCTATTGTGACCATATTTTTTTTTTTTAAAAAAAGGAGGAAGAAGATTTAGTAGACATTTGAAGAGGCCCTAGCTTAGGTGGTGAAGCCTATTAGCATGATACAAAAACATTGTAAACTCGTCTTTATGTTCACCCACTAAAATCTTATCACTCTCAAGCAAAAAAAAAATATATATATATATATATATATACACAATTTAGTGGTAAATTTTTTTCATTGATGGCTCATGGAAATATATTAGGCAACAATTGGTACCCAATTAATGACCGACACACAAACATATATCTTCGAAAAGACATGGGACCACTTGGGTGCATTAACCTTTCAACAAGTTGCGTTCCTTCCACACTGTGACACAGTTCATCATTTATGCCATGGCACAAATTTTCCAAACCTCCTGCAAGGTCCATTCCAAATGGTGGTGGTTTAAACGAAAAAATTGAGTGTCACTACTTTTCAACAAGTTGCAATCAATTATGAATGTGATCTACTTTGTGTTGGTTCGTCATATATCAATCAATCGATCGATTGATAGGTACCCAAAATGCTATCCTCCACAAGTTGGAAGACCAATGGGGTGGGGTGGGCTAGAAATATTCAATGCAATGGACTTTAGAGAAGGGTACAGATTCATAAATATTTATGGTTCTACAATTTGTCAAAATTGGTTTTGCTTGTTGCAATCAACATGTATAGGACCCATTCTCTCAAAGTCTCACTCGTTATTTGGAGATCTAGCAAAACGTGAGTGGGGTCAAGACGAGGTTTCTCCCTACCATAATGAAAGTAGTGTCCATTCATAAACATCACATGCACTCAACTTCTATATATACAGCCTGGGTTTCAATGTTGCCTCTGCGTTCCATTCAAATACACAGACCCTTCAATGTTGAGGTTTCTCGAAACCAACATGCATAGCAATTCTGGTTTCATAACCATTCGCCATCCCACAATGCTCTTTCTTTTATTGTGGTTGTTTGGGTCTTCATACCTAGAGACCATTAAACCCTGTTTGTGTAGTCAGGAGTTGAATGTCAAGTGCATCAAGGCAGAAAGAGATGCGCTTCTCACCTTCAAAGATGCTCTCACAGATCCTTCCGATAGGCTTTCCTCATGGGTTGGTGACGATTGCTGCAAGTGGAGAGGGGTAGGATGTGAAAATAGAACAGGACATGTCTTCAAGCTCAACCTCAAAAATCCAGTTGATGAAATGGGCAGTGAATTGGGAGGTGAGGTAAATCCTTCTTTACTTCGCTTGAAATTTTTGAATTACTTGGACCTGAGCCTGAATGATTTTAGAGGAACCCGTATTCCCAAATTCCTGGGTTCGCTTCATAGTTTGAGATATCTCAATCTTTCTTCATCTTTTTCCGGAGAGCTTCTCCCTCATCTTGGAAACTTGTCACACCTGCGATATCTTGACCTCTATGGATGCTCATTACATGCAGGAAACCTGCAGTGGCTCTCAGGTCTCTCTTCTTTAAAACACCTTAACATGGGAGGCGTGAACCTCAATACGATGGGGGCAGATTGGCTGCCTGCATTTAATATGCTTCCATCCCTAGTGGAGCTACACTTACATGAATGTTCACTTCAAAGCATTCCACTAGCACTCCCACTCGTTAATTTCACCTCACTTTCGGTCCTTGATATGTCATCGAATGTATTCAACTCTTCCTTACCCCATTGGTTGTTTAATATTACTAGCCTTACAAAGCTTGATCTCAACTCGAATTCTTTTCATGGTGCCATTCCTAGTGAAATTGTGAACCTAAAATTTCTCGAAGACCTTGATTTGTATTATAATATACACATGGGAGGTCAAATACCAAGGTTATTGGGGAACCTTTGCAAGTTAAAAGTTTTAGATCTTTCTGTAAATAATTTTAGCGGAGAGATTAATGAACTCGTGGACAGTTTTTCAAGTTGCCCCAACAACAGCTTAGTGTCATTAAATTTAGCTCAAAACCAAGTGGAAGGGAACTTGCATGATTCATTAGGGAGTCTGTCATCCTTGCAAGAATTGGATATCTCTTATAATCAGATGAATGGGACCATTCCTCAAAGCATCGGACAACTCTCACAGCTGGTTTCATTATCACTTACCTCAAATTCATGGGAAGGTGTTCTAACAGAAGCTCATTTCCTAAATCTCACAAGGTTAAAAAACTTTTGGATAGGTACCACCTTGAAGAAGTCCTTAAGGTTCAATGTGAGCCATGGCTGGATTCCTCCATTCCATCTCAAATCCATCCGGCTTCAAAACTGCCAAGTGGGCCCTAAATTTCCTGCATGGCTTCAATCTCAAAGGGACCTTCAACACATAACCCTTAGCAGTACAGGGATTTCAGACATTGTACCTGGTGATTGGATTTCCAACTTATCTTCTCAAATCCATGTCTTGGATTTATCTGATAACCAATTCAGAGGCAAGCTACCACAATTTTTGAGGTTTACAGGGCCAGAAGTATTCATTGAATTGAATTCTAACTTCTTAGAGGGTCCATTTCCACTTTGGTTTTGCGATAATTGCGTTGTTCTTAGGCTAGACGGTAATTTGTTTTCCGGTAATATCCCCCCAAATCTTGGTGAAATTATGCCGAATTTGTTCTCGTTGTTTCTTTCTAGCAACTTTCTCAATGGCAGCATCCCCCAATCCATTCTCAAATTAGACCATTTGGAAAGTCTAGCATTGAGAGATAATCAGTTATCTGGAACACTCCCTCAAATTTGGGGTAATTCTTTGGGTATTTTGGATTTAGCAAACAACAGCTTTTCTGGTACTATTCCACAATCTATGGGTAACCTACAGGGACTGATGTTATTATTATTGAGTGACAACCATCTTGAAGGGGAACTCCCTTCTTCCTTGCAAAATTGCACGGAATTGATAATGCTTGATCTTGGAGGAAATAATTTATCAGGGCACATACCTCCGTGGATCGGTGAGAATCTAGTAGATACGTTGATGATATTACGCTTGCGGTCTAACAAATTTAGTGGAGAGATCCCTCCACAGTTGTGTGGTCTTATTTATCTTCACATCTTGGACCTTGCACAGAATAATCTAACAGGGTTTGTTCCTAAGTGTTTGGGCAATTTAACTTCTTTGGTCTATGACGATTCAAGTCCACACTACCCATACACAATGACAAACCTGGCAGAAATTGACATTTGGGCACACTACCGAAAGAAAATGATGATAGTCGCAAAAGGAACAGATCTCGAATATAGTAGCACCCTAGACTTTGTCAATAGCATCGACCTTTCACAAAACCACTTAAATGGAGGAATCCCTCGCCAGATAACAAGCCTCACTGCATTGGGCACCTTAAATTTGTCAATGAATCATCTCACGGGGAGCATTCCTGAGAAGATTGGAAACTTGCGGTGGCTGGAGACGCTTGATCTCTCAAACAACTCTCTCTCTGGACCGATTCCTCAAAGCATATCTTCTCTGACCTCCTTGGCTCACTTTAATTTGTCTCATAACAACTTGGTAGGAAGAATCCCATCAGGAAATCAGCTGCAAACACTCGATGACTCCTCCATTTACGAGGGAAATCCTTTACTTTGTGGGGTTCCTCTTCCAAAAAAGTGCCCAGGAGATGATACATCTAATGGAAAAACACCTACTGATGCTGGTACAGATGGTGATGGTGACGATGAAAAGGATTCTGAAATGCTATGGTTCTACGTTGGCATTGGACCAGGTTTTGCTGTTGGGTTTTGGGTTGTCTGTGGAACTTTATTGGTGAAGAAGACATGGAGGTATGCCTATTTTCAGCTCGTTGATGACATTAGAGATTGGATAACTCTTTTGATTGCATTGAAGGTGGCTGCTTTGCGACGCAAATTCGGGTTTGAACAAAACTAAAGTTCTTGTTGAGGGGAAATAAGAAACTCATTTCAGGTAATAATTGATTACATAATGCTTTTTGATTTTTTTCTTTTTTCTTTTTTTAATCGTCTAAGCATTTCTTTATATTCCCATGTATTATTTATTTATACTGGTTCATATGTGTACGCGCGTATGTATTTTGCATCTGAATTTTTTTTTTTTTTTTGATAATTAGAGGAAGTTTTTTTATTTTAGAAAAGGCATAAAAATGTTAAATTTTAGTATTCAATAAATACAATTAACTATAATTAATTAATTTATAAGGTCAATCAATCTAATTGTGTACATACATACATTACATATACAGAGAGAGAGGGTGGAGTGTGTTTGGAAAAATATGTGTTTTTCTTTAGAAGCTTCAAAACTCCTTTGTCCCACATCGGCTGGGCTTTGTATTTTATTTTATATCGAACCACTCACGCACTCACACATACACTACCTGTTTCCAATATGTGATTATCACTAATTGTGTTGAGGATAGGAAAAAGAATAATTAAGAGAAAGTTTAACAAAAGAGTTTATTTTAAATATAGAAGAGGGAAAATTACAAATTTCTTGAATTCTAGTATTGGAAACGAATCAATGTCTTTTTAATAAAAGAGTTAAATGAAATATGGAATTGCTTTTACGATTATTTAATAATCCTTCTTGTAACCGTTGATTGATGCCTCCTTGTCATCCTCTTTTGCATGCATGAACAAATGTGTGATTTTGTCCAAAATTTGTAACTTCATTAATATTTCTCCTACATCCACAAGTAAATGAGAAATGATTTTGAGAAACGAAATCTCTTGACTACATTTGGGTATAAATCTTGTGAATGAAAATATTGGTCGAGAAATTCTGAGTTGGAGGAACTCATGGCTGGTTATCGTTTTGCAATTAGACAATATTTTATAGAGAACCTAGAATGCGTGAACTTGACCGGTAAGGGAAGGTCTTCGATCTGTCTTAGAGTAAGTGTGTACCCCTAAAGAGTAATAAGAGCACCGTATCCCTCAAAGTGAAAGGCCTTATAGCCCTGGAGAATACCCATTGTGTGGATATAGGACTTAGCTAGTGGGAAATTTGGCCCCATATGTCTGTGCGTGCAATCTTGGATTTTCAATATATGACAGAATAGGCATTGCAATTTTTTGTACTCATGTGGTCTCTCATTTTTGTATCAAATGTCTTTCCTATAAATTGCACAATTTTAGTATGCTTTAAACTTTGTTCAATGCTGGGGAATTGTTTTCCACTAGCTAGGTTGTACGTATATATAGCTCACCGTTCTAATATTTCAGATATACCCGTCCAAGGGAGTGGCGCCATTGTAATGGGGCAGGATATTTGGAAAGACTTGTGTTTTTGCATCCTTCGAATGCTGTGACATTTTGGTTAGTTGGACTTCCGACTTTGTAGTTATTTTGAAGCTTCTTCGGCATGTGTTTTCGGATTGAAATAACAATGTTTGCTAGTAATTTGGACGTATTTATTTGGGATGTAAACTTCAGTAGTTGTGAATTATGTAATGGATGTATTTTGGATGTATGTTTCTCTTTGAATATATCTAGTTTCCAACAAGGTATTTTTCAAGCCTTAAAATTCATTAAAATCAATTCCTATATTTTCATGCATTGCCGGTTGCATGAAAAACATCAAAACCCATTCAATCGAAAATGACTCTAACTGATTTTGATTTTACTGACATTTGATAAGTTCTTTTTGAGGGAATGTTTTTGTTCGAGTCTAGTTTCCGACAAGGTATTTTTCAAGCCTTAATTCATTGAAATGAATTCCCTAAATGTCATGCATTATTGGTTGGTCAATTATGAACTCTGTTTTGCAGCCCTCTGTTTTGGCATTAGATCATCTTTTAATAGTAATAAATCACACTTCCACTCAAGACTAGTATTTTGTTCGCAAGGACTTTGAAATCTAGTTTAGGGGCACTTTGGTTTATTTTAAAGAATTATTTTACAGAAATACTCATAAATAATTTTTTTAATCTAGGAATGTGTAATTGATTAGCCCTTCTGCTATGGTGTATGAATCGTTTTACTGTGTTTTTATTTCTATTGATTTGCAATACCCTGTTAACATGATGACATCAATATACAAGTTTGTCACCGAAGAATACCATGTTTTAAAATTTTTTTAAACAAAAAAAATTCCATTGAAAGACGAGTGGTTTTGTACCCTATCCAAGTGCAACTTCCAAATGCTTGCCAAACTTATGGATTAATAGAAAAATATTTTGCATCATGTACTACTCTTGACTTGGGGTCAATTTTTCCACAAGTACCATAGAGTACCCATAGAAGTTCCCACAATTAGGGATGTCATTGGTAATCATATTGCACTGCCATCCCTAAGCCTATGTTTGGTAAGAGGGAAAAGATGAGGGAAGGAAAGGGAATGAGTGAAAATGGGAGGAAAAAAGGTAATCGAGTGTGTTTGGCAATGAGGATCGGGAGAGGGATGGAAAGGGGAAAGAGGATTAAGAATCCCTCATTTTCACTTTTTTTTCATCCCTCCAATGTTGGGGGGATTAGAGGTGGAAAATGAAATTTTTTTATCAAGATGACACTTTTATCCCTATGCTTATAATAATTTATTTATTACTATTATATATGTGAGGGCAAAATAGTAAAATTAATATTTAATTTTTCCATTCTTTCTTTTATATTAAATACACAAAAAAAAAAAAAAAAAAAAAAAAAAAAAACCTATCTTTCCTTTCACTCTACGTCTATGAACCATCAAACCAAACACATAAAAAGCAAAAGATATCCTTCGTCCTTATATTTTCCCTTTTTCAACCTTTCCATCTTCCCTACCCAACATAAAGTAATAACCATCACATCGAATTGATCGTATCCCAGAGCCCCAATAAACACACTTCTTCGATGGGAAAAGCCGTAAAGGCGTAAAGCCATCGCCGTAACAGTGCAATTAAAACATACAATCCGGTACGGTAACCTAGGACCGTAAAAAATTAGTGTCGCTAACGAGGGAAGCTTGTGTAAAACCATTGCATGGGTCCACTGGTAAGACTAGTCAATAAAAAGAGAGAAAAATATCTTTATCAGTGCAAAAAGTATACTGATAAAGACACTTTCCTCTCTCCCATTAGCTGGTCTTACCAACTGACTCATGCAACGATTTTATACTAAGTTTTTTTCCGCCTAACATTGGGTACGGTTCCTTGAATTGGATCATTGGGCAATGCTAGATTCAGTCACCTTGATCGACGCCCTTTGCTCGTTGCCCCTTAAAATGTGACACGTAGTAGAACTTTAAAGACTACTTCTGGCAACGGGTCAAAAAAGCAAAGAGAGTGAAAAAAATAAATAAAATTTAAAACTAAAGAAAGGATCAACCCAACCAATCTAATAGGAAAAATAATCAAAACGGAACGGTCTTATTTATGGCCGCCGGCGACACTACTCCGTCTCTAGCCACAATGAAGTCTTTCTCATCTTACCCCTTTTCTTACCTACTTTATTTATTTTATTTTGTTTGTCAATGAAAATGGAAAAAACCTTTTTCAGAGAACAAACCCTTCAAATCCTCTTCACTTAAGGTCCCTCTTTCAAATATTTATGGTGAAACTGTTCTCTAAGGATGAAATCAAACCCGACTCGCTCAACTAAAATGACTCAAATCCCTTTACTCCATGCACTTTCTACCACTAAATCCAAAAATTCCAAATTAATTTTGAATACCAAATACAAAATACAAAACATGTAACTGGGATTTTTTTTTTTTTTTTTCTTTTTCAGCATCAGCTTTCCAGTAAGAGACAGAGCAACCCATTAAACCAGAAGAAACTTGAATTTTATTTTTAAAAATGAAAAGGAAAAGCCTTTGCAGTTTGGATTAACGTTTTGAGGTGATAGAATTTTGGAGGGTTCTAGTTAGTTTAAGAGAGAAATCAATGGAGAGAGAGAGAGAGAGAGGAGAGGGGATCGTATCGCCGGCATTACCCAGCGCTATATCTCCGGTAGATTCAATGTTTACAATCTCCAAAGACCTCTCACGACATCCTCCATCTCCACCCAACGCCGACGACCATGAGAACCCCATCACAAATTATTCTCCATCACACGAAACCCACGAAACCTCACAAATGAAGAGAAAATATGGCAGATTGAACCGCCGATTGTCTTTTGCTGCCATGACGGAGGTTTGTTCCTTCTTATCTCTTCCCCCTTTTTATTTTCATTTTTGTACTTGGTTATTTTCTGCTTTTTACAACCGGTATTGGTAGGTTATAAGTTTGATTTATTTTAAAAATATAAACGTGTGACATTATTAGCGCGAAGGGTAATCCGGAATGATTAAAGCGGCCGACCCTAGCACTGCTCTTGAATCATTTTTGAAACCCTAGCCGACGGGTGCCTAATTGTTGGGGCCAAATGTTACTTGCCTCCTACCTTCTGTAGTGATCATGTGGTCTACTTTGCATTGGTTCATGGTACGTCAATCCTCCACCAGTTGAAAACTAATGAGGCGGTGGGCTATAAGTTTCCAATAGCAGTGTACGTGATTGGCAGCTTTAGTGGAACCAGAGTAATTCGTTGCTTTAAGTCCGTAAAATTTTGTCCTCCCTTTCACCCTACAACTAATACTGACTATGTTTTTAATTTGAAATGAACCAGGGATGCTAGAAATGTCACTAGCATTTTTGTTTTCATTTTCGTCTTAAAGAGTGGCTCATTCTACATCCACAGAATTCAACCATTGGATGTTCTACAATCCAATTTTTCAATGTAAAGTGGAGTTTTATTTATTATTTATGATCTTATTATTAAAACATCGTCTAATAAACAAAGTGAATATGTAAAACCGATAATTATAACATTTTCGTTATTTAGTAGTAGAACCATCCAATTGCTCTACATTCAACATAAAAGTTTGTTTTCCTTCCATTTCACAAATAGAAATATTAAACACATAAAATGTTGACCATTATAAAGATAGACTATCAGTGTAAGAAATTATGTCTTCGATCCGCATACGTAATACGTGTATGGTGGAGGACATCTGCTCATCCTCTTTTCATAACATCGGAAAATAACAACTCCAACTTATTCATATTTTGTCACATGTCATAGTCCTATGAAACAAATGTAGAAATGTGAACACATGTATCTAGAGAACACTGTTTATGTATATAATCGTATAAATAAGGGATGCAAATCGATGATCGATTCTTTTTAATTATCTAGAAATGTAGGAAAATAAGCATAAGGTCATGAAAAATGACCAAGGATTAAAGGACTCGAGAGGGTAAATCTTAACAAACTCCTAAAATCAAATCAACAAATAATAATATTACTTGTTTAAATCAAATCGACACAAGGATTAGAGGACCCTTAACCTGCATCACTGAAGCCCGTGAAGAAGAACTGCACTATCTTTTGAGAGTATAAATGCCGTCTGGGATCTTCAAAATTTTCTTTGGTTCAAACAATAGCAGTACAGAATTAATTCAATGGCCACAAAGGGTGGCAGGAGGAGCTCCTCTAACATTTTTAATGGGGACAAGCACGCTATTTGTCCTTTTCTTTTTCCTTTTCTTTTCTCCCCTCCCTTTTTTTTTTTCTTTTGGGTATAAATTTTCCCTTATTTCTTCTTTTGTTTTTGATCCCAGCACAAATGCATCTTATGTGTATCACATCATGTAACATACGTACAGGATGCATAAAAATTATTGGTGGCATTGTGGCAATATATGGAACGCTGGTGCCATAGCTCACGCTTCAAACTGGCGCAAAACCATTTATGGTCATGACAGCTAATACTTCGATGGATGTAGGCCTGGTATACATAGATTGAAGGCCATGTATGTTTGGTTGGAATGGAATCTCATTCCAATTCATTCTAAACAACATGTTTGGATGATGTAATTAAATAGGAATGGAAGTGAATTATAATAATATTCATTTTGCAATGTTTATTTAAATCTCATTTTATTTCAAACTATTTTGAGTATGGAATCAGATTCCATTTCACCCATTCCGTTCCAACCAAACAAACATGGCAGAAGGGTTGCATGCACTCTCCCAAGTCCTTAATTTTTCTTAATCTCTTATCCATCCTAATCTCGCTTTTAGCAGAGATGCTAGAATGTTCAGCATGTAAAAGATCGAATATACTGACACCATGATTGTTTGTTTGTTTGTTTGTTTGTTTGTTTTTTTTTTTTTTTTTTTTATTTTGTGGCGAAAAACTAAAACCACAAGAGGCTGGTAAGCATCTACAATGGAGAGACTAATTAACTAGAAAGTGTATCAAGTTAGTACTCCTTTGTCCCACAAAGATAGACCATTTTTGGTTTTTTTTTTTTTTTTGTCCCAAAATGTTTGTCCACTTTTAAAGGTCAAATCATATATTTTTTTGAATTTTCCTATACTATCTTTCGTAATTTCAATAATTACTTTCAACACAAAACCCAACATCAATTCCTTGCAATTTTGCAATGAGGAAGGGAGCTCCCCTTCAAAATCGTTGTCACTCGGTTTTAAGAACAATAGCCCACGCAGGTTACCTATGGATTTTGGAATAGTACTAGAAAAACTGTTGTTAGCTAAATCCAAAACACCTATTTAAGTTTGAGACTCTTTCCAAATATCATAGCCGAATAGCTAATTATCTCTTATTGCAAGAGTAACTCTAATTCAAGAATAGACAGGGGGATGTCTATTTTTGTGGATCCCCCTGGGAATTAGAACTCAAAATAATGTATTCTACCTTTGGAAAACTTAAAGACTCTGGTAGATTCCTCTTGAATTGGTTATTGGATAAATCCAAGTTAGCAATTTGAGAAGACGACTTGGAGATCCAATCACCAGGAGTTATGTCCGAAATCCCTACATGTTTAAGGACTATGTATTCAAATTCAATTTGAGATTGGAGCCATAAAGGAAATTTGGGTCCCACTTGGCAGTTTTAAAGCAGGATAGATTTGAGACTGAAAGGAGGAATCCAGCCATAGCTCATATTGAAACTTAAGGACTTTGTTCAAGGTGGTATCCATTCATAATGTATCCAACTTTGTGAGATTTGAGGAATGGGCTTCTATAAAAACACCTTCCCATGAATTTGAGTCGAGTGACAAAGTAACCAGGTTTATTTTCAAATTTTATTATAAACTCTTGGTTTGAATTTTGTTACACTTTAACACTTTACAATTTCAAATACTTAATTCCAAGTTTATGCGTATGATTATAACTATTAACGTATGCATTAATAGAAAAAATTTATAACTTTGCATATAGCATGGGTCTAACACTAGTTTTTGATAAAATAAAAAACAAGTGAACATATGAGGACTTATATTTTTGTGGTAGTGGTCGATCTACATAGAACAAATTCGGTATGATTTCATTCATTACAAGCATTTCCATTTTTATATAAAATAATAAAACTAGATATCCGAGCTAATGAAGTTTGATACTCAATTAAAATGGAATTTCACATTAATACCCTCTAAAGTGGGCTGAAGTGGGCCGGCTTTGTGGTTTCCTTCTTGAGCCTTCCTTGTGGTCCGTGGTTAAACGCTTTGTTGTCTCCTCTCCTCCTTGAGCCTTCCTTGTGGTCCGTGGTTAAACGCTTTGTTGTCTCCTCTCCTCCTTGAGCCTTCCTTGTGGTCCATGGTTAGATAGAAGCGTTAAGTTTACGGGTTCTATACATCTATGTTCCAATTTTGTTTACGGGTTGATGTGTTAACGATGTCTCCTCTGTGGGTAACCTAGGACCTGCGAGTGTTGATGGTGTGATTAGAAGCCCATAGAAAAGTAGGCAGCAGCAACAGTGTTGTAGCTGAATCATGGGCCCTCAGAGATGGGCTTCAACTTGCATGGGATAAAAAGGAATGGGCGGTTATTGCCACCCCTCTACTCTATTATTTACTCCCCAACCCCATGGTTTCTCAAGATTTTATAAAACACATTAAAATTTTTCATAAAAATTAGTCACATAGTTCATTAGAGAACATTATTTTGAACAATTTTATAAAAAAAAGGTTTTTTAAAAATTTGTCATTTAAGTAGACTTTTTGACCATTTATAATTTTTGTTTTATTTTTGCAGAATGTTTTATTTTTTATTTTTTTGGTAAAAAGGAAACTAGGTTAAAATTAAATGCTAGAGTTAGGTACATCCCTGAGGTAAGAAACACCCCTACGATCAGCATCAAGCTGTTCACAAATCCAGTAAGGAGGATCATAAAAAATAATACAATTAGAATAAAAAGAAGCTCCCCTACGAGCTAAAATGTCAACACATTTGTTGGTTTCTCGGAAGCTATGCTGAATGTGGATCTCTTGAAACCGATCCATTAGCCACTTGCAATCACAAATAATAGAACTCGATGGGTGAGCATTTGAAATCTGGCTTTGCAGAAGGGATACCACCACACTAGCATCCACCTCCACAATAAAGTTGCTTATGCTACATTTCAAGGCAGTGTCCAATCCATCATGAAGGCCCCACATCTCCGCTTCAATGCTAGACATAATCCCCAACTTGTGAGCATAGCTTTTGATCCACTGACCCATATGATCTCTAATTAATCCCCCAGTACTAGCTTTCCCCAGATTACCCAAACAAAAGCCATCTGTATTGAGTTTGGAAAAAGGAGTGATAGGAGGTTCCCATCTCACCATAACCTGCTTGGTTAATGTTGGGAACTTGAATTTCCCAGAAACATGGAAGTATTCAGTGGCCTTAATCAACATAGATTCACAATTATCCTTAGGCATTAACAAATGTTGCTCAAATACAAACTTATTCTTGTTGTGCCATAGGGCCCAATAGCCAAAAGGAAAAATAACTAACAGAGGTACAAATCTATTCATATCCCTACTTTTCCTACCCACATTATGGAGAATCCATGTTTCCAGAGGTAAACCAGAATTCATATTAATGGTTGGGTCAACAAAGTTCCAGAAATCCTTAGCATACTCACAATCCCTTAAAACGTGCTCCACAATTTCAGATGCATTAAAACAAATGGGGCATAGGTTAGAGAAGGTGATGTTTCTTCTAAAAAGAACACTACAGGCAATCTTTCCTAGACAACAAAGCCATAAGAAATTTTTAATTTTGGGAATACTATTGACTTTCCAGATTTTTTCCCAAAGATCAATAGGAATATCATTATAAAGAGGGTCATCAATAATGGTGTAGTTAGATTTGGAGCAAAAGTCACCATTTTTTTACCTAATCCAAGTAAGGCAGTTAGACTTTTAGGACGTTTTTTCTCGCGCAATGCGAGGTTCTCTCTCGTGGTAAAACGAGCCTCCTTCTTCTCAAGGCTTTGAACTTGGTGAAGGCTTTTAGTGTATGATAGAGACCTGCTGACAATATCCATGGATGACAGATTTGTGGAAGGGTTCGAACGGTTCTCACTCACTAAAGAAGAAGAAGCAGATCTGTTTGCTGTTGATGGTTCTTCTACAGGGAAACTCGATATTTGCCCGTATAGCGTGGTGGGCAAAGTTTTTACAGAGAAACATTTCAACTGGATAGCTCTGCAACACACCATCCGTCTGATGTGGGGATTGGGGAAGGATGTTAAGATTGTGGAATTTGGAGAAAATCTGATACATGTGAAACTTCACTCTGAGTTTCAATTGAAAAGAATTCTTGCAGGTGGTCCGTGGATGTTTGATAATCACCTCATACTTCTTAAGCGCTGGGAACAAGGGATGCATGCGAAGAACATTGAGTTCAAGGTTGCCCCTTTCTGGATCCAGATTTGGGGTTTACCTCTTGAATGTCGAAGTAAGATGGTTGGAGAGGAAATTGGTACCAGAATCAGGGAATTGATCGAAGTGGATCTAAGAGATGAATTTGAGGAGCAGGGTATGTTCTTAAGAATACGAGTTGATCTTCCGATTTCCAAACCGCTGCGACGGGGAGGTTTAATCTCATTGTAGAATGGTGCGAAAGTCTGGGTTGATTTCCGTTACGAAAGACTTCCCAACTTTTGTTATTATTGTGGGATGTTAGGGCATGACGAAAAAGGATGTCTTCAGAAGTTCAATGATGAAAAGGTGGGCATAGTTAAAACCCAACAATACGGCCCCTGGTTAAAAGCACAAAACACAAAGGGACAAAGAAGGTCTGAGAAAACAAAGAGATCAGAAGGGGGTTATACTGATAGACCGCAGGGAAATGAGGGTTACACAGAAGCTATGGCAAGCCAAGGGCGATCACCGGCGACGGAGGACTCTCGCAGATCAGAGGAGGTAGGGCAAGGGACAGAGACTCCGCTAATCACGGCGGATGTACCCCAGCCAGATGCACTAGATTTAGAGAGAATCGAGGTGATTGGAATCCCGAGACGAGTCCTACGGCAATATGAAGGGGATTACAATCTTCTGACCTGTAATGTGAGGAGAGAAGAAATATCTGCGGATTTGGCGATGGGAAATTCCATGGTTAGGGAAGAACCCGTACCTAATACCCTTGATAGAAACCCTGTGACACTGGAACCTTACATGGAGGAAGAGGCGGAGGAGTAGGTGGATACTAGGCAGCCTTGTCAACATCCCTTGCCTAGTCAATTAAGTGTAGACACTAACCAAACAGCACTGAACGGGCCCATTTCTCCCATTTCTGGCCCACTCTCAACGCGAACATATAAAGCCCAAGCTCAAGGCTACCCACTATCTTCCCAAAACCGTAGCCCACTTTCCCACGACCACCCTTCCATAGTCACACTAGAGCCCATTCCTACAAAGTCTACACTCAATACTTCTAACCCATTTCTAGACACCACCATCCTAACCTAATTACCAGTAGTTCCTATGGCCAACCCCATGACTGGGCAACCTTTAACTGATCTCACCAATTTCCATCTTGATCAAAACCGAGGATCAAAAAACACCCAGAGACCTTCAAGCAGGACAGGGAGAGTCAGGCTCAAAACTTTGGCTAGACACGGTGAGGTAGGAAGTAGTGGAGAAAACATGGAGGGGAATATCTCGAACAAGAAAGTGACAGGGATGAAAAGGGACGCAGCGACCAGCGGAGTGGAGGTGGCAGGGGCGTCACAGGAGCGTAGTAGCAAACGGGGGAAAGCACTCGAAACTGATTCTTTACATGTCTCTGATAAAGTGGAGGAAGCCGGCCTAAAGCAGCCCCAAAGGGTCCAATGAAGATATTCAGTTGGAATTGTCAGGGTATGGGGAATCCCCTGACAGTTCGACATTCGAAGGAGTTGATTAGATTCCATTCCCCGGATCTGCTCTTTCTTATGGAAACAAAGAATAAAGTAGGAAGGGTGGAGAAACTAAAGAGACAGTTGAAGTATAGATTTATGGAGGTAGTAGAACCAGAGGGGTTGTCTGGAGGTATCTGTTTAATGTGGAATGTGGATACAGGCGTTAATATTATCTGGCGTGATCATAATATGATTATAGTGGATATTTTAGAGGGAGGGGATGGTGGTAAACCGTGGCGGCTGGTCTGTCTGTATGCCAGTCCAGATGATGTTAGTCGAGCCAATATGTGGGAAGTGCTAAAAAATAGGATTATGGGAAGTAATGAGGATTGGTTGTTAATGGGGGACTTTAACGATATTCTATCTAATGCAGAGAAAGAAGGAGGCCCAGTTCGCGCTAAATGGAGCTTTCGAAAGTTCAGAAATTTCATTTCTGATTGCGGGCTGCTGGATCTGGGGTATGTGGGACATCCATACACTTGGAATAATAGATGGGAGGGGGCAGCGAATGTCCGAGAGCATCTAGATAGAGCCATTGCTTCGTGTAGTTGGAGACTCCGTTTCCAGGTTGCTTCTGTGTTTCATTTGGTGCCAATAGGGTCTAATCATTGCCCCCTGCTGCTTAACTCTAATTTCCACACCAGGAGAACAAAATGTCCTTTCAAGTTTGATCCAAGATGGACAGCAATTCCACAGTGTGAAGAGGTGGTTGCACAAGGTTGGAGCACTGACTGTGTGGGATCGTGATGGTTCCGAGTGCATCAGCGTATCAAAGAATGTAGAAAGAAATTGCTGGGGTGGAGAAGGGAGTCTAATCTGAATTCTAAGCACCGAATTCAAGCACTGAATGACAACCTAAGGGTGGAGAATTCCCGTGCAACGTTCGACAGTGGAAAAGTCAAGCAATTAGAACGAGAACTCAAGGAAGTGTGGGCAGAGGAAGAAAAGTATTGGAAAACTAAATCCAGAACTCAATGGCTCCAACTTGGGGATAAGAACACCACTTACTTCCATGCCAAAACAATACAGAGAACACAACAGAACCGAATCGTTGGGTTAGAAGATAAACATGGTGTTTGGAAGGAGGGGGAAGAGGCAATTGAAGACATTGTGTTAGACTATTTCTCGGATATCTTCACTTCCCAAAAGCCAACAGCATGGGATGAGGTTATTGATAAGGTGAGCTGTAAAATCTCTCTGAGAATGAATACAGTATTGACCAGAGAATTCTTCCTGCTGAAATATAAGCTGCTGCTTTCCAAATTGGTGCCAATAAAACTCCCGGTCCAGATGGGATGTCTGCAAAATTCTTCCAAAGCTATTGGCACATTGTAGGACACGATATTATTGAGGCAGTGAATAGTTTCTTCCATTCAGGTAAACTGTTGAAGGCTATCAATTTTACTAATGTTGTTCTAATCCCAAAAGTGAAATGTCCAATGAATATGAGTCAGTTACGGCCTATTAGCCTGTGCAATGTCTCCTACAAAATTATTGCTAAAGCTCTGTCAAATAGATTGCGAGTGGTCCTTCCTGCAATTATTAGTGAGAATCAAAGTGTTTTTGTTCCAGGGCGTCAAATCACAGATAATATCCTAATGGCTCATGAGGTCATGCATTCGCTTAAAGGTAGGACGAAAGGGAAACGTCATAGCATGGCGATAAAGCTAGACATAAGCAAGGCATATGACAGAATTGAATGGGCTTTTTTAGAGGCTATGATGCACAAATTAGGTTTCACTAATAAGTGGATTGGGTGGATTATGGAATGTGTCTCAACGGTAACGTATTCCTTCCTTATTAATGGAGAGAGTAAAGGCTTCCTTCAGCCCACAAGAGGCCTTCGCCAAGGGAACCCATTATCTCCGTATTTATTTCTGATCTGTGCAGAAGGTTTAACGGCAATGTTGCATGCTGCTGAGGCAGATGGATATCTCACGGGAGTTAAAATTTCTAGAACAAGCCCACCTATCAATCACCTGCTATTTGCTGATGATTCTATTATTTTCTGTGAAGCCAATGATCGAGAATGTGCTCATCTGAAGGATATTCTCCGTATTTATGGCGTAGCGTCAGGTCAACTTATTAACTTCCAAAAGTCCTCTGTATTTTTTAGTAAGAATACTCCACTTTCCATTAGGAGTAATCTTGCAAGGGAACTAGGAATTCGGAATATAGGTGGACAAGATAAGTATTTGGGATTACCAACAATTATTGGGCAATCAAAGAAATCCTTGTTTGCCTCCATTCGGGAGAAAGTTGAGGGCAGGGTTTTGGGTTGGAAGGAGAAATTTTTATCCCAAGCTGGGAAGGAAGTGGTTCTCAAAACTGTAGCACTAGCCATGCCCAACTTTGCCATGGCCTGTTTTAAGCTGCTCGTAGGCTTGTGTAAGGAAATTAATGCATGCCTTGCTCAATTTTGGTGGGGAAATGGAGAGATTAAGAAAAGGATACACTGGGTGGGCTGGGATAGCTTGACAGACACGAAGATTGAGGGGGGTCTTGGCTTTAGAGAGTTGGAAAGCTTCAATCTAGCCATGCTTGCTAAACAAGGCTGGCGATTAATGACTAAGCCGCATTCTATGTTGGCGAGGATCTATCATGGGAAGTACTACCATAGGTCGAGTTTTTTGGATGCAAAGCTGGGTAGTAATCCATCATGGGCATGGCGGAGTATACTAGAAGGCAGGAAAATTTTGCAAGCAGGGGTCAAATGGCGCATAGGAAATGGTAAGAGTGTGCATATCTAGAAGGATCCGTGGCTTCCGGAACCGATTACCTTTAAAGTCAAAACCCAGGCTCCTATTAGTACTTCTGTTACATGGGTGACTGACTTACTAGACTTGGATAGGAAAGGCTGGAATGAACACTTAGTGAGACAATTGCTGGAGGATGAGGAGGCTACTATGGTCCTTAGGATGCCGGTGTCTTGGATGGATAAGAAGGACAAACTGATATGGCACTACACTTCAAATGGGAGGTACTCGGTTAAATCGGGGTATGTAACTGCTCGAACTCTTGTAAGGAATGGGCTTCTCTCACATCAGCGTGCTGAGGGTGAATCTAGTCGACGTTATCTTGATAGGAAATTCTGGAAATTTTTGTGAAGTATCCAAATCCCAGGGAAGTTACATCATTTTTTATGGAGATGTGCGCAAGAGGTCTTACCATTGGGGAACAAGTTAAAACATAGAATTCCGGGATGGACTGGGAGGTGCCTGTTCTGTGGAGAGGACGAAACTGTTACACACCTCTTTTTTCAATGTCAGTTCGCACGAGTTGTATGGTATGGGAGTCAACTTCAACTGGATAGTGGTTCCATCTCGACACCATCCTTTATTCACTTTATAGAAGTTCTCATGGACAAATGGAGGGAAGAGTCATCAGAACCAGATTTGTTATGCCTGGTGGCTTTCATTTTATGGCGTATCTGGAAAGCGCGAAACGATAAGTGTTTTAGTGGGAAAGAATGGACTCCTGGGGAAGTGATCTTGAAACCGACAGATGATGCCTCAGAATATCTTGCAGCAATGAATCCCGAGATGGCTTCAGGAACTAGAACCAATATCTCTGTTCCCAGGGAGAGCGAAGTGCAAAGGTGGTATCCCCCGCCAGGTCCCCTTTTCAAACTCAATACTGATGGGGCTTGGATATCAAAAGATGGTATAGGGGGGGTGGGGATTGTGATTAGGGATGAATGTGGTTTGTT
The DNA here is from genome assembly GCA_039720395.1 of Liquidambar formosana. Taxonomy (NCBI): domain Eukaryota; kingdom Viridiplantae; phylum Streptophyta; class Magnoliopsida; order Saxifragales; family Altingiaceae; genus Liquidambar; species Liquidambar formosana. The sequence continues at coordinate 53,474,170 of CM077820.1, read as the reverse complement.
TATTGCAGGGATGGCTAAAAGAATCCAGTTCATGGGTAGTGCACAAATGGTTGAAGCTATAGCCCTCCGGGAAGGGATCCGTTTCGCCTTAGATACAAGTATCAAAGGTCTTATGGTTGAGGCCGATGCGAAAGGCATAATAGAAGGCTTAAGAGACAAGAAACTAGTGTCGGTAGAAGTGGATCTAGTGTGTGAGGATATCAAGCAGTTGGCAAGAGAAGCACGTGTTACAGAATTTTGCTATGTGCCCAGGAAGTGTAACCGGGCTGCAGATGCAATAGCTAAGTATGCTCTTAGGGTGGATGTCCCTGATGTATGGATGGAAATTCCCCCTTCTTGGCTGTCCCCTTTTCTTGAGGAGGATATGCCCTCAACTTTGTAACCTTTATGGTTTTTCTTTTGAATAAATTTATTTTCTACCGCTTGAAAAAAAAAAAAAAAAAAAAAAAAAAAAAAAAAAAAAGTAAGGCAGTCTTCACCATTAACAAAGCGTAATAGGGGAAGGCCCAATCAGATCCAAGATAGAGTGAGTTAAATCAAAAAAGAGATCCCTAAAGCACCAATCCCCATTATCATTGAGAAAATCACAATTTTTTTTATTATCTTTCCCAACATTAAGAGGACCTTGAATGGCATTTTTGATCGGACTATGCCCATTCCAACAATCCTCCTAGAAACCAACTTTGCTATCATTTTTAACATTCCATTTAGTCCCTCGTTTGAAAAATTCATAACCTTTTTTTATGCCTCGCAAAACACTTGAACCCTTTTTATTCCCTCTATTGGGATCTCTCCTTCCCCAATGATATCTAACCTTTATGGTGTGAGCCCAAGGCTTATCATCATGAGCGAGATTCCAATTAAGTTTAGTAAGGTTCACCTTATTGGCTACTGCCGTACGTCTGACTCCAAGGCCACCCAACTTATTAGATTTAGCAACTTCTTAGATTTAGCAATTTTATCTCAACTAACCAAATGAACTTTCCTACTATCAGCCGTGGACTCTCAAATAAAGCCATGACTAATTTTATTTTATAAAAAATGACTAGAGATCAAAAGAGAAGACATGATGGCAACACGTTTCATTCCCTCCTCACTGCGACAGCACAGCAATGGTACAAATTTTTCAAACCTCATTTAAAAATACATTATGAATGGTGGTGGCATGACCACACAAAAAATAAAAAACAATTTTTTTTTTTTTTTAATTGTCGCTAGCATTGGATTCGTTGAATGGAATCATTTTTGAAACGATAGCCAATAGGTGTGTAATTATTGGGGCCAAATGTTGCTTTCATTCGACCTTTTTGTAGTCATGTGGTCTACTTTGCATCGGTTAATGGTACATCACTCAATCAATCAATCAATCAATCAATTAATTGATCAATTAAGACGATTGGTAGCTAAATCCATCCTGCACCGATTGAAAGGCTAATGAGACGGTGGGCTGTAAATTTCTAAATAGCAGTGTGGTTGGCAGCTTTCGTGGAACCCAGAGTAACTCATTAATTGGTTTGAGTCCGTAAAATTTTGTCACTAATTACCTACCCTACCGACCTTTACCCATATTGTGCTGCCCCAATTTAATTTACTTACATCATTGTTATTGCAAATATTGAATGTATTAAAACGAACACTGACTATGCTTTTAATTTGAATCGTACTAGGGATACAACACCAGCATTTTCATTTTCATTTTCTTCTTAAATTTTATTTGGTTTACAGATTTTATCAAGAAAAAATAATAATAAAATATAAAGAATTATACTTTTCCTCATTTGATTGCAATAATTTTTTTTTTTTTAAAGAATAACTATAATAATTTTAACTTTTCCTTTTCCTTTTTTTGTTTTCTTTTTCTTGGTAGAATGGGGGAACCAAATAGAGGGTTGCTCATTGATGCTACACCCATGGAATTCATCCATTGGATGTTCTACAATCCAATTTTTCAAAGTGACACATTGTCTGTTGAATTAATAAAGTAGATGTATAAAACCGATAATTTTAGCATTTTCCTTATTTATTAGTACTAACTACATGTTGGGGATTCACAAGAAAATCATAAATAAAAATCACGATAAAAAATAATAATGAAACAATATTACCAGTAAAAGCAAAGTGGCAGGTTGAGGCATGCATATCTCGTTCTTTTAAGAGAATTTATGCCTTTGCGGAATCTAATTCGATACAGTAGGTTCATTAGCAAGTTGTCCCAGTATACAACAGTCCAGCAACTTACGCTGTATTATGCACTCACAGTCAACAAAGAAATAATACAAAAAGCTAAAAACAAAGCCTCAAGGGTTGGTAACAATTTCTCACATGGCTCCCAAACCTTCTAAGGTCCATGTACATCTCATCTTTGGTCTAACCCCCAACTTTGTAAATACACATATAACCGATGCATTAAGTACATAAAAACAAATGCTATATGTGACTTATGTTAAATAGGGTAACAAATGCAAAACAGTTTGGAGAAGTAACTATTATAACATATTATAATAACAACATATGAGTTACAAAACCTCAACAGTCGCATGCAATTATTCAAATATCCACAACACCACTTTTTTCTTATTTAAAAAACACATAAAAACAACAAATTATCCACAACACCACCTTATTGGTCTATGCTCAACATAAAAGTTTGTTTAATTTCCTTCCATTTCACAAATTTATATAAATGTTGCCCACTATAAAAATACACCATCAGTGTTTGAAAGTATATCCTCCACGGACATGTATGGTGGAGGACATATGCCCATCATCTTCTCATTACATCTTTGCAATGGAAAAAATTCACCCTAACCCATTTATAGTTCGTCACGTGTCATAATTAATAGAAAAAAAAATATAGAAACGTTAGCACATATATCTGGAATACTATATATATATATATATATAATCACATAAATAGGGGATGCATATACATGATTAATTCTTCTTAATCATCTAGAAATGTGCTAAATAAGCATAGGGTCGACTTGAATTGATGTGTAAAGCAATTATATATATATATATATATATATATATATATAATCACATAAATAGGGGATGCATATACATGATTAATTCTTCTTAATTATCTAGAAATGTGCTAAAATAAACATAAGGTCGACTTGAATTGATGTGTAAAGCAATTTGCGAGAATTTAGCATTGTGTGTTGTGTCTATTTTTGATTTTGTTATGTGCATAATGCTCTTCAATCATGGCAAATCAAATTAAATACCAAAGAAAATGATCAATGCTTGTTAGTCAGATATTTAATCCTTAGCTAGCAAAAGATGTGGATCGATAGGGATACATATCTATTATTAGCTCAACCATTTTGACTGGCTTCAATAACCCCTAACAATCTAGGATGCTCAAGTTGATAGAGTGAGTTTTTCATGTAATGTGACGCTGTCAGGTGGTGTTACAAGCTAGTAGAGGTCAAATAAGATAGGATTATGGAATCAAAAAGTACATTAACAATCTCACTTTACTTGATTTTCAGTTACTTATGTTTCATTGACTTGTGACACCACATGACCATATGACATTTACATGGAAGTTTTTCTCCAAGGTGATAACATTCTTTTTATTGTAATTAATGACTTCACCAACCATAGTACAAACAATTAACCTAGAAAAGAAACTAATCAATTTGATGTGGAATGGATGGGGCAGTAACCTTATATATGTTTCATGAAATTAGTTAGGTTAAAGATTTGAATACCTAATCGGTCAATTAAAAAATACTTTTTTTTTAATTTTTTATTTTTTAGGGTAAGTGAGTACTTTATAAAAATTTGTTTATGTAAAATTAATGAAGCCAGAGGCTTAAATACCTAAATGGTCAGTAAAAAAATGAAAACTTTTTTTTCCTTTTTTTGGTGGGAGGGGGTGGTAAGTGATAGAATTAGTTAAGTCAAAGATTTAATTACCTAATTGGTAAAAACAAAAAAAATTTTTTGAGTAAGCCAGTATTTTATAAGAACATGTTTATGTGAAAATATGGGTTTTGATACACAATTAATGATGTGTTCCACTAATAAAAGTAACTGCCATATTTTATTCATTGATTCAAAACAAACAAAAATCAATCGTGAATCGTCCCTACATTTTTTTTTTTTTTTTTTTAGCTATTTCTATGGTATCTTCACTTTTTCTCTCTCCATTTCTCATTCTGCTGTTGCTTTCTTTCTCATAATCTTTTTTCCTTTTTTTTTTTTTTTTTTACCTCCTCTTTTTCTTTTCAGCGGAGTGCAACGTCTCACTGGTAAATGGACCAGATGTTGATTGGTAGCTAGCATTGTTTGCCAGCGATGAAAATTTGCTCTGCCAGCTGGCAGCGATGGCAGCTTTTAGGTGAGGGTAGGGGTGGATTTAGTGAGAGAGATAGTCAAAAAGATGAAGGGACGATTGAGATAGCCCAAAAAAGGTAAAGGGACGATTATTTTTGTTTGCCCTGAATCAATGAATAAAATAGAGGTAATTTTTATTAGTAGAGCTCTAACAAAGTCAAGAAGACTTTGTTCCTTCACGTTGTATAAGATATACAAGATCTGATGTGCCCACATATGTTGACCTTTTATTTAATAGTCTTTTACCTATCAGATCCTAGTCTTAAAATTATGGGATTTGTCTGATACTTTTGCATCTTATCATGTGTATATATTTCTACATCAATCAATGAAAAGTAATGCAATTGGCATTCCAGATTTTTACAACCTTTATTCTCGCATAAGTGTATGCCTACCAGCATTTCCCCTCTTTTTAAGTCTCGTCTCTATTTTTCCGCAAGCACAAGAACCAAGTGTTAGTAACCTCTCTCATCTCGCAAAGCCTAGTCAGGTACGCTTCTCTCCTCTCTCATCTTCCATTTCTCTTGATTTATAACTTTTCTCCCCCTGTTATGGTGTTTGGATTTTTTTTTTTTTTTTGGGGTTCAAATATTGTGTTTGATTGGTAATTGCTTTAAATGATATGGGTGAATAGATGAAGAATGGCAACTTTGTATCGAAATATGGCTAAATCAGGTGTATAGATTTAAACACATGGAAGGCTTATGCTTAAGAGCAGCTTTGTGAGTTTCTAGCTCTGTGATTGTGTGAAACATTGTTTTTGAGTTCTAAGAGCAAACTCCAACGGGTCATGCAAACCGTGGGGCAAAGCTATAATTTGCCTCAGGGTGTGCAATACTCCCTTCTCCAACGGGGGATGCATTTGGTGAAGCAAATCTGCGACGTCACCAGATTACCCCCCAAAATCACAACCGAATCAATGCATTTTTTCCCGGGAAAAAGAATGATATTTTCTTGCCAACCAAATAGAAATTCAAGGACAAATCATCCGAAATGCACAAACAATTGCATGATTGAAAATATGGAAAGCAATAAATACACACACGCACGCGCGCGCACACACACACACACACATACAGAACACTCTCCGATGTGGGTGTCGAAGCTTGGGGTGGATTGCAGAGAGAAAGAGAGGTAAGGCGTGGATAGATCCTCCGCCCAAGGTCATCTTCGGTCGCCGTCGGAGGCTCGAACGATCGACTTCTTGTTCTAAGTGGGTTTGCTCGAGAGAGGAGTGAAGATCTAGGTGTAAACCTGGTGCTCGAGAGCGTAGATCTGGGTTTAAACCATGGGTTGCGGTGGATTTGCTTGGTTCCATTGAGAGAGAGCTTCGGGAGGTGGGTTTCATAGGGGTGGTGAGGTTTCGGGAATCGGGATGGGGGATGGGGGGGAGAAGAGAGACAGAAGCGAATGAAGAAGGGCAGTGGGTCTTGTTTTGCTCCCCATCTATAGTCTCCCATTTTTTTGGACGGTGTCATAGTCTTCCATTTTTTCTTCTTTTCCTTTAGTTGTGCTTTATTTTATTCAATACTCCGTATTTTTTCTTCTGTGAGTTTTATTAAAGATTTAAAACTTTTTTTTTCTTTTTTTTGTGAGTAAGTTAGAAATTGAATATTTATACGTAGTGGGAGGTGGAGATATGGTAATTGATAAGAAAGAAATGGTACGTAGTTGAAAAAGGGAAAAAAATAATGAGGTAAAAACTTATCTCACATGCATTAGAGATGCGTTTCTAATTGTAGTAAGGTGGAAAATGACTTTGCATCATCATAATACATCACATCATTTGTATAACAGATGTATTGGGGTTGCTTTAGGCTTTATTTGGTTTGCGGATTTTATCAAGGAAAAAAAAATAAAATATTAAGAATTGTACTTTCCTTTATTTGGTTGCAATGGAAAATTAAAGAAAAAATAAGAATTACAATAATTTTGGCTTGATATGATTCAATCTTTTCCTTTCATTTTCTTTCCTCCTCATTTTTTTTTCCTTCCATTTTTTTTCCTTGGTAGAATCCATGAACCAAATAGAGGGTTAAGGTTAGTTAAGGCCTACTTCAGTTTTTTCCCCCCATTTTGGGGCTGTTTCTTCTCTTTGAGATGGTGTTGCTCTTAGTTTGAGGGGTATGAACTCTTAGGTAAATATTTCATGATTCTCTGAAAATCCATGTAGTGGTCCTCTAAGTGCAAACAGTCCAATAGTGGCCTGCAAAATATATTCATGATTCTGAAAATCTACTAGCTTTCTAGCCAATCGCTGGATAAGGCTTGTGGGTAGCCACATTGGACCTGTCCTTTTCCATAAAAATATGCCCCTTGTGTCCTAATTTATTTGAGCCACTTTGACTAATACGTATATTAAGATGATCTATTTAATGAATCTTTATGTCACTCCTTAATTTGAACTTTTCAATTTTTATTCTTATTTTACTTTGGATTTTGTCTAGAGTACTTTAATTTTAAATATAGAAAAAGGTATTTTGTGACAGTGAAAATAATTATTGGTCTTGACTTTTGACAATGAACAAATATTATGGGACTTCTCAAAAGGAAATTATTATCAAACAAGTAAGAGGGAGGAAGGGAGTAGTTACCAACAACTTATCTAACAAGAAACTGAAAATCCAAGATTGCATGTACTGACATATGGGGATAAATTTCCAATCAAGGTCTAACGTACTCTCCCATAATTCTTCTAGCCTTTGCTGCGCTGATCGAGTGGCTATTATAAATACACATCAATTTGTTCCCAAATATCTGAAGTCAAAAAATTGGTATTGTCCTGTCTGTAAGCCATTCTTGAAATTGAAATGAAGAATGAGAGGCGTGAGGGAACTAGAAGGGGAGCAAACAAAGAGAGTGAGAAAAGCTCGAGAATCCATCAGAGCAAAGCTCGAGATTCTTGCTCCTTTTTCATTTTTCAGATGAGGGTGTTTTGTTCATCCCAACATGTAATGGGCTGCGTGTTCGCTTTTGAATGGTGGGCTAGAGAACGGGGACAGGCTCCCGGTCCAGTAGATCTGGATTCAACTAAACACTTACGCATTTAGTGAGAGAAAAAATGCTGCCGCTAAAATCTTACACCATTTTCTGGTAATAATTTAAATGAGTCGCTAAAAATACTACATATGTTGCCACTAAAATCTTACACCATTAGCGATTAAAATTTAAATGAATCACTAATTATTTATGGCGAAATATTTAGTATATATTTTTGTTGTGTGAGTGTGTGTTTATGTGCGTGTGCATGCATGAGAGAGAGAGAGAGAGAGAGAGAGAGAGAGAGAGATTGCTTCATCATTATGGCAAGAGACCTATATACATTGTACACAAAAATTTCTTAATTAATTCTAATTTCTTTTGCCAGTTGCAAAGCAAAAGGAAAATGAACAAAAGAAAAATTGGTATTACTTTTTAGCCAATCACCAATATCTGCCATAAAAGGGACATGCCATAACAAATGAGAAGCTATACGACTCAACTCCAACATAATCACTCTGGTATAGCCAGGTACTTGATTTTATATGGAGGGAAAATTTTATCGTTATGGCAAGAGGCCTATATATATTTTCATGAAAATGTCTTATTTTTAGGTTCTTTTGGTTGATTGAAAAGCAAAACAAAATTTAGCTCAATAGAAGGACAAAAAAACCTAATGCTTGAATGTGTTGAGGTTCACATGTGAATATATCTCATATTGGCAAAATAAAAGAAAAAAAGGTCTTAATACAGAAGTAGTGGGCTTATCATCAATAGACTTAGGGCTTTTGTGTAAGAACAAGTTTTAGACTTGTATATTGGGCTTGGTGTGTAGATTTTGGACTCTCCTAGCTATTAGGGGTGTTAATGGTTCGGTTTGGTTCGGTTTTAGGGGAAATTTCAAACCAAACCATTATACTTCAGTTTTGTTCCTCCCAAACCAAAACCAAACCATATCATAAAAAAACCAAACCAAACCAAACCATTATATTTCGGTTTGGTTCGGTTCGGTTTCGATTTTAACCTATCAAGTAACAACAAATAATTAAATATGAAAAAAATGATGTGCCAAACTCCAAATAAAAACATTTTTAATAAAAGCATTACATTAGCAACTAAAAAAAACATTGTATTAAAATAGAAACATATTGACATATATTAATATGTTAATATCACACACAACATTAATACACACAATATTAATAGCTAGTTTAATACATGCCAATCTAAAAAAGGGAAAACAATAAGAAACTTAAAATCAACAAAAACAACTCCATTACCTATTTTACCCTTATTAGAATTGGGAATTTACAAACTTTAAGTTTATATATATATATATATATTATATTTTTCGGTTTTTTCGGTTTTTCGGTTTGGTTCGGTTTTTTAAAACTGAAAACCAAAACCAAACCAATTAAGTTCGGTTTTCTAAAATTAAAACCATAACCGAACCTAATGACAAAAAAACCAAACCAAACCGCCCGGTTCGGTTTGGTTCGGTTTGGTTCTCGGTTTTAACCAAAACCATTAACACCCCTACTAGCTATCTCCCTAACAAGGCCGAGCAGTGGTTGGAATCGCGGTCTCGCAATGTTTCGACTATTGGGTTGTCCTACATCAGAAGAATAGATAAAAGAAAAGGCTTTAATATATAAGTAATGGGCTCACCACTAATAGCGTCAGGCATTTTGTGTGGGTATGAGTTCCAAACTTATATTGGGCCTGGTGTGTGGATTTGGACTCCCCTATCTCTTGAAGAGAATATGGCATGTGAGAGACCTACATATTAACATATATATATTTAAGATTTAAATTTAAATATTAAAATTCAATTCCAAATTCTTTTGCTGATAAAAAAATAAAAACGGTAAAAAAGAAGTAGAAGAACCTTGTGCTTCAAAGGTGCTTACTTGATTTTATGGCAAGAGAGAGAAAGGCAAAATGAAAACGAATAAAAAGGAAGAATTGGAAGAACATTGTGTTAAGAATGGATTTTTTATTTTTTATTTATTTTGCAAAATACAAGATTGTTTCTATCATTATGGTGAAAAACATGAAAATGTTTTGAACGCAACTTCAAGCTTGAAATAAAAGAAAAGGGAAAAAGAGCAAAGGAAAAATTGGTAGATCCTAGTATGAGAGAGAGAGAGAGAGAGAGAGAGAGATTCAACATTTTGGTGAGAAACCTACATATATTTTTACATTTAAAAATAAAAATAAAAATAAAAGAGAAAAAGCATCATTGAAATCATAGCATCCCAACTAGGTTGGCACCCTATGATTCCAATCATGTGCTTACTACTCCAAATGTTTTTACATGAAGATGTCTCAATTCCAATTTGTTATGGCAATTTAGGTTGTATCTCGAAGTCATGTGCATGTGACCACTAAAACCCACATATAAAGAGGTGTATACTGTTTTAGGATAGCGAATGGTGTATCTCTAAGATTTTCTAATATTTTTACAGGCTATGTTTTTTCCCTAACTATTTTATTTTATTGTATTAATTATATTCTCTAACCTGTCCACTATATAAATCTATAATCTGTTCATATTTTGCCATCAATTCTGACTGATTTAATTTCCTCAAATCATAGATTCATGTATTTTGTGTTTATTCAATTATTCAGAAATTGTTTCTCGAGCAATTTAAAGCCAAAAAATAATGCAAGAGGGTTCTACTTCAACGAGTATGATGCAACTAGAGCATCTTCCATGCATGGATCCTTATGGGTATGAGGCCGCAGCAAAGGGTGACATTGAGGCCTTCAAGGCCGATGCAGATCTTCTTCTACTTCGAACCCCAAATAAGAACACACTTCTCCATATCCACATCAACGCCCAAAGTGAAGATCCAATTAAAAAAAAAACGGCCCAATGTGAAGAAACGGAGTCCACACCTAATTTTAGCCTAAAGGCCAAGGAATGTATAGAAAAGGAGTCCACAAGCTTCGTGGAAGACATCCTTAGGATGCGTCCGTCACTCTTATGGGAGGATAATGCAAATGGCGAAATTCCTCTACACTTGGCAGCAAGGTACGCATGGGCGGAGGGAGGTGGAGAGAGGTGTATGGAGAGAGGGGTCAATCGATTGTCTCATTATTCTTTTTTAATTTTTATTTTTTTAGTACATTGTTTTTTATAATTACAAATTTGATCCTCCCAAAATTGTAATTTGCTCCCAAAAATTTAGGCATTTTCTAAATTTGACCCTCCCCCAAAAGTCAAAAATCAAAATCCCTTTAATTTTCTAATTATTTGAATAATTTCAAATTTAAACATCCCAAAATTTTTTTTACTCCCAAAAATTTAACCCTCTTTCTAATTTGGCCATCCCACAAAAGTTTAAAAAATCAAAAGCCCTTTTGTTTTCTTCTTCCTCTATTGCCATTTGTTTGCACTAATTTAGCCAAGCACAAATATTTAGGTAACATATTTAAAGTAATGCCATGTCAATTAATTTATTTAACTTTTTAATTTTATCCTTCATAATAGAATGATAAAAATATTAATTTTTTAATGGAAAACATAATAAAGAGTATTTCAGAAGAGGAAAATAATAATTTTTTAAAAATAGACAAATATTTTGGGACATCCTTAAAATGAATAATGTGGGCAAACAAATTGGGATGGAGTGACTTTTAGTCCCAAATTTTTTTAAGAATAAATTACACTTTATCCTTTGAATTATAAGACCAAAAATCATTTTTTTTAAGTGAGTTAATGACTTGATCCACTAAGACTAATTTTATGGTTCACCCTTCAAGGTATGGGTTTTCTAATATGGTGGAAATCCTCCTTAACCATGCAAAAGAAGATCCCGAGAAAGGGGAAGTGATCCTAAGGATGACCAATAAAGACAAAGACACGGCCTTGCACGAGGCGGTACGGTTCAATCACCTTGAGGTAGTGAAATTATTAACTAAAGAAGACCCTAACTTCCCGCATTCGGCTAATTTGGCTGGTGAGACTCCACTGTACCTGGCTGCGGAGAGAAGCTTTTGTACGTTGGTGATTGAAATATTGGAAAATCTGACATCACCAGCTCATGGTGGCCCTGGTGGTAGAACTGCTTTGCATGCCGCCGTAATTAACGACAATGCAGGTAGTGGCGATAAGAGTGGTCCTATATCCATAGGATTTATATGAGGCGTTCATATTTTTAAAGTAAAAAGTGATTTGGTTTTTTCAATTAATTACACCCATGACCCTGACCCATGCAATTGTGATATCGGCCAATAGACACATCCGGTGGATAAAATAGTTGGCTTTATCATTTTCCTAATTACAATGTCGTATTGCATGTCATGATTTTTTGTGACTCAATATATATATATTTTTTATTAGCTAGAGATCGTGCATGTATTAAGAATGTACCTTATTTTATTTTTCCCTTGTTTAAGATATACTAGTTGGTACGCACGTGCGTTGTACGTGAATTTTTTTGAGTTAAATTATTTTTTTCAATAATGATAATAATTTTTAAAATTGAATAATTTTATCATGCCTTTGCATAAGATGAAAGCACTTTGATCACTCAATCCTTTACTTCTTTTGATATGATTACTATTTTTTTTTTCATTATTTTTCCCAAATCATAGTGCTTAAAATTATCTTTGAAACTTCATTATACATAGGTTCTTTGAAGGTTTTGTGAAACTTTCAATGCTGAAACAAAAGGCTTTCTCTTTCACTCTGTCTCTTTCTCTAATCAAAACATATTTACGCCATAGTTGAAAGATTTAATAGCAAATTATTAGTACATTAGTCTTACAAAAATCAAAACCAAGACTTGCGTGGCTTTGCAAACCCTACGGACATGCCATCCTTTTTTTTTTTTTTTTTTTTTTTTTTTTTTTTTTTTTTTTTTTTTTTAATGATGTACTACAATCTACACCCATCCCGTAGATTCATGCCATAGAAACTAACTCAAGTTCCTAATAAGACCTACACTACTACCTTTAAAAAATCTAGTATTTATGGGATTGGAAGGTTCTTATTTTATTTATGAGTAAAGTAGTCTTTGATATATATGTATTGGAAAAACATTGGAAAAAATAGATACTCCACGTGGGATCGAAACCAATACTTATGCAAATCCAGAACTTCTGTTGGTCTTTGATTAAAATAATAATATTCCTAATATGTACATGTTTAGGATTTTTTTTTCCTTTTAAAAATCTGGTATTTATGGGATTAGGATGTTCTCCTTTTATTTATGAGTAAATTAGTTTTTGATGATTTTTTTATTTGGGAAACGATAGGAGAACACACATAGCTTACGTAGGGTCTGAAACCAAAGACTTCTGCAAACCTTAAAGCGACAGATTAATAAACTCAAGGATCATTGACTTTTCATTAAAAAATAATACTCCCTCCGTCCCGTAAAGATAGGCTACATTTGACAAAATACGGAGTTTAAGAAAATGTAATCATTATATTGACTTGTCATTGATTAAGTTTCATATTTTCAAAAATACCCTTATCTTTTTTGGGGGGTTGTGATCTAACTTATTTTCTTTTCTTTTTGTTCTTTTTGGTTTTGTTTTGTTTTGTTTGGTATTTTGGGTTTACAGGTAGATATTGCAAATTAAGTTTCATGAACCTCACGATTTGATAGGGACTTTTTTTAGTAGTTCATTAGACCTTCCCTTTTTATTTTCTTTTTTTCTTGTGCATTTGTTAATGGTTTTTTTTTTTTTTTTTTTGGGGGTTTTGTTTTGTTTTTGTTCAAACCTGCTTCTTTTTTAATTTTCCTTCAATTGAATCGTCTTTGATTTTCTTCTTTTTCTTGGTAATTTGATTTGATTATTTTAAAAAATCAGAGATTATATATGAATTCTCAACAAAATATGAAAATTATGCAACAGAGGCAATTTAAAAGTTCAATAATGCAATTCAAGTTTTTTCTGATATGCAAATCCTTAGAAAATAATCAAAGATTATATGTGCTATTCAAAACTTTACTTATGCAATTCAAGTTTTTATTTTTTATTTTGGCCTCTTAATTTGGGTTTTCATTTATTTTTGTTCAAGCATGCGCCTTTTTATTTTCATTCAACTGATTTGTCTTTGATTATCTTCTTTTTCTTATTAATTTTGCAATTCAAATAGAGATTTAAAAGTCCAATCATGCAATGCAGGCAGAGATTTAAATGTTTATGCAAGTAGAGATTTAAATGTTTAAACATAATTTGTATATATGAGTCAAGTTTATTGAAAACTACATACTAGACAAAGCACCAGAAGAAATGAGACTTAATGAAGGCACATAGAAGACGGAGAAAAAGGAAGCAGTAGTTGTGTTAGGATTTTATGATTTTTATAACGTGTTTCTATTTGTATTTATATGTTAACATTGTTAGGGTTTTACAAATTATAGTTTCCGTTTCCTTAGAATTCCTATTTGGGTTTGGTTTTATTTAATTATTATACGAATTATAATTTTCTTAGAATTCTTATTAAGGTATGTGTTTTATATTGTTATATTTCCTATATATGTAGAAGGGTAGTTGTGTATTTAAAAATTAAAATAAGGATATATTAGTCAATCAAAAGTTTTTCTCATATTCATCTTTTTATAGGTAGTATAGATATATATATATATATAGAAAATTTCGTGTATATATTGAGAACTTACATTTCTTTTCTTAATTATAATGTTCTATTCTCATTGAGTGACAGGGTAGTATTGAGTTTGTATGTATGTCTTCTAACGAGTCTTATAAGTTCTTCATATACAATGCATCTAGAATGTGGTTTTTCACCTAAGTTTTGAGGTTCTCATGCATGTAAAATCTTTATGTTGTTCTTGTCACTTTCATACGTTCATTTTTGTGAGTGTTTGTATTTAATTTGACTTAATTTTTAAATTGGGTAAAACATTTCGTTCAACCTAGCTATTAACCCCCCCTTCATGGGTAAACACTAATGCTCAACTTAATTTTTAATTCTACATATATTATGTTCATCTTCTTGCTGGAAATAGTGTACGACGGAGTTTCAAAAGCCACGCACATGGGATTTGCAAGCTTTCACTGAGGGATATATGTAGCGATGGTTTACACGAGGAGATCGTGGATAACATCAGCTCACATGGTAGTCTTAAGTCTGTATGTATGTCTTCTAGCTATTGAGTCTTGTAATTAAGTTTCCTTCATAGTACATATGAGTCGTCTATAGTATTATCCAAGTTTAAAGGTTTTTCCATTTAAAATCTGTGTAGTTCTCATTTTCTTTTATCAGTTGATTATTGATTATTGTGAGTGTTTTGATTTGATTTGACTTAATTTTTAGGTTGGGTAGACATTAGTGCTCGATCAACCTATTGGTTAAATCATAGTAGAGATTTTTCACCATCTTAAGATGTTTCATATGTGCTTGTACACAGATTTAAATAACTAATTTCTCTACTTTATTTTAGGAATTATAACAAGCATTTTGGCAAAGACAGGAGCCTATCTAACCCATGAAGCAGACGAACAAGGCTGGCTTCCGCTCCACTATGCTGCACTCTTGGGTTATTCTTGGAGCGTATCTCCGTTACTACAATATGATAAATCTGCAGCTTACATCGGAGATGGGGATGGTAGGACAGCTCTTCACATTGCGGCTAGCAACGGACATGAGAAGGTAGTGAATACACTTATAGATTACTGTCCGGGTTGTTATGAACTCGTTGACAGAAATGGTCGGAATTTTATTCACATTGCTGCAGAGAGCGGGAATCTAAACGCCGTTAAAGTTGTCTTTGAAAGGTATTCTCTTACTTACCTTTTAAATGAGAAGGATAACGAGGGGAACACACCTCTCCATCTGCTTGCCAATCACCATGGGCCAGACACTAGAGTCTACTCATTGGTTTCCGACCTCATAAAGCACCCTAGAGTCGATAAGATGGTCTTTGACAAGAAAAACTTGAACGCTTTTGACATCATAAGTGCTAATCCTACGTCCACACTAAAATGGAAGGTATGACTTTCTTTTGCATGGACTTTACAATCAAATGTTATTTAACAAAATTATTTATTAAAAAAAATGAATTCATATATTTATGAAAATAGGCTATTTTCTACAACAAAATACTAGTTTTAATGTCATTTTTACTAAATCTTTTGTCAATTGTTTGATGTGATAGTGTCAGAATGATATAATAACTAACGTGGCATCTTATAATACGAGTGAGTCTTCCATGTAATTGTGACATGGTCACGTGGTGTCATACGCTAATGCGAGCAAAACAAAGTGGGATTGTGGGACCAAAAAATTCTGACAATCTCACTCTCCCTAATATATATAGTCCTGATTTTATCAATTTAGTTCGGTCCATGGTTTAGGGGGTTTTAGAACGGGACCGAATTGCAATATATATATATATATATACAGAGGTGATCCCATCAGCACGTGCTGATGTAAGTTACATCAGCACTATGCATTGGAGGTTGTACCCCTTGCATTGATTCAATGCACCTCACATCTCACTAATGCACAAGGTACAACTCCCAATGCAGGTTTTGATATAAGTTATATCAGCACGTGCTTACCTGATCATCATTCTATATATATATATATATATATATATATAGATGTTAATACTAATTATATTATACTCCATATATAAGTATTATTCAATGAATAATAATACTTATTCATTGCATAATAGTACTTATTCAATAAATTTTTTACCTTTTACAAACAAAACAAAAAAAAAAAAATCGAGAACCAGACCGAGAATCAGACCGTTTTTTCCAGTCCAGTCCAATGCTATTTCCGATTTGGGTTTAGTTTAGATTTTGAAGGACTGAATTAGTTTGGTCCGGTCTAGATTTCCCCTGGCCCAAACCGAGTTACAATCCTAGGCAAAACCTTGTAAGTGAGTTAATATTTTAATTGTTCAAGTTTAATTTTCTGGCTACACCTCTAATTATTGTCCTAACATGATGTGGTGATATAACATGATATAACAATTGTACGGGGTAAAAACTGCTCCCCGAACTATGTGTTGATGATGGAGCTTGCTCTCTCGCTTGGACCTGCAATCACAAGCTTGGAAAATGGGTCAGAGGGTAGGCCAAGGTGGGTTTTGGCCGTGCCCTCTCCAAAGCTTAAGTCAGAAAACTATATTAGGGAGAATGAGGCAAGGAAGAAGATGAATCTCAGAGAATTAGGGTACTGTAGCTTACCAAATTAGGCTGTATCGTATTCTTTTTATACCAACCTGTACGAACTGACCATGTGAGGTCAGGTAACTGCCTTGGTTAGGTCAGATCTGACCATGGTTTACCCATAACCGTCTGACCATGGTTTATTGATCGTCGTTGGTCATGGAACCATGGTTTCTAGTAACTGTTGTGTCAGGAATTACAGCTGCTGTGACAGTTTTGGACTGTAGTAGGATTTGGATTGTAGTGTGAGTCATAGGAGAGGTGTCCCAAGATGAGAGTAAGGTCCCGAGCTGAGAGATCACGTGGTTTGCAGCAGATCCTACCGTATGGTATTAACCACGTGTCAAATATCGTGGTTTAACTCCTTGGCCCGAGCTGGATCGTGGGAGATGAATCACGTGTGTTGTAGTTGGCCTGGTTGAATTGCCTTTGCTACGTGTCAGCGTTTCCGGTCTGAGCCTTCTATCCCGAGCTGTAACCTCGGTTCAGAGATATGTCCACACAATTTGCCCCAAATTATGACATTCCCGAATTGGGACTTGTCATAATTTTATTTTGCTAAGTGTTTTTCCCTGTGCCCCTATGTCGTTTGGTATTCTAGGGCTTAGCTGGCAGAGGGCGGTTATGCCCTTCCGTATTCCAAGGTGCTGACGTCATGTTCTTTGGGACGGTCCCATCCGCTGTTTATAGCATTTAATGCTCCAGAAGCATTATGTCTTTGGATGGAGGCTAATCACTGTTCACTTTGTCCTTTGCATTCTCTCTCTACTTTCTGTTCTTTGCCTTCTCTCTCTACTTTCTCTACTTTTTGCCTTCTGCTTTCACTAAGAAAATACCGTATTTTCCACCGGAATCCACTGTTTACGCCGTTCGTTTGCAGGAGGAGATCCGTTCTGTTCTTGTTCACTGCCTTGTGAATCATTCCACCGGTGCTGTTCTTCGTTGGAAGACTGTTCCTGTTCCCTCCACTTTTCCAAAAGCAATTTTTGGAGGTTTTCGGCACCGCGCCGTATAGTTTTTATGACGAAACTGTTTTTCTGACCACCGTTTGATCCTTGCAAAGGTATATCTTCTTCTTTGATCTTATTCTTCAGTTTGTACGGTTCTATTTTCTTCGCTTGGGGTTGTTGGTATCATTCTTGGGGTTTGTTCCGCGATTCTAGGGTTTCCCTTTGGTTTTTGGAGCAAATCGCCAAGATATCAATTTTCCCGCCTTTTAGGGTTTGAAAACTCCATCTCAGGGTAAATTTGAGAAAGAGACCATTGGTCTCTTCTTTTGTCTTTTCCCAACACCGAGTTTAGTATTCCCCGAGCTGACACTTAGAAAAATTTTAGGGTCTGTCAAGGCAGGAATAACATACCTGTCAGGACTTGACTCTGAAATTTCAGGTCAGGGCATGTGGGCATAGGTTGAGTTATTCTTGGATTTAACCTTCCCCTTTCAACTTGGCAGATGTCTTCCTTTTATGACATTAGGGAGAACTCTGCAAGGATAGCAGAGTTTAGAGCCTTGTACGGCTTTGAAGATCGGAAGTTTAGCTTCCGCTTTGCTGAGCCCGGGGAGGACATCTATAGGTCAGATGCCCAGGATGGCCTCCCTGTCCCTATTGCTGCGTTCATGGAGGGTGGAGTTCGTGTCCCATTTCCTGACCTCCTCAATGACTTCCTCCTCTACTGCGGCATAGTCCCGACTCAGTTAGGGCTGAATTCCTTTAGGATCGTCCTGGGGGTTCATCTCCTTAACCAAATATTAGGGACTTCAGTTGGAGTGCGAGAAATACTCCATCACTACAAAATCTGCGCCCTAAAAAACAAACCCGACATTTATCTCTCTCTCAAGCCCAGGATGAAACCCTTTGTCACACACATCCCAGATTCCAACCCTGGAGCTCACGACCTGGTTATCTTCGTATACGGGCCTGTGGATGAGACTCTACCCCCAGACGCTCCCATCATCCCTCGAGAGAAAGGCTCTAGCTGTAAGCACTCAGCGAGATCATTTTTCTTTTTGGTGTTTTTATATGGCCCCGAGATGGATATCAGATTTCATACTGACACTTATGTCATGTTTCCTTCTAGCAGCTCCTCACGCCAACGAGCCTGCTGACAAGCTGAAGAAGAAAGACATCCAGACGTTACTGGGATATCAAGTCAGCCAGTGCTGCCGTTCGGCCGATACCTTGCTCAACTACCACGCGAGGTACCACATTTACGGGAAGGCAAGTTACCCTTACTGGGAGCAGCCTGACGACGAGCTGACCCGCGTGGCGGAGGAAGAGGTGGAGAGAGGAGAGCAAGAGGGAGAGGAAGAAGAGGGGATCCGGCTCCGACCTGAAAGGGAGGGTGCTGAGGAAATCAGAGCCCTGGACAAGACGGGTCGCCGCGCCCCCTTCGTTATTGAGAGCTCCAGCTTAGAGGAGACTGTCCCCCAAGCCATGGAGAGGAGAGGCTCCAATCCCCCCCCCCCCCGCCAAGAGACAAAGAACAGACTCCGGCAGCCAGAGGGCCAAGAAGGACTCTGGGATGAATTTGAGGGCTCTGGTTGCTGAGAGAAGGGCGGCAGAGAAGGAGGCCCAGGAAAAGAAGGTTGCTGTGCAGAAGCAACAGCAGCAGAATCAGCAGCAGCAGCAATAGAGGCAGAATTAGCAGCAACAGAAGACCAGCCAGGCTGTTGCTGTTGCTGTTGCTGCTCGAGGTGCAGGCCAAGACGCTGGCAAAAAGTCCACTGACCCCAACAGTGGCAAACTCATGTCCAGCGCAATGAGGGGGCAGGACATGGGCAGGCCCCAGGTGCCCGAGGTTACTGGGAAGGGGAAGGCTCCCATGGTTGCTCCTCCGAAACATAGGAGACCCTCTACGGGCCCCGAGCAGCAGCCCGCCGTGCAAGGGCCTCGGCAAGGGGGATCCAATGCCCCGGCGGCCGGAAGTGGGAGCGCTCCTTCTCGCAGTGAGATAATAGCAAAGTTTCCCGAGGTATACCTTTGCTTTTTTCAGTTTCATATTTGCCCCATACTCGAAAATCCATCATGGATTCTGGCTGACTTCATGTCTTAACATGTGCGTGCAGTTCCCCGTACCCACAGACAAGGTTGTCACCAGCTCCTTCTTTGCGGAGTACAACTTCAAACAGCTGGGGAACCCTATGAGACTCCCTGCGGACATGGAGCACTTCGGGAGGAAGTCCGCCCCCGACCTTCTTCGCTTCGGGTTTACAAGTCTTTACCGAGTAAGCTTTGTTCCTTTGTGGTTTCTGTTACTTACTATTCAACACGATCTCTGACTTGTTAATGTTTGTATAGGGCTGCCAACAAATCCTGCTGGTGGGCGACCTCCTCTAGGCAGAGGATAATAAACTGCAAATCGAGGTCGTTAAAGTCCGGAGTGAGTATGACAAGAAATTGGAAGAGGTTGAGGCAAACTGCTCTGCGGCTATGTCTCAGCTTCAGAAAGTGAAGTTTGAGTGCGAGACTTTCAAATCCACTGCCGAGAGTGCCGTCAGCAAATTAGAACTCACGAGGAAGGACTACGCGGATTTGGAGGCTGAGCTGAGGAAGATGAAGGACGCCCATGACGAATTAGCCCGGGAGAAGCGCGAACTGACGAGAAAGGTCCGGGCCCTCGAGGCTGAGGTAGAGAAGGAGAAGGCCTCTGTGGAGAAGGCGGTGGCTGACGAGAGGAAGAGCGTGAAGGATTCCCTTGTTGGGCAGTTGACCAATGAGCTCGAGGCCACCTACAAATTCGCGTGGGAGACCTTGGTCGAGTTAGCCTCTGCCCAATTCCCTGGCATTGCTGATATTCCCTTCGAAAGGAGGGAAGTTCCCCCGGATTACGACCCCGAGGGAGGTGATGTCAGGGAGGCTGAAGTGGAGGTTGCAGGTGAGGACGAGGTCGGGGAGAATGATCCCGAGGTCATGTCCCAGCCTAATGCCACCATTGAAGCCGAGAGGGTCGTTGGCGCTACCAATGACACTTCGGCCACTGCCAATGGGGATCAACCTGCAACTGCAACAAAAAGCACCACAGAGGCAACCCCTGATCTATCTCTGGCTCCCGTGGCCCCTCCTGCCTCCACTGACCCTGTCCAGGTGCCCGAGGTCGCTGATCCAGCTGCTGGGGACTCGGGGGAGAAGTAACCACTTAGGTTTTTTCTTTTGTTTTTTTGTTTTTTCTTGTTTCTTGCTGAGTGCCCTAATTTATACAAATTCTTGTAATATCTTTTTCTAAGAATGAAATACACAATTTTTCTTCACCGTGTGCATCTGTTCTTTATTCTTGTATTGGCTGTGTGTTTGAATGTGTTCTCGGGATGAAATCCCCTGCTGCTGTATGTGCATTGTTCATTGACGTGCTTAATTAAACCCAATCTGACCACGGACTCCAATTAGGACAGTGATAGACTTGAGCATCTTTTAACCATTGTGTGCTTGGACCCATCCCCGAGCATGCTGTTTGGTTGAGCCTATTCTTAGGCAGTTTTTGCTTAGACCCATTCTTGGGCAAGTCTTAGAGTCGAGCCCGTTCTTAGGCTAATTTTGATTGGACCCGTTCTTGGGCAAGACTTGTGCCCATTCTTAGGCAGTTTTTGCTTAGACCCGTTCTTGGGCAAGACTTGTGCCCATTCTTAGGCAATTTTTGCTTGGACCCATTCTTGGGCAAGACTTGTGCCCATTCTTAGGTAGTTTTTGACTTCGACCCATTATTGGGCAAGTGCCTTTAACTCGAATGATAAATAA
This sequence comes from Liquidambar formosana, assembly GCA_039720395.1. Classification (NCBI taxonomy): domain Eukaryota; kingdom Viridiplantae; phylum Streptophyta; class Magnoliopsida; order Saxifragales; family Altingiaceae; genus Liquidambar; species Liquidambar formosana. The sequence continues at coordinate 53,452,946 of CM077820.1, read as the reverse complement.
GCGATAATATCTCTGAATAACCTCTGAACTTGTATTGAATAATCATTGAATGTAATTACAACTTTCGGTATCGGTAAAACAATCTTAGATTAGCTATATTAACTGATCTTGGGGTTCTTGTCCAGTCTCTAAGCTCTTTAGTTTGTACGAACCTGTTCTCCCGACGTGGGTGACCTCGTAAGGACCTTCCCATGTTGCCCCGAGCTTCCCATCCGTAGGATTTCTGGTTCCGGAGTTGACTTGTCTGAGCACTAATTCTCCAACATTGAACTCCTTTGACTTTATTATTTGGTTGTAGTATTTTTTCAGCTCTTGTTGGTAAGATGCCATTTTAATTCGAGCCCTTTCCCTTCTTTCTTCTGCCAAATCCAGATCTTGAGACAAAACTTGATCATTTGTTGTCACGTCGTACAACTTAGTTCTGAGACCCGGTAAACCCAGTTCTGTTGGTATAACTGCTTCCATTCCATAGGTCATTGAAAATGGAGTTTCTCCAGTGGACCTCCTTGGAGTAGTTCAGTATGCCCATAGTACGGAATGCAGCTCATCAGGCCAAGGCCCTTTCACATTATCTAGCCTCCTTTTTATCCCTGCGACTATAATCTTGTTTGTTGCCTCGGCCTGGCCATTACACTGTGGGTAACTTGGGTTAGAATACCACCACTGAATCCTTTGTTCTGCACTGAATTCTCGAATTCTTTTGCTGTCGAACTGAGTTCCGTTATCCGATACAAAGGTTCTCGGGATACCAAAGCGTGTGATAATGTTTTCTCAAAGGAACTTGATAATATCGGAATCCTTAATTGATGCAAGCGCCATGGCTTCTACCCATTTAGTAAAGTAGTCAGTTGCGATAAACAAGTACTTCCTATTTCCCGAGGCTGTGGGTAATGAACCCACGAGATCTAACCCCCACTGTGCGAAAGGCCACGGGCTGGATATGGGATGCAGCTCTTGAGCTGGCTGGTATATCTTGTCGGCAAACATCTGACACTTCGGACATTTCCTCACATACCTGATAGCATTCTTCTGCATGTATGGCCACCAGTAGCCCTAAGTGTTTGCCCTATGGGCTAGTGATCTTCCTCCTGTGTGACCCCCACATGACCCCTCGTGAAACTCAGTTAGCAGGTCTAGCACTTGGTCTGGGTGTACACACTTCAAATATGGCCCTGTATAAGATCTTTTGTAGAAAAAGCCCGAAGGGGATAACCAAAAACGAGCTGACTTAGCGCGAATTCGGTGACCCTGATTGCGATCCTTGGGTAGTTCATCCCTTTGTAGATAGGCAACTATCTCGTCCATCCAGCTCGGTGTCGAGGACTGAATGTCCGAGATGAGCTCTTTGTGAGCGCCGTGTCCTTTCACCACGCCGGCTCGAGAGTACGCCACTAACCGCGGACGGTTAGGGCGGAGAGGGAGTCGCCACCCGATTTTGGCATCGGGAACCGATTGACCCCTAGCAAGGGCCCAACTCGTCATTACCCAAAGAATCAAGGTTCAGAGCTAAGGTACGCGGACGGGAAGGTGTTAGGTACCCGTCTGCGCCCGGCTAAAACCCGGCCTCACATACACTTATTGGCTTTAATTAAAAAGGAACTTAATTGAATTTAACCGTCAATCAAGCGCTTATGCAATTGAATTCAAATAATGGCACGCACAGATGAGAAAAAGGGAGGGAAAACCAGATATATAAACAGATATATACGATACAGAATATTCAAAAGGTTGCAAGGGATACCTATACTGCCTGCAAAAGAAAAGAAGGAATTAAGTTGTAAAAGCATGGCTCATGCACGTACGTGCATATGAGATGCACGTACGTGCATACCATATGTACGTACGTGCATGCTTATCAAATTTCATCCGATGCTTACCATGCTATGCCCGAACAGATCTTTGACTCAAATGTATGCAGAAAAATGGCTATAATGCGATTTAGAGATGACAAAATGACCTAAACCTAGATGGCGAAATGACAGTAGATGCTAATAAAGATGCAACAGATACTTGTGGGCCTAAACCATACGGATTAAATGCTAAGAATTAACAGAGAGATATATCATGCGTGGAAAAAATGCTGGGAACCTATTTCAGATCTACGAGTACAGAAATGAATTAATGGTCAGGTTAAATCTAAATGCGGCATTTATTCAGGCATTGAATGAGGAGATGCACAAAACCGAAAACATTTCATGCGATATCATAAATAGTCATATCAAACTATTGAAGGAAAATGAAATTGAGGATTAAGAACCGTTACCCTCAGGCTCGGGCAGCAGCAATTCCTTCACAAGCATGCTTTCCGGACCTCTCGTAGACACAGCCGTCAGTCTCAGGGTTTCTAGAATGGTGGTTTGGTAGCCAAAATTCGGATCCCTTCTCTTGAATGAAAGCGGGGTATTTATAGGCGGGGATTAGGGTTTGGTTCAGGGGTTTCTAGGGTTTCCCAGCCGCCACTGAGCAGCTGTCAGCGTGGGGGCTGCATAAGGTAAGAAACAATTTCGGAGGGAAGCGATGAAATTCAAAAAAAAGGGGTCATGATCGTACGTGCATGGTATATGCACGTACGTGCATATCCCATGCACGTACGTGCATGGGGTATCAAATTGTCATCCCAGGCCTGCTGTGTCCTCGTGAGTCCTTCGGGCGTGCTTGCGATGGTCCGTTGGCTACTGCCCTTCATCATTGGGTCTCAGAAAGTGGCTTGAGGTGTCAAGTGGTACAAAATGGGGTGTTAACACTCTTCTGTCCCGATGCTGGGCTCTTGTAGGACTTTGACATTTATGGTTCAAGGGGTATCCGTTTCTAATGCTGCAGCCATGGCAGCCAACCCATCTACATGTCTATTCTGATCCCTCACGAAGCGCTTGAACTCAACACTGGTGAATCCGGCAGCTAATTCCCATACCTTGTGCATATACGAAGCCATTCTTTCATCTTTGGCTTCATATTCTTTGTTTAGCTGGTTAACCACGAGTCTGGAGTCACTGTATACTGTCAATTCTTTTACTCCCATTGCTCGGGCCATCCCAAGTCCTGCCACAACTGCCTCATATTCTGCTTCATTGTTTAAGGCTGGGAACATAAGCCTAACTGCTTGCTCGATGATTTCTCCCTTGGGATCTGTCAGCACAATTCCCAGACCTGCCCCTTTCACGTTTGATGCCCCATCCACTTTGAGCTCCCATTTCTTCCTCTTTTCACTGTTTATATTGTCTTCCCCCCCAGTTTGGGCAGAGAGGATTTTAATTCTGTCTGTTTCGAACTGGAAGTAGGATCTGCGAATTCGACAATAAAATCGGCCAATATTTGCCCCTTAATTGCAGGTCGGGGCTTGAAGTGAATGTCGTAAGCGTTGAGTTCTACCCCCCACTTCGAGACTCGTCCTGACAAGTCAGCTCTGCGGAGGACATCTTTGAGTGGATAGTTGGTGAGCACGGTGATAGGATGAGACTGAAAGTAGTGTTGGAGTTTTCGGGAGGCTGTGACAAGGGCGAGGATTAGTTTTTCAAGGGGTAGATAGCGAGTTTCAGCATCTAACAGCGTCTTACTAATATAATAGATTGGCGTTTGAGTAAATTTGTGCTAGGCCAGGAGAATGCCACTAAGTGAATGAGCTGAGACAGCAAGATAAAGGTAAAGAGTTTCCCTGTGGTGAGGGTGGGTCAGGGTGGGGAGTGTTTCTAAATAAGCGACTAACTTCTGATAAACTTCCTGGCACTCCGTATTCCATCCCGAGTTAGTGCTCTTCTTCAGTATGTGGAAGAAAGGGTGGCATTTATCTGATGATCTCGAGATAAACTTGCTGAGTGCTGCCACCTGTAGACACCCCATTTTGCACCCGATGAGTTGGATTGGAAACGCCCTATGATGAGGTTAGTTCATATACTTTGATAAACTTTGGAATTCGCCTACATGAGCCAAAAGAATTGCAGCTAAGAAATATAGTGAATTCACGAAGTTCATTGCGTGCGCATTAATGTGGTGCGTACGCATGGATTTGTGGTGCGTACGCATCTTATGCTTCCAGAACCTTTCTTTTCGGGCCACTTGCCCTCCAGATCAGAACTCTTTCAAGGAACGTGTTGTAACATGCTTAGGAGACCTAGATTTCGGGGAAAAACAGCAGAGACCCCTAATCCTACTTCCTATGCCTATATATAACCCACTAGACACCTAAAGGAGGGGGACTGGAAATCAGAAAGAGAGAAGGAAAGCTATAGAACAAAAAGAGAGAGAAGGAAAGAGAGGAACAGAGAGAGAGTGTAGGAGGCTGCAATTCTGGAGGTTCAAGAAGGAGTAGTCCCTAAAGGAATCAGAGTGGAGAACCCTGAGGGTAAGATCTGTATTCTGTATGTATAATTTACCTATTATGCATGAAAATTCATATTCAATAAAGTAATGTGCTGCCATGAATGCCATGATAACTGCATGATATTGATTGCATGTCATCACATAGTGGACTCTTTCCATAAGAGAACCTAGGACTTTATGCATATTTCTGTATAAGCATCATGCAATAGACTAGGGCTTAATTACATGATGATTTGCTGGTATGAAAATCTCCTGTGTTACCATAGAAGTGGTTTCAGACTTTAATCTGCAAAAGCGCACATATATGATTCCTGACCGTATACAGTGAGTTTCGAGAGATGACACAAATCGCCAATGGGTGCGTACGCAATTATTATATTGCGTACGCAGTATATTATATACGTACGCAGTAACTAATATTGCGTACGCACGTAAAGTATTGGCAGACAGTTCTTCTTTTATTTTATTTTATTTTACTTTTCTTTCTAAAGCATAATTAGCATGATTTAGGTTTAGTTTATATTTATATTTATTTTCTGCATATTTTATTAAGGATGCATGATGTGGACTGTTATGTGAGTTCTGTGATTCTGCGTGAAATGCCTATTAGGTGCGTACGCATATATCAGTTGTGCGTACGCACTAAGAGCTGATGCGTACGCACCTTACCTCGGCAGACAGTTTCTCTCTTTACTGTATTGATTATGATAGTTAATTAATTTGCATGATCATTTCTTTATGTCTGTTTTATATCTCTTGTTTCTATCATATCATCATGATTTGCGTGCTACTGTGGTTGAATGAGTAGGGTTGATTTTAGTTAAATATTTAGATTAATTAAAGCCATCAATCATGTGTGGGGGCCGGTTTCGACCGGGCGTGGCTGGGTGCCTAACACCTTCCCAGCTGCGTACCCTAGCTCCGAACCCGAATCTCTGGTTATGACGAGCTAGACCCTGCTAGGGTTCACTCGTTCCCATTATTGGGTGGCGACTCCTCTCCGTGTTAGTCCTTTGAGGCTAATGCGTATTCTCGAGCTATGTGGTACCTGGCGTGGCGCTCACACCACCATCCCATTCAACTGTTGAACATCCCTGACTGTTGTTGGTGTACGTAGGGTTCTTATTGCCTTAATCTTACTTGGATTTGCCTCGATCCCCCTTCTAGAGACTAAGTGACCCAGGAACTTTCCCGAGCCTATTCCAAATGAGCTTTTCTTTGCGTTTAACTTCATCCCGTACTCCCTGAGTCGGGCGAAAGCCTCGGTTAGGTCTGTCAAATGGTTTTTCTCTGCACTACTCTTAACAATAGTGTCATCAACGTATGCCTCTAGGTTTTTGCCGGTTAATCCTTCAAACATCCTGCTAACAAGACGTTGATAGGTTGCCCCAGCATTCTTCAATCCGAATGGTATTACCTTGTAGCAGTAGGCAAGGACTTAAAAATCGCAATATATCGACGATATATCGCGATATATCGCTATATCGGAGGGTAACGATACGATATCTCCTTGCGGTATTTGAAAAATTCAGAAAATGCAACATATCGACGATATATCGCGATATATCGTCGATATCGAAAGATATTTGATAAATCGTGATTTATCTCTGAAAAATAGAAGATTTCGGCGATATATGGGAGATATATCGACGATATCAGGCGATATGTGGGAGATATATCGACGATATCGTCGATATATCCTCTTCTGTCGGTGCAAATTTTGAGAAATCTTTCAGCAGCAACAGAAGAAGAAGAAGAAGAAAAGGAGATTGTTCATGCCGTCAGTCCCTCACCGATATCCTTGTCGCTATGAAAGAAGAAGGAGAAGAAGAAGAAAACACTTTCAAACCTGGTACGTGGTGTTGCTGCCAGCCTCACTGTTCTCGTCGTCACCATTGTCATCTTTGCCGTCATCCTTATTGTCGAGCTTCCATGGCAGTACGAAAGAAGCCTAAGCCTCCTCTTTTGCTGGTCTGACTCTCAAGCCCTCTTGAGTCGTGAGGCTCAAATGCCTCCCTTTTTGTTTGTTTTTCTTTTTCTTTTTTTTTTTGGTAAAGCAGCATATGCTTTAACTTTCACTTTATATTATTATAACATTTTTTAATAGAATATAATAACCTTGTTTTTTCTAACAAAAGACTCACTTTTAATATTTCTTTGCAAAAACAACCATATAATGTTTTACCTTGTAACCAACTAACACACAAAAACACCCAATGTCGATTTTGATATAACTTGTATCAACATGTCCCTACCTGGCCATCATCCTTATATAATACATAGATAAAGATGATAGATTTGAACTATCCAACCAAGAACTCTGTGAACCCCGGAAATTGGGCCCACAAGGATTGAAAAGAAAATAGGTAGGTTTGAAAAAGAAAAAGGAGTCGCCACCTTATTTTTTAAAGGAAACAAGGAAAACCCTAAAAATAGTTTGTTTTAGGAAAACAATTTGAATGACTCCATAAAAAAGGAAAGGCAAAAACCAATCTTTTGGAAACCAAAGAAATCAGGGATTCGGAGGCTAAGTTATGACATGGGAAGAAATCAGGGATTCGGAGGCTAAGTTATGACATGGGAAGGTTCTAGGCAAAGCCTATAGGCACCCATGTCACCCTTTCGGTCTCTCAGTTCATTTGGGCTAAATCAAGATCTTTTCATACAAAAATCAGCAAGTATATCATCACAAGGATTGCATGCATATCATATATTTCATTCATCCATCCATGCATAATAAACACATAAAAACAGAAAATAAAGAAAAACAAAACAAAACAAAACAAAAAGAAAACCTAGGATACTTGGATCCTAGAACGGACTTGAGCCTCACGAAGAGCGCCTACGTACCATGCAACGAAATACATGGATCAAAGTCCACGTAGTTCGAATAGAAGTAGGGTTAAGACTTAATATAATCCTATGGTTAAAACCCTAGGTTTCCTTATTTGATCAAAAGAGAATTGATAGAAAGTTTGATTTTAGAAAGAACTCCACAAAATGGAAACTTCAATAAAAACCAGAATTTTATGTGTGAAGGAAACCCTTGATTAAACCATAGGCTTGTATTAAAAACTAACCCTAGGAGGGAGAAGAGAAAGAGTTAAGAAGAAAGGTGAATTGGGGCACCTTCACACCCACTTACCTGAGCGCAATTAGCTCCAAGCATTAGCCATTTCAGACATTGGCAGCCCTATTTGCCATAGAACAAATACCACACCTATTTGCACCCTTACAAGTGCTCAAAACCATGCAAAAACACTAACATGCAAATCTGGACAGAATAGTATTATGGCCTAAAATCATTCACTAGACATGCCAACAGCAAAAACAGCAAACTTTCATAAGCCCTAACACAATCCTAAAACCATATCATGCATAAAAACCCTAGAATGAACTAATATGCATGCAAAAATATCATATTTACTCCATATGCAAAACACATACAGCAACTATGAAGAAAAAACAATAAAGAGCCTAAACTAACATGCTGTATGAAAACCAACATAAAGTAAGGACACTAACAGCCCTAAACTCACAAATATGCTTAAAAACATACAAAACAAACCTCAATCATGCTAAAATAAACCTAAGCAGAACCTAAATCATGCATATTAACTAACTAAAGCAATAAAACATGATAAGAAACCCTAACTCTAGCATGCAATATCACTATCCTAGCACAAGGACAAAAGAAACACAAGAATCATGACTATGCCTAGAAACATATAGGACAGCCCTAAAGCATGCTAAACAGTAGATAAACAATAGATATTCCATGTATATTAACTAGCTAGAGTGTTAATACATGATAAAAAAGCTACCTTTAACATGCAATAAGCCTAACCCATATTCAGCATAAACAAAGAGGGAGGAATACCTTAAGAAGAAACTTCCTTGCTGCTGTAGAGACTCTCCCTTGCTCTTATGGATGACTTGAACCAATCCTCTCCAAGGCTACAACAAGAACTCCAGCTCTCCTTCAAGTCTCTCTCTCTTATTCTCTCTCAAACACTCAAGTATTAATGCATAAAGTGGCTCCCCTTGTGCTGAAGCATAGGGGGGTATTTATAGACTTCAATTAGGATTAACCAATGGCTGGGATTAAAACCCTAAAAATTAATCCAAGGGCTATTAGAGACCCCCTTGGGGCTTAAGTAACTCAGAAGTTACCAAAAATTAGAAGGAAACTCGTCCAAAAGAGTCCTTGTTCGTCAAAATAGGGAGGAATCCGCTTCAGCAAGGAAACACAAAGCAAATAGGAAAGTGGCCTTGGGTGACCACCTGGGCTTGGGCGGCTAGCCGCCTGGGCTTGGGTGGTCACCCGAGCCCACTTCTAATTTTTTGCCTGTTTTGTCTCTCTTCCCTTCTAGAAGTGTTTCAGGGGGCAAATTAACTCCGATTTTGATGAAACAAAAGCCAAAACGACTGTGTTTCGATGAGGAATATGTTTTTGAACATTTTAGGGTGAAAACCACTAACCATGGGGGCATGGTTAGGTTTGAACAAGGTGGTTAACCGCTATGCTCTACCTTTGCTAAGCATAGGCATGCACATAGGGTCAAACCAAACACTTTCCATATCAAAATTGAACTTCATAAAACACTTTTGGGGATAAAATGATGACTAATTAAAGTCAATTTGAAAAGATTTGATTGGTAATTGTGAGTCAATTAGAGCTAACCCAAAGAAGGGTCAATTAACCATCTTGTACTGTATTGAGCCATTTTAATCCCGAGCCATTGATTTATCAAATTGACACTAGAAATATCTCTTATGCATCCATATGAACTCCAATTGATAATTTGGAGATCATTCCAAGGTCAAATGAAAAGTTTGGGACTTAAAAGACGATTATGCCCCTCAAGTCACAAAAGCTCTTATTATCCCTCAAGATCAACTCCAATTTGAACCAAAATTCATATCCATTGTCCTTGTGACTTTAGAAAACTAATGCAAGAGACTAGACTCAAAAACAAAACAAAAACATGCATGAAATGATGAGCCCTAGTAAGGTGGTGCAAAAATGGGGTGTGACAAACTCCATGTGATACTAGCCAATAGGCAAAAATGTTTTCTTTCTTTCTTTCTTTCTTTTTTTTTTTTTTTTTCCTGTCTAATTCATGACATTATTGATTTATTATTATGAAAATGATATGTATTTATGTGACATTTAAATGTTAAATTTGTGTGAAAACTTTTTATTTACTAAGCGCGGCACATTTTTTTATACCCTACACAACACATATTTATACTATACACATTTAAATTACAATCTTTTGAGAATAAATTGATTATTAGAGTCTAAATTATTGTTTCTCAGAATTTTAATCAAAATATCCATGTTTAACTCAGAATATCTACCATATCTTTAAAACGATATCGATATTGTCGATATATCCAACGATATATCCGATATATCCACATTTTTGGACCTTCAATATATCCATCGATATCGATATTAAAGTCCTTGGCAGTAGGTCCCTCTAGGAGTAATAAACCCTGTTTTATCTTGATCATGTTCTGCCATGGGAATTTGATGATAACCCAAGAAAGCATCAAAGATACTTAGTCTCTCATATCCCGAGATAGAGTCTATGAGTTGGTCAATCTTAGGTAAGGGAAAGCTGTCTTTCGGGCATGCTTTATTGAGGTCTGTGAAGTCAATGCAGACACGCCAGTCCCCTGTCTTTTTTCTTACACATACGGGATTGGCTAGCCAACTCGGGTACATTACTTCTCTGATGAACCCTGCTTTCAAGAGCTTATCTACCTCGGCGGAAATTGTTTCAGCCCGATCGTCAGACAACCTTCGTTGCTTCTGAACCACTGGCTTGCAATTTGGATTAACCTGCAACTCGTGAGTGATAATTCTGGGATCAATTCCTAGCATTTCATGGGGCGACCAAACAAATACGTCAATGTTATCTTTCAAAAACTCAAACAGCTCTGCTGCGTCAATCTCACTCAGTGACTTTCCAATCCAGAAAAACCTCTCTGGATCATCGGGATTAATTATCTTTTTCACTAGCTCTTCCCCTGCTCTGTCTGTAGGTTCCAGAACTGTTTCTTCAATTCCGGGCCGCTCTCCCTTTCGTTGCTACAAGGGAACCTCATCGACTTTGGCTTTTTTCTTTTGCTCTGGCTCTTGCCTCGGGGTTTTAGCTTTACCAGTTCCCGAACTAGGAAGGCGTGGGATCCTAGATTTCAGTTTGTCCTCCTAGGGTGCTGAGTGGCCTACATACTCCGCCAGAAAACACTCCCTGGCTGCTGCCTAGTTTCCCTTTATCTCCATGATTCCCTCTGGGCTCGGGAACCTGATGGATTGGTGGTAGGAGGATGGGACAACCTTTATGGCATGAATCCAGGGTCGCCCGAGTATTACGTTGTAAACTGACCTTTCCTAGATTACCACAAATGTTTCCATGGATTGTACTGGCTCCGCCCGAACTGGGAGAATTATCTGCCCCAGCAGGAAAGTCATGTTTCCATTGAAAGCCTTTAGGCTGACGTGACAGGGCTTTAGGTCGGAGTCCTTCAACCCGAGTTGACTGAACAACTTCTAGAACATGACATTCACAGATGCCCTGTTGTCCACATAGACTTTGCCCACATCGTAGTTCCCTATGAGCATGCGAACGACCAGAGCATCATTGTGGGGGCAGGGCACTGTCCCGTCAGTCTCCGCATCCCCAAAGAACGGCAGTTTTTCTCCAATTTCTCCCTCACTTTGAGGTAGTAGTACTAGCTCGTTCCCGATATCACTGACCTCGGCATCTTGACAAGCCATCCTGTATTGTGCCCTGAGTTGGCTGGTTGACAGAGCAGTTTCCTCATATCCCCCCGTGATCATGTCAATCCTCCCAATGATCTTTGGTTGTGTGGATTGAGGAGCCCTGTTTTCGGGCTTTTTCTGTTCGGATGGCTGTCCTTTATCACTTCGGGTTATAAACTCATTCAGCTTTCCTTCCTTGGCCTAGGCCTCGAGGTTGTACTTTAGAACCTTGCAGTCTTCTGTCTTATGGCCATGATCCTTGTGGTAACTGCAAAACAGCTTTTTGTTTCTCTTCTCGGGCTCCGCGAGCATGGGTCTAGGTTTCTGGAAGAAATCCTTGTTCTCCAGTGCCTTCATCAACTTGTAGATGGGGAGAGTAAATACAGTGAAGATGGCCTGATTTGGATTGGTAGGCGGCCTTGATTTCTCTCCTCGGGGACTATCCCTATGAGGCCTTGAGTCTTTCTTCTTGTCATCTTTTTCATTGGCTTTGGTAGACTGCGGGGTGTAGAAATCATCCAACTTCGAATAGTTGGCTACAGTAGAGAGTAATTTGGCTAGATTTCTGGGGGGATTAACAGTGAGCTCCTTAAATAGAGGTGATGGCTTCCTCAACCCGAGACGAAAGAGATCCATGGCATTCTTCTCAATCGGGTCGTCGATCTTGTTATAAACCTCCCAGAACCTTTGAGAATATTCCCGAAGTCCTTCCCCATCTTTCTGTTTCAACTCGTATAGGTTCTGCATGGTCCTCAGGAATTTACAGCTAGTGATGAACCTCTTCTTGAACAGCTTGCTCAGTTCGTGCCAGCTGTCAATAGACTCATCTGGAATCTTGGCCCACCACTTGAGAGCCACCTCCCCTAAACTCATAAGAAATATCTTGCAGAGAAAACCCTCATTTCCAGTATATAACGACATTCATTGCAAGTAATAGTTTAAATGATGATCAAGGTCTATTGAAAGAGAGTAAAGAGTAAAGGTTATCTCGGAATACCCTCGTGGGATTGGGACCCGTTGAATCCACCTCATGAATGGGCTCCGAGCCACAGCAGTGCTCTCTGGTCTCTCTCCCCCTCTACTCTGATTACCCCGGTGTCTCTTGGAGGCTTCTTCCTCATTTCTTTCACGCCTAGGTGAGCGAGAATGCTTCCTACTCGTCCCCCCAGTACTTCTCTCCCCTCTTCTTTCAGGAGATCAAGACCTATGGTGTCGTCTCTCGTCCCTGTGAGTTTCGTTCCCAGAACCCACTTGAGCACGAGGTCTAGGATGGTCCTCGTTCTACCTTCGTGAATGATCTGAACGCCTTGAGCTGCGCTCAGGGGATCTCTGCACCAACGCATGATGTTGTCTATCTCCTCTTCCTGAGTGTCTCTGTTCTGGGCCAGTTAATCGTGGCTCATCGTCATATCTGCTGAGGTGATGGTGGTGCGAGACTCCAGGCCTGGGTGAGCTCTCCTGGTGCCTAGTGCGACGGAGTGGACTGGTTTGGCTAGCCTCCTCAGCGACAACATTGACTCCGCAGGGGGCAAAAGTTCGCTGGAGGTAGCAGTGGTAGTTCTGCTCTGCAGTTAGCTTTGCAAGCTGCGCCGATTGAATCTCCGATTGCATAGTTGCAATTAGTTCCACCACCGCTGCTGGGTTTGGGTTGTTTGTCACGACCCTATCAAATACAGCTTTCAGAACAGGCTGATCATCGAGAGAATGCAGAACAGCGGACATCTCCGGGGGATCTGATGTTGCTGAACCGAAGGAAGCTGACTAGTTCCCACCGCAGGTAATGGCGGGTTTGCCTGCGAAGGCTGGGTTTCTGCTCGCTTTCCCGCATCGCCTCCAACTGCTTAGTCTACGCGAGTAAAGTTCGCTCCAGATCTTGTTCGCCCATAGGTGGGCGGAGGTGGTGTAGCCATCTTATCGCGATGGTTCCCACAGACGGCGCTAAATTGTACGGGGTAAAAACTGCTCCCCGAATTACGTGTTGATGATGGAGCTTACTCTCTCGCTTGGACCTGCAATCACAAGCTTGGAAAATGGGTCAGAGGATAGGCCAAAGTGGGTTTTGGCCGTGCCCTCTCCAAAGCTTAAGTCAGAAAACTATATTGGGGAGAATGAGGCAAGGAAGAAGATGAATCTCAGAGAATTAGGGTACTGTAGCTTACCAAATTAGGCTGTATCGTATTCTTTTTATACCCACCTGTACGGACTGACCATGTGAGGTCAGGTAACTGCCTTGGTTAGGTCAGATCTGACCATGATTTACCCATAACCGTTTGACCATGGTTTGTTAATCGTGGTTGGTCATGGAACCATGGTTTCTAGTAACCGTTGTCTCAGGAATTACAACTGCTGTGACAGTTTTGGACTGTAGTAGGATTTGGATTGTAATGTGAGTCATAGGACAGGTGTCCCGAGATGAGAGTAAGGTCCCAAGCTGGGAGATCACGTGGTTTGCAGCAGATCCTACCGTGTAGTATTAACCACGTGTCAAATATCGTGGTTTAACTCCTTGGCCCGAGCTGGATCGTGGGAGATGAATCACGTGCGTTGTAGTTGGCCTGGTTGAATTGCCTTTACCACGTGTCAGCGTTTCCGGTCTGAACCTTCTATCCCGAGCTGTAACCTCGGTTCAGAGATATTTCCACACAACAACCACTTTGTTAGGGTGACATTATAGGAAATTCTATGGTACTTTGAGGGTATCATACCCAAATGGTATGTAGTCATATTTTCCAATAAGTGGTTACATTTTTTATAATCTCATCACAAAATATATGTGACCACTTAGGATACGGTATCTTACTGTTTTGTACAATACGATGGAAAAAGCTAATGCGTGAGCTCTCCTATAATGGCGGTGCCACGCATTCTGTATCCTCCACTCCCTAAGGAATCCATATGACCTACATGGACCCTAACCATGTGTCTACACGGGATTCTTCGGGGATGAGAATATGAAGCAAGCATTTCCCTTCTATTAATGGTATTCATTCTGGGGATGAATTACGTTTCGATGGAAATTTGTAGGATACTTGTCTTCTAACTTAATTACATTCGATTTTGACAATGTATTGCAGAGACATATTGAGGAAGAGTGGCGGAAAGAGTTGCAGAAGGCCGGTGTCAGAAAATGTCAGCGAAATGTAACCTACGAAGGTCTTGGTAAGGCAGGAAAGGAAGATGTTGGTAAGGGAGGAAAGGATGACGAAGACAAAGGTACTAACTTGAGTGAAATCAAGAAAGCAACAGAAACCCATATAGTAGTGGCCGCACTCATAGCAACTGTAGCCTTTGCCGCAAGTTTCACCATGCCCGGTGGTTACATTAGCGACAAGGGCACTCCAGTTTTAACGAGCAGAGCAGCTTTCAGAGCATTTGTTATTTCAAATAGCATAGCCATGATGCTCTCAAGTTCTGCTGTGTTTATTTACATTTTCCTGGCTATGCCTCTTCCATCTGACAAATCCAATTTCCCTTCTTACTTCAAACTAGCCGCCTACCTCAATATATTTGCGGCGGGAGCAATGATGGTTGCGTTCATGATGGGCCAGTACGCAGTGTTACAACATTCGTCAGGGCTTGCCATTGCCACCTGTGTCATTGGTAGCTCATTCTTTTTCTTCTACTACGAGCTATTTCTAAGGTCATATGTTGCGCTACTTGGTAGGGAGACGTCTTTCCTCGACTTACTTGATAAAGCCCTTAACACTTTCAACAACCTACTTGAGAAAGCCATTGACGATTTCCAGGTCCTGCTTTTCTCTATGCCCATGCGCTTTGTGATCGACGTACTTAATTGTGCCTTCGTCCCCATCAGAATCCTAGTTGTGGTTGCCATAACCCCTTTCCTCGTCTTGCTTTTTGCGCTTGTGTTTGCCAAGGTTAGCTTTTGTTATCTATTCCAAGTGCTAATTAAGAAAATAAAGACGTGGTGGTGAAGGAATGCTAATCCCTCTAAAAAAAAATGCCTCATTTGAGATGGCAATTCAGTAATACCGAATCTCTATGATCAGCCCGCTCAGGTTTTTGTATCCCGGATATATAGGGTATGTGCTAGCTCCATCCGCGGTGCACTTTAAGCTCCCCAACGGTCAGGCCGGGCTTGGACAGTATATTGGAACTTGGGATTGGGGTTGCATTAGCCTACAAGCGAGACTGCGTACGTAGGGTGTGGTTGCGGTTGCCAAAGCTTCTTTCTTTCTTTCTTTCTTTCTTTCTTCGCTTGTTTATCTGTACTTAGTTATGTTACAAATGCTGAACAATTTTATATTAAATAAAAAGATATGCCTTTATTTTTATGAGTCTCCCCCGTAAGACCACAACGTTAGCTAACATTTTGCGCCTCTAATGATGTATACCTTCCGTTTCAAATGGTACCACTAAACCAATGTTATCTCACTCCTTTGAACCGTATCTATATCTATATATCTAAGTAATATATGGATAATGCTATCTTGTCTTGCACTTTACTCTACACTTTGCCCTACTATATATGTGTTATTAGAAGGGTTTCAATTTTTAAGGTTTAATCATATCAGTGGATCCCACAACTTTACCTTCCAAAATGCACATAGTAAAATATAGTGTAGAGCAAAGTGTGGGGCAAAGTAAGGGTGTTAGTGATTCGGTTTGGTTCGGTTTTAGGATAGATTTCAAACCAAATCATTATACTTCAGTTTTGTTCTTACCAAACCAAAACCAAACCATGCTATAAAAAAACCAAACCAAAAAATTTCGGTTTGGTTTGGCTTCATTTTGATTTTAACCTATCAAGTAGCAACAAATAATTGAAAATGAAAAAAATGGCATGCCAAACTTCAAATAAAAACATTTTTAATAAAAGCATTACATTAGCAACTAAAAAAAACATTAAACATTGTATCAAAATGGAAACAAATTGACATATGTCAATCCAAGTTCAAATCTCCAATCTAATACATGCCAATATCACTAGTCACTTAGTCAGTGCTCACTATTCAGTAGTTTTGTACTCCAGTAAATTCAATACTATTATTTTGAATCTATTACCTATTCTGCCCTTATTAGAATAGGAAATTTACAACTAAAGTTTGATATATAAGATATAAAATTATATATATATTCTATATTTTTCAATTTTTTTGGTTTTTTGGTTTGGTTTGGTTTTTTAAATGTGAAAACCAAAACCAAACCAATTTAATTCGGTTTTCTAAAATTAGAACCAAAACCAAACCTAATGACAAAAAAACCAAACCAAACCGCGGTTTGGTTTGGTTCGGCTCAATTTGGTATCGGTTTTAACTTAAACCACTAACACCCTTATGGCAAAGTAGCATTATCCATAATATAATATATATATAATGGAGGATAGTTGCCTGTTTTAATGCCATGTGCAAATTCTGTGTTTTTTCTTCTTTTTTTTTCTTTTGTTAGGGAGCTATTGGTTCCACAATTCTACTTCCACTCCACCCCCCTCTCTCTGTCTTCCCTCCTAATAATGGCAGTACCTACCCATGGCTTCTACTTTCTCCCACATAATCGTGATCACAGATTCTTTGCCTCTTTTCCTCTCCCTCCATTCACTCACTTCTTTTCTTCTTTTCTTTCTCCCTTTTTTTTTTTTTTTGGCGCATTTGTTCACTCACTTCAGCCATGGAAGAGTTCCCACGTTTCCATGGAAGCATACCAACTCAGGGAAAAAAAAGATTAAAAAATTTAAACAAAAATGCAAAAGCAGATCCAACCTAAGCGTAGAATTTTTTTCCCCCTTAGATTCATAGCTCAATACAAGAAAAAATTAAAAATCAAATCAAATTTTTTTCACCTTTTGCTATGGTGATTCCACTACACAGAAACAAGAAGCCATCAGGTACGACATGAGAGGTGTATGGTCACGAACAGAACTAGGATTTCATCTTTAGGCCAAAATATGAACAAAAAAAATTTAAATCATTCAAAAATGAAAAATATAATAAGTTTCAACATAAAATTAATATGAAAAATAAAACTAGTAAAGGATTTGGTTTTGGGAAGAGGCAATTTTTAAGCCAAATTTTATACTTAAATAGTTATGTGTAAATATATATTTTTCGAAAAAAAAGAAAAAATTTGGAGTGGGGGCGGGCCCCGAGGGGGAGGGGGGCATGGCCCCTTTGGTCTATACATAGCTCCATCCCTATGTACGGTGTGAGGGTTTTAGCCAGCATGAAGCACATCGACCATGAAGATCTAAAATCTTTGTACCGCCTAAGGGTCCAAAATCCACATTGCAGAGTTGAGGTCCAAAAATCCCATGGGTTTGGTGCCGCTTGAGGGTCGAAGGTTGCAAAGGGGATACTATTAGGGTGGGTTCCTAGAGGTGAGTTCAAGGGTCTGTGTTGATGGGGTTTTTGGCTTGCAGGGAATGTTAGAGAGAAAGAGAGAGAGATGGGTCATTTCAATAGAAAATTGGCTAAATGGGTTGAGAGAGAGGAGAGTGTTTGGAAGATCTGGAGTTTTCTTTCAAAACTTGTTTTTAAAAAGGGTTTTCTTAACGTATGCCCTAAGTCACATGTTAAGTTACAATTAATAGCCAATCAGTGTATGGAAAAATGTGTTTTCACAGTTTTTCAAGCAACTTTCACCATTTACAATGTATTTTCATAATTTCTAATGCAATAATTGAATCATTAATTGTAGCTTAACATGTGCCCTTAGGGCACACGTTAAAAAAATCCTTTTAAAAATTTACTGTAAAAGAGAAGTAATATTTTGTTTTACTCCATCCGTTCCTAAACAAATGGCCTACTTTTTTTTTTTGGGGGGATGTTTCAAAATTATTGTCACATTTCAAAAGTCATTGGTTCATTTTGATTTATTTTCTAAAATACCGTTAAAAATGTATTATCTCTTTTTCTAATGTTTCATATGCTTAGATAACAAAATTGGAATCTCAAAACATATGCATTGATATAAAAACATTTAATAAGATTTCCTTAAAAAAACGTATTTTCTTAAAAGAGACGATTAATTTGAAACGAGAAGAGTATGGGAGAGGTTAAGAGAGAGGTTAAGAAGTGCACTTAAAGAATACTTTGTTTGTATTTATTAGGAGGGAGAAAAAGACAGGATAGAGAAAGAGACAGTTTGTGTGTGTGAGAGAGAAGTCCAAGAGAGAGAATGCTTTGTTTTATATGGGCTCCAATAAATGAGCTCCTATAAAAGGGAACGTTTTCCCCGAAGGTTTCGTCCAAAACGGCATCTCAAGGGCTGATCTTCCAAAGCAAAACGACAGCTCCTATCAGCCCAAATGTAGCGCAGTTAAACGACGCCGTTTGTGCCTTCTTAGATCCATGTGTTTGCCTGCTTCAGTTGTCGCCTGTCGGTTCTGAGGTCCTCTCCGCCTCCACGAGCACACCCAACATCAGAATGCGTGGGCATGGTTCATCTCAATCCACCGACTCCCACTCGAACCTTCCTTCTTTCTCATTTTCAGATTGAATTTCAGAAAAAGTGCGAGCTTCCAACTTTGTCTTGCTTGGAGGCCGTAGACATTTCTCGGTTTCGTCGGTGCAGCTGGTTGGATCTCTCTCTTTATTTTGATGATTTTCCTCTCATATATACATGATTTTCCTCTGATCCGTCTGTCTTGCTTGGGGACCTTAGCCATTTCTCGGTTTCGTCGGTGCAGGTTGGTTCTCTCTCCTTATTTTGATGATTTTCCTTTCATCCGTTGGGCATATATTCTTGTCTTGAAGGTATGTTCGTCTATTTCTGAGGCTCCAAAGGAAGCCTTTAGGCGTCATTAGGCATCCTTGAAAATGATGGGAAAGAATACACAGTCCCGTCTCATATTTTGAAGAAATATTTTATATGTGGTTTTTAAAGTTCTAATAATCTTCTTGAACAACTATAGACTCTGACCACCCGTTCGTTGGGTTTGGATATTTGGAGAAAAAGATTTGTGATCAGAGGTTTTGGGCGATCTGAGGTTTTAGAGGCTTTGATTTCGTCTCTACGGGTTGGTTCTCTCATTCTCTCCTTAATTTTCTCTTTGATTTTTTGTTTGACTTGCTGACAAAATCCTCTGTATGTAGTGTTTGTTTGGTGAGAAAATGGAGGGAAACTAAAAGGGTTGGGTCTTCTGTTTGGTTACACAAAATCTGACAAAATACTCTTCATGTTGTGCTTGTTTGGTGAGAAAAAATGAGGTGAACTAAGAATTGCATCATGTTAGGATCCATTGTTTTAGGCTTCAATTCTAATTGCAGGGAGTGGGGAAACTTGAAAGCAAGATCAAAGGATTCGGCTTCATCGCGTTCACATAGTTGGGGCCAGCGGGAGGTGAGAAAGAAATCTCTAATCCTATTTGTTCAGCGATAAATGTTAATTATGACTGCAATTTCTAATTTTCCGTGGTGCTATTTCGAATGTTATTTGTTTTGTGGCAGATGTATGCTTGTGAATGATAGTGGTGGTTTTCCTTCTCCCTTTTCTTGTCTTTTTGCCTTTTACCTTTTCTTCTTCTCTTTCCTTTTGTATAATGGTTGTTGTATGCTACTTGCTTATTCGTCGAAACGATTGATGACCAGTTGACATGGGCGGGGAGCCAGTGGGGCGTTTGGGGGCACGTGTCCACACAGGCTCAACCAAGGAGATTTTTTTTTTGCGAGAGATATTACTATTTGATAACTATTTTTCAACATAATGCCAAAAAAAGAAAGATGGTAGTCATTTTAAAGCATATTTATAGTCAATGTGTAATAAGTTGACAAAAGAATCCTTTTTTTGGTATTAAATTGAAAAATGATTACTAAAAAGTAAATTTTTCAAAAAAATGTTTTCTAGGACTTTTAGTTCCCAATTCTCACTTCATAGAATCATAGCACAGTGCTCCCATTGGAGATAAATCCTGGCTCCGCCCTAGCTAGTTGACCACCTATTTTTTAAATTGTGTGATTCAATGAATCATTGCTCTAAATGTTTTGTTCTAATTATTTGGTAATTTATTGACTCTCGATCTGGTACTTTAGTGGCCATGTGAAACTCTGATCGGCTGATAGGTTTGTGAAAAAATTAACTACGACAGATTGAAATAGAAAAAGGTTACAAGATTAGGCATCCTTATTTCTCTTTTGAGATTTTAGATAATTAATCCCTAACCGTTGCCGGCTGGAATAAGGAAAAAGGTCCGCTCCCATTGAAGTTCTGGTTTTCTTTAATTTTGTGCCATGGAGTCGAGGTAAATTTCTTCATTACTTAATTTTTCTGTCCCCTTTCCCAATTTTAGTTTTTGTTATATAATTCTAATTGCTATTGCATTGTAGGTTGAATTTGTATCTTCCTTTTTTTTGTTAATAAACCCTTCTTGTTCTTATACTTCTTTTCCCCACCTTTTTAAAAAAAGAAAAAAAAAAAATTGCAGGTGGGGGAATACCAGTGCGCATACAAGGTTAGACTTGTTTGATGAGATAAATCTACGGTTTTTCATTTTTATTGAAGACTGTATGTACATATCCTGTCTTTATGTTACTATCGGCTTTTAATTTCCATTTTGTATGGATTTCTAAAGGGCTTTTGGAGAAGTATGGCCCTGAGAGGGTTGTTGGAAGCCTAATGACAGAGGTTGGCCCTGCTACTTGATTTGCACGTACAATAATTGATTATTCTGTGTGTGAATGTGAATAAGGTCTGTCTTTATCATCGCATGAATTTTAAGTTCTCTTTTTTAGCCATGCCTTTTCAAATAAGTATGCCTCTTTTATCAGTTCTTGGTGGCATTATAGGTGCTTCAAGATAGAATTAGAGAAAAAACCCTTGTATAGTAGTGTGTTTTTATGTGTATGTGGGTATGTATGTGTGTGTGTTGGGGTCTAATCGACTATATTTTGATTAAATATGTAGGAAGTGTAAGCATTATGTATTCTTTGTTTACACTTGGAGAGAGGGAAAAGTTATTAACTGCAAGTAAGTTCTATTAAAACAAGGTGATGGAACTATTTCCAGTGCATTTGATGATGATTGGATGATTTGCTTCCAATATACGAGCAGTGAAAATAAATTAGCTCACTTTCTGTACATGCACCAACATAACGGAATTTTAGGGACACAAGAAAAAAGAAAAGAAAAGTATCCAATGAAATTGCTTTTACATTATTACCTTCCAAATCAATGTAGTTATTAGGAGGTAATGTTTTGTTTTATGTGAGAGATAAAAGAAGTGCAATCAAATGATACTTTGTTTGCATTTATTAGGAGGGAGAAAAAGAGGGGATAGAGAAAGAGACGGTTTGTGTGAGAGAGAGAAGTCCAAGAGAGGTAGGGGTGTGCGTAAAACCGAGTAAACCAAAAAACCGGCCTGAACCGGATCCAATCAGAGGGTTTCGGCCGGTTTTCTCAAGCACTTCGGTCGGTGTCGGTTTTCTTTCTCATTTAATTTTAGTTTCGGTTCGGTTCATGGTTCATCACATTTTTATACTTAAACCGACTGAACCGAACCGATTTCCAATTGGTTTTCAAATGGGTTTTTCAATTACACCTAAAACGGTGCTATCTGTGAGGGTATACATTGAAAAAACCCTACCCCCAAATCATTTTCGCATCTGCCTCTGTCTCGAACCACAACCTCATCCCTCTCCTCTCCATTATGTGAGACACATAATGGAGTTGATTTTGAATGATCCAAACCCAATTAATTATAAACTGATTGCTTGTGGGTTAGAAAGAGTGTTGTCCTGTTTTTCTTTTCCTATTAAAAGGCTGTATCCAAAATTGCCTATTGCGACCTTATTTAAAATTTTTTATAAAAAAAAAAAAAAAAAAAGAAAAAAAGAAGAAGAAGATTTAGTAGACATTTGAAGGGGCCCTAGCTTAAGTGGTGAAGCCTATTAGCATGATACAAAAACCTTGTATTCAAAACTCGTCTTCATGCTCACCCACTAAAATCTTACTACTCTCAAGCAAAAAAAAAAAAAAAGAAAAAAAAAACAATTTAGTGGTAAATTTTTCTCATTGATAGCTCATGGAAATGTATTAGGCAACAATTGGTACCCAATTAATGACTGACACACAAACATATACCCTCGAAAAGACATGGGACCACTTGGGTGCATTAACCTTTCAACAAGTTGCATTCCTTCCACATTGTGACACAGTTCATCATTTATGCAATGGCACAAATTTTCCAAACCTCCTGTAAGGTCCATTTCAAATGCCGCTCATTTAAACACAAAAATTGAGTGTCATATCATATTGTGTTGGTTCGTCATTTATCAATCAATTGATCGATTGATAGGTACCCAAAATGCCATCCTCCACAAGTTGGAAGACCAATGGGGCGGGGGGGGATAGAAATATCTAATGCAATGGACTTTAGAGAAGGGTACAGATTCATAAATATCTATCTTTCTACAATTTGTCAAAATTGGTTTGCTTGTTGCAATCAACTTGTATATGACCCATTCTCTCAAGTTATTTGGAGATGTAGCAAAATGTGAGTGGGGTCAAGACGAGGTTTCTCACTACCATAATGAAAGTACTGTCCATTCATAGACTTCACATGCACTCAACTTCTATATATACAGCCTGGGTTTAAAGTTGCCTCTGCATTCCATTCAAATACTGACCCTTCAATGTTGAGGTTTCTCAAAACCAACATGCATAGCAATTCTGGTTTCATACCCATTCGCCATCCCACAATGCTCTTTCTTTTATTGTGGTTGTTTGGGTCTTCATACCTAGAGACCATTAAACCCTGTTTATGTAGTCAAGATTTGAATGTCAAGTGCATCAAGGCAGAAAGAGATGCGCTTCTCACCTTCAAAGACGCTCTCACAGATCCTTCCGATAGGCTTTCCTCATGGGTTGGTGACGATTGCTGCAAGTGGAGAGGGGTAGGATGTGACAATAGAACAGGACATGTCTTCAAGCTCAACCTCAAAAATCCAGTTGATGAAATGGGCAGTGAATTGGGAGGTGAGGTAAATCCTTCTTTACTTCGCTTGAAATTTTTTAATTACTTGGACTTAAGCCTGAATGATTTAGGAGGAACCCATATTCCCAAATTCTTGGGTTCGCTTTATAATTTGAGATATCTCAATCTTTCTTCTTCATCATTTTCTGGAGAGCTTCCACCTCATCTCGGAAACTTGTCACACGTGCTTTATCTTGACCTCCAAGGAGAGGAATTACATGTAGAAAACTTGCGGTGGCTCTCAGGTCTCCCTTCTTTAGAACACCTTAACATGGGAGGTGTGAACCTCAGTAGGATTGGAGCTGATTGGCTTCATGCAGTTAATATGCTTCCATCCCTGGTGGAGTTACACTTGAGTCAATGTGAACTTCAAAGCATTCCACTATCACCCCCACTCGTTAATTTCACCTCACTTTTGGTCCTTAACATGTCAAGTAATTCATTCAACTCTTCAATACCCCATTGGTTGTTTAATCTTACTACCCTTACAAAACTTGATCTCAGCTTTAATTCTTTTCATGGTGTCATTCCTGGTGAAATTGTGAACCTCATATTTCTCCAAGACCTTGATTTGTCTTTTAATACCAACATTGAAGGTCCAATACCAAGATTCTTGGGAAACCTTTGCAATTTAGAGTTTTTAGATCTTTCTGGAAATAATTTGAGCGGAACGATTAATGAATTTTTGGACGGTTTTTCAAGCTGCCCCAACCACAGCTTGGTGTCACTCAATTTATATGAAAAACCAACTGGTAGGGAACTTGCCTGATTCATTAGGGAGATTTGAGAACTTGAGATATCTTTACCTCGAATCCAACTCTTTTTGGGGTTCAATTCCATCATCCATTGGAAACTTGTCATCCTTGCAAGAATTGTGGCTCTCTTATAATCAGATGAATGGGACCATTCCTCAAAGCATCGGACAACTCTCAAAGCTGGATACTTTGTACCTCCACTCAAATTCATGGGAAGGTGTTCTAACAGAAGCCCATTTCCTAAATCTCACAAGGTTGGAAACGTTCTGGATGGATACCACCTTGAAGAAATCCTTGAGTTTGAATTTAAGCTATGGATGGATTCCTCCTTTCCGTCTCAAATCGATCCAACTCGAAAACTGCCAAGTGGGCCCCAAATTTCCTATATGGATTCAATCTCAAACTGAGCTTGAATACATAATCCTTAAAAATGCTGGGATTTCAGACATTGTACCAGGTGATTGGATTTCCAAGTTATCTTCTCAAGTCACTGACTTGGATTTATCCTATAACAAAATCAGGGGGAAGCTACCACAGTCTTTAAGGTTTCCAAAGGCAACGTACATTGAATTGAGTTCAAATTTATTAGAGGGTCCATTTCCACTTTGGTCTAGCGGTGTGGTTGATCTTTTCCTTGAAAAAAATTTGTTTTCCGGACCTATCCCCCCAAATCTTGGTGAAATTATGCCAAATTTGGAAGTCTTATTTCTTTCTGAGAATTTTCTCAACGGCAGCATCCCCCAGTCAATTCTTAAAATAGAGTATCTGAGAATTTTTGCAGTAAGAGATAATCAGTTATCCGGAACATTCCCTGATATTTGGACTAATTCTCAAGCTATGGGTGTCTTGGATCTAGCGAACAACAGTCTTCATGGCACTATTCCAAAATCTATGGGTAACCTACTCGGATTATCGTTCTTAATATTGAGTGACAACCATCTTGAAGGCGAATTCCCATCCTCTTTGAAAAATTGCAAGGGATTGATTAGACTTGATCTTGGAGGAAACAATTTATCAGGGAACATACCCTGGTGGATTGGTGATGAGCTATCTTCATTGATGATATTGCGCTTGCGGTCTAACAAATTTAGTGGAGTGGTCCCTTCAAAGTTGTGTCATCTTTCACTTCTTCACCTCCTGGGCGTTGCGCAAAATAATTTGACTGGGTTTATTCCCAAGTGTTTGGGCAATTTAACCTCTTTGGTCTATGGAAATTCAACTAATACGTTCTTAAACTACCCTGAGGAAATGATGATAGTCGCAAAAGGAACACAACTCGAATATAGCAGCACCCTAGACTACGTTTATTGCATTGACCTTTCACAAAACCACCTAATGGGAGGAATCCCTAGCGAGATAACAAGCCTCTTTGCATTGGGCACCTTGAATTTGTCAATGAATCATCTAAATGGGAGCATTCCTCAGAATATTGGAAACTTGCGGTGGCTGGAGACACTTGATCACTCCAACAACTCTCTCTCTGGACCGATTCCTCAAAGCATCTCTGCTCTAACCTCCTTGGCTCACTTTAAGTTGTCCCATAACAACTTGGTAGGAAGAATTCCAACAGGAAATCAGCTACAAACACTCAATGATTCCTCTATTTATGAGGGTAATCCTCTACTTTGTGGGCTTCCTCTTCCAACTAAGTGCCCTGGAGATGATACATCTAATGGACAAACGCCTACTGATGCTGCTGATACAAAAGAGGATGGCGGCAATGAAAAGAATTCTGAAATGCTGTGGTTCTATGTTAGCATTGGGCCAGGATTTGTTGTTGGGTTTTGGGGTGTTTGTGGAACTTTATTAGTGAAGAAGACTTGGAGGCATGCCTATTTTCGGTTTGTTGATGACACCAAAGATTGGATAGCTCTAATGATTGCATTGAAGGTGGCTGCTTTCCGACGCAAAATGGGGTTGGAACAAAATTAAGAACGTTCTTGTTGATGGGAAATTAAACTCCACAGTTCAGGTAATAATTGATTATATAATGCCTATCGCCTTTCTTTTTTTTCCCTTTTTTTAAAATTGTTTGATCTTGTAAGCATTTCTTTATCTTGCCATCTATTATTTATCTACACTGGTTGTGCACTTTGTTACATGCACAAATAAATAATGAGAGATGATTTTGAGAAACGGAATGTCTTGGCTAACTCTTGGGTATAAATCTTGTGATTGAAAATGCTGGTTGGGAAATTTTGAGCTGGAGGAATTCATGGTTATAGTTTTGAAATTGGACAATCTTTTATAGAGATCCTAGAATGCATGAACTTGGCCTGTAATGGATGGTCGTAGGGTGAGCGGGTACCCTCAAATTTTTTGTTTGGCCATTGCAATTTTTTTTTTTTTTTTTTTTTTTTGAGGAGATATCAAAAATTCAATTTTTAACAAAGAGTGCTTCCAACATCTAGCGCTAAAAAACCATGTCTCAAGGCACACGTAAAGATTTCACTTGAGGGGAATAAACCTGGATGAGTGAGTGGCACCAATACCAGGCCTTCCATGCTTGACTGGCTTGTAAGAGATGGAGAACTCAGCCAGATAATGGCCAATCATTTCAGGCTTGATTTCAACCTGATTGAAGGTCTTGCCATTGTAAACTTCAATGATGCTTCCAATCATTTCTGGCACGATGATCATGTTGCGAAGATGGGTTCTAACTGGATCTGGCTTCTCACCAGGTGTTGCTTCCCGTTTAGCTTTACGCAGTTTCTTGATTAAAGCCATTGGCTTCCGCTTTAGACCTCGTTGAAACCGTCTACGAGCTCTGGCATGGAAGAGTTTGACAAGCTCGTCTGTAGACATATCAAGAAGAGCATCCAAATCAACGCCTCTGAAGCTGAATTTCTTGAATGTCCTCTTCTTCGGCTGCCCTGGAGCCACATCTGTCTCGATATCCGCCATTGCATTGCAATTTTTATACTCATGTAAAACTCTCATTTTTGTATCAAATTTGTTTACAATAAATTGGATAATTTTAATATGTTTTAAACCTTGATCAATGTTTTGGAATGGTTTTCTACTAAGCTGTATAACTCACCCTTCTAATTTTTCAGATCCATCCGAGGAAGTGGCGCCATAGTGATGGAGCAGGATATTTGGGTAGACGTTTTTTTGGCTTGTGTTTTTTTTTTCTTTTTTTTTTTTTTTTTTTTTGGAAATAGCAATGTTGTTAGTAATTTGGATGTATTTATTTGGGATGTAAACTTGGATATTTGTGAATTATGCAATGGATGCATTTTGGATGTATGATGCTTAATTTCTGATATTGTGGGATGTAATTGTTTGCGTGAATTTATTTTCAAAATCCTGCTGTTAGCGAGCTAGTAATTTCATTGAGTTACTAATGAAAAATTCTCTATTTTGAGATATCTTTCCATCGAATGCAACTCTTTTTTGGGGTATTCCATCGTCCATTGGAAACTTGTCAACCTTGCGAGAATTGTGGCTCTCTGATAAAGTGATGAGGGGACCATTCCATAAAGGATCAGACAACTCTCAAAGCCGGATACTCTGTTTCTCGAAAACATTGTATAAAATTCATATGTGGATGACCAAAACCCCAACTTGCCCACCCCATTCCCACAACTCGTGGAATTCAAAGTGAACAATATTGGGTGCATTTATCTTTCAACAAGTTGCATTCCTCCTTCACAGCGACATTTCAATGCAAAGGCACAAATTTTCCAAACTTCCTTTAAAGACACCTTCTGAATGGTGGGGGCTTGAACGCATAAAATGAGCACCTCTACTTTTTAAGAAGACTAACCCTCTATTTGGTTTGTGGATTCTAACAAGGAAAAAAAAAGGAAGGGAAAAAAAATGAGGAAAGAAAATGAAAGGAAAAAATAAAATCATATCAAGGCAAAATTATTCTAATTATTATTCTTCTTCTTCTTCTTCCAATTTTCCATTACAACCAAATAAAGAAAAATATTGGGGGCTTGAACGCATAAAATGGCACCTCTACTTTTTAAGAAGACTAACCCTCTATTTGGTTTGTGGACTCTAACAAGGAAAAAAACAAGGAAGGGAAAAAAATGAGGAAAGAAAATGAAAGGAAAAAATAAAATCATATCAAGGCAAAATTATTCTAATTATTATTCTTCTTCTTCTTCCAATTTTTCATTACAACCAAATTAAGAAAAATACAATTCCATATATATATATATATATATATATATAGGATGATGATCAGGTAAGCACGTGCTGATATAACTTAAATCAAAACCTGCATTGGAAGTTGTACCTTGTGTATTAGTGAGATGTGAGGTGCATTGAATCAATGCAAGGGGTACAACCCCCAATGCATAGTACTGATGTAACTTACATCAGCACGTGCTGATGGGATCACCTCTGTATATATATATATATATATTTTCCCTTGATAAAATCCACAAAGCAAATAGAGTCTAAAGTTTTGGGTTCCTTGAAACGAGTTGTTTTCCAAACTCTGGCTTGGGCTACAAACTTGCCTCTGCATTCCATTCGAATGTACTAACTTTTCAATGTTGAGGTTCCTCAAAAACAACACGCATAGCAATTCCACTTTCATATCCATTCGCCATCCCATGATGCTCTTTCTTCTATTGTGGTTGTTTGGGTCTTCACAGCTAGAGATCATTAAGCCCAGTGCTTGCAGTAAAGATTTGAAAGTCAAATGCATGAAGATGGAAAGAGAAGCGCTTCCCACCTTCAGAGAAGGTCTCATAGTCCTTCAGATAGGCTTTCTTCTTGGGTATGAGGCATCTCACATGGACAATTAGAGACATAGTCTTAACAGAAATCTCGACGAGAGTAAGACATAGAATACCCTAATTATTTATTATTTATTTTTTATTTTTTATTTTTTATAAATGAATGCCATATGGACCTTTGTCCTTAAACAAACATGGGGCCACATGTCGGGACAAGACATGTGTCCGATTATTAATTTAGCAATAAGGAATTGTCTTGCTAATTAACCGAACACTTCTTAATTCAAACCTTGTAATGTACGTTTTAGGTAATGACGTGCCCATGACCAAAATCACAACTTGCCCACCTCATTCCCACAACTTTACCGAATTCAAAGTGAATGATATTTGGGTGCATTACCTTTTAAAAAGTTGCATTCCCACCTCACTGCAACAGTTCAATGCAATGGCACAAATTTTCCAAACCTCCTTCAAAGATCCATTCCGGATGGTGGGGGCTTGAATGCAGAAAATGAGCGTCTCTGCTTTCTAAAGAAGACTAAAGCACTGGGTTCCTCAAAATGAGTCCTTTCTCCAAACCAAAAATTCTATGAGGTAGACCGATATTTCTTAGAACTTACGTCTCAAGAATCAGAAAGTACTGTGTTTGACTTTTCACTCCTAGGTGCTCACCTCTAACCAAATTTATCCTAACTATTAACTGATATGGAGTGTACGGATCTGATCAATATCCAAATTAAAGGATTAGTTGGACTGAAAATCTATATACTCCCTCGGTTTCATATTTATTGTCTTCCTTTCTATTTTGGGTCATTTCAAAATTCTTGTCCTAATAAAAAAAGTCAATAACTTCATTTTAGTAAATTTCCAATAAAAACCCATATCTATAGTAATAATTACATAATATGAACAAAACAAACTCGATTACTGATTATACTACCGTTTGAGGGCAAAATTAGAATATTAAAGTATGAATATAGATGTGAAAGTATCTAATAAAGATTCTTAAAAAAATATGTTTTTTCAAACAGGACAATGAATGTGAAATGGAAAGAGTATATGAGAATGAGAATGAGAAAAGTCATGGGTGCATCTTCCAAATGCTTACCATAGTTATGAATTGAAAGAAAAAATTTTGCATCATTGACTCATGAATCATCTATCTTGACTGTCAATCACTCACATGACTCCTCAAACTAAATATCAAAGAAAAATTAGACCCGTTAATCACTTTATCTTTAGACGTACCCATGATTAAAGTCCAAAAGCACAACTTGCCCACTCCAATTTCACGACCTGCTGAATCAATTTATCCTTGGGGGTATTGCTTTTTGGCTGGTCTTCTCTTGCTTAATTTTTTGTCGTTGGTCATTAAGGATGTGGGTAGTGGCGAATTCAGGAATTTATGTTAGCAGGGGCGACTTTATTTGGGTGTTACTGTTGTTTTTTTTTTTTTTTTTTACTAACTCTATAAATTAAATAATCATTTGAAGTAGCTTTCTATATACAATAAAAATTAACAAGAACAAATAAAATTTTTTGAACTTAATAATTAATACAAAAACTTAAATATTCATTGATAATATTTCTTTTTTTAAAAAAAAAAAATTAAGTAATGTATGTATTAAACCAAAAAGGGGCATAGCCTAAGGATATGAGACATGTACAAGCACTAATTAACCAAGAGCCCTAACTAAAACTTTAGGGACTCCACAAAAAAAATAAAAGAAAACCTACTAATATTAGTGTACGTGACAACAAAACCACAAAAAAAGAGTTTTTACAAAAAACAACTTGAAACCAAAATTGAAGTTTTCATCCCATCAAAAGTTCTTACGTTCCTACTTTACAATTGTCCCCGACGAGCCTTCATGTTTTAAAACCGTTAAATGATAATCTCATTATCAATCCTATCAAAAATATATTTTTCAATATATACAACCAAACTATTATTCATCCATTAATCTCCCATTCGGTTACACAATCAACTTTTCACAATCTTCATTGGAAAAAAACACCTTCTCCACTATAACAGTCCCAACGAGTAAGATCAATGTCAATGTCACAAGCAAGTACACTAATGGATATATTATGTTTTTCTTAATTTGAACCATTTCCTATACTCTTGTTGTGTAGAACACCAATTTACAATAGGGAATCGACGACGGTTTTGAAACTTGAGTAACACATGTCACATATGGGTCAGAGCAATTTATATAAAGGGGAAAAAAAGGAAAGAGAGAGGAGTAGGGTTGCAATTATAAATTCAGGGGGGTCAAAAAAAATTTAGAAAGGTCAAGTTTAGGAATATGAAGATATATGTTTAAAAAAAAAAAAAAAAAAATTGAATGCGTGAGGGAGGTCAAGTGCCACTTCTGGCACCCCACCCCTCAGCCCCTGCATGAAGGCAGAAAGAGATGTGATTCTCACCTTCAAAGACGTGTCTGATTATTAATTTAGCAGTAAGGAATTGTCTTGCTAATTAACCGAACACTTCTTAATTCAAACCTTGTAATGTACGTTTTAGGTAATGACGCATGACCAAAATCACAACTTGCCCACCTCATTCCCGCAACTTTGCCGAATCCAAGTGAATGATATTGGGTGCATTACCTTTTAAAAAGTTGCATTCCCACCTCACTGCAACAGTTCAATTCAATGGTACAAATTTTCAAAGCCTCCTTTAAAGATCCATTCCGGATGGTGGGGGCTTGAATGCAGAAAATAGCGTCTCTGCTTTCTAAAGAAGACTAAAGCACTGGGTTCCTCAAAACGAGTCCTTTCTCCAAACCAAAAATTCTATGATGTGGACCGATAGATATTTCTTAGAACTTACGTCTCAAGAAGCAAAAAGTATTGTGTTGGACTTTTCACTCCTTTTGGGTACTCACCTCACCGAATTTATCCTAATTGTTAACTGATATGGAGTGTACAGTGATCTAATCAACATTCAAAGGATTAGTTGGATTGAAAATCTTTATACTCCCCACATTTCATATTTTTTTTCTTCCTTTTTATTTTGAGCCGTTTCAAAATTCTTATCCTAATAAAAAAGTCAATGACTTCATTTTAATAAATTTCTAATAAAAACCCATATCTATAGTAATAATTACATAATATGGACAAAACAAACTCAATTACTGATTATACTACCCTTGAGGGTAAAATTAGAATATTAAAGTATAAATATAGGTGTGAAAGTATCTAATAAAGATTCTTAAAAAAATATGTTTTTTCAAACAAGACAATGAATGTGGAACGGAAACAGTATATGAGAATGAGAAAAGTCGTAGTTATGAATTGAAAGAAAAAATTTTGCATCATTGACTCATGAATCATCTATCTTGACTTGGGGTCAATCACTCACATGAATCAAAGAAAATTAGACCTGTTAATCACTTCATCTTTAGACGTACCCATGACCAAAGTCCAAAAGCACAACTTGCCCACTCCAATTTCAGACCTGCTGAATCATTTTATTCTTGGGGGTATTGCTTTTTGGCTGGTCTTCTCTTCTTGCTTAATTTTTTGTCGTCGGTCATTAGGAATCTGGGTCAATCAATATGAAAGCAGTTAAGCACTTTCTTCCTGATGGGTTGGTGGAAAGGTTGATGTCATTTGGATCATGTTTGTGGGTTCCGCTGGTCATTGAAGATAGATTCTTTGATGTTGGCGTGGTCTTTGTAAATTGATTTTTTTTTTTTTTTAATTTATGATGAGGAAATTAATTCTTCGAATAAAACCTTAGATCCATATAAGATCTCATAACTCAAATGAACTAAGTAAGTCCAAAACTCATAAGAATCATGAAACCTTATGTGGTTGTCTTTTATCTGTTAACTCCTCTTATATAAGTTGGTTTTGGCAACAAAACCAATTGATCTGTCAATCCTCACATATTCACTTATTGTAGTTTTTATGACATGTGATGTCATGTCAATATTTTTAGGTCTTTTAGCATTGTTCAATCTCAATCAACAGATCCCATCACATATCAATCAAGAGTAATGCTATATTGTCAAAATATTTTGCCCACATTATCCTACCCAAAAAAATCATGACATCAGTTGAGCAAACAAATTTGAACTAACAAAAAAATTTGAACAATTTAACACTTTTCATCAATCAAACAAAACGATTGATACCCAAAACACCAATCCCATTGTTTCCTCTACACTCACAATGTTTCAAGGAGATTTTTTCTTTTTTTCCGTGAAAGAAAATTTTATTAAAGCATTAAAAAATAGTATGTAGGCAATTTCAGCAATAAGTTCATTACCTTCATTTTCACAAAAATAAATAAATAAAATATTAACCATTACAAGATAGACTACCATTATCCGAGTTAATCAATCAAACTAGCGCATTGATCCACCAGCACGTGTGTGGTGTGCCACTTGTATTGCAGAGGTCTTTT
Source organism: Liquidambar formosana (assembly GCA_039720395.1). NCBI lineage: Eukaryota > Viridiplantae > Streptophyta > Magnoliopsida > Saxifragales > Altingiaceae > Liquidambar > Liquidambar formosana. The sequence continues at coordinate 53,420,059 of CM077820.1, read as the reverse complement.
CTTTGTTTGTATCACAAACAAAAAAGTGTTAATACACGTACTCAAAAGTTTTTAGGACACCTTTAATAGCGAAGTTGGGATTTTAGTTTTAGAGAGTCAAGAATCAATACTAATGATAAGTATATATAAGAATTGTTTTTTTTCCTCTACTTGACAATAACAAAAGGAAAAAAAAAAACTCCTTATTGAACGAAAGATAAATATATACACACTAAAAAATTGATTGATATTTAAACACTTCCCCCACATCCTGAAAAAGACTATTCAATACTTTTATTTTTCTATATCCTATTTTACTTGACCAATTTATGAATATCATGAATTCAGAACCAAGCTATCAGCTGCAATATAAAAATTGCAGGTCAAAGTTATGAGCGAAAATTAGAGCCAAAAAAATGAAAACTAAAGGGTTTTAAATTTTTAATGTTGAGTAAGGTAAATATTGAAGATATCAATTAATGGAATTGTCAAAATTAAAATGAAGTTGGGTCAAATAAGACCTCATGAGGTCAAAATATATTTTAAGAACGATCAGATTTAGAAATATTATAAACTTAATATACACATAAGTAAATAAAGATCCAGATTCACTCATTCCACCTAATGTCATAGTTATTTGGAACCTATGTACCTAGGTAACCTAGCCGTTTGAGGTGGATTGCTACGTCATCCAAATTAAAAGCACAGAAACACCCTGTTAGGAAAACAAAGTTGAAAGTCAAAGCGGCTGTTTTTTGATTCCATTCTCCTATCCTTTGGTAATGATCTCTCAACCTCTATATATAAGTTGGGGTACAAAGGTGCCTTGGCATCCCACGCAAATATAACACATACCCTTTAAAGCAACATGCATAGCAATTCCACTTTCATATCCATTTGCCATCCCACGATGCTCTTTCTTTTATTCTGGTTGTTGGGATCTTCTTACTTGGAGATCATTAAACTCTGTACATGTGGTGAAGTACTTTCAAATATCAAATGCATCAAGACAGAAAGAGAAGCGCTTCTCACCTTCAAACAAGGTCTCACAGATCCTTCGGGTTTCTTCTTGGCTTGGTGAAGATTGCTGCAAGTGGAGAGGGGTAGGATGTGACGATAAAACAGGACATGTCTTCAAGCTCAACCTCACAAATCCTCCTGATGAAATGGCCAGTGAGTTAGGAGCTAAGATAAATCCTTCCTTACTCAGCTTGAAATATCTGAATTACTTGGACCTAAGCCTGAATGATTTTGGAGGAACCCATATTCCTAAGTTTTTGGGTTCGCTTCATAATTTGAGATATCTCAATCTCTCATCTGCTTCATTTTCTGGAGAGCTTCCGCCTCAACTCAAAAACTTGTCACCCTGCGTTATCTTGACCTCAATGGAAGGGAATTACATGCAGCAAACCTCCGGTGGCTCTCAGGCCTGTCTTCTTTAAAACACCTTAACTTGGGAGGTGTGAACCTTAATAGGGTAGGAGCAGATTGGCTACATGCAGTTAATGTGCTTCCATCCCTGGTGGAGTTACACTTACCTGGATGTGAACTTGAAAGCATTCCATTGTCACTCCCACTCCTTAATTTCACCTCACTTTGGGTCCTTGATATGTCCTCGAGTTCATTTGACTCCCCATTGCCCCATTGGTTGTTTAATCTCACTGGCCTCACAAAACTTGATCTCAGCTTGAATTCTTTTCATGGTGCCATTCCTGGTGAAATTGTGAACCTGATATTTCTCCAAGACCTTGATTTGTCTTTTAATGGAAACATTGAAGGTCGAATACCAAGATTCTTGGGGAAGCTTTGCAAGTTAGAGGTTTTAGATATTTCCGGAAATAATTTGAGCGGAGAGATTAATGAATTTCTGGACAGTTTTTCAAGTTGCCCCAACAACGGCTTGGTTTCACTAGATTTATTTAGTAACCAACTGGTAGGGAACTTGCCTGATTCATTAGGGGGACTCGAAAACTTGAGGTATCTTTATCTCCAATTCAACTACTTTTGGGGTTTGATTCCATCATCCATTGGAAACTTGTCGTCCTTGCACGAATTGGGCCTCTCTCATAATGAGATGAATGGGACCATTCCTCAAAGCATCGGACAACTCTCAAAGCTGGATACCATGTTGCTCGACTCAAATTCATGGGAAGGGGTTCTAACAGAAGCTCATTTCCTAAACCTCACCAGCTTAGAAATGTTATGGATAGATACCACCTCGAAGAAGTCCTTAACTTTCAATGTGAGCTCTGGATGGATTCCTCCTTTCCATCTCAAATCGATCCAGCTTCAAAACTGCAAAGTGGGCCCCAAATTTCCTGTATGGATTCAATCTCAAAGCGACCTTCAATATGTAATCCTTGAAAGTGCAGGGATTTCAGACATTGTACCTGGTAATTGGATTTCCACATTATCTTCTCAAATCATTGGCTTGGATTTGACAGATAACCAAATCAGGGGAAAGCTACCACGATCTTTAAGGTTTCCAAAGGCAACATACATTGAATTGAGTTCTAATTTATTAGAGGGTCCATTTCCACTTTGGTTTGGCAGTATGGGTGATCTTTTCCTGGACTACAATTCTTTTTCCGGACCTATCCCCCCAAATCTTGGTGAAATTATGCCAAATTTGGAAATCTTATTTCTTTCTGAGAATTTTCTCAACGGCAACATCCCCCTGTCCATTATTAAATTAAAGTATTTGAGAATTCTTTCAATAAGAGATAATCAGTTATCTGGAACACTCCCTAATATTTGGAATGGTTCTCAAGCTCTGAGTGTTTTGGATCTTGCAAATAACAGTCTTTATGGCACTATTCCAAAATCAATCGGTAACCTGCACGACTTGTCATTCTTAATATTGAGTGACAACCATCTTGAAGGGGATCTTCCTTCCTCCTTGCAAAATTGCAAGGGATTGATAAGACTTGATCTTGGAGGAAATAATTTATCAGGGTACATACCCCCGTGGATTGGTGAGAAGCTATCTTCATTGATGATATTACGCTTGCGGTCCAACAAATTCAGTGGAGAGGTCCCTTCAAAGCTGTGTCATCTTTCTCTTCTTCACATCCTAGACCTTGCGCAGAACAATTTGACAGGGTTTATTCCTACGTGTTTGGGCAATTTAACCTCTTTGGTCTATGGAAATTCAATTAATAGGTTCGTAGATCGACTACCCTGAAGAAATGATGATAGTTTCAAAAGGAACGAAACTCGAATATGGTAGCACCCTCGACTATGTTATTTGCATTGACCTTTCACAAAACTACCTACTGGGAGGAATCCCTCGCCAAATAACAAGCCTCTTTGCATTGAGCATCTTGAATTTGTCAATGAATCATCTAACAGGGAGCATTCCTGACAAGATTGGAAACTTGAGGTGGCTGGAGACACTTGATCTCTCCAACAACTCTCTTTCTGGACCCATTCCTCTAAGCATCTCTTCTCTAAGCTCCTTGGCTCACTTTAATTTGTCCCATAACAACTTGGTAGGAAGAATTCCATCAGGAAATCAGCTACAAACACTCAATGATTCCTCTATTTATGAGGCTAATCCTTTACTTTGTGGGGTTCCTCTTCCAACTAAGTGCCCTGGAGATGATACTTCTGATGGACAAACACCTACTGATTCTGCTGATACAGAAGAGGATGGCCACGATAAAAAGGATTCCGAAATGCTATGGTTCTATGTTAGCATTGGGCCAGGATTTGTCGTTGGGTTCTGGCGTGTTTGTGGAACTTTATTGGTGAAGAAGACTTGGAGGCATGCCTATTTTCAGTTTGTGGATGACATCAAAGATTGGATAGCTCTAATGATTGCATTGAAGGTGGCTGCTTTCTGACGCAAAATCGGGTTGGAACAAAATTAAGACCGTTCTTGTTGATGGGAAATTAAACTACGCAGTTCAGGTAATCGAATATTACATAATGCCTTTTGCCTTCCATTTTTTTTCCCTTTTTTTAAACTTGTTTTATCTTGTAAGCATTTCTTTATCTTGCCATTTATTTTTATTTTTTTTTTGGCCATTACAATTTTTATACTCATGTTAAACTCTCATTTTTTGTGTCAAATTTGTTTTACAATAAATTGGATAATTTTAATATGTTTTAAACCTCGTTCAATGTTTGGGAATGGTTTTCTACTAGGTTGTTTAGCTCACCCTTCTAATTTTTCAGATCCATCCAAGGGACTAAGGGAGTGGCGCCATAGTGATGGAGCAGGATATTTGGGAAGACGTGTTTTTTGCTTGTGTTTTTTTTTTTTTTTTTTTTTTTTTTTCTTTTAATGGAAATAGTAATGTTGTTAGTAATTTGGATGTATTTATTTGGGATGTAAACTTAGATATATTTGTGAATTATGTAATGGATGCATTTTGGATGTATGATGATTAATTTATGATATCATGGGATGTAAGTAATTTGAATATATATTTTTGACCATTTATAATCTCTGTTTCATTCTTGGCAAAAAAAATCTATTAGATAGAGGTATCACTTGAGAATTGGGATCAAGATACTCGGGCGGTAGCCTCTTACATGACAAGTTCGACCCATTTAAAATAGTGTAAGCCTGTGATAGTGGCATTATAGCGGGTCCAGTGCATTTCTAGGGGCCCCCTCCTCCCTGGGAAACAAAAAAAAAAAAAATGCACCTCACTTGCTTTTTCTTCTTTATAATAAAGTATCTAAAGTTTTGGCTTGACTAATTCAATTTGAATCAGAAACACCATAAGATTACCACCCACTCTAGATTATTTGATTAATGAGGGACGTGTGTCTCATGAATTTCTGACTTTTGCCATCCAAAGATAAAATGACTAATGAGACCATCATTTTCTTTGATATTTAGCTTTAATTTTCTTGAATGATAATGCCTGGAGCATCATATGGGTGATTGAACCCAAGTCAATATAGCTGAGTCATGATGCAAAAATATTTCTACCAATTCATAATTTGGTAAGCGTTTGGAATTTACACCATTCCCACCACTTCGATATGGTAGGACCACACTCATTTATCAAAGAAGAAAACACTCTTTGGAACATGGTATTCCCCTGTTAGAAAAACTTGTATACTATCGTAATATCACATTACCATGCTTACATGGTATCATGAATTAATAATAAAGTAGTAAAAATACATGCGCCAAACATTTCTATCATTTCATAAAAGTAAGCATTTAAAGTTACGTCGCATCCACGACTTTGATACTACAATTATCAAATAAAAAGAAAATTTTTGAACATGATATCCTCTCAGTAAAAAACTTGTACTAATTAACAGAACTACTAGAATCACAGTTGAGGGCCTCAATTCGATCTCTCACCTCCCAGTTCTAGACCAAATTGTTTAAGAGGTAAAGAAAGGAGACCAGAGACCTTGACCCAAGTGTGAAACAAATGCGAGTCAATGTCTTCCAGACTTCCACTCACAAAACCGTCCTTCTTTATGAAAAAAGATGGTTTCTGGTGAGGCATGTGCGTTAGAGAGATAGGTGACAAAAGACCTTGACCAAAGCGTGGAACAGACCCAAGTCTTCGACGGACGAAACAATCCTCTATCATCGCTTGTGAAATAAATAATAGCCATGGTAGAATCATTCTTAACAAATAAAGCTGGAAAATTCTATGGTACCCAAAAAAAAAAAAAATTGATCATATTTTGAAATAACTAGTCACATTTGCGGTAATCGATTACTAAAAAATATGATCAAATTATCAAAAAATGTGATCAATTAGTCCGGTAGCATATATGCACCAATTTCATAAGGTTAATTTAATTATCTTTGTGGTCTACTATGCGTTGGTTCGACATATATCAATCAATCAATGACAGTACCCAAAATGCCTTCCTCCACAAGTTGGAAGACTAGTGGGATAGGAAGGATTAAAAATTTCCAAATGCAATGAACTTTAGAGAAGGGAACAGCTAGATCCATAAATAAGGGAACAGCTAGATCCATAAGTTGGTTCGACATATATCAATCAATCAATGACGCACCCAAAATGCCTTCCTCCACAAGTTGGAAGACTAGTGGGACAGGGAGGATTAACAATTTCCAGTGCAATGGACTTTAGAGAAGGGAACAGCTAGATCCATAAATATTCTTGTTTTCAACAATTCGTCAAAATTGGATTGTTTGTTGCCAATCAAAATGTATATGACCCATGTGAGTGGGGTCAAGAGGAGATTGCTCCTCACTCAACTTCTATATAGCTAGCCTAGGTTACAAGGGTGCTTTTAATTTGCATTCCATTCAGATACACAGGCCCTTCAATGTTGAGGTTTCTCAAAAGCAAGATGATTAGCAATTCTACTTTCATATCCATTCGCCATCCCATGATGCTCTTTCTTTTATTGTGGTTGTTTGGGTCTTCATACCTAGACACCATTTAAACCCTGTTTGTGTAGTAAAGATTTGAATGCCAAGTGCATGAAGGCAGAAAGAGATGCGCTTCTCACCTTCAAACAAGGTCTCACGGATCCTTCGGGAAGTCTTTCTTCTTGGGTTGGTGACGATTGCTTTTTGTTTTTTGATCAACGAAAAATTATATATATTTAGAAAAAAGGAGGCAAGATACACCCAACAAAGACATAGCAGCAAAAGAATAAAACAGAGGAATGAGCACCCATGCCTAAAAACAAATCAAAGCACCCACGCCCAAACCCTGAACATAGATTAAAGAGAAAAAAAAGAAAAGAAACAGTAAAACAGGGGATAGCCATCACCAAACCCCTCACAGCCAAGCTAGAAAAGGAACGATCCTGCTAACACCCCCTTTTGCCATCCAGTCAGCAATGCAATTTACCTCCCCAGGCTGATGATGAATCTTAACAGACTTGCAATGGTTAAGCAAGGATGAGATCTCGATAAGAATAAATCTGTATTTCCAAATTCTAACGGAATTTTTAACCCAAGATACAGCCACGGATGAATCTGATTCAATGATTTAAGTTGCAAGAAGAGGCTATGCAGATAGAGAAAAAATCTTTAAGGCTTCTCTGATAGCAAGCAATTCCGCTAAATTGGAATCAACGATACCTACTGGAGAGGAAAAGAGACAAAGAATAGTGCCTTGATCATTTCTGAGCTCCACCAATGCCTCCGGGACCTGGATTGCCTTTTGCGGAGTCATCCACATTGAACTTCAAAAAACCTTTGGAGGAACCAGCCAGAGCAAAGGTTGCCTACCTTTCTTTTTCTTTATCTGGAATGATCTGACACCGTCAATGGATCGAAGGAAGTCATCAATGGAGTAACCTAACTCAAATCTCAAAGCTTTAATCCAAATTGTTGTTCTGGCAATAGCCAGATGGGCAATCTCAGAGATGGATAATCTTTTCTCATTAAAAACCAATTCATTCCTTGCTAACCAGATAGACCACACCAGAGAGTAAAAAAAAGAATCCCAGATAAGCTTGAAGACTCCCCCTCTATTGGGAATCACCCAGCTAGCAAAGAGATTCCGTAAAGAATTAGGGGCGCACCACACCCACCCCCACCACCGCAAACATTCAGCCCAAATTCTCTAGTACCAACTGCATAGAATGAAAAGATGATCGACATCTTCCTCAACCTCTCCGCAAAAGGGGCAGGAGATATCCACACAAGAGGGAAAAAAATCCTCTATCATCACTTTGTGAAATAAATAATAGCCATGGTAGAATCACTCTTAACAAATAAAGCTGGAAAATTCTATGGTACCCAAAAAAAAAAAAAAAAAAAAAAAAACTTGATCATATTTTGAAATAACTTGTCACATTTGCGGTAATCGATTACTAAAAAATATGATCAAATTATCAAAAAATGTGATCAATTAGTCCGGTAGCATATATGCGCCAATTTCATAAGGTTAATTTAATTATCTCTGTGGTCTACTATGCGTTGGTTCGACATATACCAATCAATCAATGACAGTACCCAAAATGCCTTCCTCCACAAGTTGGAAGACTAGTGGGACAGGGAGGATTACAAATTTCCAAATGCAATGGACTTTAGAAAAGGGAACAGCTAGATCCATAAATAAGGGAACAGCTAGATCCATAAGTTGGTTCGACATATATCAATCAATCAATGACGCACCCAAAATGGCTTCCTCCACAAGTTGGAAGACTAGTGGGACAGGGAGGATTAGCAATTTCCAATGCAATGGACTTTAGAGAAGGGAACAGCTAGATCCATAAATATTCTTGTTTTCAACAATTCGTCAAAATTGGATTGCTTGTTGGCAATCAAAATGTTTATGACCCATGGGAGTGGTGTCAAGAGGAGATTGCTCCTCACTCAACTTTTATATAGCTAGCCTAGGTTACAAGGGTGCTTTTAATTTGCATTCCATTCAGATACACAGGCCCTTCAATGTTGAGGTTTCTCAAAAGCAAGATGATTAGCAATTCTACTTTCATATCCATTCGCCATCCCATGATGCTCTTTCTTTTATTGTGGTTGTTTGGGTCTTCATACCTAGACACCATTTAAACCCTGTTTGTGTAGTAAAGATTTGAATGCCAAGTGCATGAAGGCAGAAAGAGATGCGCTTCTCACCTTCAAACAAGGTCTCACAGATCCTACGGGAAGTCTTTCTTCTTGGGTTGGTGATGATTGCTGCAAGTGGAGAAGGAGTAGAATGTGACAATTAATAGAACGGGACATGTCGTCAACCTCGACCTCAAAAATGATCCATATAACAGTATGGGAAGTGAATTGGGAGGTAAGCTAAATCCTTCCTTACTTCGCTTGAAATTTTTGAATTACTTGAAATTAGCTAATAGGCACATGAACAGCGAAGTCTCACATCTTACATCGATTAAATATATATATATTTTTTTGAATAAAATTAAGGAGCTTCAAGCGTCATAGAACAATCCAGCATCCCAACTAGGTTGGCACCCTGGGAGTTCTAAATCATGTGCTATTCACCCAGAATTTATTAATAAAAGAAAGAAAAGTACAAGATAAGATAAAACAGAAAAAAATTAAAAGTTTTGCTCATATGCCAAAACTCACAAAAGGAAAAGAAATAAATAACCTCTAAGGCCTAAATCTGTAAGAAGACAGACCACAAGAGTCATACTGAAGGAGAAGCATAATTTCCTTGGGGGTAGACCACCACCACTGAAAACTATTGAACTGTAATCCCATATTAGCACATTTGTCAGCTACAGCATTACCTTCACGAAAAATATGGTTAAATTGAAAGTTCATCTAACTTAAATAATATTGACAACTATGCCATCGAGTCTTCAATTTCCAAGGAGGCTTATAATCCTGATTGTGAAGGCACTAGATAACTGAAGCTGAATCACACTCTAACCAAAGATTATGCCGCCCATTATTCCAAGCTTGCTCAATACCACAAATAACAGCCATCAACTTAGCAACAAATGCAGACTGAATGCCAAAAGTAGAGCAGTAAACCCCTTTCACAAAACCTCGACAATTCCTAAATACACCACTAGCAGCTGCAGGACCCGGATTCCCTTTAGCTAGGCCATCAGTATTCAATTTAAGCCATAAAGGTGAAGGAGGATACCACTTAACGGGGATAATGGAAGGAGCCTTTCTACAAATCCCCACAACTCTAAAAGAATGCAAAACAAGAAGATCAGCCAAAGCATTATTCATAATACCCCCACTGACTTTGCCAATCACATGAAGCATAGAGATGATATGGAGACAAGACCTTTTAAAATTAGGCTTCTTACTCTCAAACCTAACCAGATTTCGTGTGTACCAAATTGAATCAACCACTAACATCACAGATGCAAGCCAAATATTAAAAACTTGAGAGCTCACCCCATTTATTTTAAGCTTCTTAAGGTTTTATGAAACATATATAAAGTTTTTATGAAAACTAGTCACATTTTTTATTAGAAAACATCATTTCGAACAACTTTATAGAAGAAATTTTTTCCAAAATATGTCATTTGAATGGATTTAATTTTTTGGTTATTTATAATTTTCATTTCTGTAAAAATGAAATCGAGATTATAAATAGCCAAAAAAGTACGTCCTCTTAAATAATAGATTTTGGAAAAAAAAAAAATTTACAAATTAAGTTGTTCAAAATAATGTTTTCTAGTAGACAAGTGTGGTCAATTTTTATAAAATCTTTTTATATTTTTTTATAAAACTTTAAAAAGATTAAAAAAAAAAGGGGTTCACTAATAAAATTGAGGGATTGCAATAGACGCCTTCATATGGTATATTGAAATTGCAAGTGGAGGTGGATACTAAAGATGTTTTATCTCCCCTCTCCTTTGATGATTTTGATCTTCACCAATATGGTGCAATCCTCTCCGATTGTAGGTCATCGCTGAGCCAAGAGTGGTAGGTGATGATACATGTGTGGGATATTTACGAAGAGCAAATGAAACGGCGACACGTGTATGGTCTCGGTAATAAGCTCGGTCTACCCTGTTCCATCGGGCCAGCATGTCCTCGGACCATCCGATACCTCGGTCTTGACTGCTCTCGGGTCAATGGACCCTCGGGCCTTAATGCCCTCGTTTTGTGTCAACCTCGGGCGGGTTCCCTCTCGGTCCAATAAACCCCTTTCGGGCCGCATGAGCACGCGCCCCTCACGTGCTTCGAATTTGTCTTACTCCCCAGATCCGACAGAGGAAATCAGACCGGGAGCAGAGCACGCTCCTGGAAACCGATCAGGGGAACGGCTGTCAGCGGCCAGGTCTGCAACTCCGAAAGATCCGCGATCTGGTCTGAAAACCCCTATCCAACCATGGTTAGCTCGGAACCCAAATCTGACTACGGTCAGGTCATGGCATTGGACCAATCCGAAACCTAACGCCTGCCTATAAGAAGAACACTATTCATGATGAAAAAGGGGAGGTTCCTCTAGCACAAAACCCTAGAAACTCTCTCTCTCTCTCTCTCTCTCTCTCTCCCTCTCTCTCTCTCAGATATTGACTTGACCGTCGGAGGGTTTTAGACCGGGAAACCCCCGGTCTCCCCTGACGATCCTTTTTGGTTTCAGGTCCCCGCTCTAGGCGACGCTTTGTTCTCCTGCTCATCGAGAAGGTTCTGCATCCTCACACGACCACGAGCCATCTAAGTCCATACAACCCGCTCGGGTCACAGCGGCGCGATGCTCCAAACCTCCGGATCACTCTTTCAAGGCGCTCCGCCGACTGTCCGGACTTTTCCCCGTACAGTTTGGCGCCGTCTGTGGGAAACGAAGCGAAAGGCCTTTCTGCTCGCCTTCGCTTGAGCTTGTGTTCCCTTTCTTACAAATGGCGGGGCGAACTAGGTCCGGAGCGACGTATGCTGGGCCAGAAATGAATGGAGCAAGCGTAGCGCTTCCGCCACCACCAGCCGGGCGTCCCCCGGCGAGCGCTACCTTCATCGGGGAGACCAGTAGGCCCGCGGAGCAAATCCCGATGCAGGAAGTCCAGGCCGCCTATGAGCGAGCGGTCGCGGAGCATTCCAACCCGGAGGCGGTCACCGCTGTAGTCGCAATGCTCCAGGCACGGTTAGACGAGGCGAATCGCGAGAAACTCGCCCTAGAGCAGGAGTGTCTCAACCTCAAAGAGCGTAGCCGCCATCAAGCCTCCTCCCACCACGGCCGAATGTCAGCAGAGGATGGTGGCGACAAGCGAAGCTACACTACTTACCCCGCCGAATCCCGGCCACGACGGCGTAGGGTACTCGCCCAAGAGAGGCGGCTTGAAAGAGGTGAGGATCAAAGCTACAGGAAGTTGAGGAGTAAGGTGGAGCGCCAAAGAACTAATAGGGGGCGGGTGCATGACTCTTTCTCCAAGGTCGTCACTGGAGCGAGTTCTAGTCGAGCTAGGCGGACCCCCCGCGAAGATAACCAAGGTCGGAGAGGAAGCGAGCGGCGCTCCGAGGTGTCGGCTCCGAGGGCCAACCGGAGGGATAGGGAGCGTTACGAGGCAGTCGAGGGCTCGGCAGAGCCGAGCCGACATGGGAGAAGCTCTCGAGAGGATAGGCGAAGGAGGGTTGGAGATTTAACCTCGGACGAATTCGCAAGGAAGATCCGAGAGGAGATCAAGATAATGAGGGAGCCGGCGCGACCGACACCGAACTATTTGCTAGTAGGAAGGTCTCCCTTCGCGAGCTGGATCCAAACCACGCCAACCCCAAAGAATTATAGTGCCGTCACCTTCACTCCCTACTCCCCTGTAGCGGATCCCGACTACCATCTGACGTACTATGTCCAAAAGATGTCCCTCTATATTGACAATGAAGGCTTTATGTGCAAAATCTTTCCCATGAGCCTTGGGGAGATTGCCCTCAGGTGGTGGGCGAAGATTCCAGAGAAATCGATCCGAAGGTGGGAAGATCTGGTCAAGCTCTTTCGGGACCGATTCATAACAAGCAAGAAGTACGCCAAGACCATGCAAAACCTGTACGAGATGAGGCAGGGGACGGAGGAGCCCTTGCGAGATTATTCCCAGAGATTCTGGGAGCTCTACACCGAGGTCGAGGAACCAGATGAGCGAAGCGCTCTCGACATCTTCAGACGAGGGCTGGTTCGATCCTCTCGGTTGTTCGAGCAGCTCACCCTCGACCCACCTTCCAGCATCGGAAAGCTGCTTGATCGAGTACAGAGGTACATACGGCTCGACGATGCCTTTCGGATGGCTAAGCAAACCGAACAGGCGGATAAAAAGAAAGATAAGAATCCCCGAACGGACCGATCAAGGGACGACCGAGCAAAGCAAGAGCCGACGAGAGACAAGGTACCAGCAAATCCGAATCAGGCGGTCCTCACTGTTTTCACTATGCCAATCTACAGACTCTTGCGAATCGTCGAAAATAAAGATTTCTTCGAGAAACCGAGGCCGATGGGCGGAGATCCCGAAAGGAGGAACAAAAAATGGTTTTGCGAGTACCATAAAGATCACGGCCATAAGACTGAAGACTGCAAAACCTTGAAGCATAACCTGGAGACCTGGGCAAAGGCCGGACACCTGGGTGAGTTCATAGTCAAGAACGATGATCGGAAAAAACCCGAGGATAAAAAAGTCGAGAAACCAAGAACTGAGGCCGAGGGATATACCGTCTTGGGGGCCATCGACGTGATTAGCGGAGCATATGATAGGGCTTCGGTCTCCATAAACGCTCTTCGGGCGCAATACCAGAAAGCGTCCCACCTTCGGGAGGTGTTCGAAGTAAAATCAGAGCCAACGCTCGTGGCTGAAAGAGGGAAGGACGATCTGAGTTCCGCCCTATTCTTCGGGAGAGATTACCCGACCGCGGAAACACACCATCCCCACAATGACGCCTTGATAGTCCGAATGATGATCGCGAACTACGACGTAGGGAAGGTCTATGTCGACAACGGAGCCTCGGTTAATGTCATGTTCAAAAAACTATTCGACCAGTTAGGATTGAAAAAGGACGATCTCTCCCCGAGTAATTTGAGCTTGAAAGCATTTAACGGGAATCTATCTTACCCCCTTGGGCAGGTCGCCCTAGCTGTCCGAACCGGCCCAGTCCAGACCATTCAGCACTTTGTCGTTCTAGAAGAGCGATCAGCATACAACGTGATAATGGGAAGGCCCTGGCTCCACGCCATCGAAGCGGTCCCCTCCACTTACCATCAGTCCGTCCGCTTCCCTGGACCCGAAGGCATAATGGAACTCCGCGGAAACCAAGCTGTAGCCCGAGAATGTTTTATGTATGAACTCACAGGTCACACTCCGTCGTCGGCGACTAAAAAGAAGGAAAAGAGCAACGCTCGGATTGAGATGATGGAGGACAGTTCCGTCGAGCAAAAAAAGGTTAAGAGGGACATCGACCCATTATAGCAATTAAAGCACGGCCGGCCCGGGGTTGAAGATACTTTACTCGAGCCCGACGACCGGACGGGTGAAGAGCTCCGTAAGATGATCATTGATGAGGAATGCCCCGAACGATACTTTCTTCTCGGGAGCTCCCTCTCGGAGGAAGAAGCTTCGGAGTTGTTTCAGTTCTTGAAGAAAAACGCTGACGTGTTCGCCTGGTCGCCACATGAGATGCCAGGAATCGATTCGAGCATAATCCAACACAGGCTTAGAGTGAATCCGAGCTCCAAGCCCATCACACAGAAGCAAAGGAGGTTGTCCGACGACCGAGCTCGGGCCGTAAACGAGGAAGTAAAGAAACTTTCAAAAGTCGGATTCATACGGGAAGTAATATACCCAACATGGCTCGCCAATCCAGTCTGTGTAAGGAAGAAAAGTGGCGAATGGAGAATATGTGTTGATTTCACGGACCTAAACAAAGCTTGCCCGAAGGATAGTTTCCCATTACCGAAGATCGACCAAGTCATAGATTCGATTGCCGGGTACGCTCGGTTAAGCATCTTCGACGCCTTTTCCGGGTACCATCAAGTGCCGATGGCAGAAGAGGACCAAGAGAAGACAGCATTTATCACCCCCACCGGCACCTATTGTTACAAAGTGATGCCCTTTGGCCTCAAAAACGCCGGGGCGACATATCAACGACTTGTCTCTCGGATGTTCGAGGGACTAATCGGGAAGAACTTGGAAGCCTACGTCGATGACACTATCGTAAAAAGCTCGGTTGAGTCCGACCACATAGCTGACCTTGCCGAGGCTTTTGGGAGATTGCGGCAATTCGGGATGAAACTCAATGCTAAGAAAAGCTCTTTCGGGGTGCGGTCAGGAAAGTTCCTCGGACACTTGGTTACTCGACGAGGGATTGAGGCAAATCCCACGAAGATAGAGGCGTTGCGATCACTTAAGGAACCAAGCACATACCGAGAGGTTCAGCGGTTGAACGGAATGATCGCGGCACTCGGGCGCTTTATTTCACGATCCTCGGACAAGTGCCAGCCCTTCTTTCAGGCCCTAAAGAAGCAGAAAACAAAGCATGTTTGGACGGAAGAATGTCGGGTCGCCTTGAAAAATCTAATAAGACATTTGGAAAGCCCTCCTGTCTTGTCGAAACCAAGACACGGAGAACCGTTGTTCTTATACCTAGCGGTTTCCCAGCACGCGGTAAGCGCCGTCGCGATCCGAGAAGATGGAAAAGAACAGAGACCTGTGTATTATGTAAGCAAGACCTTACTTGATGCCGAAACACGGTACTTGCCTCTCGAAAAGATTGCCCTAGCACTCCGAACAGCTTCGAGAAAACTCCGACACTATTTTCAAGCACACACCATCATCGTCCTGACGAACCAACCCCTAAAAGATGTACTTCGGAAGCCCGACCTTTCCGGAAGAATTTCTAAATGGGGAATCGAGCTAGCGGCATTTGATATCCAGTTCAGACCGAGGACGGCAATAAAAGGGCAAATCTTGGCGGATTTCGTGGCTGAGTTTACCGATTGTAGCAGCGAACGAGATGAGACAAACCAAAGTTCGCCCGAACAATCGGATACCTCTTCCTCGGCCGAACTCGGGGGCGAGGATAGTAAGAGATGGGAGCTGTATGTCGACGGGGCCTCGAACAATCGAGGGGCAGGAATCGGGATTGTCCTCCGATCTCCGACAGGTGAAGTTCTAGAAAGCGCAATCAGACTGCAGTTCTCCGCTTCAAACAACGAGGCCGAGTATGAGGCCACCCTAGCAGGACTGAGGCTTGCCCTGGCATTATCGGCAACCAAGCTAAATCTTTTCAGTGATTCTCAATTGGTGGTTCGACAGCTGAATGGTGAATATGAGGCTCGGGATGAAAGGATGAAAGCTTATGTCGAGCTCACAAAGAAGCTCATTTCAAATTTCGAAAGCATTTGCATCCAACAACTTGAAAGAGAACGGAACAAGCATGCAGACGCGCTAGCTTCTCTCGCGTCGGCACTGGAAACAGAATCCCGAAGAACAATTAATATCGAAACTATCCATGCCCCAAGCATAGAGCCAAGCCCGGAAATCAACGAAATTGTCGAACTCGGGCCAAGCTGGATGGACGAAATAATTGAATATCTCAAAAATGATGTCCTTCCTGAAGATCACCATCAGAAACACCGGATCAGAGTTAAATCGGCGCGATTCTGGCTCTCTCCAAAAGGCTTGCTATATAGGCGATCTTTTACCGGAGCGTATTTGAGATGCGTTCACCCGAACGAAGTAGAAGGAGTCCTGCAAGAACTGCATGATGGAAGTTGTGGAGGTCACGCCGGAGGACGCTCGCTGGCGCACCGAGCAATAACGCATGGCTACTGGTGGCCGTACATGCAAAAAGATGCCCTTAAGTACACCCGGAAATGTCCCAACTGCCAATTCTTCTCGGATAAAATCCACCGACCAGCAGGAAACCTGCATCCGTTATCAAGCCCCTGGCCCTTTGCAAAATGGGGCCTTGATTTGGTCGGACCGCTCCCCCGAGCGAGCGGCAATAGGAGATACCTCGTTGTCGCAACCGACTACTTCACAAAGTGGGTAGAGGCCGCTGCCCTAGCCTCCATCAGGGACTCGGATATCATCAGTTTCCTTTGGGAAAACATCTTCACGAGATTTGGGGTTCCCCAAGCGTTCATCTCGGATAACGGCACTCAATTTGAGAGTCGAAGAACTCAAGAGTTCTGCACACAATTCGGAACAAAGTTCTTCTACGCAAGTCCGAGTTATCCGCAATCAAACGGGCAAGCAGAGGCAACAAACAAAGTAATTGTGAAGGGAATCAAGAAAAGACTGAAGAAAGCGAAGGGGAGGTGGCCCGAGGAGCTTCATGCGGTCCTATGGGCATACAGGACGACCCCCCGCAGGTCGACGAACGAAACCCCTTTTGCGCTCGCTTTCGGGGCAGAGGCAATCATCCCGGCAGAAATGGAATACCCGACTCTAAGAACAGAAGAGCTGGGTCAGGAACAAGACGAAGAGAACATGGCGCGCGAGCTCGATTTGGCTGAAGAAAGAAGAGGCGAAACAGTGATCCGAATGGCGATCTATCAACAAGAACTCCGGAAGTATTATGAGAAAAAGATCAGCCCTCGAGAGTTTAAAGTCGGTGACCTCGTCCTCAGAAAAGTAAACTCGGGAACTCGGGACCCAAAGGAAGGAAAGCTCGGGGCAACCTGGGAAGGGCCCTATGAAGTCATCGCTGTCGGAGAGAAAGGTTCGTATGATCTAAAGCATTGTGAAGACAATAGAGACCTACCGAGATCGGTAAACGTATCCAACCTTAGAATATTCCACAAATGAAGGAAGATGTAACACGAGCCTGGTCGGCAAAACACCAGCTCGATCCAATCAATGAAGTCTTTTTGTTCAATCAAAATGTTGCCATTATTAGAAACTCCTAGTCTTGTCATGATGACGAGGACCGATCACCCTAGCCTCACCATGACAACAAGGAAGTGCATATAGAAAAACCTTAGTCTCGTCAAGGTGGTGAGGGCCGATCACCCTAGCCCCACCCGGGCGACAAAGGGATACTTGCTAAAGTCTCGGATTCCGAGCAGCAACGGCTCGCAAACACAAAATGAAAAGCGCGAAAATGAGGAAAATGTACGAAGAAAAATAAATTCTAACGCCTAGAACTTAAACACAAAATGAAAGGCCCGTCGAGCCAGAAACAAGCATACATTCATCGAAGCAGATCAATCATACGACAAAAAGCCCATCGGGCCCAAAAAGAAGCATAAATATACTCAAACCAAGCATGGAAACGAAGCCCATCGGGCCAAAAATGATCATATATTCACAAACGGGAATTTTGTACAAGTGTTTTAAGTACATGCTGAGCCCCTCGGGCAAAAAAAAAAAAAAAAAAAAAAAAAAAAAAAAAAAAAAAAAAAAATCTATGCGGGAGGAGCTGGGTGCTCGGTATTCTCGGGCACCGGATCTCGCGGGTCCTCGGCTGGATGCTCGGTTTGGTTTGCGGCTGGCTGCTCGGTGTCTTCAGGCAGATTCTGAGGCTCGGCTGCCTCGGGACCCTCGGGTAGAGTCTCCCCATCCTCGGCGTCATCCTCTTCTTCCTCGCCCTCATCATCAGAGATGGGCAATGCTACCCTCTCGAAGGGAACCTTCTCCAAATCCACCTCAGGGAAGGCCTCTTTCACCCGAGAACCGAGAGTATCCCAACCGAGCCTATAGTTTTTCTCCAGATATGGCTCCATTTTGTCGACATACTCGTCGGCAGCCTTCTCCTCTGCTTGTTTGATCAGAGCCGCCCGAGACTCGACCTCGGTCTGCCATTGATCATACCATTCATCGGCTTGCTTCTTCCAGTGAGAAGCATCACCTCGGGAATGATCAAGTTTGGACCTTAAGTCCTCGGTCAAGGCCTGAGACTTTGCGAGCTCGTCCTGGGACAACCGAGCAGCTTCCCGAATGCTCTCCAGCTCCGACTGCACTTTTGCCAGCTCCTCCCGAAGCTGGCTCCCCTCGGCCTTGAGATCCGACTTCTCGGTGGACCACTCAACCACCTCCTTCTTGTACCTGTCCTCGGTTTTGAGGAGGCGCTCGGTAAGCAGCATCGTTTGTTGAGCAGCCTGCGTTAACCGAGCAAAGTTAATAAGAAAGCAAACTCAAAATTTTTCTAAGTGTTGAAAGAGCAGAGGCTTACCAGGAGTTGGTGGATGAGGGTCTCATAGCCCAAGTCCACCGACCTATGCTTTTTATGGCTGGCCATGTCCGAGGGGAACTTCAGTAAGTTCCCGATGGAATGGTAGGTGAACTCGGGGTCGGTCAGGACCGAGAGGCTCCGATCGGTTGGGAGGGGGAACTGAGGCAAGTCCCTCATGATCTCCCGTCGACCTCGGTCTATCGTCAGGGGCTGATAGTCCGAGGATGGGAAGGGGAAATCCATCTCCACCCTCTGCCTCTTCTTGGCCTGCTCGGGGGAGTGGTCCTCAATCACAATGGCCTTCTCGGGCCTTCCCGAGGACCCCACCTCCCGATCAGTATTCGGCTCTGAAGACCGGGGGATTTCCGGAGCTGCCCTCTTCTCCGGTACTTTGGTGGTCGGTTCCTTCGGGGCAGGCTTCTCGGTCGGGGTGACCCGAGGCGCTTTCCCCTGCTGCTGCCTCCTGCGCATGGCCTCTTTGATGGGGTCAGGCCCCTTCTGCCTGCTCGGGCCTGCGCCCTTCTTTTTGGGAGCAGGGACCTTCATTGAGGTTCCTCGGTCGGCCATGTCGTCGGGCGACCACTGTTGAGGGGAATTTGAGCCCTCTCCTTCTGCTCGGCCCTGTGAACCAAGAGCAACGACTACGCTCGGTTCTTGCACGGTGGCCTTCTTCCTCTTCGCTTGGCCAAAGGTAGGGTACCCTCGGGGGACGCTTGTCGACTGGAAGCTCCGGTACCGAGGTGGGTACTTGAGAAGGACGTGGGCTGACCGACCAAACCCGTCTTCTCCTCGGTAGTGCAGTACTCTCTCGATATCTTCCTCTCTCACTTCAAGAGGAAGCTCAAAGGCAGCTTCAGCTGTAATAAAAAAAAAGAGAACAAGACATGAACCGAGAAGGAAGAAAAAGCAGAAAGAAACAAGTGACTAAAAATACCAAGTGCAAAAATAAACTTACGAGGCTCCCCGAGCTCCCGAGGGACTCTTCTCCCTTCTCTCCCGAGCAAAGGAGGTTCGAAGTCGCCATAAATAAAGACGATGTCAGATTGATACCCCTGGCTGCTATCGGGGATGTGTGTAACCAACACCCGCTCGGGGTCTCGGGATCTGAGATAGAACCCGCTCGGTGACCGAGAAAGCTGATAACAGCTGAGTATCTCCTCAACACCGAGATTGGTACCAAGGATTTTATTGAGCTCCACAACCCCGAGCACTACCTTGTACGTGTTCGGTTTCAACTGGATGGGGGCCAGGTTGATGAAGTACAAGAAATCCACTAGCAGCTCGGGGAAGGGGACCCGAACACCACCTTCGAAGAAGTTGATGTTGTGGATTGGTACTCCCCCTCGGTTGTCGGTGGAACCGATCTCTTCACCGACCTCGGCAGACCGAAATGTTATCTCGGTCCCAAAACCGAACTTCTCCCCGAAGTCCCTCTCCTTGTTCGGGCTCCCTCGAATTTGATGAGTCATCTGTTAAGTACAGAGCTCGGTAAGGATAAAATGCCCTAGGATGCATGAAGCAAATAAAAATCCTATCTTAAGGGAATTCCCGAACATCCCTAGGAAAGTTAGTTTCTCAGTTTAAAGCCTAGTCACGTCCGAGCACATATGTTGTGCTCGGTTCAAACACATTGCAGGAAACCGAGCACATGTGATGTGCTCGGTTCCGATATTTCACAAACAACCGAGCACACAATTTGGTTTTTACGAACGAATTGAAAAAGGGAGATCACAGACAAATGCATGGAGAAAAGTGAAGAACATCAAGAACAAATGAAGAACTCACCGGAAAATTCAAGCAGGGCGATTTCCGGCAGCTGTCCACGGTCGGATTTCTTCTCTCCGGCGAACTCTCTTCGGTTGGCAAGGCTCTGGCTCTGGGAGTGAAAATGGGAAAATAAGGGAGGACAAACCCTTATATACCTAGCTTCCCGAGGCTGACGTCACCCCCTCGTGATTTGTGCCCAATGGCTGCCTCGGGCATACGAAACGGCGCTTGATTGAAAGGCAGTACCACCATGTCAGAACCATCACATCCTCGGTGACCGAGTGACCGAGGACGTGATGGCTCGGGGGAAGTTGTGTGGGATATTTACGAAGAGCAAATGAAACGGCGACACGTGTATGGTCTCGGTAATAAGCTCGGTCTACCCTGTTCCATCGGGCCAGCATGTCCTCGGACCATCCGATACCTCGGTCTTGACTGCTCTCGGGTCAATGGACCCTCGGGCCTTAATGCCCTCGTTTTGTGTCAACCTCGGGCGGGTTCCCTCTCGGTCCAATAAACCCCTTTCGGGCCGCATGAGCACGCGCCCCTCACGTGCTTCGAATTTGTCTTACTCCCCAGATCCGACAGAGGAAATCAGACCGGGAGCAGAGCACGCTCCTGGAAACCGATCAGGGGAACGGCTGTCAGCGGCCAGGTCTGCAACTCCGAAAGATCCGCGATCTGGTCTGAAAACCCCTATCCAACCATGGTTAGCTCGGAACCCAAATCTGACTACGGTCAGGTCATGGCATTGGACCAATCCGAAACCTAACGCCTGCCTATAAGAAGAACACTATTCATGATGAAAAAGGGGAGGTTCCTCTAGCACAAAACCCTAGAAACTCTCTCTCTCTCTCTCTCTCTCTCTCTCTCCCTCTCTCTCTCTCAGATATTGACTTGACCGTCGGAGGGTTTTAGACCGGGAAACCCCCGGTCTCCCCTGACGATCCTTTTTGGTTTCAGGTCCCCGCTCTAGGCGACGCTTTGTTCTCCTGCTCATCGAGAAGGTTCTGCATCCTCACACGACCACGAGCCATCTAAGTCCATACAACCCGCTCGGGTCACAGCGGCGCGACGCTCCAAACCTCCGGATCACTCTTTCAAGGCGCTCCGCCGACTGTCCGGACTTTTCCCCGTACAATACATTATACCTATCTTGAGGCAAACCAATGCACTGATGGATTAGCCAAGAAAAGGGCTTAACATATTATCAAAAAGAAAAGGGCTTAACATACCAAACACCTTTGCTATTCTCTCTGAACCTCCACCTGATATATTTAATTTTATTAATGATAACGCTAGAGGGGTTATATTGTTGAAAAAATATCACATCCATATCGTATAAATATAAAATTTGATATGGTTTCATATATCAGTTTGAGTATTCTATTTAACAGTTTAAGTTTTTAGATTAAAAACATAACATGATATTAAGGTAGCATTTAATGCGCGTATGTCCATTTTTTACCATTTAGGTGGGGACTTTCCGAGTTTTAAATTATTTTAATATTTTCTCATTTTGCAAATGGGATTGAGAGAGGGATGCCCAATTCCAAATTTGTCCCCGTGCGTTACCCAATACGGTCATGTCAATCGAGCTCATAAGAGCATAAAATTTTTATTGATTAAGGTGGTGTTCAGATAAAAGAATAATGAAAACCACAAATTAGACTAGCTTTATCGTCACAAGGGGCGAGCACAAACCTTTTAGTGCAGCCTAAAGTCACAGTTTTCAACTGGCTAAGGTCGCCAAAATAGATTCTCAGTCCCACAATAACATAAATTAACCATCACACGTGCAGGTTCATTTAAAATAGCTCCAAAGTCATGAGTCCTTCCAAGCAAAACAGCATAATAACATTCAAATGATGTGAAAACACAAGTATCCCGCTCCATTGTTATGGCGCCACTCCCTTGAAGGGATCCGAATTAAACCCATTCCTCATCATTGAACGAGGTTCCAAACTATTTTTTCGTTTTTTTTTGGGTAAAATGCAAAAAACCCCCTTCTATTTATATCCATTTTGCAAGATACCCCCCTCTAAAAAAAAACTCAACAAAAAACCCCCCATATTATGCCAGGGGGGTACGCCGTTAACGGCGATGTTAAAAGTCCAATATACCCCTGTACGGAAAAAATTAAAAAATTAATATTTGATATTTATAACTGATTTTTAAAAGGTTATAAAAATTAATTTTGTTTTATATATGAAACGGTGTCGTATAAGGAACAAAAATAAAATTAAAAAATGCTCTCCATTCCTCCGGCCAATTTTCTGGTCATCATCATCGGCACCGGTGGTGTGGACGCCGGAGATGCAGCTACGCACTGGAGATGCAGCGGCACCGGCACCATCTTCACTTCACTGACATGTCTGATTTTTATCTCCAAATACCCATCCGGAGGTGCAGTGGCAACGGCGACGCCGGTGGTGTGGACGAAACCCACGCGTGGGTACCGGCGACAAGGGTGGTGTGGAGAGGGTTTTGAAGATGAAAACTAATTGTCGGTGGGGAGGGTTTGAAGCCACGCGTGGGTAACGGCGACGATGGTGGTGTGGAGGGTTAAAACTAATTGTCGGTGGGGAGGGTTTGAAGATACCCATTATTGAAAAATGCCCACTGTCGGTGGTCTTCACCGGCACCATTATATTCACTTCACCGGCACCACCATGGATGGCGAGATGAAGGATTGGCTGCAAAATAGCCACCGTCGGTTCAAATCTACAAAATAACCACTATGGTGGAGAAGACCTCCGCTGTCGCACCGTCACCGTCACCTCCTCCGCTATCGCGCCGTCACCATCATCTCCTCCGATGTCGCGCCGTTACCGTCTCACCGTCATTGTTCACCGGCGGCTCCATGGTCGATGATGTCGTCGGGAGGAGAAGATCTTTTTTCTCTCTCCTCTCTTTCACTCTCTATTCCTCTTCCTTCCTTTTTTCCTCTTTCTTTTTCTTTCCCTTTTTCTGTTTTGTTTCCTAGATTGTTGTGGTCGATCTGGTACGCCGGTGTGGCAGCCATGGCCGGTGTGGTTCGCCGGTGAAGAAGGAAGAGAAAATCACGTGATGGTCACGTGATGTCGGTTTCTTTAGAACAAAGGGCATTTTCGTCTTAAAATCAACAAATACCATCACGTGCGTGTCACGTGATGGTATTTCGTTAGTTTCTTTGACGGCAGATGGATGGTAGGGGGTAAATTGTCATTCCTGGACAATATAAGGGGTTTTTTGATGAGTTTTTTTTTAGAGGGGGGTATCTTGCAAAATGGGTATAAATAGAAGGGGGTTTTCTGCATTTTACCCTTTTTTTTTTTTTTCCCTTAATTCTTCTATTTTCTATGCTCAAAATTAACAAGCCCCAAACCCCTGCATCTTTTCTCATTGTAATCATCAAGATCTAGTAGAAATTTGTTAATACGTTCAAATCCGCACCTCCTCCCCCCCGCCCCCCCCAAAAAAAAAACATATTCTTTTAAGTCTCTCAACAGAAAAGCCAGTTCTCTCAGCTTCCAATTGTGATAGATATATCTCAAGTAAAAAAAATAAAATAAAATAAAATAAAACAAAATGTACATTCGGTATCTCTGTTTGATTATTGTTATATATAATTAGATTTACCTTATAATATATTATTGGTAATTGTATTTCTTGAACATTAAAGTATAACATTTTTAACTAATATCTTTTTTATAAATAAAACAAAAAACAAAAAACAGAATAGTCCCCATCCAACCATAATTAGTGTGGATAAATTTTCCTCCCATATACCGTGGAGGTTCCCCATTCAAAAAAAAAAAAAAAAAAACCTTTCTCGCATGAACCACAAACCAGTATAGATAAATTATACATGGCAAAATAAATTAAGAAGTGTTTGCAAGATTACACAGTAATAAAGAAAAAAAAAGGGGACAAAACATGGCAAAAAGCATTACATAATAAATTATTACCTGAAATGCATAGCTCATTTCTATCAAGAAGCACAACCTTAATTTTGTTCCTACCCAATTTTGCGTCGCAAAGCAGCCACCTTCAATGCAATCATAGGCATGCCTCCATGTCTTCTTCACCACTAAAGTTCCACAAACACCCCAAAACCCAACAGCAGATCCTGGTCCAATGCTAACATAGAACCACAACATTTTATTATCCTTTTCATCATCGCTGTCGTCTTAAGCACCGGCATCAGTAGGTGTTTGTCCATCAGATGTATCATCGCCCGGGCACTTAGTTGGAAGAGGAACACCACAGAGTGAAGGATTGCTCTCATAAATGGAGGAGTCATTGAGTGTTTGAAGCTGATTTCCTGATGGAATTCTTCCTACCAAGTCGTTATGAGACAAATTAAAGTGAACCAAGGAGGTTAGAGAAGAAATGCTTTGAGGAATCGGTCCAGAAAGATCATTGTTTGAGAGATCAAGTGTCTCCAACCATCGCAAGTTTCCAATCTTCTCTGGAATGCTCCCAGTGAGATGATTCATTGACAAATTCAAGGTGCCCAATGCAGAGAGGCTTGTTATCTGGCGAGGAATTCCTCCAATTAAGCGATTTTGTGAAAGGTCGATGCAATTAACATAGTCCAAGGTGCTGCTATATTCAAGCTCCGTTCCTTTGGCAACTATGGTCATTTCCTCAGGGTAGTTTGGGTACATATTAGTTGAATTGCCATAGACCAAAGAAGTGAAATTGCCCAAACACGTAGGAATAAACCCCGTCAAATTATTCTGCGCAAGGTCTAGGATGTGAAGAAGAGAAAGACGACACAACTGTGAAGGGACCTCTCCAAAAAATAAGTTAGACCGCAGGCGTAATATCATCAATGAAGCTAGCTTCTCGCCAATCCACGGGGGTATGTACCCTGATAAATTATTTCCTCCAAGATCAAGCCTTATCAATTCCTTGCAATTCTGCAAGGAGGAAGAGAGTTCCCCTTCAAAATGGTTGTCACTCAGTTTTAATAACATTAGTCCACGCAGGTTACCTATGGATTTTGGAATAGCACCAGAAAAACTGTAGTCAGCTAAATCCAAAAAACCCATGGAAGTTTGAGACTCATTCCAAATATCAGGGAGTTTTCCGGATAACTGATTATCTCTTACTGCAAGAGTCATCAAATACTCTAATTTAAGAATAGCCAGGGGGATGCTGCCATTGAGAAAATTCCCAGAAAGAAATAAGACTGCCAAATTTGGCATAGTTTCACCAAAATTTTTGGGGATAGGACCAGAGAACAAATTTTTGTCTAGGTGAAGATAAGTCACACTGCCAAACCAAAGTGGAAGTGGACCCTCCAAAAAATTAGAACTCAAAATAATGTATTCCGCCTCTGGAAAACTTAAAGATTGTGGTAGCTTTCCCCTGAATTGGTTATTCGATAAATCTAAGTCAGTGATTTGAGAAGACAACTTGGAGATCCAATCACCAGGTACAATGTCTGAAATCCCTGCACTTTTAAGGATTATGTATTCAAGTTCATTTTGAGATTGAAGCCATAAAGGAAATTTGGGGCCTATTTGGCAGTTTTGAAGCTGGATAGATTTGAGGCTGAAAGGGGGAATCCATGCACAGCTCATATTGAAACTTAAGTACTTCTTCAAGGTGGTATCCATCCACAGCGTTTCTAACCTTGTGAGATTTGAAAAATGGGCTTCTGTAAGAACACCTTCCCATGAATTTGAGTGGAGGAACAAAGTATCCAGCTTTGAGAGTTGTCCGATGCTTTGAGGAATGGTCCCATTCATCTGATTATAAAAGAGCCACAATTCTTGCAAGGATGACAAGTTTCCAATGGATGTTGGAATTGAAACCCAAAAAGAGTTCATTTGGAGGACAAGATATCTCAAGTTCTCAAGTCTCCCTAATGAATCAGGCAAGTTCCCTACCAGTTGGTTTTCAAATAAATCTAGTGACACCAAGCTGTTATTGGGGCAACTTGAAAAACCATCCAAAAACTCATTAATCTCTCCACTCAAATTATTTCCAGAAAGATCTAAAACCTCTAACTTGCAGAGGTTCCCCAAGAATCTTGGTATTTGACCGTCAATGTGTTTATTAAAAGACAAATCAAGGTCTTCAAGAAATATCAGGTTCACAATTTTACTAGGAATGGCACCATGAAAAGTGTTCGAGCTGAGATCAAGCTTCGTAAGGCTAGTAAGATTAAACAACCAATGGGGTAATGAAGAGTTAAATGAATTTCTTGGCATATCAAGGACCGAAAGTGAGGTGAAATAAACAAGTGGGATTGATAGTGGAATGCTTCGAAGTTTACATTCACTCAAGTGTAACTCCACCAAGGATGGAAGCATATTGACTGCATGCAGCCAATCTGCTCCTAACCTACTGAGGTTCACATGTCCCATGTTAAGGTATTTTAAAGAAGAGAGACCTGAGAGCCACTGCAGGTTTCTTGTGTGTAATTCCATTCCATGGAGGTCAAGATAACACAGGTGTGACAAGTTTCCAAGATGAGGCGGAAGCTCTCCCGAAAATGAAGCAGAAGAAAGATTGAGATATCTCAAATTATGAAGTGAACCGAGGAATTTGGGAATATGGGTTCCCCCAAAATCATTCAGACTTAGGTCCAAGTATTTCAAATATTTGAAGCCAAGTAAAGAAGGATTTATCTTACCTCCTAACTCACTTTCCATTTCATCAGGAGGATTTGTGAGGTTGAGCTTGAAGACATGCCTTGTTCTATTGTCACATGCTACTCCTCTCCAATTGCAGCAATCCTCACCAACCCATGAAGAAAGCCTATCCGAAGGATCTGTGAGGCCTTGCTTGAAGGTGAGAAGCGCTTCTCTCTCCATCTTTATGCATTTGACATTCAGATCTTTACTACACGCACAAGGTTTAATGATCTCTAGGTATGAAAACCCAAACAACCATAATAAAAGAAAGAGCATCGTGGGATGGCGAATGGGTATGAAAGTAGAATTGCTATGCATTTTGCTTTTGCGGAACCTCAACATTGAAGGCTCTGTATATTTGAATGGAATGCAGAAGTTCCTTTGTATCACAAGCTATATATTTACAAGTTGAGTGATGGTGACAGTCAAAGGCGGAGCTGTGTAGCGGGCTACACTGGGCTACAGCCCAGGTAGCCCACCCAAATTTTTTTTTGGGAACGGCTATTGCAATCTCTCATTCCTATAAGCCCACCCCCTGTCCTTTAAGTTTTTAAGGTTTTATGCAAAATATAAAAAGTTTTTATGAAAACCGGCTATAATGTCCACTAGAAAACATCATTTTGAACAACTTTGCAGAAGTAAGTTTTTCCAAAATCTATCGTTTAAATATACTTTTTAACCATTTATAGCCTTTATTTCATTTTTTGCCAAAAAATCTACCTAAACGATAAATTTTGGAAAAACTTTCTTCTGCAAAATTGTTCAAAATGATGTTTTCTAGTGGACATCATGGCCGATTTTCATAAAAACTTTTTATATTTTGCATAAAACCTTAAAAACCTAAAGGATGGGGGGTGGGCTTATAGGAATGGGGGGTTGCAATAGCCGTTCCCTTTTTTTTTTCACTTGCCCAATTTCGTTGGACTTCAAGTTTAGCCCAGGTCAAATAAAGATAAAAATCAGCCCAAAAACTAAGGTAGCCCAGACTAAAGCAACCCAAAATTAAAACAAAGAAAGGAAATGAGAGAAGTGGATAACAGCAGGCTGGTTAGCCCGCCTACCACATGGGGTGCTCTGTGCTCATCTCTCTGGTCTAGAGTTCTCTCAATCCAAACAAAAGACTTATACCCAAAAAATCCAAACAAAAGACAAGAGGTAAAAGAAAAAACAAGGAGGAAAAAGCTGAATAATCCCTCTTTTTTTTTTTTTTTTTTTGGGGGGGTTCTCTCCCCCCTTTCACTCTACATGCTTATGCACTACTAATCCTTAGACCATGAGAGTTGAGACCGGCAAATACGGTAAGGTTGTGACAATCTTCAACTATGTTAAGAATAATTCAATTTTTTTTTTTCCTAGTATTTTTTGCTAGGGAAAAACTAGGAAACAAAAAATAAGAAAACAATGAACAAGAAGAATGTCTAAATGTATTATCGATCACAAGAATAAATTTTTTTTCCTTTTGCATTGATCAGATTTTTTATTTTATTTTTTTATTTGGGTTTTCTTGTATTTTTTTTGTTTAACAGAAGGTTTTTTTTTTTTTTTTTTTTTTTGGTTTATACTACATGCCCATATTCTTTTTTTTTTTTTTTTTTTTTTGGAAATTACATACACATGTTCTTATATTTTATGCACTTTATATATATATATATCTGTACGTGTGTTTCTTAGTTTTTTATCCAGCCCAGGTCAATTTTAAATCCTGGCTCCGCTCTTAGTGACAGTACTTGTCTCATATTTTATTTTTTTATTTTTTTTTTTTTTTTCCAAACAGTGCTTGTCTCTTTACCAACAAGAAGAGGGACCTCACTCATCCTTTGCCTCTCATATTTTCCCACACTGATCCCAAAATAACCTATGGAGAATTTATCATATATATGCATTTTGTACCCGTGGAGGAGATATTTTGAACAATAATGGTCAATATTTTTTAACAAAAGGAAAAAGGTCAATATTTATTTACATTTGTTAAATGAAAGGAAAATGAGCACTTAACAGGGCGCGTGTAGACCAATTGCCACCTGGTACAATAGGTTTACGTTGGGAATGCCAATATATCTATCTATACTACCTATAAAAAGATGAATGTAAAAAAAACTTTTGATTGACTAATATACCCTTATTTTAATTTTTAAATACACAACTACCCACCCTTCTGCATATATAGGAAATATAGTAATATGGAAACTATAATTCTAAAACACATACCTTAATATATTCTAAAACACATATCTTAATATATAAAACACAAATAGGAATTCAAAGGAAACCCTAAATCAAATACTCTATTTAATATTATACATATCTATACTACCTATAAAAAGATGAATGTGAGAAAAACTTTTGATTGACTAATATACCCTTATTTTAATTTTTAAATACACAACTACCCACCCTTCTGCATATATAGGAAATATAACAATATGGAAACTATAATTCTAAAACACATACCTTAATATAGGTTGCTTTTAACAATTCCAATGCATCATTATTCCATATTAATTAATACCTTTTCATTTCTATTTCCATACTTTACCCCATTTTAACCCATGTGAACGTCCCAGTTCTCGATCAGTTGCTTCATCTATTTTATTTCAATAATTCTATTAACGCGGCTGGTGGTGATGTTTTTTTTTAGACATTTTAATAGAGATTCATACATGTGCATGTGCTTTGAAAATAAATGTAAGGATCTGTCGCTTGCTTCCAATAGGTTTTTTTTTTTTTTTTTTTTGAGCGAATCTCGCCAATAGGATTCATGTACGAGGGAATAAAGTTTTATTGAATCGAGTTTAGTTGAGTTTTCAATATCTTCATTGTGATTTAGAGAAAATTTGAAGCATAAGGTAAGTGATTTTTTTCTTCTTTTTTGAGTGTCTAAGTGATTTTCTGTTGATTTATTTATGTAATTATGAATGCACCATGAACTTAAGTGCACTATCTCTTTTTGATACAAAAAAAAAAAAAAAGTTTCAATTTTTTTGAGAGTTTTGAGTCTTGATTATTTGTTGTAGGTTATATTATTAATTCTAGCTACACCACAAACTGATTGAAATGATCGATATATAGGAAAAAAAATTTATCAATATAAAGTCAAAGATTACATAACATTCACCCAACCACGCATATAAATATATTTGAACTAAAAAACACATAAGCGTTCTATATATACTTAGAAATCTGAATAACTTAAATTTAAATATGATAGAACAAAAGTTATTAGAACAAGGTTACTTATTTTATACAAGTTACACATCCTATTGATTTAGAGACCTAATAATAATATACAACCAATCAACCATACGTCTCCCTTCTCCCTTCTACCCATATGTTTCTCCTCTTTTCTCTATGCTTCTCTTCTTTTCTCCTTTTATTATACATTTAGTCTTAATTTACATTCTCCGCATATTATCCAATGGATCTCATAAATAATCAACGATGGTGATTCTTGGCATCTCTCCCCACCCCCCCTCTTCTTTGTAGGCAGCATTCAAAACTATGAGCAAGTTTTGAGAACTACCCTTATTTTTTGTGGTTGTCTTTTATAATATTTATTATTTATTATATAGGGGTTTTTCTTTTCTGTTTCTTGACTTTGTATTGGGTGGGCTTAGGTATAGATAGTTAGCATTCAAAATTTTAGAATTAAATACTAGCGTGTTTAATTTTATAATGCTTAGTGAGTAACCATCAACCTGTGCATCAGATTGATATTAATTCTTTTCTCTTCTCTCTTATAAATTGAGTATTTAATCTTTCTCTTTTTCTCTCTTTGCTGACTCAAAAACCCATCATAAAAAGGTACCAATTTTTTTTCTTTTCTAAATTCTTCGTTTTGATATGCTCAATATATGTCTGTAATATAATCTTGGAGATTAAAACTCCCATTCGTAAGAGATTAATTTGCTTTATTTTTTGTACGTTACAATTTTTATATTTTATATAATATTTTAGGTTTTTTTTTTTAAAGTGATTTGTTGAACAAAATATGTTTGTAAGAAATTGTTATTGTTATGGTTATAAGTTATTGTTCCCTATAAATTTCACTATTTTTTTTTTTTATATATCATTTATAGGATCAATTATAGTCAATAATTTTGTTTCTTGAAATCTGTTATAGTATACCAGTTGTATAGTGGTTTTTTATCTTCCAGATCAATGAATTATAAGTGCATCTTGATTTTTATCATTCTCTTAATTCAGTGATAATGGGCGTGCTTAAAATTGGATGACCAAAAGTGCATACAAATTTTAATATGGTGGCCGGTTATTTATTTATTTATTATTTTCTCCATATTCTTAGAAAACTTCATTATCTTAACAAGGGTTTTTCAAGTCTTTGTGTTATATCTTATGATATATATAGACACATGTAACATTATGCAAGTTTATGAATCTCCTTATAGTTGTATAGCCATCTTTCAAACCTCTTTTTTTTTCTTTTTCTTTTTTTTTTTTTTTTTGCTTAAGTTCATTTGGATGTTAGTTTCAATATTGCATCTTGATCTTATTGGAATGAGAAATAAGAAAAATTAAAATAAATATTATTCTATCCAAATTGGAAAAGAAAAAAAATTTGTTACGTAAGTGAAAAAAATCACAATTTACAAATTTGAGTTACAGTGGGAGAAAGATAAAAGGTAATGTGTGGAAACTAGAATTTCAGGAATTCTATCTAGAAGAAAATTGTTACATGATAAAGTTTGGTAGTTATATGAATTAGAGTTGTATTGGGAGATGAACAATGAGTGAGTATAGAAATTTAAATTTGATTTAAAAATTATTTTTTATAATGCAAATATTATCACGTGCAACGCACGTGTGCATCAACTAGTAATCCTAAAATACGTTGACTTTGTATCTCCCTCTTTCTCTCATTCTCTAGCAAACGAGAATGGCCTATTAGAGGTACACCTACTTCTTAGCGCAGTCACAAACCAAATATCCACATCATGGAGACGATACATGGAGACGATACAGGATCTCAAAGAGCTGTTGCGTGAGTGTTTTATACTTTTATTATATATTTCTTGAAATTTTGTGAGAATTCATACAATGCTGAATTTGTTTGTGATTGGGGGTGGTTGTTTTCGAGGATTTTGGGTAGACTAGGAAAACCCTTGAATGTGTTTTGATTATAAAGTGGAAATTGTTAGAATGGGTCATATATGTATATGATAATTATTATTATTATTATTTTGCTTGAATTTGGTTGTTGATGGGAAGGAGGGGGAAAAAGAAAAAGGAAAAAAATAAAAGAAATGAGGAAAAAAATAAAATGAAAATCTCGGTCTCCACTCTCTTTTCAATATTTAAGTGAACAACAAAAAAAAAATGTAGATGATGATACCATATAAAAATAAAATTGAGAAATTTTTTTAAGAAAAAGTAAGAAAAACTATATTATGAGGGATCAATTTCACTTATTAAAAAAATAAATTAAATAATATTTAAAAGCATCAAAAATATAAAATATAGAAAATAAAAATAAAATAATTATGTTTGCTATTTCCCTTTTGAATGCACATCTCAAATTGAAGTAGCAAATTGCCACAGCCTACGTAAGGTAGCAAAAGACAGATTTGCTACTTTTTTCTCTTTTTTTTTTGCTACCTCCCTCAAAAATGCTCTTGTATCACATATTAAATTATATATATCTATACTACCTATAAAAGTTTATACTTTAAAAACACTTTTGATTGACCATTAGATCATTATTTTAAATTTTAAATATTTATTTGCCTCCCATATTTAACCAATTAAGAATGTTTTATATTTAACCAATTAAAAATGTTTATTTTCTAGCAAAAAAGAAGGAAAAAAGATAACACAATTTATGTTCACTTCATAAATTCTACACAGCCTTCATTACTATGCATGTGTTCTAGCTAACTTCTTATTCCTTCCAGAACTCCTAACAATTGAAGGAATTTTGACCTATTGTGTTGAGCGTTTATTCTAATAAGTTAAATTAACATAAAAGTAACAAATAATTAGATTTTCATGTTCAATATATATATATATATATATATATATATATATATATATTTATAATTTATAAATTTTTTTATTTAAATAATATTCATGTGCAACGCACGTATGCCCATATCTAGTAAATATAAAATACGAAATAATGCTATATTATCCATCTCATTTGTCCAAATTTTCTTATCTCATACATATGATAAAAACTATATTAATCAATTAAAATTTTTATTAATAAATGATTATATATTACGTTACCGATGATATATGTCGGACAAATAAATTTGAATAAGAATTAATTTAGATTGTTGAACATTTCCTTGTATAATAAAAGATTGTTAATGCCTAATTGATGTGATGTTTCTAGCATCCCTTGTGCGTTTCAAATCAAGAGCATAGTCAGAGATTCCTTATAATACATTCAATAGTGCAATAAAGTTCGATGTGACCAGATTGAGTTGTGGCAGACAGAATGGGGTAGAGGAAGGCAATTAGTGACAAAATTCCACGAAATTAAACCAACGAGTTCATTGCATTGGAAATTTCAAGCCGTGTGAAGGATGGCATTTTGGGTTTCTGCAAACTGATTGATTGATTGATTGATATATGATGTACCGATGCGAAGTAGACCACAGGAGGGTCGGAAAGTAACATTTAGTCACCTTTGAAAAGTAGAGACACTCGTTTCCGCGTTTAATATCACCATTCAATGTATCTTTAGAAGGGGTTTGGAAAATTTGTGCCATGGCATTGAATGCACCCAATATCATTCGCTTTCAATTCGGCAAAGCGGTGAAAGTGGGTGGGAAAGTCTGTGGTTTTAGTCAAGGGCACGTTAGACCAATTACGTAAGCATTACAGTGCTCAGCGTTTAATCCATCACCATTCAATGTATCTTTAGAAGAGGTTTGGAAAATTTGTGCCATGGCATTATGCACCCAATATCATTCACTTTCAATTCGGCAAAGCGGTGGAAATGGGTGGGAAAGTATGTGGTTTTAGTCAAGGGCACATTAGACCAATTACGTAAGCATTACAGTGCTCAAAGAAAACTTCCATGCAATTATGATATGGTCCGATAAGTGTCACAAGTCAATAAGAACCCCACAATCTATTTTGCTTGGTCTCTATTGGTTTGTGATATCACCTGACCGTGTCACAGTTATATGAAAGACTCACTCCAGTGTTTGAGTTAAAAAGAGTCCGGTTAGTTGGAAGATCCGTCATTGCTATCGTCATGCAAAAACATATAGATATTCAGATATCTTCATGCTAAAACAAATAAATACGTAGATATATATATCCAAACGTGTGGCCTAATGTTCTTTCGAAAATACTTGTCAATTTGTCCATCATTACTTTTGCCATAATAGATTATTATGAAAACAATAGACAAAACAATTTGATTTCCAATGCATATTCAATTATTCTTGATTTGTGTTTTTAGGATTGTGAAAAGAATTAACTACTAAATCTTTTCCTTTTTTTGGCCGGGTAATTGTTCGATGTTAGCTGGTGATCACGAAGAACGATTTTGAATACAAGGCTTTCCTACCGCGCCAATAGGCTTTCAAAACTATTCATAACAATTTATAAGGTCACAATAGGCATTTTAGTAAATTTATCTGAGAGAAAAAAGCAAAAAGATTAATACTCTTCCTAACCCACAAATTTTATCTGATCAGTCAGGATGGGTGTGTGTCCCACAAATTTTTAACTTTTGCCATTGCAGCGAAGGATAAAATGACTAAACCTGGAGACTATCGTTTTCTTTGATGTTGAGCTTTAATTGTCTTGAGTGTAAATTGCTTGGAGCATCACATGGGTGATTGACCCCAAGTTAAGAAAGGTGGGTCACTGGTGCAAAAATACCTCTACCAGATCAAAATTTGGTACGCGCATGGAATTTGGACCCACCATTTCGATAAGGCAGGACCACACTCATAATTTACCAAGGAGCTAGAAAGTTTATGGAACACGGTATTTCCCATTAGAAAAACTTGTATATATCACCATAATTCCACACCTTCAAGTTACTAATAACAAAACAGTAAAAATACATGCACCAAATATTTGTATCGTTTTATAAAAATTTGGTAAGCAATAAAAATTGCACCCATGACTTTGATACAATAGTCGTTTATCAAATAAAAAGAAAATTTTGGAACATGATATCCGTTCAACGAAAAATTTGATAAAAACATTGTAAAGGGGTTTATGCATCAATAACACACGTTTAGATAATAAAATTATTTCTAAGAATTTTCAAAAAATAATTCTGTAAATCAGATGGTCTAAATTTTAAAATCAACTTTCCATACAGTTTAACAATGAGAATTTCTTAAAAGAACCAGGAAAAAAAACAAAAAAAAATTCAACTCCTTACGTACTTGTTGCAAGTTGAAGGGTTTTTCACGAGTTGAACTTCAATTCCAAAACCCGAAATAAGTCTGAAGCAAGCCTTAGGGTTTGGATATTGCAATCCCTTCAAGTGATCTCCCCACCCCATTAATTGTTTTTTTATTTTTTAAGGTTTAAGAAAAATATTAAAATTTTTTGTGAAAAATGACCACCTAACCCACGAAATTTTCGCCCAACTAATTCAACTTAAATCTAAATCGCCATAAGATTATCACCCACACTAAACTAGCTTGATTAGTTTTCTTACTTTAACTGTTGTTTGTACGTGAGTTTTGGTTGGTTAGGAACATGGGAAAATAATCCTTATCCCTTTGAGCATCCTAGGGCTATTGACTCGAAGTCAAGATGGTTGATTCAATGATGGACGTGTGTCCCACAAATTTTTAACTTTTACCATTGCAGCGAAGGATAAAATGACTAAACCTGGAGACTATCGTTTCCTTTGATGTTGAGCTTTAATTGTCTTGAGTGTAAATTGCTTGGAGCATCACATGGGTGATTGACCCCAAGTCAAGATAGGTGAGTCACTGGTGCAGAAATACCTCTAACAAATCAAAATTTGGTACGCGTATGAATTTGCACCCACCATTTCGATAAGGCAGGACCACACTCATTTATCAAGTGGTACCAAATGAGGTGGCTCATGAAACTGACCGGGTCACTCTGATGCCACTGTCACAGGTTAACATGTACAGGGCAATCCTACGAAGAGACAATTTGGCTCACGAATGTTGAACCAAAGGGTTACACCCTACGTACCCAGCAGATGTGTGATACAAAATGGAGTTGATTTTGATTAATTCAAACCCAGTTAATTATAAACTGATTGCTTTTGGGTTAGGAAGAGTGTTGTCCTGTTTTTCTTTTCCTCCTCAAAAGTCGTTTACAAAAATGCCTATTGTGACCTTATAATGATATACGAAAAGTTAGATTTGATAACACATTTGAAGAGGCCTTAGCCTACCTTTTTTTTTTTTTTTCTTCTTTCTTTTTAAAATAGGGGAAATAAAAAAGCCACAATATCACAGATCGGCATGACTACTAATGTGATACAAATACCTTATATTCAAAACTCGTCTTCATACTTACCCACTAAAATTTAACCGGCCATTATCCAAAACGAAAAAATAAAAAATAAAAAAGAGATTTAGTAGCAAATTTTCTTCATTGATGGCTCATGGAAATATATTAGGCAACAATTGGTACCCAATTTCCCTTAAAGTTGACTGAACATACTTCAAGCCGGCGGCTACTAGAAGGCTCCCTCACTTTTAAATGGCTCGTCTTCTACACACCCCTTAGTGGGTTGTTGGGTGTTCAAGTGCCTCAAAAAGACATTGGACAAAGTAAATGATATTGGGTGCATTAACCTTTTCACGAGTTACATTCCCTCCTCACTGCAACAGTTCATCATTAACGCAATGGCACAAATTTTCCAAACCTCCGCCAATCCTGTAAGATCCATTCCAAATGGTGGGGGTTTAAACGAAAAAATTGAGTGTCATTACCCTTCAATA
Source organism: Liquidambar formosana (assembly GCA_039720395.1). NCBI lineage: Eukaryota > Viridiplantae > Streptophyta > Magnoliopsida > Saxifragales > Altingiaceae > Liquidambar > Liquidambar formosana. The sequence continues at coordinate 53,383,256 of CM077820.1, read as the reverse complement.
AGTGGCAATCAATTTTCACTGTCGTCTACTTTGAGTTGACTCGTCATATATCAATCAATGGATGGATTGATAGGTACCCAAAAGGCCAACCTCCACAAGTTGGAACTTGGAAGACCAATGGGGCGGGGTAGGCTAGAAATATCCAATGCAATGGACTTTAGAGAAGGGTACAGATCCATAAATATTTATGTTTCTACAATTTGTCAAAATTGGTTTGCTTGTTGCAATCAAAATGTATATGACCCATTCTCTCAAGTTATTTGGAGATGTAGCAAAATGTGAGTGGCATGGGGTCAAGACGAGGTTTCTCCTACCATGAGGAAAGTGCTGTCCATTCATAAATATCACATGCACTCAACTTCTATACGTATAGCCTGGGTTTCAAAGTTGCCTCTGCATTCCATTCAAATTCACAGACCCTTCTGATAGCCACATTAATCAATTGGGTAGGGGTATCACTTTGGAAATTGGGATCAAGATCCTCAGGCGGTAGCCTCTTACATGACAAGTTCGACCCCTTTAAAATAGTCTAAGCTTGTGATAGTGGCATAATAGCGGGTCCACTGCATTACAGTCCAATATGGTCTAAGCCCGTGACATCCAGGTCCCTAAACATTCAATTTGAACCTGTTTACTTGTTAAAAAAAAAAAAAAAGAAAAAAAAAAAGAAAGAGAACCTGATTACTTCATGAAAACTTAATTTAAATACTGCTAGCTCTAGGGGGCCCCTCCTCCCTAGCGCAAAAGAAGAAAAAAAAAAAAAAAATCACCTCACTTTTTTTCTTCTATAATAGAGTGTTTAGAGTTTCTGCCTGATTAATTCGATTTAAATTAGAAACACCATAAGATTACCACCCACTCTAGATTAGTTTGATTAATGAGGGTCGTGTGTCTCATAAATTTTTGACTTTTGCCATCCAAAGATAAATGACTAAAGAGACTATCATTTTCTTTGATATTTAGCTTTAATTGTCTTGAATGTTAATGCTTGGAGCATCATATATGGGTGATTGACCCAAGTCAATATAGCTGAGTCATGATCCAAAAATATTTCTACCAGTTCATAATTTGGTGCGTTTGGTCCAGTTTGGAATTTACACCATACCCACCACATCGATATGGTAGCTAGGACCACACTCATTTATCAAAGAAAAAAACACTCTGGAACATGGTACGTATTCCCTCATTAGAAAAACTTGTATATCATCGTAATATCACGTTACCATATGCATGCTGACATGGTATCATAAATTAATAATAAAGTAATAAAAATATATGCGCCAAATATTTCTATCATTTCATTAAAATTTGGTGAGCATTTAAAATTAACCTGAACAGTCAACTTAAACCTAGGTTTTTTGTTTTTTTTATTTTATTTTGTATAAGAGAAAATGTCAACACTAACGTGAAGTGAATCTACGATATACTTCATGCGAACTTGATATAAATATTACTAGTTCTAGGTCCCCCTCCTCCCTAACAAAAATCAAAATCAAAATAAATAACAGATAAAAAAACACCCTACCTCACCCTTTTTCGATGAAGTATGAAGAGCTTTGACCCGACTAATTCAACTTGAACTTGAAACACCAAAAGATTACCACCCATTCTAGATTAGTTTGATTAATTTTCTTTCTTTTAACTGTTTGTATTTTGGTTGGTTAAGAACATACATACGCAAAAGAATCTTTATCACCTTTGAGCACCTTAAGAATTATTGACTCCAAGCCAAGATGGTTGAGTCAATGATAGACATATATGTCACCGAACTAATAAAAAAATAATATTAGAGAACATATACGTCAAATATTTCTATCATTTCAGAAATTTGGTATTTGAAAGTTTTGAAACATGATTTCCTCTCAATGAAAAACTCGCATGTGCATCACCGTACGTAATACCATGTTACAAACTAATAAAAATATAGTAAAGGAACCTCACTCATATTTTGCGAGATCAATCTCAAAATAACTACGGAGAATTGATGGTGTACATGGATTCCATGATCATACACGTGGAGGAGATATTCTGAAGAATGATGGTCCACTTTATAATGGTCAATATTTTCAAAGAGAAGAAAAAAGTCAATATTTATTTATATTTGTGAAATGAAAGGAAAATGAACTCTTGGTGGGGCGTAGACCAATTCGCACTTGGTATGGTAGGTTTAATCCTGGGAATGGCAATATATAGTACAGAGTAATGTTATAGTCATTTGTCTAAATTTTTCTACCTAACCCGGTGCGGTAACAACTACATTAGCCAATTAAAATTTTTATTAATAAATAATTGTATGCCACATCAACGGTGATATAAGTCCGGCAAATAGATTTGGATAAAAATTTGAACTTTTTAACTTTTTCCCAAATATATTTGAATCTTTTTGAAATAATGCCAGTTTGGCAGCTCCAGATTTCATATCTCCAAATCCTACAAATAAAATTGTAGAGGAAATGAAGTCTGGGGAGCACTCCTCATATTTGGGTGTTCCTACTAAAAAAGGAAAATGCTAATTGAAGTTCTCGGTTTTCTTCATCCACTTCGTACGTTGTTGTCGGACGATATGCCAATATCAATCAAGATTGGAATTAATAGACCAAAAAAAAAAAAAAAAAAGAAGAAGAAGAAGAAGAATACCTTTTACTTTGAAAAATTGGATTGCAGATCATCCGGTGAATGAATTCTGTGGATTTAACACCGATCGATGCTCCACTTTTTGAGTAAAAAAAATGAAATTATGATAATGAAAAGGCGCGCTAGTGATATTTCTAGCATTCCTTGTGCGTTTCAAAGCAAAACTATAAACTGATTGATTGATTGATATATGATGAACGTATTCCAGACATTTTGATTGGCAACAGGCAAAATCCACTTCTGACAAATTGTAGAAACAAAAATCTTTATGGATCGGTTCCCTTCTCTAAAGTTCATTGCATTGGAAATTTTAAGCCCTCCCCGCCCCACCAGTCTTCCAACTTAACTTCTGGATGATGGCATTTTGGGCATCTATTAATTGATTAATTGATTGATTGATATACTATGAACCAATGCAAAGTAGACCATAGGAGGCTACTAGGAAAGTAACACTGTACTTAGTCATCTTTGAAAAGTATATACATACATTTTGTCTATTGAGATTATTTTGGTAATTTCAGTAATAACTTTTGATTCTTAAATTTGAGTTGTCCAAAAACTATTTTAAGGGTCCATTTCACCTCGACATCGTACTTACTTTTATCAACTCAACACTAAATCCTCTCGCCTTTAATAGAGGTTTAGAAAATTTGGGCCATTGCATTAAACTGTTGTGAGAAGAGTATGCAACTTGTTAGAAAGATAATGCACCCAATATCATTCACTTTCAATTCGGCAAAGTTGTGGAAATGGGGTGGGCAAGTTTGTGCTTTTAGTTAGGGATGTGCACGGTTCGGTTCGGTCGGTATTTAGAGGTATTTTTCTGCCGAACCAAACTGATCGGTTTTTCCAAAATCATAACCAGCACTGACTGCCAAGTGAGAAATACCGATCGATTTGGTTTGTCTTTTAGGTGGTTCGGTTCGATCGGTTTTGGTTTTTAAAATCATATATATATATATATATATATATATATATATATATATAATAAAGGTTTAACATCAAATAAATATTGAAAAATAAAACCCTAATTATTGGGAAAAAAAAATGAAGAATTCTTCAACTATGTCCCAATTGCACAACAGATTACTCTCAAATGTGATGGGGGAGAAATCTTTACTAACTTGAAACATGAAGCCATGCCCAATTGCCCCAGTTGCCCCAGTTGCACCACCACCATCCAACCCATTTCAAATTGCAGCCATGGCGGTGACAGAGGGAAGAAAGAAGAGTGGGAGTAAGTAGCAAGCAGTAGTAGGGCATTGGGGTTAGGGGAGGAGGAGGCGATGGAGGGAAGAGGGAGACGAGCAACAGCAGCAACGGAGGGAAGACGAAGACGAGCAGCAGCAATAGCAGCAACGACGAAGGGAGCAAGGAGAGGAGTAGCGGTAGCGGCAACCGGAGAGGAGTAGCGATAGTGGCAGCAGGAAAGGAATAGCGATAGCGGCAGCGGGAGAAGAGCAGCGGCAAAGGCAGCAAGAGAAGAGCAGCGGCAGCGGCAGTGGGAGAGAAGCAGCTAGAGAAGAGCAGCGGCAACGGCAACGGCAACGGCAACGGCAGTAGCAAAGGTAAAGGGAGAAGAGGTGACATTGATGGAGGAGAGAGGGATGATTGGATGAGGGTGTGGTTCGAGAGAGAAGCAAATGTGAAAATGATTTGGGTGTAGGTTTTTTCTATGTATACCCTCACAGACGGCACCATTTTAGGTGTAATTGAAAAAACCATTTGAAAACCAATTGGAAATCGGTTCGGTTTGATCGGTTTCAGTATAAAAATGTGATGAACCGTGGACCGAACCGAAACTAAAAATTTATGGGAAAAAAAAAAAACCGCACCGACAGAAGTGCTTAGGAAAACCGGTTGAAACCTTCCGGTTCGGGCCGGTTTTTTAGTTTACTCGGTTTTATGCACACCCCTACTTTTAGTTATTGGCATCTCAGCCCAATTTAGTGAACATTACAATGTCAAGTTTAATTGAGTTAAGAAGTGTCCAGTTAGAAGGACGTACGGTCTCTCATTGCTACCATCTTGCTAAAACATATGGACACTCATACACATGTCCAAACGTGTGGTCTAATAATTTTTTGAAAACACTTATCAGTGTGTCCGTCACTACTTTTCCCATAATAGATTATTATGAAAACAATAGACAAAACAATTTGATCACCCATGGATATTCAATTATTCTTGATTTGTGTTTTTAGGTTAGTGAAAAAAATTAGCTACTAAATCCATTATTTTATTTTTTTGGTCGGGTAATGATTAGATACTTAGATCTTAGCTGGTGATCATTAATTAAGACAATTAGTTTTGAATACAAGGCTTTTATACTACGCCAATAGGCTTTCAAAACTGTTCATCTTAAAGTCACAATAGGCATTTTAGTATACATTTTTTTTAAAAAAGGTAAAAACTGCAAAAAGGTAAATACTCTTCCTAACCCAACCACAACCACTTTATAATCAATTGGGTTTGGGACTTCGGGTTAATCAAAATTAGCTCCATTTCACATCCCACATGGCCACATAGATCGATTGGGTAGGGGTATCATTTGGGAATTGGGATCAAAATCCTCGGGTGGTAGCCTCTTATTCCTTCCGTCTTATTAAGATAGGCTATATTTGTAACTTTTTTTGTCCCAAAATGTTTGTTCACTTTGAAAAGTCAAATCAATATTTTTTTAAGTTTCCTACAATACCCTTTGTTATTTCAATGATAACTTTTAACATAAAACCCAATACAAAAAAATTGAGGGTATTTTTAGAAAAAAAAGTTTAATTAATATAAGGCAATGCAATGATTATCTTTTTTTAAATTCTGTGATTTGTCAAACCTGACCTACCTTCATAAAACGGAAAGAATACATGACAAGTTCGACCCATTTAAAATAGCGGGTGCAGTGCATTACAGTCCAATATGGTCTAAGCCCGTGACATCCAGGTCCCTAAACATTCAACTTGAACCTGGGTACTTCATGAAAACTTAATTTAAATACTGCCCCTAGCTCTAGGGGCCCTCCTCCCTCGCGCACACACAAAAAAAACAAAAGTAAAAAAAAAAAAAGGGGAATTACCGATTGAGTTTATCATTTGGTGGTATTGCCTCCGAAGGAATGGCTCAGAATTCTAAGATTGGTAATGACCATTCAGGAACGGGTTAACCAGAGGTGAGGGTGTGGTTAGTTTTTATTTTCTCATTTTATTTTCCATTTTACCCTTCTGCACTAAAGCAAGCACAACGCCATCCTCTCTCGCTCTCTCTCTCTCTTATCCCCTTCTGCACAATACAGCATCCGTCCAATCTCTCTCTCATCTCCCCAGCACCCGTCCAATCTGTGTGTCTCTCTCTCATCTCTGTCAGTCTTCATATGCACAACACACTCTCTCTCTCTCTCTCTTTATCTTCCCTTCAAGCTCCCGCTCAAGGAAACTTAACAGACATCTCACGGCGACCTCCCTCATACATCCAAACGACAGCCTCCTCCCTCACCGGCGGCAAAAAACAGCGGCAAGGAATGTGATGACCTGAATTTTATATATATATGTCACGTACTGTATATTTACATATGTGTGTGCAATTTTATTTTCTTTAATTATATTTGAAAAGGATGACCCTACTTTATGTTTTTGGGGCCAAGGAACACCATGGTAGTGTCAAATTTCAGAGAAAATGACCGTAGGTTGAAGTTTTAGAAATTTCAGAATTTTGGATCATAAAAACCCAAAAATTTAGGATTAAAAACGAATATGATTTTATAGGATTTTGAATGAACAATTTATATACGCACGTAGTACTCCGCGTGAGCTTCCATTCGACACTTGAATGATTGAAAACCGTTAAGAAACGAGGGAGATATTAATCATCGAAGTTGGCCCGTTGAACACACGGTGTAACCGGGTTACACAATGCAACCCGCGGGAGGTTGGAGGAGACCCATAGGACTATGATCCTGTGTGGGTGCATCCGTATACCTTACCGTGTTTTCATGCATTTAAAAGCCATACGATAATCATATGAACCCCAAATTTGACCGTTGGACTAATCTTGGCGGGCCCTACCATGTGGGACCCTTGGTTGACCATTTTGATTAAGTTTGACTATAGTTTGACTTTTTGTCTAATTTAATATTTATTAAAATTCTAGAAAATACTAGAAAATTCCAAAAATTACAGAAAATTCTCAAAAATTATGAAAAATTCCCAAAAATTATAAAGACTGTTTTAAAAATTATTTCGATCATTTTGGGACCATAGTTCACTATCAGAAGGCCAATAGTAACTTTTTAGTATGTTATATTTACTTTGAAATTTACCTAAATATTACTTATGCATAATTATCAGATTTTATTGGTCCTCGGGAGGACCCTAGGGAGCATTAACGTTGCATTCGCATTGTCAGTATCTATCACGTGAATTTAGGTTAGTATTGCTCGCGATTGAGGTAAGCAATATGGCTTCTTTACACTTAATATAATGTTATTTTATAAATGTGATTTAAAATACCTTAATTATGTTGTTGGATTTTCCCAGTGCAATGAGTCCAATATCATCCACCCATTCTGATTTTTTTTTTTTATTTAAAAACTTTAGAGTCTTTCTACATGGGGCTATCAACATATATATATATATATATATATATATATTAATATGAGAAACCCCTTATGGGTAAACCCTGAACCCATGCAAGAATAGTTAACAATAACTAACTACAATTTTAGGCTACTGAAATGATCTTTGGGGTAGTAAAATTTATTTGAAAAAATAATAAATAATTTTACGATGTTTTAAGGGTATAAACATGTTCTAATGAATTAGTAATTTATTTGGAAAAAAAAAATTACAAATGAAAATATAGAACCCATGTGTTTTGACTTTAGTGTGTACATTTTAAGTAACCAATGCGTACATATTTCAAGTTCATTACGTACATATTATATCCTCGTTTGGTACACTTGGGGTCGGGAGCACGTATGTGATTTTTTTACACATTTTAGGGTACTGAAATGATCTTTGGGACAGTAAAATTTATTTGAAAGAACAATAAACAATGTTACGATGTGTTAAGGGTATAAACATGTTATAATGAATTAGCAATTTATTTGAAAAAAAAAATTACAGATGAAAAGATAGAATGCATATGTTTTGACTTCAGTGCGTACATTTTAAGTAACCAATGCGTACATGTTTCAAGTTCATTGCGTACATATTATATCCTCGTTTAGTACAATTGGGGCCAGGACCACGTTTGGGATTTTTTTACACATTTTAGGGTACTAAAATGATCTTTGGGGGGTAAAATTTATTTTAAAGAATAATAAATAATGTTACGATGTGTTAAGGGTATAAGTATGTTATAATGAATTAGTAATTTATTTGAAAAAAAAAATTACAAATCAAAAGATAGAACGCATATATTTTGATTTGAATGTGTACATTTTAAGTAACCAATGCGTACATGTTTCAAGTTCATTGCGTACATATTATATCCTCGTTTAGTACACTTGGGGTCGGGACTACGTTTGGGATTTTTTTACACATTTTAAGGTACTGAAATGATCTTTGGGACAGTAAAATTTATTTGAAAGAACAATAAACAATGTTACGATGTGTTAAGGGTATAAACATGTTATAATGAATTAGTAATTTATTTGAAAAAAAAAATTACAGATGAAAAGATAGAACGCATGTATTTTGACCTCAGTGCGTACATTTTAAGTAACCAATGCGTACATGTTTCAAGTTCATTGCATACATATTATATTCTCGTTTAGTACAATTGGGACCGGGACCACGTTTGGGATTTTTTACACATTTTAGGATACTGAAATGATCTTTGGGGGAGTAAAATTTATTTGAAAGAATAATAAACAATGTTACGATGTGTTAAGGGTATAAGCATGTTATAATGAATTAGTAATTTATTTGAAAAAAAAAATTACAAATGAAAAGATAGAACGCATGTGTTTTGATTTCAATGTGTACATTCTAAGTGACCAATGCGTACATGTTTCAAGTTCATTGCATACATATTATATCCTTGTTTAGTACACTTGGGGTTGGGACCACGTTTGAGATTTTTTTATACATTTTAGGGTATTGAAATAATCTTTGAGGGAGTAAAATTTATTTGAAAGAATAATAAACAATGTTACGATGTGTTAAGGGTATAAGTATGTTATAATGAATTAGTAATTTATTTGAAAAAAAAATTACAAATGAAAAGATAGAACGCATGTGTTTTGATTTCAGTGTGTACATTTTACTTAACCAATGAGTACATGTTTCAAGTTCATTGTGTACATATTATATTCTCGTTTAGTACACTTGAGGTCGGAACCACGTTTGGGATTTTTTACACATTTTAGGGTACTGAAATGATCTTTGGGGTAGTAAAATTTATTTGAAAGAATAATAAACAATGTTACGATGTGTTAAGCGTATAACCATGTTATAATGAATTAGTAATTTATTTGGAAAAAACGTGTAAAAAATGAACTTGAAACATGTACGCAATGAACTTGAAACATGTACGCATTGGTTATTTAAAATGTACGCACTGAAGTCAAAACACATGCATTCTATCTTTTCATTTGTAATTTCTTTTTTTCAAATAAATTACTAATTCATTATAACATGCTTATGCCCTTAACACATCGTAACATTGTTTATTATTCTTTCAAATAAATTTTATTACCCTAAAAATTATTTCAGTACCCTAAAATGTGTAAAAAATCCCAAACGTGGTCTCGACCCCAAGTGTACTAAACGAGGATATAATATGTACGTAATGAACTTGAAACATGTACGCATTGATTACTTAAAATGTACACACTGAAGTCAAAACACATGCGTTCTATCTTTTATTTTGTAATTTTTTTTTATAAATAAATTACTAATTTATTATAACATGCTTATACCCTTAACACATCATAACATTGTTTATTATTCTTTCACATAAATTTTACTCTCCCAAAGATTATTTCAGTACCCTAAAATGTGTAAAAAATCTCAAACGTGGTCCCGACCCTAAGTGTACTAAACGAGGATATAATATGTACGCAATGAACTTGAAACATGTACGCATTGGTTACTTAAAATGTACACATTGAAATCAAAACACATGCGTTCTATCTTTTAATTTGTAATTTTTTTTTTTCAAATAAATTACTAATTCATTATAACATGCTTATACTCTTAACATATTGTAACATTGTTTATTATTTTTTCAAATAAATTTTATTCCCCCAAAGATCATTTCAGTACCCTAAAATGTGTAAAAAAATCCCAAACGTGGTCTCAACCCCAAGTGTGTTAAACGAAAATATAATATGTACACAATGAACTTGAAACATGTACGCATTGGTTACTTAAAATGTACACACTGAAGTCAAAACACATGCGTTCTATCTTTTCATTTCTAATTTTTTTTTTTCAAATAAATTACTAATTCATTATAACATGCTTATACCCTTAACACATCGTAACATTGTTTATTATTCTTTCAAATAAATTTTACTACCCCAAAGATCATTTCAATACCCTAAAATGTGAAAAAAAATCCCAAACGTGGTCTCGACCCCAAGTGTACTAAACGAGAATATAATATGTATGCAATGAACTTGAAACATGTATGCATTGGTTACTTAAAATGTACGCACTGAAGTCAAAACACATGCGTTCTATCTTTTCATTTGTAATTTTTTTTTTTCAAATAAATTACTAATTCATTATAACATACTTATACCCTTAACACATCGTAACATTGTTTAATATTCTTTCAAATAAATTTTACTACTCCAAAGATCATTTCAGTATCCTAAAATGTGTAAAAAATCATAAATGTGGTCCTGACCCTAAGTATACTAAACGATGATATAATATGTACGCGATGAACTTGAAACATGTACGCATTGGTTACTTAAAATGTACGTACTAAAGTCAAAACACTTGTTCTATCTTTTCATTTATATAATTTTTAAAACATTCTTTATAATTTTTGGGAATTTTTCATAATTTTTGAAAATTTTTGGAATTTTCTAGTATTTTTCTGAATTTTTAACAAATATTAAATTGGACAAAAAGTCAAACTATAGTCAAACTTAGTCAAAATGGTCAACCAAGGGTCCCACATGGTAGGGCCCGCCAAGACGAGTCCAACGGTCAAATTTGGGGTTCATATGATTATCGTATGGCTTTTAAATGCATGAAAACATGGTAAGGTATACGGATTCACCCACACAGGATCATAGTCCTATGGGTCATCTTCAACCTCCCGCGGGTTGCATTGTGTAACCTGGTTACACCGTGTGTTCAACGGGCCAACTTCAACGATTAATATCTCCCTCGTTTCTTAACCGTTTTCAATCATTCAAGTGTCGAATCGAAGCTCACGCGGAGTACTACGTGAGTATATAAATTATTCATTCAAAATCCTATAAAATCATATTCCTTTTTAATCCTAAAGTTTTGGGTTTTCATGATCCAAAATTCTGAAATTTCTGAAACTTCAACCTATGGTCATTTTCTCTGAAATTTAACACTACCATGGTGTTCCTTGGCCCCAAAAATATAAGGTAGGGTCATCCTTTCCAAAAATAATTAAAGAAAATAAAATTGCATATACATATGTAAATATACAGTACATGATATATATATATAAGATGATGATCAGGTAAGCACGTGCTGATATATCTTATATCAAAACCTGCATTGGGAGTTGTACCTTGTGCATTAGTGAGATGTGAGGTGCATTGAATCAATGCAAGGGGTACAACTCCTAATGCATAATGCTGATGTAACTTATATCAGCACGTGCTGATGGGATCACCTCTGTATATATATATATATATATATAAAATTCATGTCATCACATTCCTTGCCGCTGTTTCTTGCCGCCGGTGAGGGAGGAGGTTGTTGTTTGGATGTATGAGGGAGGTCGCTGTGAGACGTCTGTTAAGTTTCCTTGAGTGGGAGCTTGAAGGGAAGATAGAGAGAGAGAGACAAAGAGAGAGAGAGAGTGCTGTGCATATGAAGACTGACAGAGATGAAAGAGAGAGACACAGATTGGACGGGTGCTGGGGGGATGAGAGAGAGATTGGACGGATGCTGTATTGTGCAGAAGGGGATGAGAGAGAGAGAGAGCGAGAGAGAGGATGGCGTTGTGCTTGCTTTAGTGCAGAAGGGTAAAATGGGAAAGTAAAAACTAACCACACCCCCACCTCTGGTTAACCCGTTCCTGAATGGTCATTACCAATCTTAGAATTCTGAGCCATTCCTTCGGAGGCAATACCACCAAATGATAAACTCAAGGGTAAAATACATTTACACCCCCTATATTTACTGACTATTACACTGACACCCCCCATCTTTTTTGAAATTACGCTGCCCTCCCCTTGTCAGAACGGCAACCTTAACCTGATTAACAGAAATGTAAAAAGACCAAATTACCCTTCCTTTAAAACAACGTCGTTTTGTGTTTTTGCTCTCTCCCCCCTGCTGCCCATCTCTTTCTTCTTCTTTACTCTCTCTCTCCCCTTTGTTTTCCTTTTCTTTTTCTTTTTTTTCTCCAAACCCTCACACAGTACCTCCCATCGCAGCAAACCCCGCTCGCCTCGCCGCGCCGTCGCATTTGGCATCGTGGTGCAGAGGGAGGGTGGGTGGGATGGGGGTTTGTTGTTGGAGCACCCTATAACCAGATCTGCTCCATGAAGAGCATTGGCGAGAGAGCTCGACGAAGGGAGGGCTAGAGCTCGACGGAGGGTGGGTCAAAGACTCCATTTTTTCCGGCGAGCACCGACGAGGCTTCAACGCACGGACAAACCCAAAAAATGCTCGCTAGAAAAATGGAGGCTTCGACGCCGGAAAAGACGGGGGTCTGTACCATATCGGAGTCGAGCACTTGAGTTTCTCTCAGGTTCAGAAGATGGATTGGGAGGTTGTAGAACTGAAAATCAAGAACTGGCTGAAGGCGTTGAAAATCGCCGTAAACATGTTCTTCTACGGAGAGAGAATCCTCTGCGATCATGTTTTTCAGTCGTTCGTTTCAATTAGAGAATCGTGTTTCGCGGAGATTTCGAGAGAAGAAGCAATCGCGCTGTTTGGATTCCCAGAAATGGTGGCAAAATGCAAGAAATCTCCTGAGAAAATTTTCTACACACTCAACCTCTACGAATCGATCTCCGACCTCTGGCCAGAAATTGAGTCCATCCTTCTCCTTCGAATCAACCTCCGCCGTCCGAACACAAGCCATCACCTCCCTCATCAAGCTCGGTGAAGCCGTGGGTTACCTCAACAGAAGCAAAAGAAAAAAAAAAAAAAAAAAAGAGAGAGAGAGAGAGAGAGAAATGAAAGAGAAGATCTAAACAGGAGGCAAAAAATAAAAATAAAAATAAAAAGATGAAAGAGATGAAGGAGAAGAGAAGAAGCAGCAGCAGCAGCAACACTCGCTCCGCCGCCGTCCATGGCCATGGCTGCGAGATTGGGTTCTAGGGCTTGAGGGTGAGAGGGATGGCTTCATTCAGAGTTGGAGGAGTAGCCTCCACGCCAAACGTAGCGTTTTGGTTTCAATAAGGGTAAAATGGGTATTATTAGCCTATTTTTTACATGACGTCAGTAATAGCCGTTAACCCTCTAAACGGTGGGTTGACGGATGGAGGAATGTGTATATTATTTTCTAAAGTAGGGGAGGGCAGTGTAATTTCAGAAAGGACGAGGGGTGTCAGTGTAATAGTCAGTAAACACAGGGGGTGTAAATGTATTTTACCCTAAACTCAATTGGTAATTTCCCTCCCCCCCCCCTCCCCCCCCCCCAAAAAAAAAAAAGGCACCTCACTTCCTTTTTCTTCTTTATAATAGAGTATCTAAAGCTTTAGCCTGACTAGCACTCCATTGGATAGACGATAAGAACCAGTGCCTTTCCCACCTCTTTTTAAGTCTAATCTCCAGTTTTCCCGGAAGAACAAGAACCAAGTGTTTGTAACCTCTCTCATCTCGCAAAGCCTAGTCAGGTACGCTTCTCTCCTCTCTCATCTTCCATTTCTCTTTATTTATAACTTTTCTCCCCTGTTATGGTGTTTGATTTTATTTTATTTTTTGGGTTCAAATATTGTGTTTGATTGGTATTTGCTTTAAATGATACGGGTGAATAGATGAAGAATGGCAACTTTGTATCGAAATATGGCTAGATCGGGTGTATAGATTTAAACACATTGGAGGCTTATGCTTAGGAGCAGCTTTGTGAGTTTCCAGCTCTGTGATTGTGTGAAACATTGTTTTTGAGTTCTAAGAGCAAACTCCAACGGGTCATGCAAACCGTGAGGCAAAGCTATAATTTGCCTCAGGGTGTGCAATACTCCCTTCTCAACGGGGGATGCATTTGGTGAAGTAAATCTGCGACGTCACCAGATTACCCTACAAAATCACAACCGAAGCAATGCATTTTTTTCCCGGGAAAAAGAATGATATTTTCTTGCCAACCAAACAGAAATTCAAGGACAAAACATCCGAAATGCATAAACAATTGCATGATTGAAAATATGGAAAGCAATATATATATATATATATATATATATGTATACACACACACACACAGATCACTCTCCGATGTGGGTTTCGAAGCTTGGGGTGGATTGCAGAGAGAAAGAGAGGTAAGGGGTCGTAGATCCTCCGACGTCACCAGATTACCCTACAAAATCACAACCGAAGCAATGCATTTTTTTCCCGGGAAAAAGAATGATATTTTCTTGCCAACCAAACAGAAATTCAAGGACAAAACATCCGAAATGCATAAACAATTGCATGATTGAAAATATGGAAAGCAATATATATATATATGTATACACACACACACAGATCACTCTCCGATGTGGGTTTCGAAGCTTGGGGTGGATTGCAGAGAGAAAGAGAGGTAAGGGGTCGTAGATCCTCCGCCCAAGGTCATCTTCGGTCGCCGTCGGCGGCTCGAGGCTGTCGATCCTCGAAGTCTCGAACTATCGACTTCTTGTTCTAAGTGGGTTTGCTCGAGAGAGGAGCGAAGATCTAGGTGTAAACCTGGTGCTCGAGAGCGTAGATCTGGGTTTAAACCATGGGTTGCGGTGGATTTGCTTGGTTGCATTGAGAGAGAGCTTCGGGAGGTGGGTTTCATAGGCGTGGTGAGGTTTCGGGATGGGGGATGGGTAGAAGAGAGAGAGACAGAAGCCAATAAAGAAGGGCAGTGGGTCCTGTTTCGCTCCCTATCTATACGCTATAGTCTCCCATTTTTGGGACGGTGTCTAGAGTCTTCCATTTTTTCTTCTTTTCCTTTTGTTGTGCTTTATTTTATTCAATACTCCGTATTTTTTCTTCTGTAAGTTTTATTAAAGATTTTTTTTTTTAAAATTTTTTTTGTGAGTAAGTTAGAAATTGAATTGTTATTAGTAGTGGGAGGTAGGGGTGCAACTCGGAACGGGACAGTTCGGGACAGGGGTATATCCGTTCCGTCCCGAAGTAATTCGAGACTTAAAAATCAATACCGGAACCGAACCGAATTTAATATTGTCCCATCCCGTCCCGTCCTGAAAAATACCAGGACGGAACGGTCCAGTTCTCGGTATTTATCAGTTTGTTTTCCTTGAATTAAAAATTAAAAATAACTACTTCCAATTAAAAATCGTCAACTTGATTAGTTACAAAATGAGCTACATATACCTGCTCTTCCACAAAATAGGCTACATAAAATCATAAATACATAATCATTAATTATAATTCATTCATTCATACCGGGTTTTTTTTTGTTTTTAGGCAAAAGTAAAAAATTCAAAATGTCAAAATGGGTTTTATTGATTTTTTGTTTTGTTAAGTTACAATGAAATGGTGTCAGAAAGGGTTGAAAGGCGAAAATATTCCGAAATATTAATATATAATTATATATTATATATTATACATATAAAAATATATATAATATTATATTTAATTGGTACTCGGTCCGGGAATTCGGTTCGGAAATTCAGTACGGGACAGTACTGAACACCCCTAAATCGAGTCCCATTCCGAAAAAATTCGGTTTTTAAAATTTGTCTCGAGTCCCGTCCCGAATACTGTTTGTCCTGTCTCGTCCCGGACCGAATTGCTCGGAACGGTCCGGTCCTCGGAATTCCCCGAACCAAGTTGCGCCCCTAGTGGGAGGTGGAGATATGGTAATTGATAAGAAGGAAATGGTACGTAGTTGATAAACGGAAAAAATAATGAGGTAAAAACTTAATTGATAAGATGCGTTTCTAATTGTAGTAAGGTGGAAAATGACTTTGCATCATCTGATCATCATAATACATCACATCACTTGTATAACAGATGTATTGGGGTTGCCTTAAGGTTTGTTGAGGCCTACTTCTGTATTTTCCCCTCATTTTGGGGCTGTTTCTTCTCTTTCATGTGGTATTGCTCTTAGTTTGAGGCGTATGAACTCTTAAATAAATATTTCATGATTCTCCGAAAATCTATGTAGTGGCCCTGTAAGTGCAAACAGTCCAATAGTGGCCCCGAAAATAAATTCATGATTCTGAAAATCTACTAGCTTTCTAGCCAATCGCTGGATAAGGCTTGTGGGTAGCCGCATTGGACCTGTACTTTTCCATAAAAATATACCCCCTTCGTGTCCTAATTTATTTGAGTCACTTCGACTAATTATGCATATTAAGGTGATCTATTTAATAAATATTTATGTCATTCATTAATTTGAACTTTCCAATTTTATTCTTATTTTATTTTGAATTTTGTCTAGAGTACTTTAATTTTAAATCTAGAAAAAGGTATTTTGTGAAAGTAAAAATAATTATTGGTCTTGACTTTTGACAATGAGCGAATATTATAGGACTTTTCAAAATGAAAATTATTATCAAACAAAGTAAGAGGGAGGAAGGGAGTAGTTACCTACAACTTATCTTACAATATACTGATCGAAAATCCAAGATTGAATGTACTAACACATGGGGATAAATTTCCAATCAAGGTCTAACGTGGTCTCCCATAATTCTTCTAGCCTTTGCTGCGCTGATCGAGTGGCTATTATAAATACACATCAATTTGTTTCCAAATATCTGAAGTCAAAAAATTGGTATTGTCCTGTCTGCAAGCCATTCTTGAAATTGAAACGAAGAACGAGAGGCATGAGGGAACTAGAAGGGGAGCAAACAAAGGGAGTGAGAAAGAGAAATGATAGTTGGGACGAAACCAAGGGGAGGACTTAAGAACCGACCCATGTAAATTCCCAAAAAACCCTTTTAGAGAAGGAAAAAAAACAAACTGACTCTTTCCATATTTTTCCCCCATTTTTCTCCCTCTATCTAGCTTATCTCTCTCCCTTCCAAATTTTTCTCCCACTACCTACCTTACCTACACACAAGCCACCCCATTCCACAAATTTCTCTCCCATCTCCTCTCATGGTCTGTTGGTTCCATCAAGCAACGAAAATTACATCCCCAACCTCATGTCAACAAGACAACGCCGCCAGCTACGATCCGTGGCTACAAATCCATGATCTACCACTGTTTGAGGAAATAGATGGGTGCAATTTTGCACCCACGATCTGCCGCTGTCTAGGAGCTGGAGGGGTGTAATTTCTGCAGGGGGTTTGCCTGTTCTACTTGGGATCTGAGAGTGGTTTCGCCTGGTTCTTCTTCATCTTCCTCTTTTTAAAATTTTTTTTTTTTTTTTGCTACTCCTTGTATCAAATTGAAATTTTCAGAATAATTATTAAAAAAATAAGTTTATTCTTCTAACTTTTTTTCTACAAATTGGGATAAATATTTGCATTTTTCAGGATAATTATCCTCATTTTGAAGATAATTATCATAATTTTCAAGATAATTATTTTGAATTTCTAGGATAATTCTTTCTTGGTTGGAACAAAATCAAGATTTTGAAGATAATTATCATGATTTTTCATGAAATTAGGACTATATATGTTGGTGCATCTTTACCTTTTCTTTTGTTAGTTTTGAAACTCAAATCTTGGTGCAACGGTTTATTACTCCGTGTTTTTCGCTTTCCAATTTTGAGCGTGATTTTCTTATGGAGATTAGATATGGATTCAAATAGGAAAGTGGCAATTTAGACATTTTGTTTTGAACAAAAGTCCATATAGTATGCCAAATGCGAATCAAAATTTGACACCTATTTCGTCCCATGAATTCGCCTCTTACTGGTCGTCCTGGTTATCACTGCTTGAATGAGAAAAGCTCGAGAATCCATCAGAGCAAAGCTCGAGATTCTTGTTCCTTTTTCATTTTTCAGATGAGGGTGTTTTGTTCATCCCGACATGTAATGGGCTGCGTGTTGGCTTTTGAATAGTGGGCTAGAGAACGGGGACAGAAGATCTGTATTCAACTAAACACTTACGCATTTAGTGACAGAAAAAATACTGCCACTAAAATCTTACACCATTAGCGATTAAAATTTAAATGAGTCACTAAATATTTTTACCCGCCAAAGTTCTCTGGCGTTGAATTAGGGGCAATTATTTATGGCGAAATATTTAGTATATATTTATGTTGTGTGAGTGTGTGTATATGTGTGTGCGTGCATGAGAGAGAGAGAGAGATTGCTTCATCATTATGGCAAGAGACCTATGTACATTGTACACAAAAATGTCTTAATTAATTCTAATTTCTTTTGGCCAATTGCAAAGCAAAAGGAAAATGAACAAAAGAAAAATTGGTAGAACTTTTTAGCCGGTCACCAATATCTACCATAAAAGGGACATGCCATAACAAATGAGAAGCTATACGACTCAACTCCAACATAATCACTCTGATATAGCTGGGTATTTGATTTTATAAGGAGGGAAAATTTTATCGTTATGGCAAGAGGCCTATATATATTTTCATGAAAATGTCTTATTTTTAGGTTCTTTTGGATGATTGAAAAGCAAAACAAAATTGAGCTCAATAGAAGGACAAAAAAACATATGCTTGAACGTGTTGAGGTTCACGTGTGAATATGTCTCATATTGGCAAAATAAAAGAAAGAAATGTCTTAATATACAAGTAATGGGCTTATTATCAATAGAGTAAGAACAAGTTTTAGACTTGTATATTGGGCTCAGTGTGTAGATTTTGGACTCTCCTAGCTATCTCCCTAACAAGACCAAGTAGTGGTAGGAATCGCAGTCTTGCGATGTTTCGACTATTGGGTTGTCCCACATCAGAAGAATAGATGAAAGAAAAGACCTTAATATATAAGTGATGGGCTCACCACTAATAGCTTCAGGCTTTTTGTGTGGGTATGAGTTCCAAACTTATATTGGGCCTGGTGTGTAGATTTGGACTCCCCTATCTCCTGAACAGAATATGGCACGCAAGAGACCTACATATTAACATATCTTAAGGCAAAATGAAAACGAATAAAAAGGAAGAATTGGAAGAACATTGTATTAAGAAAGGACCTTCTTTTTTTTTTTTTTTGGGCAAAAGACAAGATTGTTTCTATCATTATGCTGAAAAACATGAAAATGTTTTGAATGCAACTTCTTTTGCTTGAAATAAAAGAAAAGGGAAAAAGAGCAAAGGAAAAATTGGTGGAACCTAGTTCTTTTATGTATATGCATACTCAATTTTGTAGTATGAATGAGAGAGAGAGAGAGAGAGAGAGATTCAACATTTTGGTGAGAAACCTACATATATTTTTACATTCAAAAATAAAAATAAAAAAGAAGCATCATAGAAATCATAACATCCCAACTAGGTTGGCACCCTATGATTCCAATCATGTGCTCACTACTGCAAATATTTTTGCATGAAGATGTCTCAATTCCAATTTGTTATGGCAATTATAAAAGCAAAAGTAAAATGAACAAAAGAAAAGGTGGAGCTTGTTGGAATTTTAAAATTGCAAAACTCTATTTTAATGTGGTGAGAGGCCTACATACATTTTTACATGAACATGTCTCAATTCCAAATTGTGGTGGCCATTATAAAAGCAAAGGGTAAAATGAACAAACGAAATAGTGGAACCTGTTGGAGTTTTTAAATTTGCAAAACTCTGTATTTTGAAACAGATATGTGCATCTTTTGTTTTAAACCAATAGGGCATATTTTAGGGTCGTGTCTGTTCCATATAAATTCAGAACATTCTCTCTCACTTTCCATTTGCCAAAACGTTTAAAAATCTCTCTTTCTCTCTTCTACCATTCTATTCATACTGTTTTCTTATTATATTATGAGTTTTTGGGCTAATATCTACACTTGGTACCTCGTTTACCGCAAACGTGCATTGTGGTTCAAATATCCTGTAAGGAATTTAGGTTGTATCTTGAAGTCATGTGCGGCCACCAAATCCCGCATATAAAGAGATGTCTACTGTTTTAGGATAGCGAATGGTGTATCTCTAAGATTTTCTAATATTTTTACAGGCTATGTTTTTTCTCTAACTATTTTATTTTATTTTATTAATTACATTCTCTAACCTGTCCACTATATAAATCTATAATCTGTTCATATTTTGCCGTCAATTCTGACTGATTTAATTTCGTCAAATCATTATATTCATGTATTTTTGTGTTTATTCAATTGTTCAGAAATTGTTTCTCTGGCAATTTAAAGCCAAAAAATAATGCAAGACGGTTCTACTTCAACGAGTATAAAGCAACCAGAGAATATTACACGCATACTGTATGAGGCTGCAGCAAAAGGTGACATTGAGGCCTTCAAGGACCACGCAGATCTTCTTCTACTTCGAACCCCAAATAAGAACACACTTCTCCATATCCACATCAACGCCCAAAGTGAAGATCCAATTAAAAAAAAAACGGCCCAATGTGAAGAAACGGAGTCCACATCTAATAATAGGCTTTTGTCCATGCCTAATTCTAATTGTAGCTCTTCGTCCACACCTAATTGTAGCCCAGAGGCAGAGGAATGTATAGAAATTTGGTCCACACCTAATTGTAGCCCAGAGGCAGAGGCTATAGAAAAGGAGTCCACAAGCTTCGTGGAAGAGATCCTTAGGAGGTGTCCGTCACTCTCATCGGAGGCTAATGCAAATGGCGAAATTCCACTGCACTTGGCAGCAAGGTACGCATGGGCGGAGGGAGGTGGAGAGAGGGGTCAATCGACCGTCTCATTATTTTTTTATTTTTTATTTTTTTGAGTACATTTTTTTTTATAATTACAAATTTGATCCTCCCAAAATTATCTTTTACTCCCAAAAATTTAGGCATTTTCTAAATTTGACTCTCCCTCAAAACTCAAAAATCAAAATCCTTTTTATTTTCTAATTTTTTGAATAATTTCAAATTTAATCATCCCAAAATTTTTTTTTTACTCCCAAAAATTTAACCCTCTTGCTAATTTGGCCATCCCACAAAAGTTAAAAAAATCAAAAGCCCTTTTGTTTTCTTCTTCCTCTATTGCCATTTGTTTGCACTAATTTAACCAATCACAAATATTTAGGTAACATATTTAAAGTAATGCCATGTCAATGAATTTATTTAACTTTTTAATTTTATCCTTTATAACGGAATGATAAAAATATTAATTTTTTGAGGGAAAATATAATAAAGGGTATTTCAGAAGAGGAAAAGAATTAATTACTTTGATTTTTTTAAAAATAGACAAATATTTTGGGACATCTTTAAAATGAACAATGTGGGCAAACAAATTGGGATGAAGTGACTTCTAGTTCCAAATTTTTTTAAGAATAAATTACACTTTATCCCTTGAATTATAGGACCAAAAATCCTTTTTTTATTTATTTTAAAGTGAGTTAATGTCTTGATCCACTAAGACTAATTTTATGTTTCACCCTTCAAGGTATGGGTTTTCTAATATGGTAAAAATCCTCCTTGAACATGCAAAAGGAGATCCCGAGAAAGGGAACCCAGGGATGACCAATAAACACGGAGACACAGCCTTGCACGAGGCGGTACGGTTCAATCACCTTAAGGTAGTGAAATTATTAACCAAAGAACCTGACTTCCCGCATTCGCCTAATTTGGCTGGTGAGACTCCACTGTACCTAGCTGCGGAGAGAGGATTTGATACGTTGGTGACTAAAATATTGCGAAATTGCCCACCAACTCATGGTGGCCCCAATCGTAGAACTGCTTTGCATGCCGCCGTAATTAACGACCATAAAGGTAGTGGTAATAAGAGTGGTGCTATATCCATAGGATTTATATGAGGCATTACTATTTTTAAAGTAAAAAGAGATTTGGTTTTTTCAATTAATTACACCCATGACCCATGCAATTGTGATATCTGCCAATAGACACATCCCGTGGATAAAATAGTTAGCTTTATCATTTTCCTAATTACAATGTCATATTGCATGTCATGATTTTTTGTGACTCGATCAATATATATATTTTGTTATTAGCTAGAGATCATGCATGTATTAAGAATTTACCTTATTTTATTTTTCCCCTGTTTAGGATATATATATATATATATATATATATATATATATATATAGATATATGTATGTATGTATAAAATTTCGTGTATATATTGCGAACTTACATTTCTTTTCTTAATTATAATGTTCTATTCTCATTAAGTGACGGGGTAGTATTGAGTTTGTATGCATGTCTTCTAACGAGTCTTATAAGTTCTTCATATACGATGCATCTAGAACGTGGTTTTTTACCTGAGTTTTGAGGTTCTCATGCATGTAAAATCTTTATGGTGTTCTTGTTGCTTTCATGGGTTCATTTTTGTGAGTGTTTGTATTTAATTTGACTTAATTTTTAAATTGGGTAAACATTTCGTTCAACCTATTAACCCCCCCTTCGTGGGTAAACGCTAATGCTCAACTTAATTTTTAATTCTACATATATTATGTTCATCTTCTTGCTGGAAATAGTGTATGAAGGAGTTTCAAAAGCCATGCACATGGGATTTACAAGCTTTCACTGAGGGATATATGTAGTGATGGTTTACACGAGGAGATCGTGGATAACATCAGCTCACATGGTAGTCTTAAGTCTGTATGTATGTCTTCTAGCTATTGAGCTGAGTCTTGTAATTAAGTTTCCTTCGTAGTACATATGAGTCGTCTATGATTTATTATCCAAGTTTAAAGGTTTTTCCATTTAAAATCTGTGTAGTTCTCATTTTCTTTCATCAGTCGATTATTGATTATTGTGAGTGTTTTGATTTGATTTGACTTAATTTTTAGGTTTGGCAGATATTAGTGCTCAACCTATTGGTTAAATCATAGTAGAGATTTTTCACCATCTTAAGATGTTTCATAGGTGCTTGTACACAGATTAAATAACTAATTTCTCTACTTTATTTTAGAAATTGTAGAAAGCATTTTGGCAAAGAAAGGAGCCCACCTAACCAAAGAAGCAGACGAACAAGGCTGGACTCCGCTCCACTATGCCGCACTCTTGGATTATGAGCGGATCGTAAGGGTTTTGCTAGAAGATGATAAATCTGCAGCTTACATCAGAGATAGAGATGGTAGGACAGCTCTTCACATTGCGGCTAGCAAGGGACACAATCAAGTAGTGGATGCACTTATATATCTCTGTCCGGATTGTTGTGAACTCGTTGACAAAAATGGATGGAATTTTATTCACTTTGCTGCAGAGAGCGGGAATCTTAACGCAATTAGATCTGCCTTTGAAAAATATTCTCTTACTTACCTTTTAAATGAGAAGGATAACGAGGGGAACACACCTCTCCATCTGCTTGCCAATCATCATGGGCCAGACACTAGAGTCTATTCGTTGGTTTCCAGCCTCATAAAGCACCCTAGAGTCGATAAGATGGTCTTTGACAAGAAAAACTTGAACGCTATTGACATCATAAGTGCTAATCCTACATTCACACTAAAATGGAAGGTATGACTCTCTTGTGCATGGACTTCACAATCAAATGTTATTTAACAAAATTATTTATTAAAAAAAATGAATTCATATATTTATGAAAATAGGCTATTTTCTAC
The DNA here is from genome assembly GCA_039720395.1 of Liquidambar formosana. NCBI lineage: Eukaryota > Viridiplantae > Streptophyta > Magnoliopsida > Saxifragales > Altingiaceae > Liquidambar > Liquidambar formosana. The sequence goes on along the minus strand of CM077820.1, from coordinate 53,359,700 downwards.
AACAAATTGCTAGTTTTAATGTCATTTTTACTAAATCTTCTATCAATTGTTTGATGTGATAGTGTCAAAATGATATAATAACTGACGTAGCAAAAAAACTAACTGATGCTTATAAAAAAAAATGGCATCCTATAATACGAGTGAGTCTTCCATGTAATTGTGACACAGTCACGTAGTGTCATGGGCCAATAAGAGCAAAACAAAGAGGGATTGTGGGGCCAAAAAATTCTTTGACAATCTCACTCTCCCTACTATATATATATATAGTCCTGATTTGACCAGCATGTGTTGATATAAGTTATCAACACCATGCATTATAATGGGAGTTGTATAATATATCTTGTAACTTACTAATGTATGAGGTACAACTTTTAATGTAGGTGTTGATATAAGTTATATCAGTATGTGCTCGTGTAATTATCAACCTATATATATAGTGTATACAATTTTTCTAATAATTTTAAATTTGACCCTCTTGAATTTTTTTTTTTATTTTTTGCTCCCAAAAAATTAATCATTTCATAAATTTGACCTCAAACAAAAGTAAAAAATCAAAACCCCTTTTATTTTATAACTTTTAGTTCTTTTTTATTTTATTTTATTTATAATTAAAAATTTGATACTCTCACAAAAAAAAAAAAAAAAAAAAAATAGTTACGCAAATTTTATTTTGCTCCCAAAAAATTAATTCATTTACAAATTTGAGCTTTCCAAAAAAATCAAAACTTTTCTAACTTTTAATCCTAATTTTATAAGGATAAATTACACTATATTCTCTTAATTATATAGGGGCAAAACTAGGGTTGCAACATGGTTCGGGTAGACCCGAGGATCGGACTGGTAAGATTAATTTGGTCTAATTCTGGTTCGGTCCAAACAGTAACTGGTCCAGTTTTGATTTAAAATTTATAAGAACCAATCAATTCAGTTCGGTCCACGGTTTAGGGGGTTTTAGAACCGGACTGATTTCCAACATATATATATATATATATATATATATATATATATATATATATATATATATATATATATATAAATATGATTATATGTTAATACTAATTATATTATACTCCATATATAAGAATTATTCAATGAATAATAATACTTATTCATTGCATAATAATACTTATTCAATAAATTTTTTACCTTTCACAAAAAAAAAAAAAAAAAAAAAAAAAAAAAAATCGAGAATCGAACCGAGAATCGGATCGTTTTTTCTAGTCCGGTCCAATGCTATTTCCAGTCTGTGTCTGGCCCAAATTTTGAAGGACTGAATTAATTTGGTCCAGTCCAGATTTCCCCTGGCCGGGTCTGAGTTACAGTCTCAGGCAAAACCTTGTAAGTGAGTTAATATTTTAATTGTTCAAGTTTAATTTTCTTGCTGCACCTCTAATTATTGTCCTAACATGATGTGGTGATATAACATGATATAACAACCACTTTGCTAGGGTGATGTTATAGGAAATTCTATGGTACCTTGAGGATATCAGACCCAAATGGTATGTGGTCATATTTTCCACTAAGTGGTTACATTTTTCATAATCTCATCACAAAATATACGTGCCCACTTAGGATACCGTATCTCACTTTTAGTACAATACGATGGAAAAGGCTAATGCGTGAGCTCTCCTACAATGGCGGTGCTACGCATTCTGTATCCTCTACCCCCTAAGGAATACATATGACCTACATGGACTCCACCCATGTGTCTACACGGGATCCTTCGGGGATGGGAATATGAGGCAAGCATTTCCCCTCTATTAATGGTATTCATTCTGGGGATGAATTACGTTTCGATGGAAATTTGTGGGATATTTGTCTTTTAATTTAATTACATTCAATCTTGACAATGTATTGCAGAGACATATTAAGGAAGAGTTGCGGAAAGAGTTTCGGAAGGCCGGTGTCAGAAAATGTCAGCGAAATGTAACCTACGAAGGTGTTGGTAAGGCAGGAAAGGATGACGAAGACAAAGGTACTAACTTGAGTGAAATCAAGGAAGCAACAAAAACCCATATAGTAGTGGCCGCACTCATAGCAACTGTAGCCTTTGCCGCAAGTTTCACCATGCCCGGTGGTTACATTAGCGACAAGGGCCCAGACCAGGGCACTCCAGTTTTAGCGAGAAGAGCAGCTTTCAGAGCATTTGTTATTTCAAATAGCATAGCCATGATGCTCTCAAGTTCTGCAGTGTTTATTTACATTTTCCTGGCGATGCCTCTTCCAGCTGACAAATACAAGTTCCCTTCTTACTTCAAACTGGCCGCCTACCTCAATATATTTGCTGCGGGAGCAATGATGGTTGCGTTTATGACGGGCCAGTACGCAGTGTTACAACATTCGTCAGGGCTTGCCATTGCCACGTGTGTCATTGGTAGCTCCTTCTTTTTCTTCTACTATGAGCTATTTCTAAGGTCATATGTTGCGCTACTTGGTAGGGAGGCGTCTTTCCTCGACCTACTTGATAGAGCCCTTAACAGTTTCAACGACCTACTCATTTCCCTACTTGTGGAAGCCCTTTTCGTTTTCATAGAGGTCATTCCTTGCTCGTGCATTTGGGTTAACATACTTGATAATGCCCACGACCCTTTCCGAATCTCAATTGTCGTTGCCATTACCCCTTTCCTCATCCTGCTTTTTGCGCTTGTGTTTGCCACGGTTAGCTTTTGTTATGCATTCGAAGTGCTAATTAAGAAAATAAAGACGCGGTGGTTTAGGAATGCTAATCCCTCTAAAAAAAATGCCTCATCTGGGATGGCAATTCAGTAGTATCAAATCTCTATGATCAGACCGCTCAGGTTTTTGTATCCCAGATATATAGGGTATGTGCTAGCTCCATCCGCGGTGCACTTTAAGCTCCCCAACGGTCAGGCCGGGCTTGGACGGTATATTGGAACTTAGGATTGGAGTTGCATTAGCCTACAAGCGAGACTGCGTACGTAGGGTGTGGTTGCGGTTGCCAAAGCTTCTTTCTTTCTTTATTTCTTTCTTCGCTTAATCGCTTGTTTATCTGTAATTAGTTTTGTTACACATGTTGAACAATTTTATATTAAATAAAAAGATATGTCTCTATTTTTATGAGCCCCCGTAAAAGTTAGCCAACATTTGCTCCTAAAGTATATCTTCTGTTTCAAATGGTACCGTTAAACCAACGTTATCTCACTCCTTTGAACCGTATCTATATCTGTATATCTATGTAATATATGGGTAATGCTACTTTGTTCCGAACTTTACTCTACACTTTGTTCTACTATATATGTGCTATTAGAAGGGTTTTAATTTTTAAGATTTAATCATATCAGTGTGTCCTATAATTTTACCCTCTCAAATGCACATAGTAGAACATAGTATAGAGCAAAGTGCAAGGCAAAGTAGCATTATCCATAATATATATATATATATATCACAGAGGATGATTGCCTATTTTAATGCCACGTGGAAGTTCTGTGTTTTTTTTTTTTTTCCTTTTGTTAGGGAGCTATTGGTTCCACAATTCTACTTCCACTCCACCCCCCCCCCCCCCCCTCTCTCTCTCTCAATGTCTTCTCTCCTAATAATGATAGTACCTACCCATGACTTCTACTTTCTCCCACGTAATCGTGATCACAGATTCTTTGCCTCTTCTCCTCTCCTTCGTTCACTCACTTCCCTCTTTTTTTTTTTTTTTTTTTTTTTTTTGGCACATTCGTTCACTTACTTCAGCCATGGAAGAGTTCCAACGTTTCCATGGAAGCATACCAACTCAGGGGAAAAAAAAAATTTTTAAAAAAAAAAATGCTAAAGCAAATCCAACCTAAGCGTAGGATTTTTTTCCCCCTTAGATTCATAGCTCAATACAAGAAAAAATTAAAAATCAAATCAATTTTTTTTCACCTTTTGCTATGATGATTCAACTACGTACACAGAAACAAGAAGCCATCAAGTACAACATAAGAGGTGGACAATCACGGATAGAACTAGGATTTCATCTCCAGGCCAAAATATGAACAAAAAAATTTAAACCATTCATAAATGAGAAATATAATAAGTTTCAACATAAAATTAATATGAAAAATAAAACTAGTAAAGGATTTGGTTTTGGGAGGGGGCCAAATATAATTTTTAAGCCAAATTTTATACTTAAATAGTTATGTCTACATATATATTTTACAAAAAAAAAAAAATGGAGTGGGGAGGGGGGGGATGGCCCCCTTTGGTCTATACATGGCTCCGTCTCTGTGTACAGTGTGAGGGTTTTAGCCAGCATGAAGGAAATTGACTATGGAGATCTAAAATCTTTGTTTTGCCTAAGGGTCCAAAATCTACATTGTAGAGTTGAGGTCCAAAAACCCCATGGTGTGGAGTATTCTTTTAGAACCTGTATTTAAAAGGGTTTTCTTAACGTGTGCCCTAAGTCACATGTTAGGCTGCAATCAATAGTCAATCAGTGCATGGAAAAATGTGTTTTCACAGTTTTTCAAGTAACTTTCACCATTTACAATGCATTTTCATTATTTCTAATGCAATAATTGAATCATTAATTGCAGCTTAACATGTGCCCTTAGGACACACGTTAAACAAAACCCTTTTAAAAATTTACTGTAAAAGAGAAGTAATGTTTTGTTTTACTCCATCCGTTCCTAAATAAGTGGCCTACTTTCTTTTTTGGGATGTTTCAAAACTATTATCACGTTTCAAAAGTCATTGGTTCATTTTGATTTATTTCCTAAGATACCCTTAAAAAGGTATTCTCTTTTTTTTCTTCTTTTTTTTTTTTTTTTTTAATGTTTTGCACACTTAGAGGGAAAAATTGGAATCTCAAAACATATGCATTGGTGTGAAAGCATTTAATAGGGTTTTCTTAGAAAACATGTTTTTTCAAAGGAAACGGTTAATTTGAAACGAATGGAGTATGTAAGAGATAAAGAAGTGCAATCAAAGAATACTTTGTTTGCATTTATTAGGAGGGAGAAAAAAAGACGATAGAGAAAGAGACAGTTTGCGTGTGAGAGAGAGAAGTCCAAGAGAGGTAATGCTTTCTTTTATATGAGCTCCTATTTATAGGAGCTCCTATAAGAACATCTCCAAGGGTGAGCTATATGGTGTGCTATTGCTATATTATAGCATTTAACACAAGTTGGGATGTTCCAATGGTGTGCTAAATATAACAATAGCTCACCCTTGTGCTATATTTGGCACAAAGGTGAGCTATTGCTATATTTGCCATGTCAACTTTTCCTCCCTTTCTCAACAATCAAACACACCAACAAATTCTTTTCATCCATTTTTCTTCTAAAATTTTAATAGTAACCAAACAGCCCATACATAAATACAATATTTTCAAAAATAATATTGAAATCTTATACATTAAAAAAAAAAAAAAAAAAACATACCCTTTTTTTCAAGTCATTTATCCCACTCAAGCAACATTGCATTTGATTCACGATATACCTCATTCACTATCTTACGAGACCTTGAATCTGTGGAAAGAGTTGAAGTTGTGGCAAAAAATAACACACTACGTTTATTTGTATCATTGGAGCACATTGTGTTAAATTATAGCATTTGCCATTATAATATGTGCTAAAATAGTAATAGCACACCTAATAGGGAGGGCCTATTTCCACACCCTTTTTTGCTTATCCACACCTTTTCAGGGCAACTTTGTCATTTCCCTTCTCTTCCTTTTCCTTCCCCTTCCCTCTCTTCTCCCCTCTTCATTATTAGTTCACCCAAACCTTGGTCATCTCCCATCCCTCCTCCGACGCCGTCAACCCACACACACCTATTATGAATTTATATAAAAAGAAAAATCAAATTGAGGAGAAGGATTATCTTTTGCACAAGCCCTATTTCCATATCCATTTCTCATTGGGGTCGCTTTCTTCAACTTTTTACTTGATGCGGGCTTTAGATTTTTGGTCACTTGTGAGCTTGGGTTTTCATTTCCCACTATAATGGATCAAACTTGGAAATTCACACTTTATTTGATAGATAATCAAATGCACGTAGTAAACTATTTGAAGAAAAGACTGATTGGACGGTGGAAGATGGTGGGCAAACACATACCTTTTCACCATTTTAATGTGAAAAATATAAATTGCACGTGTAATTATATATATGTGTGTGTGTGTGTGTGTTTATATGCAAATGTTCTCGAACTTTAGTGAAGGGAAAAATCAATAGCGATGATAACCAGCACCACCAGTACAGGTTTGTAACAAATGATACTGGAAGCCATCCCTAAGGCTGGTCTCAATTGATCTAGAGAGGGTAGCACTAATTGTTTTGAGTTTTTTTCTTTATAGACTTGTAATCTCTAGAGGGTGCGACAGTCTTTGTCGGGGAGACACCAGTAAATGGGATATGACCAAGGGTTAGATGAACCATTCTCCTCTGTTAATGTTTTTTTTTTTCCTCCTTCAGTGAACAAACAGGGCTGTGCTACTTCTACTTTATTTCTGCCAGAGAAAGAAGAGAAAGAAAATAGAAATAGGAAGAAAAAAGGAGAGAGAAGGGAAAGGAAAAAAAGTTAAATGACAATGTTGCCTATGGGAGGGTGTGGACAAGCGAAAAAAAGTGTGGAAATAGGCCCTCCCCACCTGATATAGCTCACATTATTGGAGATCCTCTAAGGGTGTGTTTGGTAGGGGGGTTTGATGCACGGGAAAGTCAAAAAATTCCACTTTCCACTGTTTGGGTTGCTCTCACTGCCGGCAATGGCTCATTCCCGCTAGCTTGACATTCTGGCCGAATGGGTGAAAATCAAACCCACCTTCGAGGTGGTATTGTGAAATCCATCCCCAGGCATGTGTTTAATGACATTCATAATCCCAAGCGTGCCCTTGCTGGTCAGCAGCAACAAATCCATATTCCACCCGTGTCCTCTTCCAGCTCCTCAAAACCACGATCCACAATCAAAGCCCTAGCTATTCTCATACGACGGTAGCACAGGAGAGAGAAAGAAGAGTTTGCTCGCACACCGGCCAGATCTGCTGCTGCAAATCATCTGTTTGGGTATGAATTTCTTCATTTGCTTTGTTTCTCGTGTGCTACATCCCATATTATTTGATGTGAAACCCAGATCTGCCATATAACGATAGTTGACCCTCTAAAAAACTCATCATTGTCGATGTACGAGGAATTTATTTGTAGATCTACTTTCTTCTGTGTATGATTTAGGCAGTCACGGTGTTTATTATATAATTTTTGGTCACATAGCATGTATTTTTCTTAAAAATTTGTTGAAATTTTCTCAAAAAGTGAAGAATATTTAATATTCTCACTTTACTAAAAATATCAACATTGTCATATACTTTATCAGCTGTGATTTTTTTTTCCATATTTAGTTATGTCGGCTGGGATAATTTTTGGTCACATAGCATGTAATTTTTTTTTTCCCTTAAATATGAAACCGGAAATTGCTAATGTTACATTGTTGTATATTTTCTCAGCTGTGATTTCTTTTCCCTTCCAACATTGTTGTATATTTTCAAAATGTAATTTTTGGTTGCATCTATGAAGTATTTAGTGACATTACACGAGAGTTATGTAGATATACATTGTTCAAATGTTGTCAAATGTGAAGTATATTTCAGATTACAAACTTAGGAAAAATAAATTTGTACACTTTTTCAGCTATGAGTTTTTTTCCTGATATTATTTGTATCTTACATGATGTTACATGTCTCAACTATAGCTTATTTACATATATTGGAAGAGAGTTATTGTGTACAACAATAATCCATGCCTTTTCGATGTATACTCCCTTTGTAGATCTATTTTGGTGTGTATGATTTACTCAGTCGTGGTGTTTATTTTATATACTTTATCCCATAAATGCTGTTAGATTTCTCAAATTCATATAATTTACAAGAAAGTGAAGTATTTATAATATTTTTCCATGTCAAATTTAAAGCTAATTGTTCATTGTCGTATGATTTTTTTATATATTTATACTTTATCCAATGTTGTTGTTTTATGGCATATCGGTAAGAATTGTTGTGCAATATATATTTATATTGTTCATTAATACAATATGCTATTTAGGACATAAATAAAATGCGAACTCTTTGCCGTGTATATTAAGACTCTATAGCCATGGTTGTATTTGCACTTTTTTTTGGGTTAGGAGTATAAACTTTAAGGAAAGATATCTTATTTTTACTATTCTCTCGATGAATATTACCATGGAGACACGACAAATGTTTATTTCTTTACCCACTCCTCGCCTTTTTGTTGTTATAAATTTATGGTACTCATATCTTACATACAATGGCTGCATATTTTCTTATTGACGATATGTTTCTCGGATGATTTGGTGATGGTTGCTTGAATTTTTTTCAAATATGTAGTAAATTGTAAGAAGTCTCATACGCATTAAATATTATTGATGTACAGATATGGCTAGAATGATTGTGTCCAAGAAGAAGCGAATGTTACCTTTACTGGAATTTTTTCGCTGTCTAATGACTATCATTTCACTTCTACAAATTTTGTTATACTTACTTATGGGTAAACATTACAAAGACTACGTATTGAAGTCGGACTCCTATTTTACACATGAAGCAAGGCAATTGAATCTTCACAATATCATATTTCACAATGACGCAACGTGCGTTAGTCAATTGCGTATGAATAGGTATGCTTTTGCCAAGTTATGTGATATGCTTCGCGCAATAAGGAAGTTAAGAGACACTAAGCATGTCACAGTGGAAGAGATGACTGCATTATTTTTACACATCCTTGCACACCATGTGAAGAATAGAGTGATAATAAATAGGTTCATGCGTTCGGGTGAGACAATTAGTAGACATTTCAACCATGTTTTGAATGGAGTTATATGATTGCAAAGTCATTTGCTTAAAAAACCGGAAGCTGTTGCAGAAAACTCCACAGATCATAGGTGGAAATGGTTTAAGGTATACATAGCAAACACCATTTATTTAATTTAAATGGTTGTAATAAATTTTTGTAAACGGTATTCTTTTTTTTTTTTTTAATTTTATTTTATTCCAATTGTGTGTAGAACTGTCTGGGAGCTTTAGATGGGACCTATATTAGGGTGAATGTATCAGAGGCTGATAAACCTCGGTACCGAACAAGGAAAAATGATATTGCAACTAATGTTTTGGGAGTATGCTCCCAAGACATGCAATTCACTTTTGTGCTGCCAGGTTGGGAAGGTTCTGCAGCTGATTCTCGAGTCTTATGAGATGCTGTTAGTAGGAGACACGGTCTTAAGGTCCCTCGTGGTACGTTTGAAGTGATTGTTATAAAAATTATAATCCGATGAGTTGTACATAATTTACTAATATCATCATTACTTCCATTTATTAGGTTTTTATTATCTTGTTGATGCTGGTTATCCCAATGGAGAGGGATTCCTTGCCCCATATAGAGGGCAGCGATATCATTTGAATGATTGGAGGACCGGTCACCAACCTACGACTCCACAAGAGTTTTTCAACATGAAACATTCGAGTGCTAGGAATGTCATAGAAAGGAGTTTTGGGCTGCTTAAGCGACGGTAGGCCATTCTAAGGAGTCCTTCTTTTTTTCCTATTCAGACACAAAACCGAATCATTATGGCATGTGTTCTTCTACACAACCACATAACTCGAGAGATGCCTACAGACCCGTTCAGAGAGCTCCCGTTCACCGAAAATTATACACTGCCGCATGGGGCTCCAATTGAATATGTTGATGCATCCGACACATGGCAAACGTGGAGGGATACAATGGCAAACGTAATGTTTAATGAGTGGAGGGCAGCTAGGAATGCATGATTTATATTTGTATTTGGGTTTATGTTTGTAATAATACTTATGCATAACTTGTAGGTGGTTTCGGTTTATTGTATGGACCAATTTATCTTTTCTAGGACAATATGCGAACTGGTGGATTCTTACTTTCGTTAGGCCGAATCCTATTGTTTGGGTATTGACTTTCTATTATGTAACCATTTGTTTGGTATGTGGACATGTTGTATTAAATTACTATTTACTATCATTTTATGACTTTATATCTATCATGATGAATAACTTTATTACATTGTTTATTCAATATATTGCACATTCGTTATGTTGTGTTACACATATACAGGATGGCATCATCTGGTCGGGACAATGAGTCTGGTCGGGACAATGAGCCAACTTCTGGGAATTCATCTGGTAGGATGGTGAAGCATCAATGGACACCACAAGAGGATGACAAATTGGTAGAGAGTCTATACGAGCTGTATACCATGGGAACATGGAAATGTGATACTGGATTTAAGTCTGGCTATCTAGTTCAACTTGAAAAAATGATGGATGCGAAGATGCCTACCGCCGGGGTTAAAGCCTGTCCACACATTGAGTCTCGTGTGAAGACGCTAAAGAAACAATGTCTAGCAATTGCTGAGATGTTCGTCAACGGAAGTGGATTCTCGTGGAACGAGGATGCTAAGATGGTAGTCGTAGAGAAGTTCGTATTTGATTTATGGGTGAAGGTAATTGTATACTTTAATTAATGTGTTTATGTTAAATTCAAACAAACACACAATGGCAATCCTATACTATATGAAAGGAGTTTTGATCATCTAATAGATAATTTCCTTTCGCTCAGAGTCATCCAACTGCAAAAGGCTTACGTAATAAGCCTTTCCCCCATTATGACACATTGTTGGAAATATTTGGGAAAGACCGTGCAAACGGATTGGGGGCAACAACCCTCGCGCAGGAAGAGGAGACAATCGAAGCAACTGCTGCGAATGAAGGCGGCCAAAGCACTCAATATAATGACGGTTTGGATGGAATTGAAGTGTCAAGTACTCAACCACAAGCATCACCTACTGGGTGCTCCCAATAAAAGGCTCGTAAGAGCAGCGACGGTTGGACTCGCGGTATATTTGAGGTGTCCTCCTCAATCAAGAACCTTGTTGATGGTACCATGGTCTACCTTGACAAAATAGGTAATGCAATGAGCGAAGATAATACTATGAAGAAAGAGGTTGCTGCTGAGCTGCAGAAGATAGACGGCTTGACTCTTACTGATATCATGAATGCTGGAAAAGATATCATTAGTGACTCATACTTGAGCACTATGTTCTTGTCTCTACCTGAAGAGAAGCGTCGTGAAATGGTGCTTGAAGTGCTCAAAAAGCATACTCAATCTTGAGCTATGTTGAATGTTATGAGTCCTTGTACTCAGTAAACAACTGATGTTTTTTGTTGCTACTTTAACTGCACACAATTGGGTATGAGTGCAATGAAACTTTAGTACGTAATCTTATGTATTTGCTTACTATAAGCAATCCACTTGATTTGTCAAGTTCTAGGTTTTTTGAACATAGTGCATTACACATGCGATCTATGATGGTAACTGAATTTTGTACTATATATGATCAATGCATTTGATGAATGCATATTTTGTAAATGAAATGCAATGACTGCTTAATTTGTACTAATATGTGTATCTATTAGCCTTATGTTTTATATCATTACATGTATTTAAATTTGCAATTTACAGGGCAAGAATTTCTCATAGCGCAAGATTTCATGCATTTGATGATTATTTCAACCTACAGCCAACTAAATTTAGAGGGCGTAGCTTTAAAAAAAATTTCAACTCAACTTTAGTTGACTATATCAACCTACAGCCAACTAAAATTTCTATTATGTCCTAAATAAAATATGACTGCGTATGCTTTAGTTGACTATATGAAGGTACCGCAAAAATTAAAAATTCAATCTTATTTTACTTCACTATATGAACATATTAGCAACTAAAAGTTAAGGCCGTAGCTTATTGCATTGTCAACTTTAGTTGACTATATCAAAGTACAGCCAACTCAACTTTTTAGGCCATGGGTAAATTTTTTTTTTCGTGTTAAATATAGTTGACTATATTAACCTACAGCCAACTAAATTTTTGGCAGAAGGTAAATTTTTTTTTTCGTGTTAAATATAGTTGACTATATTAACCTACAGCCAACTAAATTTTTGGCAGTATGTAAATTTTTTGTTCCTTGATAAATATAGTTGACTATATTAACCTACAGCCAACTAAATTTTTGGCAGAATGTAAATTTGTTTTTTTCGTGTTAAATATAGTTGACTATATTAACCTACAGCCAACTAAATTTTTGGCAATAGGAAAATTTTTTTTTTCTTCTTAAATATAGTTGACTATATCGACCTACTGCCAACTAAACTATAGGCAGTAGGAAAATTTTTTTTTTCTTCTTAAATTTAGTTGACTATATCGACCTACAGCCAACTAAACTATAGGCACTAGGAAAATTTTTTTTTCCTTCTTAAATTTAGTTGACTATATCGACCTACAGCCAACTAAACTATAGGCAGTAGGAAAATTTTTTTTTTCTTCTTAAATTTAGTTGACTATATCCACCTATAGCCAACTATAAGTTAGGCAGTAGGTCAACTTTTTTTTTCTTATTAAATTTAGTTGGCTATAATTTATTCTTAAATTATAGTCAGCTAAACCCCCTTTACAAATACCCACCCCTCACGACCCAAAAAGGTAACTCCTCATACCCCATACCCACTACCCATACCGTCGGCACTCAACCACTCCCCTACCGTCGGCGCACTGACCCCATCCCATACCGTCGGCGCACTCAACCCCTCCCATACCGTCGCTACTCCACCCTCCCATATCGTCGCCACACATCCCCTCATCCCCCTCAACCATTCCCACCCCACGTCTCTCATCAATCTCCAACTCCTATCTAACCCAAACTGAAAATGACAAAGAGAACTGAGAAAATGCTATCCTCATCAATGGCCGCCGCGAAGAGGACAAGGAGCAACAAAGGAAAAGGAGTTGATGGTGACCGAGCACAACAACCCATACCACACACCGTCGGTGACGTTGGGGAGGGATCATCGCATCAACGAAAGAAGAAGAATCGCCCCGTGGTTAACCAGTCCGACTCGGATTTGTGCATCAATGATGCTATTCTCCACAAGTATAATATGCTATTCAAATCTCGGAACATTCAATTTGGCCGCGCCGTGGATTTTAAATTCTTTGAGAAGTACGAGTTTCGCATCCCCTCGATGTTTCGCGCCATTGGCTGGTATGAATTTCTCAACCGACACCACGTAATGTATCCCCGACTTGTTCGCGTGTTTTATGCTCACTTCTCCATGGATGAAAATCTTCAATGCACATCATTTGTGAACGGGGTACCAATTTCTTTAAATTGCACCACATTAAATCACCTGCTTGGGCTACCACAGTTTGATACGGAGCAATTGTACTCCACGCACAATTGGGTAGAATATGATGAGTTCACACCGAGTGATGCATTGAAAATGATATGTGTGTCGAATGACATCGATGATGAAGGGCCACCCCTATACAATGAGTTAACACTTGAGGCAAGGATCATCCACAGCATCATCTCATACTGCATATTGCCGCGCGTCGGAAGCCGTGTTCATGTGAGTTACTTTGATGTGTTTATTATGTGGTGCATTATGACAGGGACAAAACTGGACCTTGCGTATGTTATTCTCCACCATATGAAGGAGTGTGTGAATAGGAAGGGTGTCCTACCTTACGGGATGTTGCTCACCACAATATTCGAGCATTTTAAAGTGCCATTGGACGCTGAGAAAGATGTGGTCGTCGCCAAGCCAACGGACATTTACAGTGAGTCAACTTTGAAGCGCATGGGGTTTGAATTGGATGCGAACAACAAGTGGGTGATGTCTGTAGTTGGTGATGAAGGGAATAATGCCACATCTAGTTGTCAAAAAAAGCCTCCAAAAGGTGGTCGAAGAGCCGATAATGGATCTCAATCAATGGTGGATGCCATAACACATGTTGGGAATGTACTTGAGAAAGGATTGTCGAATGTTGGACAGAGGGTGGTAGGATTGGAGAATCGGTTGGGAAAGTTGGAGAATGTTGTCGCGAGCATGGATAAAACATTGGGTGCTGTATGTTCTAATGTGCATTTGTTGGCTGCATATGGAGGGGAGGTATACAGTGCAGCTCGCAAACTATCAACAGCCTATGCATCTTGGCAGGGAAGAGCTCCACAACATCAGCCGCCTCCAAATCAAAGACCACACCAGACGACTTATGAGCCTGTGTTTCCACGAGGTTATGAACCTCCACCTCCAAGAGTTCGTAGTACGAAAGGTTCAAGTTCAACCTTTATTAACATTGACCCATAGGTAGTTGTAGTAAGATGGTAGGGTAGGTTGGGATACCCTTTTTTTGTTAGTATTGGTTTAAATGATCGTGGTTGCAAAGACTAGTATTTTGTGGGTAGGTAGGGTAGGTTGGGTTGGGATGCCCATTGTTATTTTGTAAATGCATTGTCCATCTTGGTTTTTAAAAATAGATTGGACAACCAATGAGCAATGGAATTATAAATATTTTTTTGCATGCTTATATGTGGGTTGTACGTAAACGTGATAGGCCTAGCGATATAAATTGCATTGGAATGAACCATGAGGAGTTGGTACCATCCAACCCCATTTGGCAACCAATATTCAGGCCTTGTTTATCATGTAAAATTCCTATTGCAAATTCCATTCTCGTATGCATAGTTGACTAAAATATTTGTCTATATCATTTGTTCAAATTCCAAAAAGAACATCGATAATATCCAAAATGTTTAATTACAATGGTTATATCATATTTACAACCCAATACATAATCGTCAACAATAATGTCACTTTTACAATGATCCTCAACTCCAAACATGTAGGTAGAATGTAATTATATGTTCCATTCCTTTGCACATCAACTTGAAGTGTGGACGATGCCTCCTCATCATTGTTATGCGCACCATCTATAGACTCACACCAAGCAAAGAAATGGCAATCGGACCCGTTCCGTTCCTGATACATTTGACATAGTTAACAGTCACATAAAAGTGGGGATTAAAATTAGTATAACAGCTCAAAAGTTCGTACTACTCACAATGTAACCAGGGCATGAATAGAACAAGCAGTGTTTACTATGGTTTTGTTGCGATATCTTTAAGACAGCTCGACGTGCACAATCGCACAACTTTGGAGCTGCTCGCAAGCATTTGGTTGGGGGGAGGTTGCTCGTAGACGACATTATGTGGAAAGTGGACAGTGAAGTAGTTTTCAGTAAGTTATGGTTTCTATAAAATAAGGTGTATGATGCCATTTACTTTTGCCACTGCAATTGACCACATCGATGGTGCTTCAAATCATAGGAAAAATCATTTGCTCTAGCATTCAAGCATTCAAAAGCATTCAGAAGATATACATGATGCAGTTGAGAATGGCAGTTCACAAGGAGTTCTAAGTCCAAGTATAATGTTGGAGAAAAGGTTTTGAGGAAACCTGAACTGGCAGGTGAAAATGTTAATGGTAAAAAGTCTATGCCAGATGATTCTCAATGTAGGCAGACAATAATTAAATCGAAGAAGAATAACAGATATGAGGCTAAAAGGAGTTCTGTTGAGAAAGAGTTTGTTAAGGATGTAGAGAGTGGTAATATATTATCATGGAAATAAAATTTTTCTTCTAATGTTTAAATTTATAGATGTCAATAATTATTTCCTAGTTCATTCAAATTAGTATGGAACTATAGAGTTTCCTTATTGCTTAAAACTATTGAATTTCTTTTCAATATTTTTTTGTAAGTTATTGAATCTCTTTAGGTGGAATGCTTGTCCTCCTCTTGTACTTTTCTCTCATTCTTTCATAAAGTTCTTTTCTTGCTGATCAAAAAAAAGAAAAAACAAAAAAATTATTGATTTCAACAACAAATATACAATCCTCCGTATTGTTTATGATTTCAAATCTTGAGTATAGATATAGTGTTGCTATTACGAGACTTATGAGAAAGAGTTCTTTAATTGTCTCTAGTTTCCTTTTATGCTCTTATATATTAGTCTGGAACTCTGCATACACTCTTTTTTTTTATAAGAAACAATTGTATTAATCCAAAGAGAGAAATACAAGATTGGACAAGGAGTCCAAAGAAACAGCAAAACAAAGAACCAAGACTAGCCCCTAGCAGGTAGGCAACAAAACAAAAGAAAACAGAGCAACAATGCTTTCACATGCTTTCACCCTGTCCCACAAACCATCAATATCCTCATGAGTATCTCTAAAGATACTCACATTACGCTCAATCCAAAATAGCACTGCTCCATAAAACCTTCGCCCTCTTGGAACGGCCTAAACCTCTGAAATCAACCTCAAGCAACCCAATAACAAGCTCAGGTCTAACCCAACTCAAATCAGCAAGGGCGACAAGGCGCTACCATAACTGAATAGCAATCTCATAGTGAGGGAATAAGTTCACTGGAATCCATTACAAATGCATCTACTATTTCTAATGTCTAGATACACTAATCTAATCCAAAGGTCTGGAAACCAGGTGGGGGAAAATAACGCTACATGAACTGGTCAACTGATGACATATTATACTAAATCTATATTTCAAAGTAAGCTTAAACTCAACAAAAGAGGCATGGATAAACAGATTGAAAACCCATTAAGAAAAAGCACTGAAATGCACAAATAGCCAATATCCATCAGAATAGTAAGCAAAGCAAAGAAATTAACTATAATGACCAACAGCTAAATACAAATAAAACTTCATTCTCAGCAATCAATACCCAATAAAAGGAGAAAAAAATCCGTTATCTAAAAAGGGAAAGGCCAAAAAAACAAAAGGAAATAAACAATAGGAAAGGTATGAAGACCCACAGTATAGAATTTGGCAAAAATTTACAAAAACTGAGATTTGGATTGGATCTCATAATTGAATTGGGACAAAATTTGGCCTCAAAATGCTTGCCACAGTTTCGGGAAAACTCAGGCCAAACTCAAAAAAATTTATGAATTGAAATTCAAAAAATCTGGTTGTCTTACTATTTCATATTCATTTGGCTGTACATTCAGTTAAATGATTGAGAAATTTGGATAAACACAGCTGAATGATTTTTTCTATATATCAAAAAATTATATCAGATCATTTGCATAATATTTCTATTTAAGTATTATCGCATAGCATGATAACCTGGTCAGCAGCGTAAATGGATTTGGCAAATTGATGATAAGGGTTTGATTCGATGAAAACCATTTTGATTCGATGTAAATTTTTAAGGTATTGTCATTTAAAATGAAAACCATTTTCCTTGTCATACTATAAATCATATTCTTACCTCTGAAATATTGATTCGATGCAGATTGATGATAAAGGTTTCACGATTCTTGAGAATATGGGGTAGGTAGGTCTCGTAGATGTGTTCGTGATGACTTCGTCCAAGAATCCAACTTTCAGACTGACCTCGCCTCCATATGTACATCAGCTTTCTTGTATGTGGATTTGTTCATCTCTCCGAGAAATTCAACTCTGTTTTTGACGATTTCACAGGCTCCATGATTTCATCTCTCTGAGAAATGCAACTGTTGGTCTTCTCGCTTGTATGCTGGACGACGAGAACGAAGAAGAAGAATGGTTTGGTGGATCTGATACATGAACTTGGTAGACGACGAGACGAAGGAGATGAAAGGTTTTTGGTGGATCTGATATTTGAATTTGGTTAAGTTAAAAGGGTATTCTGGGAATTTACTATTTTTTTGTATGAGATTCCTAACCTAACCAAACATTGGAATGGGAATGTTAGGAGGGTATCACACTTTCCATTACCACAAACCAAACATGGAAATGGTCACATTCCCTTCCATTCCCATTCCCAAATAATGGGTCAAACCCAGGAGTCACATTCCCTTTCCCCATACCAAACACACCCTAAGAGAAAAGGTTTTTCCCCGAAGGTTTCGTCCCCAAGATTTCGTCCAAAACGGCATCTCAAGTGATTGGTCTTCCAAAGCAAAACGACAGCTGCTATCAGCCCAAATGTAGCACCGTTAAACGACGCCGTTTTGTCCCTTCTTAGATCCATGTGCTTTCCTGCTTCATCTGTCGGTTCTGCATCCTCTCCGCCTCCACAACAACACCCAACATCAGAATGTGTGGGCAGGGTTCATCTCAATCCACCGACTCCCCCTCGTACCTTCCTTCTTTCTCCTTTTCAGATTGAATTTCAGAAAAAGTGCGAGCTTCCAACTTTGTCTTGCTTGGAGACCGTAGACATTTCTCGGTTTCGACGCTGCAGGTTGGGTCTCTCTCTCTATTTTGATGATTTTCCTCTCATATATACATCATTTTCCTCTGATCCGTCTGTCTTGCTTGGGGACCGTAGCCATTTCTCGGTTTCGTCGGTGCAGGTTGGTTCTCTCTCCTTATTTTGATGATTTTCTTCTCATATATACGTGATTTTCCTCTCATCCGTTGGGCATATATTCTTGTCTTGAAGGTCTGTTCGTCTACTTCTGAGGCTCCAAGGGAAGCCTTTAGGTGTCATTAGGCATCCTTGAAAATGATGGGAAAGAATACACAGTCCTGTCTCATATTTTGAAGAAATATTTTATATGTGGTTTTTAAAGTTCTAATAATCTTCTTGAACAACTATAGACTCTGACCACCCGTTCGTTGGGTTTGGATATTTGGAGAAAAAGATTTGTGATCAGAGGTTTTGGGCGATCCGAGGTTTTAGAGGGCTTTGATTTCGTCTCTACGGGTTGGTTCTCTCATTCTCTCCTTAATTTTCTCTTTGATTTTTTGTTTGGCTAATCCTCTGTATGTAGTGTTTGTTTGGTGAGAAAATGGTGGGAAACTAAAAGGGTTGGGTCTTCTGTTTGGTTACACAAAATATCTGACAAAATACTCTTCATGTTGTGCTTGTTTGGTGAGAAAAAATGAGGTGAACTAAGAATTGGGTCTTCGGTTTCAGATTTGGTCGTCTGGATGGCTATTGCATCATGTTAGGATCCATTGTTTTAGGCTTCAATTCTAATTGCAGGGAGTGGGGAAACTTGAAAGCAAGATCAAAGGATTCGGCTTCATCGCGTTCACATAGTTGGGGCCAGCGGGAGGTGAGAAAGAAATCTCTAATCCTCTTTGTTTAACGATAAATGTTAATTATGACTTGAATTTCTAATTTCCCGTGGTGCTATTTCCAATGTCATTTGTTTTGTGGCAGATGTATGCTTGTGGTTATTTGTTATGCCTGGCCATCATTTCTGTTTATATGTGAATGATAGTGGTAGTTTTCCTTCTCCCTTTACTTGTCTTTTTGCCTTTTACCTTTTCTTTTTCTTTTTCCTTTTGTATAATGGTTGTTGCATGCTACTTGCTTATTCGTCTAAACGATTGATGACCAGTTGAATGAATCATTGCTCAAAATGTTTTGTTCTAATTATTTGGTAATTTATTGAGTCTCGATCTGGTACTTTAGTGGCCGTGTGAAATTGTGATCGGCTGATAGGTTTGTGAAAAAATTAACTACAACAGACTAAAATAGAAAAAGGTTACAAGATTGAGCATACTTATTTCTCTTTTGAGATTTTAGATAATTAATCCCAAACCGTTGCCGGCTGGAATAAGGAAAAAGGTCCGCTTCCATTGAAGTTCTGGTTTTCTTTAATTTTGTGCCATGGAGTCGAGGTAAATGTCTTTATTACTTTCTCAATTTTTCTGTCTCCTTACCCAATTTTAGTTTTTGTTATATAATTTCTAATTGCTGTTGCATTGTAGGTTGAATTTGTATCTTTCTTTTTTTTGTTAATAAACCCTTCTTGTTCTTATACTTCTTCCCCCCCCCCCCCCCCCCCCCCCTTTTTTTTTTTTAATTTTATTTTAAATTGCAGGTGGGGGAATACCAGTGTGCATACAAGGTTAGACTTGTTTGATGAGATAAATCTACGGTTTTTCATTTTTATTGAAGACTGTATGTACATATCCTGTCTTTATGTTACTATCGGCTTTTAATTTCCATTTTGTATAGATTTCTAAAGGGCTTTGGGAGAAGTATGGCCCTGAGAGGGTTGTTGGAAGCCTAATGACAGAGGTTGGCCCTGTTACTTAAGTTGCACCTACAATAATTGATTATTCTGTGTGTGAATGTGAATAAGGTCTTTCTTTATCATCGCATGAATTTTAAGTTCTCTTTTTTAGCCATGCCTTTTCAAATACGTATGCCTCTTTTATCAGTTCTTGGTGGCATTATAGGTGCTTCAAGATAGAATTAGAGAAAAAAACCCTTGTATGGTAGTGTTTTTTTATGTGTAATGTTTTGTTTTATGTGAGAGATAAAGAGAGGATAGAGAAAGAGACGGCTCGTGTGTGAGAGAGAGAAGTCTAATGGTGTGAATGGTAATGCTTTGTTTTATATGAGTAGTGTCATTAAGTACTGCTGACATTTTGAGAAAAAAAATAAGAGGCGATGTGAAAAGTCATGAGAAAAAAATTACTTTTTTTAAAATTATCATCAAATTATAAATGAACTTTTATTTGTCATGTTAAATCATATTTCTGATTATTATTTGTGGCTTAATGTTTCATTTTGTTATAAATTCATTTATTTATTTATCTTATTAGATGTTAGATCATTTCAGTAAAATATTTTTTCAAATTTGATCTTCTTTTATTTATTTATTTATTATACTATCAAAACTTTGGAACAAGTAATTGGAAAGGATGAAAAGAATTTGGAAGTAGAGGAGTGGTAATTGGTAAGAAAAAAAAAATGAAAGAAAGAGAAAAGAGTGGGAGAGCTAAAAAAAAAAACATAAAAAAAAATTAAAAAAAATTGCTCTTGCTACTTTAGAATAACCACTTTAGAGCATTTTCAATGATGTGAGCTATATTACCTGTGCTATTTTTTATTTTAGCATATGTTACGGTGTCAAATGTTATAATTTAGCATAATATGGTATACTACTTTTTTAGCACACCATTGAAGCACCAATGCGATGTACTATTGGACATGCTCTTTATGGAAAGAGCTATTTTCATCGTAGAGAACTATTTTTAGACTTTGTGAGCTAAAAATAGCTCTTAACTCACCTAAATAATTCTCCCATTCTTCCCCTCTAATATTTAACTTAGATCCAACTTAAATTAATCAATCAAAATTAAAAATCATTTCACCGGTTAGTAACTTGTAAAACTATAACTGGAATCCTATTTGAATTTCAAACTGAAAAATAAAAATAAAAAATCAATACAAAGATCTGATATGGACATAGAGAGGTGATGGTGGTCGATGGGGAAAGGCTTATCTTCTATGGTTTAAAAGATCTAAATCATTCATTCCATGTGGGGCCTACCAGGTCATGTGAGAATCACCAAATAACGATGGTTTTAATTTCACTGGATAGTGACAGAGCTAGCTATAGAGATGTTGTCGGCCAAAAATAGATATGATACAAATAGAGATAAAATAAGAGAGAGGACAGAATATTGAGAGAATGAAAGCGTTGAGTCATGAGTTCTTTCTAAGTACTTCAATGGCATCTAAATCACAATTTAAAACTTAATCATATCACACGTGCGAGTTTTGCCACGTAACAAAATGAAATATAATCGGATTATAAACCTGTATTCTACTATCAAGTTCACATATCTTCATGCATTATTTAGATAAATGATATGGGCATATGAGGATATCTGGGGCCATCAACAATGAGCAAGAAAAATAAAAAATAAATCAAATCAAATTAACACAAGGATTAAAGGACCTAGGAGGATAAATCTTAACAAACTCCCTGTTAAAATCAAATCAACACAAGGGATTAAAGGGCCTTTAAACCTGCATCACTGAAGCCCGTGAAGAAGAGCTGCACGTACTCTTTTGCGAGAGTATACATTTGCTGCCTGGGATCTTCAAAATTCTGTATGGTTCAAACAATAGTAGTACATAACTAATTCAATGGCCACAAGGGGTGCCAGGAGGACTCATTAACACTTTTAATGGGGAAAATGGACGCTACTTGTCCTCTCCTTTCTCCGACTTTAGACCATCTTTTAATTAACAGAAATAAATCACTCTTTTTATTCAAAACTAAGTATTTTCTTCACGAGGGCTTTAAAGTTGAAAGACTTGAAGGTAGTAAAATAAAATCAAAACCACACAATCAATACTCCACGTATTTTAAATGCCTCCGGGTACTCAATTTTAAGGTTCAAAAACACTTTTTTTTTTTTTTTTCCAACAATTCAAACTTCGAATTCCATGAGGTACATGATATGTTATTCATTTTATGCCTTGGGATTCTCAAGATACATACTCTTACTTCATTGGTTTGTGGTATCACGTCCTGTCATGGTATCATAGTGATGTACAAGTTTTTCATTGAGAGGATACCATGTTTCAAGATTTTCAATTTCTTCAATAAACGAGTGGGTCCTATCGTATTGAAATCATGGATGCAACTTCAATTCCAGATGCTTATCGACTAAATGAATCAAGAGATATTTTTTGCATGATTGACTCACCTACGTTGACTAGGGGTCAATCACCCATACGATGCTCTAAGCAGTAACATTCATGACAACCAAAAGTTAGATATCAAAGAAAATTATGCCTCATTAGTCATTTACTCGGCAAAAATTATTGATCGACCATATTATTGATATGATCAGCCATCTTGACTACGCGTCGATAACCCCTAAGATGTCTTCAAGAAACCGAAACACAAACATTAGAGTACTTACGAGGAAAAAAAAAAAAAAAAAAAAGAAAGAAAGAAAGAAAGAAAGAAAGAAAGAAAGAGAAAGAAAGAAGAAGAAAGAAAGAAAGAAACTAATCAAACTAATGCAGAGTGAACAATAATCTTATTTATGTTCTTCCTTTCTTTGTTCGCTTATTAATCTGTACTAGTTATGTTATATACATGCTGAACAATTTTAATTTATTAAATAAAAAGATATTCCTTTATTTTTATGAGCTGAATGTGGTAAGACCACAACTAATGTTTTCTCACTCCTTTGAATAGTACAACATACCAGACTTGGATCTTCTGTAGGTCTTTTTTTTTTTTTTTTTTTTTTTTTTTTTTTTTTTCTGGTAGGGATCTTGTAAAGTTTTTCTTTCTTTACAAGGTTTGACAATTCAACTACTCTTTAGTTTTTTTATTCATTTACAAACCCAACGATCCGATGGCCATGAAATGCCCTACAAAATCCCTCTAGGGAAACAACCTAAGGAAACGACCTAAGGAGGATCTAAATTCCAAAATACACCCTTAAGAATTGGAACCCTATTTGAATCTAAAACTTAATATATAAACAGAGATCTAATATGGATAAAGAGAGGTGATAGTGATGCGCAAGACTTCTCTCCAATGGTTGAGTGAAATATGGACCATTCATATCATGTGGGGCCCACCGCTTCAAAAATAGATCTAATACAGATACAGAGGAGTGAGAAAAATATTGAGAGAATGGAAACATTGAGTGAGTGAACTTTGTCTTCAATTCCCATATATTCTAAATACTTCAATGGCATCTAAAGCACAATTTAAAACTTAATCATATCACACGTGCGAATTTTGCCACGAAACAAAATGAAACAGAAGTAACTCAGTTAGTATAAACCTGTGTTCTACTATCAAGTTCTTAATACGCAACATGTATCATCAAGCATTATTTAGATTAAATGATATGTGCATATGAGCATGTGAGCATGTTTCTGAGGCCATCAACAATGTGCAAGAAAAATAAAAAATAAATCAAATCAAATCAACATAAGGATTAAAGGACTTGGGAGGATAAATATAAACAAACACCACCTTTAAATCGAATCAACACAAGGATTTAAAGGCCCTAAAACCTGCGTCATTGAAGCCTGCGGTGAAGATCGAAGAGCTGCACTCTCTTTTGAGAGTATAAATCGCTGCCTGGGATCTTCAAAATTCTGTGTGGTTCAAACAATAGCAGTACAGAATTAATTCAACGGCCACAAGGGGTGCCAAGAGGAGTCCGCTAACACTTTTAATGGGGAAAATGGACGCTATTTTTCCTTTCCGACTTTAGATCATCTTTTAACAGAAATAAATCACTCTTCCATTCATAACTAAGTATTTTCTTCACAAGGGTAAAGTCTAGTTTAGGAACAATTTGTTTGATTTTAAAGTTGAAGGTAGTAAAATAAAATCAACACTATAAATCCGTACTCTACGTTTTTTAAATGCCTTGGGGTACTCAATTTTAAGGTTCAATTTTCTTTTTTTCTCCAACAATTCAAGCTTCAAATTCCATGAGGTACATGATTGCCCTGGGATTCTCTAAGGGCCTGTTTGGTTGTCCAATTCGAAATTAAATAATTTAAGAAATTTTGCATAGTGTTGAAAGTATATTCCATCATCTTGAATTAACAATTCAAGAAAATGATAGTTATCATCACAAATAAGAATAGCAAGTCAAAGTAGTGGTATTTTATAAATTCCTCAAAATTAATTCTACAACATTAATTATAATGATAACTACAACATTTAAAAATATTCTAATTCAATGTGATAGATTTATGTCTTTGATCTTATATAAAATTTCTTGAATTGTTTAATTTCAAATTGGACAACCAAACAGGCCCTAAATATATACTTTTATTATTTTATCGGTTTGTAATATCACGTCTATATGTTGCCACGGTATCACAATGATGTACAAATTTTTCATTGAGGGGATACCATGTTTCAAGATTTTCGATTTCTTCAATAAACGAGTGGTCCTGCCGTATTGAAATCGTAGGTGCAACTTCAATTTCAGATCCTTATCGACTAAATGAAACGAGAGATATTATTTGCATGATTGACTCACCTACCTTGACTAGGGGTCAATCACCAATATGATATTCTAAGCGGTAACATTAATTCATGACAACCAAAAGTTAGATATCAAAGAAAATGATGCCTCTTTAGTCATTTACTGTTTAGATGGCAAAAATTTTTGATTGATAGGGATACACAACCATATTATTGACATAATCAACCTCTTGACTACGCGTCAATAAACCCAAGGATGTTTTCAAGCAACAAAAACACAAACAGTAGAGTACTTTCAACTAAATTAAAAAAAAAAAAAAAAAAAAAAAACTAATCAAACTAATGCAAAGTGAACGATAATCTTATTTATGTTAAAGGAAATAAGTTGGACCAAAACTTTAGATATATATCCTAAGCATGTTGGAGAGGGTGGAGTTGGGAGCAAGAGGTAGTGATATCTAAATTGAGGAGTGAGTCTTTCATGTAACTGTGGCACAGCCACGTGGTGTCATGGGCCAATAGGAGGGGAACAACGTGGTATTGTAAGGCCAAAAAGTACTCTGACAATCCCATTTTCCTCTTTTCCTATTGGCTTGTAACACCACGTCAGCCGTGTCACAGTTAATTACATAGAAGTTTTTCTCCTAAATCAAGCTTGCTTGACATAAACAGGTTCAAGTTGAGTGTAGATTTTGAATGATCCAAACCCAATTAATTATAAACTGATTGCTTTTGGGTTAGAAAGAGTGTTGTCTTGTTTTTCTTTTCCTATTAAAAAGTTGTATCCAAAATTGCCTATTGCGACCTTATAATAATATACCCAAAAAACAAAAAGATTTAATAGACATTTGAAGAGGCCCTAGCCTAAGTGGTAAAGCCTATTAGCATGATACAAAAACCTTGTATTCAAAACTCGTCTTTCATGCTCACCCACCAAAATCATCTTACCACTATCAAGCAAAAAGAAAAACAAAATCAATTTACTGGTAAATTTTTCTCATCAATGGCTCATGGAAATATATTAAGCAACAATTGGTACCCAATTAATGACTGACACACAAACATATATCCTCGAAAAGACATGGGACCACTTGGTCAAACAAGCAGGACGCATTCGAAGGTTTGTGCATGTGTTTTAGCAATGATGGCCGTACTACTAACTGAACTCCCTTTAATTTATTACATTATTATTACAGAGTAGTATATTTAATTAGTATATTTTTTCCTAAGAAAACAAACTAAGTGAATGATATTGGGTGCATTAAACTT
Source organism: Liquidambar formosana (assembly GCA_039720395.1). Lineage (NCBI taxonomy): Eukaryota > Viridiplantae > Streptophyta > Magnoliopsida > Saxifragales > Altingiaceae > Liquidambar > Liquidambar formosana. The sequence goes on along the minus strand of CM077820.1, from coordinate 53,333,829 downwards.
TCAACAAGTTGCGTTCCTTCCACACTGCGAGTTCATCATTTATGCAATGGCACAAATTTTCCAAACCTCCTATAAGGTCCATTCCAAATGGTGGTGGTTTAAACGCAAAAATTGAGAGTCACTACTTTTCAACAAGTTGCAATCAATTATGACTGGTCTACTTTGTGTTGGTTCGTCATATATCAATCAATCGATCGATTGATAGGTACCCAAAATGTCATCCTCCACAAGTTGGAAGACCAATGGGGCGGGGTGGGCTAGAAATATCCAATGCAATGGACTTTAGAGAAGGGTACAGATTCATAAATATTTATGTTTCTACAATTTGTCAAAATTGGTTTGCTTGTTGCAATCAACATGTATATGACCCATTCTCTCAAAGTCTCACGCGTTATTTGGAGATGTAGCAAAATGTGAGTGTGGTCATTAATTGCTCATGAGAAAGTTTGATAACGGTTCAACTCAAACTCGGTCTATTAGTAAACGAGACAAGCTCAAACTTAGAGTTTAGGCTCGTTTAGTAAATAAGTCACACTCGAGCAGATTAAAACTCGGCTTGTTTAGCCTCGCGAACAAACTTGTTAAAAACTCAACAAAGAGTTTGTTAAGAGTTCAAAATGAGGCTTGTTAATGAGTTCGTTAGTGAGCTTGTTTAGTAAAACAATTTGACAAGTATTAAAAAAAATAATAAATAAAATTAGGACATGAGTTATTGGTTTATAAATATTTCTAATTAGATTTAAAGATAACAAATTATAGATACAAAACCACTTTAATGAGCACAAGACAAACTTAAAATCAAGGCCAATCCAAATTTGAGCTTGAGCACAAGCTTCTCTACTTTCTCCTTAATTGAGTTCAATTACAATAATTTAGACATATTAAAAACTCGACTCAATATTAAATGTATAAACTTTTTAACGAACCAAACTTGAACACAATAGTTTAGGCTAGTTAAAAGCTCAGCTCAATAATAAACAAACAAGCTTTTCAATGAACTAAGCTTGAACACTTCAAAATTCGGCTCGATTCGGCTCGTTTGTAAGTAGCCCAAGTAAGTAATCAATTTTAAGGTTCAAAAACTTTTTATTTTTCTTCCAAAACTTCAAATTCCATGAGGTACATGATATGTTGCTCATTTTATGCCTTGGGATTCTCTAGATATTTACTCTCATTTCTTTTTCTTTTTCCTTTTTTTTTTTTTCTTTTTTTGGTCAAAAGATATTTAGTCTCATTTCACTGGTTGGTGATATCACGGTCCGTATCATAACGTGGTATCACAGTGATATACTCCATATAAGTTGCTCATTTTATGCCTTGGGATTCTCTAGATATTTACTCTCATTTTTTTTTCTTCTTTTTTTTTTGTCAAAATATATTGGGAGGGATCCGTTTACACCCGGTGTAAAACTTTTTACTCTGATACCCTTCAATATCTTTTTGTGAAAATAATATCTCACCAATCCAACCATTGGATTAGGTTCTATATTCATGCACATCATGCCAAATTTTAAATAAATCGGATATTGGGAAGTATGTCATTCATACAATGCCCCAAATTATAATTTTATTTATTAAAAAAAATATAAGTTTACAGATCAAACGTTTCTCGATATTCGATTTACTTAAAATTTGGCATACATGATGTACATGAATTTAGAAACTAATCCAACGGTTGGATTGGAAAAACATTATTCTCACAAAAAAAATATTAAAATGTGTAAGAGTATAAAGTTTTACACCGGGTATAAACGGATCCCTCCCCAAATATATTTACTCTCATTTCACTGGTTTGTGATATAACAGTCCATATCATAACGTGGTCACAGTGATATACTACGGATAAGTTTTTCTTTGAGGGGATACCATGTTTTAAGATTTTCTATTTCTTTGATGAACGAGTGTAGTCCTGCCGTATTGAAATTGTGGGTGCAACTTCAATTCCAAATGCCTACCGACTTAATGAATCGAGAGATATTTTTTGCATGATTGACTCACCTACCTTGACTAGGAGTCAATCACCCATACGATATTCTAAGCAATAACATTCATGACAACCAAAAGTTATATATCAAAGAAAATGACGCCTTTTTACTCATTTACTCTTTAGATAGCAAAATTTTTTGATTGATAGGGATACCCGACCATATTATTGACACGATCAACCTCTTGACTACGCATCAATAAGTACGTTGGACCAAAACTTTAGCAAGAGCTAGCAATATCTAAATCAAGCTTGCTTGACATAAACAGGTTCAAGTAGAGTGTTTTGGGACCATGGCACAGGCTTAAGCCATCGTAGAAGGGTCAATCTTGTGAAGAGGCTGCCCGACCCGACCCAAGTGGTACCAAATGAGGTGACTCATGAAACTGACCAGGTCACTCTTATACCACTGTCACAGGCTTAAGATACATAGGGCAATCCTATGAAGAGACTATTTGCCTCACGAATGTTGAACCGAAGGGTTACCCCCTACCCAGCAGATGTGAGACACATAATGGAGTTGATTTTGAATGATCCAAACCCAATTAATTATAAACTGATTGCTTTTGGGTTAGAAAGAGTGTTGTCCTTTTCTTTTCATATTAAAAAGTTGTATCCAAAATTGCCTATTGCAACCTTATAATAATATATATTAAATAAATAAATAAATAAAAACAACGATTTAGTGGTAAATTTTTCTCATTGATGGCTCATGGAAATATATTAGGCAACAATTGGTACCCAATTAATGACCGACACACAAACATATATCCTCGAAAAGACATGGGACCACTTGGGTGTATTAACCTTTCAACAAGTTGCGTTCCTTCCACACTGCGACACAGTTCATCATTTATGCAATGGCACAAATTTTCCAAACCTCGTATAAGGTCCATTCCAAATGGCGGTGGTTTAAACGCAAAAATTGAGTGTCACTACTTTTCAACAAGTTGCAATCAATTACGACTCAGGTCTACTTTGTGTTGGTTCGTCATTTATCAATCAATTGATCGATTGATAGGTACCAAAATGCCATCCTCCACAAGTTGGAAGACCAATGGGGCGGGGTGGGCTAGAAATATCCAATGCAATGGACTTATAGGGAAGGGTACAGATTCATAAATATTTATGTTTCTACAATTTGTCAAAATTGGTTTGCTTGTTGCAATCAACATGTATATGACCCATTCTCTCAAAGTCTCATGCGTTATTTGGAGATGTAGCAAAATGTGAGTGGGGTCAAGACGGGGTTTCTCCCTACCATAATGAACGTACCGTCCATTCATAACCATCACATGTACTCAACTTCCATATATATAGCCTGGGTTTCAAAGTTGCCTCTGCATTCCATTCAAATACACAGACCTTTCAATGTTGAGGTTTCTCAAAACCAACATGCATAGCAATTCTGGTTTCATACCCATTCGCCATCCCACAATGCTCTTTATTTTATTGTGGTTGTTTGGGTCTTCATACCTAGACACCATTAAACCCTGTTTGTGTAGTCAAGATTTGAATGTCAAGTGCATCAAAGCAGAAAGAGATGCGCTTCTCACCTTCAAAGATGCTCTCACAGATCCTTCCGATAGGCTTTCCTCATGGGTTGGAGACGATTGCTGCAAGTGGAGAGGGGTAGGATGTGACAATAGAACAGGACATGTCTTCAAGCTCAACCTCAAAAATCCAGTTGATGAAATGGGCAGTGAATTGGGAGGTGAGGTAAATCCTTCTTTACTTCGCTTGAAATTTTTGAATTACTTGGACCTGAGCCTGAATGATTTTGGAGGAACCCATATTCCCAAATTCTTGGGTTCGCTTTATAATTTGAGATATCTCAATCTTTCTTCTTCATCATTTTCTGGAGAGCTTCTACCTCATCTCGGAAACTTGTCACATCTGCTTTATCTTGACCTCCAAGGAGAGGAATTACATGTAGAAAACTTGCGGTGGCTCTCAGGTCTCCCTTCTTTAAAACACCTTAACATGGGAGGTGTGAACCTCAGTAGGATTGGAGCTGATTGGCTACATGCAGTTAATATGCTTCCATCCCTGGTGGAGTTACACTTGAGTCAATGTGAACTTCAAAGCATTCCACTATCACCCCCACTCATTAATTTCACCTCACTTTTGGTCCTTAACATGTCAAGTAATTCATTCAACTCTTCAATACCCCATTGCCTGTTTAATCTTACTACCCTTACAAAACTTGATCTCAGCTTTAATTCTTTTCATGGTGTCATTCCTGGTGAAATTGTGAACCTCATATTTCTCCAAGACCTTGATTTGTCTTTTAATATCAACATTGAAGGTCCAATACCAAGATTCTTGGGAAACCTTTGCAATTTAGAGTTTTTAGATCTTTCTGGAAATAATTTGAGCGGAATGATTAATGAATTTTTGGACGGTTTTTCAAGCTGCCCCAACCACAGCTTGGTGTCACTCAATTTATTTGATAACCAACTCGTAGGGAACTTGCCTGATTCATTAAGCATATTTGAGAACTTGAGATATCTTTACCTCGAATCCAACTCTTTTTGGGGTTCAATTCCATCATCCATTGGAAACTTGTCATCCTTGCAAGAATTGTGGCTCTCTTATAATCAGATGAATGGGACCATTCCTCAAAGCATCGGACAACTCTCAAAGCTGGATACTTTGTACCTCCACTCAAATTCATGGGAAGGTGTTCTAACAGAAGCCCATTTCCTAAATCTCACAAGGTTAGAAACGTTCTGGATGGATACCACCTTGAAGAAGTCCTTAAGTTTCAATATGAGCTATGGATGGATCCCTCCATTCCGTCTCAAATCGATCCAACTCGAAAACTGCCAGGTGGGCCCCAAATTTCCTGTATGGATTCAATCTCAAACTGAGCTTGAATACACAATCCTTAGAAGTGCAGGGATTGCAGACATTGTACCTGGTGATTGGATTTCCAAGTTATCTTCTCAAGTCATTGTCTTGGATTTATCCAATAACAAAATCAAGGGGAAGCTACCAGATTCTTTAAGGTTTCCAAAAGCAACATTCATTGAATTGAGTTCTAATTTATTAGAGGGTCCACTTCCACTTTGGTCTAGCAGTGTGGTTGAACTTTTTCTAGAAAAAAATTTGTTTTCCGGACCTATCCCCTCAAATCTTGGTGAAATTATGCCAAATTTGGAAGTCCTATATCTTTCTCAGAATTTTCTCAATGGCAGCATCCCCCAGTCTACTTTTAAAATAAATTCTTGGAGAACTTTTGCAGCAAGAGATAATCAGTTATCCGGAACACTCCCTGATATTTGGACTAATTCTCAAGCAATGAGTGTCTTGGATCTAGCGAACAACACTCTTCATGGCACTATTCCAAAATCTATGGGTAACCTACTCGGACTAGCGTTCTTAAAATTGAGCGACAACCATCTAGAAGGCGAACTCCCATCCTCCTTGCAAAATTGCGAGGGATTGAGTAGACTTGATCTTGGAGGAAATAACTTATCAGGGAACATACCCTCGTGGATTGGTGATAAGCTATCTTCATTGATGATATTGCGCTTGCGGTCTAACAAATTTAGTGGAGTGGTCCCTTCACAGTTGTGTCATCTTTACTTCTTCACCTCCTGGATGTTGCGCAAAATAATTTGACGGGGTTTATTCCCAAGTGTTTTGGCAATTTAACCTCTTTGGTTTATAGAAATTCAACTAATATTTTCTCATACTATTTTGAGGAAATGATGATAGTCACAAAAGGAACACAACTTGAATATAGCAGCACCCTAGACTACGTTTATTGCATTGACCTTTCACAAAACCACTTAAGGGGAGATATCCCTCGCGAGATAACAAGCCTCTCTGCATTGGGCACCTTGAATTTGTCAATGAATCATCTAACAGGGAGCATTCCTCAGAATATTGGAAACTTGCGGTGGCTGGAGACACTTGATCTCTCCAACAACTCTCTCTCTGGACCCATTCCTCAAAGCATCTCTGCTCTAACCTTCTTGGTTCACTTTAAGTTGTCCCATAACAACTTGGTAGGAAAAATTCCATCAGGTAATCAACTACAAACACTCAATGATCCTTCTATTTATGAGGGTAATCCTTTACTTTGTGGGGTTCCTCTTCCAACCAAGTGCCCTGGAGATGATACATCTGATGGACAAACACCTACTGATTCTGCTGGTACAGAAGAGGATGGCCACGATAAAAAGGATTCCGAAATGCTATGGTTCTATGTTAGCATTGGGCCAGGATTTGTCGTTGGGTTCTGGGGTGTTTGTGGAACTTTATTGGTGAAGAAGACTTGGAGGCATGCCTATTTTCAGTTTGTGGATGACATCAAAGATTGGATAGCTCTAATGATTGCATTGAAGGTGGCTGCTTTCCGACGCAAAATGGGGTTGGAACAAAATTAAGACCGTTCTTGTTGATGGGAAATTAAACTACGCAGTTCAGGTAATCAAATATTACATAATGCCTTTTGCCTTCTTTTTTTTTTCCCTTTTTTTAAACTTGTTTGATCTTGTAAGCATTTCTTTATCTTGCCATTTATTTTTATTTTTTTGGGCCATTACAATTTTTATACTCATGTCAAACTCTCATTTTTTGTGTCAAATTTGTTTTACAATAAATTGGATAATTTTAATATTTTTTAAACCTTGTTCAATGTTTGGGAATGGTTTTCTACTAGGTTGTATAGCTCACCCTTCTAATTTTTCAGATCCATCCAAGGGAGTGGCACCATAGTGATGGAGCAGGATATTTGGGAAGACGTGTTTTTTGCTTGTGTTTTTTTTTTTATGGAAATGGTGATGTTGTTAGTAATTTGGATGTATTTATTTGGGATGTAAACTTAGATATTTGTGAATTATGTAATGGATGCATTTTGGATGTATGATGATTAATTTATGATATCGTGGGATGTAAGTAATTCGAATGTATATTTTTTGCCATTTATAATTTCTGTTTCATTTTTGGCCAAAAAATATATTTTACAATAAATTTGAAAAAACTTTATTTTGCGAAATTGTTTAAAATGATGTTTTTTTTTTAATTGACAAAGCAACCAGTTTTTATAAAAACCCTTTATTTTTTATAAAACCGTAAAAAATTAAAATAAGCTGGGGTGCAAACAAAATTGAGGGATAGCAACGACCCTGTTTTAAATAGATAGTGATTGGCCCATCCATTGTGTCTCAATTGGAAATGTTACTTGAGGTGGTGTAAATATGGGTTTTAATGTCCAAAGCCATTTATTTATCGTTCACTCGGTTCTTACATCTTAGTTTTAAGACTAAAACTTCACACACAAAAATTAATGAGGAATTCATTGAAGCCCATTTTAAAAACGGAACAACCATTTCTCCCTCTCTCTCACTCCCTACATAAACTTGACATCCTCAACACATCTAAACCCATCTCAAGAAAATTCTCTCTTTTCTCGCTGACAAAGGTAAAAATTCAAATCAATTAAGGCATGGCCAAGCAGCAATATGGGTTTCCAAGCATGGTAGTCCTATTTCTAGTATACGGTGCGATGCTTGCCGCACAAACGGCGCCAATTGCTGCACTAAAAAACAGGGGCCTGATCGTGGCCGATCCCTCGGATCCTTGGTTTAACCAAACACTGCCCCCACAGCCTAGACCCGGTTACTATAAATTTTTGGGAGATTGCATTGACACCCTAACCAAGCCATGTGGCCGAGAGATGGCTGGCTATGTTTTCAAGAACAAAGACATAAGAATTCCTTGCTGTAGCAGGTTGAAGATTATGGGCCAATTGTGCAGCAAATCATTGTCACTCACACTCACTCAGATTAAGAAGTTCAACCCTCTTGCAAAGCAAATCATTCAAAAGAGTGATTTAGCATATGAGAAGTGTGTTAAAGTGGCCTCAATCCGCTTTAGGGGAGCATAATAGAAAGGCCACAATTATAACACCAATAACTTGTATGTGTTCTTTCTTTTCTTTCTTTTTTTCCTAAGGACTTGTATGTGTTCTTTCTACTTGCAAAAAAGACAACTTAGGAGACCAATAATTTTTATTTTTATTTTTTTGGTCAATAAGAGACAAGTAATTTGTATGTGTCATCGCTGAATGTCTCTCTCTCACACAAAATTTAATAAGGACTATATTATTGCAATAAGGACTATTTAGGATAAAACTAACCCGTGACCGACACAAAATTCAATGTATGATTTCAGAGGAATTCAAAATCTCACATAATCCCTGTTAGTTAATTATTGCATATATATAACCTAAAATACCTTCTTCTTTTTTAACCAAACAAGGGATATCCTAAAATACCAATTAAAACTCATATCATACCGTAAGTTTCCTCATTTGTATGTTGTGTGTAAATTATTTATGTGTATATAACAAAAAATTAAAATTAAAATTAAAAAAAATGAAAAGGTTAAAACCCATATCATACTGCAAGTTCAGCACAATTTATTTATGTTTGATATTATTATTAACGCATGAAGTTCTTTACATATCTCTATCCCTAGCACACTCAGGAGGAGCATTAGGATACCTCGATTTATCAGTACAATAGTTGTAAATGGTGTACTTCTCCCGGACCCACTGAAGTCTCCTGTATTGCTCGCCGTCCAGATCTTGGAATGCCTTCTGATCCCACCACATTCCACCACGTATACTACATACCATTGCGGATTGCTGAGTCGAGGCATCACAGCCGTCCACATGGAAGGAAGTGTACGATGCGATGAAGGGTGCTTTCGTCCAATCAGTTTTCTCCAATCCTCCCCTTGTTGCCCAGTCATCAGCATCCCAGAGGCTTGAGTATATCTTCATGGTTTGGCTGAATGGGTACCTCACACCCAAGTCATTGCAGTTCTTGAATATCCTTATTGGGACATCATCAACAAAGAAGCTGCATTGGGCAAAGTATGAGAGATGGCACAAGGCCCTTGAACAATGTAAAGAGGCCATGATCCTAGCCCGGCCCATGAACACCCTTAATTTTCACACCGAACTGCCTTTTCTATACTTGTTAAAAGTGGATTAACATCTATGAAAGACAAGTTTCAACCCAAGCCTCTAGTATTATGCCTACAAAGCTGCGGGACTTTACCATCTAATCTAATGACATCTTCTTCCTCAGTGTACAATTGGTATTATCTGTGGGCCATAATCATAGATACTTGACATTAGAATACCGTAGGGCATAAGGATCGATGGGTTCATGCCATGCCTGCCATTTTTTTTTCCCTTGTCAAACGATAAAAACACACGCCTAAACATTAATATTAACTACGAAATCTTTTCACATGAAAGATGAATTGATCGTATTGACATTGTAATTGAGGTGATATTTTTTCCCTTCTTGAAAAAAAGAGACAAAAAGTTCAAAATGTCGGTGGGTTCAAAATGTCAACCCAGTATTTTTTTTTTTTGTTTTTTTTTTTCCTTTTTGACCTAACCTATGTGCTAGGGGATTTAGGGTTCTTACTGACTAAAGAAAATGGAAGATGAGGAAAATAACTTACACAATTTGATGCATGTTCCAAAGAGTAGAGTAAGTGTGGTAGTCCTTGCTGGGGTCAAACCAAAGGTAGATCCTTTGCTCCCTCTCTCCTTTCCCACCTGCGTACACATTGGTTTGCAAAATGTAGGGCTGGCCCGTTCTGTTCCCCAAGAACTCAAAATCAATCTCATCGTGCTCTAAATTTTGTGATGAGAGCTAATGAAAAGAAAACAAAAATAATTAGATACTATTTATCGGATTAATAGGCAATCAAGTAATCAACAAATTCGTGATTAATTTTTTGAGGAGGATGTAATTACATAGAATGCAGTGACAACTCCGGCCGAATCACCTCCAACCATCTTTATTCTCATACTAAAATGCCCAAAAAGGTAAGATCCTTTGGACTGAAATCCTGTTCCTATACAAAATAAATAAATAATAAGATTTAGTACAAAAACAAATGAACTTAAAAATAAATTTTATGAATAATGAAGAATGAAGAATGTTTCTGTCAAAATAACATAATCACAGTTGAATGTTAGAGACATCACATCACTAAGATTAATAGCTAAAAAACATAGTAGTGATATTGATTTTTTCTTTTTTTTCTTTTTTTTTTTTCCTTTCATTGCATACCACATCAAAAACCTCGTCACTAAGGAAAAAGTTCAGAAAACATATCAAGGATCAATAGCATCCCAATAGGAAAAAAAAAAAATCTAAATTAGAAAGGAAAAAAGAATGGGCTGGTCGTGGCCCACTTACCTCTTTCTTCCCCATATCAGGTCAAACTCAAAGCATGTATATCATGTTTCTAATGGTTGTTGATACTTGATAGACGGTGCGTGGGGCCCATCTTGGTGAGTCCCACTCTTATCCAGCAAATAGATTTCATGTCTACTTGTCTAGGGTGGCCAGGGCAGCACAAGTTTTCTGCTGCCGGAGCAGCATCATCTCTTGTGCACAACACTAACAGTTAGGCTAAACTAAAGCCTAATGGCGAGCTAAAAGATCGGATGCTAACCCATTTGAGCCAATGGTTCGGACCATATATATGTTTGAGGTTAAGTTGAAAACACAAGGTTAATTGATCGCTGAATTGCAAAAACTAAAAAGAAACCAAATAAGTACCTGAATACTTATCAAGAAGAAGCTGAATTTCTGCACCGCCATTGATGTACTTCATATGGTCATTTGCCCATGAGGGCACATAGTTCTTCTGAAATGGCACATCCACCGGCCTCCTCATCATTACAGCAATTGCAATCACCGATAGTTCACACAAAAGCAAAGTAACAAACAGTACCTTGGTCCCCATAGCAGAATGAGTGTTAGAAAGAGAGTTGGGTGTGTATGTCTAAACACACACACAGACGTATATATATAGAGAGAGAAAAGTGGGGGAGGAGACAAGTAAAAGGCCGTTGATGGGGGGAAGTAACTGAAGTCTAGTGGAGTGAAACTTATCGGTGCTGTATCGGTGCTGTTTGGATTTTAATGAGAGAAAGTCTATGATGAGGTTGTTGTCATACGTTTAATACAAGCTCTCTATTATTTTAGGGGATATAGCACGAATTTAAAATATACGCCTAGTTCCATAGAGTCTAGAGAAGGCAATTTCGCCCCAATCCATCGGTCCCGACTCGATCCATACCCGAATGGGCTGGTTTTTTTCGGGTATCGGGTCGGGTATTGATATAAATTAATAATAAAAAAATAAAAAAATAAAATAAAAAAAAAATAAAAAAAAAAAAACCCCCGGGTACGGGTCGGGTATAAACCCCAACAAGAAAAAACTCGAAGACCCGACCCGACCCGCTATATTTACAAAATATATATATATATATATATATATATATATATATATATATATATATATATATATATATATTACAATAAAATATAAATAACTACTTAAACCTATCTTGATATAGGCTTATGGAGTCCATTCGAAGGCTCATTATCTATTTTTATTGTTTTTTAATCTTTATGTTTGTGTATAATATTTGTGTGATCATATTAGGTATGATTTTATTTGAACAAGATCATATTAATTAGGTGCTAAAAACATTTATAAGCTTGGTATATGATTATATGAATAACATGTAATAGGTGTAAGTAACAAAAAAAAATGGAATTTGGGGGAAAAAAATCCTCACAATAGGGCGGTCGGGTATGGGCGGGTCGGGCATGGGTAGTCCAATAAAACAGTGGATCGGGGATGGGGGTTAATTGTTCATACCCATCGGGTATCGGGTTGGGCATGGGTATAAGAAATTAAATGTCGGGTCGGGTATGGGGTAGTGCCGACCCGCATCCGACCCGACCTATTGCCATCCCTAATAGAGTCCTACACGGGTTCCACGTACTTGTAAAAGAAAAATATTATTAACAATGTAAAAACTCAAACATATAAACACATACTCATGGAGTCACATGAAACCCGTATATGTTTGCATGTCTTTGTATATCTTACTACACCTAGTCGAACTCCTTGTAAAATTTAGCGTATTTTTTTTTATCACATCCCATTCATTAACTACTTATCGTTGTAAAAAAACATATCGATATGATGGGTGACATATCGTCAGCTATGTCTTCACAACTAAAATATTATTATAAATAAGATGGTATGACATGACATGCCACATCAATTATTATATTAACATGACATTATCATGCGAAATAATTAATGGATAATGATCACATGACAACTAATGAAAGAAGGTAAAAAACAATGGTGAAAGTAGCATTTTGTGATTAAATTTTTGTGACAAAATGAGCAGGGGGATGAGGACACCCTCAGCATAAAGTGCTCTATTGATTTGATCGATCTGACCACGTGCTCATGCATGAAGAGTGTTGGCTTCCTTCTTGATTTGCCACATATCAAGCGGTCGTTTTTGTCTCAATCACTTGCTACTTTTGACCCGCGTTATTTTTGTCTCATTGCACCGTATCCTCTTAGATTTCCCATTCCAGGAGGGGAGAGTGTCATTCATTGAAACCGTCTATTCATTTTTATTTTTTTTTCTTTCATCCTAAATTTTTTTTTTTCAGAGAATTTAACCCCTAAACTACTATCGACACCCCCAACCCAACTTGGATACCACAAGGATTGGTTTTAATCTTAAGCCATAGGGGCTGTTTGGCAACTTTCATAATTGGGATTTTAACTAGTGAGCACACCTCACACTTAAAGACTCGCAGCATCATCTTTTCAACATTTTCTTTTTGTTCGTGGTAAATGTGATTCGAACCAAACAACATCAAGTTTTGAACCAAGTTATAATTTAGTTGAAACCAAACTATCTATAAAGTGTAATCAGTTCACTTTAAAATTAGTTTTGACATGTGTTCGCACTAAAAATGGTCTTCTAAGGCTGATGGATTACGCGGACGTGCCAGGGTATGTCTCAACCCAAATGTATGTGTGCGATCACAACCCCTCACGAATTGTGATTGAAATATCAGGCGATTGTATGAGAGAAAGGGGTGATTCCTTCTAAGGTCGAGGCGTGAATGACAAAAAAGAACCAAAAGAACTTGTAGGCATTAAATTGAAATGAAATGAGTTGAAGTTACATTACCAAACATAGTCTGAAAATGCAAATCCCCAAGTGCTTGAACTCAAACTCAAATCGAAAGCAATTACACGAAATTGAAAGTTTGTCTACTGGAAATGGATTGAAGGCTAGACTAAATTAATCTACTCCTAGAGATAAAGGATCCTGAGAAGGATTGGTGGTTGAGGAACCCTTTCTTCATCTTCATTTATGAAACTTATAGACAGCAGCCAATTCCAATTGACTGGAAGTTACTGGCGGTTTCCTCTGGTCTGCAAAAATAACTGTCCGGTAGTTATGCACATGTGGAAATTCCCAATAATTGCTAGGGGTTACTTGGCAGTTTTTCTTTAGTCTTTAAAATTATGTCACCTGTCCTTTCTGCACTTTAGAAGAAAGTTGAAAGTTACTAGCAGTTACTTCTGGCCTGAACAAATAACTGTTTGGCGGTTACCTTCGGCCCATGAAATCTTGCCACTTGTCCATTCTGAACTTAAGAAGATAGTTGGAAGTTACTGGCAGTTATTTTTGGCTTGCAATTTCGCCTCAACTTCCATGATCATGAAGCAGTTACCTTTGGCCTGTAGCAAAACGCCAAGTGTTCCCCCATGACTTCAAACTGCAAAACCACTAACTTTCTCATGATGCATGTTCTCCCATCTGAATTCACCCATGTTTTCTACTCATCTTAAAACCACTCAGAACAATTGACATGTGCCTGTCCTTCATTAGCCAAATACCCAACCAATCAAATAACTCCAAGCACACGTGGACCAATGATGTTTAACCCCACTAAAAACAGATTTTGAGGGAAACAACATGAACCCACTAGCTTACTTGATGCTGAAAACTCAAATCGTTGGTTTCTCAAATAGGCCCCTAGCCAATAAGCCAATCACCCTACCCAATACCCATTCCTAAGTGCTGGATTGGGCCTTGGGCCTTGGGCTCTCGAAACTCTCTACTAGGAGGAGGCAGCTGCACCAGTGGGCTTCAAAGCCCGTGAGATAAGTGGAGATGAGCTCACCTCAATGCAATGATCAGCAACCAGATCATCATCCCAAATCTTATAAAAGTGGGCCCACTTAGACGAAGTTGGACCCATGAAATATGAGTTCGATGAAGGTGGCCCACTTAGATGGTGTGATCAGCCACCCAATGATCGATCATTCGAATTCCGATGAAGCAGAGAACCAATGTTTATGTGAACCTCGGTACCACGGCCCGCATAAAAAGGGTTCGACCAAGGTGGGCCCGGTCTATGTGATTTGTCTTCAGGGCCACATTAGATTCTCGAACATAATGGGCTTTGTCTTGTGGTAACTTCAGTTGGACCCATACCCATGTGGTGTGATTCCAAAATCAACCGCTCAAAATCCAATCCATACCAATCCATACTTATCATGGATTGGACTATGGAAGTTTGGTTCCCCCCCCCCCCCCCCCCCCCCCCTTTTTTCATCAAACCCCCTTTAGTTTAGGTTTTTAAGATTTTATGCAAAATATAAAAAAAATTTACAAAAATCAACCACGTTGTCCAGTAGAAAACATCATTTTGAACAACTTTATAAAAGAAATTTTTTTCTAAAATCTACCATTTATGTAGACTTTTTGGTAAAAAATTAAATAAATGCTGTAAATGACCAAAAAGTTTACTTAAACGATAGATTTTAGAAAACCTTTTTTCTGCAAAATTGTTCAAAATGATGTTTTCTAGTTCATAGTATGACTGGTTTTCGTAAAAACCTTTATTTTGCATAAAACATTAAAAACCTAAAGTATGGGGTGATAGAAATGGGGGGCAATAGCCGTTCCCTTGGAGTATTGTATGTCTGAAGAGCCCACGGTTTGATGAGCTTCCATTGGAACATCTCCAATGCAGAGACGTTGAGAGACAAATGCAAATTTTAACTCCTCCCACCTATACAAGTGCTCCAATGGGGAGGCATTGTGGAGCCAAATTTGGCTTGGAGGCAAAAATAAACTTAAACCAAATTTGGTTTTAAGTCTTAGCTTTGAAATAAATTTTCAATGGTGCAGATGAACTCCATGTACACGATAGAAGATCAAGCAATATCTCACCATTGGAGCCAAAAAAATGGTCTTGCACTATTGGAGCTACTTTATGTAAATTTTACGGAGAAGCTTTTGGCATGGTAAGGAACTAAGAATTTAAATATTTTTTTTTAAAAAAAAAAAAAAAGGATTTTTCTCCTCTAAAATAGCCCTTACCATTGGAGTTGATCTCATAATAGTATAATACCATAAAAAAAAACTATAATTTGAAGAATCCAGTGTTGGTCCTGAAAAGTTGTTTTCATCGAGGTTCAAAGAAGAGTGCAAGTAAATCTGTTTAGTTGTGTACTTTGAAAATTATTATCAGAAACGCATTTTCATAAAGCATTAAAAAGTTTCAAGAACATTTTTTTTTTTTTAGTGGTTTTATGTTTCCTAAATAGAAAAAAAAAAAAAAAAAAAAAAAAAACAGAGGTTTTTTTTTTTTTTTGGTTCTCTAAAAATGAGCTATTTAAAAATTTAAAAAAATTAGAAAATAATTTTTGAGAACATGTTCCTCAATATGTTTTTTTTGCCTATTTGATGTTTCTTGTGGTTGTGAGAGCACGAACCTTTTTTTTTTCTTCACAAAATGATGCTTTTAAGACCCGAATCAGCTCTAAATTGTAGTACTTTTTTTTTTTTTTTTTTGGTCAAACGTTAGAAACTCACACATCCACACATACACCTAGGGAGTCGAACCCTCGACCTCCCCCAAAACTCCACACCCAAATGAATGGGAAATGGTATCTGAGTTACATATGCCCGGTTAAATTATAATACATATAACACCGACCTGTACAAACAGCCAATTTAATAATATAAATGCCTTCAAAAAATATTTGAAAATAAAATTACGAAGTTCAGATCAGTAGAGGTCTCATGAAGTCAAACTGAATTGTGTTTTTCACAATCAAACTTGAAAGAAATTCATTGAACTGCGACACTTTTGGAAGGACATGACTGTACATTCCGACCTCTGATAGGAAGTAGGCCACCCTGGGTTTTCCTTCTGGAAAACATGCTGTGCGACATAAATGGGAATCCAATGTAAAACCAGTCCTCTCAAGGGTCGTATCCTAGTCTCTAGTCCTACAGAACATATGTACAAGTGTGGTCCCTTGCTACATTTTGTGCCATACATGGCAAGTAACGGCCAAGCCAAGCCAAGTCAAATTGCCCATCATATACAGATGCTGAACCTTGTCGATTCCTCTCTCTCTCTCTCTCTCTCTCTCTCGTTAGGTGAGGGACAATACAGAGGCTAATACCCCATAAGGGCCAGAAAATCAATTTTAGTCGCACCAAACATGGATGTTTCAAGCTAGTACGAGGGTTGCTCTCATGAGTGTGGCCATGAATTTTTTCCATTTTTTTTTGAGATATTATACGATTGGATAAATGACTCTCTTAGAGCCTTGCATTCAAAATTTCATAAGAAAATGCTATGTGATTTTGATCATGTGTGCCAACTACTGCCAAATTCAATTTTCCTCTTTCCCATCCGACCAGCAACGTTTGAACAGAAATTATCAACCAAGTTTGACCAACATCAGTGTGCCAATTTAACATATTTGGTTGAATTTATATTTATAAGATAGATGCGTTATGATAAATTTGATGACATAATGTATGTCTTGGATTGCATGCGTGAAATGGTTTTAGAGGATGACAAAACTCTTGACAAGAGGAATGAAAGTATCCTTATAACAAAAAGTTTATTATGAACCTAATAACAATAATGACTACTTGCAATTGCCAATATCCCTATCACTTGGTGGCATTTCTCCTGTACTCATTGAGAGTGGTATCAAATATGAGTTTTAACTACTTTAGTAAGATTAATTTTGGGTAGGAGAAGGAAGGACATAAGTTTGTTTATATAAACGGTTTGTCTAAGATAGAGAAAACGCTCGCAATTAAAGCTTGAAAAAAGTGTTGGAAAGAGACTAGTTTAGTAGTCCCCCTCACATAATTTGACTTTAAAATCTTGTTCTCACATTGGGATATTACCTAAGTTTCTCAAGGGAAAGACCACATAAGAAAGTGATGCATGGACCATTTATCTCTCTCTCTCTCTCTCTCTCTCTCTCTCTCACTTTAATAATGGGGGTTGGAGGAAACTTGCACCATCACCCTCCAGGGAGGTAGGCAAAGTCTAACCAAAATGGGACCACCCCCATAGACACTTAGACCTTTCTGACGACTTTTAGCAACTAAAAGCATGATTCAAACATAAAACCAATGACTCAAAAAGTTCTTATATAAGACTCTGAGACTTTTGGACTCAGATCATTGCTAAATTCAAAGTGTGTGTATGATGAAGACCAGAAATATATGCTCAGCTTTTTCTAACACAAAACTTAAACATAAGATGAAACATAAAGGAGGGAATCAGTTTAAACTTGAGAAAAAGATACATGTATATATATATATATATATATATATAGAGAGAGAGAGAGAGAGAGAGAGAGAGAGATAAACACAAAGACAAGCTGAGATACATAGTAATAGTGTACTGCAGAGGGAATTAATGGAGGTGAGAAGAGATAAGAGTAAATGAATAGAGCAAGTAAAGGAGGCCCAGTACAACTACAACCTGCCAAGTTCAGGGGTTCCTTGGAGTAGCATTAAAGAGTCTCTGCAGTAGGAATAGATCTTCCCTACACATCACCCACACCCCACCTAAAATAGCTTTTCTCAACAAAAAAAGAATGAAGCCAGATTTATAAGCAGAAAGTTTGGTTGATTTCTTGATGGTTTTGGGTTGCAGAACATCATGGGTTATGGTACTGAGATTCTCCACATGATCCTCATCATCTTCATGCTCATATCATTACACAATACCCACATTTTGATTGCTGCTGATGCTTCATTGAATGCACCAGAGAATTTCAATGTCCATGGCCTACAAGAGCTGTACTTCATGGAGGACAAAACAGATGGTACAGTAAATCATATAGAGAAAGTTTCAGGAGAGGATGAGAAAGAAGAAAAGGAAGCTTTGATCTTGGAAAAGTTCAGAGTTCTGCTTGGATTGAAGAGCCTCAAAAAAGGTCCACAAAGTGGTGATTCTGTGTATGGGTCAGGGTCACCATCACCTTCTCCAACACCCACCATTGAAGCTGAAGCTGAAGCTGAAGCTCCAGCTCCTGCTCCAGTGCTGCCTATCCATGTACATACCCATCCTCCATCACCACCTCGTCCAAGTCCAGTTCCACCACCACACAAGATTCACAAAAAGGATACAAATAAAGGTAGAGTAAAAAAAATTATAGTAGCAGCTCTAGTCTCTGCTGGAGTTACCTTTATACTTTGTGTCCTCGGGTTCATCTGGGTCTGCAGAAAATTCAGAAAACATCGAAAAAGATCTGCAAGAACAACATCAACATTCACCACTAAAAGAGGGACCAGAGGTAGATCAAAGTATGTAAATTCTGAGAATTCAGTAAGCAAGGTAAGCTTCAATCCAGGCATTGATCTTTTTTATCTCAATACATTAGGAATAGATTTAGACCAACATGCTTCTAGTCTTAAACAAAATTCTGAAATTGTGAATGCATCATCGAATCAAAACTCGTCAAATTGTACATTGCACAAGAAGGAAGAATCAGACCCAGAAGCAATAAGAACTGAATTTGACAATGTTAGTAGTTCTTCCACTAGGGAAATCATGTCTGTCCACGAAAGTGCAGAATCAATGAAATATGAATCAGACGGTGGTAACTCTTCTTCCTGCGACAGAATAATTCCTGTTGAGTCTCATTCTTCTGATGATGAATCATTCCATTCTTTCTGTCATTCACATTCATCCAATGCCCGGCTTTCCAATGCTTCATCGGCTAGTCTTGGTGACACATCGGAAATTTTCTCCCCAAATGTCTTACAAGACCCACCCTCAACTCTGGCCTCTTCTGTAAACTTGCCAATTCCACCCACAACCCCGGCCTTGAATTTACAGTCAAGTCCTCCAAAACGAAAAATTCTGGCGGCACCACCTCCGCCACCACCACCACCTCCACCCCCATGTGTACACTTTCCTCCTCCTCATTCTTCTTCTTGTTCAACTCGAATTACGGCTAGAGCTTCATGTTCTACATTGCCAAATTTTTCATCTCCCAGGAATTCAGACTCTTCTTCAGGATCAAACCAAACACCTCAAAGAGACTTGCCTTCTTCACCTGGTAAATCTGACCCTAAGCCTCCACAAACTCCAGTGGGAATTCCTCCACCACCCCCACCTCCATTTTTGAAAGGAAATAGCAACACTGTCAAAACCCCACCACCTCCACCATCACTGATTCCTCAATTTATGCCAATGGGCAAAGATGGAGCTCCATTGCCAAAACTGAAACCACTTCATTGGGACAAAGTTAGGGCTGCCCCGGATTGTTCTATGGTGTGGGACAAGCTTAGATCAAGCTCATTTGAGTAAGTCACATTGTTTTCATGGTTTCAATTTACTCTTCCTCTCTTTTTGTATGGATTTAAACAATTTATGACACGTCGAACAGATTGGATGAGGAAATGATCGAATCGCTTTTTGGATACAATCTTCAAGGTTCAATGAAGAATGATGAAGGAAAGAGCAAGAGCCCTTCCCCAAGCAAGCATGTACTTGAACCCAAGAGATTACAGAACATAACTATACTCTCAAAAGCCTTAAATGCGACTGCAGAGCAAGTCTGTGATGCACTACTACAAGGTATAAATCCTAAACCTTTGATAATTACAAAAATAATCATAATCAAAGGCCCGTTTGTTTTGTATTTTTAGAATGCAGTAGTTGGAACAACGCGAACAGCAATGAATTACCAACCATTTTGACATTTGGTTAAAGAAACCAAATTATCCATTTTGAATTACATATTACCAAACAATATTGTCTGTATTTATTTAGTAAACAACCTATCAAAATTCATTCTCATTCCCTTCCTCCCCTTCCCCTCCCCACCCTGCCTCCCCCCCTCTTTTTCTCTCTCTCAACACATGCACACACACATGAACACAATCTTTCAATAATTTTTTCTAACTGTGAATAATCTTCAACGAGCAGGGAATGGTTTGCGTTTACAACAATTAGAGGCGTTGGTGAAGATGGTACCCACTAAGGAAGAAGAGGCTAAGCTTTCTGGCTATGACGGAGACATCAATGAACTGGGGTCGGCAGAGAAATTTGTCAAAGCGATGCTTAATATACCTTTTGCCTTTCTGAGGATTGAAGCCATGCTTTATAGAGACACATTTGAAGATGAGGTAGTTCATCTCAGGAAGTCTTTTTCAATGCTAGAGGTAAGCTTCAAACCATAGATCACTAACTTCGATTAAAAACCAACATTACCAGTATGATTGATTTCTCCCTTCTTTTCTGTAGGAGGCCTGCAAGGAACTCAGATCAAGCCGGCTCTTCCTGAAATTACTCGAAGCCGTGCTCAAAACAGGAAACAGAATGAATGTTGGAACAATAAGAGGAGGTGCTAGAGCATTTAAGCTCGATGCACTCCTTAAGCTCGCTGACGTAAAAGGAACAGATGGAAAAACTACCTTACTCCATTTTGTTGTCCAAGAAATGATCCGGTCAGAAGAGACTAGAGAGTCAGAGACCATTGTAGAAAAAATCAATCTGAAAAGAAAGACAGTCGAAGAAAGAGAAGAAGATAACAGAAAAACAAGCCTGGATCTTGTTTCTGGTCTGAGTACTGAACTCTGCAATGTGAAGAAGACTGCCACAATAGACTTGGATGTTCTTGCAAGTTCGGTCTCAAACCTGTCAGATGGAATGGCTAAATTGCAGCATCTAGTGCAAAAGGACTTGTACATGGAGAAAAATAGTGGGAATTTTGTCCACTCAATGAGATCTTTCCTAAATTATGCACAGAAGAACCTTAAAGAGTTGCAGGAAGATGAAGATAGAGTCTTATTACATGTCAGAGAAATTAGAGAGTATTTTCATGGAAATGTGAGCAAAGATGAAGCCAACCCACTTCGGATTTTCGTGATTGTGAGAGACTTTCTGGGTATGTTAGATCACGTGTGTAAAGAGCTTAGAAGCTTGAAAGTCCCAAGTAGTCCGAATCCTCTAGCTCCATTCCGATAGATTAAGATGGTTTGGTATGTTTGCAAGATACCATTCCATCTGTGTAACCTTTTTTTTCTAAGCTTTGTGTAGAATTTTGGAATGTTTGGATTGAACTGATTGCATCAATGTGTTCTAATAACAATCAATGACATCTTCAATCAGCCTAATATGAATCGAAGCTTTTCCCATTAAAATCAAGAACAATAAGAATGTGATTAATGATAAAGATTGAACTACTCAAATAATAGTAAATTATGTGGTTCTTCATGGTATTATAGTTTCCACGTACACCAAATATAAACCAAGCTTTCACAATGAACGAACCCAACTACAACAGCAGCCATATTCCTAGTTTCCCAATCCAACCAAACAAAACCCAGTATCCAAATTTTCATTAATCTCTCTTATTTCTACAAGAAAAGATAGCCATAACTTGAAATTCGCGTAAGTACTTCGTCAAGCACAATTTATAATTATACCATGCTTTTAATTTTTCCCTCCCAAATTTACCTTCATTAATGGACCTGTTTGGTTATGACCACCACTAAATGGTGCAACACCAATAAAAAAACGGAGTCTGCAAGAAATGAAAGAGAAGAAGGCATATACACATACATATACATGTGTGTGTCTGAAACTTTAGCCAAATTTGTAATGTTCTTGTGAATGTGAGTACATCTCCGGCAGACAGACAAACAAATATTCAAAAGTTGACATAGTGTGTATTCCCTTGTGGGCCAATTCAAAACTTGATTTTTTTTTTTTTCTGAACCGTAGTCATTGTTCAACCTTTGCCTTAATACACGTGGCCCAGCATTGCAATGCAATCTTGACAAATTTTGAAATCATGGTACTACATTTTAATTTAGACGATTACTGAAAGTAGTATAATTACTGAAACTAACCTTTGTTTCAAGAAGCTGTTGCACATAGCAAATCCTGAATTTGTGGCACTACATTAGAATCTGATTTCCAGAACCCCCACCATCAAGTACTGCATGTCAACATATACTTGTGTGAACATATACTTGATATATATGCATATAACAAATGTAGGATTGTAACTGGCCCACCCCTCATAGGACTCCACTTAGCAAGACCAAACACTGTGTAATGGCCTCGGTGATATGCATGAGAATAGGACAATGCCATTCCCAATATACATTGTTATCCCGAGGCATACAAATACTTTTTGGTTTAGCACTGTTGGGCCACAAGCGCAAAGGTCTATGCATGAATTAAAGCAACACAAATGCACAAAGAATGCGCTGGTACGAATCAACAAGCCAAGCAAGCCTCTTACAAGCCATTTATCAAACATTTAGAGAGTAATGATGAAAGCGCACACAAAACATATTACGAATTACGATAAACGTGGAAAACCCACCTAGAGAGAGAATTCAATGCTCTTTTGCTCTGTTCCTCAGATATGGGCCTAGCAACTTGGACCTGGGGGATATGAGAGATAACACTGGTGGCCAGGATCCATAAGCCATCACGCACAGCAATCTTCCCTTAACCTAACAATGAGAAGTGATCTAATGGTGAAATATAAGATTACAAGGGCTAAGCACTGACCCAAATTTTCAAAATGTTTAATGCATGTTTTTGTGCAAGGTAGAATATTAAGTGACAATAAAATGTGTCTGTGGACTAACATTGTGTTAGATTAGTGGGTTAGTGTTGGTAAACTAATGTCTAAACTTTTAAAAATGTGCTTCAACATTCTTTCTTTTTTATTTTTTATAGAAGGCACAATATATATTTTCTAATATGTTTAGCCTTTTTTTTTTCTTTTTTTATTATTTATATATCAGGAGGTTGCAGATGCTTTACATCTAAATAATCCTCCTGAACACATGTAATCACCCCATCTCACATGCAACGGGTAATTACACGACAAAGTCCATGCAAGTGGTTTTGAAAGGGAGTGATGAGAGTTGAACCAAAAACCTCTTGCCAAACAAGAGGCCCTAATATGTTTTGCCTTGGTTTACCATTCAATCCGATGGGTCATGTAAATAGAAAAAGGATAAATGCTTACTTGATTGTTGTTACTTTTGCATTAGTGGATGCCCATAGTCCCATACAAGCAAACATGTGTTTGTAATTAAGAATTAGCCCACATGTCAAAGGCATATTTGCATATTTAGGTGTCAATCCACCTTGAACAAATATTTATGTGTCTGAATATTTGTTTTTGCATCATCAAGCTAGTCGAACCCAACAATTAACGAACTTTTCTTTTCTTTTTTCATTTTCTTTTTTTCTTTTTTTTTTTTGAAGTGTAATAATAAAATTAATAATGCACTTGCTTCTCTAATTTGGAATTTTTGAATAACCCAAATTGGTGCAAACAAAATTGTAGTGCATGACAATTATTTAATAGTTAAGCAACCAAACAAGTCCTTGGCGCATTTATGAGAAGGATAGAAGGCAAGCCAAACCATTTGGGAATTGTCTGAGATTGACTGCATAAAAGATTCTCTTATGCTTGTAAGACGAACGAGGGAAACTCAAACTCTAAAATTTAAACTCATTAATTTATCAAGCTAAACTCAATTAATGTACTACTCAGATCAATAAGGTTTGTTTTTTTATGGTAATGCTATATTGCCCCACACTTTTTTCTATTATATACATTTAAGAGGGCTTCAACTTTTAGAGTTTAATTATATCAGTAGATCTCGCAACTTTATTCTCCCAAATGCGCATAATAGAGCAAAGTGTAAGGAAAGTGTGGGATAAGGTAGCATTATCATTTTTTTTCTATTTCTTTTTTTCTTCTCAATCAACACTTAGATCGATAGGTTAATTAATACTTCAAATAATTAAACTATTTAAACTCAACCTAATTAAGTAAAATTTAAAAAATTTGTGGGATAAGGTAGGATTATCCTTTTCTTTTTCAATCAACACTTAGATTGGTAGGTTAATTAATACTTCAAATAATTAAACTATTTAAACTCAACCTAATTAAGTAAAATTTTAAAAATTTGTGGGATAAGGTAGCATTATCCCTTATTTATTTATTTAATCAACACTTAGATCGATAGTTAATTAATACTTCAAATAATTAAACTTTTTAAACTCAACCTAAATAAGTAAAATTTTAAAAATTTGTTCAAATTCGCGAATAAAACATAAATCTCAAAACCTACTTTCAATTGGGCTTGTTCGTTTTATAGCCCTACACTGCTATATCGATTGTAGCAGCTATAAGCCCACACCCCAAAGAACCCTCCAACTGCAAGACCTCCATCCCATCTTTCCCCACAATTCAAGAACGTTCGCGACGTCACAGGTAGACCCAACGTCCTCAACGTGTCAAACTCACATTGGATTTTTTACGTGGAGAGACCCCAGAGGCAGCCACCGCAAAAAGTACATGGCCCACCGCCATTCGTCGGAACACTCTAGCGCGCGAACAACCGAACAGCGCCGAAATGAAACTATAAATTCCACCTCTCGAAGTTCACAGACGCTCCACTTCGAATCATCGTCAGTGTTACAGATAGCAATAGAGTTAAGCTCAGAAGACAACAAACAATGGTGGCAAAGCACAAAGCGTTGGCGTTTCTGTTTCTCTTCGTTTCAGGTATGTGAAAATGTTAGTAAAGCTTTTTGGATTCCATCTTTTGTTTTCCTTTAAAATGGTCCGCTTGGATGGTGAGAAAATGTTGGGAAAAGGAAAGAAATCTCGGGTACTGTACTGGGTTTGTTTTTTATTCGCTAAACAACATCGGAAATTGTCTCAAAATTTTCTCTTGATGCTCTGATTGGTTACTGAGAAAATGTGGGAGAATAAGCGAAATCTAGGATACAATAGTGGGTTTGTTTTTAACTTGCAGAAAAACCTCGGCACTTGTCCCAGAAAAACCTCGGTACTTGGGAAAACTAACATGACTAGAAGTTTTGAGTCTCTGTTTTTGTTTGAGACTAGGGAAAACGAAAATGTATACTAAACCGAGCACAATACAATTATTTGATTCAGCTCAGTCGAAATTTTATCTCTTTATTTTTCAGAAACCAAAACAAGATAAGAGTCAGAGAACTGAAAAGTCGAAATTTTCTGAGAATGGCGTCTTTCACATGTTCTGTTTGGTTAGTATGAAGATGTGGGAAATGAAGAGAAACTAAAATCGAGAATGTTTGAATTTTTGTTATTTGGGACCTCAGGAAACAAAACCCTCCAATCAAGTACCCAACTAAGCCTAATTGAACCATTTGGTTCATGTTAGTTGAGTTTACTAGTTTTCAATTACCAGAACAATACAGAACAGAGGATCCAAACTATATTTTCTTTTACTTTTCTTAAGTTTCCTCACCAACAAACCAGGGTGTACTTAATTTTCAGAAAACAGTAATTGATTTGCTACAACTCCTTGGAACTTGTCTCATTTTTTTTCCTTTACCCCCTTTTTTTTTTTTTTTTTTTTTTTTTTTTTTTTTTTTTTTTTTTTCTTGTCTGAAGAATTTTTGTTGGGGTTAGCATTAGCAGCTGAGGATCCTTCAAAGCCTGGGACAGTGATACCGGGTATTGATCTAGGGACTACCTATTCTTGTGTGGGTGTGTATCGAAACGGTCATGTGGAGATTATAGCGAACGATCAAGGGAACAGAATCACTCCATCATGGGTTGCATTCACCGATACAGAGCGTCTGATCGGCGAGGCTGCAAAGAATCAAGCGGCTATGAATCCAGAACGTACCATCTTTGGTGTCAAGCGTCTTATCGGAAGAAAGTAATGAATTTCTTCGTATTTTCAATTGAAATAGTTCATGGTTTTTGTGATTTGGAGTGTGAATTCACATGGGTTGTTCTTGGTTTTTTTTGGTAGGTTTGATGATCCAGAGGTTCAAAGAGATATAAAGTTCTTGCCTTACAAGGTTGTGAACAAAGATGGGAAGCCTTATATAGAGGTGAAGGTGAAGGGTGAGACTAAGGTGTTTAGCCCTGAGGAAATCAGTGCCATGATATTGGGGAAGATGAAGGAGACAGCGGAGTCTTATTTCGGGAAGAAGATCAAAGACGCCGTCATCACTGTGCCAGGTACAATCACAATCCCAGACAATGATGAGCTTGTAGTTGTAATTCTTCTCCATTTGAATTTCACTGACTAATGGTCTTGTTTGTGTTTTAATTTTGCTGTAGCTTATTTCAATGACGCACAAAGGCAGGCCACAAAGGATGCTGGTGTGATAGCTGGGCTCAATGTGGCTCGGATAATCAACGAACCCACTGCCGCGGCAATTGCCTATGGTCTGGACAAAAAGGGAGGAGATCTGAACATTCTGGTTTATGATCTGGGTGGTGGTACATTTGATGTTAGCGTCTTGGCTATTGATAATGGTGTATTTGAGGTTCTTGCCACCCGTGGGGACACCCACTTGGGAGGTGAAGATTTTGATCACAGATTGATGGACTATTTCATCAAGTTGATTAAAAAGAAGTACAATAAGGATATCAGCAAAGATAACAAGGCTCTCCAAAAGCTTCGTAGGGAAGTTGAGAGAGCTAAGAGAGCATTGAGTAGCCAGCACCAAGTCCGAGTCGAGATAGAGTCGCTTATCGATGGTGTTGATTTCTCAGAGCCATTGTCGAGGGCAAAATTTGAAGAGCTGTGCGTGGACTTGTTTAAGAAGACATTGGGGCATGTACAGAAGGCGTTGGAGGATGCAAGGCTGAAGAAGACTGATATTCATGAAATTGTGCTTGTTGGTGGGAGTACTCGTATTCCCAAGATACAACAGCTGCTGAAGGAATTTTTTGATGGGAAGGAACCCAACAAGGGTATCAATCCAGATGAGGCTGTTGCCTATGGTGCTGCAGTTCAAGGTGGAATTCTCAGCGGCGAAGGCGGGGAAGAAACTAAAGGTATTGATTCTACCTTCTTTGTTGTGTGCTATCAGCCACATTTACTTCAGATTTAATGGGATTTCTCCCTGTTTTCTATTTTTTACTGCAGGCATTCTTTTGCTTGATGTTGCTCCATTGAGTCTGGGAATTGAAACGGTTGGTGGAGTCATGACCAAATTGATCCCAAGAAACACTGTCATCCCTACCAAGAAATCACAGACTTTCACAACATACCAAGACAACCAGAACACAGTGTCAATAAAGGTATAAGCAAGTTGGATGCAGATCGATATAACTTATTTCAAAACAATTTGTTTCATGTGATGCTGAATTTTTTTGTAAAAATTTCAGGTCTATGAAGGTGAAAGAAGCTTGACGAAGGATTGTCGTGAGCTCGGAAGGTTTGACTTATCTGGCATTCCACCTGCTCCAAGGTAAGCTAAAGATTAAGATGGTACTTTCTAATTACCAAAAAAGTAGGGACTTGAACATGCAAATTCAGACAGGCTAATACAACAAATTCTTTTCTTTTTTTTTAATAAAAAAATTAAATATAGACATTACTCCATAAAATGCATAATTCTGTACATATGATGCATCCCCTTAAATAGTTTCTGGAAACTCTAGTTTAATTCTTCGTTGAGAAGATATGACAAAAAATGAAAATGTTGATGGAGAAGAATGTTGATGAGGCGAAGAGGGAGGGGTTGTGTTAAGGTGTGCCACAGCACCTTTTGGGAAATGTCCATTCTTCTTAGTTTCTAAATCTTGGTGTGGGAACAACCTAAAATATTTATATGATTTGTGCTTGAAGATGAAATAGGAAATGTCTGGTTTTATCAATCTGTATTAATTTTCCTTGCAGGGGAGTGCCACAAATTGAGGTTACCTTTGAGGTTGATGCAAATGGTATCCTGAATGTAAGGGCAGAGGACAAGGCAGCAAAGAAAGCAAAATCTATAACCATCACTAACGACAAGGGCCGGCTCAGCCAGGAAGAGATCGACAGAATGGTGAAGGAAGCTGAGGAGTTCGCCGAAGAAGATAAGAGGATAAAAGAGAGGATTGACACGAGAAACAAGCTAGAAACTTACATTTACAGCATGAAGAGCACCATTAATGACAAAGACAAGCTTGTGGACAAGATTGAGTCGGATGATAAGGAGAAGATTGAGAGCGCGTTGAAGGAGGCGCTCGAATGGTTGGACGATAACCAGAATGCAGATAAGGATGAGTTTGAAGAGAAGTTGAAGGAGGTGGAGGCAGTATGTAGTCCAGTGATAAAGCAAGTTTATGAGAGGAGTGGAGGAAGTTCTTCTGGTTCTGAAGATGAAGAACAATCTAATGATGAGTTGTAGAAACTAGGAGGGTTTTGAAGATTATGAATTTTTTGCCCTGTTTATTTTTTTTCCTTTCTTTTGATGTAAGAAGCTGTTAGCTAGAAAGTTTCACTCGTTAATTCTTCATGTTTATGTAGAATGAGAGACTTTAGATTCAAACAGTGTGCCATGAGCATTGTAACTGTTTTTGGGAATTGTTAATCTTAGTTGATATGTGATTCGAAAATTCAAAATTTGCTGGTCCAAACTTTCATATTTGAGGGCATTTATCAGACGTTTGTAGGGAGCCAATTTTCCATCTTGTAGTTGTGATAATGAGATGAGCTCGGACCAAGCCCAGAAGAGAAAAAAAGGGGAGGTGGGGTGAGGAATGAGCTTCGGATTTGCATCTTATTGCTCTTCATTCAATTCGTTAAATTACTATAAGAATATGCGTATACGGAATACCTCAATGGAAACGAATCGGATTTTTGTAGTTGGGTTATAAACTCCACGCAATCACAAACTTTGACAATGCATTCACGTGTCAATGAAGAAAGCTATTAGAGTCTCTTCAATAGTATCCACACTCCAAATTTTATGGCTATAGTGAGTAGATGAAACAAAGAGAAAAAGGGATTGGGAAGAATTCTCATAACGTCTGTTAGATAACCCTTTAATCCTAATTAACCCATGTGAACGCTCTATGTGTTGTGAGTCAGGTCAAAACCTGATCCAAATACCAACACAATTAATATTCACCAACTTATGTGGTATCCACTTGTCACGGCTTGAGGGAAGTGAGTAACATACGTTACTACCTAGAATTCTTTTTTCCTTCTTAAAATGAAAAATGCTTTTGCCAATTTTGCTAACATGTGCTATATCACATCAATTATTCATTAACTTTGACTAATGCGTTTGGGTCTTGAATGTAAGATAGCTCAATATGATAAATTTGAAAGAAAAAAAAAAATTGTGAAAATTTGATAATTTGTTGCATTCCTTAGATTGCATGTACGAAATAGATTAGAAAATGGGAAGACCTCATGGGAAGACGCCTGAGGGCATCCTCTTACCAACTTTAAGATTTGTACCCCCTTCCCCCCTGCCTAGGTTGTTTTCAAATCTGGATTTGAGGTGATATAAATTCATTTTATCATAATGAGAAAATAAAATGATTATTTCACTTTATTTCCACACAATTGTTCTTTTGCTATACAATACTCCTAATAGTTTCAAGCGATGTCATTATACTTTATTGCATACAGCTGTGTTAAGTAGATGAGTAAAATAAATGGCAAATAACTTATCCACGTGTAAATGAAGAAGATAAGGTAAAATCTTTAATTGTTTCAAGCGATGTCATTTTAAGCAATGAAATCAATGACAAATGATCTATCCACAGGTAAGTGTGAAGAAGATAAAGTTAAATTCTTAAACTATATGGGTTAAAGTAAAAATATGTCAAACTTGAAGGGCTAAAGTATAATTTTTCCAAAAATAAAAATAAATATAAAAGCCCTTTTTTCCTTTAAAGGAGATCTCAATTCTCAATTTTAAGTTTCGCGCGGGCAGACTCGCGGCACAGGCATTTTCAGATGTAAAAGCTTCGTTTATTCCCATCTTCTACTCAGTTCTGCAATTCTAGGGTTTCCGGTTCGTTTTTTTCCCTTTCAATATTTCGCTCATCTCTGCCCAATTCATTGTTCGGTTGCTGCCGAATCGCCTCGAATAGGTGAGAAATTGTCATCACACATCTATATATATATATATATATATATATATATAGTGCATTATCACTCTCAATTTCTGTATTTTTTTTCGTTATTTTGGTCCAATATAAAGGAGTTATCCCCCCCTGTATGCATGTATGCAGGTATATACATTGGTTTTCTGTTTTAATTTCTACGAATGTTATTGCTACATATTCTGATTGGTTACTGAGAAAATGTAGGAAAATGAAAGAAAAAAAAATTATATCATATTAGTCCCCAAAAAATGAAAAACTCAATTTAATTGTGCGGTCTACCGCGCTCATTTGAGTCGAAGATTTGTGTTTTTCTAGGGCCCAAAATATAGAAAAATCTAATAATCACAATCTTGATTTCCTTTTGTTTTCCTAACTTTTGGTCAGCAACAAGTGAAGCATAAGGGTTTCACGTCAGCTGCCATCCGAGGATAATCCCTCTTCCTTTTATGTGATTTCCTATAATCCTAGATTCATATAAAATAACACTTCTTTTTCTCATTAGAATGAACAAAATTTTTATACTTGTGTAAATTAGGAAATATGCCCACAATTAGTGCATACATAGTTTGGATGTGCAGTGTCAGCCCCCAAGTGGATTGGCTTTTACCTTTATTTAGTTGTACCCTTTTTTTTTTTTTTTGGTAATGCTTTTGTCTTGAAGACAGCTCTCATACCATGGATGGCAACATTGCATCTTCTGATAAAGTCGTTGCAGAACTGACTGAAATGGGGTTCGAATATTCTGTTATTAAAGAAGCTATAAAGGAAGTTGGTCCATCACTGGATAACGCAGTCGAGTTTATTCTGAATGGCTCTAGTAGAAACAGTAAGGGTGCATCAAGTAGTTCTAACTGTCCCACCACCAGCAGAAAACCTTTAGGCAAAAGAAAATTGGCCTCCACACGCTCTTTGGGAAAAATGCGGCAGTCTAGCATAATGGAACATCTCCAGTCAACAGGTCGACCCAAACGAAGCAGGACTAATGTGGTGTCCAATTTATCCTTGTCTGGATCAGAGGCACTGCCTGGGCCTGTGGAAGAACAGAAGAAATCTCTTTCTGATGTGGGTTATAATCTAAAAACATCATCAGAATCATCTATAATGCCAGTTTATTGCCCAGAAGAGCTGGGAATTGGAGGGGATTGGGAACAAGAAGTCACTAGACTCTTACACAAGCATTTTGGACATTCATCATTGAAAAGTTTCCAAAAAGAAGCTTTGGCTGCATGGTTAGCCCACCAAGACTGCCTTGTTCTTGCTGCAACAGGATCTGGTATGTTTATGTTGCTTATATTTATGTCTGCTAGCATGGCTGTTGAATTAATTGCATTAATAGGTCATACACGTTTTGAAATAATTACCTTTTTGCAGGGAAATCTCTGTGTTTTCAGATTCCAGCATTATTGACAGGGAAGGTTGTGGTTGTGATTTCACCCTTGATAAGCTTGATGCATGATCAATGCTTAAAACTAGCAAAGCATGGAGTGTCAGCTTGCTTTCTTGGCTCTGGACAACCTGACAGTAGTGTGGAACAGAAAGCGATGAATGGCATGTATGGGATAATATATGTCTGCCCTGAGACGGTATTAAGGTAAGAGATTTGTTAAACCATTTGACATCAGTTTCATAGAAGGCGTGCATAAAGATTTTGAAGAATAAAATGCTGCCAACTTTCTTGCAGACTGATTAAACCACTTCAGAGGCTTGCAGAAAATCGTGGAATTGCACTATTTGCAATTGATGAAGTCCATTGTGTTTCTAAGTGGGGCCATGATTTTCGACCTGACTACAGGTCTGTTTTATCCCTTGTGATCAACTTGGTTGTTCTTTTTCCCTTCTTTAATTTGGTTATCGTCTATATCACTAATACAGAAGTGGTAAGAGTTATTTGTAGCAAACGCGTAATGATACATCACGAATTAATGTACCTAGAGTTGTCCCAAATGACAATCATTGGTCCAATTATGTACACTATGCACATGCTCTGGAGGTGTGACAAATCCTAGTAACTAAATAAGAAATTTTTTTACTTATAATACCCAAATTGATTATTATAAGTTCATATCTGCTTATTATCTGAACTTCTTTATGGTTAGTGCTGAACTTCTTTATGGTTAATGCTCCCTATATGTTCTAGCATTGTCCAACTGATTGGTTCCACCCATGAATTGTTGTTCACGTTTCCTGTATGAACGCTCACTGTATGTTGTTAGACTGTCCTGATCTATTGATTATACATATTCATAGAGGAATGCTTACCT
This sequence comes from Liquidambar formosana, assembly GCA_039720395.1. Taxonomy (NCBI): domain Eukaryota; kingdom Viridiplantae; phylum Streptophyta; class Magnoliopsida; order Saxifragales; family Altingiaceae; genus Liquidambar; species Liquidambar formosana. The sequence goes on along the minus strand of CM077820.1, from coordinate 53,301,477 downwards.
GTGCAACTTCGTACATGCACTGCACCGATTGCAACTGTTGGCCATCCACTCATGATTGTCACACGTGCAATTGACGGTTGCAAAAAAATATCGCGCAGGAGATCCGTTATATATATTTAAGTATATAAATTTATGTTTTATGCCTATAAATTTTTAAATGTATCTATTTATTTACTTTAGCCTTCCAGCTCAGCAATTTAGTTCTTATATTATATGTCTCTTATCGGGATTTTTACATATGTTTCCTCATGCATGTTTTAGACGATTGTCTATATTGCGAGAGAACTTCAGTGCCTGCAATTTAGAATTCTTAAAATTTGATATACCACTCATGGCATTGACTGCTACTGCTACGATTCGTGTTCGTGAAGACATTCTGGAGTCACTTTGCATGTCAAAGGAAACAAAGATAGTAATCACTTCATTTTTCCGGCCAAATCTTCGGTTTTCTGTAAGTACTGTATTTCATAGTATGATGTCTGGGATGTATTTGTTTCCAGTAATCTCCCCCTTTTTTATCCTGTGATTTAACCTGGATTTGATTTGCTAGGCATGATGGGAGTTCAGAGCAACTCCTTCTAATTGATTATAGTTGAAGTTCTATTTTGGTCTGGTTTTTTAAAGTGGTTTAAAAGTTTTTTAGGTGTTTCTTATTGTTCGTTATCTGTGATTACAACATGATACATGTTTTATTTCCATTAGTGATTTTTACAGCTTCCTCTCTGCTATTTGCAGGTAAAGCATAGTAGAACATCTTCTCCATCTTCTTATGAGAAGGATTTCCGTGAATTGATAGATACCTACATTAAAAAGAGAGTTATTGGTCGAAAGAAACAAAATATTACCTCAAACGTTATAGACAATGCATCTGACAACTCCAGTAGCACTGCAGATGGTAGCATATCTGAGGCAGATAGAATGTCTGTGAGTGATGTGGACAACGATGAGGATGATTACGTTGATGGAAATGATGATGAAGTAGATTCAATGAAGGAGAATGGCTCAAGCACTTCAAAGGAGAAACAAATGTCGGTTGAATATTTGGAAGATGAGGTTGATGTCTTTCAGAGTGTAGATGATTGGGATGGTACCATCACAACCAAATTTCATTTTTGTTACATATTGATGATTGTATATAATTTATTCTGATTACTTCCATTCTTGCAGTTGCATGTGGTGAATTCCATGGACAATCTCCTGCTCAGGATGGGGATATATGTGGGTTAACGAAGACAATTGATCCACCAATCAAACCGGAAGAAAGACAAAAGCTTATTCAAGGGCCTTTAGAACATGGACCATGTATCATATATGTTCCTACTAGAAAGGAAACATTAAGAATATCAAAGTATCTTTGCGGAGTTGGTGTAAAGGCTGCTGCTTATAATGCAAAAGTATGTAGTCCATGTAATAATTACTCCAGATCAATTTATTGCATGTATTATTATCCATCAGTTTGTTTCTGTTTGATTTGTGGTTCTCTAAGTCTCTCTTTCTATTAAATCTACCACAAAGACATTGAATCCACCAATCGAACCGGAGGCACAACAAAAAATTTTCAAGGGCTTTTAGAACATGACCAAGTATCATATATGTTCCTACTACAAAATAAACATTAAGCATATCAAAGTATCTTATGGGGTTTGGTGTAAAGGCTTCTACTTATAATGTGATGGTATGTAGTCCATGTAATAATTGCTCCAGATCAATTTAGAATGTTTATAATCCATTAGTTTGTTTCAGTTTGATATGTGGTGGTTCTCTTAAGTCACTCTTTCTATTAAATCAACCACGTAGTCTCATTAGAATTCCTGTGACTAAGTCATGGTTCCCTAAATCTGTAAACTCTATTTTTCTGATAAGAGCAGAAGTTAAAATTGTAGTAGGGTGCCACTATGATCAACTGCAGAAGCAAAAAATCATATTTTTCATTTTTTATCAATCTCTGCTTGCTAATTACAGTTTTCATTGTCCCTCTGTGCTTATTTTGTATGCACCTAATTTATGGGCCTCTTATATTTTGTTTTTCTTTCTTAAACTACAGTTGCCAAAATCACATCTAAGGCGGGTTCACCAGGAATTTCATGAAAATGCTTTAGAGGTATTGATGATGAGCTGTCATGTCTAGATATTGTAAATTAATTGTTTATTCTCAAATATACTGCTGTTGTTTTTAAAATATTTTTAGGGCATGGAGATACCCTTGGGCATGTTGTGTATTCTTTGGCTGCTTTTCATATGCTTGAATTTCTAATACATCCATTGTTACTGATTGAATGTGTTATCATTTGTAAAGCCTCAGGTGATAGAAAAAGCTAGGACTACATTAGTTCGTAATTCTTGTAAGGCTTGATTCTTGCTGACCAGTTTCCTAAAAATCAATTTCATACATACATAGTTTTGTTGTTTCTGCTCAACTTATTTTTGATCTTTACTTTATTGGCTCATTTATGCAGCTTTCTCTTTGAATCATCCAAATTTCTGCCAATAGATTATAGAAGTAGCTAAAAATAAATGTTTAAACTAGAAACTGCTCTCATAAAATATGTATTAACCCTAGGTTTTTTAGGTGGGACCCATCTAGGCAACCTTTTGCAATGTTTTTAAGCACTGTCCTACCTCAATTGCATTTTCCAACTTTTTGTTTGCAAATAGTAAATTATATTTTTAGGGTTTTCCTTTTCATGACCTACTTGAATTGTCTGGACCTGTCATGTTGAAGCTGCTTTTTCTATTCATTTATACACTGCTTAAAATTTCGATATATAATTGACTCCAATTTAAAACCAACTCTATATAGTAGAGGATGTTAATACTATTGTGACTTGTATTCTTTTCTCCAACATCCAGGTTGTTGTCGCAACAATTGCCTTTGGAATGGGGATTGACAAGTTAAATGTTCGAAGAATCATTCATTATGGTTGGCCACAGGTCTATCTTTTGTATCTGACATCAGTGCACAGTATATTTGAACTTCCTTATCCTTTGTATTTTTTGTTTATGATTTCACTGTCCAGGAAATTCTTGCAATTTTTTTATTTGCCTTAGCATTGAACAATAGGTTACTTTTGTGGCATCTTGTGCAACCCATGCATAAAAGAGTCTATTTAGAGTCCATTGTATCATAGTTAACTTTTGCTTCTAGATTTATTTTTTTATAATAAATTTTCTTTGGTATATCTGTCCAGCGAATATATTTTCTGCTGTATCATTTTCATTTAGTTTGGAAGCAATAGTTTGTGAGCTTCTCTTAGCCATAAGTTTAATTACAGAGTTTGGAAGCATATTATCAAGAAGCAGGTCGAGCTGGAAGGGATGGGAAATTAGCAGATTGTGGTGAGTTGAATCATAATTTATGGTAATACATTGTAACCTTGATGCAATAGAAAATCTTAAGTTTGATTTGGTGAATTCTTTTTTTTTTTTTTTGGTCAGTTATGACTTATAATATAGCCAATATGATATTTTGCACACAGAACTTGTATCTCAAAGTATTTTATTAAAATAAAGAATCCATTTGGTTTTTGTCAAGCAGTGCTATACGCAAACTTATTGAGAATGCCATCACTTTTGCCAAGTCGAAGGAGTGAAGATCAGACAAAACAAGCATATAAGATGTTGTCTGATTGCTTCAGGTTTACATTTAAAACATCTTCATGTAGCTTTTTTTCCCCCCCCTCTCTGTTTTGATTTAGTTTATTAGACATTCTTTTGAACCCTTGCAGATACGGGATGAATACTTCATGTTGTCGAGCAAAAATACTTGTGGAGTACTTTGGGGAAGATTTCAATAATGAGAAGTGTCTCTTGTATGTAAAGGTTCTTTTCATTTTTGGATGTATGTTAAATAGTTGCTGGAATGAGAGTTGTTTCCTTGACTAGGAATCTCCTTGAGGGTAAAACCCCAGTCTGTGGTATTGACGAAGTGAAGTTTTTTTACAGTGCCATTTTTACTAATCTAATCGTGGCCTTAAATGGAATAATTTTTTAAAATATCTTGTGTATGGTATATTATGTAATATTATATTTATACTTGTAGCTACATTATATGTATAATTTGTTATGTCTGATAGAAACAATAGTTGTGATTGCCAGTATTCTATACAGATGCATGTCTAATGCAGCACGTTATTTTATTTTTAATGAGAATTTTCCTACCGGAACTCCTTATATGCAGGTGTGATGTCTGTGTTGATGGACCGCCTGAAATGCAGAATCTGAAAGTGGAAGCAGCTACTTTCATGCAGGTTGTTGCTGCTCATTATGTGAGTATTATTGACATTTCAGGTTTTTTTTTTTTTTTTGGCCCACGGATCTTCCAATAGAAGAAAGGAGGAAGGAAGAAATAAGAAGAAGAAGCAACAAAGTGCCAGGAAGACTGAAAAAGTTTAAAGCAACAACTGCATGTTCACTATAATCATTGTAGTTTTTCAAATAGGCAAAAAAAGCATTTTATTTTTGTGGACATTAGGGACCTGATTTTACTTTTCACTGTTTGAGTAAAATTTAGGAAAGAGAAGAGAAATGATTGAAAATACAGATGGAAAATGGGGAAATAAAGGAATAAGAATGCCTAACTGCAAGTTCACAAGTTTACATTTTTCTTTTAGATTGTCAAAATTCTAGATAGAAAAATTGTACTTGCAAACCCCTTCCAGATAACCAATGAACACGTGTTATGTTCATGGACATTGGTACTTTACTTTGTTTTCTCTAACTAGAGGTGTATTAAATTTCAGCGACAGAGCAGTTTTGTGGAGGGCTCATATGATGACGTAATATGTAGTGATATTAAAAAAGGGAGATTCATGGAGAAGCCAAATATCAAGATGTTTGTCAGTAGAATAAGGGAACAGGTAGCTTCTGGATTTAGTTTACCTCTCTCTCTCTCTCTCTCTCTCTCTCTCTTGCCATCTGTGTGCATGTGCATACATATGCCTGTGTGCATTTGTATTATTTACATTGATAAAAAATTTTAAAGCACAACTGATAGACAAATAGAGTTAATAAATTATTCGAAGCTTGTAAGTGTCGATAACAGCATTATAATCACCAGATACCTTAGGGCTTAGGTTATCCAAGTCATGAACAAATATTCTTGATGTTACTTGCTAAGACTGTTATGCATCACATACAAGAAAAAACTGCTACAGGAAACAATCAATTAGGAAAAAGATGCATACATCAGTTATTTGAAGGTATGAATAAATATGTGCTGCTCTACTGCACATCAGTGGAGTACAATATATGGAAGAACAAATGAAAAGAATTAGCACAAAATAAACATGATCAATAGCAATGAAGATAATTTACCAAACAAAAACCATTGAAGAAAATATAAATACCTTTTTATTTTGGTGAAATGATTTCACTCGACACGGGAGAAAATGAGAGAAACTGATTCGAGTTTGAGCCACCCTGTCTGCTCCTTTGCGATTGGACCACACAAGGGCAAGCTATGAGACCACACCCTTCACTATTACTGTCGCACTCATGTTGAACCTGACATGGGTATGGTAATAATTTCTGTTCTACGCTTCAAATATTTCTTTCTTTTTTGATGGAAATATTTTTAAATTCAATATGCCCCTAGTTCTCCACACACATTCAGTATAAAGAAGCCATCAAAAGTCCTAGCATCTCTATGCTTCAAACTTTGGAACATCTTTATATGTGGAACCCCACATTGTCATGTTTCAACTTTATTATTGCTTTGTTGTATAGTTGTATATTTCTTTCTTGGCTACAAATATTGGAATTTTTGTATAAGTGTATAACTTATATTTTGTTAAGAATTTTTTTTTAAAAAAAATATGGTGAGTTTTCATACATATCCAATTATCCAAGTCTGGATCCTAAGATATAGAGGTCAAATGATTCCAACATTGAGATGTACACCTTCAACGAACACCCATAAATGAATCCGTGAAACGTAGAAGACACATGAAAATTCTTATCTTTTGGGAGCCACACAAGAGGTTTACATGTACATTGTACCATTGTAGCAAATTGCAAACTCATTATATGCCAATAACTTGAATGGCTTAAAGGTATGCTGCTGTAAGCATCATTGTTCGTTTCATCAGTCTGTTATTTTCGGTGTGTGATAAAATATACCCATTTGTAATGTAATTTGTATGATTTGTACTAAATTTTTCATAGATTTTGCAATATATAAGCAAAAGAGAAGGTTATGGTATACTCCCTCCATTCCTATTTAAGTGGCCTACTTTCCTTTTTGGGATGTTCCAAAATTATTGTCAAATTCAAAAAGTCAATGATTTTTCTTATTTGATTTCCTAAAATACCCTTGAAAGGGTCTTCTCTCTTTTTACAATGTTTTGTTCACTTGAGGGTAAAATTGAAATGTTGAAACATATGTGTTGATGTAAAAGCATTTAACAAGGTCTCCTAAAAAGTGTTTTTTCAAAGGGGACAGTCAATTAGGAATGAAGGGAGTATATCTCTGTGACTGTTCCTGGTTTTGTTAAATTTGTTACGTTTGAACATCTTTCCCTGGGGATGCAAGTACGTAAGCATACAGAAGACCAGCACCAGAGTTTGGCCTCTATCAAGTGCCTTCATTTCACTTGCCTTCAGTGGGTTAATTTTTTGGTTGAATTGGGCTCAATTTGGTTTGGGAGCCAAATCCAAACCTATTCATTCACTCAGGCAGGTTGGCAGGTTCAGGTTGGATTTTGCTAACTCTTCCCTGGGAAGTTTTATATTCTTACTCCCAGTACTGGATAAGGTCTGGTTTCTTTTATATTGATTTGACGTGTTTTGTTCATGAAATGATCTTGAAAGAAGTAAATTCTATGAAGGATGATACGTTGTTGATATTGTAATTTAGTTCTATATGATGCTGATGAGTTTGCCTCAATTCAATTTGCTTTCCTTGCTTGTGCATTTTCTTATCTGAGGAAATATCTGAGCACAATGCATACTCCTGTGCACAATTCACTGATCTCTATTTGTTGTTTAAGACATGGAATTCAAACTTCTAAATGCTATTGTTTGATGATTTTCATGTGATGGTCGTATGCACAGTTCCAAAAATTTACAACAACTGATCGGCTATGGTGGCAAGGTCTTGCTCGAATATTAGAAGATAAAGGGTACATAAGAGAGGGAAGTGACATGGTATACACTCAAGACTTGATTTTCCTTGTTCTAGTATATTATGGTAGCGGTCCATCGCCTTGTTTATAAAGTACATATTATTTTGAGACTAGGGAGGTATCCCTGGGCATTACCTGGATGACTTGGCTAAGCTGGCCTTTGTATGTAACTTAGTTTTACCCCAGCCGCTTGCTGACTCCTCCCATTTTCTGATTGGCAGTTCAGTGTGACACTGTTAGAGTTTAGTCTCCCAAGTGATTTGATAAAAAGACTACATCTATCAGTTGATGTGTTAATACTCTTTCTTTGATCATTGAAATGCTGTAGTTGGGATCAAATTGTGATCTCATGGTAGGATGGTGTCCGTAGCCAAAATGTCAGTTTAAAGGCATATCCGTCTGTCCCTTTCATGGAAACCTATCAGTGCTGGAATAATTTCAGATGTTTCCTTTGAGAGTTTTGGGGGACTTGAACGAACCTAAGGACTATTTGTGCACTGTCTGTAGTTGTATGCTGCTCGCCTGAATTCCCTGTTTCCCAAACAGCTTCTACTTTTAACTCCCATAGTTTTGGAATAAGTTCATAGGTCTGCATGTATGTGTGATTTTCATGTTTTTGTGTTAGCTATTATATTATGGGCTTCATGTTTTGATTGCTGTCTTGTGCAGATCCATGTTCAGATAAAATTCCCAGTGCCAACAAAACTGGGACTGGAATTTTTGCAATCCAAAACGGAGGAAACTTTCTATGTTTGCCCTGAAGCAGATATGCTGCACTCAACAAGAAACCACAAGCCTTACTCCACTTTCTCAGAATGGGGAAAGGGCTGGGCTGATCCTGAGATTCGTCGTCAGCGCTTAGAAAGGAAGCGGTTGAACAGAAAGCCACGAAAAAGAAAATCTAGGAAACGTAAGCCAGATCTGAAAACAGTTCGAGGAAGGCTATCAGCAAAACTTTCAAATAAGAAATGATAAGTCAATGCCATGGAATCAATTATCTGTGCAATGTATTCGTTGAAGTGATGATTTTTTGTTCACCGTTAAATCCATTTATTTAAATGTGAAAGAGTAGAGTGTGATCAATGGGAGTTGGGGTGCTAGATAATGATGTAAATATCGATTTTGACATCAATTCCAGTTCTGGTTAAAGTTGAATGAAATCCCAAAAGTTCATTAAAAAAAAAAAAAAAAACTTTCAAAATAAATAAATAAAATTGAAACATACCTACAAAAGTATTACCTTGTGTGCTTATTGTGAGCTCTTCCAAAGTTGGTACATATAACAAATTTTACTAAATACTCACATTAGGGACTTACCCGCAATATTTCCAGTTCTCTTTTTATTTTTGATTTTTGAGTGTTCAACCTCGCAATTGAACAAGAAAGACCAATCATTTCTTTAATGTTGTCAGCCAAATATATTCCTTCCTATGTATTCAGGTTTCAATTAAGAAAGTTCTTTTTTCTGTTTTTTTTTTGGCTGCCAATTAAGTGTTCAATATGATGCCCAAGCCTACCAAGGAGACGAACGGGCAAAAGACACCACTAGCTGTTATCTGTCTCTGCTTGCTAATGAAAAGAACACTTAACAAAGAAAACAGGCTATGAGTAAACGCAAGCGCATCTGGTGTAGTGGTATCATAGTACCCTCCCACGGTACTGACCAGGGTTCGATTCCCTGGATGCGCATTCGTAATATTTTTCTTCCCTTTTTTCTCTTTTTTATTTTTGGTAAATGGAAAAAGTCGGGAAAAATAAAAATAAAATAGAGGCTTCTTTCTAGATCTTATTGGAATTTATGTTCAGCAATGAAATGAATGAATGTGATCAAATAAAGAACTTTTTAAATTTGGTTATTTGTTGAATCTGCATTTTTTTGTTCCGTGATAACAAGAAGTCATCACTAAATCAAGATAAATTAGGTGATTAATGTTGAAGACAAACAATTAGAATGATTATTTTGGGTTTATTCTATTTTAAATGTGGATTCTTTTTTATTTTTTATTTTTTTAAAATGATGTTCAGCATGTTTTATATTATAGGAATTTTTTTTAAAATTTTTTTATTTGTTGTTCCATGATAACTACAAGTCAACTTAAAATAACACGTTGGCCTTTTGCAATTGAGTAAATACATTTTTTTTCCCTTCGGTAATTTGAAAATTTCAACGAATATCAGTTTTTCTATGGAGAACACCACTAAAACTATTTCTTAATCTATGGGAAATACTTAACCTTTAGAATTTAACTAATGCTTCTTGATACTTATATTTCAAGAACCAAAAAGTCTTAGATTTGACTTCACACTCCTTTTTGGAGTTAGTCGCTAATAAGGTTTATTCTATGCATTAACTAATATGGAGTAGATATGTGGTCACAAATACATTGATATGTAAATCTTCAAATACAAATAAGTAGATATGTGATCACAAATATATTGATATGCATCTATATTCATATAAACATACAGAACATATAAACTTGCAAACCTAGAAACAAAAACAATGTGTTCATAGTTATATAATTACACAGAAGTATCCACACAACTAATTTTCCTTGATTATTTGGATAAGTGGAGTATGAGAATCTTGACCACATTACCACCGGTCCCAATGGCCTAGCAGTGGTACTTGAGTGGCTTGGGTTTTAGTAGTTATAAGTCTAATGCCTAGTTAGTAAATACTCATACTATATTCATATAATACGCATACGTATATATTTTTTTTAAAAACTCCCGTTTGTCGTACAAAGTTCAAACATAATTAAAAATATTCGTTTTTTTAGTAACAAACGTATAGTTCACGTATTTGACGTATTTCGTATTATATTTATGTTAAAATACTCTTTATTGTAGTTGACAATTCGACTACAATAGTGTTGACAATTCAACTCTTATTTTAATCATCGACAATTCAACTCTTATTTCTTATCTCTTGATATAATTTTTTTGGGTTTGTTAAAGATTAGATGATTACATCTATTGTTTTGCTATATAGATCACATTTCATATGATTTTAGGACAAAACTTATAAAATAGTTTAGGGGATGGAAATGTGAAAATATATATAAATCAAGATTTATATACTTATTAATTTTTAGTCGTCTTCTTAGACAAATTTTTGCTTCTTTTTTAGTAAATGTACAACAAATAAAACAAAATAAAATAATTAAATAGATTATTATTTTATATGTGATTGATTTTTTAATAATATTTTATCAATATTTAAATAAAACAATATAAAAAATAGTAATTAATAATAATAAACTAAATGAAATAACATAACATACTCGTGTATTTTTTATCCCAAATTTTTAATTAAGATTTGTATTGTACCTGTATATGCACGTATCCGTATTATTTCCATTTTTGTTTTTTTATACCGAATTTTTCATCATATTTTTGTTAAGAAAAAATGAATTATACTCTATATGTATGCTGTTCCGTATTTTTTCATATCGTATTTTACTAACTATGGTCTAACGGATTCTCCTCCAATATAATCCAAAAAAAAAAAAAACAAAAACATAGAAAGCAAAAAAGGAAAAACCTTGACAGCATTTACAAGAAACGGCTCACCTATACACCTCCATTGTATATATGGAGAGAACTAAAAGACGTAAACCAAAAGTCATTGATTCTCCCCCTAATCAAAGCAAGGAATCATACAATTCTCTCCACTCTTTCCTTTTTTCTGTCATCCTTCTTCTTCTTCTTCTTTTTCTTCTTACATGAACTCCATGGATTACGCCCGCATTGCTTGTGCCATAATCGGCTTGTCCACATCGTTCTTCCTCTTTCTGCCAAACTTGAAGAAATGGCAAAAGCAACAAATTACAAAAGAAAAACTAAGGATCATAAGCCAAGCTTTGGAACAAGCTGAAGAAAGAGCATTGAGGCTCCAAGAAAGGCACGACCGCATTCTCAGCCAGATAACCTCTCACTACTTGAAGTGTCAAGATCTTGATGCGGCGTTGGCGGCGGCTCAAACGGCCATGAACGAAGCGATGGAATTCGTCGTTGGTTTGAGAAATTTGCAAATGGATATCATTAGGTCTTACCCAGATTGAGTTAATTTTTCCATGCAAGAAAAATCCACGTAGAGGGCACACAATCACGCCAAGGAACGACTAGAGGCAAGATTCTCGCGCAGTTCTGATATTTTTCATAGAAAGTTTACAATTCTAGAGGCAATGTCAATTCTCACGCAGTTCTGATATTGTTTAGAGAAAGTTAGATAAGCCAAATTCTTTAAAATGGTTGATTTTTTTCAATTTCATGTAATGTTTGTTTGTTTGTTTTTGTTTTTTTTTTTGGGGTGCGGGGGTGGGGGTGGGGAGTCAAATAATGTCGACCATGGTATTGACCAGGGTTCGATTCCCCCAATGCACAATCTTGCAGGGATTTTTATTTTTATTTTTTGTTTTTTCAGAAATTGTTGGTCAATTTGAAGGTGTAAATGAAAAAAAAAGAATAAAAAAGGATTCTTTGTAGATCTTATTAGAATTTATGAACCGGGAATGATGGTGATCAATAGCATGCTTTTTATTTTTGTCATTTTATATAAATGAGTCCATTATTTTTTTAATAATAGTCATAAGTGTCTTTAGGCCAAGACTAATTAGGTGATTTATGTCAAATATTGTCAATGATAGAATAGTCTAAGTGATTCCTCTGGTTATCTTTTGAGAAAGTGCTATTTTTCAAATGGTCGTAGGAATTTTTGTACCATAAACACAAGTGGTGGGGTCATAAGTATCAATTAAAATTGAGACTTAGGCTATGTATGAATTGAGAGATATGGAGAGAAGAGAAGAGAAGAGAAGAGAAAATGACTTTCTCCCCATTTTCTTGGTTTGGATTGTTAAGTTAAGAGAGAAGAGAAAGGAAATGGGGAGAAATTGAGAGAAAATGACGTCCTTTACCTTTCTCTCCAAATTGGAGAGATTTGGAAAGAAATGGAGAGAAAATGAATTATTGAGTGATGAAATAACAATTATACCTCCACACAACTTTTGTTTAATATGTAAAAAAGGGTAATTATGTAATTATGATTACTTTATTTCCTTTTCTCTTCATTAATGAGGTCTACTAACCAAACAAGGTGGAGAGAAAGTTATTTTCTCTTCTCTTTTCTTCCTTTCTCTTCTTCTTCTTCTCTTTTTTTTTTTTTTTTTTTTTTTTTTTTTTTTTTTTTTTTTTTTTCTCTATTTCTCTCAATCCATACACAGCCTTAAGACCAACATCTCCATGCAATTCATCTCAAAGAACACTACTCTCATTTTGGATAGTGGTAAATCACATGTTGGTCTCTTAGTAATCACTCTCTCTCTTTTTTTTTTAGTTCGACGAAAAAGGTGTCCAGGTCAACTTACGTGCATTTCAATTAATCCCTCCTCAGCTGATCTTAAAAGCGCACTCCCTCACATCGGCCACATCGGCCTAGTGCATATAAGAATAAATTTTTAGAATGTTCCCCAAAGGAGCATAGCAGAGATTGAATCCCAATATATATGAGTTTACGGCTCATCTCGAGACTATATGAGCTGACCTCTTGGGTTTGGTAATCACTCTATAACACATTTCTTTTTCTTTTCTTTTCTTTTTTTGTTCTTTTTGTTCTTTTCCTTGAGTAACTTTAAAAATTCAAAGAGCAAGTTTTTCCATGGAGGATTCCCCTCATTTCCCCTGCCCCTACAACTATTCTTTCATTTATGAACAAATAACGCACACCACTATATATTAGTGGTATTCTCCATTGAAAAACTTTTGAAGAGTGAGAATAATGTACATCAAAAGACTTTTACATCCCCTAATACATGTGACATGCTGCAAACTTTTATTGCAGAATAAAAGAGTATTATCAAGACTATTGCAAGAATTTGAATACAAGATCTCTTACTTGCAACATATGAGGGGAATTATTGAAAATATCCATAATCCACAAGCTTTATCATTGTCTCGAATTTTTTCCAGACATGCTTGAAGCCTTGAATGGATCTTTAACTCATTTGTATATAAATTTTATGTCTATTATTTTTAGACTTCATGTAAGGTTTGAAATATGTCATCCACTCCATAGTGATCAAGAGTTATCAATAAGTCATGATAAATATCGCAAACAACAATTATTTACAATTAAAATTTTTGTTAAACTAATCACGTTCATATGATCCACCTGGCCACCTGCATATTAAGCTTTGGTCACAGTGGTGTTATTCTAGTTACATCTCTCACAGCTGAGGTGAGCGATACCTATAGTACTGATCCAAACAAAACAATCCCATTGGCCAGAATCGTCAACCACGGATTGCCAGCGTGTCCCACATCCCAGCCGTCCGATCAGCCCCACCTAATATCCAAACTCCAAAAAGTCCTGTCTCCAACAAAGGAATCCCATTGGCCGAAAACAAAACACCACGGATTGCCAGCGTGTCACACATCTCAACCGTCCGATTCCCATCACTCCAAACTAAAGCGCACCCTCCCGCTCGAACTATAAATACCCCGCGTCTCCTCGTCCCATCCCCAAATTCAAAACAAACTCTCCCTCCAAAACGCATTGTTTTCAAGTTTTCGAAATCGCAAGATCTTCTTCTTCATCTTCCTTGTTCATCAATGGAGGCTCCTAAGACCAAAGGCGCCGGAGGCAGGAGGGGCGGCGAGAGGAAGAAGTCAGTGTCGAAGTCGATCAAGGCCGGTCTGCAGTTTCCCGTCGGCAGGATTGCCCGTTTCTTAAAAAAGGGTCGCTATGCTCAGAGGACTGGTACTGGTGCTCCCATATACCTTGCCGCTGTTCTCGAGTACCTCGCCGCTGAGGTATAACTAGATCCTCCATTTTCGCCCTCTCTCTCTCTCTCTCTCTCTCTCTATGACCAGATCCTCCAATTTGTTGTAATTTCTGTTATTTTTTTAACCTTTGTTTGGTTGCTAAGAAGATTAATCGAACGTTTTACATATATAGGTTTCTCTCTCTAGTTTGTTATTGTTTGGATCAATTTGCTCTAATCTCGTTTCATTTTGTCAAATCTTGTTTGGTTACTAAGAAAATCAATGAAAAGTTTATTTATTTAGTTTTGTGTGAATTTATTAGGTGTTGGAATTGGCTGGAAATGCGGCGAGGGATAACAAGAAGACCCGGATCAATCCAAGGCATGTGCTGTTGGCAGTAAGGAATGACGACGAGTTGGGAAAACTTCTCCACGGAGTCACCATTGCCAATGGTGGTGTCCTTCCCAACATCAACCCTGTTTTGCTGCCCAAGAGATCTGAGTCTGAGAAGAACTCCCAGACCAAATCTCCTAAAAAGGCCTAGTTTTCTTGTAATCATGTTGACGGAGCTCTCTTTTTCTTTTTGGCTGGGAAGCTTTTTCCTTTTAATTTTTGGTTTTTTTCCCCCTTTTTTTTGGGTTCATAAATGTAGGTGATAAATCTAATGGAAATGGTACCTGTTCAGTTCTATGCATTTACCCCTCTTTCTTTCTTTTTTGCTCTGCTCATTTACAGTTCATTTTGGGTTGATTGTTAGTATGTTGGGCTTACAATTGTGGTGGTCTAGAGTAGCTTCTGGTCATTACAGAGTAGCTTTAACATTTAGTTCTATGAATTGCCTAAGAAAAAGAAAATTTAAAGTACAGAAATAAAATGGCTGGATTGGACCCATAAGGAAGAAGATTGGCAATAGTTGGCTATGGTTAATAAAGCAGAAGGTGCTAAGTTTAATTTTTCATCCTTTTATGGGGCTATTGAAGTTTATTTTTAATTTTCCTTTTGGGTTAGCTACTATTGAAGTTTTTCTTGGCCTTTTTCTTTTGGGGGGTAATAGAGGTAAATAATTTTTTTCAATATTCATGCAATAATTGTTAAGATTTGAACCTAAAACATTTTTATTTATGGGGGAGATGTGAATTGGGTTACAAGGTCATTGGCATTTTGGCTATTAATTGGGTGATGGTTTTGCTTTTGTTTGAAAAGTTTTGTTAAGCCAAAGGTATTGGATGTTCTTCTTACCTGTTTAAAAAAACAAAAGGAAAAAAAAAAAAAGGCGGCTTCTGACTATTATAAAGTTGATTGGAAATATTATCATGTGAACATATGTTGAAATTAAATAAACATATGATGCATTTAGATTATTAATTTAGATTAAATTTTTTGGACACATTGTAAAAGACAATAAAGTTGAGAAAGAGTTTCTATTCATGTGTAAAGAGCAAAACTAAATTTAATGGGTTGGTCTAATGGTTAGGTATTTGGTTTTAAAGTAATTGTTTTGAGTGGAAGTAAAAAATTTTAAGTTTGAGTCTTAGTATTTTGGAAAAAATTTTTGGACTAATAATTTATTATTACTCATTTGTTGTGATTTGGAAAAAATCTTTGGGCTAATGATTTATTATTATCTATTTATCACGATAGTGATTAATCTCTTAATTGTCAACTTTGAGATACATGGGGTCAAAGATCCAAAAAAAAAAGAGAACCAAAATTGGATCAATTATCAAAATCAAAAAGGAAAAATGGGCGAAATATAAGGGCCATTTTGGGCCCTGGTACCCCATCCGTAGGCCCAACACTGTAAATTCCCAGGTTTTGCTAGGGTTTTGCGTTTGTGGCTCGATTTCTGCGAAGAAGCAAAACAGAAGATCTCCAACATTGCCTCTACTCATGTCCCATTTACTCGTAAGCACCATGTTTGGAAGCTCTTCTGGATTAATCTCCTTCCCTGCAAATTCCATTCTTACAAACCCCCGTTTGATAGCCGAGAAATTCCATAGGACAAGGAAAGAAATAGCCTTTATTTTTACAATTGTAGCTTCATTTTCTTTCGTATTCCCCATGTCTTTTTCTCGGCGACCAAACGGATTGTTAACATTTGTTCCTAAATTTATTTTCATTATCTTGCCTTTTTTGTTCAAATTTTCAATAATCGGTTCTATCTTCTTTCGCAGAGAAAGATTCGAATCTATAATAGAAACTCAGTCGTACGGATTGTAGCTTTGGCTACTGTCGGATCGGGTTTTCTGTATTCCAATGTTGGTACAGATTCAAGTGAGCGCTCAATTTTTATTTTCTTTTCAAAATTATATATTTTTTTACGTACCAGCTGTTTGGTTACGGAGAAAATGTAGGACAGGAAAAGAAAATGAAGTTTTCAGCCTCTGGTTCTTCATGGTTTGGTTTTTGGGAAAAAAAAACATGAAGGGAAAAGTTCAACTCCGCCAAGCAATATTGTTGTATTAGGCTCAATGCTGTGGGGGGTTTTTTGTTTTCTCGGGCCCCGATTACTGACTTCCTACATTTTTTATGGTAACCGAACAGAGATTTTTTTCTGATTTTTCCAACTAAGGATTGAATTGAATTCTAGAAGCAACTGTATCGGTGTCAGTTTCTGCACCATTGCGTGATTCATTATCATGGCCACGGCAAATTATGCAAGACATGATTCTTCTTCCTTCATTTGTTTCCTGGGATCATTGCCAATATGGTATGTCAGGTTTCCATTTTATTGAATTATCATTCATTCATTCTGTTGTCATACTGTATTTTTTTTTCCCTAAATTCAATTTGTGTTTGTAATTGTAGGAAATCTTCCATTATTTTCTTCTAGAATTAGTCCCGTTCCATCAGCAGGCGCGGATATAGAGAAGGAAGCTGCTGGGGAGGTGGGAGATGATTCAAAATGTTGTTCAAAGTGTTTGGGCAGGGATACTATTGCTGTTGCAGCTGCTATGGTTGCTCCTGCTGTAGTCAATATATCAGTTCCCAAGGGTATGTTTGTGGGATGTATAGTAGTTTTGTATCGTTGGAGTATTTTCTTCGGAAATTGACTATAAGTGTTGTCTGAAATTTTTTTTGTTTTGTAGGTTTGAATGGGTTGACATTAGGAAAGAGTACGGGGTCTGGAACTATAATTAATTCTGATGGTACTATCCTAACATGTGCTCATGTTGTGGTTGGTTCGAAAGGCTATAAGCCTACATCCAAAGGAAAGGTTAGTGGTAAAAAATCTTTCGCATTGCTCTTCTTTTTAACCTTTAAAATTTTAAATTTATGCTCTCTAGTTCATGGAATTTAGTACTCTTGGTGCCATTCCCTAACAGTTTCATTCCAGGTTGCAACTATATGAATATGAGTGTTAGAATTAGAGCGGGGTACAGGATGTTTGGCTTTACAATCCTCGAAAACTAACAATCTGGATTGGAGTGTGTGTGTGTGTGTAAATAATGGTAGGTACAATTTTTGTGATACTAAACGTGTGGTACTATAGGATGGGGTACTGTGTGAAATTGTGTTACATACCAGCATAACAAGACAAGGACATTAATGATTGTATGAATTTTACATGTGATCTTAAAATGATTAATTGTTGCAGGTTGAGGTGACGTTGCAAGATGGTCGGACATTTGAGGGTATGGTGGTGAACGCCGATTTACATTCTGATATTGCTATTGTGAAGATCAAATCTAAAACTCCACTTCCAATGGCAAAACTTGGCTGTTCAAGTAAGCTTCGTCCTGGGGATTGGGTGGTGGCTATGGGTTGTCCCCTTTCCCTTCAAAATACAATTACAGCTGGTATTGTAAGGTATTTAGAGCAAACCAAAGTGATATAGAATTTACTTACTTCATCTTTTGCCTATTCTCTTGAAATCTTAGAATATTTACTTGGGCCATATTGCTTATTATGAACAATTTGAAAGAAATCAAGCTGTTAACAATTTGGTCGATTGATTGTATTTATAATCAGGGGTCAATAATTGCATGTAGATGGTTAGGGCTGCAAACGAACAAATCTATTTGTAAACAGTTCGTGAGAATGCTTGGTGAGGGCTTATTTGAGTTTCTTTGATTATTAATTAAGCCAAGCCCAAGCTTGAAGTTTAGGCTCATTTAATAAATGAACCAAGCCCAAATAGACTCAAGCGTGATTCGATAGGCCTCACAAACAGGCTTGTGAAAAGGTTTGAAAAGACCCATAGTATTTGGCCATATGTAGCCCAAACCTTTTGAGGCCTTTCTTTTCTTGCTTCTTGAACATCATTATAACATCCTGAAGTGTTGATCTGACCAAGTGCCAAGAGAAACCTTTTTTCTTCTATTGCAACCCCTAAGTAGCTATATGTAATTTATCCTCTCTCTCTCTCTCGATAAGAAACAACATTGTATTAATCACAAGAGGAAAAATACAAGAAGGAAGAGATTTCCTTCACACAAAGCAAAATAACAACCAACACAGCAACTACCCAAAACAACCGTAGCCACCCCTAATTTATCCTCTCTCTCTCTCTCTCTCTCAGCGTTGATATCCCCATCCCTTTTAGATGAGACAAATTCCGAGCGCTTGTCCACGTGCTGGCTAATTACTGGGCCACTCGGACCTGGGGGTAGCCCAAGGAGGTCCTTGCACAAGTGGGTTTTCGAACACAATTAGTTAAATTATACGAGCAGTCGGGCGCACGCATTGCATGTGCAACACAATAATTATAGTGATATGTAAAAACAAAAACCAAAAAACAAAAAAGAAGGGAAGAACAAAACTAAAAACATACCAAGTCAAGTTAAATTCAATATAGTGTCAAACTTGTTCATTTGGAAAGGCAAAAACTTCAAGAGAGATAGTTATTTTTTTGAGAGAAACATGGGGGGAAAGAGAGTTAAAGAGGGAGGGATGTGGGAGAGAGAATGACGAAGAGAGGGAGAAACATGTTGGGATAGGTAACTATTTTGAAGTTTTTGAAATTACCAAATTATATGTTAGTCTTAGGAAGTTGCAAAGGTTTTTTAGTAAATCTATGTACAATCCAACCACAAAGAGAATTCTCTTTATATAGTAGCATAGATTTATTAGAGAATGATTGCCTAGATTTGTAATATTTACACAAGTGAATCAAATCTTAGCACTTAAAGCCCTTCATTCTCAACTCTCAATTACTACTCTGTCACACTTTCACTCATACATAATATATACATTTATACACACACTGACATATGCTATATTAAAGGTTTGGGTTATTATCTTTGTATTTAGGTTTGGGAAGGAAAGAAATTTTGTTTCTTCTGTGGCTGTGGGGTTACGGCAAGAAAACAAAATCAAGCTGAGCTCAAAATCGAGCTTGAGCTCAAGCTTGGCTCCTAAAGTTAAGCAAGCTGAGGCTTGTGCTTTTTCGATGTTTGTCGAGCTGAGCTTGAACATGCTGAGTAAGCTTGGCTCGAGCTTAAGTAAGACAGATTTTGATTGGGCCAAGCTTGAATAGCCTAACTATCGGCTTGGCTTGGATCAATCTTGGCTCTGCTCAGCTTGTTTGCAGCCCTTGATGGATAACTTGATTTGGGTATAAATATAATAATAATAGAGCATATTTTGGGTATTAGAGTGGAGGTAAACCCATTACTGGTTATTGATGTCATTCCCTCCTATTTTCCTCTCTCTCTCTCTCTCTCTCTCTCTCTCACTCTCTCTCTCTCACAGTTGTGTTGACCGTAAAAGCAGTGATTTGGGTCTTGGAGGAATGCAGAGAGAGTATTTACAGACAGATTGTGCAATCAATGCGGTAATGTGACCTCTCTCTCTCTCTCTCTCTGGGTCTATATGCGCACATGCCATGCGCGCTTATAGACCATTGCATGTATATATTTGTTCTCAATGTAATAGCATGTATACATATTGAGGTTTGACAAAGTTAGGATCTTAAGATGGATGATCAGATTTCTGGGAAAAGCTAATATTAGCCAAAGGTGAGTCATTAGGGGTTCCAAATTTGTACTGTTATGCACTACATAAAACCATTGCATGCACCTTTTAGCAGTGCGTTACAGGTTTGAATGCTCTAGAGACACATATAGGACAAAAAGGGATATTAATCTTGGCAATGGGAAACAACTAGAAGAAATTTTATTGAAACATATGAATATGGAGACAACTGGGTGCCAGACTAGGAATTGGTAAGTTACCTGCAAATCTCTATATGCTCACCCCTGCATTTTGGTGCTTGGCCTTTTTGAAGAGTTAGTGTCCATTTTAGAGTGATTAGTGAACGATTATTGCCTGTTCAAAAAAATCCTGTGTACAAATGAGAAGAGCTCTTTCTTGCTGTATTTTGTACTCTATATATGGTGTATGATCTTTCTGCTTGCTCTGGAACATATTGAATATCTGTACTTTTCTACTTTTTCAATGTAGGGAAATTCTGGGGGACCCCTAGTTAATATTGATGGAGAAGTTGTAGGTGTTAATAGAATGAAATTATTGGCTGCGGACGGATTGGGCTTTTCTGTACCTATTGACTCAGTATGTAGAATTATAGACCACTTCAAGAAAAACGGGTATGTTTTATGGTTTATATGCAATTACATATTTTGATTATTTAGTCACATAGTCATCTGTAACAAAATTTCTAGTTGCACTATTTGCTCTCTCTCTCTCTCTCTCTATATATATATATATATATATATCAGAAACAAAGAGGGTGGAGTATTAGTTTATCCATGTAACTAGTTTTCTATAGATCATCAATTCATATGTGAGAAATCAAAAGTACTCTGTCAAATAGTGAAACAGAATCTTTATTTATTTTTTTTCTAGATCAATTTATGTCTTTGATCTGTCTACCTTGAAAAAAATTCTTATGTTACAATATAATTTTTACCATCTAATTGTGCATCTGATAATAAGTTCTTAAACCTCAAATTGGTCCAATTGATATTAAATTGTTTCTCTTCTTTTATCTCAAGGAAAAAACTCAATTATGGGATGTTGATGACACAATAATGCTGAATGATTAATTTATCAATGCACTGATTTGAAATGAAAGCTATTAATTTTGCTCAATTTTCAAACATTGATATTTTGAAATGTTAACTCTTATATTAATGACTTAACTCTGTTGCTTGCCTTCTTATTTTCATTTTTATTTAATTGGTCCCTTGAGCATGGGCAAGGTATTAGTCCATGCCCACATTTTGACAAACATGTAAATTAATATCAAGGCAGTCAGTGGATGGCACGGATGTCCTTCAATATTTTGAAATCCCTACAGAAATATACATATATTATAATACTATTTATATACATAAACTAATATAAGAGGTGTCCCTCACTTAATGATGTAAGCAGCAATTTTACATATCATGTGAGCCCCTGTTGCAAGCTTGAGCTTGTGTCAACATTGCGGTGGCTCAAAGCATGAAAAGTCGAATATGGAAAGATATATGTGGGAGCTTTTATTTGAATCTCATCCCTTTTGAAACATTATCAAAATCACATGAGTTTCTACCTTTTGAGCATTAGAAGTTTCAGATTCATTTTTTTCAAAACCCCTTTTCGGGAGGGTTTTTTTTTCTTTTTTTTTTTTTTTTTGGGGGGGGGGGGGGGGGGGGGGGGGGACGCATGGCAAAAAATTGGCATTCGATGGAGTGTGTCCTTGGAACACATAAGAATTGTTTCTTCTAACCACAAACCCCCTCCCCCACTCCACAAAAAAAAAAAAAAAGGGGGGGGTTTTTCTGTCTACAAAGAGAGAAAGGAATCAAATCTTAGCATGCCCCCGCTGGTAATCATAGTTTGTTTTTCTGTCCCTAGTGGTACTGAGTAAAAGTAACTCCATAAATGGAAATCTCATACCCTAAGATGCATTTCAGAGCATCTATGATTTTAAGAATAATTGCAATAGATTCTAATGTTGTGCAGGAGAGTTGTTCGACCTTGGCTTGGATTGAAAATGCTTGACCTTAACGACCTGATAATTTCTCAGCTTAAGGAAAGAGATGCCACATTCCCTGATGTCCAGAAAGGTGTTCTTGTACCTGTGGTATGTTTTCTTATTGCTCCTTAAGGTTATCTCTTTTTTGCCATGGAATCTATTGTTACTTGGCAATGTGTCATAATGTAAGGGAAAATATGTTTTGCTTGTAGGTGTCTACAAAGTTAGGGTTCGTTGTGATTGATGTCTTTGAAAATGTCTTCACATTTTTTTTTATTATAAAAAATGGGGGAACCATCCCACAGTAGGGCCCTTTGGACCCACCCATGGAACCTAAATCCTCGGGGAGACTACCACAACAACCTACCGCCACAGCCCCCCCTCCCCCCACGCCCCCCAACACGGGGAATTGAACCCATGACCGTGCGCCTAACCACACAATCACTAGTTTGCCTTTACCAATTGGGCTATCCAAGGGTGGGTTTAAAAATGTCTTCATTTCCAAATGTACTTGACTAAGTAGTCTAAGTGTTATCCTCATTAATTAGGATTGGCTATGTTGTAAAGTAGATAGTTATGTCAACGCTTCCGCTCATTTAAGAAAAAAAGAAAATAAAAATATGAGTTTGTATTTCTACTAGGGATAAAGGAGAAAACGGGGGAAGAGCTTATGATTTGAGTGTCAAAGTATATATGGGAATGTTTCAATTCCCTTTGATTTGGTGTTTTCCGTAGATTTTATCAGTTTAGCCTTTAAGCTGTGCCCTGGCAAATAAAAATACTTGTTTAGCTATTTGGGAATTGTCCCACTGTGAATTATAGTCTGTGATATGCATTAAATGTATGTTTCTCAAGTGTAATTATTTTTCAATTCTTCCCAGGTAACTCCAGGATCCCCTGCTGATCATGCTGGATTCCATCCAGGCGACGTTGTCATTGAATTCGGGGGGAAGCCCGTCGAGAGCATCAAGGAGGTATTTCATGTTTTCAACACCAAATTTATTTTATTTTCCTGGGTGGTAGTGGCCTAGTGGGTGTATTTGTGCCAAAGCACACCTAAATGCTGAAGCACTGGATCTTCCGCTTGCATTTATTGAAATCATACTTCTTTCTTGACCTAAGATTTGCAAGGTCATAAAGCCATTACTAGGACTACATTATCTCTGGAGCCTTGATCTGAAAACCTTTTGATTGGCCTTATTTGAATTGGATCTCTAGGCCCCATTGCAGAACCTGATTGCATGATCCTAATCTTTTGCAGAATATTAGAGAGTGTAAGGCATGAAACAAAATGTTATGGTAAAGGAATAGCTGAATGACCACCAAAAAAAAAATTTTATGGTAAAGAAAATGTAACTTGATTATCAGGTCGATTCCAAGGTTTCCTCTTCAAATTAGAGTTCCTCAACATGGTTAGTTGGTTACCACTTGTATCTTTTTGTATGTTCATTCCTTATTTTATAAATGGATTTGTTGCAGATCATTGACATAATGGGGGACAACGTTGGGATACCCATAAATGTTGTGGTGAAAAGAGCAAAGAATAGTTTGGTCACTTTAACTGTGGTTCCAGAGGAGGCTAACCCAGACATGTAATCGGCGGTGATTCTTCCATTCAGATAATATAACTTACATTCACTTTTACATAGAAAATACAAATATTGGGGGAAAAAAACAGGAAGGAAAAAGTGTGCATTAGCATGTAATTTAATTTAATTTAATTATTATTATTATTTTTAAAGCCTTTGTGTCTGGGTGTACTTCAATGTTGACTTTATCGGTTCATGGATAATATATGAGGAAAATTGACCCTTTTTGGACAGTTGCCCCAGCACTATTCATTTGCCATGCTTATGATATTGTAAATGAGGTAATGTGAGGATCTAATTTGCCCAGAATCTCAGATCATCTTATTCATATTCTTTTTTCTATTTTCCTTTTCTTTTTTGGGTACAATTCCCAAATCTATCCTACTCCTTCCCTTGATTCCACCCAGCCACCCTCGGCTTCTTATACCAATTCCCAATTCTGTGTCATGCTCCCAAAATTTCATATACTCAAGTTGGGGAGCAATAATTCTCTAGAATGCCAAAATATTGCAAACCTAACTCTGGAAATTTTGATACAATTCATAGAGGGAAATACTCTCCAGGGCCAGGCCACATAGCCTGCACCACTCTAGTCGATGTGTACCATACTCAAGTGCTTAAACTGCCTTTTATGGGTCTCTAACTGTATCTTCCGTTTACACGTTGGTGGGCAGGTCCTTTTATAGTGGATCTTTGGATTTGGTCTTATTTCTTAGGCGAGTGTATGTGTCACGTCTGTTTATCCATGTTACCAAAAAAAATGCTAATGGAATTCTGGGTTCAGATTTTGTGGCTACTCTTTCTCTCTCTCTCTATATATATATATATATATATATAGACATACAGGAGGATGAGGTAAGCACGTGCTGATATAAGTTATACCAACACTCGCATTAGGAGTTGTACTTTATGTATTAGTGGGCTATGAGGTACATTGGACTAATGCAAGTGGTACAACCCTTAGTGCATAGTGCTAATATAACTTACATCAACACGTGCTGATGGGAACATAACCGTATATATACATATCGTTATGTTTCCATCAGCACGTGTTGATATAAGTTATATCAGTATCATGCATTGGGGGTTGTACCGCTTGTATTGGTCCAATGTACCTCATATCCTACTAATGCACAAGGTACAATTCCCAATACAGGTATTAATATAAGTTATCAGTACATGCTTACCTGATCATCATCCTATATATATATATATATATATATATATATATATATATATATATATACTTAGTTCGTCCCGCATGGCTCCCTTAATTGGAAAAACAAGTTGAATTTAACTGGATTAGCATGAATCATTGAGCAATTGAGTCACCCAGGTCTCGTAATATCCAATCCGCAAGAGTAACAATTTTTTTTTTTCCCTCACTTAATTGGATTCAAAACCAAGACTAGAGTAGGCCCAAAGACAACAGCACGTGACCTTTCCTACATTTTTTTAAAATCCCTTTCATAATGTTATTTCAGACGTTCTGCCCCATCTAAAAAAAAAATGGAAAGAAAATTTTTCTTTAGTTTCTTTCTAATTTTTTTAAAGAGGAGGAAGGCATCACCCCTGTCAAATAAATCCATTTTTTTCCTAAAAATTTATTCGGCATTGTGGAGAAAAGGAGGAATAACCATAACTTCTTTGGGAACGGCTATTGCAATCCCACTTTTTTATCAAATCCCCCCTTTTATTTTTATTTTTTGGATTTTATACAAAATATAAAAGGTTTTTACCAAAACCGGCCACTAGAAAACAACTTTGCAAAATAAATTTTGAATAAAATTTATCGTTTAAATAGACTTTTTGACAAAAAATGAAATAAAGGATGTAAATGACTAAAAAGTATATTTAAACGATAGATTTTGAAAAAACTTTTTTCTACAAAGTTATTCAAAATTATGTTTTCTAATAGATAACGTGACTAATTGTTGTAAAAATCTTTTATATTTTGTATAAAACCCTAAAGGATGGGGGTGGGGTGATAAAAATGGGGGGTTGCAATAGCCGTTCCCAACTTCATTTTGAGTTTTTTCACACCAACTGTGAATGGGTTTCATTTAAAAGCCAGATAACGTGAAGGAAGTGGGCCTGGCCTAATCAAATTTCCACAATTCCCAAACAAGCACAGATCAAGAAACACATAAAGTCAGTTATTGTAATTATTTGCATCATATACAGGTACTGACTGCTATTTATATACAGAACAACAGAGAGTGCAAACTCTATCCCATTTCCATCTACTCATATATTTACAACTTATTAGGTCCCCTTTAAGAAATAAGAAAAAAAATAAACTAATAATAACAATAATTACCACGCCAAAAGAGAACAATATGTCCATTTTCACCTAAAAAGTTTCTTCTGGCTTTAGGAAATTGTAATATTCAAGCTGAGTCATCTCTCCACCGGTCACAGGGTCAAACTGGCATCGGTAGAAGCTGCATTTACAAGCCAATTAACCAATTCAATACAATTCTTTAGGAACTGAAATGAGTTAGATTCAGATTCTTAGCAAAAACAATTGTGTAAATGAATCAGGATCAAACGATTAACTACTACAATGTGAAAAAAAGAATTGACTGATTGTGGTGCTTCCTATGAATGCAGGCTTTATATGGGTTTATATCTTTTTTTCCCACAGGAAATGAATAAATAAGTTTGGATCATGATCCAATCCTTGATGAATTATTGTATCTGAGATTGTGATCAAACTAACTGTTACCAAAATGGATTCAGATCATGATCCAATCCATTGCCAGCCACATTTTCATCCTTCTTTTACCAATGATCATTAAAATAGAATGGACCCCAAAATTAGTACTTCCTTATTACAAGCAAATATGGAAATTGAAGAGTTTCAAAAATATATCCAGGTAATATTATAACAGCATTTAAGCTATTCCTGTTCCAGAAGCTGAAGTACAAGATAAGATGTGTTGTTGGGTCTAGCAAACACAGTTAAAATTTTTGTTCAAACAGCTGTATGGTGGGATACAACTGCAGTGATGTCCATCCAAAAGACACTCCTCCGAACTGAATTCAAAATTTAGAATTACACCTAAAATGTATGCTTCAGCCTATTAGTAAGAAACAATAACCCTAGAAGAATGATGTCAAGAACAGGAAGTTCTAATATTCCAGAAAAATGTCCCACCTGCATAAGTTAAGGAAAAGCTATGGGAATTGATAAGATATGGCTGCCCCTACCTATGAACTCTGGAAAAATAGGATAGGCTCTCAGATTAACAAATATGAAACCATGGGAACCAGGTGGTATTTTGAGGCTGATCCTCAGACCTCTATGATGTTATAATATCTACAGAAAATGAGGTGGATTATGACTACCGATAAGTCTAACACTAGATTCTTGTTTGCAGCCATCTTGAAAGGTGAGACAACTAAAGGCCTCCAGCTAAAGTATTTTAAATAGTCAATTTTGATGGATCATTAAGACTAAAGGATCAAGAAGATGGAATAACAAGATAACATTAGCAGAATGCAGAATTCCAAGAGAGCTTCTAAGCATCTAGGCATAATGAGATTAGGGTGACAAATATTCAAGTTAAAGGCAGTGCCAATGTAATCATTGACTTGGTAAGGGACTGTCTAACATACAAATATACAATGCACAATCTGGGTCTAGACAATACCACATGTAACATGAGGCTCATAGAGCCCTTGATGCCTCAATAATATATCATAGGCTGCATTGTGGTCTGGTCCATGTTGCATGTCAGTTAAGTTTGTTATAAAGCCTTTATTCCCCATGCCAGCCAAAAACAAATACAACTATAAAAAAAATAAAATAAAAGGGCAACCAAGAAATTGTATAAATTCGATTTGATTTTTATTTACCTGCCATCCATGCCAAGAATGACAACTGTGTTCTTTTGATGGCCAAAAGCAACAATGTAATGAGAACCCTCATGCAAGCGAAACTGGGCCACTGACCACTCTGAGCTAAAATACCTTGGCAGCACACCTGAAAAATATGAAACCCCAAACAAGTTTCAGAGACCAAAAATAAAATCCTTGATTCATAACAAATTAATTATCCAGCTGCCTTATCCTAACAAAATGTATGACAACACATATCCTGCTCCAACATTCCAATTGGCTACAGAAAGCCTTTTCAATAACTGGTCTGCTAGGTACTCTAATAAATGGTTAAGGGGCATATTAGAACCACTTGCTAAGACCTGGGCATGTACCAGAGGCAGTGAATCCGGAAGTTCTAGATAAATCTTTCATGAGATTATCCAAAGAATTCAGTCAATGAACTAGGATTTGGGAACCGCATCCAATTTTTTTGCCAGTCATCTTTGGCTGCCCAGTTTCATTGTTCCCCAGACAGATCCTTCAAATTACTCTGGGCACATGCAGTCCCCCTGTCCCAAATGCACCAGGCAATTACATGACTTACATCCATGGGGGTGGCCTTGGGTGGGGGGGGAGTGGTGAGAGTTGAAGGCAAGACCTCTTGATTGACAAGAGGCCCCAGGACCACTCAGGGTTGATCCTTCAAATTACTTCTTGGTAGCACTCAATCCCTTCTTAGTTCTTGGTTCTTACAAATTCACTTAGTAAATGTCCTACCATTCAATACCAATTTGCTCATAAGATTCATTAACACTGCACAGCATACTACCTCTAATGAAGGAAAGAGACGAAATGGCTGAAGGTGAAGAAAGATTTGGCTCAGATGCGCTGCGTGATCTATCATTCCCCAATGATCCTGAATCAACCTTTAGGCTGAACACGTGGACTGTTCCCTTGTCACTTGAAACGGCTAGCCACTGGGCAGTGGAAGAGAAGGCAAGGCTGTATATCTCTGCTCTATCTGCGCCTCTCCTTACCTACATCAAATACACAAACAAATTAACAAAATCTAGACTTTTCAAAACAGGTAATGCAGAAGTTAGCATAAAAATTGCCAGTACAACATGTAAAAGTGGTACAGATTTAATTAGAACATATATCAAAACTACACAGCATTTCAAAGATTGATGCATACTAGTACTTACTAATGGGTATCAATGAAGAAGTATTTGTTCTTAGAAAATCATACATTCAAAAAATATGATCAGGAAACAACCACACCCCTTAACTAACCCCCGCCCCCCCCCCCCCCCGGGGGGGCACCCCCGGCAGAAGAAAAAGAAGAAAGTAAAAAAATCAGTCATCATTTGGTACATATCATGGTCATAAAAAAAAGTTAAGTGAGCCAAGAAAACATCCTAGCAAACTCAGCATAAAAATTCATCAAGGTGAGTGACTATTCAAAACCTATATGTAACAAATAAATAGGAATATTTTCTTATTTTGCCAAATTGATGACTTAAAATTTAGTAAAATAATAATAATGAAGAAGAAGAAAGCCAAATGAGAAATCAAAGATGAAGAAAAAAATCCATTTTGAGACGTTCTTGTCCTTAAGACAGTTAGCCCAACGCATAGTCCATCAACCCCAAGCCCGCACATAGCTGGCATACTTGAGACCTCTATGGGTGGTTCATTGGTTATAATCTAAACAAGACTATCGATGCAATCCAAGAACTTATCTGCATTACTTATATTTATGCATTGTATTCACTCATTAAATTTATTTCTGCATGTTTGACTTCTGCCATCTAGAGTTAGCTTCCTGAAGGACAGAAAGTAGAGTTTGTTTCCTCCTTTCTTAATATATATATATTCGCCAAGTTTCTGATTTAGCAGAAGGTTTTCTGCAGATGAAGGAAAATATAATAGCCACACTACAAAGCTTTTAAAATGATTTTAGCTTTTCATTTTATTTTATTCTTTTAAAATTCATCCATTGTTTGGAAGTTCTATTTTTCTCAAAACTTAGTACTTGTTTGCTACATTTCAAAAACAGCTAATACAAATTATAATACAACAGCAGCAAACTAGCCAAATTCCCTATAAAAAATAACTTGAGAGTTGAAACTATATTTACAAACAATTTACTAAACTAACAAAAAACTGATATAGAAAAGAATGTGCAAATAATGAACATGGAAATAGGAATCTACGATTTCACCTTTTAGTTCAGCATTCACCTTTTAGGTTAACAATTGCTATACTCCCAGTCTACAGGCTCACCCTCAAAGTTAATGATCACTCTAAACACACTACATACAACAAACTTTTTCTATATGGTTGTCCCATGTAAATTGAATGGTCCCATTGTATTTTACATTACATTAAATATGCATATACATCAACTTGAATGGGGCAACTTAAAAAATTTAGACCAACAACTAATGTGTATGTAATCAGTTTTTAGGAATTCACGGAATGCCATTATTTCAAACTTTAACTATCATTTGTGATGATAGCTCCCATTCTCTTCAATTGCCCCATTCACACTGATAAATTGTTATTTGTTCACAAAATTAAATGCATAGTACAATATAAGTATATAACCAATTCCATTTCACATGGAACATTCAAACAGGCCCTCAGTAAATAACTTTTATCTCGGTTTAACTTGTTCTTCCGTTAAATTAAATTCAGCTTAACTAGCAAATAATCATTTCATTTCACTCCTTATAGTTGCTACTATAGCTATTACTCAAATTAAGCTATGCCAATAATTAGATCCAGTGACCAAAAACTAAGTCTCAGAAAAGAAAACAACATTCAAATAATTGGAGTGCTCACTATAATATCAAGATTTGGACTTGGAATTTGAATTTCCCAATCCCATGTGGTATGGATTTGTAAATAACACCTAGCACCTGCTATTTCAAATCCACATATTTCGCCGAAAACCGAGTCCACATTCTATAAAATTTTACCAAAACCTGTATTCATATTAATAGTCTCAAATCCAACTATGAACCCCTCAAAATTCACAAACTCAATCACTAAAATTGGTGTATTTCTTATATTTTTCACAATCTCTCAGAAAGCAAGGCATGAATTCAACACGCACATAAATAGGTACGCATGAAAAAAGCATCACAATTCACATACCTCCTGAAGCAATGAACCATCCAAGGTATTGTAAATCCTAACCAAAGTCCCCTTACTACTCGCTGTCGCAAGCAACCGCCCATCCTGCGTAAGCGCAAAACAAGCGATCCTCGAATCGTGCGCCATTATAAACTTGGTCCTCTTCGACCCGTAATGCTCAACCCTAACCTGCCCCTTCTGCAACCCAGGACAAACCAACACCAAGGAACCCGAAACGTGTGAAACCTCACACAATCCCTTCGGGTTCGCAATTGTTTCGATCTGGTGAAGCAATTTCAAGTCCGCAAAGTTATACACGAAAATCTTCTGAACCAAAATCACGATAATCCGGTCTCGCCGGAGGCGGACAGCCTTAACCTCCGATCGGAACGACAATTCGCCGATGCACCGGCTCTGGTGATCGTCCCATATCATCACCTTGTTGATCGGGTACTGAGGGTCGGGTCCACCGCCGACTAGGGCGAGGATGTTGCATCGAAATAGCATCTCGACAACCCCGACTCCGCCTCCGGTGGCGGTGTCGAAGTCTCGCCGGAAGATTTCGCGGTACGGGTCGCAGTTGTAGATGCGGAATCCATGGTCCGTGCCCACGGCGAAGCAGCCATAGTCTTGGTTGAAGGAGAGGTGGAGGAGAGCAGGGACCGAGGTCGAGGTCGGTAAATGGGTCGGGTTAGAATTAGGGTTTTGGGTGAATGAGGGGAGAGAAGAGGAATCGGTGAGTTCTGATAGGGTTTCTTCTTCTTCTTCTTCTTCTTCTTCTTCTGGGTCATGGTGGGTTGTTGGGGTTTGGGTGGTTTGGTGGTGGGGAGGGGAAGAGGGAGGAGGGGAGCTTTCTGCCATGTGGGGTGAGGATGAGAAGGAGAGAAAGGTAGGATTAGGGTTTGGGGATGGGGAAGGGGAGGCAAGAGGCCAAGGAGAGGAAGAAGAGAGAGTGGTCATGGGAAAAATGGAGGAAGGGTTTTTTTGGAGGTGATAATAAAGCAGAGAGGGAGACGGGTGGGGGGATGAGAAGTGGGTGTACTTTCTTTCTACGAAGCTGCACTTATCTTTGTGATATTTGAATGAAAGAAGGTTCCTAGACTGAAACAAATTGCTGCTGTTTTGTTTTTTTACGCATCTACCCTACGGATCCGGATTTTGTGAAGCACGGGACTTTAATTGCATGTAAAGTTATCACTGGATTGATGTAATAGAGGTGAACCAATGAATTTAATTCCCAGCTTTAAAAAAAAAAAAAAACAAAAGGAAAGAACCAATGATTTTTGGGAGATTTACATATGGGTTCGGCTACAGTCAAATAATTACATTTTAATTACAGTTAATTTCAATTATAGTTAGTAGTCATTTTTAGTTAAGTTATTAGTCATTTAAGTTAATAATAATTTCTAATTTTCTATTGAATTGTAATTGTAATTGTTTACCCCTAACCGAACCTATTTGTAATTCTCTCATGATTTTTGATTTGCACTAAAATTTTTTGAAGGTCCTGCGTTTGATTTCTTCTTCTAGAACTAGTTAACTATGAATTTAATTATGGGAGATTTGGCCTCAAGTTCATATTATAGGACTTATACAGGCATTAGGATTTGGAGATTTCTTATGCGGTCAAAAGTCTGGTGTATAATAAATGTACCAAAGTACCCCTTTAAATATAAACAATATTCACATAATGCCATTTAGTTATGTATTTATGAAATAAATCTTGCATTTCGTTTGATGATGATCAAGCCTAGGATCGTGCAACAAATCTTAACCTATTTTAAGGCTAAAATATAGGGGTTTTGTTGGAAAGAGTTATAACATGTTCAAGACCTAAGGTCGTGCAAATCTAAACCATGTTTTAAGGCTAAAATATAGGAGTTTTGTTGGAAAGAGTTATAATTTTATAAAGGGTTAATAACGTTTTAATACCTTCAACTTTGGGGGTAGTTTCAATTTAGTCCATAAACTTAGAATTGTCTCAATTTAGTGACAACTTATCAACTATTGTTGCAATGTAGTCCAAGGCCCAACGTCCGTTAGGTTTATGGACGGAAAACGCACATGCGCGGCACGTGCGGCTGACGTGGATCCTAGGTGGCGTCCACGTGTGCTTCCCTGCCCAATTGGAGACCATGTGCTTGGCACGTGATATGCAGTCCAGCCTTTCACCGAAATTCAGCCAAACAGGCCTTCTTCCTTCTCTTCCTTCTTCACGCATGAGCGTCTGCCATTCTCTTTCTTCATACCTGGGATTTCACAATCGACGAAAAGGAACCTTGCATTTTCCCGGCCATGAGGGCAGCACACACCACCCCACGCTCTCCAGCCAACTCCTTTTTTCCAGCCATTGATTCATCAACAGAAAATAAAAATAAAAATAAAAATAAACATAAATAAAACATTGAAGATCTGTTTTCTTTTCTTTCTTTTTTTTTTTGTCACATTGAGAGATCCATGGCCATGGCTTTTGGGTCGCCGGCCATGGCTGTCTTCTTTCTTCGTCCTCTTCAATTTTATTTTTATTTTTTTCTTTCAGGCTTTCTTTTCTTCTCCTATATGCATCAGTTCATCGCATCACAACCCAAACCTTAACAAACCCAATCACCCCCACTAATGTCCTCACAAATTGAACCTCCATTGGCAATCCGTAGTAGTCCTCCACGTCTAGAATCGTAGCACACAATCGCGAGCATCAGATCTGGTTTCTAATCATCGTTGGGTTTTCGTCGACAGAGCACTATCTAAGATTTTGAGAAGCCCTCTCTGCCTCCCTCTCTGCTTCTCTCTCTCCGTTGAGTCACCGTCAGTGAGCCAACATTATGAGGTTAGTTTTTGCAAAACCCAACTGCTGCGAGTTGTCACTAGGTTTGGGGTTCGACTGGAATGGGATTGAAGGCTCGAAGAGTGGGTTTGATGATGGGTTTCACACGATGTCGGTAGAGGCCGACTGTGGTTTGATTTGAGGTGCAAGGGTTAGGGTTTTGGGTTTGTTGTTGACAAAGGGTGTGGGGGTTGGGAAGGCTTCACGGCGGCGGCTCGTGGTGCCCCATGAAGACTGCAACAGTTGGGTTTCCGCTGACGAAGCACCTTGACGACGAGCCCCCATCAGATACACGGACGGATCTACCCTTGCTGTCAGATCCATTTGTAGATCCATAGCACCGCTAGCGACGGAGTACCTTGACTGCGTTGGGTTTCTAGTTACCGTTGGGTTTCCACTGATGGAGCACCTTGACTGCGTTGGGTTTCTAGTCACCGTCGCTGTTGCTTCCTCCTTTCTGATTTTTTTTTCTTTTTTTTTTGGTTGTTGTTTTTTGAGATCTACCACCTCCATGGTTTTTGGTGTGCTGGTGTGAAAGGGACAGCATTGGGAGATGGTGGGGGAGGCAATGCGGCAGGGATGGTTCCATTGGAGAGGGAGTCGAAGTTGGGGTGTTCTTCTCCATTTGGCACTGCTTCTGTCTTGTGTTAGGGTTAGGGTTTCATTCGAAAGAGATCGTGAAGAAGGAAGAGAAGGAAGAAGGCCTGTTTGGCTGAATTTCGGTGAAAGGCTGGACTGCATATCACGTGCCAAGCACGTGGTCTCCAATTGGGCAGGGAAGCACACGTGGACGCCACCTAGGATCCACGTCAGCCGCATGTGCCGCGCATGTGCGTTTTCCGTCCATAAACCTAACGGACGTTGGGCCTTGGACTACATTGCAACAATAGTTGATAAGTTGTCACTAAATTGAGACAATTCTAAGTTTATGGACCAAATTGAAACTACCCCCAAAGTTGAAGGTATTAAAACGTTATTAACCCTTTTATAAATGAGTAACTGTTTTGATTATAATTAATTAATTAATGATAGATAAGTAATAGTGAACATATTTTAAGGCTAACACAACGTAACATAATGAAATAAACCAAATAAATTAAACAAATCTTCAAAAATCTTCAATGCACATCAATTAATGTCTAAAAAGCTCAGATAATTGTAAGGTCCATGTAAGTTTTCATTGAGACTTGCGGCTTGCCCTAATTCTGGACTGAGTAGCCTTCCCTCACCTAAACTTTTGTTTGTCAAACAAAAAAAATAAAATTGTAAGGTCCGTAAGTGCAGTTAAAGTTAAAACCTTTCACCTAGTGAGGCAATGAGGCATATATGGAAATCAACACCAACAATTATATTTGTACCTCGAGATTGTACATTATAAAAAGGCAACTTTCCATCGTGGTTAGTCAAACCGAAAATTACAATATATCTTTAATTATTTAATTAGTTCAAGTAAAATATTTTACGAATAAAATAATTTCTTTTAAAATTTTTAATTTTGGATTTTTTTTTTCTCCAAATATAAGGTGTGGTAGACTAGGTGAACAAAAATTCAAAAATATGGAAGGTTGGCAAGCCAAGGCACGTAATGCAGTGCCCATCACGGCATTGAGATGATGCCTCCATTACAAATCCCCCAACTGTGCTAAACAAGTGTAAAAAAGGCTCACGGGAAGCCATGTAAAAAGTGGTTCCCATATTAATTATGTCACGATTTGTGTTAATTTAGAAGAAAATATCTCTTGGTTGAATACTTCTCACTGTAAGTCATCTTTTTAATGGCCAAAATGAATTTTTGAATTTTCAAACACCTTTTTAGAAAAAATTTATAACCATATAATTAAGAGAGAGGCTATTGCCAGCACATAAAGTATTTTAAGCCTCCCATTAGTTTACACTTTTTATAGTTTTATGAAAACTATGAAATGTT
This sequence comes from Liquidambar formosana, assembly GCA_039720395.1. Taxonomy (NCBI): domain Eukaryota; kingdom Viridiplantae; phylum Streptophyta; class Magnoliopsida; order Saxifragales; family Altingiaceae; genus Liquidambar; species Liquidambar formosana. The sequence continues at coordinate 53,266,358 of CM077820.1, read as the reverse complement.
TTTACAAAAACTAACCGCGTTATTCACTAGAAAACATTATTTTGAACAACTTTGTAAAAGAAAGTTTTTTCAAAATCTGTCATTTAAATGGACTTTTTGGTCATTTAAAATATTTATTACATTTTACATGGAAAATTACTAAAAATTCTACTTGAATGACAGATTTTGAAAAAATTTTATTCTACAAAGTTGTCTGGAATGATGTTTTCTATTAGGCTACATGATTAGTTTTCGTAAAAACCTTTAATATTTTTATAAAACTTTAAAAAATATAAATTAAGGGGAAAACTTAGAGTATTTTATGTGATGGCAATAACCTGACCCTATAATTAATTAGGCCCATTATGCTCTGTTTCCTTAAATCATCTAAGAAATCGGAGCCCTTACATATACATTGGGATCCATCAAAAGCCAACGGTCAAAATTTCACTAAAATCTTGACTGTTTAGTAAATAGAGTGGATCCTTGCCGACATGGGATATAAATTCTCTTAACTAGTCCACACTTTTCTTCAGAATAGGGTTTGGATCCTCTCCAATCCCAATTGTCTATTTTTCTCCTGTTGACGGTTCTTGTGGAGACCACCCACCTCATTCCAATCTCGCGAGTTGAGCCCCTTGGGAACTCATGCAGGTTGTCAAAGGTAATGGACCTTTTGGCCGCACTTCTTTGAAAATACTAGACCAAGAATGGGGCAAGAAGCAATGAAGAAAAATCAATAGCCACGTTTTTAGGGAAAAGATTTCTATTCTGAGAGTAGAAACAAGTAGTCCATCCGTTCCTATTTAATTGTCATTTTTGAAAAAATATGTTTTTTTAGATAACTCTATTAAATGCTTTCAAATTAACATTTAAATTTTAAAATTTTAATTTTACCTTTAAGTGTATAAAATATTGGAAAAAGAGAAAAGACATTTTTAAGAATAGTCAAGGAAATCAAACAAAAAAAAATCATTAATTTTTTTAATATGACAATTATTTTGAAACATTCCAAAATGAAAAGGAGGACGCTTAAATAGAAACGGAAGGAACAGAGTTGCTCTTCCGTTTTACTCATACTATGCCACGTGTATAATAAACGAATGAGAATTGATTATGTACATGTATTCTTATGTCAACAAAACAAAAACACCAAAAACGACATGTTTCCAAAATTCTTGCCTTTTTTGGATTGAAAACGCAACAGAAGCAATTCTTAAAGAACCATTTAAACAAAAATAAAAGGTAAAAAGTAATATTAGAAGTTAAAGCCAAAAGCATTTAGCCATATCAGATAGTGCATGGCTCCTCTTATATAGCACCGCAGCAGCCAAACTGAATTCAAAACTCAAGATTAAATATCAAAACCTCTTCAACTTTCTTACTCACCCTCTTAACCGATATTGTTTCGCCAAAACTATGCAAAAAGCTTAAACCACCTCTCGGCTTCCCCGCCGGCGTCATCACCTGATAATTATGGCCGGCTGGAATTTCTTTTCGCCCTTCTGCATCGTCGAAGAGCTTCTTGAGTGGAACATGAACTTCCTCAATGTCCTCGTCGTCACCTATTCTCTGACTGCACCGGAGTTTGAACACGAGCCTTAGCCAGCTTTGCTGCAACTTGGATTCTTCCACGAAAAATCTCATGGGAAAATCCCATGCAGGGCTTGTCCCATGACGTTTGCTGGTCGGTGTTTCTTGACTAGTGCTTGAATCTCCGACAATGGAGACGATGACATAGACGCGCATTTTGGAGAAGAAGTTGACGTCTTTGAGGTTGGTTGCAGTAATGGACGTGATCTCGAAGGGTCTGTACTCCATTGGTTTTGTTCAATTCTTGTAGTGAGAAGTGGATAGATGTGTAGGTGAAAAGAGATTGTCAGTGAGATTGGTGAGAGGAATATGAAGAGAAGCATTGATTTGTTATAGAGACGTTAAGGACTTGAGGATAGGATAATTCTAGGACAGGTAGAAGTTCTATAGGACAAGTCTAACACAACAATCCTAGGGCCATGTGCTCTCAAATTGGGGGAGAATGGCTTATTGATTGAACTAATCCTCACGTGCAGAGCACGTGCTTTGAAAATGGTGGGAAATTGGTTCATCTGCCATGTAGGATGCCACGTAGGTGCCAGTTGGCCACTACATGTGCGCTCGTGACTTTCACCGTTATGAATCCAACATCCGTCCACTGATTTCCTACATTGACACACGGATGCACAGTTGATGCACTAAATTGTTCAAATTGAAAGTTAATATACCACATTGAAACTGGGGGTTAAGTTCGTGACACTAATATGTAGTTTGCCCTATAATATATAATATATACAGTTTTGCTTCATGGTGTCACCATAAAAAGACCCAGTTTGGTCAAATTAGTGGGTCAAGGGTACAAATATCATGATCGGATTCAGACTTAGTGCTGAGTTTAATGGAAGCTATTGGATGGGTGTTTTACAGCTTGATTTAAAATATCAAAAAATTACTACTGAAATGACTAAAATAACCTTAATAAGTAACTTTTTGATGTTTTAATTTGATCAGATACTAACCTTTTGCAACTCAGCACCTAATCCAAACCCAATGATATGTATGGATGGGACCGATGAAGATCATAATGTTCAAATCTTTTTATATATATTAGATGGCCTAGCACCCAGCTAAATGGATTAGTGAGTTCAAGTTAACAAGACATTATTATTCTGCTCCCTTAAATGTTTCTAGCAAGGTAATAATATGGAGTCATTATTCGGTACAATGGTAAAAGTCTCAAGTTACCAAACACGAAGGTGCATTTCAAATATTGAGAGCAACCATTTCGTAACAAAATGAAAAAGAATAAGATCGTATCTAGCACACCCTATTAGCACCCCACTTTTGTGGCCGGGTAGGATTAAATAGTGGGTAATATATGTATATTTTCCTTAGTGTATATATATATAACGGAGGGAATGGTATAAACATATATAAAGGTGAAAGACCAAGGTCTTCCAACTCCTTATAATAGTACAGCTAGATATAGATAGATGGAATTTGTTTTGTCCCCTCTTATTGCAAGATGGGTAATGCTATTTTGTCCCACGCTTTGCCCCACACTTTGCCTTACTTAGTACATTTGGGAGGATTTCAATTTTTAGGGTTTAATCATATCAGTGGGTCCCACAATTTTACCTCCCAAATGCACTAAGTAAGGTAAAATGTAGGGCAAAATGTGGGACAAAGTAGCATTACGCCATTAGCCTTGGAAGATATAGATTCATCAATGAGAGGGCTACATAGTGCCCAGCAAATAAATCTTCCATCTTCACAGTACCCAGGTAAGGTGGTTGTTCATGACTTCATAGTAAAGCACCTTTAGTCGTCACACTTCTTGAAGATATACTCTTGAGAAGCTATAAAATTAAATATTTTGTGTTTTTTTTTTCTCCTTCTTTTTGCTTTTAACTTTCTTCCACAAAGCAAAACTACGTACATAGAGAACAAGCATATATTACCTCATAAATTAATGCATATACCTTCACCAATAAATTTAATACTTCATTTGTTACAAAAATTTAAATATTTACCCTGTGATACCAAGGTCAACAAAATAACAAAAAAATAAAATCCTAATCAACTGGTAAATCCGCCCAAATTAGGATAGAAGCACCATTATTCACAAAAAAAAAAAAAAAAAAAAAAAAAAAAAGAGGGATCATCAAACCTTGCTGATCACTTGCATTAGCCCAACTCATTTCAAAATTCCAGATTATATATAACCATATCCCGGAAAAAAGTATCCTTCGGGTGGTAGGTATGGTGCCGACGGAGACAGGCATGGTGCTGATGGCACTGCCGTCCTAACTGGGATTGTTTTGCCAAAACCATACGAAAAACACAAAACGCCTCTTTGCTTCCCCGCCGGCGTGATGACTTTATGAGTGACAGCCGGAATTTCCTTTTGCCCTTCTGCACTATCGAAAAGCTTCTTGAGTGGGACACAAACTTCTCCAACGTCCTTATCACCGCCTACCGTCTGACTGCACCGGAGTTTTAACACCAGCATTAGACAGTTCTGGTGCAACTTCGATTCTTCCACGTAAAATCTCATACCAAATTCCCATGCAGGGTTTTTCCCGTGACATTTACTGATCGGTGTTTCTTGCCTAGAGTTTGAATCGCCGACGATGGACACAACCATGTAAACGCGCATGCTGGAGAAGAAGTTGACGTCTTTGAGGCCACTTGCACTATGTAACGTGATGTCGAAGGGTCTGTAATCCATTTCTTTTTCTTCTTGCAGTGATCAGTAGATGAAGGTACCAATTGAGATTGGGGAGAGGTCGAGGATGAAGAAGACCATTCATTTGCAGAGTAAGGAAAACCGTGGACGTTAAGGTGGAGGAAACCTAGGACTTAAGGAAGGGGAACCTTAAGGGGAATCCTAGGATGAGTCTAATACAATAATTTTATGTTTGTACGTCATCTCAAGTGATCCTCCGGTTTATTTGGTTTCTTTTGGTTGAGTTTGTGTCTAGTGGGGTCAAAATTCACATTTATTGGGATTGAGATGAATATATAGGGTCCAAATTAGAAGATGCGACCCTAAATACTGGCTTGTAAAGGAGGTCATGATATGTCTCATCCAAAAGGGTGTAGGGCGTGCAGAGGTCTTAATCTCAATTTTTTGTTGGTGTGGGTGTGGGTGCATGTGTAGGTTCTTCTATTTTTTGACAAAAAATAAAAAAAATAAAAAAAGTGGGTCATGATATATGTACTTATTTTAAAGAAATGCTACCACACACGATAGAAAAGAAAATGAAACCTCATTTGTAAATCCTAAAAAATCGAATGCTAAAAAATTTAAGTTATTTCGTACATTTATAGAGAAGAGGGAAATTTGAAAGGAGAAAATATTTTGACATAAAATGGTTGGGGTTGTGGTGGGATGTGAAAATCAAAAGCAGGTATTTTGAGAATGTTGTAGGACGTACATATGAAAATATATATAAAGATGAAAAAACATTAGGATTTACAAATAAACTTAAAGGCAATAGACGCTCTCCAACAGAAAATAATCACACAAATAATTCTGTGATTCGGCCTCACTGCCTATGTCATGGGCAATAATGATAAAGGAGTTCTTGACTATGAAGATCAAAAGAGTACCAAGTCTCATTCTCAATATTCTCTACGCAGCCCTCACAAAGTCGCAAGCACAAATCAAGTCTCCTCTCAGCCTCTCAAGTCATCTCAAGCCAAAAAAAAAAAAAATATAGTAATAAAATAAAGTTCTTTCTTTTTTCTCTACAGAAGAAATGGTTTAATTCTCCTTTTATATAGGAATTAAAAAATAAAAATAAAAAAACAGAAAAATTTATGGACAATCCCGCTGAAAACGGAATTAAAATTGAAACCCGCGGCTTCCCTTGGAATGACAACATACCCCGATTCAACCTCTCTAAAGCCAATTTCCTAATTGAGCAAACCTTCCTATTCGTGCCAAAAACTCCACAGCAAGATGGGTGATGAACAGGCGAACGGCCGGAGCGAGTTATTAGTGAAATATGACCATTGAAATAGAGAGGATGGGCACTCGCTCACTCTACTTTGCTGGTGCTGGTTCCAAGTATTCACCCTCCGGCAGAGTAATTACAAATCAGTGTATCAGCCGCGTTTGTTCTGCTTTCCTCTTTCCTTCATTTCTTTCTATTTCCAATTCTTCCTCCTTCCCTTTTCATTGTATTTTCGGTTTCTTAGGAAATTTCTGTGTCACTTTCCCCCACACAACCCCTCCCCTTTATAAACCCAAACCCCTCTCCCCCAAATTTCTCATACGCCTCCATCACTTTCTTCTTTTCAATTCAAATCTCACACACCTCTGTTCTGTGCAAATCTTCTACGTAGTTTTCGTTTTCATCAATATGGAGTGCCGTACTCTAGAGATCACGGTGATCTCAGCCCAAGATATCAAGGACGTCAATCTCTTCTCAAAGATGGACGTCTACGCCGTCGTGATGATCGCCGGCGATGAGAGCTCCAAGAAGAAAACACCCATCCACAAACACGGCGGAACGAGTCCCCAGTGGAATCACCACATGAAATTCCCCATCAACGAAGAATTAGCCCGACAAAACCGCCCGACCCTTCACTTTCTCCTCAAATCGGAGCGCAGTTTCGGCGATAAAGACATCGGAGAAGTTTACGTGCCTATCCAGGAGCTCGACGGCAATGGCTATGGAAAATCCGGGAGAGAGGTGAGTTTTGGCGTCAGAAAACCGTCGGGAAGAGACAAGGGTGTTTTGACTTTTTCGTACAAATTTGGGCAAAGGTTTGTCGTGGAGACAATTAAGGAGCCTGTGATGATGGCCTATCCGGCCGCTGGCAAGGCTGGTACGGGTTTGGCCTACGCGGCACCGGCGCCACCGCCGGAAGGGTATTATGCTCCACCACCAGCACATCCACCGGCGCATGCTGCAGGGTATCCTCCACCGCCGGTGGCAGGATGTGGGTACCCACCCGCTGCACCGGGTTATGGGTATCCGCCATCGCAGGCCGCGTATGGGTATGGATATTTGCCACCGCCAGTGCAGAAGCCGCATAAGAAGAAGAAGAACAAGTTGGGTTTTGGGAGTGGATTGTTGGGTGGGTTGTTGATTGGGGATATGCTGTCAGATGTTGGAGACGCCTGTGCTTACGACGCTGGTTATTGTGATGGGATTGATGATGCTGGTGACTTTGATTTCTAAGCTTTTCATTTCTCGTCTTAGTTAGATAGGGCTTTTGATATTCTTTTATTGGCTACGGCTTTTGTTTGAATGGAAGTTCAAGGATTTAATTATGAAATAATAAATTGATAGACTTTTTATTAATTAATTTGCTTATTTATATATTTATTTATTATAGAAGGTTTTTCAAATTTCACAATCTATAATGTAATCTAGGTTTGTGAACTCAAGTTAACTTAAGTTCTTAAATGCCTAGAGATGCTATTAGATCCAAAGACTTTTAACAATGATTTAATGTTAAAAAAACACAGTAAGGCTTTTCGCGATAGTCTGGACTTTAGAGGCATATTTGGTTTGAAAATAGGTTTCTAATTATTTTATTTTATTTGTTCACTAACCCTGTTTATACAATAATTGTATAATAAATTTCTTATCTTATACCATACCTTATCGAAAAAAAAAAAAAAAAAAAAAAAACAAAAAAAAAAACAAAACAAAACAAACAAACAAATGGTGAAGAAGTTTATATATATTCACAATTTCACATCCATCTTCTTTGTCTTTTTTATGGTTTTAATATGCATGGGATGATTGAATTAGGGGTTTTACAATAGGCGATAAGGGCATGTTCTTATGGTTTTGATATGAATGAGATAATTACAAATAAGCAAAAACCATTGATACCAATTTATTGATGTTAAGGGGGAATTAGGGTCTAAGATAGATTCTATTGATTGTCCCCCCCCAAAAAAAAAAAGAAAAAAAAAAAAGAGATTTAAATAGTGATAAGGACATGCTATTATAAAATCCTGTCATAGTGTAGTGGGTAAATTGTGCAAAAGGTTTTGGGATTTAATCATTCTTGTTATGCACAAAAAAACTTAACAAGACAAATAGGGACGCGCACAACATAAACACGCATTCTTGGGAAAAAGTTTGGATCTCAAAGAGTCTAATGCTCTTTTTCAATTTTCTTTATTTTTTATTTTTTATTTCCTTTTCTACTTACAATGATGTGAAAGAAACCCAAGGTATTTTACTTAAATGTGGCATTAGAAGAAACCCAAGATTTTGGATTAATGAATAGTTGTGGGCTATTCATAATCTTAAAGGATCTTCATTTCCTTCTACTGTTAAGAAGATTGCTTTGGCTGCTACCGTGTATCACCTTTGGCATGACAGAAACACAAGACTTTTTGAGAATATTTTCAACTCTCCCAATACTATCATTGCCAGAATTGTGGATGATGCTCGATTCAAGGCACTTTGCTTCAAAGGAGTAAAAGACAATGCTCGGAATAGAGAGTTTTGTTCTAACTGGGGCATTTGTTTTGATATTCTTCGATTATGAGTTTTAGTTGTTTGCTCTCCTGGGGCTGTGAGTTTCATTGCTTACACAGTTTAATAAGCTTCTTTTTTGGAGTTGCTTATTAGATTGTATTTGTCAATGATTTTGTCTTTTGTTTGGCCTGGTTCGCTTCTCTACTCTTTGTAATTCTTTATTTATTTGGTATTGTAGACAACAAATTTCGTGTATTGATATTAACACAAAATAAGAGTACAAATTACAATTTTGATGTAAACTTGAAATGGGATGAACTTTCTTAGATTGCACTCGTACACGTGAGCGGCCTCTGATTGACAGTCAACGATCAAGTTGTTGAAAATGAGAACTACGTGGCGTATTCCTTGCACTTCGGAATACGGAGAGTTACTTCTTCACTCCGGGCTTTTCGCATACTCGGCTGTGAAGAAATGGATGCTTCTTTGAGTTGGAGAATTCTCAATCTTCAAGTCTCTTCTAATCTTCAAGTCTTCAAGTCTCCAAGAGTTGAAATGATTTCTGTGTGTGGTGTGAACTCCCTTAGCCCACTATTTATAGAGCTAGAGGGGTGGTTATTCCAAATTAATTGAAATACCCTTGTCAGTCAGGGTAATTTTGGAAAGTACAAACTTGGAAAGCCTTGGGCCACACTCCTAGGTCCATCTTTTTATGGATCTAATTGGGCTTTGTACTTATTGTGATAATTAGACTCTATTCAACCCATAATAAATTTAAAGACTTGATATTATTAGGCTTGAAATAGTTTGGGGTCCAATTTAATTATTATAATTATTTTGATGTCTACAGGTATATATATCTCACTTATCCAAAAAAAAAAAAAAAAATGGTGAATGAAAGTTGAAAAGGGTAAGTGAGATTGGTGAGGGATTGAAGGAATGAAGAAAAGCATTGATTTACAGAGATGAAAACCATCGAAGGATGTTAAGGTAGAGCCATAGAGGAAACCTAGGATGAGTAGAAAACACACTCGTCCAAAAGAAACAAGTCGGTGATATAGAAAAAGGCTCGTCTCTTATGAGCTGACTAATAGTCGATATATGGAGCTCGTAAAAGGCTCTTTTGTATATAAGAATTAGCTTCTCTCAATAACGTACAATTGTACAAGGCTTATTTTACGACTATTATTCTCAAGAATTAATTTGAATAAATGAAATATATTAGTGAAATCATTGTATTAATGCTACTAGTTGAGATGGATTAGGTACGGGTATTTAAATCTAAAATATATATAGATTAACAAGCACACCATAGTTTGAAATCACGCCAAGAAATGAAAGATTAACAAGCACAAAACTTGATGTAGGTCCTTTAATCCATGTCTTTCAGCTAATTAAGCTGAGATCAACCTTTTTCCATGAGTTCCTTTGTAATTCCCTATATTTTGAGGGTGTCATTAACATGAGGGGAAATAGGAGGAATTCAAAGGCAAATAAATCTAATTTTCTGTTCATCTTCCGCATGAGAGATTGTAAGGAAAAAAAATCACCTTATTTTTACCATTTTGCTACTATAATTTAATAAGATTAACCAAAAAAAGGGTTTGCTCCTATGGTTTAATAATATTAACAATAAAAGGTTTTCATTTCAGGAAATGAACTCATATTTCCTTTTCTTTCTTTTCTCCATTTTTTTTTTCTGGGTACAATTGGAGGGTTCGAACCCCTAACCTATCCTAATTAGGTCCTTTACCCCACCCTCCTCCCTCACCACTAGGCTTACCCCACTGGCCTTCTTTTCTCCATTTTTGAAGCGTAACAGGAAAATTTGATAGTGACATCAGACTGTTGCTTTTTTTTTTTTTTTTTTTTTTTTTTTTTTGTGGGGGGGGGGGGGGGGGGGGGGGCATGTTTCTAGAATGAAATTGATGGCATCACCTATTTAAAAGGCATCACACTAATGATTTTTCTAATTTTTGGTGAAATGTAATGAAATAGAAATAAAAGATGATATTACAACATATATTACACTTTTCTAAAGCATCAAATATAATAAATTACCATGATTTCTATAATGTGAGAGAGAATTCCAAGTGACAGGCATAAAGGTTTTCACTACAGGAAATGAACTTGTAATGCCTTTCTTTTCTCTATTTTTGAAGGTAGCAACTAATTAACAGGAGAACTTCATGGCAATATCCTGTGCTTGCATTTTTTGCATGTTTCTAGAATGGAATCGATGGCATCACCAATCCATAATGGAAAATATTTGCTTGGTCGCTTCACTTTTATCATTTTTCTACGGTCATGATATATCTACCAATTCCGAACACGACGACAATCTGTCATGGTAGCCTTGCTCATTTAAAAAGCATCATACTGATGGATTTCCTAATTTCTGGTAAAATGTAAAGAAATAGAAAGAAATGATGACAATACAGACATATATTACAACTTTGTAAAGCATCAAACATAATAAATTACCATGATTCCTATAGCGTAAGAGATTTTTCCGCGTGACATGCATATATGTCCATTAAACAAATCATCCGAAAGCAGGAGAAGGAGGTTGGTATCTTAAACTTCACATCAAATAATTTTTCCCATAGTGCACACAGAAGATTATTCCTAATAAAGAAGAATGAATAAAGCTTCAACTCAAAAGAAAAAAGAATGGTTCTCTAGAGAATTCGTGCAATTTTGAAGGCCATAATTGTTGGCAAATTGGCACGCTAAAGACTGCAAGAAATGCATTGGACCACTAGTCCACAACAAATAAAAGAACACTAGATGTACACAGACAATTAAAGGTTAATCACTAAAAGAAAAATCAAAATCACATGATAACAATTAACAAACAATGATGAATCTTGCTCTTTTTTCCCCTATATCCTTCCTTTTCTTCTAACCCTTGAACCTAATTCTTAGTTTGGTCCCTCATCCAAAGCAGGATAAGTAGTGGACTAGTGGACCAATTCACAATCAAGTCCTCTTGGTCTGATTATATTCTCCACTTGTTGAAGAGATCTTGGATTTGGGTTTAAGTATATTGAAGTGTATTGACAACCATATTTATAAGGGGAAAGAAATATGGAAAGGGAGATGAGCTACTCCCATTGTGTAGCCATAGCACCCATCAGACTCTCCTCATAAACCCAAAAGTGAAAAGCCAGATGTGTACCAATTCTGCTTTTAAGCTCTGCATTTCTAGTATAAATCAAACCCCTCCAAAAATTTTCCACCATACATTGAAATTTTATTCAAATATCTATGACAAATTGACAATAGATGATGACCCACATTTAAATGGCATTAGTACACAAGTCTCTATTGTCTTGTTATATTTTCTGTCAATAACAAGAATCAGAAAAATCCCAAAACAATGCTATGACAAGTTTTAGTAAGAGCATGTCATTATCACCAAGAGCAAGTTTGCTTAAACTTTTCTTGTTGTGGCATTGCCCAAAGGCCTAAACTTCACACGTCCTTCTTTTTTTTCCCCAAAAAAACTCAAAAATTTGTCTCACATTTTTCCTGAATGTGTTTCAAAATAAATTCGAAAATTATGCATAGGAGTATATACAAATTAGCAGAGGAGCAGTACGCACCTGGTGATCGGAAATCTCAACCACCAACAAGCCTCAAAATGCACGTCGGCACCTCCAACTTAACCACCGCCGTCGTCGCCAACTCCTTAATCCTACTCTCGCCGTGCAACTCCGCCGCCTGCAAAATCTCACCCATTATCATGCCAATTTTGGAATTTGCTTGCTTTCACTAACCTCAGACAATATATTATCATGCCAATTTTTTCATTCCATTAAATATGAAGCAAATACAGAGGAGTACAACCCCTCATACGAAGAGTGTAACCTGTATTGCTTTGCCGTCTCTCACCAGCCTCAAACATTCACAAAGAACTAGATTGAGAGAGACGAGAGAGAGTATAGTGTTACCTGTTCACGGCGGCGACGGAGGAGGGCAATGACCGGCAAATCGACGGGTGCGGAGACCCTAATCGCGCGAGAGATGAGGGCTAATGTTGCACTGTGTCAATGGCTTCCAGCCTTCTCTTTTTATAAATAAAACACTAAAAGTGGTGTTAGCAACACCGCTTTTACAATTTTTTTTTTTTTTTAAAAAAAAAATTTCATGTACCTTCTCACAACCCATATTTCACATTGTATGTGCCAAATGAAAGTATGTAACATTGGCTTTGGTAAAAAAAAAGTTTAAGAACATCTCAATTTCTAAAAAAGGTGCAAGAAACCCAGCCTCACTCAAGGCACTAATGGACACCTACCGATGGCATGGTAATAATCCTAAATACTGGCCATTGCGGGCTTCAAGCTAAGACTTATCACCCACTAAACTACTTATTAAAGAAAAAAAAAAACCTAAAGATGAAAAAGAATTTTTTAGCAAAAAAATGGGTATGCAAATAGATAACTCTACATACCCGCTTGAGAGCATTGTCCCTCAACAACCCCCAATTAATCTACTAAAAACCTTATTGCACCTATGTTGAGGCCGAAGTTTAGATCCCACCGCGAGCTTTAAGAGCTAAAAAGTAGGTTTAACCCCACTTGTAATTTATCTTTACTCTTAACATGCATTTTTATTACTCCATCCATTCCTAAATAATTGGCCTACTTTCTTTTTAGGGATGTTTCAAAATTATTGTCACATTTGAAAAGTCATTAATTCTTGTTATTTCATTTCCTAAAACACCTTTAAAAGGTATTCTCTCTTTTTCTAATATTTATATACTTGAGAGCAAAATTAGAATGTCAAAACAAATGTATTGATATGAAATCATTTAATAAGGTTTTCTCAAAAAACGTATTTTTTCAAAAGGGACGGTCAATTAGGAATGAAGAGACTATCAATTAATAAGCATCAATGTTATTCAATGAACTTAAATCCCTCATCACTTCTTTAATAATTTTTAAAATTGTCATAAAACTTTTCATGTCCACCTATGTTAAAATTATCATAATCAACCATGCACCGTAAATGAGCATCAATGTTATTCAATGAACTTAAATCTCATATCACTTGTTTAATAATTTTTTAAAATTGTTATAAAACTTTTCATGTCGACCAAGTGTAAAGTCCCACATCAATTAGCCACATTAATCTTAGGAGTTCATAAGGTTGCACGTCTCCTTCAAGAGTTAGGCCTTTTGGAGGTTAAGTGTGGTTATGTGGGTTAATTTTATAGGCTCTAATGCCGTCATTGGTTTATGTCACATATCACATACGTGAGTTTCCTCCTTTGTGTGTAGATAGCCAAAAAAAAAAAAAAAGGTGTTATTGACTTTTATTTGAATGCACAAGCAATAATAATAATAATAAATCTTCACCATTCTTGCCTTTTTGGTTATGAGACGAGACATTTATTATACAATTGTTCTATATTTATTAGGTTACTTACCAAAAAAAAAAAAAAATTTAAATAATTAAAAGCCTACATTGTGCAAAGATGCGACTACACGCTAAAGCCTCGTCCGAAATGATATAGGGGCTGATATAGAGGCCTAACATTGAAACCAAATTTTATGCTAACTCATTAACATTAGCTCATGATATTAGGATAAAAGTGTTATTTTAACACTACGTAGATATATATATATATATATTCTCATATCGTTTAAAAGAAAAATATAAACCCAAATATAGATCCAAAATTTCAAAAACCATCCATAATATAAACATATAATCAAATCAATTAAATTTTAAGTCTATCAATTTATTTATTTCATATCCTTAAAAGGTCCATCACAAAATCCAAAGACCTAACTAAGCCTCTCTCTTAACAAAAAAAAAAAAAAAGTAAATAAATATAAATAAAAATGAAAAATTTAGAAATCAAAGCCACCAGCATCATCGAACCCTGCATCATAAGCACCCATCTCTCCCACATCTGACACCATATCCCCAATCAACAACCCACCCAACAACCCAGCTCCCAATCCCAATCCAAGATTGTTATTCTTCTTCTTCTTCTGCGGCTGCTGCATTTGTGGTGGCGGATACCCATACCCGGACGGCGGTGGCGGATAACCATAACCTGGCGCAGCCTGTGGGTACCCACCATGTGGGGGTGGCGGATACCCATATCCCGCCATCGGTGGTGGAGGATACCCGGCCGCATGCGGTGGTGGGTACGCCGGCATCCCAGGTGGTGGTGCATAATACGCTCCCGGCGGTGGAGGCGCGGCCGCGTAGGCAGAACTCGTACCCGCCTTGGCGGCGGCCGGATAGGCCATCACAGGCTCCTCAACTTTCGCCGCAACAAACTTCTCCCCAAATTTGTACGAAAAATTCAATTTACCCTTTTCCTTCCCCGACGATTTTCTGACGCTGTAAGTTAACTCTCTCTCCGTTTTCCCATCGCCATTGCTGTCGAGAAGCTCCTTGATGGGGACGTGGACTTCTCCGATGTCTTTATCGCCCAAAGTGCGCTCAGATTTGAGGGTAAAGTGAAGGGTGAGGCGGTTTTGTTGGGCTAATTCCTCGTTGACGGTGAATTTCATGTGGAATTTCCACTTGGGACTCTTTCCACCGTCTTTGTCGACGGGTGTTTTCTGCCTGGAGCGTTCATCGCCGGCGATCATCACGACGGCGTAGACGTCCATCTTTGAGAAGAGATTGACGTCCTTGATATCTTTGGCTGAGATCACCGTGATCTCCAGAGTACGGCACTCCATATTGGAGAAAAAACTACGTAAAAGCTGCAAAGAACAGAATGTATGGGAGAGCTATGAGATTGAAACAAGAAGAAGAAAATGTATACGAGAATTTGATAGAGAGGATATGGCAGCTATGGGTATATATAAAGGGGAGGGGTCTCTGAAGGGGGAAATGACAGAGAAGTTTCCTGAGAAACCGACTTGAAAAATGGAGAAATTACAGGAGACCGCGTGAGAGCCGTATTTCCATCTTTTTGTGTTTTGGTAGCTTTTGTTTTGTGTGTTTTTGCTTCTGGAACCCTGTAGGAGTCTGCTTTTGCCCCCTTTTTGTTTTTTTTTTTTTTTGGGAAATTATCTAAACATTTCACTCTTTACAGTAATTGCTCTGGTTATTGACTTGTAACAAACTGACTACTAACTTTACTATAAACTACTGCAAACAAAAACAAGTTAGTATAGGTATTTTATTTTATTTTATTTTATTTTTCCTTTTCAATAACAATAGGGAAATATTGTTCTATTTTTTGTTGGGGTGTGGTGTGGATTTCAGGGAATTTGGGTGGGTTACAAGGTGGCAATAGATCCTTAGAACAGTTGGATACCTTTTCTGTTCTCTATTATTTTTCTCTTTACCATTTTGGGTGAGGCTCCTGTGGGCTCCTAATGTTCTAGAGTTACCATGGGCATGCATTTCAAATGACACTCTTTTGAGCTCCTCATATTTAAGAGTTACTATGGGCATGTATTTGAAGACAAGCGTTATACCATCATACGAATTATAAAATATATCGAATTTTGTACGATGACAAAAAAAGGAAAAAGAGGAAAAATAATAATAATACCATACTAGTATAATTTTAGTTAACCAATATATTGAATTTTGCCCAATGCACTTTATGTGATTTAATCAAACAAATGAGAAAGAACATCAATTTTTTGGTTGGTACATGTTAGAAAATGATTGTGACTTTTACAAATGAAATTTTGTAGTGAGACCCTTGGAGGGTCATTTATTTAACGAGAAGATCCTTATCTTGAATCTCGTAGAATACCTCATGCAATAGGGAGAGAATTGTCAATACACTCATGAGGGTGCTCTCATAGATTAATACCGGTTTCTATCTCATATTTTATCGAGTCAGACTATGATGAGGGTATCTTCATTTCTCTTATTATGTAATCTTTTATTCATTTTTTTTTTACAGTTATTTTACGCATTTAATTCAAGAAACATGTCCTTGTTATCATATTTGTCACGTTAATTTTTGTTTTCACTAGCCAATGGCAACATAAATTATGTGAAAAATATATTAAAAGAGGCTTGGGAAAGTCAATATACATGAAAAATTCAATCAAATATTGTTGAATGGAAGAAAACATTCCATTCTAACCAACGTGTTTAATTAAATCATTTCATATTTTAAAGTGAAGTGTTGTAGGTACATGATATCTTTGTAAATGTTTTATCTAATGGTAGGGAGCATATGTTGGAATTTGTATAGTTTCATCTGAGATAGGGAAACTTGGCAAGACATTATTGGCCACTTCATGGTAGCGGAGAGTGGACAGACATACACTGGATAGGACCCTTTTTTTTTCTTTTTATTTTATATTTTAGATTTTAAGTAAGAATCAACTTTGGATATGATACATTGATACTATTTGGATACATACCTTTGGGACGCGTCCGTTGAGAGTGCGCGACGCTTTCCTTTAAAGAAGAGGATGAATTGATGGGATGGCGTCATGGGGGACCTTGGGAAAGTAAACGTGTGACATGCACCGTAGAGATGTGATGTGGATTTCAGGGAATTTAGGTCCACTTGCAGGGTGGCAATAGATATTAAAGATAGTTGGATACCTTTTGTCCTTTTCTATTTCTAGTATTATTATTATTACAACTGCGTATTATTACTTGTTTTAGGTGACACTGCCGTATGGGCATCTAGTTTAATATATCTATATTATCTATAAAGAGACGATTGTAGGAAAATTTTTTGATTGATTAATGTATTTTTATTTTAATTTTTAAATATACAATTATCTTTCTGCATATATAGAAAATACAGTAATATAAAACACATATTTTAATAAGAATTCTAAAAAAACTATATAACTATCATTTTGCATATATAGAAAATATAACAATATAAAACACATACTTTAATAAAAATTTTATAGAAATTATACAACTACCCTTCTACATATATAGGAAATATAACAATATAAAACATATACCTTAATAAGAATTCTAAGGAAACTATAATTCGTATAATAATTAAATAAAACCAAACCCAAATAGGAATTTTAAGGAAATATAACTATAATTCGTATATATAAGAATTCTAAGGAAACTATATAACTACCCTTTTGCATATATAGGAAATATAGCAATATAAAACACATACCTTAATAAGAATTTTAAGGAAACTATACAATTACCCTTCTGTATATGTAAGAAATATAGTAATATAAAACACATACTTTAATAAGAATTTTAAGGAAACTATACAACTACCCTTCCGCATATATAGGAAATATAACAATTTAAAACATATACCTTAATAAGAATTTTAAGAAAACTATAATTCGTATAATAATTAAATAAAACCAAACCCAGATAGGAATTCTAAGGAAACGAAAGCTATAATTCATATATATAAGAATTTTAAGAAAACTATATAACTACCCTTCTGCATATATAGGAAATATAGCAATATAAAACACATACCTTAATAAAAATTCTAAGAAAACTATACAACTACCCTTCTGCATATATAGGAAATATAGTTATAAAAAACATATACCTTAGTAAGAATTCTAAGGAAACTATAATTCGTATAATAATTAAATAAAACCAAATCCGGATAGGAATTCTAAAGAAACGAAAACTATAATTTGTATATAATAAATAAACAGCTGGATTGTAAATTCCACTTTCTCCATCAAGAGTAGCTTCAACCTTCTCTCCATTCTCTGGTAAGTTTTGCTCTACAAATTATAATATATATATATATATGGTACCGTGTTGGAAATTTGCTGAATTGGGTTTTGGTTTGAATGCTAATAATCACATTAGGTTTTATTTAATTTTGTTCTTCTGAGAAATTAATTTTATCCAATCATATTTCATTTAAATTCTATATATCTTTCCTAGAGTTTTTTGTATTCAAATTTTTGGTTTTGTATTTTTTATTTTTGCTGTTAGTATTTTCACTTACTTTTGATTTGATTGGTAGAGTTTCATAAGCAATTTGCTAAAATGTTTTTGTATTTGAATGCTAAACCCTTTATTTTACGTAGTAAATCATCTAATTATATTTTTTCTTTTGATAAAAAATTGCTCTTGGAAGTATCCAATGGGAATTGAAAAGATATTTTTATATGCTCATTCCCTTTCTAATTTTTTTCTTGTTAATAAAAAATCCCTTGTAAGACGTATGTATTTTATTTTATTATTATTATCTTTTAAATACTCAATCTCTATGTTGTCTTTTTGATTTTTTTCTTGGAGATTAAAATTCATTTCTCAAGACTACACTGTTTATGGGTGATTTGAAGGATGGGCTGGAGAACAAGAGTCTTAGGTTTCTAAATGTTCTTGATGAGGCATTTTTCCTTATTTTTTTATTTGTAATTTTTCCCATTTTTTGAATCCTAAGATTAGTTTTCGTGCTATGTTATATTTGGTTGTTTCAATTAAAGGGATGTTGGGCTCCAATGATACATTGTGGAATGTCTCGCTACAAAGTAGGGATCCATAGATTCTCCAGCCAAAAAAAAAAAAAAGAAACAAAAACAAAAAAACAAAGAAATTGAAGAGAGGTAGTAGTAAAGTTTCATTTTGATGAAGTGAAATAATATCCCATGATAGTAATATGGTGTTAGAACTCTTATCTTTTTTAGCATGTACTTATTCTTTAAGTGATCCAAAATGTATTAGAATTTGTTGATGTGTAAGTCACATTATATAAACTACTAATTCATTAATAAATTTAGTCTATTTTTTTGCATATAATTTCTACGATACAATAGAATTGTCATATGGTTAACAATTCAACCAAATTAAATTATCTCTAGAGATTAAGTGTATACTTTCTCAATTTATTTTGGTTCTAATTATTCTCTTTTTTACTTCTTCATTGATATGTTTCTTATTGTAGATGTGTAAAAAATTGGTGAACAATGAATAAGTTATTTGTCAAAATTCTTGATAGTTACGTGCCATTATGTATTAACATTTTTTTTAAAATCATTTGATGTACACGGACTAAAACTTTCTACGGAGTAATAAATAATTTCTTAACACAGCATAACCTTCCTTGAGTAAATAAAGTTTATATTTAATCAATATAGACAATATTGAAGAAATAATTACCACTAAATGAGGGGCTATGTTACATGAAAAGGGTCAATTCCTATTTAAGCTAAAAAGGATCTTGGGAAGTATCAATCTTTTATATGTTTATTTAAGAAAAATAATTGATAATCTTTAAATCATTTTATTATTGATAAAAAATCCACGTGCAATGCACATATGCAATAACTAATATTTAATAAAATAATGTTCAAGTTATTTTCTCGCTCATCTATGTGGCGAAAAGGTGGACGATTTCATTGACCTCGGATCTCATATATTAAGCCACATCATGTTATTTATTTATTAGGAATAAAAAAGAAAGAAATAAAGTTATGTCCTTAGTTATTTCCTTAGTTGGCGCATTAATTGAATTTTTTTATTTTCTATTTTTCTCTAAGAATTAGTTTTCAACTGTTATATAAACTATGGCACTATCTTTTTTACTTTTGAAAGCAAAAAGTTGTAAAATCAAAAAGTACTGTTTGGTTAGAGGAAATAAAAAGAACTTTTAGAAAGCAAAATACAAAATATTTGATTTTAAGCAAAAGCAATGAAAATTTGCTTTTAAAAGTCATTTTTATTTTCTGGACAAGTTTGACCTTAACTCGAAAAATTTACAATCAAGAAAGGTTGTGCCTGTCCTAGGCTTCCATTTGGGCAACAATGATTCGATAGAGTTTCTCATTACATTCAAAAGATCACTAGTAAAATCAATTTTACTAAATACACTTTTAAAAAGTGCAACCAAATGGTGCCTAAATGAAATCATTAGTTTCCATTATAAAAATTCTCCTCAATTGAAGGAAACAAATATATATATATATATTTTTTAAAAAAATTCCAGCAAGTAACTAAAATGGAAACAATAGCATTGACAGACTTTTTTTTTGCTTTGGATGTTGTTTCTTTCCTTGTCATCAGTTTGTGTTTTGCAGGTGTTTTTTCCTCACTGGTGCTTTGTGTTGAGTTTGTTTTGGGCTAGTTTTGTTGTATATGTTATGTAGCTGGGCGATTTGCTCTGTTTTTATGGGGGCTTTTTGTTGGGCTGCTCTTGGTTTGGGGTGGTTTCTTTTGTTGGCTGCTCTTGGTTCTCTTTTCTCAATATTAATAATACTTATCTTTTGCCGATAAAAAAATAATAAAAATAAAAATAATCATTACAGGATTTATATTGATGATAAATATTTTTTTTCTTGACTCCTATTCTATCATTTTTTTTCTGCATCCAACATGAACTTGGGATGGCCCAGGGTCTGCTATTGGATGGCCCAAGTTATGCTATTGGGCGGTCAACCCAATGCTGTTAGTCTATTACCATGGACCCAGTCCGGGGCGGAGGGTCTGCTACCAACTTTTTATTTAATCCCTCAAAAAATTTTATTTTGACCCTCTAATTGTTTTTTTAACCCAAAAAATTTGACGAGTTTGACTCTATTATATATTAGAATTATTTTTCTATCCTAAATAAAGTTAAAAAACAAAATCGCATTACGATCCATCAAACAGGTGTGTCGAGATTGTCGACCCATAATCTCACTATGGAATTTTTGTTTTTTCAAAGTACTTATCATTAGTCTTGAATTTTGACTTTATAAGACTAATTTCCTAACCCTGCCATTGGACCTAGAGAAGTATTCCGTCAAACAGGTGCGTTAAGATTGTCGACCCATAAAAACCTTATTTTCTTCAAATACTTTGCAAGTTTATCAAGAATCAAATGTGAATACTTTCCTTGTTTTTTTTCCTTTTCTTTTCTATCCTTGTTTCTTATTATTTTTTATGTAGGCAAAAAATGTTAGACATGTGCCAACCTCTCAGTTCAAGGTTGTGTTGTTCGCTTCGGCTTAACCCACAAGTTGGTCTCACGGATTTGTTCTTATGGGCCCTATGCCCAAAAGGCGTCTCATTAAAATGGTGTCCAACTAATATCCCCACTTCGGTGCTGGCACGACCTTGGCTCTAATACTATTGTTAGATGCGCGGCCCAGTCCCTCACCTCTAGGTATTGTCCACTTTAGCCCAACCTACAAGCCGGCCTCACGGATAGGGATGGCAATTTGGACCCGCCCCATAGGAGCCCCGCCCTGCCCCGCCCTCATAGGGGCGGGTTTTTTGGAATTTTTTCTACTCTCGGTTCGGGTATGGGTTAAGTTTTGAAATTTTCAACCGGTTCGGTTCGGGGATGGTATTTACTAGTCTCGACCCGTAGAACCGAACCGACCCGTAAAACCGAACCGACTCGCTTATCCTTTTACAGTTTTACCCTTCCCTATATATATAACCTAAACTTTTCCCCCCAAAAAACCCTAGCCGCACTTCTTCCTCGTCTCTTTCTTTTTTAGTCCCTCACCCACAAACCCTCAAGTCCTCACCGGCGGCGGCTACCCTCACGGCGACTACCCTCATAGCGGCATGGCCTCCCCACGACCCCACCCTCGCCCTACGCCCTTACTCTCTCCTTCCCTCACGCTGTTCACTCTCTCCCTCCCTCACGCAGCACGCTACTCACGAGTCGGTGGAGTCACGAACCAGTCCCCATCGCCGGCGACTACCCTCATGGCGGCACAGGAGTCACAGACCTCCCTTATGCAGACAGCAGTCCCTCTCCCTCCCTCCCGCAGTTCCTCAGCGACACAGTAGATCTACACAGTAGATCTACACCAGTTCAATGTTTCTCATATTTCACCAATCACTCTTGTAAATCGGTAAGCCTTCATTCTCATTCTCTCTTTCTCTTTCTCAACTAAACCTTCAGTCCATTCTCTTTCTCAAATTGCAATTGTATTTTTTAGTTGTGATGATTAATTTTAATTGCAATATATATTTCTCAAATTTCTTAATTGCTCAAATTTCTTATTAATTGCAATATATATGTTGTCGTTTAGGCTTAGATTCATGGAAAGCAAATGGAATTTTTGATGGAAATCATAAGGGAATTGTTGTTGGTATAGCAGGGGCTGGAAAATTTTTTTGGGCGGGGCGGGGCGGGGCGGGGATGGTTTTCTTAGAAAACCACAGGGTCGGGGATGGTTATTAGGTTCTTCACCCGGTCGGGGTCGGGTTTAGGGGCGGGTTTGGGCATAGGTTTCATTGAGCGGTTCGGGGATGGTATATGGTCGACCCGCCCCCGACCCGCCCCATTGCCATTCCTACTCACGGATTTGTCCTTATGGGCTTCATGCCCAAAAGGCACCTCATTAAAAAGATGTCAAGCATCGTCTTATAAGCCTATTTTAGGCACCGTTCTCAACTGATGTGGGACACTAACAAAAACAAGTACCATAAAGAATCCCAAAACTACATAGAGTTTTGACAACATACAGAACAAGCAAAATTTTTCTTGCATTAAAAAAAAAGGGAGATACGTTTATCAAATACTTCTCACGACTCCAAGGAAAAATATGACATTTATTGCACTTTGGATTAATTCTTTAATTAAACTTCCACCACGACACAAATTTTTTTCCGCCTCCTTCAAATTACTTTGTCAAAGCCTACGATTTTTTTTTCGATGAAAGATGCCGGACCCATACGTCGATCGCACCATTTGGAAAAACAAGGGAAGCTGCAGCAATGCAAATAGAATCACCGGGAAAGACGCCACCAAAGTAATTGGTATGGAAGCCCTTTTAAATCTCCCACTAAGTACAATCGAAAGAGCTGCACCAAAAGCTATCATCATGGTGGCTATAGCGACGAAAAGTGAACCAATACCAATTATCAAGTTCTTTGGCAGTGCTTCCAAGAAATCTTCTTCTGCGAAGCGTGAAGTTAGGATGGATAAGAACATTAGGAGGGAAGCGGCGGAAGAAAATAGAGCTACCGCATCTGATATGGCAAACACAATAAATGAATTCTGGTTTAAAAAAATTGGGATGCCGTTATCGTTATTGCCTCCAGGAACAGTAAATGCTGCGGCAAACACTACCGTAGCAATGAGAGTGGTGACCAACATGCAAGAGTTAGAAGTTTCCTTCATCCATTTCTCTCCACTCTCAACTAACTGTTTGTGCTCCTCCGTGAATACTTCCCAAGCTGTGTGGTAGTTAGCATTTCGTTGTTCCCTATATAATGGAGGAACAAATTTTTCCACCTCCTACAAAGCATATTACGTAGTTAATATATGTGTATGTATATTCATAATCTTACATACGTGTGTCATGCATGTATGCATTTATGTGTATGATCGAGTGTGTGTGTGTTTAAGCAATAAGCAATAGCATTACCTCCATCCCTTGAAGACTGGTTTTATAGAAGAAAAGTGTATTCAATGCATTTAAACCCACAACTTTATTTTGGTATGCCAATGTTACTCATAAAGACAAATAATATTACTTTTTTTTTTATTGTCTAATTTATACCCACGGGGAAGAATATTTTATGAACAATCACAGTATTTGCATGTATTTTGTGGGAAACATTAGAATTAAATTACGATAAATTTCTTTTTGAATACAAATTTTTCTTTTTAAGTACCAATTTTTACAAACAATCACATTCATCATCTAGTGTACGATTTAGAGGGAAAATAAACCAGTAAAGATTCAAACGTACATTGAGGTTCGGGTAAATAACGTGATAGAAAAAAGAAGGCATTTATTTATAGAAAAAAAAATGTAAAGGAAAAATTATGTTACTAAACACGGTTTTTTTGCATTTTTTACGAAAAGTAAAAATAAAAATCAATTTTACCAAACATGCTCTTCTTTGTTGTATTTAATAATAATCAGGCTGATAGGACATGATTGAGAGAACTATAAGGTGCCAACCTCATTTGGATGTCAAGTATTTTTATTTTTATTTTAAAAAGTAAAAAAATTGCCTGTATAAAAAAAACTTTTCCTACTCATAAAAAATACTTTAAAAAAAAATTGTGCCAGAGTTCATTGATTCATTGAATTTTTGACCTGGACAAAAATTTTAGAACAGCTCAAAAGGGAATCATGGATAATCTTTAAGAAACGAAGGAAGTACCTTAAACCACTGCAATTCTCTTTGAACCTGTAAAGCTGAACCAGATACGGATTTGAGTAGAGAAGAAGGTGGCAACTTTGCTGCCAAATGCAATAGTTTGTTTCTGGATTCAACTGCCCAAGAAGCCATTATCATATTTCGTGCAGTCTTCTCCCGCATGAGATTGAAAATCTTATGCCGACGATATTCAACCGCAACATGTAATATGGTTCGCAGGTTACTTCGAAACCAAATCATATCTGGAAAAGTTTGAAGGCATCCTTCTATAATTTCCACTATCCCAAAACTTGCGGCAGTGGTAAGGATGGCCGAGTCTTGGAAAAATGCTTCGATATCTGAGTTATTCATTCGTGCCAGTTGTCTACATACATGTTTTACTAGTTCCACAGCTTGTATATGTCCCAACTTTTCATCACGGACTTGCTTGAAACAGGGCACTGCAAATGAAACCAAATTGATCCAAAAGCAATAAAATAGCAAGAGATATATATCTAGCCATCGTTGTAAAATGTTACGCACCCAATTCAATAGCTCTCCAAAGTAGTCCATTAAGCGATTGACGCACTGCAGCATAAAAACATAACTGCTAAATATATATTTTCCTAATTCCTCCCATGTACAAGAGGAAGTGCACAATTTGAGATTGAAATTATTTTCACAATATTATTTTAAAGGACATCTAAAGGAAGCAAAGCAAAGATTATGCAAACCTCGAGGTAAATAGATTCTGATGAACCGTTGTGTAAGATCACTTGAGCTCTCTCGGGGATCCTCCACATTGCCTCGTGGTACATGTGGTGGTTCATAGTTGAGTCCAACGGGAATAACTTCAACCCAAACCAAGGGAAAGAGACGTGCGTAACTTTATCAGAAGAAAGAGAAAATGAAATGATAGTATTATAATAATAAAAGATATCAGATCAACTTGCACATCAAAACCATCATTGGAATAAAAAATTTCTCATCTGTATCGTGCAAGCATAACCAATTAATGTAAAATTTTATGTACATAACGTATGTGTTGTAAAATATAATTTCTAGAATATATATATATATATATATATATATATATAGAGAGAGAGAGAGAGAGAGAGAGAGAGAAGTAAAAAGGCCTGTCAAACAACCGCATTAGGAGTTGTATTTTCTCATCTATATCGTGCAAGCATAACCAATTAATGTAAAATTTTATGTACATAACGTATGTGTTGTAAAATATAATTTCTAGAATATATATATATATATATATAGAGAGAGAGAGAGAGAGAGAGAGAGAGAGAAGTAAAAAGGCCTATCAAACACCCGCATTAGGAGTTGTATTTTGTGCATTAGTAGAATATGAGGTATATTGAACTAATGCAAAGGATACAACTCCCAATGCATGGTGTTGATAACTTAAATATATGATGATTAGGTAAGCATGTGCTGATAACTGATAACTTATATCAGCAACTACATTAGAAGTTGTATCTCGTGCATTAGTGAGTTATGAGGTGAATTAGAAGTACAACATACCTTCAAATTCTCAATTCATGTGAATTAGAAGTTGTATCTCGTGCATTAGTGAGTTATGAAGTACATTGGATCAATACAAGAAGTACAACATACCTTCTAATTCTTGGTACTAATAAAACTTATATTAACACGCATTAACCTGATCAAGATTATATATAATTGTAATGGTAAAAAGTGTTACTTTAGATGTAAATTGATCCTACAAGTGATAAATATACAGATTTGTGTTTTTTCAAGTTTTATGCATATTTTACTTAGAGAAAAAAAAGAGTAATGAATACATAGAGAAACTACTGACGTGGGTAGATGCATCTTTTCCAAAATCTAGGCCTGCTTCCACTCCGGAATGCCGAAGGCTTTTCTGCCAACACTGTGAGTACACTATACTCAGTGCCCACTCTATCACTTGCAGTAGCAGTAGCCAATTCAGGGAATCTTTGTAATAGACGTAGGGCAATATCTGTGGAAGAAAATTTTTTAATAAATAAATAAAGATATCAATAAATAAAATATACTCCGTACGTATGATATTACACCAACTAATTGCCCTAACCACTTTGTCTCAATTCATGTGATTTTGATGTGAACACTTATAAAATAAAAATAAAAAATAAAAAAGGGAAGGAGTAAATTACAGATCGGTCTGGCAACAGACAAATAATAATAGTTCGATACAAAAATGACTACTAACTTAACTAAGAATGACTACGTACCCACTGTAATTAATTGTCCTCATAGCCGGATCTATCTGTAGTTCTCCCCATAAAAGAGACACAAAAATAAATGAAATTATATGATGGTTAAGTGTTGGTGTATATATATAGTAGTATAGTACTATTCTAAATAAACGAAGTAGACTGTAAATACGCTATATCTACTGCATATAGCACTCAATAATGGGTCCAAGGACGTACCTTAAGCGGAAGAGACCCGAGGATGTTTGTCGGTTGTTGTTACAAGCTCCACGTAGTCGCTGCACGAATGGTTGCTCCTCCACTGCGAATTTAACCTCCGTGTATGCTCTTCAATGTCGTGATAGCCGTAGGGATCGCTACTAGAGTCCTCCCACGTAATCCACACTACCAAATCCACTAGACCAATGGTGATCCTAGAGAGAGAATACTAGAGAGAGAACAATGGAGGCTGCTGTGTTATGTGTTGTGGTGTGTCTCAATCACTAAGAGAGACATTCAATATATATGTGCCCCTATTCCACAGTCCAAACCCTAGCAAGAGTTGGTTTCCAAGTGCAATTAGGAAACCTCATGGAATAGGGGACTTAACCACCGGGTCCAGCACCCACACGTGGGCGGACCATGGGTTTGCGTCACACCCCAATGACCCATATTTTTAACATCTCCCACTCGCCCACGTAGGGTGAGTTATTTCCATAATTTCTCTATCTCTCAATATTCATCTCCTCATACAGGAAATGGAGCGTGCGACCTCACGAGAAGAACATACAACTACAGGAGCGTAAATGTTAAGTATCACCAAACTAACAAGAACGCATCACTCGAAAGTATCTCGCATATGCCCCAGACAATTCATAAAACACCGAATAAGCACTCTCTAATCCCTCATATAAACATAAAAGCAGTGCTGTATCCCACATATGTAATGTACCCATGTCTCATATCGTAACAAAATACAACATAGACGCTGCGCAGCTAATGAGTCACAAAACATGGTGTAGTATCAAATCGTCTTCCCTAAGCCCTCCTACCAATTCAATTCAACTCAACCGCTTTCCTAGACATGCCCCCATAAGACCGAATTGTTTCCTGGCCTTTGGAAAACACGCTAAAGTAGCGTCATCAAGCATCCTCTTCATGACATAGTCTCAGGTCAAAAAGGGTATAATGTTGGATCATAGCGATCCATGTGGCTCACACAGTGATGAAGCAGGGATCCATTCATCACTCCTACCATCGGTCGACATAAAGCACATACAGTATGAAATGTATGTTATGGCGTTTAACTCATAAACATGAGCATGTCACTATAAGTAAAAGCAAAAGAACGCCATACGAATCTTAGTCCAGTCGCTACTCAAGCGCCTAACCTGAGTTTTCCAGCCCAGTCACTCTTTCAGCGCCTGTCTAAAATCTCACATTCGGCTATTAAGCGGGCTACATAGAGTTTGTGGAAAAACTCCATGATCGATCTAATAGAGATCTCATCTTAGCTCAATCTAAGGCGACATATAATATAGCAACTGTATATCTTGCTCGCCAACTAGGCGCCAAAGATATAAATGTCTCATCTTGCTCGCTAACTCAGCGCCAAGGTGAATCACCCGTGTGAGTGGGTCGATTCAAGCCTGGTGACATTACAAAGATGTGTGTACAAATGATATAAACAACCCATGAACTAAAACAAAAGGAATGAATATCATATCTCAATAATAATAATGTCAATCACAAATATAATGTCTGAGCACATCAAATCCTACGAAGTCCCATTCTCCTCACATGAGAAGGGAAAACATTTCTAGCAATTAGCTTAATCAAAGGATTAGCCACTACAGTGCTAGTGGAGATATGACTCAAGACCTCTTCCCCTTTGCGCAACCATATCTTAAATGTAATTCAAAATAATTGGGATCCATTCGCATACTCTAGGACTGATACACAATCAGACTTACAATCTCGTCATGAGTTGTAAAGCCTAGACGTTGCAAAGATTAACTCAACCAAGCAACTTCTCGAACAACCGTTTAGCAATCTGATTCTTCGACTCCACTAAGGACAAGGCAATGCGAGTCTGCTTCATACCACAATAAAAAGCATATTCACCTCCAAAGATAGACGCATAACTTGAGGTGGACTCAAGCACATCTCTTAAACAGCATAATCTCTATCGCTATAACCTCTTAGTCTTGAGTCTCCACAATGGTGACCTAGGACAAGGTTAGCGGTCCCACACAGGTATCGAAGAAATCTAATCGCTACTATCCATAGTGCGGGTTCAAAGAAACTCTAATAACAACCACTAACAATATAGATGGGATGTCTGGATGCGTACATAACATCACGTACTACAGATCTCCTATAGCAACTACATATGGCGTTGTGGACAGGTGATTCTTTTCTTCATAAGTTTTAGGAAACTAGTTTAAGATTAAGGTGCAGCTCTTTTGAATTGGAGTGTCAATGGGTTTGGAGTTATACATGCGAAAATATTCAAGAATCTTCCTAATGTAAGTCTCTAGAGACAAACCGGGGAGGTTCTCTAAATGATTTCTAACAATCTTAACTCCTAGCACACAATTTGCTTCACCCATGTCCTTCATCTCAAAGTAGAGAACAACCACTCTTTAGTGGCGACTAAAGTCTCCATATCATTCCTAACTATAAGAATGTCAACAACATACAATGGAAAAATAAAGATATTTCCCTTGGACCATTAAAGATACATGCAATGTGTTCAATCATCCTAAAACCCACTGCGGTAATAGAATCATGAAATCTCAAATATCATTGCCTAGACGTTTGTTTAAGGCCATGGATGGAACAGTGAGCAAACACATTTTGCGCTCTGGTCCTTTGACCTTAAAACCCACATTGGTTAATCTATAAAGATCAAAAACCCACTGGTTGATCCATAAAGATTTTTCTGTCTAGTTCTCCACTGAGAAATGTCATCTTAACATCCATCTACAAAAATCCAAAATCCATTTATGCGACAATAGCTAGGATCCGGCGAATAGAGCCAAAACTTACCACTTAGGGAGAATATCTCTATATAGTCAATACCCACACATTAGGTATAACTTTCTGCCACACGGTGCGCCTAATACTTGTCAATTGAATCATCTACCATTATAGAAAATCAACTAACTCCCAAACCTATTCCTATCTATCAAGCTCATCTCATCTTGCATAGCAGTTATTCACTTATCTCTAGCATGAGAAGAAAGCGCTTTCTCATAGAAAGTCGGCTCATCATTTTCTCTAGAAGCACATAGGAAGGAATCCCCTTCAATCTCAAAGTGATGATGGGGAAAGTTTCCATATTTGCTCCTATACATTTAAGAACTTTAGTGGTTTTGCAGGACACTTTCCTGCAGAACACCTTGTGGGACACTCGGACACTCCCATTGGGTTGAAGACTACTCCCACTATCTTCAGCGACTATAAGACGATGAACTAATTCCCCACCTCGCTCGAAGATGGTAAAACGTCTTCCCACTCCTCTATCTCATAAAGGTTAAGATTCTTACTAATGTAGCCTATGCTAGTGAAATCATTCTTTTAATGAAATCAACATTACGCGACTCTATGTCAATCATTTCTCCATCAAAATGTTCATCGTACATCAAATAACCTTTTGAGCCTTCAAAGAAAATTTTTTTAAAAAGTTTTAAAAATGTGCTTTATAGCTCTAGGGTTAAGCTCCTCACACTCATGGAGAGCGATGTGAACAAATCTACTGACCTTCTAAGGGCGCGAATGCCCCACAGATTGGGTTTTTTGCTATGCCATAACTCATAAGAGGTTGAAGAAAATAATTGATCAAGAAGGCACTTTCACAAGTATGTAGGCAGCAGTCATAAAAAGTATCCCCCTAAAAGAATAGAAGGGGTTGACTTGCGCCATCATCTATCTAGACATATCTAGAAGTGTTCTATTCCTATTCTCCGCTACACTATTATGCTGCGAAGTGCCAAGAATATAGCGTTATCTGCGTATCCTCTTTTTCTCAGACAGTCCACTGAACTGATCAGATAAGTATTCGCGTCCTTGACATCGCGCATAATTATCGATCAAAAATGAGAAAATAAGAGTCGCCAGAATGTGCCTCAACGTACATAGGTTCGCAAATGTCTAAGTGAACTAACTCTATCGATCAAGAAGCTATAAGGTGGAAAAGAATCATATAATCATCTCTAAAGTGAAATAGTTCTTAAATAATACCATCATAAAGATCCAACCTTTTACTTCTAAATAAAAGAATATCCAAAATCTAAAAAATGCTTAAACTGGTAGTAGATTAATTATTAAGCACATAAAACATGTAGTGTAGAAGTAATATACGCCCTATGCGCAGTTAGAGTTAAACCAACTCGAAGACGTTCTACACTTGTGCTATTACCCATATACTTTATGGGTGCCAACTCAAAAAAAAATGTGGCAATAATCTACTAGCCGTACTCCATCTCATAATACATATTCAGTTGTTCCCGTATTTCAATCCACACAAGAATAAAATAGGCAACTAAACTATGATCACATGCCCAAAAGCAGAGAGAGTTCGGTGAAAAGGATGCCTACTTTGACTCAGTGCAATCACGAGCAAAGTATCTCAACTTTTCACAGTTATAGCACATTATTTTGGGTAACCTTTATTATCCTTGGTAATGGGGCAGTACATATACTTCCCAATTAAAATCAATAAATACGCTGCTTAATACAGTAAAGAGCGTGTTGCAATCTATCTCAAAACAAGGATAGAAGGCCTTAAACACAAAATTAAGGCGGTGTAGGGTCATATACCCATTCACAGGTTAGATCATAATACTGGTCAACATATCCAGGAGCACTTGCTCAATGAAAAAATATTATTTAAACCATTTCAACTTTAAAGAAATATCCCATAAATAAACCATGTCCAATAATAATATTTCCTAAAATAAAATCCAAACTGCTGAAAAGAGTATCTAAAATCTCATAATGCTTTAACAGAAAGTAGGTTACGCTAAATCTCAGGCACATAAATCACATTATGTAGAAGTAGAATGCGCCACATGCGCAACCGAAGCTTCTTCACTAGTGTCGTTTCACATGTAAACTGTATGTGTGCCAGGCAGAATGCAACGATGATCTACTAACCGAAAGCAATCCTCAGATGTTGCCACATTTCCTTGGCATTTGGGTAGTTCTCATACTCCCCAATAAGATCATCATGCATGCGCGTCATCATAATATAACGTGCACGACGATCTTTTATCATCCAATTTTGGTAAACTAAAAGGTTACTTTGATACTCAGCAGCATTGGTGACCCCATCCTCAATTTTTGGGGCTACCATGGAATTGGACAAAGTCTCAACTAAGCCCAGCTCATTCAGGAAGTACTTTATATCTCTTTGCCATATGTCGTAGTTGATCCCATTTAGCTTGTCAATGTTATCATATATCGCATCTATATGGTTGTTTGCCATCACTACATTCAAGAATTGCGCAAGGGTTGACATTATTATACACACATCCATTATTTATTCAGAAAACCCGATTGGAAAAACATTATCCCTCCCTACAAATCGAAATCGAAAAATATTGCTATTGCTCATAATCATCTCCCAATTATGTAGGTTAGGAGTATATTTTCCAATCGTTTTTCGAACAAATACGCATATTACCCACAGTATTATAACAATAATAATGATAACATGCTCCACATAAACACACGGATTCCCATATGGAATTATTTGGTAAATATTAGAGCCTATGATAAGAAAATTCCATAGCATAATGCGTGTCGCGAAAACACATCCCCTTACATAATTCCTCTAAAAAAAATGGTACATAAATCAATACATTACATTCCCAAAAATCCTAATACAATGGATCTACTGCAATGAATAAATAAATGGGGATGCCACGCCACACATTATGCCTCAAGGAATATCTTATACACAGAAGGCAAACAAACATAAGCTCTATCATATTTTACCAAAAATCCATCCATTTAATCCTATAACTAACATGCTAACACATATTAAGCAATTGGTCTATTAAATGGATGGTAGGGCCATGCTCAAACACATAAGGAGCGTGCCAATGGGTCTCATAAGGCGGGTAAAACGTTGGCGGCAATCTAATTGCGCAACGTAATAAGAATAATTAATTACACAAATTAATTAATTAATTACCGCATGTAATTAATAGATGCACAGTTAATCCACGTCGCGTGACTCTCCCCGTGACACAAAAAATACTCCCACATGCTCAAATAACAAAAATACAGCCTCTGGAAATTTTAATTTTGCATAAAATAATATTATTTAATTTTTCGGTAAAGAAAAAACACTCAAAAAATTGGTAAAATAAAACTCCAGAAGCTATGGTAGGAGGTGCAGCACACCACAGTGTAGAATAAGCCCCAATCATAATTCCAAAATTTTCCAGGAAGCCAAACACCCCTTCACGCGCCTCCACGCACGCGAGTGGGGTGGTTTTATAGTATTTTCTCAATATTTAATTAAATAAATATTTTCTGGTAATTAAAAAATAATTTAAAAATTACCATAAAATCAGAAATAAAGTTTTATGAATTTAGGAAAAAATGGCATGTGAATCGGAGTTATACAGCCTCCACACTCTCTCGCACTCTCCAGTAGGCGAGAGTGGGCTTTGCTGAGAAAGCACTGTTCATCTTCTTCCTCAAGCCTATTCGAACCAGTTTCGAATGTTCACGGGCCCAACTTCGCGGGCTCATAACTTTCACATACGATATCAGATTTGCGCAAATTTTATGTCTACGGAAAGCCCTCGCGACGTAGTTTAACAACATATCAGATTTATTCAATATTAACAAATCTAGGTGCATCAAAAATTAGCCCAAAGTTTCGGAAAAACCACAATTTTCAAAACTAAAATTTGCGTTTTCTCTCAAAATACACGTCCGTTTCTCACGAAATTTTGCAGGCATGTTCCTTACACATAGGAGAACACATCCATATAAAAATTTTGGGTTAAAAACCATTTTTGAAAAACGTTTTTAAATGACCCATAAATTGTATTTTAGAGAGAGAATGCAAACCACGCGACAATAGGGCGAATCAACAACCACAGGCTCTGATACCAATGTAAATACGCTATATCTACTGCATATAGCACTCAATAATGGGTCCAAGGACGTACCTTAAGCGGAAGAGACCCGAGGATGTTTGTCGGTTGTTGTTACAAGCTCCACGTAGTCGCTGCACGAATGGTTGCTCCTCCACTGCGAATTTAACCTCCGTGTATGCTCTTCAATGTCGTGATAGCCGTAGGGATCGCTACTAGAGTCCTCCCACGTAATCCACACTACCAAATCCACTAGACCAATGGTGATCCTAGAGAGAGAATACTAGAGAGAGAACAATGGAGGCTGCTGTGTTCTGTGTTGTGGTGTGTCTCAATCACTAAGAGAGACATTCAATATATATGTGCCCCTATTCCACAGTCCAAACCCTAGCAAGAGTTGGTTTCCAAGTGCAATTAGGAAACCTCATGGAATAGGGGACTTAACCACCGGGTCCAGCACCCACACGTGGGCGGACCATGGGTTTGCGTCACACCCCAATGACCCATATTTTTAACATAGACAAAGGAAATTAATGATGATCGAGTTCGTTTGTGAAATGGTGGTTAGTTCTGATGTGATAGTGGAGGTTACTCTACCATGGAAACCTGCACTAGCCATGTTGCAGATGAGCATACCAGCCAAAGGGCCAGTAAAGGGGCTGCTGCTAGGATTCTCATCTTTAGTTTCCGAGGAAAGATAATATAGCAACTCCTTGTTAGGGCATGCAGCAGCATAGAGGAGTGGCGTCCATTGAGAGTTGTCCGTAATTTGTGTTAACGAGGGGTTTTTTGTCACCATTGCTTTGGCAACCTTTGTGCTTCCACTCACGGCAACATAGTGGAGGGCCGTGCGACCCCAGTAATCTTGCATTTCAAGTGCCTCTGAAGGCATGAGTTCCACCAGCTTCTCAACGAAATGAAAACGCCCTACACTGGCCGCGGCATGAAGTGCTGTCATTGAGTGGATCGAGATTGTGTCTGTCAGTGATTTAGGATCACTTTTGATGAACCTTCTTGCGGTTTCCCAATCACCATTTAGTGCAGCTAGGTACAATGGGAGGTAGTAATTAAGGTCCACTTCAATTCTTTCTGCACTCATTAACAATTTTTTTGTACCACTATTAGGCCCATACACTTATCCAAATTTTATATTAAATGACTTATCAAATAACCTAGTCGATGCTAATTTTCCATAATTAATTAAGTAATTGGTATGATAATGAGAGAGAACCCCAAGGAGAATCTTAGTTCTAGTACCTACACATCAAGAAATGGAATGTACGTACTCGTTTCCTTTGGTGGGGTTGAACTTGTAGCATAAATACAAAATTTTAAAAACTACCCATAAAATCTTCCTACCCATAAAACTTTGGAAGATAAAATTGTAAAATCCACTGATATGATTAAACCTTAAAAATTGAAATTCTCCTAAATACATATAGTAGAGTAAAGTGTGGGACAAGGTACAATAGCATTACTTGTTCGAACACAACACAGAAAGAGAGAGAAAGAGAATAATATGGCAGTGGGTACGTTTTAAAGGATATTTTGGAACATGTATTCGGCTACTTACCTCTTGAGCTGGTTGTTTTCTTTACCAGCTCCTCGTCATCACGATTTGCTAGTGTGTAAGGATTCACATCAAGTGATTCGATCCCTTCAGAGTCTTGGGGTCTCATTGAAGTCAGCAACTCGTTGTCGTCATTTACTTGTAAGTGAGGATGAACAACAAGTAGTTCGATCCCTTCATGGTACTCTTGGTCTCTCATTGCCATAATCTGCGAGAGTATATATGTGTTGCGTGTGACTGGGTAACTCGAAGAGAGAAGTTGAAGGAGGGAATGTGTAACAAGCAAAAGGATTCTTCTCTGTTTGACAAGATCAGCAACATTTTATAACTAGGGGGGGATGCTTCCTTCTTTAGAAGGTAAAGTAAAAGGTTGAAATGAAAACTTGGCTCCGAAGTGATTCGGATCATCATTTTTTAGCTTTCAGGAATTAATTCTTAAGCGGATACCTTAAGGTATAGTATATATCTAAGGTAGACACGATAGTTGATTGGAAAATGTGAATGTAGACATGATTATTCAAATCCTTTGCGAAAGTGAATATGGGTTCAAGATTTACCGGCCTCTTCAAGCTTAAAACCAACTAGTTAGGGACTTTAAAACAGATTGCTTCACGCTTTCAAATGCCTTAGCTCACTGATAAAAAATAAAACTCTCAAGAGTTTCACCACGTGAAACCCACAAATTCACAGCACAAAGGCTCTCCATTATCCTCCAACAATAAGCCAAAAGAGAGACAGAGTGAAGGTTAGTTAATTTTTTTTTTTTCCTGCCTGTTCTTCATATCTCCCTTGGAGAAACAAAATATATATAGCTAGCTAGGGAACTAGGGTTAAGTATTTGAGGAAGAGACAACCACCCATTAATTTTATGGTAAATAGCAGATAACCCCCTGAAGTATGAACAGTTAGCAGATAACTCCCCTAATATTTTAATTTTGTCAATATTTCCCTTAATTTGACAAAAATTAGTCATATAGCTATACACATGATACCGTTAATGCACCTGTATTAATTGCCCAAAATCGTCGGAACTTTCACCGGTGTCATGACCAATTGGGTGACTAGTGACGATTGGTTTTATCTTTCAACTAAGTTAGGGGATACATTGACGAAATTAAAACATAAAAAAAGTTATCTACTAATCCTCCATAATTCAGGGGATTTTCTGCCGTTTACCCTTAATTTTACTATTAAGATGGAGTGTGTTATCTTATATTTCAAATGCTTCCTCTCTAAATGGGTCATCCTAATTGAATTGGGCAATATTTATGGTCACCCGGCTGATTGGGGTCCTATCCCAATCCAACCACTAAAGAATCTTTTCTCAAATTTGCTTACCAAATTAACGGGCCGGGCAGATGACATGACACTCCATGTCAGGTGACTACTGTAATCATGAAGTTTTAAATTAGTACAAAATTTTTAATTAGCCCACATCAATTGCCATATTAATTGGGTAATCACATTTAGGCAAATGAGTTGCATTATATAAGCATTGCTCATTGTTGATTAAAACAGGCTTTGCATTGATCATTACGCCATCACGCCATGTCAATCGGCATAAAAGATAGGGATCGACCCAGTATTTGTTTCCACCATAAATTAATTCCAAAAAATTAGCCTTCAAGATGAAAGAAGCGCAATCAGATGGCTGGAGAAAGACCATGTCACCACATTCCTTTAATTTGGCAACAACAGAAGACTAATTTTGCGAGGAAAATATTTTTTTTACCCTCGTCCAATACCATGCACCAAAAATGGCACCCATATAAATTGACCAAAATGTCATTCTTTCTTCAAAATGCCAAAAGAAGGCATAATTTTGATTTTTTAAGCAACGTTATACGAGTGGCGTAGTTTACAAGGGAAAAAAGAACCTTTGCTAGAGGAAGTTTAAAGGCAGATGAGGGGAGATGGGAAACTGTTGCTCCTAGAGTCTTGGCGAAAGAATAAGAATGAGAATAAGATGACACCACGTGGAAGATCAAACAGCCTAGATGGATGAACGGCATCGATGCGGATGCTGTACGTTGAGACCCAAATAATAGGAAGGAAAGTTAGGGTAGAAATATTCCACCGTTGGGGCTTGGGATAGTACGTTTTCAATGAACAAACCTTTTAGGAAAATGCTACATACAACAACCAATTGTATCAACGAATGTGGCATATTAAGTTAGTATATCATGATAACGAAAGGAGGGTTAATTAACGGTATCTGTTATATAATGTCACGTCAATTGCTATCTTTTGTTGTTATATTTAGTTGCTACCTATAGCACTATCCAATCTTTTATGGAGTAGAAACCTCTGCCCTATGTTACCATTTATTTTCTTCTTCTCTATCACCCATATATGTATATATATAGGGGTAATTATTTTCAAAAGTCTCAAGGTTTTGACCCTACGTGGATTTGTGTATCTGGGTATATATGTTGTATATGATGTCCTAGAAAAACAAAGACTCATTTTTTCAAAAAACTTTCTTTTTTAGAAAAACAAAGGCTAAGGTTTCTTTTCTAAATGAGATTGAGTGCTTATTAAAGTCATCTTTGTTGAGGTAATTAGAACCCAAATAAGAAAAGAGTGTTCTCGAGTTAATTGATTGTCTTACTTTGGGCTGTCTTGGTTCTAGCTCATCTTCTTTGTACCTCGACCCATCAACTAGATAGTGCATGGCACGCTCATGGACACACACTCACATTTGTGAAGGAAGAAAAAAAATATTTGTGAAAGGTTGTAATCAATTGAGTTCTTAATTTGGTATGCCTCTTCCTATTAAAATTCTAAAAATTAATCAAAGTTTAGCCATCGTAAACCAAATTCTCGGCCCGATCTGCCCCTATGTTTAATTACAATATCTCTGGCCCACACACAGAAAATTTCCTGTCAAGAGGCCTAGGCCCAGGTCCACATGCCAACACTAAGTTGTTGTATTTCTTCTTCCATGACATAAATTGACGATGCGGCAGCGGCTCCGCTGTTTTCTTCATATTCTCCACAACAAACTGCTCTCCAATTTTGTACGTAAAACTCAGCGTACCTTTGGCTTTCCCTGAAGGATTTTCCACGTCAAAACTCTCTGCTATTTTTTCACCACCTTCATCAAAATCTTCACCATTAAAAAGGTCTTTGATAGGAACGTAAACTTCTCCGATGTCTTTAACAGCACCGAAAACCCCATTGGACTTGAGTTGAAAGTGAAGGGCGAGGCGGTTCTGTCGCGAGGCATCTTCATTGATGGTAAACTTAATGGAACAAATCCAGTGAGGACTCGTTCCACCCAATTTGTCTACGGGTGTTTTCTGCATGGAGCTTGGATCATTTGCGACCATCACAACAACGTACGCTTCCATCTTTGAAAACATGTGGACGTCCTTGAGATCTTTGGCCCAGATAGAAGTGATCTCTAGAGTACGACACTCCATCTCCTCGATAATATATATAACTGCGTATATATAAAAATCAACAGAGCAGTTTATACAAATGTGTATTTTGCGTGTGTAAGAGAGAGCTTTGAAATTGAAATGAGTATATGAGATTGATGTGAAACTGAGAGATTAGTTTTGGGTTATATAGAGGGAGGGTTGTTGGGAAGGGATCGGATGGAGAACTTTGGGGGGGCGCTGTGTGTGTTTGTGTCTTCACTTTTTTTTTTTTTCTTTTTTTTTTTTTTTGTGGCTGGGTGATGAAGAACTTTGGGTAGTGGCCGAAGAACCCACTTTTTCAAGAGCAGAATTGACCAGGGACCACTCGTCTTTTCCAATGAATTTGTCACCTTTTTAGTTATTTATTTATTTAATAATAAAATACCTTTTAAAATTGTGTGAACGAAATTTGACGTGTTATTATTCAACACAACCTTACACACATGAAAGTTTATTGTAACAACGTACAAATCAAAATTATAAATTGATACGCTAATAGAGCAGAGAAAACTCAATCAATCTTTGTAAATTACTCTCTTCGTTCTAAATTAAGTGTTCTCTTTGAAAAAACACGTTTTTTAAGAAAACTATATTAAATGCTTTCGTATCAATGCATATGTTTTGAAATTCTAATTTTGCCCTCAAGTGTATAAAACATTAAAAAAAGTGAGAATATCTTTTTAAGAATATTTTAGGAAATTAATAAAAAATGACCATTGACTTTTGAAATAGGATAATTATTTTGAAACATCCTAAAAAAAAAAAGTAAAACACTTATTTAGGAATATAGGGAGTAATAAAATACCTTCTAAGATTGTTTAGAAGGGGAAAAAATGGCTCTAGGCACATAAAACGGTCAAACAAACAAATCAAGATGAGAAAAAATAAGAAGGCTGAAGCGTCACGTGAAATGGCCCATGAAGGGGTATGGACGCGGAAATAGTACCTTCCTAATTAGCTAGTTTACCAAATTGATCCAAGGACAAAAATTCCTCAATAATTATCTTTTCTAGCTTGTTTCCATTGTGGACATGTTGATTACTCTTGTCACCATGGACCTTGGTCACTTAGCCCAGTGTTCATTATGTGTGAATGGGGTGAGAACAAAATGGTGATTCCATTAATAAATAAATAAAAATCGTCATTTGATAGGTCTAAAGAATGGAATAATTATTAATTCCACAGTGGGAGCATATTCTCTCCAAAAAAGAAAAAGAAAAAAAAGAATAGGCATTCCACCAGAGAAATGATCATTTGCATCTCTTAAGGAATAAGATGATAAAAAGTAGGTCCCACTTTATCTATTCCATTCCACTCTCATCTCATACCAGATATTGGAATAAAATGATTATTCCTATTTCTTTCTTACTCCCGTTTCATTCTCACTCCTATTCTATTCCTCTCCATTTAATTCCTGCAAACCAAAAAAATAAATAACCATCGAGCATGTTGCGGGTTCTAGTAGAAAGAAGTCACCATAAAAAAAAAAGAATAAAGGAATTTTCATGCACTTTCGTTACTTGGAAGACAAAAGGCCGGTTGTTTCTCCCTCTTGTACTTAGGCGTATTCTCCTCTTTTGAGAGAGAAAATTACAAGAATTTGAGAAAAATATTTTCTAATCTTTCTTATCTCACTTTCTTGAAACTTCTTGTCAACAAAATTCCTCTTAACCTTCTTTCAATCTTTATTTATTTTTTTTTTTTTTCATATTTGTAAGGAACAATATAGATTGAATTGTTCACTTACTCTTTATACACACTTATGAATGCACTTTTACGATGACTACAATTGTTGAATCTTAGATGATTAAGTGATTCACTCCAAGGGACATATTAACTCTCAGTTAACAATAGTACTTCACACATGTCTCAATCGATATACTTTGTTTTATATTATTTATTTTTTTGAATTTTTTATATCCATGCTTTTTCCTAATAATTTCAAAACCTTAAAAAAAATATGTGGATGGTGTGAACGAAGCCAATGCATGGCATAGCATTCTCACAGGTTTCAAAATTCACATGATCATCCATGATATATAAAAAATATACCCGAATTATTTAGAAAATCTACCAATTTATCTCATATTCATATCAAATCCTCAAACCCACGTTAATACATTCACATAACACAACTACAAAAGAAGATATTTAACTTTAGAAATCAAAACCACCATCATTATCACGAGCATTACTGTACTTAGGTGAATTAAACTTACGTAAATTATTAATACCACAACCACTACGACTCCCATAAGTATACTTAGGTACACCATTATATATGAACAAAGGGGCCAACGAATAAGGCTTAATACCAAAATCATTACCACTCCCAGAACTAGTATACCTAGGTGACCCAAAGGGTTTGATTTTCCTCCCCATCAGCTCTTCAACCATCTGGAAACCTTCCAACCCCACCTTCTGTAGACGGTCCTGTTGCCTCCCCACTGCTCGGTGATATTGTGGTACTATGACAGGATCGGGTTTCTTAGCATTAATATTCTCTTTAACAAACCTCTCTCCAATTTTGTACTTGAAACTCACCGTACCTTTCGCTTTCCCCCGAGCATTTTCCAAGTCAAAAATCTTCTCTTTTTCACTACTTCCATGATCAGAAACATCATTAAGAAGGTCTTTCACGGGAACGTATACCTCTCCAATATCTTTATCGTCACCAAAAGTCGAATTAGACTTGAGTTGAAAGTGAAGCGCAAGGCGGTTTCGTTGCGCTGCGTCTTCATTGATGGTAAACTTGATGGAACGAGTACAAGTCCAGGAAGGACTCGTTCCACCCAATTTGTCCAGGGGTGTTTTCTGCCCGGGGCTCGGATCATTGGCGATCTTCACAACAACATACACACCCATCTTTGAAAAAATATGGACGTCCTTTAGGTTTTTTGCTGAGATAGAAGTGATCTCTAGAGTACGACAGTACTCCATATTGTTAGGTATAAATATCTGTGGGGATCTTGGGTGTGTGAGTTTATGTGAGAGAGAGAGATTTGAGATTGAATAGGATGAGGAGTGTATATATATATGAGATTGAAGTGAGAAACTGAGATATTAGTTTTACTTTACATAGGAGGGTTTTGGGGGAAGGGATGGACAGTTTTCGTGGTGGCTAAAGAACCCACTTTCCGAGAGAAGAATATAGGGACGACTATTATATATTGTCACGCTAAAGAACCCACATTCTTCCTTTTTAAAATAAAATAATAAGTAGGACTAATGGCAAAAGTACCTTTTTCTTTTTAATTTCAGAACAAAAAGGAATTGAAGTGGTTTTAGTTTGAGCAACGTGATCGGAAATCTATCTGTTTGGAATAAATCAAGATGCGGTCACCTTCAGATAAATTCTTAGAGCAAGCATCAAATTTGTGGCCAGTAAGGTTTAGGTTAGGTCACCTTTCACTAAATAAATATAGAGCCGTGCTGATCATTCAATTCTTTTTCTTTTTCTTTTTAAATTTTTTTCCTAATGATGATGTAGCACCAGTCATATTAACAACCATATCAGCAAATGCTTTTTTTTTTTTTTTTCTTTTTTTCTTTTTGTGATTTTTAAATTTATGACATATCAGCAATTACATTATTAGGGGGAAAAAAAAATAGCAGTCAATAACAATTTTTGTAAAATATAAATATTATTCTTCTATAGCAAACATGATTAGCTATGATCATAATATCCGTAGAAATGTACTTCTAGACGAGTAATTTATTTAATCCCGGTTACATGAAGAAAGGATTGGAATGTGTTTGTGAAGAGTAAGCAATGATCAGAACTCAATCAATCACGCATAGCTTTTGTAGCATGACTTATTAAACAAAACCCCGTCATCAAATTAGTTTATTACTGGGGATGCTATTGAAAACGGTATGCTTGCACCTAGAATGGTAAAAAAGACCTTGGAAACTCGACGTTTGCTTTTCGGAAATTAATTCGAAATGCTAAAAAGAAAAGAAAAAAAAAAAAAAAAAACACCTGGCTTTCTGAATCAGAATCAAACCCATCAACCCTTTTTCTATCACTCGTAATATTTTATTGGCCACTAGCTTCACCATAGTGGAGAGTTGAGAGTAAGAGAGGGACAAACTGGATAGGACTCAGATCCTTTATCCTAATTATTTTATATTGCTCTACACAATGATATTCGATTATATCATCAAAAGCACGAGTGATGCTTTCATTTTATATTTTCGAATATGACGATGGGACGTCTATGTGAAGTGCGAGTAAGCTTTCATTTTAAGCAAAGGATCGATAAAGTGATATTGTCTGGCAGAAACCTTTTCTTTTTCTTTTTCTTTGCTTTGCTGCGACCGTGTGAAAGAACCTTTCGCTTTTCTTTTTTCTTTTGGAAAATGCTGGTGAGCCGTGCTTCATTCTGTGCGAAGATAGGGATGAATCCACTTTCTCAGCCCAGAAAAAAAAAAAAAAAAAAAAAAAAAAAGGGGTAAATTGTAGGAAACTTATCCTATGTTTGGGG
This sequence comes from Liquidambar formosana, assembly GCA_039720395.1. NCBI lineage: Eukaryota > Viridiplantae > Streptophyta > Magnoliopsida > Saxifragales > Altingiaceae > Liquidambar > Liquidambar formosana. The sequence goes on along the minus strand of CM077820.1, from coordinate 53,223,576 downwards.
TGTATTTCACTTTGTTATCCTCAAGTTTAAAAAGCGTCAATTTGGTATCCAAGATTTTTGTCGACTCAAAATTAGTCATAGTGTTAACTGTGGTGAGAAAATGATATTTTTACCCTTCATACAAATGATGTCGTTTTGAAACACAACCCAACCCACACAATCCCGCCGATGAAGAACAACGGCGATGCATGGATCCAATGCCCACGGAACCATCCCAACACATCATAGGAAAAATAATTCAAAAAAAAAATAAAAAATTCCACCCAACCCAACCCAACCCATGCCTCGCCCTCACCGCCACAAAGAACATCGTCACCAAAAAAAAAAAAAAAAAAAAAAAAATCCATCACCGGTGAATGGGAGGGCCGGACCTGATCAGAAACATAAAAAAAACTCTAGAATGGCTAGTGAACTCCATTTTTTCCAGCAAAGACCCGCGCCGCTCCCACAATCTCTCTCCATTACCCACAACGGCACAATGGAGGGTAATCACCCCATCTACACCACAGGCCCTGTTTAAATCAACCTTGCCACTGTCAATCGCCTTGCCTTCCCCCGTCATTTGTATGGGATTCTTCTTGTTTCTCGCAGCCTCGCCCTCCACTAATTGTGGATTGACTGAAGGGGAAAATCAAGCAACTGTAGTCCCTCCAACGTCGACCACCTTCAAGCCATAGCCGAACCCATAAAACCCAACAGCCACCATAACCACCACCATCGTCTACAGCCAAGACCATTAAAACCCCTCTCTCTCTACCCAACCACCTTCACTATTTACATCGTTGTCAAAACCCCAAATCCAAAACCAAACCCACATCAAAAGCGGCTGCTGAAAACCCCAACACCGTGAACCCCACCTCGCTCATCGCAAATCTCACTGTAACCTCCACCATCGAGATCTCCTACCACTTGCACCCCAACCCTTACCCCCAACTATTGCGGCAAACCACACACACATACACACACACACACACACAACCCCACCTCGCCCATCGCAGATCTCACTGTAACCTCCACCATCGAGATCTCCCACCAATTGCACCCCAACCCTTACCCCCAACCATTGCGGCAAACCACCACACACACACACACACACACAACCCCATCTCGCCCATCGCAGATCTCACCGTAACCTCCACCATCGAGATCTCCCACCAATTGCACTCCAACTCTCACACAGAGACAGAATTTTTCTGGTTTGAATCTCTAGAAGCTTGACCATCAATGGAAAAAAACTGAATTTTTCTGGTTTGAATCTCCACAGTGGCTACGTCTGGTTTGAATCTCCAGAAGCTTGACCATCAATGGAAAAAAACTGAATTTTTCTGGTTTGAATCTCCACGGTGGCTACGCCTTGCGTTTGTTTGAATCTCCAGAAGCTTGACCATCAATGGAAAAAAACTGAATTTTTTTGGTTTGAATCTCCACGGTGGCTACGTCTGGTTTGAATCTCTAGAAGCTTGACCATCAATGGAAAAAAACTGAATTTTTCTGGTTTGAATCTCCACGGTGGCTATGCCTTGGGTTTGTCCATTGCATATGACGGACACACAGAGACAGAAGCTTGACCATCAATGGAAAAAAACTGAATTTTTCTGGTTTGAATCTCCACGGTGGCTACACCTTGGGTTTGTCCATTGCATATGACAGCGATGTCTCACCGCCATAGTCACCAGCCAACTCCTTTTTTTCTGGCCATCTTTCTTCTTTCTTCTTTCTTTCTTTCTTTCTTTCCCCTCTTCTTTCTTTCTTTCTTTCTTTCTTCTTTTTTTTTTTTTTTTTTTTTTTTTTTTTTTTTTCACGGAAAGGAGGGAGAGAGTGGGATGGGATGGAGTCGGCCAGAGGGGTTGAGGTAGAGAAGAGGTGTTCCAAACATAAAAGGGCAAAATGGGCATAAAATAGCCAAATAACGTCACATGCATATTGTCTGACCAATTATTTATTTGGTCAACAGATGGTTCATCACGGCAGGACCCCAACTGAAATATAACTAAAACCTTGGATACTAAATTGACGCTTTTTAAACTTGAGGGTACCAAAGTGAAACTCACCCCAAATATGGGAATAGTTTTCTACAATTTACCAAAAAAAAAAAAAAAAGGATGAATCCACTTCCTATGGGTCCCATCTCCACTTTTGCATGTTGGTCTTCTTGCAGAATCTTTTTATATTTTGCTTCTGTTGTTTTTTTCCCCCTCTCTCTGTGAGTTGTCTAGATTTTTTTGTTCAATTTTTTCTTTATCTCAAGTAAAGTGACTTTCCCCCAAAATTATTCTGTTGATTATTTAGTTGCATAAGCATGCCAATCACAAATTTATGATAATTGTGAGTTCTATCTTATCTTTAATAGTCTCAAGGACTTTTCTATATGCAATGCAAAAATAATAAAGACAAATAATGATATAAATTGAAAAGAAAAACTCACCACGGAGGAAGTCATTTTCATTAAAACTTTTAATATTACAAAGGCAAAGGGATGCACACGCTTTTAACCAGAAAGTAGTACACGTTTTTGAATTTTTAGTGTACAAAAATACAATGAAAAAATAAAAAATAAAAAATAAAAAAGGACAATAGAAGTTCTTGAGAATTGATTTGTTTGATTCATTGAAGGGGCTCTCTAATGGCTGTCTTTGGGCTTTTAAACTCTTATTCAGCAACTTCTTCCTTGGTACGCGGTTTTCCGTCATAGTTTCTCTCTCTCTCATGATTTGTCAGTTTCTCTATTATAACCATATCAAACACCACGTTCTTCCACATATTATTGACCACTCTTTTCCTCATAACTAATCTTTAAATGGCAATTAATTAACCCACCTTGATCGAATTACAGACCCTTTCATAAGCCGATTTTTAGGATGTAAACACCATTCAATTAGATTTCTCATATAAATAGTTGACCCTATAAGAGTACAAGCATTATAACAAATACTTAAAATACTTTCTACTTTTTGAGGCGTAAGTAGTAGGAATTAGTCGGACTCCAATAATTCGCACATCTCATTGCTTGGCAAAAAAAAAAGATATATAAATATATTAGAACCAACTAAATAACCCTAAAAAACAAGTATCTTCCACATCAAGAAGATATAGGTACTCTAGTATTGGAACCAACTGAGGGTTCTTTTTTATCTTAGCTTTATTATTATCATAATTATGATGCTCCAGGCAACCTCCTATTTATTTACTCACAAATTACATTCCAACCAATAAATTATCCTTACAAAGAGGAGTGTTAGACAAGGGTTTTGCTGATGGAAAGCATAAAGGTTTGGATGAATTGGCGTGAGTCGAGCAAGGCAGACCACCGAGCACGTAGATCAGTTGATATGGGGTTGTTCTAGTTTAATCAAGATCCTTAGTTCGAGACTTAGAAATGCAGCTGCGTTAAATAATCAACAGAAGAGTTTTACCGCTCTTGTGGTCTTATTCGGCTCGAATCCAAATTAGTCGTAACCTAGTGTAATTGTCGGATAATGGATGGTTTTCAAAAATAAAAAAATAAAAATTGAAAAAGGGAAAAGAATCGAGCAAGGCAATGCTTAAGTAACGTGCAAACAGACTTGGATTCAGTGCTGAGTTTAAAAAACTCAGCACTATGCCGAGCTCATTTCAACCATCCATCTTGGTTTTGGACGGTTAAGATTGAAAGATGAAAAAATTACTCTTATAAGGGCATTTTAATAATTTTCTTATCTTTCAATTTCAACTGTTTAAAATCGAGATAGACGATTGAAATGAGTCCGGCACCATACTGAGTTTTTTAAACTCTGAATCTACTCCCCGTGCAAAATCTGCCGAAAGAGTATGTATGCACGGCACGATGTGACATATTTGCATGTCGTGTGATATGTGGGCATGCGAGTGTTCGACCAGTTGGCCTGAGTGGAAGAAGGATGAGATCTGATTGGTCATAATGCTCTGACCAATTAGGAAATTAAAAGAGAGATTTGGAACAATCTCTCAGTGTTAGACACTCGCTGCTTCTAAAAAGTGAATTTTTAACAACTCCAAGATTGAAATAGAATTTTACCCTAAAAAAAATGGAAAAAATAAGATTGAAATAGAAAAGGAAATATACAATTTAACCTCTAAAATATACTTCCTTTTATACTTTACTCCTAAGGGTCTATTTGACAAACCTGAAAATCTAATCAGTTAAGGATAAGTTTGACCAGTTTTAATTTTACATTTTTTGATAAGTCATTTTGTTCTGTTAAACAGTTCAACTTTGTTCTTAAAATAAGGTATAAACACAGTTTTTTTTTTTTCAAACCAACTGTAAGTAAGTTTATTTTAAAACCAGATAACAGTTATAAACTAAACCTAATCTGATCTAGTTTTTGAAGTTCCCAAACAAACCCTCAAACATTTTGTTTTTTCACACTATCCACCCCCTAAATTATAATTAAGGGGAAGTTGACTGACTTACTAAATTGAGTCAGATAATGATCTCGACTAGCAACACAATCTGCTGCTCTATTGGCTTGCTTATAGACATGTTTGAATTGAACAATATGAAAATGAGCCACCAGCCACTCGATATCTCGAAGTAAATTTTAATGAAGACTTGCGAATCTCCTTCACCAATGGTTTTTAGAAATCCTAGTTGCCAAGTTTGATTAAGACCATTTATGAGAGCCAAGCTTCAGCTATGATGGGACGTCCCGTACAAATCTCAAATAATGCAACCTCCTGCACTTGATTTTCTTACCTCTATCTAAAAAATGTCCGTTGGTTGAATGTGTAGGAATACCTTGCACATTAGAATATTTTTTAATGCCATTAAAATACACAAAGGCCATATTAATCACATGGGCAGGACTTGGCCTTTTCTTTTGGAACACTTCATTATGATAACTCCAAATGCACCAAATCAATATAGCTCCTTTTTCAAAGTATAGCTCATACGGAAGAGAATAAAACCTGCGATTAACATATAAATAAATTAGCCATTCAATAAAATTATCGCTAACCAGCAATGGAGTAGGACAATTACCATAAACATGTGTCCTAACATTTTTGGTGAAGTTACAATTTTTAAAAAGATGATCAATATTTTCCTCATCTGAATCACACAAAGGGCATTCTCCAGGAGCCGTCTAAGCATGTCCTTAGTAGGAATACTATTTCTAATGAGGAGCCACATGAAAAATTGGATACAGGCCGGGTAAAAGGTTCCGATGTCCGATCCAATTATATATATATATATATATAGGATGATGATCAGGTAAGCACGTACTGATATAACTTATATGAACACCCGTATTGAGAGTTGTACCTTATGCATTAGTAGCATATGAGGTACATTGGACCAATGCAAATGGTACAACCCCCAATGCATAATGTTGATATAACTTACATTAACACGTGCTGATAGGAACATAACCGTATATCTATATATATATATATATATAATAATCTAATAAGGCAGTCAAAAGGCACCTTCCGTAATTTCTGAATTATTATTATTATTATATTCCTAAATAACACAACTGCCCAACAATTATCTCATAAGGAGACCTAAATCAACCTGTGTTCCTAATAATTATCTTCTAAAGAGACTTAAACCAAATTTATAATTATTTTATTAGGATTTTTTTTCAACAAATTCTTAAATTTGTCATTTTCTCATTTATTTTTCACTTTCTTTTGCTTGAGAGAAAGGTTGATATAGTTTATGGATTGAAAGTGATTCCTTGGCTGTTATTTCCTTTTTTCAAAATTATACATTTAAGCCACCTTGGCCTTTGTTAAATGAATAGGGAAACTGTCTTTCTCTCATTAAGAAAATGAATGTGGTTTTTTCTCATATTTATAGAGAAGGTAACTCTGTTGACAAAATAACTAATTTGGCTCTCAATTTTACTTATTTGGTGACATGCAGATTCTAGTGTTATTCCTTCTGATCTTACTAAAGATATGTTAGGTCTTCTTTTTTATAGATTTGTCTCTTAAGCTCTTTTTTGAAACTATTTTCCTTCTTGTTGGAGAATTTTCGAGACTAGACAGTTTGGTTTTTGTTTCCTTATCTCCTTATATGCTTACTTATTTACTTTAGTTTTCTTTTTTTAATAAAATTTAAAGCTGAAGGCAAATGATGGTAAGTGCTTTGAGTGCCAACCTAGTTGGGATTCTTTATTCCTCTTTGATGCTTTTAGCTTTTTTTCTGGATTTTTTTTTTCTAAAAAAAAAAATTTATTTTCCACTATTCAGAAGCATAATGTTTTTATATAATATTTTTTATTAAATATTTTATCTCGTGCATTTGCATGTGTCTCATCATGGTCTATTTAAAAGAGAGTGCTACATGGCACACGTCTCTCAAGCCCTCCCTCTGACATACTGAGAGTTTGCCACGTGAGACATCACTCAAGAATGCCTTGGATTGCTTGGCCTTAATTAAATAAGGCAAGAAAATCAAAGGGAAAGAAAAAAAGGAAACAAACAAACAAAAACAAGATGAGAGAATACATTCGTGGTGGTCAAAGGCACAAGTCTATTTCGCTCATTGGGCGGAGATGATCAAGTGTGGGATGTCTTAGTTGGTCTCACAAAACAAAAGTTTTGGATAAAATTTTGGAGAGCATTTAATGCAAATTTTATATTTTAGTAAAGATAAAAATGTCATATATGTTTATGATTATATGTTGCTGCATGATGCTATATATTTTTTATCATGTTCTTCCTTTCTCACTCTCTCTCTTTTCTTTTTTTTCTTGTTCCAAAATTATGGGTGTAATTCAATTTATATATAGGTTCACTTTGTCTAGAAGGAGCCCAAATCCATGTTTGAACAAAGGAGACTTCCGTCTTATTATGTTTCCATTCCATTGATCGTGTTGGGTTCTCGAATTAAGGCTATTGTGATCCCAGATAGGGATGACGTGCTGTGTTGTTCTCTTTGGTTAATTTCATTTAAAAATTATATCTACTAAGTTTCATAGTCATACTTATCTATACTACCTATAAAAAGATGAATGTAAGAAAAACTTTTGATTGACTAATATACCCTTATTTTAATTTTTAAATACTCAATTACTCTTTTGCATATATAGGAAATATATCAATATAAAGCACATACCTTAATAAGAATTCTAAGGAAACTATAATTCTAAAATACATACCTTAATATATAAAATACATACCTTAATAAGAATTCTAAGGAAACTATAACTCATATAATAATTAAATAAAACCAAACCTAAATAGGAAAAAATATGTACTCTTGAATTTTATACTTTGTCTTTTATGAAAAAAATATAAAATCTTTATATATTCATTATTTTGTATAACTAATATCATTTAAAAATATTTACATGCAACGCACATGTGGTATATCTAGTTTTTATAAATGTTTTCAAAATATTATAGAGCAGGGGAGACCTCACCTCAAACATTAGTGTGTTATGGAATACATTGGGTCAATGCATGGAATACAATTCTTAATGCGTGGTGCTAATATAATTTATATCAAGACGCCCCTCCTACTTGACTAGGACTATATATATTTTTTGATAACTCTCTTTTTATAATAATTATAATAAAAAAAAATTTTTAAAAAAAAAAGCTTAAGTAAATTTTATTATTTTTAATACCTATGGAACACCCACCTCGCCGTGTAGCTCATTCCCACCCCACCCTGACACCCTGTCTAGTCCCGACACGGGTTTGGGACAGGAATGAGCTGGATAAGTCTTCTAATTTGCAAATGGGGTTGGAAAAAGGATATCCCATCCCACATCCGGCCGTTGCCATCCCTAATTATGTCAAGTGTAAAAAATAATTCAAAATTTGCAAGGACCATGACCCCATCCGTTACCCTTGTAGCTCCACCGCTAGGCCCAAATCATGCAAACATGAAAATAGGCGTGAGGAGACGGAAGATGATGAGGGACCTTCTCAGGATGAATATTGTATAGTTTTAAGATATTAGTATTATAGCAAGTTTTGAGTTTATAATTTTTAAATTTACCGTCACAATTCTTGCAAGAAGTTAAGGATCATGAAAAGTTGAGACTACTTGAGAGATATAAATCACTCCGATAATTAAAACAGAGATTAATAATTTTTAATCTAGACGCTTATCAATGATCAGCCATCTAAATCCATTGCTAATATGGCCTATTAGCTCTATCAAGCATTAGAGTGCACAAACAAAAGCAAAGTTGACAGGCTTGACCCACCAACCTGGGCTACTCTTGTCGCGAGCCAAGGGTCACACCACAAGGCCAATAGGGTCCAACCAAACAAGCAAAGGGTATAAGCAAATTTTCATTACTTTCAGTTGATACTTGAAACAAAGCTAAAAACATAAAAAAGGGAAATGAGCACGCACAAGCTGGCCCATTCCAAACAGGTCAAAAAAAAAAAAAAAAAAAAAAAAAAAAATTTTAAATACCAAATCAACAAGATGGCACTATCAATATCAGTACATTTTGGAGTATAACCACTTTAAAACAAATTCATCCTTTTCAAGGATTTTCCACTGATTGGCCTCTCTTAATGAGCCTTTTGACCCCCCACTCCCTTCGAATGTTTTGTGCTAAAAATGGCTGCAATCCCCCAAAATTATCACGCAGCTGCCAACTTGGTTCCGCCGACTTTTTCTAAATGTCTATAGCCCATAATCTTTTATAGTCGGGTTCTGGTGTTTGGCCTCACTCAGAGAGGATGGTAAGGTACATAGCCTAAGATGGACTGCACGTTGGTTACAACATCATTGCACCTCGTCAGAAGGTTTAGCATCTGCTGTGAAATATCTATGGTGGTTGCAGTACTAGTCGGAGCAATAGGGGCGTAATTGTAAGTATTTCTGGGTGGCGGCGCTACTTCAGTATAATGCATATTTTGTGGGGGTTTAGAAAATTGAGAAGGAAGAGGAAGAATAGGCAATGGAGATGGAGGAATGACCTTCTGAAAGTTCATAGTATTAAAATCCATTGCAACAGAAGATGCACCACCATCTGCAAAACTAGTAGCATTGTTGTTGAAGTTGTTTCTATTACCAACCATCAATTGCTCTCCCCTACTACTTTCTTCCCCACCCAAAATGAATTTTACACGTGGGGTCCCTCTACCACCCCCGCCACCGCCAACACCGCCGCCGCCTGCGACCTGCCCAACCTCATCACCTGATGATTTCTTCAGACACGACTTCAGCTGGACCGCTGGCTGTAGAGTTGGCTGATGCAGAACCACTGCTGGCAGCCCTTGTCCAGTTGCAGAATCCCAAGGCTGTGGCGTCTCATTTGAAGTGTCTTCTACTCGGCCCTTGCCTAAATCTGGATTCTCAGCTGCTGGAATTCCCAAATCCCGAAGGTGGTATCTCACACTTACGTTGCCAAAAAGGGAATTGTTTCCAACAGCGTATCTATATGCGGCCTCTGCATCCAGCTTGCGCAAGAACACAACACGGCAGGTATAGGACTTCCAGAAAACTCGGGTACCATTGAGATCCAACGACCCAAAACGAGCAAATCTTGCCTTCAGCTCTGGAACAGATGGGAGAGACGTCCGGGGAGGGAACTTCATCACCAGCATGGTGGGGTCATCTACCCTTGCTGGAGGTTCTATTTTCTTTACAGAATCTATTCTGACTGGCTTCGGTGGTGCCGGAGCCGGAGCTGGAGCCACTGTTTCTTTCCCCTCTCCCAGCTGGGCTTCCGGAGCCTTCAGACTGGCCTTCTTTTCTGCAGCCAATGATTTCAGATCATTAATTTTCTTCACCCTTTTTGCAGCAATTTCCTCTTGACGGTCAGATGGTCCACGTTTCCGTCCACCTTTCGCCGGGTCATAGGGTCTGACCAGGGACTTTGGTGGTTTTAATGTGGGCGGATCTCTGACATTCTCACCGGGAGGATTTTCAGAAGCCCCAACACTGGTTGCAGATTTACTGGGGCGAACTTCAACAGTCTCAGTTTCAGCTGGTGGAGCCAGAAACAAGCTTTTCTGGTAAACAAGGGACCGGAATCTCAAAAAGAACTGCCGTACAATCACAGGGCTGCTCCTTTCTGCACCATGAAAAGGATCAAGAGCAAGGGCTTGCAAATCACTTAGTAAATGCTCGAGCTCAATATTTCCCATGCTAGCCATTGAAAATGTCCCAACAGAATCAGACAAAGAACTACTGGCCCCCCCTTCTTTCTTCCGATGGTCTACCTGAGACTCTACTCTGGAAGCCACACCAATCTGGATGGATTTTCCTGCACTTTTTCCCACTGATCCGGCATTTTTTCCAGTGGCTGATCGCTTCTGTAAATGATCAGAGCTTGTTTCCATGCTAATTTCTTTCTTCTTTTTCTTCTTTCTCTCAACCAAATTAGATTTCTCAAAGCTCACGTCCCCTATAGGACGTTTAAGAACTTTGGCCTTCTTCTTCACCCCACTTTCAGTACTCATTCTAAGATCCTCACCAGGATGGTTTGCATCAATTGGTAAAGGAGGTACACCACTGCGACTGTCCTGAACTTGATTCATTCCATGGTATCCTTCCACAATTTTTGGAAAACTTGGCTTGGGTTGCTGAAAACCTTCAGATGATTTAAGCGTTTTTGCACTTCCCTCATGTTTGAAGTCAACCATTGCCTCACCTTCCTGCTGAACAGTGCCTACATCTGGGATTCCTTTCCCTGACAAATCAGATCCAACTGGGGAAGAGGTATCCAATTCCACTCTACCCTTCATTTCCTGCAGAGTAGACTTCTCCTTATTCAGGAATGGCCCTGCATCTATACTCAAACCTTGGGTGGCAACAGCACTGCCATAGGCTGGAGCCTGATCAAATGGTAAACTAACTACAGGTTTCTTCTCTACGGTTGAAGCTTCTTTGCCAGTTCCATCTTGACCAGAAGCTGGATTGGCATCCCCGCTGAAAGTCCCAGCCTGTTCTTGTTTAGCAGGAATCTGAGGCTTTATCTGGACAGCAAGAGCTCTCTTTTGGAACACATAATCACCAGATGCTAATGATGACGATCCCTCCACATAAGCCGAAGTGGCAGAGGAACTTGCTTGCCCTTGGCTAGTTTGAAGACTTCTTGAGCCATTTGGCTCATCTCTACGCTTCAAAAGATACCTGTCTTTCTTTGACAGGTCCTTGACTTTTACTGGTTTTGTGGAGCTCTTCCCACCACCCAGAGCTTCTGCAATCACCAGCGGCCCACTCAAGGGAGCTGGAACAAGTAATAAAACTATTATATGAGAAAGAAGTGTTCATATATGAAGTAAATTTATTTTGCAAGACAAAGGATTATGTATTTGAGAATAAGTAATAAAACTCCAGCCTGCGCATAAATAAAGAGGGGCTTAGGAAACTTGGGGATACTATGAGCATGAGTTTTGACTCACCAGTGAAACTGGTGAAGCTAACTGTGAAATAATTTTTTAACCATACTTATGGAGAGAAGAAAAATTTGGGACTCCACACTCTTTCAATAATACTAAATTGGAAACCAACTGGATGAGAGAATCATAAACCTTATAAATGAAAATTTAAATATAAAATTTTATCTCCCTCCGTTCCACTTTGTTTGATCACAATATCCATTTTTGGATGTCTCAAAATGTTTGATCAGTGTCAAAAGTCCAAGCACAAAATAAGTTTACTCTCCTAAAAGACCCTTTACTATATTTATAATTACAATTGTTATAAAAATTTGATATAAAAATGGAGGGTAAAATTGGAAAATTAATGTTAAATGAGTGACATGGCAATGCAATAAATGCTCCTCCTTAATATGTATTTAGTCAAAGGTGATCAAACAAAGTGGAAGGAGGGATATATTTTTTATTTATTTTTTTTTTTAAATGAGGAGACAAGGCTACCCCACATTCACATCTGGGCATTGGGGAACAAATGGCATACTCCAAGCACACAACTACTCAAGATGTATATGTTGATGTAATTATATTTATCTAGTGAAGTTCATTCTTTTTGGTAAAAGAAAAAAAGCGGGGATGGGGGAGGGGAAGGATTATCCAGCTGTGCCCATGTGTCCTAGGATTCATGGAGAAAATAAATGACATAGAGACACACACACCCAACACTCCTACCCAAGTCAATGTATTATAACATTACAGTATTCTAACAAGCCAATTTAGCATTAAATACTCCAATTTCATATTTTAAAAAGGTATTTGTTCATAGGTAGGTTCTGTAGGAAAGCAAGACATGAACTAATCAACCTATTGATGCCCTGGTTGATCAGATACCAAGTGGGTGTTGCAGATGGGAGAGCAACACAACCAAGAAGAACCTTGAGGTGTGGCAAGATGTAAGGGTATAGAAAGTGGAAATGCTCTTGGTCCTCGTAATTTTAAAATGATGAATCCTTGTAAATGAGCCATGAATGAACTTTACAAAGGAATTTGGCCTCCCATATGACAAAATTATATTGGTTGAATTCTCTAACCAATGGGAGACCTTCCCACATATGGTGCATGTGGATTTTCATAGTTGCAAGCCAATGAGCCCATTCTATGAGCCTACATTGTGCACTGTGCATGGTCGGTGTCCAATGGATAATCTGGACTGCATCCCCCCACGGTGACCAAGGCAAAAGATGTGTAATCCCAATTTATAAGCGAGTCGTTATTTGCTCAACTAGCGGGATTAGCCCTTACTCTAGCCACCAATCCAAGACCCTTAAGCTATCCAAATAGAATTCAAGGTAGCCTGTTTTAGCGCCTCAACCTGCACCAAGCCCTAATTAGCCCCCAAAGACTTGTCATCGACCCATGTAGGACTATGAAAGTGAGGGCACAAGGCACAGAGAAAGGGTAAGAGACAGGCTTCTGAGGTGTCAAATTACCCCGACCTATGTTACCCTAACACCCACGCAACTTTTATTAAATAGAAATGACTTTAGATGCCACATATAAGCTGATTGTCGAATATTTAGGCCCTGTAAATACAATCTAATTTCCCATGGTGCTAAAAAATAAAAAACTCAAAGGGTAGGGTGAAATGAGCACCAACGTTTTCCCCCTATAGCACTAGGCTATAGCATCAATAGGGCAAAGTCCTGATTTAAATTTTGATACCCACTTTGGTAAAAAGCAATGTCTAAAATAGGTTGTCTATGTATTAGGTGAGAGTTTGATGTTACGTGATACATGTTCCCATTATATGAGTGACAAGAGGACAAAATGAGTGGATCATCATTTTATCCATTCTGAGGTATCTTTCATAGAGACTTGTTTTTTGGTTATGATAAGGTTTGCTAACCAGTATTTACTAATGTGTATTCTTTGTTTTCTACCTCCTTACATAGTGTTAAAGAAATGATTAAGCCAACGCCTTTGACAATGTGCCTTTTCTTGTTGGGGAGGGAGGGGGAGGGGAAACGGGAAGGGGGTCTTGAGAGCTATTTGATTATAAAGAAACCAAAGAATTTTTTTTAAAGCTTCCATCTTGTCCCAGAATATGTGGGATAAGGCTCGGTCTACTTGAAGGTTTGAAAGAAGGCACCACTATTGGGATACATCATCCAATTGTGGTTGGTATTTTCGCGTTTATTTTCATTGGGCTAATTTAGATTGTTCTAGGCATTGGAGAGTTATTCACTTGAAGAGATTAATTTAGGTTAACAACTTCAGAAGAATTCAGAGGTCATTTTCATCCACCTTGAGCTTTTCACGGCTGGTTTTTAGGATGGCAGTTTTTTGACTTGTATCTTTTGTTACTTCCCCTCCTTTTTCTTTAGAAGGACTTCTTGTCCTTCCTCGTAACCAATTATTTCTCATTTTCTCCAACAAAATTTTCTCCCTATATAATTTGTAAGATTCTAACCCCAAAATGAATTTGAAAAAACAAAATTAATTTCTTTTTTTTCTTTTTCTTTTTCTTTTTCTTTTGATAAAGACAAAATTAATTTCTTTACAAGAACTAAACACTACTTTCTAAAATATTTTATGAAGTTAAACATTACATCCTAAAATAATTTGACCTAATCAGATAATTTTTTACAATTTTACCTAATTAAATAGTTTTAGCAAGAGACTTCTAATGGCAGAGGAAATAAGCTTCTTAACCTTTTATATTAATTATGAAATATTGGATAGAGAATATCTAAGTCAAAATAGTGAAGATTGAGTCATGCAACAAATATGGTGAGTTAAAAATTGTACGTTATACCCATTTAACTATCCCTATGCATGTTTCCAATTATTAATATTACATTATTTTGCTCATCACAATGTATCAACTGATACAAGATCACATCACCAAAACCAAGTTCTATTGATGCCCAATGATATAGTGACTAAAGCCAATAAAACCAATGATGGTTGTCAAGTTAAAAAAAATTTCACTCTAACCACACAAAGGAAAAGCACTCAAACTGAGGCCCTTCACCCCATCTGCTAACTAGGAACCACCCTAAGGAATTAGCGATGCCATTAATGCCTTGAGAATTTATGACTCTTGACCACTGTAAACTGAAGTCCCAAGCAACTCACCAGAGGTCATTGGTCCCCATTGTTAAGCTTTGCTTTACACCAACATTCATATGAATGTCCTAAAGCCTAATAACTACCACACCATAACCTACTAATGAAACAATCTCAGTAGCACACTACTTGAGTAGATTGTATTTCACAATGCTAAATAAATAGCAAAGGATCCATTTTTTTTCCTTATTATTTGTATAATAAGAAACAAAATTCAAAACGCAGAAAGAGGCAGTACAAGGGGAGGAATAGCACCTCCAAAAGATAAAAAGTGAAAAAATAAAAAGAAAAAGAAAAAGGAAAGGATCAAACATACAAGAATCCTCTATTCTTTCCTATGCAAAGATCCATTCAAAACTTATCCAAGCCTACTCATGAATGAAGTCATTCCAAAATTTCACTGAATATTGCAAAATCTGCTCACATTTTACTGTTAAAGCACAAAATGTCACATTCTCATGTTTCTTGTTGATCAAGAAACAATTTCAAGCATAAAATGTTCTACCACATAATCAACTACACAGAATTTGAGGGACTTAAAAACTCTGGTTTCTTCCTCTGCTTCATTAAACCCTTTTCCACTATAACGTGCCAGAGACCATCTAATATCAATGATTCCCCTGTAAGACTTGTTGACAAGAAAATGTCCACATGCGTGCAACACTAATTTGGATACACACAAACTCATCTACTTTGTTTGCTTTTGGAAGTGTAAAACAACACGTCTATAATACATTTTCACTGGAGCACTTGCAATAAATCCATTAATTTCTCACTACTTGATAATCAATATCCCATTTTACAATTGACCTGCTCATGAGGTATACAGGTCCAAAGACAAAAGAAAGGTTGTACCCAATGCACAAGGAAAATGGTAATTGATAAGAAAAATGAGCCAATCCCAAATCTCGATATCAAGTAAACAGTCAAGAATATAAATTTTTTTTATTGCATTTTATAAGAAAAAATGATCTAAAGATAACACGCATCCCAATGCGCTAAATACCAACCTTGATAAGTAAGAGAATTGAATTACTAAGGGGATTGTAAGAGAAATAATAATTAGGTATCCTGGCAAAAGAGAACTGTGGCCATAAGGTATGACTCCATAATGTCCTCAATCACTATAAATTAAGATAAGAAAAAAAAAAGTTAATCTCAACCACCAGCGAGGATTCCAGATTCTTGTAATTTATAATTATCTTTTTTCCTTCCAAAATAAAGTAGCACTAAGGGTCAATTTCCAAATTGTAATCTGTTTCTTCTCTCTTCTTTTTTTTCCCCAACATTATGATTTTATAAATAAAAAATTTTATTTTTATTTTTATTTTTTGTGGGGAACTTGTATGCGTAATGTTGGAAGACCTCATTGATTTCCCAGGGCAAATATTTCATCAACGCAAAATCTAACACAATAAGTTTTTTGATAGGCCAAAAAAAACAACTGATATAATAAATCTTAAACAATTTAGAGACAGGAGGACGGAGCGGTAAGAAACACTACAACACTGCTACGTTACAATATTTAAAATAAAAAACAATGGCCTCAAACAATCAAAACAGAAACATTACATAAGTGAGCCACATTAGATCGAATCAAAGTAAAATTGGCATACTAAGAGAATAATCTCCTTGGGAATCCTAGCGTTTTGAAAATTAAACATGAACTTTTACTGCATCAAATTCAAATTCAAATTCAAATTATGTTCTCTCTATATCAGGCAAAAAGAGGGGCTCCCACTCAAGGACATTTTAGAGGGAATGATTTAACCCCTGGAGTGGCTTCTGTTTTTTTTTTTTTTGGTATTATATTATGATTCTTCGGATTTTCTGCTTTTTTTTTTTTTTGGTTGTACTGCAACTCCTCTTAATTGATATAATATATATAGTTCTCTCTAGGCCTTCCTCATAAGCCATTTCCAAGCAAATAATTAGTAGCAAACTGCATTTTTAGCACGTAGAAAATACCAAAACACCACAGAGTAATTGTGAATTAGAGTTGACACCAGGAATTAAATTTATAGTCAACTAATCCCAAATCATACATTCATAATCTTGAAATTCACCGACTAGATCAAGACCACACTTACAAAAATGTACAATACAACATTCAAAACACTAAGTCAGACAGTTCAGTGTTTTTCTCTCATGTCAAAAAATTTGAATCAATAGATACAGATCGTTGAATAAAAAAGATACAGTTCAGTCTTTTTCTCAGTTAGTTGCATAATAGGATACAGTTCATTGAATCTCGAAATATTTGTTGAATGAATAAATATGAGAGAGAAAAAATTGATATGAGAAAAAAAAATTTTGATATGAGACAAAAAGACTGAACTGTTATCAAAAGATACATTACAAACATTTTATGCAACTAACATGACTATAAAATATTATTAGATAGTCAAAAAAATAATAATAATTGGCTCTGCAAAAAAGGTTCCACTTGAAATTTATAGTGGGAGATGCCCACTGGCATGGAGTATTCATGTCCTTAGAGTGATACTGTGAAGAATCAATGATTGAATTTCATATTGTTTAAACAAACACCAAATACCGTGAGCAAAAATGTTGTAAAAAATGAAAAGCATCAAAATAATTACCAATGAATCAAGAAAAAGAATATTAATTATTACCTCGAGGTGGCACTTTGACAGGCACACCTGATAAATCTTTTGGTTCATGAGATGGGCGTACTGGCTGCATCCCGAATGCCTGAGCATAAGTCTCGTCGAACTCCTCAAACACTGCCTTACGATAAGCAAAAACTGTAGCCTTATTCTTAACCCAATCGATGCTCTTCTGATCACTATCTCGAGGCGTCAATGCCAACTGCTTTATAAAATCAAGAGTCTCAGACGGCCGAAAACTATCTCTTGACTTTCTAATTTGGATAGCTGAATAAACCCCTCCAGGTTCATAATCACCAACATCAACAGCAAAGTACCCTTGAACACCTGTGGGCCGAAAGTTATATGGGTTCCTACACCTGCAAGCCAAACCAAGAGCACGTCTTCGACTCATCTCATCAACAGCCTCTTCCACAGCCTTAATAAAATTTCTCGAATTTGTCTGCCGCGATTTCTCAGCAAAGTTAGGATCAAAAGGGACAAGCTCGGAGGGGTCAAACCATCCATAACTGCTGTCACCAAAGAAAGCCACCAATATATGACCCTCTCTCCTTGTGCGACGTACTGCAGATGAAGCAAAAGCTTCGGTGAATATATGGCCCGGCCACCATGGATGAGATTTCACTTTCCCCCACACCATATCACCTAGTTCAAATCCATATAGTGATGCATTCGACGTTCCCACCCCCGCAGCCCCACCCATTCCATTTGCAACATAATCATCAAACTTAGATAGCAAAGAATCATACTGAGAAACACCACATTTCTCCACCTCCGCTTGTCCTTCACTCCTCGATATCATGCGCTCTGTCCGATCATTCCAAGCATCAAAATGATCATGAGCATCAAATTGGTCGACACTTGCTCTTGGGGTCACATTGGGTCCATCACTTCTCGACACCATAAGCTCCATTCGATCATTCCAAGCATCAAATCGGTCATTCTGAACATCCAATCGATCAACACTTGCTACCATACACTCCTTTAGATTATTCCCACCATCAAATTGATCATTCTGACCACCAAAATCAACGACACGCGCTCTTGGAGACACGTCTTCACCCTTAACCTCAAAAACCCTAGATTCCATTTCCTTATCTATTCTACGGCTATCACTCTCCACACCAACCCTAACCTCCTCAGATGAACAAACCCTAACTTCTTCAAATCTTCCATCCTCCGATTTAACGTTTTCAACACCACCACCATCCAAAACCGTACCTTCAACTTCACCTCCACTCTCAACAACCTTAGGAGAAACTCTAGTTTCTTCAGACACCATCAAATCCACACACTTCTCTGTGTCACCACCACCCCCATCGACAACACCATTTGCGCTATCAACGCCATCATCTACAACCCTAGGTTTTACCTCATGTTCTTCGAATGAATCAGGCTTTCTATCTAATTCGCACTCGTTGTTCATCACAGATACCATCGTAACACCTAAAATGAGTTCAAAACCCTAGAAATAGAACAAGAGAGCATACCTTTTCTGAGTGACATGAGAAGCAGTAGAGTGCGGGAATCGACAGGGGAAATGCGAGAAACGCCGGGAAAATGAGGGAATCGACAGGAAAACTTAGATAATTTAAAACCCTAGAGAGAGAGAGAGGGGGGGTGTTTGGACGCTAAGAAATATACTGGGATTGGTGGCTTCTGGGTTTCGAGAGTAATATCACGGGGTTCTTATTTGTGGGGGTTTTGTATGGTAGAGTAACGGTGCGAGGGGAGATTTACACGTGCCCTTGATTTGCTGCCACGTAAGGAGGTAGTCCGTAGTCGGTTTCTCTTCATGTTCTGGCCTGTAGTGTTCCCACTTGTGTAAAACGACAGGTGACAAATGAAGCCCTTACATGGACATGTTTCATTTATTTATTTATTATTTTTTATTAACTATTAAGGCTATCTTAAGTCTTACTCTTGTCGAGGTTTCGATAACGATCCATGTAAAATGCTATATATTCACGTAAACAGTGATCTGTGCGAAAAGTTAAAACGATAATCTCTGAAGAGCACACTTAGACCTGACCGCTCAACCAATCCCACAAGGGCTACATGGACATGTTTCTTAAAAACATGGAATTTTGAAATTTTTAGCAATTTTGTTTTTCTTGAACAAAAGATAGAAAATTTAAAAACAAAAAAGAAAAACATTTTGAAATTGCTATTTTATTTTATTTTGAAAAAAAATTAAATTACAAAAAAAACCTCTTAAATTATAAGACGGATTTCACTTTATTATCCATAACTTCATAAATGAATGAAGTGTTCCAAAATAGTTGAGTGGGTTATGGTCATCAGCGACGTTTAAAGAATGGTGAAATGATTTAAATAATACTTTTATGATTGCAAGAATAAAAAATTACATACATTTACATTAAAATTTTATTTTTAATATAGGAATTTATATGGTACCAAATATGTCTTTTATCATTTTAATATAATATTTCACAAAAATGATAGTTGTCAGATAAGGGATAAAATTAAGATTTTGAGCTTGAGATATTGTCACGTGTGACAGTCCACTGATAATTCAACTAACGGCGGTGATGAAGGGAATTAAAATATCCGTCCTTAATACTTTAGGTACATTTTGTTTGGTTTTGAAGTCCAAAGTATATGGTAATATAATGGTTTAATAAAGAGGAAAAAGAAATGTTTATTAGAGTGCCCTTGCTCTTCTCCAAAATGGATTTATATTTTATTTTTATTTTTTTACTAACGACTTTTAGTTTCTCTATTTTATTGGCAATGGGTAAAATCACTAATTTACCCTCTCTTTTGCACCCCCTTGATGTTTATCTAATTGACATTTAAGATAAATTCGATTTAAGATTAGACCAAAAGGTGATGGGAAGTCGAAAGTTTCGAGAATCACAACTCTGTCCTTTTTAAGAATTTATTGGGATATGACCAAAAATATTCGATGGTTTCCAATTTTCAACAGAAGCCTATTACATTTCTGTCTATTAGAAATAGTTTTCAGACATTTCCAACAATTTTTTTAATGGACGATACTTAGCTCCTTACAATAGAGGAACAACTCATTTTCTTTTCCATTCATATTATGTCATGTATCATAATTAACTTTAAAAAATATAGATACATAAATACGGACACATGAATACAAATATATAGACACATATTCGTATTCATTTGGATTACATAAACATATCTATATTGATACATGGACACATATCTATAATAATATAACATAGGATACATGTACACAATCAATTCTCATTTGTTATGTTAGACACGTGACATAATATGAGTGGAAAGAAAGAAGAATTATTCCTCCAAACCAAGTATTATCCTTTTAGAATTGGTTTTAGAATTGGGTTTCGAGGTTTCATGCTAGCAAGGGAAAAAAAAAAAAAAAAACACGAAAAGGGTTGCCATAAACCTTAATTGTAGTGTCCCTTTGTGAACTGCTAAGTGATCGATAAATGCTTTTAGCCTTTCCCCACAAAAACCCCGACAAAACCCGTCAAAAGATAAATTAATTAATTAATTAAGATTAAATAATAAAAAAAATCAAATGAACGGCTAATGAATGGCTAGAATGTAGATTGGAAGTATCTTCACTCAAAAAGATTCTCATAAAATGATTAAAAAAATATATATTTATCAACCACCAAAAATCCTCCAGCAATCATCCTTGGCCAAACATTGTCGGCAAACAATGATAAATCTATACTTCACTCATAATTCTTTCACTACAAATACAAACTCTACGGAGAAAAAAAAAACATGGTAACCTGCAAAATATAGCAGACAGCTGTATGTAACTATATAGCTGACATTACAGGACATGTATTCATGCAGAAACCACTAGGGTTTCACGCTGTCTGACATAAACTTCGTATCTTTATTTTCATCAGAGAAAAGAACTGGGTTAAGAAAGCAAGAAATATTTTGAAGGAAAAATGATCAATGGGAACCAAAATCTAGCAATCACTATAAATTTAGGCTTCAAATTTTCAGGCATCATCAGATTTTTCACCAGGAGTTCCGGCAATCCAACCCCACACACCCCCTGAACTCTGCCTCTGTCTTGCATTTAAGGCGGCTTGCTCAGAAGCCGCTTTTTGTCGCTGGAGGAGCTCAAGCTCCTTTTGTAAGGTTTCCATTGTTTGTAGCTTCTGCCGTAGTTCCGCAACGTCAACCTGTCAGTTCAAAGAGATATATTAGCTGAAGGTCTAGATTCCCTTTTAATATTAAACAAGACTAGATTAAAAGGATGGGGTCATCCTGAAATCTCAGTTATCTACAAGCTTACAAGTTGCCCCTCTCTCTCTCTCTCTTTTTTTTTTGGGGGGGGGGGGGGGGGGGGGGGGGGGGGGGGGTTGCTAGGTGGTACTAAACAATTGTCATCAATAGTTTGCACCTCTCTCAATTTTTTTTAACTGAACAACCATATCTCCAGAATTTAATTTCACTCAACTAAAATCATCATAATAGGGTTCTAATTTAGTTATGGTCAAATTGGCTACATGAATTTACTTATTAATATTACATTATTTTGCTCATCACAATGTATCAACTGATACAAGATCACATCACCAAAACCAAGTTCTATTGATGCCCAATGATATAGTGACTAAAGCCAATAAAACCAATGATGGTTGTCAAGTTAAAAAAATTTCACTCTAACCACAAAGGAAAAGCACTCAAACTGAGGCCCTTCACCCCATCTGCTAACTAGGAACCACCCTAAGGAATTAGCGATGCCATTAATGCCTTGAGAATTTATGAACTCTTGACCACTGTAAACTGAAGTCCCAAGCAACTCGCCAGAGGTCATTGGTCCCCATTGTTAAGCTTTGCTTTACACCAACATTCATATGAATGTCCTAAAGCCTAATAACTACCACACCATAACCTACTAATGAAACAATCTCAGTAGCACACTACTTGAGTAGATTGTATTTCACAATGCTAAATAAATAGCAAAGGATCCATTTTTTTTCCTTATATTTGTATAATAAGAACACAAATTCAAAACGCAGAAAGAGGCAGTACAAGGGAGGAATAGCACCTCCAAAAGATAAAAAGTGAAAAAATAAAAAGAAAAAGAAAAAGGAAAGGATCAAACATACAAGAATCCTCTATTCTTTCCTATGCGAAGATCCATTCAAAACTTATCCAAGCCTACTCATGAATGAAGTCATTCCAAAATTTCACTGAATATTGCAAAATCTGCTCACATTTTACTATTAAAGCACAAAATGTCACATTCTCATGTTTCTTGTTGATCAAGAAACAATTTCAAGCATAAAATGTTCTACCACATAATCAACTACACAGAATTTGAGGGACTTAAAAACTCTGGTTTCTTCCTCTGCTTCATTAAACCCTTTTCCACTATAACGTGCCAGAGACCATCTAATATCAATGATTCCCCTGTAAGACTTGTTGACAAGAAAATGTCCACATGCGTGCAACACTAATTTGGATACACACAAACTCATCTACTTTGTTTGCTTTTGGAAGTGTAAAACAACACGTCTATAATACATTTCCACTGGAGCACTTGCAATAAATCCATTAATTTCTCACTACTTGATAATCAATATCCCATTTTACAATTGACCTGCTCATGAGGTATACAGGTCCAAAGACAAAAGAAAGGTTGTACCCAATGCACAAGGAAATGGTAATTGATAAGAAAAATGAGCCAATCCCAAATCTCGATATCAAGTAAACAGTCAGGAATATAAATTTTTTTTATTGCATTTTATAAGAAAAAATGATCTAAAGATAACACGCATCCCAATGCGCTAAATACCAACCTTGATAAGTAAGAGAATTGAATTACTAAGGGGATTGTAAGAGAAATAATAATTAGGTATCCTGGCAAAAGAGACTGTGGCCATAAGGTATGACTCCATAATGTCCTCAATCACTATAAATTAAGATAAGAAAAAAAAAAGTTAATCTCAACCACCAGCGAGGATTCCAGATTCTTGTAATTTATAATTATCTTTTTTCCTTCCAAAATAAAGTAGCACTAAGGGTCAATTTCCAAATTGTAATCTGTTTCTTCTCTCTTCTTTTTTTTCCCCAACATTATGATTTTATAAATAAAAAATTTTATTTTTATTTTTTTTTTTGTGGGGAACTTGTATGCGTAATGTTGGAAGACCTCATTGATTTCCCAGGGCAAATATTTCATCAACGCAAAATCTAACACAATAATTTTTTGATAGGCCAAAAAAACAACTGATATAATAAATCTTAAACAATTTAGAGACAGGAGGACGGAGCGGTAAGAAACACTACAACACTGCTACGTTACAATATTTAAAATAAAAAAAATGGCCTCAAACAATCAAAACAGAAACATTACATAAGTGAGCCACATTAGATCGAATCAAAGTAAAATTGGCATACTAAGAGAATAATCTCCTTGGGAATCCTAGCATTTTGAAAATTAAACATGAACTTTTACTGCATCAAATTCAAATTCAAATTCAATTATGTTCTCTCTATATCAGGCAAAAAGAGGGGCTCCCACTCAAGGACATTTTAGAGGGAATGATTTAACCCCTGGAGTGGCTTCTGTTTTTTTTTTTTTGGTATTATATTATGATTCTTCGGATTTCTGCTTTTTTTTTTTTTGGTTGTACTGCAACTCCTCTTAATTGATATAATATATAGTTCTCTCTAGGCCTTCCTCATAAGCCATTTCCAAGCAAATAATTAGTAGCAAACTGCATTTTTAGCACGTAGAAAATACCAAAACACCACAGAGTAATTGTGAATTAGAGTTGACACCAGGAATTAAATTTATAGTCAACTAATCCCGAATCATACATTCATAATCTCGAAATTCACCGACTAGATCAAGACCACACTTACAAAAATGTACAATACAACATTCAAACACTAAGTCAGACAGTTCAGTGTTTTTCTCTCATGTCAAAAAATTTGAATCAATAGATACAGATCGTTGAATAAAAAAGATACAGTTCAGTCTTTTTCTCAGTTAGTTGCATAATAGGATACAGTTCATTGAATCTCGAAATATTTGTTGAATGAATAAATATGAGAGAGAAAAAATTGATATGAGACAAAAAGACTGAACTGTTATCAAAAGATACATTACAAACATTTTATGCAACTAACATGACTATAAAATATTATTAGATAGTCAAAAAATAATAATAATTGGCTCTGCAAAAAAGGTTCCACTTGAAATTTATAGTGGGAGATGCCCACTGGCATGGAGTATTCATGTCCTTAGAGTGATACTGTGAAGAATCCAATGATTGAATTTCATATTGTTTAAACAAACACCAAATACCGTGAGCAAAATGTTGTAAAAAATGAAAAGCATCAAAATAATTACCAATGAATCAAGAAAAAGAATATTAATTATTACCTCGAGGTGGCACTTTGACAGGCACACCTGATAAATCTTTTGGTTCATGAGATGGGCGTACTGGCTGCATCCCGAATGCCTGAGCATAAGTCTCGTCGAACTCCTCAAACACTGCCTTACGATAAGCAAAAACTGTAGCCTTATTCTTAACCCAATCGATGCTCTTCTGATCACTATCTCGAGGCGTCAATGCCAACTGCTTTATAAAATCAAGAGTCTCAGACGGCCGAAAACTATCTCTTGACTTTCTAATTTGGATAGCTGAATAAACCCCTCCAGGTTCATAATCACCAACATCAACAGCAAAGTACCCTTGAACACCTGTGGGCCGAAAGTTATATGGGTTCCTACACCTGCAAGCCAAACCAAGAGCACGTCTTCGACTCATCTCATCAACAGCCTCTTCCACAGCCTTAATAAATTTCTCGAATTCGTCTGCCGCGATTTCTCAGCAAAGTTAGGATCAAAAGGGACAAGCTCGGAGGGGTCAAACCATCCATAACTGCTGTCACCAAAGAAAGCCACCAATATATGACCCTCTCTCCTTGTGCGACGTACTGCAGATGAAGCAAAAGCTTCGGTGAATATATGGCCCGGCCACCATGGATGAGATTTCACTTTCCCCCACACCATATCACCTAGTTCAAATCCATAGTGATGCATTCGACGTTCCCACCCCTGCAGCCCCACCCATTCCATTTGCAACATAATCATCAAACTTAGATAGCAAAGAATCATACTGAGAAACACCACATTTCTCCACCTCCGCTTGTCCTTCACTCCTCGATATCATGCGCTCTGTCCGATCATTCCAAGCATCAAAATGATCATGAGCATCAAATTGATCGACACTTGCTCTTGGGGTCACATTGGGTCCATCACTTCTCGACACCATAAGCTCCATTCGATCATTCCAAGCATCAAATCGGTCATTCTGAACATCCAATCGATCAACACTTGCTACCATACACTCCTTTAGATTATTCCCACCATCAAATTGATCATTCTGACCACCAAAATCGACGACACGCGCTCTTGGAGACACGTCTTCACCCTTAACCTCAAAAACCCTAGATTCCATTTCCTTATCTATTCTACGGCTATCACTCTCCACACCAACCCTAACCTCCTCAGATGAACAAACCCTAACTTCTTCAAATCTTCCATCCTCCGATTTAACGTTTTCAAAACCACCACCATCCAAAACCGTACCTTCAACTTCACCTCCACTCTCAACAACCTTAGGAGAAACTCTAGTTTCTTCAGACACCATCAAATCCACACTTCTCTGTGTCACCACCACCACCACCATCGACAACACCATTTGCGCTATCAACGCCATCATCTACAACCCTAGGTTTTACCTCGTGTTCTTCGAATGAATCAGGCTTTCTATCTAATTCGCACTCGTTGTTCATCACAGATACCATCGTAACACCTAAAATGAGTTCAAAACCCTAGAAATAGAACAAGAGAGCATACCTTTTCTGAGTGACATGAGAAGCAGTAGAGTGCGGGAATCGACAGGGGAAATGCGAGAAACGCCGGGAAAATGAGGGAATCGACAGGAAAACTTAGATAATTTAAAACCCTAGAGAGAGAGAGAGGGGGGGTGTTTGGACGCTAAGAAATATACTGGGATTGGTGGCTTCTGGGTTTCGAGAGTAATATCACGGGGTTCTTATTTGTGGGGGTTTTGTATGGTAGAGTAACGGTGCGAGGGGATTTACACGTGCCCTTGATTTGCTGCCACGTAAGGAGGTAGTCCGTAGTCGGTTTCTCTTTCATGTTCTGGCCTGTAGTGTTCCCACTTGTGTAAAACGACAGGTGACAAATGAAGCCCTTACATGGTCATGTTTCATTTATTTATTTATTATTTTTTATTAACTATTAAGGTTATCTTAAGTCTTACTCTTGTTAAGGTTTTGATTTAAACTATTCTTTTAACAATCCGTGTAAAATGCCATATATTCACGTAAATAGTGATCTATGCGAAAAGTTAAAACGATAACATCTGAAGAGCACACTTAAACCTGACCGCTCAACCAATTCCACAAAGGCTACATGGACATGTTTCTTAAAAACATGGAATTTTGAAATTTTTAGCAATTTTGTTTTTCTTGAACAGAACAAAAGATACAAAATTTAAAAACAAAAAAGAAAAACATTTTGAAATTGCTATTTTATTTTATTTTGAAAAAAAATTAAATTACAAAAAAAAACCTCTTAAATTATAAGTCGGATTTCACTTTATTATCCATAACTTCATAAATGAATGAAGTGTTCCAAAATAGTTGAGTGGGTTATGGTCATCAGCGACGTTTAAAGAATGGTGAAATGATTTAAATAATACTTTTATGATAGTTGTCAGATAAGGGATAAATTAAGATTTTGAGCTTAAGATATTGTCACGTGTGACAGTCCACTGATAATTCAACTAACGGCGGTGACGAAGGGAGTTAAAACATCCGTCCTTAATACTTTAGGTACATTTTGTTTGGTTTTGAAGTCCAAAGTATATGGTAATATAATGGTTTAATAAAGAGGAAAAAGAATGTTTATTAGTGCCCTTGCTCTTCTCCAAAATGGATTTATATTTTATTTTTATTTTTTTACTAACGACTTTTAGTTTCTCTATTTTATTGGCAATGGGTAAAATCACTAATTTACCATCTCTTTTGCACCCCCTTGATGTTTATCTAATTGACATTTAAGATAAATTCGATTTAAGATTAGACCAAAAGGTGATGGGAAGTCGAAAGTTTCGAGAATCACAACTCTGTCCTTTTTAAGAATTTATTGGGATATGACCAAAATATTCGATGGTTTCCAATTTTCAACAGAAGCCTATTACATTTCTGTCTATTAGAAATAGTTTTCAGACATTTCCAACAATTTTTTTAATGGACAACACTTAGCTCCTCACAATAGAGGAACAACTCATTTTCTTTTCCATTCATTTATGTCATGTATCATAATTAACTTTAAAAAATATGGATACATAGATACGGACACATGAATACAAAATATAGACACATATTCATATTCATTTGGATTACATAAACATATCTATATTGATACATGGACACATATCTATAATAATATAACATAGGATACATGTACACAATCAATTCTCATTTGTATATTAGACACGTGACATAATATAAGTGAAAACAAAGAAGAATTATTCCTCCACTGTGAGAAACCAAGTATTATCCTTTTAGAAATGGTTTTAGAATTGGGTTTCGAGCTTTCGTGCTAGCGAGAAAAAGAAAAAAAAGGAAAAAAAAAGAGGGAAGTTGCCATAATCCTTAATTGTAGTGTCCCTTTGTGAACTGCTAAGTGATCGATAAATGCTTTTAGCCTGTCCCCAGAAAAACCCCGACAAAACCCGCCAAAAGATAAATTAAATAATTAATTAAGATTAAATAATTAAAAAAATCAAATGAACGGCTAATGAATGGCTAGAATGTAGATTGGAAGTATCTTCGCTCACAAAGATTCTCATAAAATGATTAAAAAATATATATTTTATCAACCACCAAAAATCCTCCAGCAATCATCCTTGGCCAAAATCGGCAAACAATGATAAATCTATACTTCACTCATAATTCTTTCACTACAAATACAAACTCTACGGAGAAAAAAAAACATGGTAACCTGCAAAATAGCAGACAGCTGTATGTAACTATATAGCTGACATTACAGGACATGTATTCATGCAGAAACCACTAGGGTTTCACGCTGTCTGACATAAACTTCGTATCTTTATTTTCATCAGAGAAAAGAACTGGGTTAAGAAAGCAAGAAATATTTTGAAGGAAAAATTATCAATGGGAACCAAAATCTAGCAATCACTATAAATTTAGGCTTCAAATTTTCAGGCATCATCAGATTTTTCACCAGGAGTTCCGGCAATCCAACCCCACACACCCCCTGAACTCTGCCTCTGTCTTGCATTTAAGGCGGCTTGCTCAGAAGCCGCTTTTTGTCGCTGGAGGAGCTCAAGCTCCTTTTGTAAGGTTTCCATTGTTTGTAGCTTCTGCCGTAGTTCCGCAACATCAACCTGTCAGTTCAAAGAGATATATTAGCTGAAGGTCTAGATTCCCTTTTAATATAAACAAGACTAGATTAAAGGATGGGGTCATCCTGAAATCTCAGTTATCTACAAGCTTACAAGTTGCCCCCCTCTCTCTCTTTTTTTTTTTTGGGGGGGGGGGGGGGGGGGGGGGGGGGGGGGGGTGGGTTGCTAGGTGGTACTAAACAATTGTCATCAATAGTTTGCACCTCTCTCAATTTTTTTCTGAACAACCATATCTCCAGAATTTAATTTCACTCAACTAAAAATCATCATAATAGGGTTCTAATTTAGTTATGGTCAAATTGGCTACATGAATTTACTCCTTTCATCAATTTATTCATGTGGGTGAACATGACTTCCATCCTTCATCTCCCAGAAACAGAAGGGAAAAATTGAACTGGTGCTGGTGATTTTACCTCAGCCCTGGGTTCAAACTCTCCGTATGGGCTTGAATACCGTCTTCATTTTCTTTTTTTTGGGGGGGGGGGTTACCTAACCTACATCTAGGGTGAATCGTCGTCTCAATTTCACTTCTTGGCCCTAAAAAATAGCTCCCGTGGGACAGGTGGGATGACCCTCACCGCAACCCTAAGGCCCCACCCCTGATGAAGGCAGGATTGCATATCCGGTTACCAACATAAGAATGAATTAAAATAGTGAGTGCATACCTCAAGTTTGAAACATCTTGACTGCTCAGCACCAAGTTGACCACGTACAGATTGGAGCTCCTGCAATTCAGACAAACTTGAGGGCATTTCATTTGAAATATACAACAATTATGTGGAGAAGTTTGATATTTAAAACAGAATGAAGATAGTTCAATTAAAATCGCATCGCTGAGATAAAATCCATTAAACAACATTAGAAAGTTTGAAGTCAGTAGATAAACTGACTTCTACATTAAATATGGACAAGTGACAGAAATCAATGCAATTCTTACAAACTCCCAACACCCCAAATTACAATCCTGAAACTAGATGCAAGTTTTTTAGGATTTTTTCCCTCTACGTTAAATATCAATGGCAAAACAGCCATTCCCTTTCTTTTTCACTCCAATTTGATAAAAAAATTGGAGTGGAACTAGTGAACTACAAAGAGATAGGCTGAATCAACATACAACTAAAGGACCTAGAAATTTCAGCAAAAGCTCCATTTGTTTCTATGGAATTGATATTCAGTTAAAAATTATTTGAGAGGGGGTTTAGCAAGCAACATAATCACTTCTTCGTCATACATTTTTCCATACTATGTCCATTTGTCCATCAATTTAGTGCAATTTTTTCCTTTTAACAGTGAACAATCGGCTGCAACTTTTTCCCTCATTTTTTGTCTAGCATGAAGAGAAGCCCATAAGGGAAACAACCTTGCAGCTATCATCTCCAGTATTCATATAGGAAAATATCGCCTCTCATATTTTTGTGCAAAATAATCAGAGACTAAACTACAAACAGATGTGTACTCCTTTCCCTTATCAATTAAAACACCCACAAGTAATTACCTTGTACAGGTCTGTGTTTCGAGTCTCAGCCTCAGCCAGCTCTTGCTTTAACTGCAGAGACTGCAACTTCTCTTTGCTGAGTAATGATTCCAATTCTTCTTTCTCTGTCTTGAGTGATGCTATAAGACGTTCACCGGATTCCTCACTTTTAATTTTCTGCATGAGGCTCTAAAATATAAGTGGAAGGGGCAACATGAGAGCATGGTGAAAATGACAGGATTCAAGAATTATTTGATATGTAAATAATTTGAGAAACAATTAGGAATGACTTGCAAAAGAGGTCAGAAAGCCAGTGCCAGTAAATAATTTGAGAAACAATTAGGAATAACTTGCAAAAGAGGTCAGAAAGCCAGTGCCAGTGACAAATTTAGCAAGAACTCACAATTTAAAAATAGAGCGTAAATTGTCATTCTGGAATATGAAAATTATTCATGAATTTCACAAATAATACGGAAATTCTGGTAATATTCGTGACATTTAAGTACATTTCATGAAAAAGTGAAGGGAAGAGGGCTCACTTATCATTAAGACCTTTTTTTAATTTAATACATTTCTGTCATAATTCCCAATGAAAAACCAATCGCAATTGAATTCCACCAAGAATGCTACTAAATAAACATAGTAGATCCAGTAACATATGCACTCTAAATGTGTAAATTTCAACATCTGCTTGGATGTATTCTGCATCCCAATACTATTGATGGAGAAATTCATAGCAGCAGAACTATAAAGAGTAAAAAGATAACCCAAACTTAAACATATTTTGCATTGTAACATTACCACAGGCTCTGAATCAACATTGTCCATAACAATCTCCCTTATTTTTCCTTCTTGACCTGCTTCAGACTCCGTATCTCTGGTAGCATTGGTAGCATTATGCACAGCAGCAACACTGTCAGGCACAGGTGTCTCCATTGATTGCAATGTTGATTTGTGACTCGGTTTAAGAACGTGAACCTAACAGCACAAAAATAAATCAACTGGAGGAAAAAGAGGGAGTGAGAGAATCCGAGCACAAAGTACATAAAATTACTGTTAACCTCGTTGCTGTACCGCCCATTGTACCCTCCAAAAGATACAAGAATATCTTCACCGGTGTAGGAGCTCACAACCAAACTCAAGCCCTGCAATAGAAAACCAGATAGAGATTCACTACTGCCCACTGGTGAAGGAAATTGCACGGTTATCAAAAGTCAAAACACAGAATACATTTCATAAATAAGAAGATTATGGCAAAAATCATCTTCTTATCATAATTCAAAAATAATATCTTCTTTTAATTTGTTGATTGCTCAAAAAAAATAAATAGGAATATTTTTGCCATAATCTTTATTATTCAGTGCCATAACTTGATGATACTTAACAATCTATATTTCTAATTTTATCCACGTGCATAGCACATTTGAAAAATCCCAGCAACAAATAGATTAGCTGTGACACACCCCTACTTATGGTCTGTTGGGAAGTCCCACATCCCACATCGTTTAAATATAAAAAGTTGATACGACTTAATATACCTGTTTGGGCCTTCCACCTAATAGCTTAGGCTTTTAGGTTGGAAACTTAACATGGTCAGAATCAAAGAAAGAGATGAGAGAGCTCACTGTTTCATACCATGAATTACTGGTAGGCCAACTAACAAATCACAATCTCCAGCCTGCTCTCAGCACATTTTGAGTTCACACTCTGCTAACAAATTCACACCCAGCTGGGTTCTGTCCTGAATTCTTCCCCATTAAACAAGTTCAATTATTTTCCACTGTTATTGTGTGTGCCAGAGGGGTACTTCCCACATTTATTTTGCTTTTTAATATTTCTTATCTCTCATCATATCATATACTCTGCTCTTTCTGTGTATCCCACATTCTATTGGCTTTGGTAAGTTGAAACTTTTTGTCTCATGTAGATACCATATACACCCTCTAGTAATAATGATAATGATATTTATTTGGTAAGAATTTAAGATTAAGAATAACGTTAGTGGTAATCATAATTTTTAAAAAATAATATCAGTAGATAGCAGTAAACTCAGCAATATTCTTTATTTAGATGGATCTCTATGATTTTCCTTTCAAAAGATGACTAGTGCTTGAGCAGCTAATTTAATTTCCCATTTAGTCCTGACAGAAGTACTTATATGATTAGACCATTAAGGACAACTCTATAGGAATTATGAAACAGGAAGTTGTCCAATTTGGAAAGGTTCAATTCAACTTAACTTCTCCTTCGAACCTTTTAAATAGCATAATATATGCAGGGAGTTGCAAGCCTTAAATTGATATTTCATGTATATTACAACTACCATAAATAAAATAAATATTTCTGTAAAGTAAAATACCTCACTAGCAAGAGGAACACGTCCTTGAACAGAAGTCACAACTGACCAAACAAGTGTAGACATGTTCAGGACAACTGTTTCCGAGACCCCTGTGAGAAGTAAAAAGGAAGAGATGGGCACAAATCATAAGAGGGACAGTGAATGACATGTAAAAAGGCTATTCCACCTAAACCATAGGCACTATTCTTTTCTTCCAGCAAATAAATTTAAAACACTATAGATTTCAAAACTGGACAAAATTATAAAGCAAGTTCTTTTAATATTACTCAAAATCCATCAAACTTGCAAATATATCCATGCACTTATGACTAAATAGAATACAGATCATAAAAAAATACAAAATAATGGATTACAATCTTATTTTTAGTACCATGAAACTAAGGCGATCTGCCTTATAGGCACCTGAAATTTTCTGTATAGAAATTTGGTCAACCAACCAACATTAGTACAGTAATACAGTGGGTATTCATGCGCATAAATGAGTCTAGAACATTATATAAACGTGTTTCTCTGGGCCAGAGGTGAACACTAAAATGGGATCCGTTGTTGGGCTCAAAGAAAAAAACCTTTCTCAGGTGCCAGGATTTCTTAAACTGGTGCAGGATATTCCTAATCTGATATTTGAGTATTGTATTCCAGGCAGTCGGTCAATTGGACCTACATAAATGGCACCTGGGAAATAACTTCTTATCTGAAAAGATCTATAGAAAGAACTAAAACCTCACCTCCTACGAATCCCAACAATAAAAAAATTTCAATTTTGACAACAAACCTTCAAACTCAGCCTCCATTTCCTCCAAGCATATATCCTAGAGTCTGACCCCAACAGCACACACATACTGATTGCTCCAATATAGGATTTAAAAGTCATCTTCTAAATTTTGAAGAACAGTACCTAAATCAACTTTCACAACAGAAATTCAAGCCACCTTGATGCAGTACAGCACTAGATTAATGTTGTATGTAATTCTTATGGTAGGCTAAGGCTTTTGATAACAAAGGAATTTTGTTAAGTAGAAAATTAATACTTAAATAGTAAACTAGCAAGAATGGGAGGTTCCACATCTAGCAATGGTTGCCGCATCCTCTTTTTTCAGCCTCTAGCATTGACTCAATCTCCTCCAATGCAAGTCTTTTATTCCTCTTATCTAATTCTTTTTAAACTGAAGAGCTAACCAGCATGCTGTTTTGGGTATTATCAGAGGATCACTGCGAACCAACATAAAGCATAAAGGCTGAACGAAAACCTATAATCATAATTAACATTAACTATTTCTAATGGTGGAAGGAAAATAGCTAGTTGAATATTGTTTATGTAGTAGCTGTGAGAGGTTTGACGCTTTTGCAGCTCCTATTGAACATACAGCTAGACATATTTAAAGTCTTCATCTAGATTCAGATATTTCCAAGGCCACCAGTTAAATGGAAGAAAGCTCCAAAAGCACATACTCATTGGCAAATCAGAACCACAATTCAGATATAGGCCACGATGATAAGCCAAATCACCATGATCAATAATATGGAACTATATGATGATAAGCTTCAGACAAACACAAACTTATCAAAAAGATTCCAATCAGGTTCATTTTTCACTCCCAAATACTAATTTTTGGTAACAACTACTAAATCTATGCTTAGAGGTCCATACACAAAAATCAATCGCAAAAGGTATTCATACTAAATGCTAAAAGTTTAAGGTACATACCACTCTTATTATCACCACCACCAACAATAAACCAA
Organism: Liquidambar formosana; assembly: GCA_039720395.1. Classification (NCBI taxonomy): domain Eukaryota; kingdom Viridiplantae; phylum Streptophyta; class Magnoliopsida; order Saxifragales; family Altingiaceae; genus Liquidambar; species Liquidambar formosana. Next base: position 53,189,451 of record CM077820.1, on the reverse strand, counting down.
TTCTCCCCTACAGTCACACCTGCATGTCCAGCCCGTGGAGTAGGTATCTCACCCTGTTGTGCGGGTCTCGACCATTCCATCTACAAAATCCAAACACATGAGACACATAAATGGAAGTCCCATCACACAACAACAGATAATGAAATAGAGAAGTTATCTTACAGATTGCAAGTCGAGAACATGCAGATCATTGAAGCAAGTAGCATGCGAACCCCCACCAAAGATAAGAAGGTAACGCTCTGCATGCACTGCGGCAGTATGATCAGACCTTGGAGAAGGAGGCACCCCCCTAGAAAAGTAACAAAGATAAATTAACTTCAAAATTTAGTACAAACTTTAGCTAATTCAAACCAATCTATTCCAATCTATAAATTGTAGGCAGTAATGTTCAATTGCAAATAAGGTCTGATGATGAACAAACTTCTATACTACTTAACTAAATGTGTAAAACATAAGGAAAAAACATGCTGCAGTTTATTCATTAGAAGCCAATCAAAGAATAACATATATTCAAGGATCACCAGTATCGTGTGAAGGCAATTTTAGGATACCACCGTAACAAAACATCCTGTTAGGGAAAGAAACCAGCAGAACTATTCAAATATCACAAACATCATGGGCGAGTTGATGTTATATGCACAAGAAATGAAGACCAAAATTTTTTTCTGAAATTCATCTTTTAATAATGGCGTATTGTCTGCTGCACATCCCTAAAGTTTTCCTCAACCATGACAAACAACAGAAAAAATGAGAAGGACAAACAAGCTTTGCCTCTGAACCAGAAAGCATCTTACACAGCATCTATTTCATCCCAGGTCATGGTCTCTAGGTCAAGAATATGTAGATCATTCAAAAGAGATCTCTTCGCATCTTGTCCACCAAATATGACTAAGCTTGTCCCGACAAGGGTCACTGATTGACCCCCACGTGAAACCTGCAACACATAAATTAATGTAAGGGAACATTTTACAAATTCCAACCAAGATACTGCATCAAGAAATAAAATAAAAATCCAAGCAAACCCTTGTGATTCAAGACTATGTTTTTACGGGTTCAAATAAAATAAAATTTTGAAATTTGAGCACTTTCAAATTATTGACTTACAAGAAAGCAATCTCCATGACCAAGGCAAATGAAAATTTTAAATTTAGTTTTTCATTTTGTCCGGAACAAACGAGTTCCCAGACTGAAGCTGATGTCATTGATGTATCACTAAAAGAAACATCGGAAAAAATAAGTTAATTTAATTCCTTGGAAGAAGAATAACAGCAGACAGCATATTACAGCATTTCAAGATCCTAACAAGTTAAACTTGTTTGTTGGGTTTGACTTCTCAGAGATTTTCCCATCATTATCATGAGAAGAAAGATATTGATAAGAAAGAATAGAAAAATACCGGTGCCTTCCCATAAGTCTTTAAAGTTGACCAAGTAGAAGTTTGCAAATCGAATGCCTTTACTGTCATAAAAAGACAGATACGAATAATAAAGCATTAATAGAATATATATAATATAGGACTTAATACATATAAATTGAGTTTCTAATTCTTGCAAAATAAAAAAATTGCCACCAATATAATAAACCGTTTTCCTGGAAGGAAGAAACCTAATATCTTACACGAATGACAATCACTTGTACCTTGAATATTTTCAGAAGGATCCTTAGTATGTCCGGCAACTGAAAGAAGCTTATTTTCCCATGGTATCTACAGAAAAAAGAAAGACAACAATTATATGATTTCATGAAAAGAGGATACTCATTATTAGTGTAACACTTTTAGTAAATGGATATAATACATAACCACACAAGTTCATCACAAAAAAATTGCTTCCAGAAGTCTAAAAACAACAAAACAAAAATAAAAAACGGAGGAAGAAAACTAACCAAGGAATGACCTGCACAGGAAGCTAATGGTACAGGAGATGATGATTCCAGCGACTCAGCCACAGCCTTAACCTCAACCTTGGACCAAGTCCAACTTCTCAAATCCAGAACCTGCATCACTCCTCAAGTTAAAGGAAAATTATATCTATAGCTACCTAGATTAAAATGTAATTATAAAAATAAAAAATAAAATTTTGATTAACTTATTAAAAAATAAAATCTATAGCTAACTTATCATTAGTAAACCATCAAATTTAGAGATAAAAAAGGACATATGCATAGTAAAATAAAGAATTATAATCAATAAAGCTTTGCATTCAATATTCATATTTTCCCAGCAATGGCTTGAGAAATGGGCCCATTGGCCTATCATTATTTTTAGGAGAAATACAATTCCATTTGCACAATTAAAAATATATATGACTATATGAGAAATGGGCCCATTGGCCTATCATTATCTTTGGGGGAAAAACAATTCCATTTGCACAATTAAAAATATACATACTAAGATCCAGCTTGCGGTCATAAATAAATATATATACATAGAATATATTTCTGTATGGCATACATGTATAAATGTACTTTCAAATAGTTTGCGTACCTGAAGATCATTTAGGTAGCGACCATTGTGGTTTCCACCAAATATATACATTTTATCTTGAACAACTACTGCCCCATGCTTCAAGTTGAAAAAGAAATAGAAGATAAGAAATTGTTCGAAAGGGAAAAAAAATAAGAACCATTTCATGTTTTAAGAAATTGAGACAAGCCTAAACCTCGTATCGGGCCTTTGGGAGTTGACCAGATACTGGAGGTGCAACCCATTGATCATAGACACCAACTGAACCAAGGCCTTCCAAGACAACATCTTTATCCTGAGTTTCCAACAGGCTCCCATTTTCAGTGGAAATAGTCTTTGTCTCGGGAAAAGAGTTTCCGTTCTCAGTGACTGATTCAACTGTTGGATGATGCTAAAAACCAGGAAAAAGAAAACACTATGGTTTAGTTAAGTACAGAAAATGGTAGAAAATCTATAACAGAAGTCCCTTCAATAAATTCAGGAAAAGAAAAAAAATAAAAAAGGCATAATTATCAGGTGTGAGTGTGTTTAGGTATCAAATTCAGTTACTCCCCATAGATATATATGTACGGAAAGCTACTTCCCATATTTTAAGGCATAAAGAGACTGCTGAACCATCAAATTGTCCAAAAATTTTGTCACCTTTACCTCAGGATTAAATGAAGTTCCTGTTGAAAACATCCTATTAGAGAAAAGTACTTTACTCATTTGAAATATCCATGTAAAAGTGAATGGATCTATGAAACATCTAATCAACTATTTTCCCCGTCAGAAAATCCTCTTAGATATGTATTGAACACTAGCCGTCATAACATGTCCAACACTGGTACCACTTCATACATTTTGAAGTGTCAGTGTAACCTACGACAATGTTACCTTCGTATTCCTTTCAATGATGTCAATTTTTCCACACTGAAAAGCTGTCATTATAGTGATATAGCAATGACTAATGACTTAGCAAGTAACGACATCAGAGAGTGGTCATCCCATATTCCTATCTCAAAGTTATATATGGAATAAACAGTGAGAAAAGACCTGGTGTAACAAAACAGAATCAAAGATCTGGGACTTCAACATGTCTGGCACAACTGATACCTGCTTACTTATTTTGATTTTGAACATTTCCCTGTAAAAACAATTCCTTTCAAAAATGAAGGCATTCCTCATTATGGACATCCCAACAGCCTCCAAGAGATCCAAACCTTTACAACAAACTAGACACCATGGATCTCAAATTCTTGTCATTAATTGACCCGCAACAAGAATTAATCTTTCAGGATTGTTCAATAATTTACAATAATAAAAACAAGGTCCAAGGCTCCAAGCCAGGTTTAACTCTGTGGCAGTTAGCAAAAACCAACAATAGAAGGACACTGTTTTCTAGACACAATTATGCAAGATGACAAGTGAGCCTAACCATGATATGCAAAAAAGCTAGCACAAAAATAATGAGCCAATCTGGCATTGCTTTAGCTTCAGTGTTATAGGTAATATGACTATCTTATTCAATCAAAGCGCAAGATTATCAAATGCTGAAAGGTGATGATTTGACCACATTTCATCTCTCAAAACCTTAGCCTTTTCACATTTCATTTTTGAAATGCATATAAAGCAAATTGCAACCAGATACAAACTAGCAAACCCCTACTTGACCACAAACGACTTCTGTCACAAAAACAAACAATTTTTTTTTTTTGGGGGGGGGGGGGGGGGGTTTAAAAAAACAATCTAAGATCTCCCTTTCGATTTTTTAAAACAAAGCCAATTTAAGATTTGATCAATGGAATACTTTAACCAAGAGACATAAAGGCAATCATCCACTCTCTCCTTCCAACATAGTATCCGCCCTCGTCATGCAGAAAAGAGTCCAATAAATTCAACAATGTTTCATAAAGACAATAACCATGCTAATTTAAAGAAGAAATTCATAACTAAAACTGATAGTAGAATTCATTGCTGATACTAAAGATAGAATAACAGCATAATATAAAAATTTCGACTAACTCACATTCATTTCGACATCTACAACAGGCTCTGCAACAAAGTCAGATACTCTTGAATACCACCCTGGATCTTCCTCCTACTCGACAAATGAAATGGAAATGATTAGCTGACTAAAGTTCTCACTTACATCATAGAAATAACCTTAGAAAAAAAAAAACTGTGTCTGGACCTCCAATATTTTCACGAAGAGACGCATTGCTTCTGTGGAAGCCATTTTCCCAAGCCCATGCCAACTGGATAAATAGGAAACATATTTTAATAAAACAAAGTCAAGAAAGTAACAATTGATGCACAATAATTCAGATATCAAATAAAAAATAAAACTAATCTAGAAAGTAGCAATTGATGCTCAATAATTCAGATATCAAATTCAAGGTGTAACTGATCTATGGAAAACCTCATGTCTTATCAATGTACCCAACTTTTTGTATGAAACATCACACCAGAGGTTCCTAGAATTCAGCTGGTTAAGGAAGAAAATGATTCAAAAGAAATGAAATATATACTTACAAGAAATAAAGGAAATGTTGACATACACTAAGGATAGCAAATCAAAGATGATCATGGGAGAATATAATTCACATAACATAATCAAAATCCAGAGATATAGATGATAGTAAGCTTATCAAGCAATCTGTTAATATATCTGTCAGGCTAAATTTTATCAGCCCAACTGAACAAATGCCTGAGTAGACTGTATACCTCACATATTGAATGTTTTGTGGTTGCTAAGAATCAGCAAATGGAGTATTTGGGATGACAATTAACTACACATGGCTGAGCAAAAAATGTGAAATTCCCTCCCCAAAACTATAAATAGATAAATAGAATTGTTAACATAAAATAGTTATATAGTTGCTTAGAACCAAGGTTTTCTCGACCGTAGGCAGGGTGAATCAAACTTAAAACAATAATTCAGACTAAAATAGAAATTTTAAAAATGACAACTACTGCATCAACCTTATATAAAATTAAAACATTGATGGATTAGCAAAACATAACATACAAGAAGCATCAGGCTTTGTTCTAAGCAACTGAAATGGAGCCCTATCTCGCTATCAATCAAAGAGTAGGACACACTACAGTCCTTATGCCAGATGCAATAGCTCCTGAAAATCTTCAATTATGTCAAAGCAATTCCAAATGTTGCATGTACATCTCCAGTCATCAATGAGTTGAGGATATAATGAACTTCCAGTCTTATCATTTCTAGTTGTAGGAATATCTTTAAAGAAACCAAACTTGGAGACCATTTGTAGCATGCGTACCAGGAAATTAATAAGGTGGCAGACTGTCAAACCAAGTTCAACCAGACAAAGCGGGAAAATAAAACCAGACATGAAAGTAGGGAGAAAAACACGCACGAACCTCGTCCATTTGCCTTGCTCAACGGGATTCCAACCTCGAGGTTTTGAAATGTTACAAGGTCCTACAGTGGCCTGCAATTGCAATTAAGCATCATTAAAACCAAAAGATTCAAAGTAACACTGAAGTATGCAACTCCCTCAAAACAAGACAATCAAACCTTTCTCAAAAAATCTCTCTCAAATTTCACTAAAAAAAAAACACAAAAACGGAATGTATACTTCAAATCCATGCAGTTGCAAACATAATGAAAACCAAATCCTAAATCGACATGCAAATCCAAATATCAACCAACTCTCCTGTAAGAGCATATAACCCATGTAATCTACATTGACGGACAGTAGCCCACCCAACCCATACCAGTCGTACGCACGAACGAATTGGTTGTCAAGAAAACTTACGAAATAATTAAATCATTAAATGAATCATTGGATCTTATACTTAGTAAAAACCCATTCCTCTAAAGCCAAATAGTTCCATTTTAGTCAAACGAATAGAGAGTTTTTTTTCCTATTGTATCACTAAAAAACAATATTCAAAGTTTTAGCTGTCATTAGGTTCTCGGAAATAACAAGAAAAGCAACATTCTTAAAAATGGGTTCCTTCATCAATCATCTCTAAACATTTTCTCTGCTTCCCTCAATTTTTTTCATTTTCAGTAACCAAGCAGGGCGTTAGTTTGTTTCCCTTTCCCACCTTTTCTCAGCAACCAAAGGTAACAACAGATCTAAACACATAAACTCAGATCCATCCGAATTACAACCAAAGGACCGCAAATACATTAACCACGCCATTACACAAAAAAAATCATAATCTCACAATAAATTAGCACCAACACAAACCACCACACCCCGAAATTCACACGAATTAAAATCAGATCCGTCACAGAAAGACATTACCCTACGTTTGGTTTCCAATAAGCCATAAGAAAAATAAACTTCAAGAACTCCCTGATTTCCGTTTCTTCTCTTTTCCTACGATTTCTCAGTAACCAAACGGAGCACTAAACACAGATTGGCAAAACATCACCCTCCGTCTGATTACGGTTACCAATAACCCATAAGAAAATGAAAAGGAATTCAGAACCCCATTGAATCCCAAATTTTCCAACGGAAATTCAGAATCCCATTAAATCCCAAATTTGCCTTTCCAACAGAGGGAGAAAACGAAAAACGAAAAACGATAACTATAACACAAATGAGAAGGTATAATTCAGGAGGGGGAGAAGATGGGCGAAAAAAATGGAACCTGTTGGTAGAGTCCGTAGAGGAGCAAAGCGACGTCGTTGGGGAACTTGGAGCTGACGCCTTTAGGGAACGATCCGTCGAAGCCGGCGTAAGATGCCGCCGCGTAGAACCGCTCCGGGTATGCGAGGCCTGAGCTCGCCCTCGCCATCGCCATTTTCTTTTCCCCCGTTGGTTTCCGTTCGTTGGTTCGATGCAGATCTCGCTCTCGGAGAAAACAAAGAAAAAACGAAGAGATTTGAATTATGGGAGGTTTTCGGCCTTTCCGGTTGGGTTCGTGAAAAAAAGGCTCGTGGGTTTGGGGCCGAGAGGAGGTTATGTAGTGACGAGCCTACTTACTCTGCTCTTCCGCGTTTTGACTTTTGTGTACTTTACTCGACGTGTCCAAAAAGATATTACAGAGTATTTTTCATTTTTATTTTAATTATTTTACTTGTTTGTGGTTAGCGGACATTAGCACAATAAAATGACACTTATCCCAACAAAGAAAAAAAAAATGACGGGTCCAAAATTGGAGTTAGAATTCAGTGCTGATGGGTGGGCAGTCCTTGGTCTTTTGAACAATCAATATTGAAATATAAAAAAATTTGTTATTAGGGTCATTTTGTTATTTTGCTAGTATACTTTTATCTTTCAATTTTAGTCGCTCAAAAGCCCATCTAAAGCCATCACTTCAACAAGGTATTGTGATTTAAAGAAATTGGCATTGAATCCTAACTCAAAAGCCGTGTTCGGAATATTTAAAGAAATTAGTTGGTGCACACGTGCATTGCAAGTGAATATTTCGAGTTTTCAAATAATTTTTCAGCACAGACGAATTTTGAATATCTTGTATGAGTACCAAAAACATGTTATGTAATTGAAGACACCAATCAAACTTGCTTTTTTGGATACACCCTTCTTAGATTAGCCTCGGTGAGTCAAAATAAAAAAATCATACAAAAAGTTTAGTTATTTTGTTTTCTTTGATATTTTATAAAGTACAAAGATATAATTAATCGAGCTAGACCATGTCTATCAAAGAGAACTACCTGTTGAATTGTATGAAGTAGGTAAATTTATATAAATAAATATTTGTTTCCATGCTTAAGGTATAGATGTTGTTCCTTTCGTGATGTTATCCTAATTTTAATACACAATTTCACATTCCCAAATAAATGTCAAATATGTCAAATGTAATATTTCTTTTCTTTCATGTTGAATTTCATTCAAGGCAACAATAGTTTGATGCACATACACGTATCAAATCATTCGATAGAAAGAATATATACATACAAAACAAATTTCAAATAATTATAAAATGGTCTAATTTCTTATTTCATATATAGGTTAAAAATAAAAATAAAATAAAAAAGCAATCAAAACTATTACGTTTGACACCATTCACTTCACTGAGACCATAATCCCAAAAAGTATAACTAAACTCTAAGATCAGATCTTCGAGAAATGAAACAGGAACCATAATACTTGCTAAGAAATATGAAATCATGTATTCTACTTGCATATCATGATAAAATAGCTAAAAGTAAAAATTAAAATATTAAGACATTTTTTTAATCACCAATTCTTCTAAGCATATCTCAACAGTTCAACACTCTAAAAACACTATAAAATTTATTGTTATTATTATTTTTAAAAGGACTAAAGTGATAAAACTCATAAAAATATCATGCCATTTCTAAGAACTAACGTCACCCTTACAGTAACTAAAGAATTATTGCTCATCCACATACAACGCGCGGCAACAATGGGTCTACCTCACTTGATTTATGATTTCTTTTGTCTAAACCATTAAAATTAAGTTTTAACCCATCTGACAAAGAGAGAAAATCTCAATTTGATGGATTTGGGGTTTTCAAGCACTTGTCCATAAAACTTTAGGAAACAAAGTATCCAGCAAATGGTCTTAAAACATTCTAGTACCTCTTTTCTACAATACAACATGGCTTAACCGGGCATACCTAAACATTAAATCGATCCTTCTTAATTCGTTTTCCAAAGACTAAATTTTCACAAAATTAAAATTTCTTTTTGACCAAATCCTTCTTGCATTTACTATATGTTTCATATCTAATACAAAATAATAAGTATGAATTTTTTTAAATCTTTCTAGACATGAAGACAGCAAAAAGGTGTCCATAATACAACCCTCACCAAAAACTTCCAATACCAGAATTACTACTGTCTCAAATAACAATTGTTTATCAGAACTCATATCACATCAATGAACATATATTTACTTTTAGGAAGTAGCAACTACAAATAGATTTATTTGATAGGATTCAACATGTAATTGAACAACCTTTTTGTTGTTGGTTGTCATATGAGGCAATATTTCCCATAGTGGAGAAGAATTCAACTCACTGATATTGCTTCAGTGCATAGGCAATTTGATTCCACATCAAAACCTTTTAAATCTAGAATATTAATTGTGTAACATACATGGGTGGAGGCCATCAGGAAATAAATTGGAAAACTTTATAATTGCTAAAAACAAAGACAAAAAAAGAATATAACAATGAAAAGTAACGAAAATTACACTTTCTTGCAAAGGATTTTTAATCCCCAAGAGAACATTAAAGAGAGATTAAGCAAATAAAAACGAACAATATATAGAAAAGAAAGAAAATCGATACCATGGCTTTTGAGTCTCCAAGAGAGAACAAAAAAAGATTTAAGACTTGAGAGAAACGTATGGGTAGAAGAACACATAGGGCTGTAAATTACTATTAGGTTTCCCAATATACATGGTAATGTGTTTTCAAGAAGAGTTGGCTTTTTGAATCTCCAAGAGAGAACAAGAGAAAGACTGAGGCTTCAGGAGAAATGTATGGGTAGAAGAAGACATAGGGCTATGGATTTCTATTAGGTTTCCAATATACATGGTAACGTGTTTTCCTTTCAAGAAGAAGAGTTGCACGTAAACATATTATTTTAATAAATTAAATAAGAGTAATAATGTCTTTATAATTAAATAAGAGTAATAATGTCTTTATAAGTAGTATAGATATATGAATTATAGTTTCCGTTTCCTTAGAATTTTTATTTGGATTTGATTTTATTTAATTATTATACGAATTATAGTTTCCTTATAGTTCTTATTAAGGTATGTGTTTTATATTGCTATATTTCCTATATATGCAGAAGAGTAGTTGTATAGTTTCCTTAGAATTATTATTAAGGTATGTGTTTTATATTACTATATTTCCTATATATGCAGAAGGGTAGTTGTGTATTTAAAAATTAAAATAAGGGTATATTAGTCAATCAAAAGTTTTTCTTACATTCATATTTTTATAGGTAGTATAGGTAGTATAGATGGGAGAGCTTGTAACAAGAAGTGGAAGAGGGGAGAAGAAATAAAAAGTCTTGCGGTGGATTTCCTACTCTTTCTTGAAATCAACTAACAACTATATCTATCCTGGATATTGATTGAAGCGGAATGAGTGGTAACCTCACCTGCTTTAACAAATATTAATTAGGGGCAATGATCTTGATAGTACATTGTGACATTATTTTATTTTTATTTTTTTATATATCAACTATGCATCCCACCCATAAGACAGGATAATTGGTGACTTAGTTGTAAAAATGGTTGGGGCAATGATCTTGATAATTCAACTAATCACTTATGGGTTGTGTCATATCAAAAAAAAAAAAAAAGAAAAAAGTATGGTTTGTGCTCTTGATTTCAAATGAATGGTTCTAATGTGTGTGTGTGCATTTTTTTTTTTTATTATTATTATTTTTTTAAATTTTTTTTTTTTACCGTCTAAACAGGGTAAGGGATGGTCATAGTAGTTTTTCCATCTGGGCATGGCTATAGTTGTTGTAAGGATAATATTACTTTACCCCATACTTTATATTATACTTTGTCATATTATGTGTATTTGGAAAGGTAAAGTTGTGAGACCCATCGATATGATTAAACCCTAAAAATTAAAACCCTCCTAAACACACATCGAAAGGCAAAGTATAGGGCAAACCCTCTTAAACACACATAGTAAGGCAAAGTGTAAGGCAAAGTGTGAGGCTAGGTAACATTACTCTTGTTGTAATTCACGTGTAGGTTTGTCCCACATCAGAAAAATAGAAAAAAGAAAAAATCTTTATATACAAGTAATGGCCTCACCCCTAATAGCCTTATGACTTTTGTGTGAGTATAAGTTCCAGACTTGTACAATGGGTTCAGTAGTGTGCCAGTTGAATGGACTTTTGATTTTGAATCGTGATATGTATTTGGTGTACTGGGTTGGTCACACTCCACCCAATTCTACCAAAGGCACTAGTAGACACCTAATTGGTGGTGTGATAATAATCCTAAGTACTACCTATTCTAGACTTTGACTCATTTTCAACCATCTTCAATTGTTTTTATAACTGTAAAAGTTGAAGAAGAATACCAACCTAAACTAGCAATGTCATTTAACCCATCCAACTGGTCTACATGGGTAACCTATCTATCTATATCTATATCTATATTCTATATTTACCTATAAAAAGATGAATATAATAAAAACTTTTGATTGACTAATATACCCTTATTTTAATTTTTAAATACACAACTACTCACCCTTCTGCATATATAGGAAATATAGTAATATGGAAATTATAATTCTAAAACACATACCTTAATATATTATAAAACACAAACCTTAATATATAAAACACAAATAGAAATTCAAAGGAAACCCTAAGTCAAATACGCTATTTAATACTATACATATAATCCTAAAACATGTTGACTTCGTATCTCCTTCTCCCTCTCATTCTCTAGCAAACGAGAATGGCCTGTTAAAAGCACACCTACTTCCCAGCGCAGTTACAAACCAAATATCCACATCATGGAGACGATACATGGAGACGATATCGGATCTCAAGGGGCTATTGCGTGAGTGTTTTATACTTTTATTATATATTTCTTGAAATTTTGTGAGAATTCATATAATGCTGAATTTTTTTGTAGTTGGGAGTGGTTGTTTTCGAGGATTTTGGGTAGACTAGGAAAACCCTTGAATGTGTTTTGATTTTAATGTGGAAATTGTTGGAATGGGTCATATATGTATATGATAATTATTATTATTATTTTGCTTGAATTTGGTTGTTGATGAAAAGGGAGGGGGAAAAAGAAAAAGGAAAAAAATAAAATGAAAATCTCGATCTCCACTCTCTTTTCAATCTCTAAGTGAACAAAAAAAAAAAAATATAGATGATGATACCATATAAAAATAAAATTGAGAATTCTTTTTTAGAAAAAGTAAGAAAAACTATATTATGAGGGATCAATTTCACTTTAAAAAAATAAATGAAATAATATTTAAAAGCATCAAAAATATAAAATATAGAAAATAAAAATAAAATAATTATGTTTGTTACTTCCCTTTGGAATGCACATCTCAAATTGAAGTAGCAAATTGCCACAACCCATATAAGGTAGCAAAAGACAGATTTGTTACTTTTTTTTTTTTTTTTTTGGTACCTCCCTCAAAGATGCTCTTGTATCATATATTAAATTATATTATATCTATACTACCTATAAAAGTTTATACTTTAGAAACACTTTTGATTGACCATTACATCATTATTTTAAATTTTAAATATTTATTTGCCTCCCATATTTAACCAATTAAGAATGTTTTATTTTAACCAATTAAGAATGTTTATTTTCTAGCAAAAAAAAAGGAAAAAAGATAACAGAATTTATGTTCACTTCATAAATTCTATACAGCCTCCACTACTATGCATGTGTTCTAGCTAACTTCTTATTCCTTCCACAACTCCTAACAATTGAAAAAATTTTGACTTCTTGTGTTGAGCGTTTATTCTAATAAGTTAAATTACCACACAAAAGTAACAAATAATTAGATTTTCATGTTCAATATATATATATATATATAATTTATAAATTTTTTTATTTAAATAATATTCATATGCAACGCACGTGTGCCCATATCTAGTGCACTAATAAGACGTGATTGAATATTTCATCTAATCATAATACGGTCATGTAGTGTCACATATCAATAGGAGCAAAGTAAAGTAAGATTGTGGGGTCAAAAAGTATTCTGACAATCTCACTTTCTTCTATTCTTATTAACTTGTGATATCACATTAGACGTATCACAGTTACAAATAAATTTTTCTCACAAGATGTTGATCTTACATCTAAGATCGCATTAATAAGATGTGGATCCCACATGAACCTATTGGTGATATGATTAATTCTGTGTCCAATTGGCCCAAGATCAAAGGGTAAGAGTTTAAGTTAATAAAAAGCCAATAAAAAAAAATAAAAAACAGGTAAAAGAGTTAAAAGACGAGGCTCCCTCTCACTGCTAACTGGTTCCAACTGTGAGAGCTTGAGGAAGAAAGGCCTTCGATTCGGTTCCTCAAATAATGGTTCGTGCGGTTCACTCGGAAAACCACCTTTTCGGCTATCTTCTATTTATGTTACCTGGTTCCGATTCACATCGTCTGCACCAAACCCTAGTCTCAGGTAAGTCTACGATTCTCTCTCTCTCTCTCTCTCTCTGTCTAAATTCCCACTTTATTCTCTCTCCAAATTCATTCTCTTCTGTTCCACAAAAACATTCCATAGATCTGATTTCGCTTGAGGAAGAAAAGGCTTTGAAAATTTTGTTTCTTTGATTTTTTTTCGTTCTTTTATTGTTTCTTGCAAGCCCTTTATTATTATTGTTATTATTCATATCCTTGGGTTGTTGATATATATATATATATATATATATATATATGAAAGACCAATGTTTGTTTAGCAGTTTGAAAGTAACTTTAGTTGATTTTTTGAGGAAAAATAAAAGTAAATTTTGCTGCGAAAAGCTGTAAAAGTGCTTCCTAAATGCGAACCAAATGATGCCATGGGTTGTGGTATGCTTATTTCTTGTTATATTGAATGATTAAAGTGTGAATTATTGACTGCAATGTTTGGTTAGCAAAATAAAAAGGTTTTTTTTTCTCAATAGAAAAAACAAAAGCAAATTTTGATTTTAAAAGCAACTCAGCAATTTAAAAGTATTTTTATTGCTCTTTTTTTAGCAAAAACAATTTTTGATTTCAAAAGCAGTAAAAGTAGTTCCGATATGCAAAAATAAAGGTCCCATGTGTATTTGGGTAATTGGGGTGTGATATGCTTATTTGTCATATACGACTGATTAAAGCATGGATTATTGATTTATGAGTACTGTAGTTTTGTTTCCTCTATTTGAAATTCGTTCAAATTTTGTTTTATTGAAGGATTAACGAAGTGTGAGTTTGGAGGTCACTTGTAAATTTAATTGGCCCATGGTGTTTTATGTACAAGAATTGGGCCACTTTTAGAAAATCTTAGCTAGCCTTACTAGTGGGAGTGAAAATTTTGAAATGGTGGCATTTCAATAAATCCTAAAAAATTGATGTTAAATCGATGTTTGTGGTGATAGCTCTGATTTTTCTTTAGTGGCCCCAATTGGGTTGATGGATTTGTTGCTAGAAATGCTGCGCAAAAATTTATGGAGCCATTCTTCCGTGGGACATCAACCAACCAGGCTCTATTTATTTTTTTGTTTATCAATGCTTTGATTGTTGGAGTGTTAAACTTTATATTAACTTCAAATTGTTTATAGGATTTGTCACCAAATATTTCCGGTTTTTTTTCCCCTTGTTATGTAGAATCCATATACTTGGGAAGCTTACATATTACTGCCAAAGTTTATGCATCTTCCCTGCTTTCTTCAAGGACAGTCAATAGCCCACCTCACGCTCTCGCAACTAAAAATTATTGGGTCATGCATTTAATCAGGGTTCATTTAGCCTATTTTTGTCAATCTGATTATCAGTGCTTTTATGTTCTGTTAGTAGTACATGAAGTGTATTGATGCAGTTAGGTGTGACTACTATTACAATGGAATAGTATTATGACTGATGCAATGCATAATACGTGATGAATATAGGATGTGCCACGTCTATTCCTCTTCTTTATTTTTATTTTTGTAAGGTCCTACAATATATTTTTTATTTATTTACTTTGCTGGATAATTTTTTGTCAAACTTGCACATTTTTGCATTGGATTCTACATGCCCCACTATTTTCATATTCCTGGAAAACTGGTACTAGAACAGATCTGACATGTTTAGCTATCATCTGTGTCAAACTTAAGGTAGCGTATTTTACTACAAAATTTTTTTTTTTGGTACTTAAATACCTCCCGACGCACACATGAAAGAGGAGAGTAAAAACCCAAATAAAGGTAACTTGGGATTTGATTTGATTATACTCATCGAGTTTTCTCACCATCATTTTACTCTATTCGTTGTGGCATTCATCCAAAGAGTCATGGACTATTTTTTTTATCAAATTTATTATCTTAAATGGTATTTGTCACAATTTAATATTTTTCACATGCATGGCATTCTTCAATAGTACTTTACGGATCACTTTTATGTCTTTTGAAAACTAACAAGTAGTGGCGGCGTGTTTGCAGGTTGATTCTGGCACACTGTTGTGCATGTTTTGTTTCTGTTAAATTTGTTATATCTTATAACATAATTATAATGGAACATCCACGATCTTCCTCTGGGAATGGTGAGGATAATGTTGGGATTCCAGAAGATTTGCGTTGCAAGAGATCAGACGGAAAACAATGGAGATGTAGTGCCATGTCTATGCCGGATAAAACTGTTTGCGAAAAGCACTACATCCAGGCCAAGAAGAGAGCTGCGAATTCTGCATTAAGAGCTAGTATGAAGAAAGCCAAGAGAAAATCTTTAGGTGAAAGTGATGTATACTTGGAGAGTAAGGTTGATGATTTAGACATGCCACTTGGGAGCACAAAAGGTGGAGATTATCCTCTTTCACTCTCAGGGAAGAAGTATAAGGAGAAGGTATCGAAAAACGAGTTTCGTTATTCACCTGAGACACCTCCGGTGAGGAGTTTGTCCACACGCAATCCGCTGAAGACAAATGATGATTCACAAAGAGATTTTGCACAGTTCGAAGAGAATCGGAGGTCTTATAAGACACCACCCCCTTCTGTCATGGACTCATCCAGGAGTAGATCACAGAGGATCTCTGATACAAGTGCTATGGAGGTGAGTGGGGTTGCAATTTTTTATTTATTTCTTACTATGAAAGTTAATGTTGCCTTTATTATAAAAACTATGGGGGATTTTTTAGAGAAATGGAAGCAAACAGATTTTTGGATCTTTTAGGAAAGGGAGCCCTTCAAGAAAAATGCAGTAAAAAAGGGTAACTTCTACTTTGGTTGCATCCCTGAAAGGAGGATCTCTGAGGATCTTTGTTAGAGTGCATTACCTGACCTTGCAACCTATGAGAAGAAGCTCAACGCTGAGATAAATCTCACATATCTATGATGGTGTGGGGCGAGCTCCAAGGACCTCTTGTCACCGTTTGATGCCAATTGATCACATTTACTGAATCTTCCTTGAGATTGGAATTGCAGCCATTAATGTCTATATCTTTTATACTAGAATAACAAAAACCACAGCTCTAGCTCTCTGTCTATCTTCCCCAGCCCGATGGCCCTACAAGATTGATGATTCCCTCAGCATGATAATTGATTACTCCTCCAATCTCGAGGACACGGGACACCTGAGCACAGTGAGCTTTCACCAAAATTAGGCTTCACAAAAATTAAAGAACACTAGTCCTATTTTATCATGATCTACTGTAGTGATTATTAATTGAATAAATGTTAACACTAGAGGTAAACTGGATCAAATATAGTGACTGATTACTATTTAACACACGTTGAAGAATCTAGTGTCATCGTATGTTTACAAGAGTTTGAACATTTTTCCTTCAAATGGAAAAATCTTACATCAAATTACTATGATTGTCAGATTATGGTGTTTGCTTTTGTTATATGAGATTTTTTGGGCAATTTCTATTAATTAGTTGGCTTATTCTTAATTACTCTGTTAAGTATCCTTCTTTTCACTTATATGTTCTTTCATAATGAGATGAGACATGTTGCTTTTCAGGAATACTCTGATGGAAGCACAGAATCTTCTGATGATACTGGCGGGCAAACTTGTCATCAGTGCCGGAGGAATGACAGAGACAGAGTTATTTGGTGCCTCAGATGTGATAGGAGAGGATACTGCGATATCTGCATCTCTAAATCGTGAGTTTGAATTTCCCGGCAAAGTGACCTATATTAATTCTCTCAGCATTGTGATTATTCATCTTCACTTCTTAGGTACTCGGACATCTCGTTGGAAGAGATCCAGAGGGTCTGTCCTGCATGTCGTGGTACTTGTAATTGCAAGGTGTGCTTACGTGGAGATAATTTGATAAAGGTATTCCATTATGGGTTAAGGGGACTTGTACTTATTCCTTTATTGATTTTCTTAAATCTCATGGAAGATACATAATTTTGTTAGATATGATTCTCCGACCGCTCAAAGACTTATTTAGATTTCTCTGAGTTGTAGGTTAGGATACGTGAGATACCTGTGCAAGACAAGTTGCAATATCTCCACTGCCTATTATCTTCTGTCCTTCCTGTAGCTAAGCAGATCCACTGTGAACAGTGTTCTGAAGTAGAACTGGAAAAAAGGCTTCGTGGTAAGATGCTTTTGATGTTCTAGACTTCTAGTTGAACACTAGAGTTCAAGTTTGCTGCATGGGCCTTTAATACATGATGTGACCTTTTTGTATATTTTCTCCAGGAACCGAAATAGATCTTGCCAGGGCGAAATTGAATGCAGATGAGCAGATGTGCTGGTACGTTCTAGAACACTCATAAGCAACATTAAATCCACTTGATTTATATAATCTGAGACTGATAGTAGTAATACCATCACATGCTCATGTGGCGTGTTTTGAAAGATTGTAGTTCTGTTTTCTTGCAGCAATTTTTGTAGGATACCTATTATTGATTATCATCGGCACTGTGCAAATTGCTCATATGATCTGTGCCTTATTTGCTGTAAAGATCTCCGCGAAGCATCTATGCATGGTGTTAAAGGAGAAGTAGTACAGAATCAGACTGGTGGGAGAAGTCAAGAGATAGAAACTATGTCAAAGCAAGTGAACCTATCCAGACTAAAACTGAATTTATCAGAGAAGTTTCCTGATTGGAAAACCAACAGTGATGGCAGTATTCCATGCCCCCCAAGGGAGTATGGTGGCTGTGGTTGCTCATCATTGACCCTAAGTCGCATTTTCAAGATGAATTGGGTCGCAAAACTGGTAAAAAATGCGGAGGAAATGGTTAGTGGTTGTAAGGTTTACGATGCTGGCAGTCCACGAAAAACTGTATTAAGCGACTCCAGGGTCTGCCAATCTGCACATAGAGAAGACAGCGATGATAATTTCTTGTATTGCCCAGCATCTGAAGACTTCAAAATTGAAGGGATTGGCAATTTCAGAAGGCACTGGATCAAGGGTGAACCGGTTATTGTTAAGCAGGTGTGTGATAGCTCATCGAGTTCAAGCTGGGATCCAATGGATATATGGAGAGGGATTCGGGAGACTACAGATGAGAAGATGAAAGACGAGAATAGAATGGTGAAGGCCATAGATTGCTTAGACTGGTCTGAGGTAGGCTTCAAGCTTTCAAACTATTTTATTTTTATATGTTTATGGTGATTCTTTCTTCCCTCCTGATGTCTGCCAAATATGGCTCGACATGATGGCAGGTTGATATTGAACTTGGTCAGTTCATCAAAGGATACTCAGAGGGACGAATCCATGAGAATGGCTGGCCAGAAGTGTTGAAGTTGAAGGATTGGCCCTCACCAAATGCTTCTGAAGAGTTCTTATTGTACCAGAAACCCGAATTTATCAGTAAACTGCCTTTACTTGAGTATATCCATTCCAAGTGGGGTCTTTTAAATGTCGCTGCAAAACTGCCTCATTACTCCTTGCAGAATGATGTGGGACCTAAGATTTTTATTTCTTATGGGACATATGAGGAACTTGGGAGAGGTGATTCAGTGACCAATCTCCATCTCAATATGAGCGACATGGTGAGTTCTTTGTTCTCCTTGTTGACCTATAGTTATTTTGACTTTTGGGATTTTCCTTTTTTAATTTTGTGTTGATATGAATAATTGCTTTCCTATGATGCTTTACATGTACATTTTTGTATTGTTTGGTTATCCTTGAAAATTCAAGAATGTATTATGTATGAGTGGGGTCAAACTCTAGCTAATAGTTTGGAATCTAATGTTTAGTAACATGCTTAGTATTTAAGTTCTAAATTCTTATTTCATAGTTCAAAATTTATAGACGATGCTATGGTATTAGGTTTTTAACTTACATGTACTAACAATTTTTGGAGCTGCGACTGTTTATTAGAATGAAACATTATATTCAAATTCCAGTTTCTCACGAGTCACGAACAAACCCTAAATATGTTGAAGATTGGCTTGTTATGACCATTTAAACTTGGTTGACTTCGCATTTAAAAGTAGTGTCCTAGTCACTTGTCGGTATTCAACCACCTGAATATGTGCCATGTGTACCCAGAGCTAAATGATGAATGTTTCTTTGTCTGTTTTTGTTTTTGTTTTTGTTTTGCTTGTCTTTTTCCCCTCTCTCACTGTCTGTGATGGAATGATATAAAATGACTTCAGCAAAGTGATGGAATGACATGGATTGACATTTCCTGAGTTATGGTTAGGTATACCTATTGGTGCATACAACTGAGGTGAAGCTAAAAGGTTGGCAGAGAACAAAGATTGAGAAGATACAAAACGCCTTTACAGAATCTGAAGCAAAAGAATCTCCTGGAGAACAACAAACGAGTTTGAATGAGGGAAGCCCACCTGATTTATCACTTGGTGGACAGGATGGGCAGAATGAATATGAGGCAAGGTTGGATGCAAATGAGGATGAGAGATTGGTGGATCAAGGGATTGAAACCACTTCCAGTGTTGATGAGAAAACTGTTGGTTGTGAACTGTCAAACCCAGATTGCGGAGATACCTCTGAAAAGACTCATCCAGGAGCTATATGGGATGTCTTCCGTAGGCAGGATGTTGCAAAGCTAATTGAGTATTTGAGAATTCATTGGAAGGAATTTGAGAAGCCTGACACTGTAATAGATGATCATGTAAGTTCTTTTGCTTATTTGTATCAATCTACATTTTTATGCATTATTTATTTGTATTTGATGCACCATTGTTTTATTGCAGGTGACACATCCTCTTTACGATGAAGTGGTATTCTTGAGCAGGAATCATATAAGGAAATTGAAGGAAGAATTTGGTAAGGATGAGTGACAACCTTTTTTCTTAAATTGAGCGAGTTTGGGAGTAGTAGTAATTTGAACTAACTACATAAGCAGCAGCACATTTAAAACATGTGTTGTGCGGGTGTGGAGATTACAGTTCACTGGGTCCCAGCAAGGAGATCTTCAGGGAAAATATTTTATTTGATTGCTATATTCCTAGCCGCTAAATGCACTAAAATTTTATTTTATTATATTTTTGACTGAATTGCCTAGTTGCTGTTTGGGAATGTGTGAAACTGGAGGCCTAATATGGCTTCTGTCCAAATTATGCGAAATAAATGTTTTGTAAAAGCAGTTTCCAAAAAAATTGCATGACACCATTTTTTGTTTGAAAAAATTAAAATTGCCCGACTTGGTCCTCGCTGGATAGACTACTTAAAATTTGAACTAGCTGTCCCCATTTTGCAGATTCCTGAACAGCCCCTTGGAATTTCCTTGGTATGATTATCAAACTTTGCGCCCTGACTTGTGATCTTGTTTAGTACACGTTCAATAGACTGCTTTGGTGGAGAGCACCATTTTTTGGACTTGCCTATCTCAATAATATTTATTTATATATTCCGTTGATAGTAGCTGTTTCTTTGTATTAAAAATGCTGAATCATAAGTACTTTCTGAGAATTCTCTAAATGCTGGTTCAAAATCGGTTAAATGTTTCTGTTGTTTCTTAGGAGTAGAGCCCTGGTCATTCGAGCAGCATTTGGGGCAAGCTGTATTCATCCCTGCTGGATGCCCTTTCCAAGTGAGGAATCTTCAGGTGAGTTTAGCGTTCTTGATAACCTTCATAGGTGGATAACTTTAATATTTCTAAGGTAACATAAGATGATGCTGCATATCTTGATTCTGTCTGGTGTAGTATTGAATAAAATTCTTGGAGGAAGAGTAGGAAGTATGCTACTTCAGTTATTTGCATTGTGAGCAATGTTGGTCTTGTTGCTGCGACTCTAATTGCTATAGTGTTGCCCTTATCTGTACAAAATATCATTTTCTTTTGCTAGATAAATGTATCGCTTGTCTTAAAATGCTTATTACAGTGAAAATCAGTTTATGACATGTATATTGATTAGTTTGCTTGAAATTGCAGTCCACAGTTCAGTTGGGCCTTGATTTCTTATCTCCTGAAAGCCTGGGGGATGCTGTTAAATTGGCTGAAGAAATCCGCTGTCTTCCCAATGACCATGAAGCAAAGCTTCGAATGTTGGAGGTCAGGCAAAGGAAATCTTCCCTAGAAGTATTTCAGCACTTTCCTTTTCCTCTTCTTTTCTTCCTTCCTTGAAACTATTCAGTTTTTATTACTATTTTTAATTTTTTAAAAGCTCTTGTAGCCCTGTTTATCTTGGTGAATTTTCTTGACTTCCTATTGGGTTCTGATGCAGGTGGGAAAGATATCACTATATGCAGCTAGTTCTGCTATTAAGGAAATCCAAAAGTTGGTGCTTGATCCAAAGTAAGCAAACTGGACCTTTACTCTTACTGTTCAAGTTAGTCTCTTAAGTTTCAAAAATTTTAAATCGAAAATGGAACAAAAAATTCATGACGCTTGGCCTTATGGGCAAGTAATATCAATTGCCTTCTCTGTGGGGAAATTTGAAGGATCAAGTCTCTAGTCCCATTAACAGCTTATCAAGAGGTGGGGTGCAACGCTGGCCTAGGCTTATGGTTTAGCTTGAGTTCCCCCTCCTCTCTCTTCTCTCTTAATTCTTTTTTGTTATAGAAGAACAGGAAAAAATTTTTCTTTTGGACGCAGTAAGGCTTTGCTTCTTTAAAGATGTATAAAGAATAGTCTGATACTCTGATGGCGGCTTGAGAAGGGGTAGGGTGGGAGCCTAGGCTTTGCGTTACCCTAACTATAAAATATTTAAATGCTCCCTCCTACGGTTTCTCTTCCCAGTTAAAGAAAAGAATAAGAAATCATTTGGACTCTTATCAATCCCTTCAATGATGCTCTTTGCTTCTATGTGTGCATCTAAGGAGTACTGTCTGATTGAATATATCACCTTTCCCCTTATTTTTATTTTATTTGGAATATAAAGTGAGGCTTCTTCTGCTGCAGACTTGGTGCCGAGATTGGGTTCGAGGATCCTAATTTAACTGCGATGGTTTCTGAGAACTTGGAGAATATGATTAAACGAAGACAGATCAGTTGTGCTTGAATTAGTGTACAGTACTTGTAACTTTGATATAGGAAAACCAATTTTCAAACTGACAGCCATCTTGCGTTGTACA
Organism: Liquidambar formosana; assembly: GCA_039720395.1. Classification (NCBI taxonomy): domain Eukaryota; kingdom Viridiplantae; phylum Streptophyta; class Magnoliopsida; order Saxifragales; family Altingiaceae; genus Liquidambar; species Liquidambar formosana. The sequence continues at coordinate 53,166,893 of CM077820.1, read as the reverse complement.
ATTTCAGTGTATAAATATGTTTATATGTGATCTTATCTGGCTTAACGATTTCGGAACCCTCTGATATGGTACGATTTTTGTACCTTCTTGTGTCATGAAAATCATTGTAGCACTAGTGATGTAGTTTCTTCAAAACACAGTTGACAGAAAAGTCACCAGAAAAGCAATCCTCAGCGTGATTGCTTTCACAATCCAAGACTAGAAGTTGGGAGTAAATTCACTCTAACCATAACATTTGTGACAAAATTTATGTACTTGGAAAAAAAATTTGTATTGTTATCTCATCAGGAAGTGAGAGCAAAAGAATCAGCAATTTTGTAGAAATCTGATTTCACCTCCGGCCATGCTGATTCCGGTGCCTGTGCATTTAGAGTGAATAATCTTCCACGGCGAGCACAACAAACAGCGATATTATGTCGCTGGAATGATGGGCTTTCAACCCTAAATTCCAGCTCATAATACTTAAAATTCCTCAATGAATCCTCTCTCAAAGTTGATTTTATCAGAGTGCCTTTCACATCAGGGCGTCGTCCTGATCCTGTAACGGTTCGAACCACAGCTTCTCCCACCTCCTTTGGCCCTCCAAATGCTTCAATTCTGCAGAGAAATGAAGTTATTAGCTGCAAACTCGTGCATTCTCTGTTTGGGACAAAAATTCCATTGTATTTACTTACGAAAAATCGGTAGGAACTGGTGCGACAATGACACTGACATTGAGCTCGCCACTTGAACCTGGTGGACCAAATGCAACAACCGGTTCATTTATATTGCGGCCGCGCCTACTGCCGGATTTTGCATCGTTTAGGGGAGGCGGATCGAGAGATCTCTCGGATTCTGCCTTCCCAACTGCTCTATATAACAGTGTCTGATCTCCGACCCAACTTGCTGGGTATATGAATTCTGTCGTTCACAAAAAATTAGAAGCAAATATTAAAAAAAAATTCAACCTCTTGTACTATGAAAATCTTTAAGCAAAAAGAGCAATGCCCTTCAAATAAACTAACAACTTATATTTGATTGTATATGACCGTCATTTCTCCCATTTATTTTGTGGCAAATTAAAATCGGACTCAAGTGAAGATGAGTTTGATTGGTTTTGATTTCCCAATTGTTTGGTGTTTTATAAATTTGTTTGGCCCCTTTATACAAATCAGACAAAAAAACAGGGCATACACATTTATTTATTCAATTTTTTTTTTTTTCAAACCAATTATGAGTTGGTTTATTTAAATATCAAGTAACATTGAGAAAGTAGATCAATCTAGTCCAATTTTCAGACTAGATTATTGAATTTGTAGAATGGATTTGGGATAAGTTGGGATTTCAATGCCAAATTAGGGAGATGGCAGTAAAGACGGTTGAGGTTGAAATCCATTTAAACCCAAATCCCTCTTACAAATCCCACATCCAAACACACCATAAAATGCTTCCCAATAAATTTTTGCCCCCATTACAAAGCAGTTCTATTGAATGTCCAACAGAAAATAATCGTCTCTAAGACCTTGACATTTTTTTATTTTTATTTTTAATACTGACATGGCAGGATAGCATTGGTCATTCATCCTATTTTTTCACTTAAAAGAAGTTTAACCTACAATAGAAATAACCGTAGTAAGGGGGACTCACCAAATCCTTCATTTGTTTCAATGCAACGACTATACCCTCCAATTGGATAAAGCACATCCAGCTTCAGATTCCGGCCAGTTTCCGGCGAGAACCCAAGAAGAAAACTCGTAATTCCAGCAAAATTTGCACCAACAGCAACTAGAGAAGCTGACCCAACACCAACAAGGAACCGCCGCCTGAATATTGATGCCAACGGCCCAAATTCTTCCGCCGGAGATCTCCCCGCCCTGGTGGTTACCTCCTGAAGACTCTCTTTCCGGTCACCGGACGATTGGGTCATGTAAATCCGATGGAGGGAAGGAGATTTACATGCATGAAAGTTATGCAAGGCCATTGTCATTCACTCTGTTTTGTTGGAGGCAACAAATGTTAATATGCTGGGGTCTTGGTAGTTGCGATCCTATACAGTCACAATTTTCCAGAATCTATTCAGTTGAGTGATCACAGCTTACCACGTCACCTGCTTTGGGTTGCTTTGTCGTTTTGTTGAAATACAGGGGTATTCATGGTTAGAAATTTGCAAAGGATGGTGAGTTGGCCCTTATCGATTGGTCCTCCACTGAATTATAAATGAAGTGAATTTTGGAGGAGTATTGCCCTATGGGTTCATTGATTATGCTATCCAGGATTGGTGGTTCTCGTTTTTCCAACCACCAGCCCTCAATCTGATGGTTTATGGTAGTTTCTTGCTTGACCAATTAGTGTAAGCCACATCAATTAAGGGGGTAGTTTAGTCAAAAACATATCTTTTTAGTTGTTAAGGGTAATTAGCGTGCGGATATTGGTTAGAGGGTTGGGATTAGGTCGGGCCCGAATCAGCCCAAAGGTTTTAGGGGCTAATTGCATCTCATGGGGACCGGCTATTGCAAACCCCTGAGGCAGTGTTTGGTTCATGGGAATCATTCCCAGGAAAGAGGTTTGATTCCTCTTTCCAGTGTTTGGCACCACCACATTCCTAGGTAAGTTGCATTCCCGCTATGCTAGGATTCCCACAAAAAGGGAGAATCACAAACCCACCTCAGAGTTGGGTTTGCAAATGGATTCCTGGGAAAGGCTTTTAGTATAAATTATAATACCAAGCGTGCCCTTTGTTTTCAGTAACAAAATTTTATAATTCCTACTCATATCCTTCTCCTCTCCAAAGAACACAATCCAGCCAAAACCCACAAACACCCGTCACCGGAATTCTTGAACCAAATGCTCTCCACCCCCAACCTCTTTCAACTTGCCGTTTCCGACGCCAACTTCCTTCCACCTGCCGTTTCAGATCTGAGGTATTTAAAATTTTTTTTTTTCAATTGTTTCATTTGTTGGGGAGGGTTCGAATGGTTTGGGATAGTAGAGATGGATGGGGATGGTTGTGATGGAGAAGAAGAGAAAGGCGACGGCGGTGAAGGTGATCGCGAGAAATTTTGTGTGCAATTTCTGGCCATTTTTGGGTTTTTAGAACATATTTGCGTATTGGATTTCTTAGCCATCGGCTATGGTTTGTGTGCAATTTCCAGCCATTTTTGGGTATAATGTTGAGAATAATTTGGGTGAAATTCAAGTACTTGGTGAAGGGGATGAAGAGGAGTATTGAATTGAAGGGGTTTCCTCAATAGTTTGCCAGAAATTGCTGAGGTGAGGGGTGTAGATTTCACCGGAGAAGAAGACGACTGTGGTGAGGGTTGTTTGCTGGGTGGGTATTGGGTGTAAAAGAGTGATGGGTAGTGTTGTAAAAGGTGAGGGGTGTGGATTTTTTACAAGAGAAAATCATCTGCTATGTGATATAGCCAACTAAAAGTAGGCGTAGTTGGCTATATTTTTTTTTGTTTCACATGAGAAAACCATCTGCTATGCAATATAGCCAACTAAAAGTGGGTATAGTTGGCTAATTTTTTTTCCCACATAAGAGAACCCACTGCCATGCAATATAGCCAACTAAAAGTGGGTATAGTTGGCTATTTTTTGTTTTTTTTTTCACATGACATACCCACTGCCTTGCAATATAGCCAACAAAACGTGGGTGTAGTTGGTTATTTATTTTTTATTTTTTATTTACAAGAGAAAACCATCTGCCATGCAATATAATCAAATTTGATTTTTGTAAAATAAGGGTATTGTGGGAATTTACTATATTTGGGAATCACATTCCTACCCAACCAAACGTGGTAATGGGAATGTTATGTGGGAATCATACTTTCCATTACCACGAACCAAACGCGGGGATGGGTATCATTTCCTCACATTCCCATTCCCAAGTAATGGGTCATTCCCAGTAATCACATTCCCATTCCCCGAACCAAACAAGCCCTGAGAAGCACGGATACGGACAAGGGATACGGGTATGATACGTCACGGATACTGCAATACGGTACATCTTAAAAAAACTAGGACACGATATGGCGGGAATACAGCAATAAATAAATAAATATTTATTAATTATATATATATAATTCCATTATACACATAAAAAAAGTATTCAAATGCATGGAACTAAAAAGACAATCATTAATCACAAAGACAACCAAGACATCAAAAAGCTTTAGAAAAAAGTTTATATTATTCCCTTTTAAGTTTATTTTTTTTACAAAAAAGACCCCTTCTTTTTTAAAATATAACATTATGTACCCCTTTTTTTTTAAAAAAAAAATTTACAAAATGGCCCCACCGTGTCCTTGGAGTGTCCCGCATGTGTCTTGGGAGTATCCCCCATGTCTTAACCGTGTCCAACAAAAAAGGAACAGTACAATTGACTGGACACCTTTTTGGAGTGTCGGGCAAGTGTCTATGTCGGACACGTGTGCGACACTGCATTTCCTCCAAAAATGGAGTGTCCGTGCAACATAAGCAAACACCCTTTTTTATCACCCTACCCCCTATCTTTTAGGTTTTTAAGATTTTATGCAAAATATAAAAGATTTTTATGAAAACTGGTAGAGTTATCCACTAGAAAACATCATTTTGGAAAAACTTAAACGATAGATTTTAAAAAAACTTTCTTCTGCAAAGTTGTTCAAAATGATGTTTTATAATGGACAACACGATCGGTTTTTGTAAAAATCTTTTATATTTTGCATAAAATCTTAAAAACCAAAATAAAAAGGGGATTTGATAAAAAAGTGGGGTTGCAATAGCCGTTCCCCATCTTGTGAAATGAAGCCTCTTCAAAAGTCTATTAACTTACCATTTAGGCTTGGCTCATTTGATAATTTTGAACTCATTGTCTCTGGGAAATGTAGCCTTGAAGAGTTGAAGCCTTGCTCCTTTTCCCTCCAATGTAATTGTTGAAAAAAAAATGTATTCTCATAACTCCAGTCAAAATGTGTTCTCTTTTGCGGTCTGATATTTTCTGACAAAATCGAAGTAAAACATGAAGTGTTGCTACATTCACCACTTATTTTCACCGGTGTCATCATCTGCCGGCTAATGTGATATGGACTATCCTTCTTTAAGTTGAAGGTAGAAAGAATCTCAACTTTTGTAGATACTGCTAGTTTGTCATTCCCTCATTAGCTAGCTAGTAAAGTGGGTAGCTTTATTGTAAAATCCTGTAAATATTTTACATAATTCATGGTTTAAAATGGTTGATTGCACTTGTGAAAGCACTTGAGATCATTTGGATCAACACAAATGGCAATCATTAATAGGGGAACAAGGTATTGTAAAGGTCTTTAGAAAGAGCCAATGATGGTGTTGAGGTAGGTAAGGGGCAACATCATGATTGCAATATTGGTTTTTAAATTGTAATAGAGATTAATATATATATATATTGGTTCGCAAGAATTTTTTTTTCCAGTACTTGATTAAAAATAATACCTATCCCAACTCCACACTATTCATTTAGGACCTTTACTACCTAAGAGTAGGTGGCAAAGCCCCGTTGGCATGACATTCGAGGATGGATTCAAAACTCATCTTCATGCTAATCTACTAATTTATAACTTTTAGCCATTGAAAAGAAAAATGAAGCGATTTTTGAGCGAGATCTCACTTAACCACTCTGAAGCAAAGTTACCAAAGAAAAGATCGATCGAGCTCTATGATTCCTTCAAGTCATACAAACCTCATCTATGAAACCAAAGACTCTATTTAAGTTGCACATATACTATCTCATATCCAAATCCTCAATGCCTTACTCTTTAGCAAGACACCTTTGGTTCTTGCACGGTTAATATCATTGCGATAGAGGAAAAAAAAGGGAAGAGAAAAGAACTCATTACATTAAAGACTAGAAGTATGAAATAAAGAAAAATAAAGAAAATTAAACACAAAAATTAAACCAAAAGAGTTATTTTCAAACCTCCCACATGGGTTTGTCCACAGCTGTTTGAACATGTGAAACTTGTTGCTGAAAGGGAATCAAACCTTGTATTCTGCCTTGACCCATTCCTCCAAACTCCATTTCTTTCTCCTGTTGATGCTGATGCTGATGCTGCTGCTCATGCACATGAAAATTATGCGGTGGCTGCGCTCCTCCGATCCCCAAGAAATCAACTGTCGTCACATCTTTACTTCCATTCCCACCAAATCTCGATACGCCCGGTGGATTCTTCGCCTCTTGATTCGAATTTCTCCCATGCAAAACATTACTACTATTGCTATTGTCATTCTCCATGTTCTTCAACAACCCATGGTTTTGATCAAACAGTTGAGAAAACATTCCCATATCCGTGCTCTCGTCCCCACCATTCCCGTTGAAAAACTGCGATGAAATTCCTTGGGGGCCCTTTTGCATGAAGTGGTTTTCGAATCCTCCCCCGTCCACTCCCATAAGCTGTGATTGATCTGTATTGTGCTGGATGTAGTCTATGTTATGCTGCTGCTGCTGCTGCTGCATGCCACCAAATGATGAAGGTGCCATGCTTGTCACAAAGCCCTTTTGCATCATGGGAGAGTTCATACTACTACTCACAGTTGCACCCATTTGAGCCGCTTTTTGCAACAAGGCTGTCGCTGACATGTGCGCTGACGAGCTGGCCATGAGTTGGTGTCCATTTTTACTTAGCTGGAGGCTTGAAGAGGAAGAAGAAATGCTTCTTGGACTGCCAAAGAGGCTGCCGGCCGAGCTGCTTGAGAACATGGGTCCTGCCATGTTTAGGGGTCTTGGTGGCATTGGCATGAGCTCATGGGGATGGGATTTTAGATGGTTTTTGGCGTCGGCGGATGGGTGGTTGAATCCGGAGACTTCTATAGATGTGTTGGGATTGTTGTTGTTTATGGGTATTGATGATAGGAGATCGGAGACATGGCCTTGTAGGTTTCCAATTACCATGTTGGGCATTAATGCTTGGTTTACTTTGTTGTTTTCTTCGGCTAGGGCATCACAGAAAGCTCTGTGAGTGATGAAGCTATCTCTTCTGCAGTAAGATGAAGCAGTTAGCTCATAAAGTTTGTTTTTATTTGAGTAGAAGCATAAGAGGAAGAATCCTCTGTGTGTGTGTGTGTGTGTGTGAGAGAGAGAGAGAGAGAGAGAGAGAGAGAGAACTTAGTGAGAAGATAGCTAAAAACCATAGTTTTATTGAAAATGTTTGGATGCTCGACAATTCGTTCGATCTGGATTGTTTGTGACAATCTCGCACGAAACATGATAGACACAAACAACTATGATCGGTGTCACGTATGGATGTGATCAGGCACCAAATATAAATATATTTTTGACTGATTGTGGAATATTAGAGATGTGGAATAGGATTCATGCATGTTATGAACCCCAAAGACTTTGGTTAAGGCATTGAGAATTATTGTTAGTTTGTATAATAAAATACTATATATCATGGATAGTTATCGATCATTACTGCTTAGTATGATCTTTCTTATTTATAATAATATAATAATCCATATTTAAGTCTTCAATAAGAGAAAGAATAAGATGTTTGGTAAAACAACAATAATTAAGGGTGTATGGTCAAAATATGACTTTGGACAAAGCTAACAGTTTTCTGATAAAGATTTTCCAGAAAATTAAAATTCTTCAAAAGCTCTTAAAATGGGAAATAAATTTAAATAAATAAATAAATAAATATATGTATGTATGTACGTACGTATATCTGACTTTTTTTGGGTTACAAAACGATAGATATAGATTGATTGTTTAAAAGTTCGAAATTCTCTTAGAAAATTTCAATAAATTAATCCTAGTGATTGCACAAACTGCACTAGCTTAGCCTTAAACTTTATATTAATATTAACTTGCAAGTTGCTAACACCCCCCCCCCCCCCCCCCACCAACAAAAAAAAAAAAAAAAGAAGAAAAAATCATGCAAAAGTTTAAAAGAAAAACTATATGAATATAATCTGCCCATCCAATCAATGAGTCAGGCACAGAAATATGCTAATCAAAGGGTCAACCATTCATGCAGAATCAATTTGCTTACGTAAAACTTATTGTTAAAGTTATTTTAATATGTATTAGAAGAATAAGTTGATTAATTTAATTAACCTGGAGAAGATGGTTCCACAGTCACATTTGTACTCCCTCGTGCCACAAGTCTTTGAATGAGCTTTCCAGTCAGATTGTACTGCATACTTCTTTGAGCACTTGTCACATTTCCATTTTTTCTCACCATGTTTTCGACTAAAATGCTTCTTAATGCCTGTGAGATCACCTAATGCCCTAGCCGGGTTGTGGTGGACACATGAAGGTTCTGGGCAAACATAGACGCGCTTTCTAATATCAGTGCTTGTTCTTTGCTTTAGCTTCCATGGAAGATTATGGCCTCGTCGATGCAATTGAAGGTTTTGGTCCCTTTGGAAACCCTTGTTACAAATCTCACACACAAAGCGGTTTCTCGCCATGAGAGTTGTTGGTGATAGAGCAATGACTTCTGCAGTTGGGTCTGCATATAAATGTTAAATAGAATGATAATTAGTATTTTTCAGTTCTAATTTAAACTTTATTTGTCAATTTTTTGTTTGTTTGTAAATATAGCAAGAAAAATATAAAGACTGTTTGGACTTCGGAACATTTTATTGTTGAAGATTCTTACTACACTAGTTGATAATTAAAAGTTTCAATGGCGTCAAGCATAGGGATTCGAAACCAATTTTCATGCTAACCCACTAACATCGTACCATTTCCCAACAAGAAAAAAAGTGTACGTATTTGTCAAGAAACATTGTCAGTAGGTTACCCACAAAAAAAAAAAAAAAAAAAAGGAAAAAAAAAGAAGAAGAAATTATTTTATCAAACCCTGAAGGATACTTTTCTAATTTTATTCTTTTCTAGTGTGGCATATTTTGTTGGATTGTTCTCTTTAATTATGTTCTTAATTGAATGCTCAAACACATTATGACAAAATAAGAAGCATTTAAAACAGAAATAAATCACAGAGAGAGAGAGAGCGAGAGAGTTAATTATGTTCTTAATTGAATGAGCAAATACATTAAGACAATAACAAGCATTTAAAACATGAAATAACACCACTCAGACCAAAATCAGAGAGAGCGAGAGAGAGAGACTTTAATTTTTATTTTATTTTTAGAGAGACTTTAATTATGTTCTTAATTGGATGCTCAAATACATTAAGACAATAAGAAGCATTTAAAACATGAAATAACACCACTCAAACCAAAATCAAAGAGAGAGAGAGAGAGACTTTAAATTTTTTTATTTTTAGAGAGACTTTAATTATGTTCTTAATTTGTGTGCTCAAATACATTAAGACAATAAGAAGCATTTAAACCTTGAAATAACACCACTCAACCAAATCACAGAGAGAGAGAGAGAGAGAGAGAGAGAGACAGAGGAGGAAATTGATTACAGATATTCCATGGACAGGAATAAATGATTCCCTTACCTGAAACAGTTAAAAAACAAAAATAAAGAGGGGAAGGCAAGCTAACAGTTTACTGCAATTATTGTAATCCCTGACCAATAATTGAACCTGGCCTTCAACAACTTATCAATAATTCTCCTTTTCTGAAACCCATTTTAGCTCAGAAAATTCTTTCCAAACAAAGAAAAAAAAAAAGAAAAGCCATTCTCCATTGCATTTTTGCTTCAATCCCATGAACTATCCAAAACTCTCCCATAATTCTCTTTTTCTAGAAACCCACATGATTTTTTGTTTTTCCAAGATCCAGTTTACTAAAAAAACAAAAAAAAAAACCAAAATTCCAAAGTAATCAAATCGAACAAGGAATTATATGAAAAAAAAATAAAATTAAATGTGAAAAAATTGTCAAAGAACTAGCTCTTCTATAATTCTCTACCTTAGAACTCCATTTCATTTTCTCTAAAATTTTCAATTAAAACCCATTAGATCCAATCACTGAAGAGAGATCATTCCCCCCAACCCCCCCCAAAAAAAAAAAAAAAAACAACAACAACAACAACGACAGCAACAAAGCCAATAAAAATAATTATATTCACTGAAAAGGAAAAAATTTGAAAACACTGAGTATCATTATGTAAAAACAATATATAATTAAAGTTAATGATAGAGTTTGAACCAATTCACCTGGAGTTCCTGGTAGATTTCTCTTCTTCTTAGCTGGTGCAGCCTGCTGTTGTTGAGAAGTGGACCCATTGGAGCCATGGAAGTGATTCAATAGCTGTTGTTTCTGCTGAACTTCCTCTCCACCAGTGTTATCTGAAGAGAAGCTCCCACCATCGCCTGAGATATTTGACATTGAAGAAAGAGCAAAAGAGGATAAAAAGAGATATTTATTGAAACTTTTGTCTTTCTTCTCTTCTTTTCACACTCTTATTCTATCTATCCATCTATCTATGTTTCTTGGTTGTTGGTATACTAGCTCTCTAATCGGAATTTTTATTTTTCAACCTTTTTTTGGAACAAAAAGCTTGGGGTTTGTTGGAACTAGAGGAAGACAAAACCCAGGAAATTCTCCATCATTTCTGGTGAAGGAGAGAGGTCTTGCTGCCATAAGAAGAACACAAGTACCAGGTCTTCCTTGGCTTTGTATTACTCCTATAAGAAATATATAATATGATGTTAAAAGATTGTTGGCTGTTCCTATACATTTATACCCCTAGCTTTGTTGAATATTATGGAATTGCCCTCATATATGTTTCCTCAATTCAATCTTCTATATGGAAACTAATAAAGATACTGGTTTCACCCACTCATTTTGTTTATTGGCTGATTTTGTTTATGGGCTGATGTGTCAATAACAACATGCTATAATTATTTGCAAAGTCAATTCTTTTTGCTTTGAAAAAGTAATTTCCACTTTCCTTTGCACCCAAAAAAGAAAAGAAAAGAAAAAGTAAATGCCACACCATAGAGTGAATGCACATAGTACCACCCCAATATTATTATTATTATTATTATTTTTTGACAATCAATAGAATTTACTTATACCCCTTAATTACCTCCAATATTAATAAATGAGTATCAATGCTTCTCTAATATCAATATTATTGGGATATATATCAGTGTTTGGCTTATTGAAAAATTTTCCTTTCTTAAATTTGATTGATGATGCGCATTGATTTCTTATTTATTTCAAAATAATTAAATAAGAAATTGATTTTAGGTAAGTCTTTACTCCCCTTTAGCCACATTAGATTTGTTGAGGGAAATATTCATGAAGAAAAGTATGACATGCATTAAGCGTTACACCAAATAGTGTTCATTAAAGAACTTTAAGGGTATGTTTGGAAGCCAACTCAAAGAATGACTTTGATTAGTCTATATGAGGTCATGTTATATAAAATAATATTTACATGAATGGTGGATTTTTTTCCCCAAAGTTCAATAAAAGAAAAAGAAACCAAAACAAAAGGAAAGGAAAAATGCAGTCATAGAATGGCTAAGAATTGAATTAGGAGTCATTAATCTTCCAGGTATTTAGGAGAGCCATACCTTAAATGCATGTTCTTTATTGTTTATGAAAATTGATATTGAGTTTTACAACAAACCGACATCCAATAGAGTTAGAAAAGCCCTAGAAATGCTACTTTTTGTCTTTTAGTTTAACTTTTAATTAAAAATTTCATTGTAAAACATGAATGCAGTAGTTCACGACCCTTCACACACTTCGTGTCATGTACTCAAACCAAGTCAACTAGGCTTGTTAATTGGTTCTTGCAATTTTTTGTTTGAATAGTGAAAGAAGATATGATCCTTGTTGAAACTATGCGGTATGAAAACCTTGGGAAAAAACCCAATGAGTTGGAATTTAAGTTTTTTCAACCATTCAAGGATGATTTAATCCAAATTCAATACCAACAAGTTGTGAAAATCAAAAGGTTTTTAGCTAGGGGAAACCTTACATCTTAACTCGATCTCATCATGAACGATAATGTACAAGTTGGTTGAGGTTAGCCAAAGTTTGATTATTTAATTTAAAAAAAAAAAATAAACAAAAAAAAAAACAAACCAACTACTATTTGTGATCTAATGTTATATTTTTCTCTTACAACGTGGAGGATCAAGTTCAAGTCTTCAATCTTAGCCGATTAGTCAAAGTTTAATTCATTGATAAATGAAAAAACAAAACAAAATAAACAAACTACTGCTTGTAACTTAATGTTACCTCTCCCTCTTATAAGGTAGAGGTCTAAATTGGAGTCTTTCAATCTTAACCGGTCATGAAGCACATAGGCTGATTACACTCAATTATAATAACTCATTTTTCGAACAAAAAAGAAAGAAGGAAAGAAAGGAAAAAAATTCTAACGAAGGGGTGATGTTTGTTATTAATTGAAAGTGCAGGGGCATCTTAGGTACCCCACAACATTCTGTGTCCACAAAATAATTTATTTCGGACATTGCTGGCGGACGAGGGCTTCTAGTTAAGGATTTGTCCGTTTCTGATGAGATTCTCATAAAGATTTTTTTTCATTCCAAAAATGCCACTACCATTGACTCAAAATCACCAAACTGCCACTGTACAACCAGCCGCCGTGAACCCCGAAATGACCAAAATAACCTCATGGTGTCACGGGCGGGGAGCCGATCGAATCCTTCTCGATAAGGACCCGACAATAAATACAAAATTCTTGCTGTTCACGTGTGCACTCCGGGAGGTACTTTCTATGTAATAAGGTAAGATTGTGTAAGGGTATTGTTGCTATTTTAGTGAAAATATGGGGGCATTTTAGTCATTGAGAGCATATTTTAGAGAATGGTGGGATGATGACGTGGCTTCAGTGGCTGTAACGTGATGGGTATTTTAAATTTATAATTTAAAATAAATTAGATTGCGAGATTTTTCCATAAAAAAAAAGGAAAAAAGGAAAAAAAAAAATGAAAAAGACTGAGAGAGACGTAAGGATTACTATGGACTTCATGAGCTGATTGAGTGGTTTGGCCTGCAAGGAATACTGTTTTGCTGGCCCACTCAAATAGTGCCATGTCAATATAAAAAAGAACTCCATCAGAGTAAAATAAGTGATACTAAAACAGATTTTTGTCGTTCAAGTTTAATCAAAATCTATATATTATATATTAAATTCTATATATATAAATATATGGTGAGAATGTGAGATCGAGATATCATTCCAAATGCTTGATTTGAAAGAAGAAAGTTGAAATAAGATGATAGAAACTCATTAAATGGTGGTAATTATTAGTCGCCTTATGTTCTAGTTTTTTTCTCATGTCAACTTAGTATGTGAACTTAACTATTAGCTTGATATACGTAGTTAATTTATTCCCTTAAACTTAAGTTTTTGGGTTCAAGTGAAATTCTAACATGTTATCAGAGCTTTGGTTTCTAAGAGGTCCTAGTTTCAAGTCTTCACACCTCATTCCTTTATTTATTTATCCCTTATTACCATGTATTGATTCAGTTCTCCACGTGCGAGCGGGGGTCGCACATGAAAGGAAGTATTAGTTTGATATACATTGTTGACCCATTTTCTTAAACTTAAACTTTTGGAGTCAAGTGGTGATCTAATATTAACAAATTATTCGTAGAATTAAAGAATTGAATTGTAATAGTTGTATCCATATTTGTCGTAATATTGCATGAAAGGGATAATACTTACCAATTACCATTATATCTTTTCTTTTTTCCTTTTTTTTTTCTCTAAGATTTGAACCCATGCTTATAATTAGTTAGTGCTTATCATAGGTTAGCACTAGGTAGGTAAAGATAAGAATGATGGTCGATCTAAAGGTAGGGTTAGTAGGGGGTGATCAAGTTTGACATAGGCTAGGTAATCGTAAACCCAATTCTAGCTTGATTTGATCGATATACCCATCTTTGACCCTATTCAAGTTCAAAAGTTTATTTTTGAACTTGTCACCAAGTCAATTGAAAAATGTTAAAAGAGTCAACTTATTACTCCAAATTTGCTTGCTAAATTGATATGAAAGTTGGCGCATTGGATCACTCAACTAACTTGGCTATCTATCATGTTTTATTATTGGCTTTGGAATGTCATTTTCTAGCGCGCGTGTTTATCTATTCCAATTGCCTAAGTGATATGTTTTATTTTTTTTGGACTGGTTGATCTTACTCTGTATGGTTGAATTGGTTTTCGAAATGAAGTTCTAGCTCTTATTATCAGAGATAAATAAAAAATTAAAAAAAAAAAGCAAAAAAAAAAGAAAAAACAAAAAAACCATAACAAGGCTAAGTATATATTTTAAGAATATAATTATCAAAAGTTTTAAAAGGATCGATTAATACAAAAAGAAACTTTCTAAACCCATACCTATCTCGAGTTTAAACCATAGTTCAAATCTATGTGTTCATTCTTAAATCCATCTTATTAGAGAAACGAATTACACAATTAATCAAACCCAATGTCATCGTATTTAAAAGGTGCACAATAAGCACAATTGTACATGCAAACACACTCTTTATTTTTCTCAAACAAAAATAAAAATAAAAAGACATATATACTAGAAAACAAAAATAAAAGACATACCCTTAGAGCCTTTGCCAGACACGTTTTTCAATAGAGGCGACTTTTACTAGACGCATAGGTGGTTTGGAGTTTGGACAACTAAAAATGCCTCACTGTCAGGTGTCCCTTAGAAAAAGGGCGAATATAATGACCCTTATACATGCAGTTTATTTATTTATTTATTTTATTTTTTGGTTGGTGAAAAGGAAAATCATCATACATGCATGGTTACTTGTAGACAGAAGGTCTGTTACAGAGTAGGGTCTTCTGTATACTGAAGAGAATGGTCCTACTATGTTCCCTTTTTATTTATTTATTTGGGGTACAGAATGGTCCTCTTATGCTCACCCAAGCTGTCCAACGTTTCTTTACAGCTTACCTCCCTCTCTCTCTCTCTCTCTCTCTCTCTCTCTCTCTCTCACGTAATGTGTCTGGTGATGAGACATTTGCATGCCTACATTTTTGGAACCAACATGTTAAACCTTGTTGGCATGTGTGCAGCTTATCACGAGTAATTAATGAATCCATGCACATTGATTAGAATTGTGGCAATGTGATACTTTCATAATTGGAGCTCAAAACCCTTTTTCACCTTTAAATGATATTAATTTGGATGACATTGATTTACTTAGGAGGTGGAATTTAATAGTAATTAATAAAAATTCTCACTTTAGTTAGTCCAAAGGGAAAAAAATAGTTATTGCATACATGAGTGCCTTGAATTCAACCCGAAATAGTGTCTAGGCTAATTAAGGGTGAGAAAGATGAAGCTTTCAGCCAACTTGACCTAATGCGAATCAGGTGTGTTTTGACCTGACTTGTTTATCTCTTTCGGAAAGTTATGGTTTTATTCATAAGCTTGAGAAGAACTAGTCAAGAGAGAAAGCTTTTGGGTGTATTAGGAAGAGGGTTTTGAGAGACTAAATAACTCGTAATCTTTGATCAATAGATCTTCTTTCTCTCTTCGTTCATGGATGTAGGCTATGAGCTGAGCCGCTTTATGCTCTATTCACTTTGATACCCAAATCATGGTCTGTCATAACAAGTTCAATACATGATTTATATGGGTGGAAAGCGTGACAATATATGTGATAACTGGAGCTCAAAACCTTTAAAATTAATATTAATGATATCATTTAGAGTGGGATTTGGAAATATAACTCATGGGATGAGATTTGGGAATAGGTAATTAATTTTAAAACTCTTCTATTAATTATTTGTTGGAAAAAAGATGTTTTAAACGCGTTTTATTAGTGTGGAAAAAATAAATTTTATATGCGTTTTATAGGTGCATTGCATTTTTTTAGAGAGAGGGAGAGAGAGAGAGAGAGAGAGAGAGAGATCAATCATTCCATTATGAAATATTTGGGTGGCCCAACATAAATATTTGTTGGTTTGGACTCTTGTTTTTTATTTATTTATAATAATGAGTGGGATCTGCAAAATGCCATAAAGAAAGATGAAGATGGCGCAATACATATATGCTGCCATGAACTCATTGTTTATTGAGTAGGTGGGTGATCATTTGAAGGAATACTTTGTAGTTCGTTACCGACCAAGTTGCTATATATGTGTGACATACTAACAGAAATTGGAAAGCTTACCTGTATATCCATGCCCAATATATATACACACACACACACCTAATAATTGTACTTTGATTAAGATTAAATACTTTCATTAATTTCTTATTAGAATGAAGAACCTTATATTCTTTAAAGTGCATAGAGTCCAACACAATCAGCCATCTTTTATATAATTATTATTTAAAAAAAAAAAAATGGTGCATGGTCAGGAGAACAATCAGCATTTTGGCTGTAGCTGTTTTTCAGTCACCATGAAAGACAAGTCATATGTTAAATTGAGCCAAGATCCTATGTAATTAGAAATTTAATTATTAGCAAGTTCAATTCATTGGCAATATATGAGAGCACCCTCATCCTTCTTGCCAAGATCTCCCTCATTTTTTATTTTTTATTTTTTGTAGGCCAAGATCTCCTCATTTGTTTCACTATTTCATACACGTAATCTAAGGTACGTACATGTTATGTCCTCATATTTATCAAAATAATCGAATCTATTCTAATGGTATAAAATAGGTTTACTCACGCGAATCGAGATTGATGGAATACTTCGATCAAATATCTAATAAATGAGAGGAAACATCAAAATCGACACACGCAATCTAACCACGTGACATTTTATAATTAAATTTTGTATTTGGGATAGAATCAACCTTTGAAGAATCCGTTATTCAATTGGCTGGGCATATCTTGAGATTCATGCAATATTCCTAAAATAAGAGGGGAGCTCATCGATACACCCACCAGGGCACCCTCATAGGAGTTTTTCTCTTTAATATCTTTGTAGGTGGCTATAGGAAAACATTGCTTAGCCGAAAATCCGGGTTTAATTACTTAGTTTGCAAATTGATCCCTACTTTGTCGGTAGATATTATGTTATGATAAGCTCACGGCCTTATGGTGGAAGTTGTTTCCAATGGTTTATGTTTCTTCAATATGGAGAAAAGCATTTCAACCACCCTAGCTTCTATTTCTAAGTTACCCCATTGCTGTCACCTCTTACAATCATGATGGAAAATTATACCACTGTACCTTGAAGTGATAAGGATGTAGCCTTTATAATCAATGGTTTGGATCACTTAGCTGCTTGTGACACTACAAGAAACATGGAAATTAATACCCTACAATAAATATATATATATATAATTGATCAGTCCAAGACGTTTCGAAAATAATTGCACGGCTCTCAACTGTCCGATCCCATGTCCCACCAAAAAGACTAAAGAGAAAAGAGGTATCTAAATGTGGTGGAGGATAATGTCAGCTATGGGTGCGTATCTACATCCCCCAAATGTTCATATGATTTGACAAAAAATAGAATAATACTATACAAATACAAACAAACAACGCAAAAATGCTACAAACTCGTGTGCGTGTGTATATATATATATTTGTTCTATCTTCATTTTAAAGCAAACAAGGCATTTAATCTCATGCCCTTTTGTCTTATTAATTGGATTTGCGTAAGTTTGTGGTGTCAATATTCACACTGCTGTCAGCAATTAATAGTAGTGTCCAAATTAATCAAAGTCCATAGGATGCTGAGCTAGTTTTGCGATGACCTATGCAATCGTATGCTGATTTATTTATTTATTTTTTAAAATTTGGTTTTCAAATAATAGGGTTGAATTTTGAACCCAAGCTGTCCCAATTAGTTTGCCTACAGTTTCTATTTTGAGATTTCTATTTTGGGATCTCCCAAAATGTTTGTCAAAATAAAATAAAAATTGATTATTTCCTTTCCCAAAAGACCTTTTACATTATATATATATATATATATATATATATATATATATATATTTGGGTATTGGATAGGTTTGAAATTCTAACCTATTCTAATCTTACTCTTTACCCTATTCTCCCTTATCACTAGCTAGGCTAGCCCCAATGTTAAGAAGGTAAAATACCAACAATTCTTTTTTTTTTTTTTTGGGGGGGGGGGGGGGGGGGGGGGGACAATTGATAGAACCCATCTAATATCACCAAGAACCCATCTAATATCACCAAGCTAGCCCTAGTGTTACAAGAAGTTAAAATACCAACTTTTTTTTTTCCGGACAATTGATAGAACCATATCCAACCATACCCCTAAACCCTCCTTTCATATTAATAAATGGGTATCAAGGTTTCTCTATAAACTAGAATTTGAGATTACTCACTTAATAGGTAAGACTTCTCCACTAGACTGTCATGTCAGTGGCATAAAATAACAACTATTGCATCAAAGTAACATTGTCTTTTATTTATTTATTTATTTTTTATGGGCAAACCTGTATATTATAAGATAAGAATGTTACTTACATAGTAAGTAACATTGTCTTATAAGAGGTTAAAATAAGAAATTTAAATATATTGATCAACATGGAAACACTTTAGATGCACTTGTGCATATATGGTTGAATATTTAACTAAAATTGTGGCTACGGATCTAAAATGTAGAATACCAACAAATTTAGCTAGACCAACTCAAACCCAATTCAAAGGACTTTACTAAGAAGTCGCTAAATCTTTATTAATTTTATTTTTAAATTTATTTTGGGACTAAACATGGGTGTCTAGATGCCTATTCTTATAAAGACCTGGGTTCATACTAATCCCAAATACACAGTCCACATGCAAATCTGTATATATATTCAATAATAAGACTTATAAGAGAATTTACTCACCCAAAAAATAATAATAATAATAATAAGAGGGCGAATTGAAGAGCTCCAATTCTTAAACCTTACCCGTTTCCTTTTACATTACCCCACTGTTAAAAAGTTGTTGGAGTACTAGAGTCACGGGCCACCAAAATTCACAGCAATGAAATTGCATGGGCATGGTAAATTGGTGATGCCCCTTTTGAGGCAGGTCACGGGTCATTATCTCTCACATCGCATCTCGGCCGACCATCCTGGCTAGCACGGTTTCATGACATGACACATGACATGGCAAAAAGAAGTCTGGCTGTTCATCATACTCATGCATCTGTCCACCATTCTAACATCAAATCATTATTAGCAAACATGCTGCATGCACAAACCAAGTACTCTTTTAGTCTTTTGTCTAATTTTGAAGCATTTTTATTATACGCAGTATATAGATTTTTAAGGTCATTGTCTCGTGTAATGGTGAAAGTCTCGGATTATAAAACATGAAAAAGTCTCGAGAGCGACTATTTTGTATTAGAAAATTAAAAGTTAGGATTATATCCAATTCGTCCCTTCGAGACTTTGCTTGACATTAGATAATGACTTTTTATTACATATATATGGACATTTCAGTCGTAATGCATCGAGTTTCTCATAGCTTTGTTTCATACTGAGGCCCATTTTGATTTTATTTGATTTGAAAAATAGAAAGACTTGATTAGCTGCAAATGCAAATGAATTCGATTAAATTGTATTGAGTCGTTCTTTAGTATAGTATGCTATTTTCTCTTATACTTTTTATTTGTTGGGTAAGAGACGCACGGACACACTCAAAGGGAGTTTGAACTTATAAACCTCTGAAACATTTCCACTCTTATAGGGAAAGACATGCTGCTAGGCCCAACACCTGTTGGTCACTTTCTTTTATGTGTTTGTTTAATTTTATTCAATAAATAAGGAGTTAACTTACCTATAAAAAAAAAAGAAAAAAGAAAAAACCAACTAGTTTTTTTGAATAACATTAAGGGAATTGTCCTTACCGGATTCATCGAGCAGTTAGGTCTTAGATATGTTCTTGAGAGGTTGTCGTTTTAATTCTTTGAAACTATCGCAACATGTGTAGGTATAAAGAATCTCATGTCTTAGTTTAAATCTTGACGAGAATAAGACCTATGATACCTCTAATTCTTAATAACAAAAAAATTTTAAATAATTTTTAAAAAATAAAACATTGAGGGAGTGATGCAACCTGGTCCACTTCCTGAAACACCCAAACAGGCCCGACGAATAATTAAAGAATTGTATTTATTTTTAGCTTATTTTTGTGAGAACGGTATACTAGTAGATATGGCGGCTAGACACTCTTGACATTTCTACACATGCTCAAACTTGGTAGGGTTCAAATGTTGAACCCAGAAACAAAAAAAATCGGTCCAGCCGGGCCTATCTATGGAATAGGCCGTAAGGTTCTTAAAATGATTTTGGTATTCTAATTTGCTCCAAAAAAAGAAAAAAAATAAAATTGGTACGTACAAGTGTGATTTGCCCTGAGATTATCAATAAATCTAACTCTATATCACTTTTTATTGAATTAAACCATATAGTAAACTGAAAATCTATGATGTTTGAAAATCTCTTTGTTTGCTAATATAAGCAACCATTTCTTAATTAACGTCAAAACATTATCTCAATCGAGATTGATCAGCTTCAGGATATCTCGTAAATAATTGCATGGTTAGGAGCCATGTGTGTACGTGAATGCCACACATGACTCCCAGCCATACGATCTGTCCCGGACGTTCTCATTTCAATAATATAGCTTGGCTTATAAGTTAGGGGATATTATCTCTTTGATAGATAATTCTATTAAAAGTTGAAAGGAAGGATCTGTTTTTGTCATGATCGGGCCATCTGGAAAAATATAATAATAGTAGAGTAGTAAAGATTCTGCTAATCAACGATGACGGTCCATCCCAAGTCACTCATGAAATATTTTTATATTTATTTATGTCAATATAAATAATAGATATGTTAATTAATGAAACTCTTATGAATATCTTATACATTAACTACTGTTGATTAATGTGACGACATAGGGAAAGGATCCTGGGATAATTACAACCGTTGGAGGACTTTTTTTTTTTTTTTTTTTTTTTTTGGTGTGGTTATTTTTAATTTTTTTTATAAAAAAATTTACATGCGCAGGTCAAAATTGATAGAGAGTAGTTTGGGTCAAAAACGCACGGTTGATTGAGAAAGATTATTAAATTATTATAGGGACCACATATTATTAAATCACTTTCATTATTTTTTTTTTCTCTAAATATAATAATACATATATAAATAATTAAATATGAAGAGACCTCTAACTCTCTAAACTAAGCAAAGATAAACAATGGGAATTAAACAACGAGAAGACAGAAGGAGGAATAAAAATCAAACATGGGCTAAGCACTAAAATTCTGGTCAAGATATTTAAGCGACTAAACGGCATTTTTGTAGTTTCATTGCTGTTCTTCTCTAATTTTTTTTTATAAAAAAAAAAAAAAAAAAAAAACCTTTGAATCAAGGGAAACAATGACATAGTTATTATCGATGAATATTTGACGTTTATGAAGAAACAAATATGGAGTCAATTTTTTTAAGGACTAAACCCTAAAACAAATGTCAAAACAGAATTTCCCATTTCGGCGCGTCGCCTACTATATATATATATATATATATATATATATAATAATTCAAGTTTAGGCAATTGCTTAGTTGCACAAGCTAACCAAAGATGCCCATAATCAACCTTGTTGTATTCCATTTGATAAATTGGAAAATTGGTATACGATCCTCTCCAACGCACTCTAGTTTACTTTTAATGTATTTCTGGGCCGTCTTACTGGTGGGTCACTATGGACGTGCATTGAAAGAGAATTTGTAAAGTGATTTTGATGGGTACTCTTTTATTTATAATATTTCCTTTAGGTCTTCAGAGTGTGAGAGTTTTTATTCATTTTCTAGAAAGGGATGGGTTATTGTACAAATACCAAACTTTTAGTTGCTTTAAAAGCAGTTAATTAAGACTAGAAAATCGATCCTTGAAAGGAATAGTATAAGACTTGTCAACCAAACACCTCCCCCACGCCCCCCACCCCCAAGAAAAAAAGAAAAAAAAAAAAAAAAATCCTTTTGGGATCCTAAGGAAATTAAAGAGTTTGATTCAGATGCAAGGGTACAAGTGAAGAGAATCATTATAATTTTAGGGGTAAATCTGAATCAAATAAATGTAGGAGGATGAATGAAAATATGTTAGTCTATTGGGGCACCAATAAAAAGGACGAAGGAGCTAAACTTACATTATTTGATAAGGATGTTGGATTAAAGAAAGGTAGTAGATAATCTTATATTAATGGCATAAAATTATACTTTAAAAAAATTATAAAATAGACATTGACGGATTTCTATCTTGCTCCCAAATGATTATTGTTACCTCATTAAATAACATTAAAAGTTCATCTTTCAACATGAATTCAAATTTAATTATTTGATTTATTTATTTTTTGAGTAATATAATTGCAAATGGATGCTTAGAATGGTTAATCCTTAAGGAGGGTTGAAAAAGAAATGTTGATGATCTCTACTCAAGGGTCTTATAATTTTTATTTATTTAAATTTTTCAATACCAACCCTAGATTACACCCATAGAAAAAGTTTCCTGACTCATTTTTTTTTAGAAGATAGGATCAAAATTCAAACCCCGTCATCTAGGCTACCTCGGAGAGACACACATTTCCCCGTGATATTTATTTAGGCATTTTTAAGCGTTTGAAAGTGTATCTTACCTGATATTGAGGTGTGAAATGTTGAATGAAAAAGATTCAAAAAAATGACGATCACACTGTGATATTTATTTAGGCATTTTTTAGCGTTCGAAAGTGTGTCTTACGTAATATTGAAGGTATGAAACATTGAATGAAAAAGATTCAAAAAAATGACGATCACAAAAAGAAAAAAGAAATTCAAAATAATGGTATTTTATAAATTTTTAGAAATTGATCTTAAAACTTTTTTTTATATATATATAGTATGAAACGTTGAATAAAAAAGATTCAAAAAAATGACGATCGCTAAAAGAAAAAAGAAATTCAAAATAATGGTATTTTATAAATTTTTAGAAAATGATCTTAAAACTTTTATATATATATATATATAGTATGAAACGTTGAATGAAAAAGATTCAAAAAAATGACGATCGCAAAAAGAAAAAAGAAATTCAAAATAATGGTATTTTATAAATTTTTAAAAATTGATCTTAAAACTTTTATATATGTGTGTGTGTATATATATATATATATATATATATATATATATATATAGTATGAAACGTTGAATGAAAAAGATTCAAAAAAATGACGATCACTAAAAGAAAAAAGAAATTCAAAATAATAGTATTTTTATAAATTTTTAGAAATTGATCTTAAAACTTTATATATATATATATAGTATGAAATGTTGAATGAAAAAGATTCAAAAAAATGACGATCACAAAAAGAAAAACGAATTTCAAAATAACTGTTTTATAAATTTTTAGAAATTGATTTTAAAACTTTTATATATATATATATATATATATATATAGGATGATGATCAGGTAAGTACGTGCTGATATAACTTATGTCAAAACCTGCATTAGGAGTTGTACCTTGTCTATTAGTAGGATGTGAGGTGTATTGAATCAATGTAAGGAGTACAACTCCCAATATATAATACTGATGTAACTTATATCAACACGTAGTGATAGGATCACCTCTTATATATATATATATATATATATATATATATATTTATATTATTTATTATTATTATATTTTTTTTTGGTGGAGTCCAAAATGATTAAGTGCTGCATGTGATCAATGATTTAAAAGCTGTTTGATTGAGTGAGACAGATGGGCCCCAACTGAAGTTTCCAA
This sequence comes from Liquidambar formosana, assembly GCA_039720395.1. Lineage (NCBI taxonomy): Eukaryota > Viridiplantae > Streptophyta > Magnoliopsida > Saxifragales > Altingiaceae > Liquidambar > Liquidambar formosana. The sequence continues at coordinate 53,143,285 of CM077820.1, read as the reverse complement.
TTGGAGCCAATTAGCAAAAGTATGATCACTTTTTTTTACAAGCACAAGTGAGAAATACACCTTTTTTGGGTACTGCGAAACAACGCAGAAATGTTGGGATTTTTGTTCTCAGGGAAAAGGTCAAACTTGTTTCAGAATTTTGAAAAAGAATGTCCATCAAAATGGGGTGTCAAGAATTCTAAGATGCCCATCAATTTTAGAATCAAAATCTTGATTATGATTTCCCCAAAAAAAAAAAAAATGACAGAATGAAAGTGGCTGGTTAAGGATCATGAATATTATGGGCAAAGTATTCAAGGTGGAGCCCATGGTAGCAATAAGTCAAGTAGAGCAATTTCATCATACTAATTATGATTACTCTGAAAAAAAAAAAAAAAAAAAAAAAAAGGGAAGAAAGTTTGTATTCTTGCATCCTTTTTTAAGGAAAATGAAAATGAAGAAGAAGAGGAAAAGATAAGATGATACACTGAATACATAAAGAAGGATAGGGTTTCATTGTCACACATAGTCGACCTCTCGTATATCTATACTACTATAAAAAATGAATGATTTCTTTTTAGTCTCTTCATTTCTCTTCTTCTCGTTGAAAATATCCAAGCTACCATTATGATTACTATTTTGAAGGAAGAGTAAAAAATAAAATAAAAAAAATAATTAAACACTAATATTGTATCAATTTGAAATTCGAAAGTTTTCTAGAAAGAACAAAAGTTGTGTGAAGTCACCTTGTCATGCGGACATGAAATGGTTGTCTCCAATCTCAACCCTCTAATCTCAACTCTCTCCATGTGTCGCTCATCATACAGTAACTTTATGATACATTTAAAATGACTAAATGCACCAAATCCAAATCCCTTGTCATGCACGATATTAAATATATTTATCTGAAAAGTTTGCCAAAAAGATTTTTTTTATTTGATAAAAAACCTAAACTGAATTTGTTCATCAATTAGTCCCTACATATGATACATATATAAATCCATAGTCATAACATTAAAAAGACTAATTAGCAATTCCATACTTTAAACATTTAAAAGATAAATTAGCAATTCTAATCATCTGAATGGGTTGACAAAAGTACCAGTCCCATGAGGGCTGCTGATTTGAAGTGTTGGAATTTTTGGGAACCAAGGTAATTTTATTTTATGCCATATTTTTATAAAATCATAAATTTATAATTATTAGTATTTTAATGAATTTAATGTCAAAAATTGACTACTCGTTGGAGAAATGCCAGCATTTGAATTTTCTTGTATATATACCCATTTATATTTAGCTTGATTGATAGACAAATTCAATTGGATAGATAATCTGAAAATGACTTCATGAGCCAGCTGGAATTGGATTGTGACACAAGGCAGGCCCGCATTGGAAAACCAGGCCCGCTTGTATGGATAATGGGCACGAGTTGATGCTCAAAGGAGATGAACCTGACTGTAGATGGCTGTCCCAAAAAAAGCCATTTAAGCTCTACAAAGTACAAACCAAGTTTTGTAGAAAAAAAAAAAAAAAAAAAAAAAAAGTACAAACCAAGTCTTCCTAGAGTCTACAGAAAAGTAGTTATGGAATATGGTCAAGAAACTTATATGAAAGCAGAAGAAAATCAACACTTTCGAAAGAAGTAGAAAATCACCGAGGGCCCGTTTGGGCGTCCATTAAACCATTAGTGCTATGTAGTATTGAAGGCACAAATTTGTCACCTATTGTGGTGAGGGGTGACTCAAACGGGCCCTGACTGACTGATATCTCCGGCGACAATGTCGATTTACAAAAACCATGCTGGCTGCGGAAATTAATCATACAAAACTATGTATTATTTCAATAACAAGAGCATAGTACATCACCATGATTGCCATTAATATACGTTGTTGTCCAACACCTCTCACACTCCTATTCCGAATTTTCTTTTCTGTTGAAACAAAAGAATTCAAACAAGAACAAGACCTTTGGTGCTGAGTTATTCTGAATACTAGGAAACACCGACCATTCTCAGGTCAAATACCATGCTCCCCACACCCAGAAAGTGAAAATGTGCTCAATAGAACATGATTTATTGACTCAAAAAATGTGTTATGAAGATAAAAGGAGTCAACTTCTCATTTTCCACACCACCCATATGAAACAAGAGGATGAACTGGGATCATTGGTTGAGTTGCAAGAGACTTTCAGACACTTTCTACTCATTGATGTATGGACCAAGCGGCTGTAGAAATGGAATCCTATGTAATCAAAAAGAAAAAAAAACTGAAGTGGAAGCCTAAGCCTATGTTGATAATATTTATGCCTGGGAACTAATAACAACACTCGCACAATACACTCCAAACACAATGACGTGGTAAATGACAGCCACTGAATTTGGGAATAATGAAGTGAATCCATGTGGTATGGCGGTGAGATAGGAATATATAGGGATACAAAAGCTCCTTCCTACACATACAATCAAATCCAACTTTCTTTATACTACACAACACCTCCAAATATGGGGAATCATAGAAAAACAGCACATATACTTTTCAACAGTACAAGCCACATATCCTATAATAGAAAAAACTCAATGCCCTGAAATAATATGGTATATTTTCAGACCTGTCAATATGGGTGTGTATGTATTTGCTGTTTGTGCATGAATAGTTATCAAATGTGAGTGTTATAAAGTCATGGATGTGTGAATGATAGAACAAATGTCTATAACTATCGTGCTTTTTGCCATGGGAAGATAAATACGTACAAATTCAATAAGGATGCATAAACATTCCATGAGAATAACATCATTCTACTCTGTTTTACATAGCATTTGAAGGTACAAATCGATCCCCTAGAAATAAAAACAGGGTAGGGTTATCACTACATACGACCATTTTATGAATTTCGAATACTACTCAAGAAAATCCTCCAAGGTTCCATTTGCATAGGACATCCAAGCACTTCCTAGATTCATTTCTTTGAGTAGATTTAAGAGCACAGAGATGATAGAATATTTCCAAAAAAAATAAGAAAACCATGAAAGGAATTTCGACTCATTACTAATGAACAAAATCCTTAGAAATCACTGGAAGGAAAATATAATCATTACATCAGGACTAATATAATTATAGGAACTCACTCAAGTGAACGACTACTGTAATTCAATCAAGCATGAGCACTCGAAGTGGCCTTTTTCAGCTCATTTGAAAATAAAGTTTAATGCTATAGCAGCCTTCGCCAATAAACCCCTTATATTTGTACAAGCAAATATCAACAGCCAGAACAAAGCGCCATTAAAGAAGAGAGAAGTACCAGAATTTTCGATTGTTAAATGTTGTTTTCCCTACATGGTTACCCCTATTTTATACAAATTAGAAGTGCATTCATCTAGCTTCTGACAATGCACACTTACTATGCTTACAATATTATTCTCTTCTGATTTTCACCAGCCACATATGCTTCAGCCATTTGGATGACTGAAAATGGTGGTTGTATGTTTTGTATTGCAGGTTTGCCTCCTCTGTAATTACTTTTCTGCAATCATTAGCAACTGCCAATCGCCAACCAACTGCCTGTCAGAATCACCACATCACAGTGTAGCACCAATGTCTCCCATCATTTTTTCATAGGATAAAAAAACAAATAAACTACTTAAAATACTCACATTTTTGGTAAAATGGCTGTCTGCACTGAGATATGGTGGCCTGAGATTGGTCAGTGGTTGGTGTTGTTAAGGATTGTAGGAAAAAAAAATGACCGCAGAGGAGTCAGTTTTCTGTGCAGCATGGTTAGTAGAAGCATTGATACAGAACAATGTCAATAGAGAACAATGTCTCCAGGCTAGCAACAGAAGTAACTAGATTTCTTCCACAAAGACAGGGCTTCAGCAATAGAGAACTCACTCCTCGAGCAATTCAGCACCTAATTAGATCAGTCATCCTTGAAAAATCAAACTTTTGGATGATAGGCAGCTTTAGAGATCCCTAGTAGCCAGTTATCCACTTTTCTTCAGTCTGAACAAGAGACTTGCTAATCATATTGGTGTCACCATTACAAACTCCATCCATGCCCTTTTCTTCCTTGGATTCCACAATGGCAGTGCCAGTATTACCAGAATTTGAAGTTACTGTTACTCTGCTACGGACTCTACGGGAAGGCCTAAAGTTTTCTCGAGTTGGAACCTCTGTGCGTTTTCGCCTCCGTTTTCTGCTTAAGTATCCACCTGCAAGAGCTTCCAATGCTCTAGTTGTTAGCGGCCGGTTTCTTGTGCTTTGCCTCCTGGGGTTCATAACAGGCTGCTGTTCTGCAATACTCACAGTGGCATCAACAGAGGTTTTTGATGCCTCAAGATTCTCTACATGCTCATTCACATCAGATGGGAAAAACGAAACATTTGCATCAGGATTTCTTTGGCCGTCTTCTATCTCCATTATAAAAGGTTCACCATTTTCGGAACCTGGTGGCACCTGGGGCACATTCAGGTCAATCAATGGCCGGGGTTCAGGTTTCTTATTTTTTTCATGAGAAATGCCCACACGAAAACAATTCCCATTGAGAATCCATTCACTGCTCTCCTCTACACTGACTCCAGCTGAAGAACTAAGAGATGATCCCTTTTCCTGAGAAGGATCCACGTGAGAAACAACATTGTTATTAGCATCTTGTAACTCCAACATGCGACCGGATTCCTCTTGTTTTGACCTAGGGCCCATCAATAAATTTTCCATGCTGCGGCTGGTATCTGCCTTAGCACAAGCAGTTAATCTCCGCCTCTTAATTAGTGGGGCCAAATGGTTTGGATTTCCAGATTTCACTCTCCGGCTGAATTGGTGCTTTATAGTCATCCTCGACTGCTTGTCATCAGATGTATTGGCAATCTGAACCTGGTGACTTCCCACTAATTTTTTTGCAGCATCTGAATTATTAACTGGCGTCCTTTTGTTTGAACATCTATTATCAAGTTTACCCTTAGCACCGTTAGAGCTATCAGTAATTTTTTGACCATTCAATGGCATATTAGCAGAGTCTGGCTCATCCAGTGAATCCTCAGAGGAATTTCCTTCATTTTCTCTTGAAAATCTTGTCTTGGAAAATTTCTCTGTCTCAAGTGGTAAACTTTTCAATTCTCTCACCTTGGTTGGTTTTTCTCCATGAACCAAACTGGTATCCACTACAGTAAACTTCATAGGATTTGGATTGCAAGTAGAAACTCGAGGTTTAAGGTAACAATGGCGTTGTTGATCAGATAGATCATCCCGGTCTGCTTTTGCTTCTAGGATTGATCCGGTTCCTTCCATGCGAGTGTTGACTCTAGCTTCTTCAGCCTCAAGCTCGAGAAGTTTTGGCTCAGATGCAACTTTACTCAAGACATCACTAACAGAATCAAAGTAATGATCTCCTTTCACAAGCTTCCTTCTTGAGAACTTCTTAACACCAGGCATGAGAAAAACAAGATAATGTTTGGAAGTGGAAAAACCCCGATTCTTAGGTTGCTCAGAGTGCCACCCTCTTGCCAGCAAACGGGGCCAAACAGCTTCCCAAAAAAGATCGTTGGAACGAGCTTTGCTTAACCGGAAGTCTCCAGTAAGAAACTTGATTATGTCTCTTGATGTAAGAGACGAGCATGCTTTGCCAACCGGTATTTCAGGACGAATAGGAAACACTTGATTCGTCTTTGTAGGTTCCATGGCAAGGCCAGTGAGATCTTCCTTCCCCTTACCAATTCCTATAGCTTCTGTCAGAACTCGGATGCCAACAGTAGCCTTTAAGGTGGATACATATTCTTCTAATGACGTTATTCCCTCTGCAAATTTCTTAGAGACCTGATAATATAACACAAGTAAATTAGAAAAGGAAATAATACTTCTTTGTCAAACAGATGAAATTTATAATTAGCTGAAAACATACAAGGTCAATATTTATTAGTCAGAGTGCATTTGCAAATTGAAACCAAGATCCTGAGTATTTTCAACCCCTAATGCCCGTAGAAACTGAGGGAAACTGCATATACCAGCTATACTAGAGAATTTCAGTGTATAAATATAGCAAAACTTTAAGCTTTTAAAAGCCAATGAGTTCTGAAAAAGTATGAGTCAACTTCTGTAGAATCCATGAGTCTATATAGAGACCGATGAAGTAACATCCAATATTATAAATTAAATTTCAAAAAGGTGCTTGCTCGCAATGTCATAGAACTCTTTCCTGATTTCAAATGAATGTGGTTCTAGAGGTATTTATTTCACTTTATTTCCCATAGTCACCAGAAATCTCAACTTCTTTGTAAAATCCTATTCTAACCACACTACTAACACTAGTGTCTTACAAAGTACTTAGTGCCTCTAACGATTTATTGCATTGATTTCCTACCTCTTTCAACATGTTATGAGAAATGTGTAGCTGGGATGAACATGTGGAGGTGGAAAGGAGAAAAGAATAGGAAAGATAAGTTTGAAATTAGCACGGTTTGATTAACAAGGAGTAGATCCAATATGTGTCAAGGTAGCCTCCACAGAAGATAGTTCATGATTAAGATCAAATATGGAAACAATGAGAGAATTAAGTTATTATAGAAGGGGTGAGGAAGGACTGGGGACATAGATGCAATCAGTTAGAATAATTTTGAAATATCATGCTTTAACTAAAAAGATTTTGATTCATTGAAAGGATCGAGCAGAATGAATGTTGCCTACCAATATATTTAGTACAAGGGACTTTCAATTCATGGCTCAATTGACATAAATTTCTGGTGTTTGTTCAAATGTGATAAACCAGTCTAAGTTGATGAAACTAAAGCAACTTTATATTTGTTTCTCATAATATAGTTTTAGTTGATGAAACTAGAGTGTAGTTAATTCTACATTAAAATAATGAAAGATGCTTCATGACTAAGAGGAAAGTAAGCAGGACAAAGCATATATAAATTCTAATAGTAGAACAAGTAGGAGTAGAAAAAGAGGGAATAGTGAAGATAGATGGTTATGAGATACCCAAAAGTGACAATTTCTGTTGTCTTATAATGATCATCCATAAGGTGCTTAAAATCAATATTTGAGAGGGTGCATTGCCAACAGAATTAGAGCAGAATCAATGTCAATGTCAAAAAGTACTTTTGGAGTGTTGTTTGGATGTCAAATACCTATCAATTGAAGGCTGCAGTGCATTTGTGGGAACTGAGAAGCTAGAGGAAAAACACAGATAGAGAACACAACGAGAAATAGATGGTTTAATCATGTGCAAGGAGACCACTAACCGCCTTCGTAAGGAGAAGTGATCTAACAATATCTCTATTAAATTATTAATTTTGCTATGGTCGTTGAAAAAGGAGTTCCACTAATGAAAACGAATATGCGCAAACTACAGAGAGTGTTTAAAGCACGAAATGAAAGTTTTCTAGCATATATTCCAAACAACGTAACAAATATTTATAGGAACTTATTGCAAAAGCAAAAAAAAACGAGTTCAATTCAGCAATATATAACTAAATATATGTGCGTGTGTACATGTGTATTTCATCACTTCAAATACTCCTAATTCTAGGAATAAAAGACAGATTAAATATTTAGTGATAAACTTGAAATACCTCCAGCAGAGTATTATGGAATTCCTCTGAGACACGGGGAAGCAAACGAGATAACAGTTCGTGTTGCCTCCATCCTGTAAAAAGCTTCTGTCCAAGTATACACTTCCTGCTTCTCATCTTCCGGCAATCTGACCATCTACGGTATCTATGAGACCAATAGAACTTCCCATAATAGAAAGTTAGTATTTCCCCCATCTCTCTGCTCTCCATGAATCTCTTCACCTGAATAAGATTCTTCCCAAATATATATAAACCAAGGAGAAAACTATCTACTTCAATATCGCTCCACGCTTCACCTAATGAGCCGGGAACCAGACGGTAGTTTTTGCTTCCATACATTTTTTCCAAGCTAGTTTTTCCCAATGTTGTGGGTTCACTGCTTGTTGCTTTTAATTCTTCTGCATAGTCCAACACAACGTCCAAGGGTTCAACTTTGAGTTTCATATCTTTCTTGCTTGAACTAATCTGGAACTTTTTCCTTTTTTTAGATTCTGATGATCCATTCTCATTAACTACATAATTGGAATCACTATGCAATCCCACCCCTTCATCTTTGAAGCCAGTTACTTGATCATGGACCCACATTATTGGGATAGGCAACCCCATAAGGAAAGAATGGGAAACATTAAACATGACTTCTGCATCAGCAGGGTTCATGAAAAGTTGCATATGCTCAGATTTTGTGATCATAGGTGGAATTTCCACCTGAAACTCATTGCCAATTCGAGGATGCACCATAGGATCTCCAAATATATTGCTTACATCGAGAGAATCTGGAGGTAATAACTGCTCGGAGGATGTTTCTTCAACACACTTGCCATCCTGATCCATCTGCCAGACAATTCAGACTTAAAAAGATGAAAGAAATTAACTAAGAAATGAACCTTCCTGACCAGATGTATTATAATGTGAACTGTTTATTTGACCAGAAAATTTAAAATTAATGAAAAAAAAAAAAAAAAAAAAGAGGAAGCCCATCAATGTGTAATTGTGAGATGACAAGAGGGGACGCTATTTTGGTGACCACAATATTTATCCTCTAATGGTCTAAAGGATTTATGCCATAAGGATATGAAGTAGTATTCGACCTTTGATTAAAATTGAATGGAATCCCAACTTTAAGAATTCTAGATTTCCCTTTAAGAAGTAATTTTGTATAGAAATGTTTAAGGCAAGCAAAATTTTGGATATGATGAAAAATTTGAAATGGCTTGAGAGAAAAAAAAAAAAAAAAAAACACTCCCTGAATTCATTATCACTCATGAAAATTGTCACAAATCATTGAGGCAGATAGTAGGAAGTCACAAAATTTTTATCAAAAAAAAAAAACATTATGCGACATGGTCACTTATGAAAAGTCCCAACTTGAAAGACAGTCCTCACTGTATCAACACAATTTCTACAAACCAAAGATATATTGAGAGAGAGAGAGAGAGAGAGAGAGAGAGAGAGAGGAAATATCAATCATTCAATCATCTCAAAACTCATAATTTCTCCCAATATAAAACATAAGAAATGTTTTTTGGAAGTAGATGAAATACTGGAGTTGTGTGAAACACTAAAGGATGGTTTTCCCACGATGCCAGCATAAACACACCATCCATGAAACAACTAAGAATGACAAAAAGACACATACACACACAAAGCTAATACATTTCAGTATATCACAGACCACTTTAAACCAAAATGTGCCATTTTTCTATATTCCAGATTTGATATTCCAAACTGCACAATGCAGAAATATAAATGGAAACCCTAGAGAATTCAGGCAACAGAAAGGAGCAATAAAAAAAAAATTAAAATATAAAAATGAAGAGTTCTCCCTTTTTTTTTTTTTTGGATGCAGAAAAATAAAGAGTTCTCTTGATCAATTATTTAAAAACAAAAGTGAAAACCTTAAGGAAAATGTGTTAAATCTGTACGGCAGTTTAGAAAGGGAAATCCCAATCCCTCTTTCCAGGCCAATTAGTGGACATGCTCAATAAAACCCACAAACCAGATTACCACAAGACACCATTACTGATCTTAAATTTGACCAGTGTTAAGAAAGAGAAACCCCAATCTATCTCCTCAATCAGTGTTAGCTCCATCTATGATCACATATATTGTGAATGGACAGCAATACATAGATGACCCAATGAAACCCACAAATCAAATTTCTACACCAAAGCCACCATTAAATATCTCAAAGTTCTCAACAGCATTTCAGAAAGTGAAATCCCAATCTCTGTCCAAACCAATCAGTGGGAATGCTCAACCTAAAATCATAAGTACACAACAGCTGCGAACTGACATCAATAATATGCTGATGACCCAAAAAAACCCACATACCAGATTTCAAGACACCAGCAAGGAAACACATACTAGCAGGGTTTCAAGGGTCACCAACCCAAAAAAAGATAGCCAACCCCGACCAGATCCATTTTCTTACAAAATTCAACACCAAAAGCTATCAAACATGTTTACAAACCAAGAGACAAATGGAAAAAACAAAAAAGAAACAAGCAAAAAATTAAAGGAAAACAAAGAAGTACAGAAATATAAAGATTTAACCGCTCCACACAATCTCAACCAAACGGAAACCATTCAATCCAAACAAACCATATAATCATCAAGAAACCAAAGCTTATATACGGAATTCCTTTGTGATCCCATCAAATTTTAACTTGTCCAAGCATGGAATAACTAGAGAAATACGATAAGAATACTACATTAAGCTGTCCCATAAATGAAGAACATGCATAGAATAATGAAAGAGATGATATGCTAACCTCCATGGAAGACCTTCAACCGTTGAAAACCACGTGAAAAGCAAAACCTGGGCAAATGGGTAATCATAGTTACGCGTTGATTAGCCTTGATTATCAACCTTTTATATGAAACGACGCATCGAAACAAAGAACACGAAAGGAGGCACCACACAAACACACACATACGAGAGACAGAGAGAGAGAGAGGGAGAGAAGAAGAAGAGGTTACCTGGTTTAAGAGAACTGAGGTTTCATGGGCAGCTGCTTGAGGTTGAATTCGTGGGGGCGAGAGAGAAAAGAGAGAGAACCAAAATTTTCTCTTTGCATAGAAAGACTAGAGAGAGAGAAAACAAATTGTTTTTAGTGTTTTACGAGTTTTTAATGAGGAAGGAAATATATACAATATTATTCTTTCGTGTGTGGATATATGCGTGTGAAAATTTTCAGATGTTCAATGTCGTCACTAATCTGGATCGTTCGTGATAATCACGTGTGGATGTGATAGACACAAATGTTCACGATTGATGTCGTTTATGCGTGCCATTAAGCACCTAATCATTATTATATATGTGTGTGCACACCCATTGCATGTCTTAATTATGTTTGACTTTATACAACAACATACTAAATTCGAATTTTCGACTTATTTTTGTGTGTTGTAACTGTGTTTGAAAAGATAAGAATTAAAAGATTATATAACCGATGAAAATATATCAACACGTGACATGCTCATGATAGTACATAATATCTCAAGTGATGTGACACGTGTTGTAGTGTTAAGGTTTTTTTTTTTTTTTTTTTATTAATTATTAGGAGTATCTTAAATCTTATTTCTATCGAAGTTTCGATCCAAATTATTTTTCTAATAATCCTTGTGAAATGTTTTACACCCACATAAACAGTAAACTCTGCGAAAAATTGAAACGATAATTTGTGCATGTTGTAATGTTAAGTTAAGCACAGCAACAATGATAAAGAGTCAAGGATAGAAACTTTATAAGCATTTGATTATGCTATATGCTATGGGCGGAGGGAGGGATGAAGAGGGGTCAAACAACCCTCCTTCCATTATAAATTTTTAGTTTTTTTTTGGGAAACAAATTTTTTAATAATTGCAAATTTGGCCCTCCCAAAATTTTCATTTCACTTTAAAAGATTTTATCATTTTGTAAATTTGATCATTTCACAAAAGTCAAAAGTCAAAACCCTTTTGGTTTTTTAACTTTTAATTCTAATTTCTTAAATAATTGCAAATTTGAACACCTCAAAAATTTTAAATTGCACACACCACAAAAAAAAAAAAAAAAAAAAGAAAAAAAAAAAAAAAAAAGACCTTCCTACAAAAATAAAAAATCAAAACCTCATTTGTTTATTTACTTTTAACACTAACTTTTTAGGAAAAATTATAATTTGCTTCCTAAACCATAGGAGAAAAACCCCTTAGTTTTTTTAGTGAGTTAATGTTTTAACCCTCTAAGATTTATTTTTTCAGCTCCGCCCTTGGCCATCCATTACCAAAATCTGCCAATAATATGATGCCAGGTCATGTTACTTTTAGGACTGTTGAGGTCATTTCAGTCAACTACTGCTGACGTGGCTCTATATAAGTGGTGAGTACTTTTGTTATAGGAAGGGTTACTGTAGAGGATATTTACTTGGCTGCTTTGGATTATGGTCATATGAGGTTGGGACCACGGGTTTCCTAAGCGGGTTCGCAATTCCGTTGCTTCGATTGAAATGACTATATTAGGCTTGATTCTTTGAGAGAGGGACTTGGGTGTGATTACTCAGACCCAAAACATGGATCTCTGTGCTATATAACTGGACACGTGGAAAGATTCAAAATCAAGAAACAAACTTTTGATTGAGCTATATTTATAGAGCTGGTTGTACTTAGTTTAGGATGATCAAGTGGTTTCATACTTCATGTTTGTAGTAAATGGAATAGAACCAACAGATTAAATCAGACGATTCAAATTGTTTATGATGATCATACGGTTTAAGAATTTTTGTTTGCAATGAACCAAGTAGATCAAATCCATGGAATCCGACCGTTCCAATCGACTTCAAGATTTTAGTTCTAGGATCCATCGAACTTACAATTTTCTTTTCTTTTTTTTGGTTTTTTTTTTTTGGCCTATGATTTACAATTTCTCATTACAACTTAAAACATCGAGGATTTGAATCCAAGTGTGGAATACAAACTCCCATACCATCCTCTTTTATTAGAGGCAATTTTAGATTGATTGGTTTATGGAAAAATAATTACAGTTTAGTGCAAATTATTATTAATTTCTTAGTAAATGAATACTAATTTAACTAACAATGACTACCAACTGTAATTATTTTCCGGTAGGCCGCTGACCAATCTAAAATTTCCTCTTTTATTATACTTTTCTGCTCATAAAGGTGTGAGTAGATATACCCAAGAACCCCTCGATGTTATTGTGTGCTTGAAACTAATGGGAAAATCAGAAAGAGCTTTCCACAGGACACTCGTACACGTATTTGGTGTGTGATGGCAATATAAATAAGTTAGATTAAAACAACGAGTAGTGATTCAATTACCCGAGAGGAAGCATGCTGGCTCACAGGTGCAATCTGATTGGGCCACATAAGCACAAGGCAAATGAGCACCCATTAACTTGTTGGGAAATTTTATTTCATCTCTGTACTTATAATTTCACTGGCCATGGAAGTTTCCCTCTTTATTGGGTTTGTCGGGGTTCATTTATTTATCGATTTTTGGGACTGCAGTAGAAGGGAATTAACTTCTAACCCTAAATCTACAACCACCTAAATCCCATACCACCATTAGGTCATGAGGCTTAATTGGAGGACTCCTTTAATCTACAAGGGACTTAAAACTTTCTTATGTGGGTGTTTTAACAATGAAAAAACAAAAAATGAAATATACAATTAATTTATAATTTAATTGTGGCCGGATTACTAGTTGTGGAATGAAGACATGTACCCTTGGTGAAATACTGAAATTCAAACTCAAGTTTTGATACAATTTTGAGAAATTTTACTACCCAAGCTTGGAAAGCTTTTTCTTATTCTTCCCCCCCTCCCCCACCACCTTTGTTTGTTTTTTTTTTTTTTTTTTTTTTTTTGGGGGGGGGGGGGGGGGTGGGGGGGGGATTGTTAAGTATGAAAGGATACTTTCCTTTGATGATATAAGAATTTTAGTCATTTTATAGATTGTTTAGTTTTAATGGAGAGTGCATGAGAATAGATTATAAAGGAAAATGAACCCCTTTTGGCATATTTTAGAGTAAAATATTAAAAAGCCTAATTTTTTTGTTCAAATTTATTTGCCTAACTAATATGATAGCAACCGTCAACCCCTTATAGATGGTTATTTTTTAATAAAATTCTTAATGGGTTGACTCAACTCCCACATCAGTTAAGTAAACAAATTTAAACAAATGAGTTGGCCGGGTTATGTGGCTCTATTCTAAAACATACCCTACTTTTTTCTTAGGGGTATTATATCCTTTCACTTTTTATTTTTCAAATATTTACTTAATTACTATTTACCCGTACGAAACCTGCCTACAAGTACCATATGAAAAATTTGAAGTCTAATTAGGTTTTTTTTTTTTTTGGTAAGTGAAGTCTAATTAGTTTTCCAACTATAAAAAATGCCCCTTATAATTAATATAATTTTTATTTCCCAGAAGAAAGAAAGAAAAAAAAAGGGTTTTATTATGGGTAAACTTCCAGCATGTATCCCATAGTAAATTCAGTTTATAATTTATACCATCTTCTTGTTTCTATTTTCTTTCTATGGGTAAACTGCCAGTGCATGTACATAGCACGTGCGCCCTTCTGTATAGCCTTATTCCAAAACCAGCCCAAAGGCATTAATTATCATTGTTACATTCATCTATGTTCCATCAATTCAAGGCAGTTTTGGTGATGTTCTTTTCTAGTGGGTTTATTATTAGGTGAAGGCATTAGATTCGCCACCATGTATCTTATTAATTACCCCACTAATCCATCCAAGCAATCTAGAAATGACATAAAGTCAAAAAGTGTCCAACTTGGTCTTGCAATTTATATTGATGCTTGTACTATCAAACTTATAATTTCAAAATATTCAAAAATTTATTTTCCTTAGTGGTTTTAGGTAATTCTCAATTTGTGGGCTGCTGCCTTTTTCTTTTCTTTTTTTTTGGTCAGCAATATACTTTTGATCGAATTAATCCCATGAAATTCACATGCCGATTTAATTCAATTGAGAATTTTGGTCAAACAGTTATTGAGTAAACAAGAATATCAAACTTTAATTGGCATGTGTATTTAAATAAAGTAATAATTTCTAATAAAATTTTATAAGTGGGATCCTTATAGGGTCTTAGATCTGGCAATAAGATGGATATCTTATCATGGGTACAAAATTCCTTTACGCTTAAGAGCACGCCCTTGTCGTAGGTTCTCTCCCTATAAAATTATATGCATACTCCAAATAATAAGTGCATGAAACATGTATAAAACAAGCTCAAGAAATTAGTTTATTGAAGTTGAGTCTTAATTAGCTTTTTAAGAAATATATGTCTAAGTATTTAAAATCTCAGGAAAACATTAATTCCTTTACGTTATGTTTGGATAAAGAATTTGTAAGTGAAATTTGCTTTTGAGATAGAATTTGTAAAATTTTTATTAGTATTTTGTTTATCTCATTCTTATAAAAATTTTACAAATTTCATTTCAAAAGTAAATTCTATCTATAAATTCCTTATGCAAACGTAGCATTAAGGTTATCTCATAATCCAAGTATTAGCAAAAAAATAAAAAAATGTCTCATAGTCCAAGGGATTTAATAATTGTCCAATAGTGTAGGACTGGAGACTGCCAAACAGTCGGCCTCGTTAAAGGGGGGTGAGAAAAAAAATGAAGCATGTATTGTGCGGTCTTGTGCTCCTCTTCTAGCTCTACAAACTGCATAAACGACTCATGTTGCCGCCATTTATCCAAGCTCAAATCACCCCAGCACTTCCATCAATGGCGAAGAACACCTTTCACCAAACCCCAATGGTAAAATTTCAACAATTTAAAAAAAACCACCTTTAACGGTCGAAACGTCTCAGACTCGCCAGAACCCAAGCCGACCCATCATCATCGTGAACCTAACCCGCCAGGCCACCACACCCCCTCACAGTCAACGCTCCATATATTTTATACACACACACACACACACACAAACACACATCCTCTTAATCCGCAAGGGTTGCAACTTGCAATATTTTCAAGGGTTTTCTCACCAGATTCGAGCTTCCGTATCTTTATTTTAATAAATTAAATTAAACCCATTAATCAATCTTGAATATTCTAAGTATTAGTATTCTTCAAATGCAAGCTTTTACAGCTCTAAAGATGGGTTTAAGAACAGTTGAAGCAACTTCGCACTGTAGCGTTTAAGGGTTTTATATGTTTCTGTGTTTTGATCTGTATTAGAGTATTCAAGTTTTGGGTAGAGGTGAATCTTTAGCTGAGCAGAGGAATTCAAAATTTCGGACCGATATCGCAAAGAAAGTGACTCAAGATTCTCATTTGGGTATGTTTAAAATTATTTTATGAGCACTTAGTCTTACTGTATTTTATTAGATTATCTTTGTGGCAGCAGTTAATTTTCTCCGTACTTCTCTCGTTGAGTTAAGTCGATTCTTTGTTTGGTTGCCGAGAAAATTGAGGAAAACGAAATTTTTGTTTAGGGCTTTATGGCAGCAATTTTTATAAGTCTTAAATTTGTATCATCTGTGTTTTTGATCTGTATAGGAGTGTCAAAGTTTTAAGATTCTTGAAACTGATACATGTTTTCGAGATTTTTTCATTTGGGTATGTTTGATATTATACTGTGAGCCTTCACTCTTACAGTGTACTATTAGTTTAGTATCAAATTAGCGTTACTTTCTCTGTCGTTATCTAATTGAATGAAGTTGACCCTTTGTTTGATTGCCAAGAAAATTGAGGAAAATAAAAGAAAGTCAAACTTTGAGTCTTATGTCTTTATGTTGTTTTGGTTTTCCAAAAAATGAAAAGATCATCTCAACTAAGACAAATCCACCATTAGGCTCAGTGGAAAAATCTTAAGATTGGGAATCATAATTTGTTTTCTTCTCCTAAATTTTCTCAGCAACCAAACAAAAGATTCTTGTATAGCAATTACATAGTTGTTCATATATGTTTAAATGTACTTTTAAAATTGAGCTTATAATAGAATCTCTAAGCATTAAATTAATGTTGATCAGGTTGAAGAACATTTGAGGAGAGAAGAATAAAAATTAGCAGTTAGTGAAGAGAAAGAAAAAAGGAATTGGGATATTACTTTATCAAGAATGGGGAGGTTATGCTTTCGAAAATGTAGATTGGTGAGAATAATGGGATGGTTTCAGATCATATTGGGAGGGCTTGTTATAATTGTAAGCATTTCAAGTCTCTTTAGATTCTACTCTGCTGGTTTTTTCATGCACAATGAAGACATATGCCGCCATTTTTATGGTGTGAAGGATGTTTATGATGGTTTCGATGTAAAAGCATTGTCTGATCGGGTTGAGGAAGTACTTTCTAAGATGGAAAAATTGCAGGACAAGCTCGAGAAGACGGTACAACAGATGGAGAAGAATAAAGATGCCTTTTATAGGGCTAACATTTCGAGATCAGAGTACAAGAAGTTTTTGGAGGAGGAGGTGATTCAACCTCTTTATAGTGCTCATATTGGTCTAAGACAGATTCGACTACCAAAGGTCGAAGGGATTCATAACACAACGATGAAGGAGGAACCTTTGATAAATACTTTTGTGATAGAGGAGATTCGAAAGTATATAACTCCGAAAGAGAACAGAATTGGGAAGATCAATATTTATGGAACTGAGAGAATATACAATACAATAGGGCATGCTTGTGTATTGATGAAGAAGGAATTGGAAGAGTACATGGACTATGACATTGGGTCTTATTGTAAAGATGATTGGATCCTAGCCCAGAAGCTTATGATGAATGGATGTGATCCTTTGCCGCGGAGGCGGTGCTTGACAAGGGCTTCCAAGCTCTATCAGAAGCCGTATGCTATCAATGAGTCCCTATGGAGATTACCTGACGGTAGAAATGTTAGGTGGAGCAATTATCAGTGCAGGAACTTTGAGTGCTTATCGAGTAAGAACCCGAAGAGGGGTTACTCCAAGTGTACTGGATGTTTTGAAATGGAGAAAGAAAAGCCTAAATGGGTCACTAACATCACACTTCCTATAGATTTTCTGATGAGTGATGTTTTGGCAATCAAGCCAGGGGAGATAAGAATAGGCCTGGATTTTGGTGTTGGAACTGGAACTTTCGCTGCAAGGATGAGAGAAAAAAATGTCACAATTATATCGACTGCTTTAAACCTTGGAGCTCCTTTCAATGAGATGATTGCACTTAGAGGTTTGGTTCCTTTGTATGTGACATTAAATCAACGCCTTCCATTCTTTGATAACACAATGGACTTGATTCATACTGCTGGGTTTATGGATGGATGGATTGACCTGCTGCTGATGGATTTTATCATGTTTGATTGGGATCGGATTTTAAGGCCAGGAGGGTTGCTATGGATCGACCGGTTCTTTTGTAAGAGAAAGGATCTGGATGATTACATGTACATGTTTCTACAGTTAAGGTACAAGAAGCACAAGTGGGCTATTTCTCCCAAATCGAATGACGAGGTTTTTCTCTCTGCTTTGTTAGAAAAACCTCCTCGATCTTTATGATTACAGTTTGTTTCTTGCTTCTTCCATTTTTCTATGTTATTACTGGCCTTAAATTATTTATATACTTCTTTGGAACTCATAATGTTTCTGATACTTTGACATACCAGAAAACCTCTTTTTGGCTTCTTCTTTTTTTTCCTTGTAATTTGAAGTTGAGTGTGTGCATTCACTGTGTTGTATACAACTTTTTCTTCTCAAATGATGGGTGAACCCAAAGTTGGGTTTTAAGTTTATTAGGTTACTGATTACATGCTAAAGTCCTAAATATGCTGTTTTTCGCCAATTAGCGATCTCATCGTGGCAGAGGGATTACTTGTGGAATTATTTCTTTGTAGACTTGTGGATTAATTTATTTGTAGTCCAAGGCTTCATTTGGATCATGGAAAGTAGGAGGGAATGGAAAAGAAAAATGTTTAAAATTGCTTTAAAATGGATTCCTCTCTTAAGCATTTTAACCATCTACCTTTCTTTTCCCTTACGCTTTCCAAGATCCAAACAGAGGCCAACATTCTCCCTTGTAAGCAAAATGAAGTGAATGATTTCATCAATCATTTCACATTTAATGCAAATTGGATGTTGTCCTCATTTTCTTTTTTCCTTTTGCCTCTTTCTCCTCCTTGTAACATTAGACTTCCCCATCTGCCAGACCGCTTAGTTATGAGGCAACCCATTGAATCATCCATGCTGAAAAAGTGCACCAATGACCAATTTAACTTCTTGAACATCCAATAAATAAAACCCTCTTGGTTGTGTGGAAAATGTTGCCAATGCTAGCTGACAACATAAAGTGAATGGGACTGTTCGGGTAGTTGGGATAATTTGCCAGCCAATTCAAGAGGTAAGCCATTAATTGAATGTTGCATTTATGATGATAAATTTGGTCAGGTTGGGTTCGGTTGCACCATAATCTTCAATGCATTTGCATACTTCTGCTGGGTCAAATAAATCAGATCACGTACTACCGTTGAATTACTTTAAATCACTTTCTTAGTTTCTACCATGGCATCTACCAATTTGGAATGTTACTAGACTGCATTTGCAACACCAAGACTTGAATTGAACTCAAATTTGGAGCTTTATTAGGCTTCTATGTAGTTTTTTTTTTTTTTTATATTTTTTGGGGGGGGTGGGGGGTGTTCTTTGGTTGAGTTTTAAACGACCTTGCACCCTATGGCTATGGATAGATCCCATCATCCCACTTATACCATATTTGTTTAGCCGGAATGAAATTTCATTTTAATTAATTCCAAACAGCATGTTTGGATGAAGTAATTTAAATGGGAATGGAATCAAACAATGTGTTTATAGAATCATTTCAATATACTTTCCATTCCATACTACTTTAAGCATGGAATCAAACTCTATTCTCATCCATTCCATTCTAACTCAACAAAAATGGCCTTAATGTATCTTATCTTTAAAAGATCAATTCATTTAAAGGGTTTTTGCCGTTCAATTGAGACCATTTTTCCTCATGAGACATTATCAAAAACTTAGCCACCGTTCAAATAAGTTGATTAGTCAAATATCCAAACCCTAAGATTGTTTGAAGCTGGTTTTTTGCTATGGACACGTCAACAACAATGATGGGCCAGCATACGAGCCAATGATGGGCTAAGCCTGAGACACAAGGCCCACAACTGCCAGGCCCGGGGATAGCAGCCCGAGATGTATATTCCATACAAGGGAGCGGCTATTGCAACCCCACAAAAGTTTTATTTTTTTCCCCCACCTGATTTCCCCACCCCCTCAATTTACATACCCACCCCATGAAAAGACTAAAATACCCCTCTTTCCTAATAACCTCTAACCTTCTCACTCACCCAACCCACTCTCCCCCACACAAGGATTTGAAAGAACCCACCAGCGAGGAAGGACGACGGCGACGGCAAGGAAGGGCGACCAGTGAGAACTCTTCACTACCTTCTCTTCTTCTTATCAAGGGAGGTTTTTTTTTTCCTCAAAACCTCCATTTTTTCCGACGATGGGAGGGAAGAGAAAGAAAAGGAAAGAAAAAAAAGAGGGCTGTTGACGGGAGGGAAGAGGAGAAGAAAAGGAAAAGAAAAGGAAAGCAAAAAAAAAAAAAAAAAAGGAGAAGAAGAGGGCTGCCGACGGGAGGGAGGGCCGGCAAGCTAAAACCTCCATTTTTTCTGGTGACGGGAGGGAAGAGAAAGAAAAGGAAAAAAAAAAAAAAAAAAGAAAAAGAAAAAGGGCTGCCGACTAAAAAAAGAAAAAAGAAGAAGAAGAAGAGGAAGAGAAGAAGAGTGTTGTTGACGGGAGGGAGGGTTGCCTTCGCCGTTGCTGGTGGGGTGGGGTACTTAAGCCCTTTTTGGTAATTTTGTATAATAATTTTTCTAATTAAAAAATATGGGGGGCAACTTATCAGTTTGGGGGTTGTAATAGCCGCTCCTTCCATACAAAGTTAAAGAAGGCCCAATGAGAGTTGTTGTAACTTGTAAGATCAGGGCCCATGCCTGGTTAAGGAGACTCTAGTTAGCGAATTTGTGTCCCCTTTAATTTTGGGGGCCTCTATTTGCAGTTTGGCACCCCAAGAGTTGTTTTGCATCCTTCCAATCCCTATGGTTTCTCAAGACCGTATGAAAAATATAAAAAGTTTTTATGAAAACCAATTATAGTGTCTATTAGAAAATATCATTTTAAAAAAACCTTTGTAAAAGAATTTTTTTCTAAAATCTATCATTTAAATGAATTTTTTCACCATCTACAGTTACTGTTTTTGTAAAAATAAAACACAGACTATAAATAGCCAAAAAGTTTACTTAAACGATAGGTTTTGAAAAAAAAAAATTTCTATAAGGTTGTTCAAAATGATATTTTTTAGTAAACGATATTACTAGTTTTCATAAAAACCTTTTATATTTTTCATAAAACCTTGAAAAAATTAAAATAAGTAAGAGGTACAGATGAATTTTTGTGATGACAATAGTCATTCCCCCCACAAAAAAAAAAAAAAAAAAAAAAAAAAAAAAAAAAAATCTTACAATGAAAGTGTGGTTTCGGAGAGCGATTTCATATATGTGTTTTAATTCTTATTATGAAACCGTGGTTTACAAATTGCTTTAATTCTTTCAAACAGAAAAATAAATAAATTAAAAGCGGTGTTGGTAACACTGCTTTTAGTTTTACTAAAAACCGCTCTTAGTAACAGCGCTTTAAAAGGTGTTTTCTTCCCACACGGATTTTGTTGCCCATGTGAGTCAGGCCATAAAATTTCAAGCTCATAAATAAAAATAGCGGCTTTTGCTTAAAACCCCACGAGGGTTCCAACTCTATCCTCTTCCTCCGCTTTCGGAAACCCCATCCTCCACCCCCGCCATCCGCACTCCGTTGCCCACACCGGCTGTAGCTGTTTTGGTTCAACCAATACGGCTGCCTTCCCGCGTGAAACGACATTGGGAGCTTTGCCTTCGAAGAACGACCTACCCGCGCGCTTTGCTTTATGAGAACAACATGGAATTTTTACAGTGTAATCGATGATTGCAGAAAAGACCATTTTTGAAAATAATAGCGTTATTTGATCCATTTATGTTTTTAGAGAAGCAAAATCAAGCAACAAATGGATCAAGCTATATATGGTGTTGTTAACTTATTAAAAATAATAATAATAATAAAGTTGATGGCGTTGTAGCCTAATAACATTTGCCTCACTTATTATGTGAGTGGTTTTAAAGTCAAACTTAAGATGGGGTAAGGGTAAAGGTAATTTCTATTTGTTGTTTAAAAAAAAAGGAAGGCACTCTTTTACCGAGAAGCAGATATTTATTTTCCTATAAGATTAGTTGCTCATTTGATCAAGTAAGATTTATAAGAGAGAGGAAGGAAGGAATGAAGGAAATCTTAATAAATATGGGTGTTGGCCTTATAAAAAAAAGAGGAAAGTTAGAGTTTGATATTTTCTTGAAATCCTCAAAAGACATTCAAGTTTTTAGGGGTTTTCAGGACCCTTTTATGAATGTAGTGCCCATTAAATATATAAAGTAAAATAAAAATCTCCAATAAACTATTAGTGATATATGGAACCCTAACATAGTTCCAAACCCTAGACGCATCGACAAGAGAACATGTGTAGGGCTTTATATGATGTCTTAATTAAGTATATATACAGTCTAAAACAGGTAGCTAGCATATGATGAATGTACGGATGGAAATATGTAGGGGTCAACAAGAGGAGAACATTGGTATGGTAGCACTTTATATGATGTTTTTGGTATACTTTCTAAAACAGGTTGCAAGCATATGCCTATTATTAATAAACAAGAACCCTAATAAATGTACGGAACGACAATATTATAAGACCCATATAGGAATGTTCTCTCACATTACAGCATGGAATTTGCATTTCTTTATTTCACAAGATTTTCAAATATTCTCACTCGACCACTTTGTTACAATTAGGCTCCCAAAAAAGGAAAAAAAAGAATGATAGGCTGGTTGGCAATAATTGATTGGTCTGTCGGCGAACAATCAGAACAGAAGAACCAATCATAATCCTGAGGTAGAAGAAGCTTCGAGTATGGTGGGAGAAAAGACTGTAAATGGCTAGAGGATATAACCGTGTTCAAGAATTCCCAGTAAGGACATAGTTTGAGAAAAGATGGAGGATCTTAAATGTTTTTTCGCCTGAATTAGACTACTTTTGGTTAGGCATTAGTGAAATTAATTAATTGATGATTTATATTTAAATATTGTAATTTAGAAATAAAATGAAGTTAAGGCAAGCCAAATTGGATGGTTGGTAATTAATTATCCTCACTGGGTATATCATGATCCGAAATATCCATATAAGTACGTTGACCGCATTTTGATTGATTAGAAACCACGCTACGTATGAAATTTCAGAACGATTTAAGTATTCTCTTGTTGAATGATTCCTGGACCGACCAAACGTATATTAACTAGGCCATTTTAATCATAATCTTTTGTAAGTGCCTAGAAGCATCTGGACATGGTTCGCTCACAGAAGCTCAAACATTCTTTATCAACAAATATCACCTTTTAATCAGCTATAGACCATTATATTACCCCCCAAAAAATGAATAAAAAAATAAAATTGGCTATAGATCGACTATGAAATCATTCAAAGAAGACCAAAATGCAAATCCTATTACCATGCTAATTAATGGAACTGACATCATAATCATAGTACTGAGCGATAAAATTCCTACAAATACGGAGTAATATTTGGTTCAATTCACACTAGATTAGCTCTCTAAATCTCTATATATGTATGACTCCGGCCCCACGTGTCCATACCTTATTGGTTAAGTTTCTAGGGCCGATTTAGGTCTTCTTAGCATCTAATCTGGGACTTTAGAATTCCAGGACATGACCAAAACCTAACAAATTTAAATTCACAAAAGAAAGTGCTTTGCCGCCAAGTAGGGTGACAAACCCTAAGTAAACCTAAGTTAATGAGGTAATCAAACACTAAGGCTTATGATCAGTTGTTTCTGGATACTAGTTGGTTGGATCCATTACAATTAAGCGTGCATACGTGCACAACCGTTGTCCACACGTTTGAATTGTAGAAACTATTATTAAATTAAATCTAGACATATTGGGGGCACTACACAAAGTTTCAGAAAAATGGGTAAAAGATAGGGGAGGGAGGGGGGGACCATTAGCACTACAGTAAGACTTAGTGTTCTTAAAATCAATCTTTTCCAATTCAAAGTAGAAAGGCTCTTTACTTGGCTACTTTGAATTGGATCTTGACTTGCTGCGTGTGTATATATACATATATATTGGATCAACTTACTAAAAAAGGTTGTTCAAAAATTAGGTCACATGATTCAGTCAGTTTGAAATGATTTGATCTTAATTTTTTCCAGCATAAAAAATGTTGTTCCCCACACCCCACACCCCCTTCCCTTTTTCTATTAGGTTATTAGGTTATTAGGAATTTTTGGGTGTGAAAATCATCTTTAGAGCTTGTAATGCTAGAAATGCTACATGGGGTCTAACATGCATATCATTACCATCAAGATTAATCCACTTGGCATTCATCCGCCAGTCGTTCGACCTCGAGCGCAGTGACCCACCATTTGATCGATGTTGTACATATTTTTCACCATGTCATGCCACATCCATCCATTTTGCACATGCATACATACACATAAATACATCTATATAGAAGCGGGTCGATCTGCAAGGGGCTGCAACGTGTCTGTGTTTCAGAAGATCAACAAGTTGATCATTTTGATTTTTCTAGAGATGGTTGATGAGCAAGAGCGATTGCTGCCGATTGCCAACGTGGGTCGGATCATGAAGCAAATCCTGCCACCCAGTGCCAAGATTTCTAAAGAAGCCAAAGAAACTATGCAAGAATGTGCGACAGAGTTCATAAGTTTTGTGACAAGTGAAGCATCTGACAAGTGTCACAAGGAGAACCGCAAGACGGTGAACGGAGACGACATTTGTTGGGCTCTGAATGCACTAGGGTTTGATGACTATGCTGAAGCTATAGTGAGGTACTTACACAAATATAGGGAGTTTGAAAGAGAAAGAGCCAACCAAAATAAAGCTAGTGGGTCTCAAGACAAAGATGAAGTACCAAATGATATAAATAGCCTTCATGGGAAGCAAACTGAAACTCTTGCTCCTTTAGAGTTTAGAGTCATTGAGAAGGGGAACATCTCTCTTTTGAAGCCATCTTGATCAAAAAAACATTATCGAATCTTTGTTATGATAATGACGATGAGGATGATGATGAACAAGATCATGGGAGGAAGAGGGTTTTACTCGTATTGCTGTAATGTATTGTAAAAGATTTGAATCTTGATCTGGGTTTGATATTCTCAACTGGGTAGTTACTAGTTTGAGGTAACTCTGTATCTTTCTCCTCAACTTATGGTCTTAATTTCTCTCTCTCCCTCTCTTTTTTTCCCCCCTTTCTTTCCTTCTTTCTATCCTTTTTCTATTTCTTTTCCCCCTTTTTTTATTGGTTAATGAATGATATATAGTTGTATTTTGGATGGTAATTTGGGTTTTACATATGACACTTAAGATTTGTGATGGTATTTACCTGATTGATCTTTTTTTTCCTTTTTTTTTTTTTTCAAAAGGGATTAAACTTAGATCATAGCTTGGAACACGATTATTTAAGGTCGATCAGTTCAGAACTTATTTTCTATTTTAAATGTAGTTCTTTGAAGTCTAAAGTCTACCATCAAATTTTCTGAACCTAATTTTAGCTATAGATAGAGTGTTGATTAAATCACTTCTGTAGATTGATTAATTATTTCTTCTTCGCCACTCATCTATTTGAATCTTTCCAAAAAAAATTCAAATATAAGCAAGATGTATACGTGAGGCTTTTGCGCACATTAAGTTAATGTGGGATCAATACCTAGCTATTGATTGATCGGTTCTATTAGATTTCTCTACAAGTATAATTAATTTATCAGAATTTAGTCTGAAAGAAATTGACATTATATATGAATAACCCCTTTAAGAAATTTTAGGAAACTAATATCAGATACTTAAAACCCTCATACGAAAATTAAGTCCAAAGAATTTATTTTGAGTTACTTGTCAACTCTGTAATCTATCAAAGTCTAGTCCAAAGGAAATATACTTCATTAAAATAGAAAACCTCTTTATCAAAGTTGTGTCGAAAGCATTCTCTTTCTTCTCTCTCTCTCTGTCTCTCTCTCCACACCCTTTAGGTTTTCCAAATCACCGGCCATTTGAAGAATTAGCTTGAGTTTAAACCATAGATATATGTGTTTTGTGGATCAATAAGCTAAGAGAAATTAAATTATAGTGTTTCTTGAGCATTTCCCACCATATCAGCTCTTGAGCGTTTCTTCTGGTTCGACTTATCTCTCCCTCTCTAGCCCTCATAGTTCTTTAGCTATTCTTTGTGAATTAATCAACCCCCTCTCCCCAGTCCCCACACATTCTAAACTTTCACAGAGAGGTTTACTTAGAACAATCAACCCATGCATCTTATCCATGTGATTTTCACATAAAAGATGGTCAAAGTCAACTAAAAAATTCATATGTACTACAGCATTAGGGTTAGGGTTTCCTCAACCCTAGAATCGGGGACCACTATCTTGTGGCTTTACATGACATAATTTATCATGTAAAAATCCAATTAAATCTCAGGCATGCTTATATTTTACTATATGCAAATGGATGAGGGCAATCTTCCCATAAAGAGTTAGTGTTAAAAGCCTGAACACTGTCAGAGTTAGGGTTTCAAACATGCAACCAAGGCTTTCCTAAACCAGAGTAATTGGGGGACCACTTCATTCAATTCTCGTTTGATCTTTTCTTGATTGGAGTTGCTATTGCTATTGCAGACTTTATATTGAAGACCCAATCTCTCTCTCTCTCTCTCTCTCATTTTTAGAACTTTTTTCTCTTCTTTGATGGGGAAGCATTTTTAATGGGAATTTCTTCCATCTATTTTGTGTTAAGTGCGCCTCTAAGTTCATGTCGGGAATAAAGAGATAAAGGGGTGCAAAAAATGAGATGTACTGGTTGAGAGACACAACTGAAAATTTCAAAACTTTTGGACCTACTTTATCAATGCAGTACTACGCCATTGGTTTCTTGAAAGAATGTTTCCGGATTGAAGCAACTTCAATGAATTCAGACCATGAAATCGCGGTATCGATCTTCAAACCCTGTTAGCAACACATGACTTGTCGGCGAGCAGCACTTTTGGCAACTGCGAATCGCTATTAATTTAGAGTGAATTGGTGCTGCACGGCGTTGGTTGCATCCATTTGCCATGACAGAGGGCATGAGTTCTCCATGTGGGCGGCAGCCTAGTGCAACTTTGTCGAAATGTGCCCTAGGACACATGTCAAAAGTTAAATAGGACTTCTCATAGCTAGATATATAATTTTTCAGTAGAAACCCTGATGGTTCATGGGACTATATATGTCAATGCGTGTCAAAATATACCATGCCATGAGGTCATGGCAATTCGCATGTAGATATCATGATATGCACAGCATGGGCATCTTGCCGCACTTGTAACATTAGATGGTTAAAAAGTGATCATTTTTTAAGTGAAAAGATCACAAGCATGTCTCACCAAACAAACTCTTGAACGCTTGATTATTTGATTCAGTTTTATTTTCACATCAAAACCACAATTTATTTTCTTGATGATAGCAACTTCAAGCTAAAATATTTTTAAGTGCTTTTAATGGAAGGTAATATATAACAAGATGTATATATAGGTTGACATTCACAAAAGAACACTGTCTGACACAAACTAGA
Organism: Liquidambar formosana; assembly: GCA_039720395.1. Lineage (NCBI taxonomy): Eukaryota > Viridiplantae > Streptophyta > Magnoliopsida > Saxifragales > Altingiaceae > Liquidambar > Liquidambar formosana. The sequence goes on along the minus strand of CM077820.1, from coordinate 53,115,980 downwards.
GAAACTACTTTCATTTGGGTAATTCTATTTTCCTCAATATTTCATTTGGCTGCCAAGGCAAGGCAGAAGAAAGTTGTGAGAAGGAAGATTTTGATTTTTTTTTTTTTCTTTCCTCTGACTTTAAAAAGAGATGCATCAAGCTTTCACTAGCTTGGATGTCAATTATTATATGCAAAACTATCAGTGCACTGGTGTGATATATTCGATGTTGCATGCTAAAGGTTTATATGAATGAGTATGACCAATACTTTTTAGAGTAATGTATGTATAATTACTTGCTGGATTTTATACCATCTACATTGGCTGAATTGTATCTATAATTATTGGCTGAATTGGATTTTATTTTTTATTTTATTTTTTAATTTCAACGGGAGCAACTATAAGGGTATAATGGCTTTCTTAAAATTGTAACCATGCATCCTTTCTTCACTTTTTTTCCCCAAACATTTTAAAATAATCTTTACCTTGTTTTTTATAATCAAAATAATCTTCACTTGTTTTCACTTTTTGAAATGCAACTAATTTTGCTAATGTTAAATTAATGCAAATTTCAAAATTATATTGGCGTTCTAAATGCAATGATAATATTTTTAACATTTTCAATGATTTTAATTGTGCTTTCTTAAAATTAGTTATAATAATAATAATGATATTCATAATTTAGATAAGTAAACAAAATGAATGAGCTAGTCAAATATTTTGGACCAGCAAGAAGTCAACATAACATCGACGTGTACGTTGCCAACCCTTGATGCTATTTAGACTATCCCCAAAGAGAGTGGCAAACCATCTTGACCAATTTCGGAGTTATCATAAGACCTTTTTGTATGGTGATGAAATATGATCGATCAATGGGCTTTTAGTCTTAATATATAGTTTAGAAATTATTTGCAATTAACATTATGAAGGTTTCTCTAGCAACAATCCTCGATTATCTTTGGCATGAGATCAAGGAAACAATAGAGTCTTCAGAAATAATCACCTCTCAAGCATAAAATTACAAAAGCCATGAGAATGAGGCTTTTCCGAGGAAAGAGGTAGAAGTGGATGGATGCTAAGACGATATGAGTAGGGAGTTTTGCCTCACATGGAATTTTGGCTGGGATAATGAATACATGATAGGGCTGTATGTTAATTTGAGATAAGATGAGAAGGTGGAGGTGTTACAAGGGATCATATATGCTGCCACAATCAAGGTCAGTACCCAAAAAAAAAAAAAAAAAAAAAAAAAAAAAAAAAAAAAGGAAAGAAAGAAAGAAAAGGGGTGGGGAGAATCAAACAAGGTTGCTTATCCTTTTGCTTCTCTAGCTATATGATATAGGTTTAGTTTTGTCAGAATTATTCTTCAAGCTAGTACAGGAGATGCTCTTGAAATGGTCCTCTAAATGTAGATGATGCAAGGGATTGAAACTAGTGAGTATTTGCATTTTTCCTTTCCAAAGCTGTAGAGAACCCAAACTCCGCATAACAGTTATTTTTTATATCGGGGTCAAATTTTAAACCTTAATTAATCTTCTCCTTATAAGAGTGCCCCACCCCCATTAATGAAAAAAAAAAAAAAAAAATAGAGGATAAAAATAGATGGTGTCATTTTGTGGATGTGTGTCATGCAATTATATAACCATTCTAACCATCTCAACCATAACAGAAAGATCTAAAAATGTTACTCTTGTCAATCAGCTTTCCAACATTTCCTTCTCAATTTTTTGCCATAGAAGGGTGAGCATGGGCCAGTCCAGGCTTTTCCTTGGCCGGGTCGGGTTGGGTTTTTATAAAGAATTGAAGCTCAGGCATACCCATGGGGCGGTCTTATGGATAGTGTTCAGGATGAGGCTTTCAGGTGTTTTTTTTGGGGATTAAAAATGGGTTTTTCCTTCGGGTTTTTGGGCTTAGCTAAGCTTTATAATCAAGGCCCAATTCAAGAAGGGAACGGCTAGTGCAACCCCCTAAAGGTTAAGTCCCCCCCCCCCTCTCAATTTTTTAATGAAAAGAATGGTGCTGCAAAATGACCAAAAAGAGCTTTATGTCTTTAATCAAAATGCTGAACCTACCCCTCCCGTTCCACTCTCTGGCACCCCTCTTTGGCAACATTCTCCGGCACCCACCCCACCGACAACCCTCTCCCGCACCCCTCTTCTTCCTTCATCCTTTTCCCTCTTCTTCTCTTCTTCATTTTTTTTTCTTTCCTTCCCAAAAACTCTCTCTCGTCGGTAAAGCTCCCTCCCCTCCCTCCCGTCGGCCTTCCTCCTCTTCCCTCTTCTTCTCTTCTTTTTCTTTTTTTTTTTTTCTTTCCTTTTCTTCTGCTCTTCCCTCCCGTCGGCAGCAGATGTGGCCAAATCTGACCGTCACCGTCATTGGAAAAAATGGAGGTTTTGAAAAAAACCTCCCTTGCCTCACACACGGATTTGACTAGAGCAAAAAAAAAAAGGAAAGAAAGAGGAAAGAAAGAAAGAAAGAAGAGAAGAAGAGGAAGAAGGACAAAGAGTGGTCATTCGCCGGAAAAAATGGAGGTTTTGAAAAACAAACCTCCGTTGCCTCACACACGGATCTGACTAGAGCAAAAAAAAAAAAAAAAAAAAAAAAAAAAAAGGAGGAAAGAAAGAAGAGAGAAGAAAAAGAAGGGCGGTCACCGTCGCTATCGCCGTTGCTCGCTGGTCTGCTGTGGGGGCGTGGGGTGTTCTTCCATATCTCTTTTTGGGGGGGGGGGAAGTGGGGTGGGTGAAGGGTATTTTAGACTTTTAAAGGGGTGGGTATATATTTTTGGGGGGTGGGGATAATAGGGAGGGCAACTTAACCTTTAAAGGGGTTGCAATAACTGCTCCCATTCGAGAAAGAGTTGGGCTAAAGCCCATGGATGTGGGCTGGACTTCTTGAAGCCCAGACCTACCCATAAGCCGGCCAAGCCATTTATGAGCAATGTCTGGCTCAAGCTTTGGAATTGGAGGCCTCTTCTAACACCTCAAGGTTTCCCTGTTTTTTTCTCCACTTTTTAAATTTTTCAAAATTTTATGAAAATAAAAGGTATTTATGAAAATTGGTTATGATATCCATTAAAAAAATATTATTTTAAACAACTTTGTATAATAAAATTTTTTTTCAAAATACATAGATATGAGTTGTCTTACATTGGCTGTTATGAAAATATTGTAACGTGAAAACTCGACAGGAATAAGACCTAAAATATTCTAATTGTTAATTATTAAAAAAAAAAAATCGTTTTTATTGGCACCACCAAGCATGCCCTAAAGTCCCCCTTTCAGCGCCTCCTCTCACGACCAAATATTCTCTCTCTTTTTATTTTTATTTTTATTTTTTTTTGGCTAAAAGGCATCCTCTCACTACTTCAGTTGCATAGTAACCGAACCAGTCCCGCTGAAGTCATCATCTCTCTCTCTCTCTCTCTCGCTCTGCCACCAAAACCCTAAGCTAATTCCCCATGGAAGACTCTCCTGCAACGCTTCAGCTCGCCATTTTTCCACTAAGAGCTGGCTATGGCGATTCCTTCTCTCTCTCAACCATTACTCATGGACCGATCTGTCATCATCTTCTCACCCTCCGACGCCACAATCTGGACCACGAACTCGTCGTCCCAGATGTCTTCCACCTCACCCTCGGCGCACATTAGTCTTCTGCCTCAAATTCGAGTCCGTCCTCTTTGACGGTGCGTCTCTGATCTTTGTTTGTATGAGTATATATATATATAGTGATCTACATTCTTTCATGATTAATGATTTTATTCTATTGGGTTTGAATTATTTTAATATCATAGTGTTTTCATTCTTCAGAGTATCATATTTTAATTCACATATTCTCGGTTTGGTTGCTGACTGCTGAGAAAATGTAGGAAAGAAATGAAAATCAAACTAACATTCGACTCAAACTAACATTTCCTTCCATTTTATTTCCTTTTTTTTTTTTTTTCTTTTTTCTTTTTCCCACCTTTAAACCAAACTGAGGTTATTGATTTTGCTTTTATAGGGATTAAAATTGTTTCAAGTTATATAAGGTTTTCATCTCTTTTAGAATTTCTTATTTTTTTTTTATGAGGTAAGTATGTATTGATAAACAAAAAGGGCTTAGCCCATGTACATAAGCCATATACAATGACTAATCACATAACCCTCTACATCTTAATGCATCATTATCCGTTTGGATGCTGAGAAAAGGCAGGGAAGATAAGAATTTCCTATTTTATTAGCTAAATATTGCGAATTATTGGATTGTTCCAAATGATCAAATTTCTCAATTGTGATGCGTTGGGTCTTGATTTTGGATATTGGTTGTTTTTTAAGATGTTTATGCAGTTTATTGAGCCTGTCAATTTTGAATTTTTGGAGTGAGATTGTGGGTTTGAAATTTATGGGATTTGTTGTTTACTCACATTGTCAATTGTCACCGATGATGATGATGGGGATGATGATTCATTGATTCTTCATCAAAAGAAAAGAAGAATGATAGGGGAGGTGATTGATTATCTTCTCAGCTTTATTGTTGACAACACCACAACCCCCATTGCCAGTACCTCTCGCACCACTACAACCACCACCACTGAAGCACGGCTTCGTTCGTATATTATACGATTCGGCTCGTTTAATGTGAAAAAGACAATTTTCACTATTTTAAGTTCGATATTACCAACCATGGCTTTTTTGAAAATCCGTTGTTATGTTTGTTGAAACCCAACCAAACATTTTACATATTTTTGTTATGTTTTAATCATTATATCCATTACTAGCCTAGTTGTTAGCTTGAATTTGTATTTCTTTTGTTATTTTTCTGTAATATTATTTAAATGTATTTCATATTTATATAAAAAATAAAAAATAAATAAATAAATGCTTAAGGTCTTGTACTACTGAGTGTAGTTTTGTTAATGGTATCAGAGTGTCAGTGTTAGAAATTAATAGCTTTATATTGTAATCTGTTTGAGCCCATTGTTAGTTTATTTATTCTTGTTTATTTGTTAAGTGTTTTAATTGTTAGTTAAGTTATTTTTATTTATCTGCAAACCTTAAGACAACTTTGATTAGGAAGTACCGAGGCCTTGACTTATTGAAAGGCAGCCAGTAGCGTTTATCCTTTCGTGTAAGTCGGCAACTTTGTAGGAAAACCTAGTCATGGAAGATTTAGGGTGCGTAGGTATGTTAAATAATCAAACTAATGATTATAAACATTTAGCACATGTACAAGATAAAGATGCTAATGTAGGCAATATTAGGAGAACATTAAATTATGTTGTAGATAATTTATTTGGTATGTTTAGTAAATTAGTAAGTATTGAAAAAAATCAAGAAAAAATATATAATAAAGTTAATATGTTAAGTGAAATCCAAAATATAAACCTAAAGGATGAAACAAAAAGTTTAATCCAAAGTCTAGAAAATAATCTGAAAAACAATTCAGATAATGTATTAATACTAAAAGAAAGTACTTGCGAAGAGATTCCGAGATTATATTTTGAAACTGAAATCATGATGTTTAAAATTGACAAACATCGAAAAGACTATGAAACAATTAAAGAAATTTTAGAATATTGGAAAACCCGATATATTAAAGAAGAAAATTACGATGAACGTAATAAACTTCTAAAATAGATGCAAGAATTATATTCAGCAAATAAAGAATTAATGACTGAATATAATTATGACTTAGCTCTTCAATTAGAAGAGTCTGATTCTATTAACAAAACTACACTCAGTAGTACAGGACCTTAAGCATTTTATTTTTTTATTTTTTTATATAAGTATGAAATACATTTAAATGATACTACGGAAGAATAACAAAAGAAATACAAATTCAAGCTAACAACTAGGCTAGTAATAGATATAATGATTAAAACATAACAAAAACATGTAAAATGTTTGGTTGGGTTTCAACAAACATAACAACAAATTTTCAAAAAAGTCACGGTTGGTAATATCGAACTTAAAATGGTGAAAATTGTCTTTTTCACATTAAACGAGCCGAATCGTATAATATACGAACGAATCCGTGCTTCAGTGGCCACCACTTCCTCTGTTGCTATTGTCATCATAAGCACTTCTCTACCTCCAATATCATCACTACTTCTGCCTACACTGCCACCAAAAGCACTAATATCACTGCCCCTGTATCGCCATCACTGTTTGTCTCCACCACCTATCAATGGTGCCCCCATTGCCATTGCCTCCACCACTACCTTTACTGTTGCCATCAATACTATGCCTACACATCCTTTCCTATTACTTCATAATACATCATTTTTGCATTGAAATTTAGCAAATATGTTTTTAATTTTTGCAGGAAAAGAGCAACAAATATATTGTAATAGTTGCTTTTCATGCTTCTCAAAAGTACTTTCGAAAAGCATAACCAAATGGTGCCTAGTTATTGGATCTTTTTCATGGAAAAGATTTGAACAATTTATGTAGACATCTTTTGGTTATGCTTTCTGGAAGTACTTTTGATAAGTTGGAAAAAAATACGTTTGGTCTTTAGTTTTTGTCAGAAAGCTAAACCAAAGAAGTATGTTTGTTGACTGCAAAAATAAAAGAGCATTTAGCCATTTTTCCATGCGGAAGTGCTATATTTTACTTAGAAATAGGAAATCATGTGTGGGTGTGGTCATTGCATTGGTAGTGTTGTTATTAGGGCTAGTAGTGGCAGTGGTGGTGACAACAGAAGAGGAGTTGATGTTGGTGGTGGTGTTACTGGTGATGATGATAGTAGTTTTACTGGTTGTAGTGGTGGCAACAATGAAGTTGCTGTTGTTAGTGGTGGTAGTGGTATTGAGAGCATTGACATTGATTCGTGGAATGGTGTAGGTGACATTGGTAGTGCTTGTGTTGTTGTTGGTGAATGGTGCCTTAGGTAAATAGCAAAAATACAATAAAAAAGCCTTCACCCATGGTAGTATAGCTGGTGGTGGTGACTGTGATGGTAATGGCATAGAAAAGGTAAATTCTTTTGCTTTTGAATGCGGCAATCTTTTGAATGTTGCTGGTGGTGGTGACTGATATTTTTTGCTTTCTTCTCTTTCGACCTTCAAAAACAAGAAATGTTCTGTCAAGGCACTATTGAATCAGTGCCTTAGGCTGAACCTACTTTCTGTATCTTGCTTTTTACTTGTTGGCAAATTACTTCACTATATAAAACATTCTTTAAGAAGTTACCTTGACCCTAGAACTGCTCTATAGGTAATAAATACTGTGGTGAATTTGAATATCATATCTTACTTTTAAGTTCATGCACTGATTTTCTTAGATTTTAGTGGGTAGTGAAAGCTGCAATTTTTGCAACATTTGGTATGTCACTTCTAACTAATAACATATTGGTTTAGTGGTGCTGTCAATCATTTTTAAAAGGAAGAGCCAGGTTGAGGTTTGTAAGTGTCGGAATTCTTAACTCCAAAATTTTAGTTGTCATGTTCCAAAAAATCTTTATTCTTTATAATTTTTCTAACAAATTCAGCATTGATGTATTTGTGCCATCTACTTTAGCTTACTGTTTCCTGTAATGATTAAGCCTCGAGTTATTTATATATTTTTATATATAATTTGTGAAGGAGTGGTATTTGTTGGAAGAGGATTTTCTTTGTGAATCTTTGCATGTTACCAGAGTGGGTGGAAAAACTGCTCCTATTAATACAAATATATAATGGTGCACTATGATGTGAAAGGAGGCGATGTTGAAGGAGGGTAATGTGTTGACATGGTGGTAATGGTGCCAGCAGAGTGGCGGTGGCGTGGAGTGGCAATGGTGGCGATGGCAGTGGTGGAGTTGGAGTGGTGTTGCTGGTGGTGGTGGCAGCAGTGGCTGGTATGCTGGTAGCGGTGGCAAGTTGGGCACTGGGCAGTGTTGTGGCAGTCATGGTGTCAACAATTGTGCAGCGGTGGTAATGGTGGTGTGATTGGTGATGTTAGCGTGGCGTTGGGGCATCACATCTTCTGGAAATTTTTTGAAAACATTGATCTTGTATGCTTTAAAAAAATTATGTAAGATTGGAAATTGTTTTGGAAAAAGCTAAGAGAGAAAAACTACTATGAAGAGCAGCTCATGAGTATCTTGAAAAGTAGGGGTGCAACATGGTTTGGGGTAGACTTGAGGACCGAACCGGTCTAATCAATTCGGTCCAGTTCCGATTTCGATTCCAGTCCAAACAGTAATCGGTGTGGTTTTGGTTTAGGGGGTTTCAGAATCGGACCCAAACCGAATTCCCAAATACTAAAATATATATATATATATATATATATATATATATATATATATATATATTATACTCCATATATAAGTATTATTCAATGAATAATAATACTTATTCAATAATTTTTTTCCTTTTACAAACAAAAAAAAAAAAATTCGAGAACCAAACTGTTTTTCCGGTCTAATTCCGGTTTAGATTTTGAAGGACCGAATTAGTTTAGTCCGGTTCAGATTTTATTTTCCCCTAACTTGGACCAAGTTGCAGTCTCATTAAAAAACTCTCCCCAAATTTTAAGTATTATTGTAGGAACCTCAAAAATTGTACCCTCTCCTTAGATAAAGAACCCATCTCATTGGATAAAGAAACTTCAAGGATGTTACTAGCGAAATTGCATCAAAGAATGCCACGTAGTTTGAACATTATGACATACCCTTAATTGGGCTTATTTCATTGCAGATTCCCCCAATATAAGGCTTAAAACTCATGCTTAAACTGTGTTTCCGACTCTAGTTTTGATTTACCCCTGCACGCTTTATAGTAGATCATAATGACCACCTTTCGTTGAATGCGCTTAGAAACCATTTAACTGGAAAATGCTGTCATGAAGAAACTAAATTGTGGTTCAATTCGAAAGAGGAAAAAAAAAATGATGAGAGAGAGAGAGAGAGAGAGAGAGATTGTACCCACAATTGCCTGTAACCTAAATATTGTCCTCTCAGGTAGATTATGCAAAACCAACTTGCACTCTTTGAGAGAGTTTTTAAATGCTCCGTATTAGATTAGGCTGGATTAACATTTATTATGGCATCTGGTTCCACTTAGAACCAACTTGACATCAGTTTAAAGTTGTCTGGCTAGCATAAGCGTCATCGTTGTGGTGGCTCTGATGTCCAAGCAAGGGCGATTGGACATGTGAATCACATTTTGCCATAGCGTTTGCAACTTTTAGCTCCGTATGGTGTTTTCCTTTGAAAAATCTTATCTACAAGGAGGAAGACAGGAACCTAAACTATCTGAGATGATTTTTTTTATTTTTTTTTATTTTTTTTGGTTTTTTAGTGGTAAACACATTAGAACTCTAATCAAATTGCACTTTCTCGATTTGGTCAGGTTTTTGAGTTTTCCATACAAATTAGACAATGGAAGGAAACTTTGCTATGCGTTTTATTATTACGGGACGATTTCTCAAAGGCACAGGCATCAAAGACTCAGATAGCACGGATTGCACATTGATAGCTCCTGGGAGTGAGTCTTCCATGTAATTGTAACACAGTCAGGTAGTGTCACAAGTTAATAGGGGCCAAACAAAGTAGGAGGGCCAAAAAAGATACTAACAATCCCACTTTACTTGGTTCTCATTGGCTTGAAACACCACATGGCTATATCACAGTTACATGGAAGTTTTTCTCTAGCCCTTAGCCCCTTTTTTGTTCTTTTTCCTTTTTGATAACAGGTAAGAACATCAATACATTACATACTTAAACCTACTATGCTAGGACTAGAAACCAAGACCTCCCCCTCATTTTGCCTCGTGAAGATGCCACTCCCCCCCCCCCCCTCATTTTGCCTTGTGAAGATGCCACTCAGCTTGGGTAGTGAAGTCTACTTGGAGTTCCATTTGCTAAACGTTTAAACATCTGGTATCATAAAACCCTTTTTGGGGACGTTCCCAAGTCATATACTCCAGTTTCTTGAATTTTTTTCCAAGAATTTCCAGGGCATTTTCCTAAAAGCTTCAGAGATATCAGTTTTCAAATCAAGTTTCTCCAAAATACAGAATAACAGAACAATCACTTCTTTGCATCACAGTTCCACACCTGAGATCCAACTAGCACGGCAAGTAAAAGAAACCATGCAAAAACCATTCACGTACCTTAAAGAATCAAAAAATTTGATATACAAAAGCTTCAACAAAACCCCAACCATCTTCGATATCCGGTCCCACCCAATAACCGGATATAATCATAGTAGTAGTACTACAAATTACATTCAAATGGCAAGAAGGTTCACAGAAATGTCTTGAGAGTGCTAAATGGCGATGACGGCTCCAATTCACAGAAAACATGCCTTTATTAGAGCAGCTGGTGGCAAGAAGCTCGACAGCTGCAAATGCAATTCAGATTGTTAGCTTACAAAGGCAGGCATATACTACAGAGCCGGGTTGATTGGATGTGCCATTAAAATGTCATTCGCATTAGTCCATTTTGTTTTTCACGAAATCTCAAATGAGTATATTATTACTTAGTGTAACTGTTAGGAATCCAAAAAAATGGCAACAGATTTAAAAGAAGGAAAAATTTTACATAAGAAACACTCTTCTGGCCAAAACAAATAGAAAATAAGCAAGCAGATATTTGATTTCTTTGCTAAATATCAGTCTTGTCAGTACTTGGTAGACTGAAAGAGGTGATTTTGATCATTTGGATCTTGGTTTGGGCATTCTTTAAAGTTTAAACCAATGAGATTATTAAAATTTGGCAGGAAAGAGGTAATAATAGCAATTTAACTTTTAAGTAAATCAGATTATGATCATGTTTTAAGGCTTTTACGGATAGCATCATTAGGGTAAGAAGATTGAAGAAGAGACCTGTTCTGGAAGTAGCTTGGCTTGAAAGTCTGCCAAGAGCTGATTTTCTGGGACGTATTTCCTGAAGGCAAGTCCATCAACATTAAGCTTAAATGATCACCATCAACCAACCCACATATAATTCAATTAAGAAAGTTTGTGCACTCACCCAACAGAGGAAAGCATAAAGATCTAAGAAATAATGTTAAAAGTCGTTTTTATAAGTTCTTTTGTACAAGTTGCAGCGCCCGATACACCATGACCAGTCATTCAAGACCAAATCTATGATAACAAGGCAACCTAGTCAGCTATTAGGCAAGTAAATAAACTGTGAATCAGATGTAATGCTCTCACCAGCTTTTAGCATTGGTGACTATCAAAATGATATTTAAAGTTAAATCAACAGGGCAAACCCACAGTGAACCATCTAATCATGTGTGGACATGGATGCACTACAAACACCAAAATTTGATTGCTCCCATGAATTATAACTAAATTGATGCAAAATTTAGGTGGGAAATATTCAGAAATAATTTAGAAAATCAACCTAAATTCGGATAAATAATTTATAAAATCAAGCCATTTACAAATTTTTCATTGATTTATCTAATATTTGGACAGCCCAACCCCATGTAAATGAGATTGAAGCCTTGTTGAGTTGAGTTAAGTTTTATCTAATATTTGGACAACCTATTCGAAAATGTACTAAATTGAGGGGGAAAAAAAAAATTATGCTGCCCAAACTCAATGTTAATATTCGGCTTTTGGACCGAGTCTAATTCATTCCAAAAAGTTAATTACTCACATCAATTTTCAAATTCGAAAACAGTGTCAGAGTTGAGCTTTAAAGCCACTCACAATCCAATGCTATTACCAAGTTACACAATATCTCCTTGATCATTAATCTAAGTACTAGCTGAGTGGGATCAATTCACCTCAAAAAGCAAACTAATTTCAATCAAACTCAGTTCAATGCTATAATTCATCACTTTCATTAGTTTCTTATTTTTATTACAGAAAAACACACAATACATCAACTAAAAATGTCCTTATCAAAAAAATACATCAACTAAAAATGCTAATTAAAGACAAACCCACATTCAAATACACAGCATAAGAAGAACCCATAAATAATCGAAGTAGTTTCGGGTATTTCAATGTGGAAATGATGAGTAATACAGCTTTGAACCGAGAACTTACCCCTTGTTTGGTTGCACAGAAAACGGTGGAAGAAAGAAAAAGAAAATAAAAGAATATTTTGAGTTTAATATTGAAAAAAGAAACTGACCCAACTCGACTATTTTCAAGTCGTCGTATTTGGCTTAAATTTAAGATTATAAAATTTTCTTTTCTTACATTTTCTCAGCAAGCAAACAGGAAAAGAGTGAGAAGAAAAGCTAGGGTTTACGAGACATGTTTGTTTACCTTAATTAGGGTTTCGGAAGCTGAGAGAGGCGGAGAGGAGCTTATTGAGACTAAAGACGCCATTACAGCTTGTCTTGAAGCTCGCTCGTAGTACCAGTGTGCTAGCGAGTAGCGAGTACTAGGTTTTACATACTAGAGGGAAAATGATATTGCCAGGGCATATGTGTACACAAGGAAGAATGAAACGGCGACGTCAGGGGATAATGTGCTAGCATTGCATTGAAACGCCAAGCCATAGTTTTGACATGCAATGCCACATCTGTCACGACGTCACAATAATAAAAATATAGAGAAGCCCTATTGGCAGTCTCCAAAGAGCCTCTGCATGGATTCCTTCAAACTAAGGGATGCCTAGTTTAAAATAGCGAGTGAAACTTGCCTTTTTTTTTCCTTTTTTTTTTTGGAAATGCCAAGTTGATTTGTCGGGCAATGTCAACTGTAGAGCTTAATATAATATGTCCATGTCAGTTTTGAATCTTTTGATCCACAAGTCTTATAAAAAAATTTATGTAAAAAATTATGTGCAAAAATTTTATCCCTGAATTTAAACTAGTGCATATATATGATAAGAAAATGTAAATATTTAATGGCAGTCATATTGTGGAGCATCTTGATATATTAGCGTTTTGTGCAGCTAGACCCACCCTACCTCGCCTTCGTTTGATCTGTTGGCATCAGATGGTGTTAAAATTTTCAATTAGGGCAAATGGAATAGAGGGCATTGTTACACATGCGGCCTACCTTTCCACCCTCTCACAAGTGATGGAACCTAACCGTCTAGGGCACACATCAGTCCCATCCTACTCATGGAACAATGAGCACAATGACTAACCCTACTCGATGTTAATCATGTCGCTTGGACCTCTTGATGTAGAGTGTAAACCACATGATTAACAGCCAAATAGTTGCTTTGAAGTTTGGCCTCCAGAAGTCTATTACTGCTGTCTCAAAATAATAAAAGAATAATTACACATTACCTCCTTCAAGATTGACCTGTTTTCACTTTACCCTAGAGTTTTTATTTTTTATTTTGACTACAAAATACCTCCTATATTTTTAGCCATTTAAGCAATAGCATTAAGCCACCTTGCATACAAGGAAGATGAGGAAAATCAACATGTAACGCAAACTTGAAGAAAGTAGTGTAATTTTTCAAAAATAGTAAGAGATGCTCCATGTGCTTATTCCCTTGTTGGGTGACCCATCAGCTTGTGTGCGGCTCTTTCCACCTTCCACCAAGGATAAAGGAAGGGGGTATGAAAAAAAAGTAGAGAAAAATAAGGTGAGTCTGTGGGTTTGGGGGGAAAGTGAAACCGTGACTTGTATTTTCAGTAGGTTAAAGACACCAAGGATTCTCTTATACCAAAGATGTATAAAGAGCACACTGTTGAGTATAAGAACGATAATATTGTAAAACTATCTTGAACAGTGAACAAAACCACCTTATTTTGAGTACACATAGTAGTTAATATGGTGCAAAAACCAGAATGTCGACTATGAATCGCAAGGAATGTCAGGTACTTCTTTTGGATTGGAGACAGGACTCCTACATCTTCTCATCAGGCTATTTTTCTGATATGATATCAGAATATTGGTGAAATGATCTTCTGAGCAAGAACCCCGCTTCAAATAGTGAGAGGATTAAGACACATTCACCTGAAAGCATAGGCCAATTAATGTTAGCACAACGACAAATTTAAAGAATTAAGCTTCTCTTGTTTGGTCAGTCACGCGGCCCTCAGAGTCAGCCAAATCATGCTAGAGGGTCAATGTCATAATTTCAACAAATTTAAATAGAAAACTTTTCAGGGCATCCCTAGTTCGTGATGAGGCATTAAGGCATGGTTGATGGGGTCCAAACAAAACTAGAGAGGAGCTGCACCCTAAGGAAAAATTCACTCAGACGAGGAAAACCAAATACACAGGGCAGAACGTACAGTTCAGCAGCTGAAGGCACGTTTTGCATTTCACTCTTTTTAGATTTGTGCTTCGATTTCTTCTCCCGTTTCTTACTCCTGCCAAGGAATCAAAGATCAGCAAAAAGAACAAGGTGTACCGTAATAACAATGGTTATTGTATATATGAGAAGGGAACACAAAATACTTGTCATGTGAGCTAGAACCCCAACAGTTTTTAACTTTCCGATCAATTTTCTTCATGTCCTCCGCTGTAGGAACTTTAAGTCCTGCCACCTGTATACAATTCCCGCAAGAAGTTTAAATTAATGAATGGAGCTGAAACAACACTACATTTCTCTATTTGATAGCCATTTGCATCCATTAAATTAGGATATCACTGGCACAGAACCAAGCAATACCTACCATTCCATATTTACAACAAAAATAACAGGGGAACAAACAAAAAACACAAAAACAAAAACAAAAACAAAACAGAGGATTGGTCAATTATTTATAACCAATTGTAACGAGAGAATTGAGACACATGTAACTTCTAAAGAAAAACTGTTTTTTTTTTTTTTTTTTTCCTTTTCTGATTCAACATTGTATAAGTTCCTTGTATATGCAGTTTCGAAATCTTGTCTTGTCTTTTCTTTGTTTGTGTTTTTTTTCCCCCCTCATATCTGACTAATAATTACATGCCACACGTAATCTTTAAGATATGAACCAACTCATTTAACATGTTGAAATAACCTAGAAATGGAATAAACAGCCGTAATTAATGAATTGCAAATCAAAAACATTATGCACATTTTTTCTAAGTTTTATCTTAATATTCAGACTTTCAAGCTCAAGAAGGCTATCAAGGGGTATAATTATATAAATACAGATATAGCCATTGCATATGCACTTATCCAGTATGTCCACACCTCAAGATTGGTATAAAAAAGGATGTATCAAATTTAAATTTGAGGCCACAACAAAATTTAATAAATTTGTACCCAAGTATAGATGGCATTTAGTGATTCAGTGAGCTCTGAAATGGTGTGCGCCGAATGCTGACGAGAGAGCACACTCCTCAAGTATCTGCATAAAATATGCAATATGTAACAGACTGGACAAATATTAAGAAAAGAAATATAGTGCTTTTTTATTTTCAAGAATTAATCATAAGAATTGAACCCTGTTGAATAAGTATCATGGCTAGGCAACAAGAAATGGAGTTCAGTACAAATAAAATTATTAGCTTTAATCAGGAGGAAATACTTCAGGAATCAGTTCTAAACCTCTCAAAGTCGAGTACTTTGTGCACCTCATTCGACCCACGCAAAGCAGCCAATGCCAACTGCACCAAATTAATGAATAAACAAAGTTAAAGAGAAATTATATAATTTCTTAGAATAACAGAAACAGAATCGGAAACCAAAAAGTGAGAGTTGCCCAGAAAAAGTCCTAGGATAACTTTAATCTCACCATCTTTTTGTCATTATCATCATCATCCAAGAAAACTATTGGAAGATTGTTGAAAAAATTCGATTCAACCATTCTCTTCTCTATCATTGAGTCATTCTAATCCCTTGGCACTGGTTTGACAGTGTCTCAGGATCCATGTAAAGGGATTTACCACAAGTTCTACATTGACACCTTGCTTGGGGCCAACAACATAGAACTAAAAGCTCCAGACTGCCTCCAGTAAATAGAATGAAAACAGGTAATAGTAACATATCAGACCGAATAAATAATCCATGAGAACATATAAAATTATATATGTGGGGTTGTCCAAGACTTGGACCTACGCCTTAGCGCTTGATAGCTCAAGATTTAACCATTGCACCAAATAATCGTAAAATTAATGATATGAGGATATATAGATACAGGTCATCGATAAGAGACATAAAAATGGATGAGTTAAAGTAGGAAATGATAATATTGGAAGTTGGAACTAAGTGCATGTAGGACCACCTAAAAGTAAATCCAATCAAATAAAATGAAAAGTAATAATAGTAATGACAGAATTTCTATTGAAATGATTTATCCTCTAGATGGTGAGCATATATGAGTTGCAACGGGACGAAAAGGTCCTCAAAGCAAGAAAACCAAGGCTGTGAAGGACATGGATAGAAGGATAGAACTAGTAAGATGAGAAGGTCAATCATGAGCAGCTGTAAACTTGTAATGCCCTTAGCTTCAAAGAATCAAAATTTTGCTTTATTTATTAATTCTTATAATTTTTGGCTCGTCAATATGACCTGCAATTGGATTCTTCAACATAAGGAAGGAACAAAACAATTGAATGGAACCTATATTTTCTACCCAAGCTACAAAAAATCTAAGGGAGAACAGAAGGAAGGCAGAGGAGGAGGAGGTGAAACAAATTCCTCAGAGGGGGGGGTTTTTTTTTTTTTTGGGGGTTGGGGGGGGGGGGGGGGGGGGGGGGGATGGGTTACAGCCACTTACAGGCTTTATAAAACTAAAAACTATAATATACTCCCTCCATCCCACTTTGTTTGATAACAATTTTCCGTTATGGGAAAATGTTTGTTAGTCAAGAAAAAAAATTGTTTTACTTCCCAATGTGCCCCTTCCTATAAAATTACAATTACTCTAATCATGACACAAAATTAAGTAAGAGGGCAAAATTGAAAATTTCAAATTAATGAGTCACATAACAATGCATTTAGTACCTCACCTTAATATCCATGCTTAGTCAAACTGGCTCAAATAATTTGGGACAGAGGGAGTATATATATATATATATATATATATATATATATATATATATATATAAACAGGGGGAAAGAGAAAAAAATACCAACAAACCATCTAAAACTCTTTCCTTCCTGACATGGTGATATATTGGGACTTAATTCTATGCTTACAACCATCAAAACTTCCAAAGATAAGAAGATGCAGAAACATTAGGCTAAAAAAAACTCCAAATTTGACTCAAACCACTAATTAACCTGAGTGCCATTCCCTCTGATTCTGGATCCTGCATCAAATAAGCCTTAAAAGAGTTCTATTTACGGCATGGTATGCTTAACTAATTGCATGATTAATAGTGTAGATTACTAGAGGTCTAGAGCCCATCGACTAAATTTAATCAATTTAGTTTCATAAATGGTTTAGGAGTGTTTCTTTTTTCATTTTAAGATTCAAAGAAACAACAAAACCATTTTCTTTTTCTTTTTTTTTTTTTTTTTTTTGATCAGCAGAAACAATAAAACTTCTGTACAGGCAAAAGAAAACATTAATTATAAATCCCAAAACAACAACAACCACCACCACCACAACAACAATAACAAAAGTAATTATGCTAAGAAAAAATAAACAATCAACAAAAATTTACATATCATTTAAACTGAACAGAATGACAATAAGAGAGGGAGAAAAAAAGAAAGGGGGGGGGGGGGGGGACAAGTTTTTTTTTTTGATGAAGTAAAATGTGTATTATTAACAAAAGGCTAAGCCCAAGTACATGAGACATATACAAGAACAAAGCATCAAAGCACAAAAAGAAGATCCCTTTATATCTTTAGGGAATCTAAGAAATGAACAAAAGAGGGTTTACTAATCTTAGCATAGCTAGAGAGTTCTCATGCAGAAGAATGAAGATTACCTGCCCAGGAGGGAATAGAAGTGGTGCATCTGTAAGCATGATTTTATCTACTTCCACCTTTGCAGTTTCATGCAAATCCTACAACAATATTAGAACATCAAACAAATAATCAGAACATCCATGAGACAAGGAAAGCCAGTTGAACCAGATTGATTGAGTCTATGTGTGAGAGCTGACACTATCTCAAGCCAGCTAAGTCGTCTTTTCAAGACTACCAAGGACCAGAAAGAAGCAACCCAGAACATGGTGTTGAGTCATACAAATTACAACCAACAATTACCTTTAACTTCTGAAGCTGACCATTCTTTGCTTGGCAAAACTCCTACAGAAACAAATACTAATTTTCACCAATTGCAACAAAGGTAATTATAAAAAATCAAAGTAAACATATGGTGAGACCAAGAACCAATTTAAAGAGGACACAAATGGCTATAAGGGTTTCGAGATTTTCTTATATGAAATTGACAAGAATAATCTGTGTAAACAATAGATTGGTAAAACTTACCTCCATATCATCAACAAAACCTTCAATTGAACGATACGGTGCATAAACAATAAGATCAAATTCTAGACTCTGCAAAATAAAGGTAAATGTATGAGTCACAGGATAGCAGAAGCAAAATAGAGGCAACAAAATAAAATATGAGGCATATCCATGCCTGATAAACTATCATCTCATTATTGAGAATCATTTGATGATCCTGTGAAATCCCCTTACCGAGCTCCTCTGCCGATACATGATTTTCTTCTATCTTACAAGCTGCATATATACAGGTTAACCTGTGCACACAAGGAAATCATATATATTCAAAAAATATATTATGAAGCAACAACCAAGTACGAATGTTTGTTCAAGGATGATGACCAATGATGAGGAAAATTCTACCAAATGGGACATGCAAGAAAATGATAAATTAAGTAAAAGGGATCACATAAAGTAAGGATGCAGTTTTCCCGAAAAATATATAAATAAACAATTGGAAAAAAGGAAACACGCACACACACACATAGTAATTGTACAATGGAATGGATTTGAATCAATCTTACGTTATATTTTTTGGGTGATGTTCCATGACCGACCATTGCAGATAAAATCTTTTGAAGTACATAAGAGCTGTTGCCTGTAAAACATGAACCCAGTTTCAGAAAAACAGCTGTAAATCCCAATTCATTACCTTTGATTTTTTTAATCATATACATTTAAAACAAAAAACAAAAACAAACAAATACCTGAATTTTATGAGGGAAATGAAAGGCTTCACATACTTCTTGAATTTTAAACTCATAGAATATCCGCAAACGTTTTTCTTCTTCAATGTCAAGTGGCTTTGCGCGAGAATGTTTTTCAGCTAACGTGAAAAGTGAAAACAATATGAGATTGTCACAAACATAGTATGAAATTTGAACCCCCCCCCCCCCCCCCCCAAAAAAAAAAAAAAAAAAAAAAAAAGGCCTTGAAACCAACCAATAAATAAATTATGAAATAAAATCCAGAAAATTCTACAAAGAATGTAATTCTCAAAAAAAGCATTTACCATTCTCTTTTGCATTAATTTGAGGTTCAGCATATGACAAGGACCCATCAACATCTACTTCCATTCGTGAGGTTCCATACTTCATACCAAAATAGTTGATTAGTATCAATGGAATAAGTAATCTCAACACAATTCCATAATGAATTCTTTCAAAAAGGTATTATATATATACATAAATTTTGCGATGGGCAATGTTTCAAATAAAATATAAAGAAAAGAAGTAGAAAATGGTATAACTCTACAAACATGGCTGATTGAAGGATTCATCTACCTGTATTGAGAACTTTTAATAAAAAATTCATGTCTTGGGTATAAGGCATGCTAATTCCTATCTAGTTCTAAATTTCTAATGATGTCCATTGCATCTGGATTAGGCACCTCTACAGATATGCATGATAACTATGAGACACAAGCAATGCCGGCATTCATTCACAATGTCCTCATCTTCTCTTTTTCCTTACATAAACTCTAATTAGTATTAGATAACAAAATTGACCGACATCGTACTACACCAGATGTAAACAAGTCTATATCTTTACAATGAGCAAGAATACAATTTTTTATTTTTTATTTTTTTATTTTTTTTATTTTAATTTTTTTTTTATGAAGAAGGCTTCCTCCCCAATACCCAAGCAGAGAACACCTATAGAAAATAGTCCTAAGAAAGCCTTATTTGATCTTGATAACTTGTAAAACCACCGCCTAAAAAATTCTTATATTTCTCTCTGATAAATATCCTGGATGAAAAGTATGACAATGCCTAATCACTTATTCAAACCAACTCAAATAAAATTTAATCAACAACCACATGAAGCTTCTGCAACAAGTAGTATTTCACCATTAATGGAGCATTGATGTGCTCTGACCCAAGTGCCTCTCCAGATAAAATACTATCTTATTGTTTGCAATAAGTCGACAGCTAGAAGATTAAATAATTAAAATTTAATAATTTTATTTCATTTAAAAAATGTAGGAAATATATCCTCTTTTGATTTTTATTCTTGCCACCCAAGACCTTCCTTTTCTTCGGGTCAATTAGATAGGTGGTATACACGCAAACAAAAATGCTCCTCAACTAGATAGGCTATGAGTTCAAACCCTATAAGTCATGTTCTCCCACTGTGTGTGTGCGCCTTCGCACGTTTGGCTTTGATGCATGAATAAGAATTGGATTTTGATACCCCACCCAAAATAATAATAATAACAACAACAACAATAACATTAAATGGGATTTCATGCAATCTACAAAATTTTCACAACACTCATCCCAAAACTAAAAGAAATCATAAACATGTATATTAAAAAATTAAGGAAGCAGGATGTTCTCTGTACCTTCTCCAGAGCTTGTATTGCCCTTTGATTAGCGGCAGTGTATTTTTCGATCTATATCAGAGAAAAAAAAATGTGATTTTGCTACATACGTAACAATTGAAAATTAAATTAATAAATAAATTTTTTCACCTCTCTTTTCTTTTCCTCCTTTTTCTAGGCAACCAAACAGATAACAAAATGGAACATGTGTTTGATAGAAGTATCATCATTTCACTTAATCGAGTAGTGTTTTTTTCTAATTTTTCTTGGAGAATTTTGGGGGGTGTTAAGGACAAGTTCGTTTTCCTTTTTCTTTCCCTCTATTTTCTCAGAAATCAAACAGTTTGTTTGCCGAGAGAATGTAGGAAAAAACAAATATACACGAAAAAACTTATTCCTTGAATTTTTCACTATTCAGAATCTGAGAAAAAACAGTCGAATAAAACTAACAGGCTAACAAATTTAGTTGATTTAATTTAGTTCATAAATAAATAAAAAGAAAAACATAAGAATTGAAATTCGTGATGTTTTACTAAAAGTTTTCTTGGAAACCAAACAGAGGATAGGTTTATGAGAAAGTGAAAGGAGGTGGGGGAAGGTTTACCAGGTCTTGTGGAGTGAAGATCCACTTGGCTCGGTGAGTCGAGGTCTGAAAATCGGCCATGATGAGAAAACAAGCGCTTCACAGATTTTGGGCCTTCGAAGCAGCAGAGGGTTTTGGGCACCTTGCTTTCCGCTCCTTCTACTTTTTCCTTCTAATTTTTTTTTTTCCTTTTTATCTATTTTTCCTTTTGGAAAAGTATTTTCTTCTCCCCGTTCGGTTGGTGAGAAAACTGAGAGAAAAACGTTTTAATTCCCATCGAATGTTGCTTTAATTATTATGAAATAAACAGTCACCCCAGTTAACCCGATAGATTGTAAGATGAATCAAATAATTCTGTACCTCATTAGAGTAAGCCCATAAGGCGAACAAATCAAGCTCAATTTTCTTTTCTTTTCTTTTTTATTTAAAAAAAAACTTTTTAATTTTAAATAAATTAAAAATAATTCTACAATTTTGGTGAGATTAGCATATGTTAATATAAGTCATAACGGTATCATACCTTGTGCCTTACAGACACTTAAATCTTTTAGAGTATATTAAAGTTACAAGGCAATTCATCTTAACCAAGAGATTTAAGTGTGGGTTTTGTGAAACAGTAACATAGGCTACAAAGGTATTGCCATCAATAATATCATTCAACTTAGATATAGAACACGACTTAATCCCGAAAGCTTATAAATTGTTAAGAAATAGGCAATAATGTATTAGGTTAACATTCCCCTCACAGGTGGCCCCATCTCACATGTAGAGACGACCAAAACTCTAATATGATGTTAGAACATCATGTAACTCTAAATATTTAACCTATTATAGAATAGGTGAATAATGTATATCAAGTTAAATCTTAAGACATAGACCAATGGTTCTTAAAAATTACTCCTCAAGAAGTGAAAAGTTTTTGGATATCATACGTATTAATTGCTTCAGAGAAAGTGATGACCTTATCCGTATTTCAAGAGATTAGTTAAACCAAAGGTTTGAATATCTTGTTGGCCAAAAAAAACCAGACATGTATATCAAGTTGAGGTTATGAATACACTTAACCAAGACTTCCTCATCATTAGGGCAACAATTAAAATGAAATCCATTAGTGAAGTCATTAGTAAGAATTTTAGGCAGTTTCATCCAAATTATCATGCGGTATATTAAATTTGTAACTAAGCTTCCAAATTCTATTCTTACTTTGATGCTTAAATCATTAGCATTTAAGAAGAAACTAGTATCTCTATCTCAATTCTGAATCTAGTTAATTTTAGATCGTCGAGCCTAAAATAATTGATTCACAATTAAGCCCACTATTCTATTCTTATATCAAGCAAATTGTTTCATTCATCTCACAATCCTCACCCTGACTTGCACTCTCTCTCTCTCTCTCTCCCTCCTCCTCTGTTACATTGTCTCCCTGTTACAGTTGCACACCCAGTGCAAACCCACAAGCAAAAACCGCTCTTTCCAAAAAATTTATGAGCATTCCTCTCTCTCTCGGCAATGGACAACGTCAGTGAACAAGGAAATAATAGAAAACCTTGTTGCTCATATAGAGAGGTAATTACTATTGGTTTGTTTTTTCATCATCCCACATTTTTTTTGGATCTTTCATTTTTCTTGATTCTCCGGCCAGGCCATTGATTTTCTTGTTTAATTGGGTGCTTATAACTAGATGTCACTGGCTGCAATAGGGGCGGTGAACGATGAGTCTGGTTCAACTGAAGATGTCATATCTCAATACATCAGTTCATTCTATACAGACCTTCCCCCTGACCATTCTGATTTAGTCCGAGTGAATCTCAGTAGGATGATTGACGAGAAACTCATTGGCATCAAACCTGCATATTTCATCAAAGACCCCAATGAAAGCTTCTCAGATCATACGCCGCCACTTCATGTAAAAGTAAAACCTCTCTTCTTCTTCATCTTTTTCTTATTAGTCTTCTCTCTTCTTATTCCTTTTATTCTTCATATGAGAATACATTCTTGTTCTTCTTCTTAACAGAGTACATTCTACTTCTTTTTCTTTTTCTTCTTGTTCTGTTTCTTCTCCATATCAGAATACGTTCCTTTTCTTCTTCTTATCAAGAGTACCTTTTTTTTTACCTCATTCTTCAAACTGATTGGCACCAAACCCACAAGCATAAACCTCTATTATTGTTGTTTTTTCTTCTTTTTCTTATTCTTCATGACAGAATGCATTTTCTTTCTTCTTCATGGCAGAATGCAATTTTTCTTATTTTCTTCTTCCTTTTTTGTATCAGTTTACATAATTATTCTAATCTTATTGTTTAATTGTATATGATTTTGACAGATAATTGAAGCAATCAAGAACTATGGTCACAAAGATGGTGCAACCGAAATTTGGATAGCCGAATACATTGGAAAAAGGTCAGGCAAAGCTGAATCCTCTGAGTTTTCCAGTGATCAGATCATAGCGCAACTTGAAAAGCTTGTTGAGGGTGGTGTCATTGGCGTCAACAACTTGTATTACCTTATGCCTCAAGGCAGAGCTGTGGTCAATTGTATCAGTGTTCCGTTTTACAATGATGACAGTTTTCAAAAATGGAAAAGGCGCAGAATTGAGGACACTACAGAGGGAGCTAGTTCGACTCAATGGGAAGAAAGTGAGGAAGAAAGTGAGGCAGAGGAAGGAAAGATCAAGGAGGGGTCTATGGCAAGAATAATGGAGGAGACCAAACCTCGAACTTTGCCAGAGGACTGGACCCCACAAAATCCTATGAAATGATAAGTAAGAAGCTTTCTCTCCCTATATCTAAACTTTCATCCGTACATAGGGACAAATTCAGGATTTGGGAATTATTAGAATATTTCGGGAGTTATTTGGAAAAATATTGAGAATAATTCGAAAAGGATCTATGAAAAATGGATGAATAAAAAAAAAAAAAAGACAGTGAAATTTAATTAAATAAGAAAGATGTATTGTCATGTCTTTTTTTTTTCAGAATATTTTGAGAATTTCGGAAATAATTCAGGAGTTATTTGGATAATTTGAGAATAATTCAAAAATAATTCGAGTAGGATAAATTTGGGTTTCATTCATCTAATAAAAAAAATATGGCATATATTGGGGAAATTCGAGAATAATTAGAGAATTTTGTTATTATCCATCCGTAAGGTCGGATACTTTATTATGTAGGTAACTTTCTACATGATATGTCCATAAATTACTATTTTAAATTACTTTCTAATTTTAGAAATATTTGGAAATGTGACTTTCACTTTTGCCTCCTATCAGGATTGAAAAGATGATTGGTGCCAAATCTCAAAGGACCCAAATACAATTATTAAAGGTTGTGTATGCTTTCGACACTTGGCCAGTCCAAAGAGGAATTACATATATTACACTGCAGATGTAGAATAAAAGCCCGTGAAAAACTTCTACTGAATTCAGGGTTTTTTCTCGATCAGTTGTAAAGGAGATGAGTGATTGGACTTCTCATAGAATTTCAATAGATTTTTTTATGTACATACGAAATTTTATCCCAAAAAAAAATACATATCATATTGTTGTTCACAACTCGATTGAAATTTGGTGCTCTTTATCGGTTAACGTTGTTTGATCATAATTCTTTGTTAATTTTGATTAGTACATGTACGTAAACCAATTTTCATATGTTTTTAGTTGAATTTTCAGTAATAGAATGACATCTAAATTTTAATATGTATTTTACTGTTAGGACTAATTGGGTTTTATGGGTGGGAATTTTGGTTTTGGGCATGCATGCTTTTGTATCTTCGGCTGATGATTCAGTTCCACTTTAATTGAATATGCTATTAGTGGTCTGTTTTGGGGTCCTATAGTTGCTGATCTGTTCTCATACAACAGCCTCATAAAGCTCACTATTACACGAAAAATGGCTAATGCAGGGACGGAACCAGGATTTTATCTCAGGGGTGGCCAAAGTATGAATAATAAAAATTTTACCTTTCAAATATGAAAACTATACTAAGATTCAAGATTAAATATATTAATATATTGAATGGAAGGTAAATGACTTGACCTTACTTATACTTTTCTAAAACCATGACAAAAAAAAAAAAAAAAAAAAAAAAAATACAAAAAAAAAAAAAAAAATCAAAAAAACAAAATGATTTTCTCCGGTAAGATGTTTTCCGCCGACCATTACCCTATAATATGCTCAATGATTTTGTTTGATAGAAATCTGGGATAAATCTAACATTAAATAAATAAATAATTAATTATAAAAAAAAAAGAAAAAAAAAAGAAGCTAATACGATCAATAGGAGAAGGTGTTTGTTTTTTGTTAATTATTTTAGACATTTTACCTTTTGTATATATTAATTCTAGCTTTTTATCCCTAGGCATAAGTTGCCTATTTGAATTTTAAGAGATTATGTGAGGAACCATTGTGCTGATTAGGAGGGACCATTCCTAGATTGTGCCTAAAAAACTATAACTAGTAAATTACGTTTTGGTAACCATTTAGCAATATAATACCAAAACCAAACCCATTAGTAGTCATTTCATAATAGGTTATAATTCATTTGTAATAAGTTAACAGGTAATACCTTGTTTTGGTATTAGCTTCAAATCTGGTCACCAAATAATACTTTATGAAGACAATTTTTTGGAAGTGAGGGGGGGCCATGGCCACCCCAGGCCTAAGTGTAGGTCCATCCCTGGGCTAATGCAATTTCATCTGTTGTTTCCGTTGTTTGCTAGTGTTGGTTCAATTCAAAGTTGTAATTGTTTTACCAAATTAAATCTTTACTAATGTTTTTACTCTACACTGTTTCCCCCTTTCGTTCCATTAATTTGTTTGTTGGGAGACGTACATAAAGAAAAGAAAGGATGGAATCTTTAATTTCTTCTAATTCTCTATGATTTCTCAGTAGCCAAACAGACCGAATAATAGAAAAAAAATTTAAAAAACTACATAAGAAAATAAAATTATCAGTTTCATGGAAGTATATATAGTGCCTCACTTCTTTAAAGAAAAAACAAAAGAACCATACTTAGCTACTTAGGGTGGAGGGGCTCCTTCTTACCTCCTCTCACCTTCTACTAGCTATGTACTCCTCCCGTTCCATAAACAGAGGCCATTTTTGTTAAATATTTTTTGTTTCAAAATGTTTGTCCACTTTGAAAAATCAAACCATTAATATGCTTAACTTTCGCTCCAGCTACCCAATATCTTTTGGATATGGGAAGCCCAAATTCTCTTTCCAATATCTTTTGGATATGGGAAGCCCAAATTCTCTTTTGCTAGCCGCGATAAAAAAAGAGAAAAGTGATTGTAACACCAAAAGATATTTTGAGCCCAATTAATAGAAGCTGCCTCCCCCATGCTTTTGTTAAAATCTGACCAGGAGTCAGTTTTTTGGTTTAATGAAACCTCTTGTAATTGCCATCATGCCCTTCGTCTCATAACACATGAAAAAGAACTACCAGGCATATCCTTCTCTTTCATGACCAAAATGTTGAGAGAGAGGGTCCAAGAACAAACGAACACACTGAAAAAAGAATCCAAAATCAAATGAACAAAAGAGAGAATGAAAAGAGATGGTGGTCATTTTTGAGGTAGATGACCCCACGTCGTTTTTTGGGAGACAGACGTGGGGGTAAAAAACGCCGCAGCAGCAGTACACGGCTGGCGTCGGCGACTGGCTTGGGTTAATACCCCACCGTAACTTTGGGTTAAAAAATGATTATGATTTTGCAAGTTTTTAGATGAACAATTTGTTCGCACTTGTAGTGCTCCGCAAGAGCTTTAATTCGACTTTTGAATCACTAAATTTGGTTGAAAAATGAGTGAGATAATTTATGGAGAAGTTGGCCTGGAACAAAACTCAAAAATGACATTTTCTCCCTCAACCCATTCTGATGTTGAAGGTGAAGTGGATTGTGATCTATTGTGGGTGCACTCACCCACACATATCGTGTTCCCCAGCATTTGAAGACCTTAGATTGACCCGATTGACTCCAAATTTGACAGCTAGATTCGTCTTGATAAAACCTACCATGTAGGACCCTTGGTTGACTATTTTGACCATAGATTGATCAACTTTGATTTTCAAATCTGAGCCATGTTGGGGTAAAATAGGGTTTTCATATCCATCAAAAGGGCAAAATAGGGATGATATAATTTCAATTTGGTTACATGCACAGCATGTGCAAAATTAGAGGCAGAACCGTTTGGTCAACAAACGGTTTATGACGGTGGACCCCAAATTGAAACCCAACTAATAATTTAGGTACCAAATTGACGAAATTAAAATTTGAGACCCTTAAGCCTACCCCAAACTCTGGACCCTTAAGTGCAATTTACCCTTTTTTAAATAAATAAAAAAAAAAATCTACCAATTTCCCCAAGTTATTTTACTTGGGATCCAAATTCCAAAGAACAAAAAATAAAATAAATTTATCAATTTTTTATAGTAAAACTTGTATTGTGAAGATAAAAATTATTACTTTAATTATGAAGGGCAATATTGTTATTTTAGGGTCATAATAGCTTCAACAGATATTCTTGCTAAATAGAAGAAAAATCACTTATGACAACAAGATCACTTTTAAAATACAGTTTCCAAACACATGCAAGATTCTCTTCTACTACTAATAGCTTCTGATTCTGAACATAGTCCTTGTGAAAGTGTTATATGGAGAGACATTCATGTTCGCACTGATTTAATCCCAACTCTAGAACGTATTTCCCCTCAAATGGGGTATTATATTGGGATCGACGTCTTATCTTCTTTTAAGTTAGCTACTTTAAGGACACATGTAGCCGAATGTTGGCTACATGTTTTAATCTGTGTGAGTGCCATTCAACTTGCTCCCTTCCTCGCTCGGATAGGGAGTTCATTAACAACTTCCATAGAGGACATAGAATATAGGAATGTTCATGTTTTTTCCTGCTTGTTGCGAAGGAAAGCTTGGGAGGCCATTGAGTATGGTATGATGAGCGATGAAATACTGGCGGCTAAAGCTTTACAAAGGAAGTGGTAGATATTAGGCTGAAATTAGGGAAACTTGAGGAACGGTTAGCCACGGTTGAGGAAGGCATTGAAACTTACCGACGAGATCTTAATGATCTTGATGAGTTTGACCCTGACAGTTGTTTATACCCAAAAATGTGATAAGGGTTGAGTTCAAATATCAGAGAAGCCAGCAACATGTGAGATGTAGCATGTGCTCTCTTTCTCATCATGACCAGAAGGTTATAGAGAGTTGTGGTTGGTAGTAGAGGAAAGGGAATAAGAGGGGGAGAGGGAGTCTCTTTGTGGTGTCTCCCCATTTCTGAGGGAGGAACCTCTTTCTCATGAAAATATGAGGTATTTATAGACAAATACCACATGTGTGGTGCAAGTCAACCATAGAGATGATGATACGTGTCTAATGTATAATGATCTCTACTAGTGACAAGTGTCCAATAATCTTATCCTCCCTTTCTCCTTTCATAATTTAATATTGTTTAGCCAGAGACTCTGAGGTATATAATATTCATGCAACATATATGTATGTTTAAGCGTCAGTGTAAGTAATATTTTCTCGACCTCAATCCCTAGCCAGCATTTTCTCATTAAGCCACCAAACCATAACCTCTTTAGAATCCCCTGGTATGATAGAAACATAATATTTTGTGGGATTGATATGCCCACGTGATGTGTTCTTGACCTGTACGTGACCCATATGCGACGGTTTGGGCTACGTGTCAAGCTAAGATACAGTGACAACCCTTTAACCGCTGACTAAGTCAACAATTGACTTTTAGCCACTTGTCAAGGTAGGATTAGTGTACATATTATTTTTTTAGGGGGATATACATAGAAAAATCCATATATTTACAACAGTCCCATCCTTACCATCTTCTCTCCTTCTCTAGAGGGAAAAAAAATAAATAAATAAAAAAACCTAAATGTATGTGTGATAGGATAGACGTTATGAGCCACTAATAATAGAGCAAAGTGAGATTATTAGAACAAATTTAATCGTACAATCCCATTTTACTTTATTTTTAGGGGAAATTAACAATAACCCCTATTAGGGGACTACTTTCAACAAAAAACCTACCATAAGAATTTTTTAACTTTAAAACCCCTTTTTTAAAAGATTTTTTAAGCAAATGAAAATGTTTTTTTTTGAAAAATACCCATTTTACCCTTTTATATTTGCATTACAACTGATGTTATTTACGAGAAGAAGTGGGGGGGAGGGGAAGGAAAGAGAGAGAAAGAGAGAGAGAGAGAGAGAGAGGGGCTCCATAGTCGAGGCTCAATGGAAAAACCGGATCGTCTCATGGGCGATTGTCTCCGGTGGTCGAGGGCCGACGGCAGCGTGACTCAATGGCTTGGGGCTCCACTTCAGCCACAAGTCAAGTAAGAGGGTCGACGGTAGAGAGGGAGAGGGGGGGCTCCATCAACGGCGGCTGAAGTGGGGAGGCGATGGGGATGCGATTGCAGAAGGCTTAAACGACGACGGGAGCTGGTGATGAGTCGCCAACATTTGTGAGTCGCCGATGACGGGGATGGAAAAACCAGATCTGGTTTTTTTTTTTTTTTTTTTGACAGATGGAAAAAATTTCGCCGATGATGTGGGGAGGTGGTGGGGCTGGTGGTGAGTCGCCGATGACGGGGATGGAGAAACCAGATCTGTTTTTATTTTATTTTATTTTATTTTTTAGGGTTTGACAGTGGGTTTGAAGGGAAATGAGTTGTGGTTTTCATTTGGGTTTTTGATTTGTTGCACGATGATGGACATACTACGGTGAAGATGGTGTAGGTTTGGTAGAGTTTGATGATGGTGGTTATCAACAGGTTTGGGGTTTTATGGCAGGGGTTCACAGCGGTGGTTTGGTGTTGTAAAGGGACGGTGGTGGATTGAGGGTTGTGCTGTTATTTTGTGGTATATAATTTTTCTAAAGCACACAAGAGTAAATTGGTACTATTGTCTGTATAATTTTTTCAAAGCACACAAAAGTAAATTGGTACTATTGTCTGTGTAATTTTTTCAAAGCACCACAAGAGTAAACTGTTACTATTGTCTGTGTAATTTTTCAAAGCACCTCTGTGTAAATTTTTTAAAGCACGTCCAACAGTAAATTGTTACTATTGGCTGTGTAAATTTTATAAATCACACAACAGTAAACTGTGTACCTTCACCATCATTGTCAATGGCGGGATGGAGAAGGTAGATCGAGCGGAAGGGGGAAGGAGAAGATGATTCGTTGCAAATCTGGAAACCAGATCTGGTGATAGCATAATAAAAGGTAGATTAAGATCTTTCCTTCTCCTAGCTTGTTCGTGCCTCTTCTACTAGGTTTTATTCTCACCAGCAAGTATTGTGTGATTCGGATAGCCACTTTATAGTTGTCGGAATAGCATTTGCAGTTTGATATGCGATGGGCAAATGTGGGAGGTGATGGAACCATGGGAGAGAGGGAGAGAACGTGGGAAAAAATGGCACGGTTTGTAATTTGATTTAAATTGTAAATAGAGGTATTTTTGTCACTATGGGGTCAAAAGGGGTTTTCACAAAACTGTTTTTCACTTAGTGCCTATTGTAAAAGTACTCTTATACTTGGGGCCTATGGTCGGAATTTTGGCTAAAACCCCAATGTATAAGAGTTCTTTTTTAATAGGCCCTATGCAAGAAACACTTTTGTCAAAACCTCTTTTAATCCCATATGGACAAAAATGCCCTTACTTTTCGATTTGAACAGAATTACAACAGTGCCATTTTTTTTCCCACGTTCTCTCCCTCTCTCTCGTGGTTCTACCACTTCCCTCTGTTTTTTTTTTTTTCTTTTCATTTGTATTTAAAAAAAGTAACACTTTACCAATTTGTTCTTAAATTGTTACTATTGTGATAGCTTACGTATTGATGTTTTGATATTCACATATAATTTGTTGATGTGTGGTTGTTAATTCACAACAGTAACAACTTATTGTTGACTATGCTGGAATAAGAATTAACAACAGTAACAACTTACTGTTGACCATGCTGAAACGATATCTTACAACAGTAACAACCTACTGTTGGCAATACTGGAATGAAATTTCTGGTATCACTTACACTAAAAAAAAAAACCAGAGAAAAAGACGACGAAAAAGAAATAGAAGAAGAGCTGTTATTGGAGAAGGTCTAGACATAGCCTTGATGAACAGCCGCCGGATGTTTCCAGATCTAGTGTTTTTTTTTCCAGATCTGGTTTTGTTTCCAAATCTTGCTTCTTTTTTTTTTTTTTTTTTTTTTTTTCCAGATCTGGTTTTCCTTCTCCTTCTCCTTCTTCTTCTTCGTTTTCAAATCTAGTATTTCTTCATCTCTCTCCCTTTCTCTCTCTCTCTCTCTACCCCTCCCTTCTTCTTCTTCTTCTTCGTTTTCAGATCTGGTTTTTCTTCATCTCTCTCCTTCTCTCTCTCTCTCTCTCTCTCTCTCTCTCTCTCTCTCTCTCTCTCTTCTCTCTCTCCGCCCCTCCCTTCTTTTTCTTCTACGTAACATACCTTGTAAATATAAAAGGAGTTCAAAACAGGTATTTAAAAAAAACATTTCCTTTTGCTTAAAGAATCTTTTAAAAAGGGGATTTTGAAGTTAAAAAATCTTATGGTGGGTTTTTTTGTTAAAAGCAGTCTTCTAATAAGGGTTATTGCTAATTTCCCTTATTTTTATTAGCTTGTGACATCATGTGACCGTGTCACAGTTAAATTGAAGACTTACTCTGAAGATAAAACATCTCAATATCATATTCATCCATGCATATATACATATGTGTGTGTGTGTGTGTGCATATATATGTATGTATGTATGTATGTATTCTACTGCACAATGTGAAGCTAATTTTATTTATCATAGTTGATATTCTATACAACAACTTCATCATGTATAATTTTCCAATTCTTTGTGCCTTATTTTTGTGTGATTATTGCTAAAAATGGGTTTATATTATTCAGTTACTTGTATAAGTTGATGCTCATAATTTATTTTTTTATTATTATTTCAATATTTAGTTATTTGCTAGGGCCCTTTTGGACATCCTGTGGAAATTGAATGGCTCCATTGATTTTTTTTCATAGCATCTAAAGCTATAAATGTATGATCTAAAATGTAAGCATTCTTACTAAATTGGTAGCTATCGCCGCAAATTGGTCACGTGAGTTCAGTTTTGGGAATTTTTTTTTTTTTTTGGAAATGCCACCATGTGAAATTGTAGCCATCATTTATGAGGGTAGCTGCCATGTTCTGTGATAAACCCATTTATGGTGATGAATTTGTGAAGAAACACGAGGGGGTAGTTCAATTTCCGAGGAGTGTAATGCACCCTTAATTTTTGGGTGATAATAGCTGAAACTGTGCTGATGTAATGCAGGTAATTAATTGCAAAATTGAGATTGTAAGAGCGAAAAGATGAAGAAGGTTATAATGTTTGATGAGGGATTCAATATTATGGAAGAGGGAATCACGAAGGCAAAGAATATTCTTAGTGGGTATCCCATTAAGACATTGTTCACCAGTGAAGAATTTATGAAGTACTACAAGTGTCCTTTACTTTATTACTTTTTAGAGGTTAAAACAATGAAATTTTTTCTTGCCAATAATGAAATGTACATCAAAATTGCTACTCTAATGATACCCAATAGGGTAATAAGAATAGAATAAAAAATTAATTGGTAAGAAAGTGACGAAGAAAGTGAGCTAGTTCGACTCAATGGGAAGAGATGAAGAAAGTGAGGCAGAGGAAGGAAAGATCAAGGGGGGGGTCTATGGCAAGAATAATAGGAGACCAAACCTCGAACTTTGCCAGAGGACTGGACCCCACAAAATCCTAAGAAATGATAAGTAAGAAGCTTTCTCTCTCTATATCTAAACTTTCATCCGTACATAGGGACAAATTCGGGATTTGGGAATTATTAGAATTTGGGAGTTATTTAGAAAAATATTGAGAATAATTCGAAAAGAATCTATGAAAAATTGATGAAAAAAAAAACGGTGAAATTTAATTTAAATAAGAAAGATGTGTTGTCATGTTATAATTGTTTGGAAAACTTTGAGAATTTCGGAAATAATTTGGGAGTTATTTGGATAATTCGAGGATAATTTGCGAATTATTTGAATATGAATACGTGTCCATATATCATTATTTATATATATTTATGTGTTTGTATTGGCATATTCACATATTTTAACTTAGACATGTGAGAAAATATGAATAAGGATAAGGAGGAGTCTCTCTCTGCTTGAAGGAGCTAAATATTTTTCTAAACAAAACCTCCTGAATTTGTTTTCCAAAATCAAATATATATCTATAAGGACTTACATTTTGATTCATACTAGGTGGCTGCCATCTGCTGACTTTTTGAGTCACCCACCCAACAACTACCACCCCGTAGAGATTTACGTTTCATGATTTACCCAACGATCGATTACCACCCGGTAGAGATTTACGTACCCAAAGTGACATCAACAAAGAGTGGGAATGTGGGCGGCTATCTACAAATCCTCTTACCCAGTGCAAAGCCAGAATCATAGACCTCTCTGTGGAGATTTCTCACCCATCATTTACCCAAAAAGAAACAAAAGAGCAGTAGGCATGGAGTGGAAATGTCAAGACGTATTCTCCATGCACTACAAATCCTCACATGGAGTTCGCGTCCTCACAAGTCACACCCAGTACAAAGCCACAAACGCTTACAACCAGCTCAAATCTATTCACTCCAACACCCCCCCCCCCCCCCCCCCCTTCTCTTCCTTCCCTACCCTCCTCCCTCCGCACTCCCAGTGTGCAAAAACCCTCACACCCACTTCAAACTCAGAAACATAAACCCCACAGGGGGAGATCTATCAAAGGTTACTTTAAGATTCACAATAGGTGCCTTCCATCAGTGCATATTTTGAGTTAATTACTACCCAACCACCACCACACTTGGAGATTTAACACCATTGATTGCATGGAGTTCTGATATCTATATAAACGCATCTTCTCCATCCCACTCTCATGCTCAATCCGAACCCTTCCTCTCTTCTCAGAATCTCTCTCTCTCTCTCTCTCTCTCTCTCTTTCTCTCTCTCTCTCTCTCTCTCTCTCTCTCTCATGGAGCTCTCAAAGTCAAGTGTAAGAGAAAAAATTCCACGTAAATCATATGGAGAGGTACTGGTTTGTGCTTTCATAATCTCTCCTTATTTGTTCATTTATTCTCTTCAACTTTCCAGGCCATTGATTTCTTGTTTATGTGAATTTGATTGGATTGGGTGCTTGATTAGATGGCACTTGCTGCAATAGGAGCAATAAATGATGAAATTGGTTCAACCGAAGATGATATATCATATTACATCAGTGCATATTATGACGGCCTTCCCCCTAATCATAGCGATTTTGTCCGAGTGAATCTCGCAATGCTACTATTGGATCAGCAAATGATTGGCGCCAGGCTTGCTTATTTCATTAAAGACCACCCCAATGAAAGCATCTCAAATCCTACAGCACTTGATCAGGTAAATTTTACTCTCGCCTTTGGTTCATTTTGTTTTTAGCTACATTTTTTGAACTGGAATAATGGATCACTGGATGTGTTTTTTAGGAAATAATTAATGCAATCAAGGAATTGGATGACAAAGGCGGTTCGACAGCATATTCCATAGAAGAATGCATTTGCAAGAGTTACAGCCCAGGTGAATCCTCTGAGGTTTCAAGTCATCTCGAAGAACAGCTTGAAATGCTCGTTGGAGCTGGTGTCCTTGGTGTCAACAAAGTTTATTTCCTTTTAGCCAAAGGCAGATTTTGGCTTCAACGGATCAAAGTACCAGATTATAATGATCCTAGCTTAGATAAATGGAAAAGGCGCAATAGCACTAAGTATGAAAACACTGCTAGCCTTGAAGGAAATACTGTCCAAACTGCACCAACTCACTGGGAAGAAGGTGAGGGAAACACAAATATAAAGGAAAAGCCTATGGCTAGGATAATGCGTGAGACTGAGCCTCAGGATTTGATGATGGAGTGGACTCCCGAAAATTACTATGAAACAAGCTAGATGTAAGAAGCTGTCTTTCTAAACCTCCATATATACCAGTCAAATATATATGTGTATCTATATATATATATATATATATATATATATAGATAACTCGATCATAGGGTAGTTTGTAATTTATATCATCAGGTATATCCTCTATGATGAATACAAATACTGCAACATTCACCCAACTATTAGAGACACTCCAGAGAAGGTGGAGGTGGATTCGTCCAACTTGGCTGACTCACACAAGTCCAACTCATCCATCCCACTTCAGGAAATTCTCATAAGGCAATCAACTCATACACATATGGAAACCCAAGATCATGTTCTAGAGGAATGACGTGATATTCTCCTTGTCTTTGGTGTAGATTCCTGTCAATAGTCAACTATATTGTAAATATTCCTTAGATGAATTACTGGAAGGAAGATCCCTTTAATTGAGGTAAATCCCACAAATTGATTGGGACAAATTCCTCCAATTCAGTCACCTTCCTTCCATAGATTTGTAAATCCTTATAAATAGTGGATTTCTCTCTTCTATTTTGACCTTGAGTGAGAAACATAATCAAACGTCTTTATGGTATCAAAGCCTATCGGTGTAGAATAGAGAGAGATTTTATTTTTTTGCTTTGTCCACTGACATTCCGTCTGAACCAAAGTCTGTGCGCTCAGCATTACACCACCCCGGATGGACAACAGCCATGCATGAGGAACTTAAAGCTTTGCGAGCCAACCAAACATGGGATCTTGTTCCACGATCAAAAGACATGAATATTATTGGCAGCAAATGGGTCTTTAAAACGAAGCTTAAATCAGATGGAAGTCTTGATAGGCTAAAAGCACGTCTTGTGGCTAAAGGATTTCATCAAATTGATGGGGTTGACTATTTAGAGACATTTTCACCTGTTGTAAAACCTGGGAGCATTCGTATGGTTCTCACCATCGCTACCATTCATCATTGGGAAATCCGGCAACTTGATGTCAAGAATGCCTTTTTGCATGGGCATTTGTCTACTTCTGTGTACATGGAACAGCCCCCTGGTTTTCATGACCCACTATTTCCTTCCCACGTTTGCCGTCTCAAACGTGCTCTCTATGGGCTTAAACAAGCACCTCGTGCTTGGTTTGATAGATTAAGTATATTTTTGCTTAATCTTGGTTTTTTCTGCAGCTCTGCTGACCCATCCTTATTCATTTTTCATTCTGATCGTGGCACGCTACTTTTACTTATCTATGTGGATGATATGATACTTACAGGAAGTCACCGGGATTTTCTACATTGGTTCTTATGCGAGCTCGGTCGTGAATTTGCTATTAAGGACCTTGGACCCATTCACTACTTCCTTGGTATTGAGGTGCGTGCTTCCTCCATGGGGCTATTTTTATGTCAGTCCAAATATGCTCGTGATCTTCTTGTCCGTGCTCAAATGATTGGGTGTAAACCAATCTCCACTCCTATGGCTATCAAAGGACGGTCCTCGGCATCTAGCGAAGAGCCCTTTCTTGATCCCACACATTATCGAAGCATTGTTGGTGCCTTGCAATATCTTACTTTTACCAGACCCGATATTTCATATTCAGTTAATTTTGTTTGTCAATTTATGCATGCCCCAACAATGGAACACTATCAAGCCGTCAAACGTATTTTACGTTATGTGGGTGGAACACTTGATTATGGCATGCATATATCAGCTCAAAGCTCCATGGATCTATATGCCTTTTTTGATGCAGATTGGGCTGGGTGTCCTTTGACTAGAAGGTCCACAATTGGTTTTTGTACCTTTCTTGGGGGCAATTGCATTTCCTGGTGTGCCAAGAAACAACCCACAGTTGCTCGTTCAAGTGCTGAAGCAGAGTACCATTCAATGGCCTTTACTGCTGCCGAACTTACCTGGTTATCATCACTTCTATGAGATATTGGAATTAAACTTTCCAAACCACCTACTCTTCATTGTGATAATCTTAGTGCTCTAGTTATGACAGGCGAACCCTGTCTTTCATGGCTGTACTAAACATATTGAACTCGATTATCACTTTGTTCATGAAAAAGTTGCTCTTGGGAACTTGGTGACTCAATTTGTTCCTTCCTCCTCGCAGTTCGCTGACATTTTCACGAAGCCTTTGCCTCGTGCCTCTCATCATTCTTTGCGGATCAAACTGGGCTTATGTTTGCAACCTTTGCCCAGTTTGAGGGGGAGTATTAGAGACACTTAAGAGAAGGTGGATCGAGGTGGATTCGTCCAACTTGGCTGACTCACACAAGTCCAACTCATCCATCCCACTTCAGGAAAATTCTCGTAAGGCAATCAACTCATACACATATGGAAACCCAAGATCATGTTCTAGAGGAATGACGTGATATTCTCCTCTGTCTTTGGTGTAGATTGCTGTCAATAGTCAATTATATTGTAAATATTCTTTAGGTGAATTACCGGAAGGAAGATCCCTTTAATTGAGGTAAATCCCACAAATTGATTGGGACAAATTCCTCCAATTCAGTCACCTTCCTTCCATAGATTTGTAAATGCTTATAAATAGTGGATTTCTCTCTTCTATTCTGACCTTGAGTGAGAAACATAATCAAACGTCTTTAACAACCACCGTAAATCTTTTGACATATAACAGGATATGATTGTCGAGCTGACCAGAGCAGAGTTCGATCAATTGGTTAAAAATTTACTAGAAGTCGTGTGTGCAGCGCATGTGTGTGACTTCGACCTTTTTTTTTTTTTTTTATTGCTAAGACACATTATGTTGTTGCAAACATATGTATATGCCTTGTTTGTTATTTTCATTATTACAACTGCTGCTTCTGTTTGTCCACTTTTACGGTCCTTGTACGACTACTTCGTTATAAAAGTTATGTCTTCTCATTGTGTTTTGCCTTTCTTGTTTCCTTGACTGTGTTCAGGAATGTTGGGTACTGAGGACTAGGACGTACTAGATGTGTACAATAGCAAAAAATGGACGGAAAAAATGAGATGGTGCGGCCATTGATCTCAATTCGATTGCCAAATGACAATGGCCGGTGCAATATAATGCGTTATCATCAGCTTTCATATGAAACAACCCATCACATAACCGGGTCTCTTATAAAAAGGAAAAAAGTTGTTTAAAATTTTGTTCAATAGTAATCATATGTTGCATGCCAATAGTGTATAGTTTAGTGGCATTTTTCCCCAATTTGTTTGGCAGAAAGATCTCACTCCAAGTCTCGTCTCATCTCTAGGATTACTTTGGAAATGAAGGGTTTCTATTGAATGGGAAATGACATTAAATTGTACATATCACTTGTTTGTTATCAAAAAAAAAGAAAAAGAAAATCACCCAGACCGGTTGTAAAGGATTAAATCACACTGAAATTTGGGAGAACCGGGAGGATCGAATCATCATGGGATGGGTCTCAATATATATTCATCAAAGCATGCCATTGTTCAGGAAAGGGAAAAAGGAAAGAAGGAAAAAGGAAAGGAAAAAACTTTATCCGCACACAACTGCATAGACCTAAAGTACTTATCCCAGTTATAGATAACATGTAAGACTCCAAGCACTTTACCTAGGCCAGAAGCCAGACCTACGTTATGAGTCAAAAAATAGTAAGTCATTTTTGGATGAATTTTTGTTTTAAAATTTGCACATTAGCTAATGAAAATAAAAGATAACTCATCAATTCACCAGTGAAAAATCCGTCACGGTGGCCTTACCCTTCAAACAATTCTTATTTGACCCACTTATTAACTTCTTAGCACAAAAAATAAAATAAAATACACGCACTTGTTAACCCATATCACTACCTATGGACTAACAGAACGTGGAACCCACATATGGTTCAATAAGATGGCTCCACCAGTAATTTCTTTTGAAAATTTCTCCTTTTGCATATTTTGGTTGGTTTTTGTTTTAGATTTGTTTTTTCTTTGAATTCAGAATGTATATTTCCTTGACCAACAAGCAACCAGTTGAAAAATACATGTTACTCCGTATTTTAATTGGTCATTCTAGCTTCTAGAAAGACGTTGAACAAAACCCTTCTTCTTCACCATAGTAGAAAAAGGGTCAACCCATGGGCTGCCAACCCAAAAAAAAAAACCCATGGGCCTACGACATAAGCCTTTTATTTGTGGCTTGGTGGCCCATGGCCCTTACATCTCTTCCTTTTCACCTTTTCCATGTTTTTTTTTTTTTAAATTTTTTGTTACTGTTTTGTTTAATTTGTTTTTTGGCTTTTGCGTCTGTACATACCTTGTGTCTCTGTTCTCTTGAAGAGTGGAGTAATATTCTACTCTAAAAAACAAATTAAAAATTTGCGCTCACAATATTTTTTATGTTAAAATGATCCATTATATTATAAGGCAAGCTTTCCTTCTTTTCTTTCCTTTTTTTTCCTTTTTTTTTTTTTTCCGCTGGTAACTAGAAGACAAATTTTCAAATTACTAGACCCGATAAGGTTGTGACCCACTTCAAATAATAATTACATAATAAAATAGAGGGGGCTATTACCACCATATAAAGTACTCTCAACTCTCCATTAGTTTACACTTTTTAAGATTTTATGAAAAATATAAAAAGTTTTTACGAAAACTAGTGACATTGTTCACTAGAAAACATCATTCCGAATAACGTTGTAGAATGAAGTTTTTCCAAAATCTATCATTTGAGCAAACTTTTTGGTCATTTATAATTTTTATTTCATTTTCCATGAAAAGTGGCCAAAAAGTGTACTTAAATGACAAATTTTGGAAACAAATTCTTTTACAAAGTTACTTGGAATGATGTTTTTTAATAGACTACTTGATTAGTTTTCGTAAATTTTTTTATATTTTTCATAAAACTTAAAAAATATAAATTAAGTGGGGTTTAGAGTATTTTATATGGTGGCAATAGCCGAGCCCATAAAATATATATATGTAAGGAATAAATAATGACGATTTCATTTTACAATTTCCTCCAAAGTATCTTCATGATTTTTTCATTGTTGAAAATTTTAAAATTTTTTAAAGAAATCAAACGATTAAACAACACAATGAGTTTTTTTCCCTTGAAGATTCGTTCTTTTAAGTGGAACCTTTCATGTTAGAAAGATAAAAGAGAAAATTGTACATTGCCACATCTCAACTTCTCCGTTTATAAACTCACTAGGATAGCTCAAATGAATAGATTGAGTTAGAATTGAATCTTAACACATCGTCTATCAGATGAACAAGATTTGTGAGTGATCTCGTACATTTTTAAAGATTAATCCGAGTCCAAACCTATTGGAAATAGACCTAAGATATCCTATATTATCACAAAAAAAAAAAATAAAAAATAAATAGCCTCAAACTCTCCCAATATATTAAATTGATAAGAACTAGGTATGATTCTCCCTATATATAGTATACACTTTGATGGCATATTATTCGAATACTGACGTCAAATGATAATAATCTTTCGTTTTATTTTTATTTTTGGTAAAAATGATTAACATTACATTAATTAGGAAAGTTTGTTACATCATGATAAGAAACACCCCAAATCCCCAATGATATAATAAGTTTTGTATTAAATTACTAATAATAAATAATAAGTTTCCTTGTAGGCCGCGCTTAGGTCAATTTAATACTTTTATGTTCACATGGTGTCCGAGAAAATTACCTAAAGGGCGCGCATGGTGAACACATATTACCAATGTGTGCGCCGCCCTTTGGGTAATTTTTTCCGATTAGGTTCATCATTCCATGGAATTGCCTCAGAAGGATTGCCTCAAAAAACTGACTACTGACTCTATTATAAACTACTGAAAACAAAAACAAGTTGATAGTCAAAACTAGGGCTGCAACTTGGGTGGGTTGAGCCTGCCCAACCCGAACCCAACCCGGTCAATAGACGGGTTGGACAAATAGTTTTCATACATTGGGTTGGGTTTGGGTTGGAAAATATCAACCCGATTTAAATTGGGTTGGGTTTGGGAAGGGGGTTGGTTAACCCGAACCCAACCCGAACCCGACCTTTATAATATATAATTTTTTAAAAATATTTTTATATTCATTAATCTATGTTTGACCTAAAAGGCTCTTTAAATAAGTGTCCATGAATGTCAATTTTTCTTATTTTTATGAGTTAGTTCTTATCATTATGGCATCAGAGCACTTTGTTGCCACTTCTCTCTTCTTTCCCCAATTCCCGTCAACTACAACGAGTAACGCTGTTGATTTTATTGAAACAGGTTAATCAATTGAGTTTGGATGATTAAGATTTGTAGGCATATACAACAATGCATTTTTATTTTATTGAAGTAGGTTTACTAAAAATGAAAAATGAAAAATGAAATTAATAATCTAACTTGCATAACCCGACTTCAACCCTCTCAACCCATGTAACCCGTGCCCAACCCGTGCCCGCCCAACCCGAGCATGGGTTGAGCCTGGGCTAGGAAAGTTCAACCTGAAGTATGGGTTGGGTTGGGCTTGGGCATAAGGATTTACATTTAGGGTTGAGCTTGGGTTGACCTCTCAACCCGCCCAACCCGCCCAAGTTGCAACCCTAGTCAAAACATCCTTATGGGGCAATACCATGAAATGATGAACCTAATCGGTAATTCCCCCTAATTTTTTCGTGGGAAAATTCCATCCTTGTTTACCCAATGTGTGCCGTTTGGGTAATTTCTCCTTCTATAATAGGGAGGTGATGCCTTCAGTCCCCTCAACCTACTGCAGAGAAATTGAGGGGGTGCAAGGGGCACATGTTCTCTTTCTATTCTCTTCCAGCCTTCTCTCTCGGTGTCATTCCAAGCAAGGAGGAAGAAGAAATCCACCCTTCCCTTTCTTTGGGTGAGCTCGATAAGTGGTGAACACCTTCCCCTTCATATGCTTGATCTTCTTTTCTTTGTTTACAAGACTTAGATCTTGGTTTCATTAAATTAAAGTTCATTTCATTTTTGAAGGTTTTATATCGAAGTGTGAGAGGAAAGCAAATTAGGTGCTAGCGAACCACGCAAGCTTGGTGAGTAAAACTCTTTTATTATCATCAACACTAACAATCCATCTTTCTCCTCCAAAGGGCCCTCACTTTTTTGTTCAGTACTTGC
This sequence comes from Liquidambar formosana, assembly GCA_039720395.1. Classification (NCBI taxonomy): domain Eukaryota; kingdom Viridiplantae; phylum Streptophyta; class Magnoliopsida; order Saxifragales; family Altingiaceae; genus Liquidambar; species Liquidambar formosana. The sequence goes on along the minus strand of CM077820.1, from coordinate 53,073,788 downwards.
TTTGGGGGTTTCACCTTTTTGTCTCCCTTCTGATCATTTCTTCTCTCTGTTTTTTTTTTCCCCCATATATTTCTTTTGAATTAGGGCTTTCAAGTTTCATTTTTTTTTCCTGGTCATTTTTTCTTAACGTACACATATTTTTTGAATTTCCGCTTGCATCCCACTCCTTGGATCTCGACCGCCTTCCCTTGAAAAAACTGAAAAAAACAAAGAAGAAAAGTAAAAAAGAAAGGTTTTAATTGCTGAAAATAATCAAGCAAAACGCGTTTGCGGTGCCGGTCAACCCAGGCTTGGGATCATCCGATAGTTCTTTATTTTTTTATTCATTTACAAATCAAACAATCCGATGATCATGAAAAATCCTACAAGATTCTTATAGAGAAAATGATCCAATTATTGTCATGGATCACCACCGCCCCACTCAAATAGTGGAGTACTGGAGTTGTTCTCATTTTTTTAAAAAAATTTTAAAAATTTCTTTGTTGAACCATTTCTTTTTTTTTTTTTTTTGGAGTATTTCTTTTCTACAGGAAAATTCTATCAGAATTATGATGAAGGAGCCGAATTGTACAAGAACGAAAAGTGAGCCGACTACATATATTGATGATCGTACCTTCTTACCAAAAAAAGGAAAAAAAAAAAAAATCAGAGATTTCTATCTCCAGATATTTCTCTAAATTTCCTTTTCTCTCTCTCTCTCTTTCTGCCTTCTCTTCTCACACGCTACAACCGAGAAACTCCTCTATCCTCTTTTTCCTCTTCTTACTATCTCTCTATCTTATCTAAAGATCTACCATTCTCTCACTCCATGTTTATGTACGAACACCCTCACATTCCAAAAAATTTTCTTTCTCCTTTCTTTCCCACTTTTTTTCTTCATTCCCCCAACCAAAACCATGGAAGGCAACGGAATCATGAGAGCAGCAGGGAACTGGGGAAGGTTGCATGCCGGAATCAGAGTCATCTAAAGGTCGGCTATTGGCTTGGTTTCTGGCGACAAGCATCACGCCCTTCTACCATCAACCACGGGCTTTTCCATCTCCTCCATAGATTTGCGCAAGTGATGCTCAGATCTTTGCCATTAACCATTTGTTTCTCTTTCTCCACCAATTATCTTCTTCTTCCCTTCTTCCTTTGTTTTTTTTTTTTTTTTTTTTTTGGCTTCTGGCTGCGTCAAGTTGTTGTTTTTTTTATTTTTTATTTTTATGTTGATTTTTTAATTATTAAGGTATTGAAACTCAAGATAATTATTGTGAAAATCCTATATAATTAGCTACAAAATCAAGATAAAATTCTAGTTTTTCACAAAATAACTTCTTTTTATCTCGATTTTTCCAATTGCTTTTGAAAAAAAAAAAGAAAAAGAGAAAGAAAAAATCTTGACTTTTGTGTTGCTGGTTGCATAATTTCTTATCTTCATTTTTTAGATAATTTCTAAATAATTATCTTAATTATCTAGATAATTATATTTCAAGCTTCTTCATCCTACTGGTTGGTTAAACTTGCTGATTTTATCTTGTTTTTTCTTTGATTTTTTATTTTCCTTTTCTGGTTTGATAAGGTTATTTCAAACTCAAAAGATAGTTGTTTTTATTTTTATTTTGTGCGTGATTCTCTATTCTTAATTTTGAGCGTGATATTTGGTTGGGTATTTGATAGGAATAGGAAAGTGGTTTTTTTTGGTCATTTTGGTGTAAATGCACAAAATTCGTTAAGGATTGTCTTTCTATAGCAACAAATAGGAGCCTGACTTGGCCCTTTGGCAGGCATGTATGTTTCGGCATGTGTATCACTACTCTTGTATCCAAGTGCTAGTAACTACCATAAATAGCTTTTCTTTTTACATGTGATTGTCCCCACTCACACCCACCACCACCACCACCACCACCCCCCCCCCCCCCCCCCCCCCCCCCCCTCCCCTTTTATGCTTTGAAGATTTTTGTCGGAATGTTAGCACTATTCTCAAATTTGAGTACTGCGCCTTAAGGACCTGCCCCTATCTTGGCTACCCAGACCTTCCCATCTTCGCCAAATCTTGTGAAGAAGTGTTGATCTAATTTTTCTCTTTTTCTTCATTGCATTGTGTTTTAAACTCATTTTAATCAAACATGGCATTTTTTTTTTTCCCAGAATTCTTAATCTCTTCATTGTCTTGGAAGATAGTGAAGTAATTCAATCATGGCAGAAAAACTACCGTGCTGGCGGGGTGGGTCAAATCCTCCCCCAATTCCTAGCCGTGAGTGGAGGGGTTCAGAGGTAACTAGCGATGAATTTTGGGCTAATACGCACAAGCGCAAGACAGAAGTGCAAAATCCGGAGGAGGGGAATTTCTTCCTTCCTCACGATGATGACAAAGACGCTCAGGGTTTCATGAACTTAGTGGATGCCAATACGATTCCCCGATTTTGTGTGGAGCAGCGTGAATGCGCTATGTCCACGATAAATTTCTGTGCAAAGACCAAGGCCACCAATGGATGGAAAGAATGGTGTTTGGCAATTTTGAAGGACCCAAAATACAAGTCAACTTTGAAAATGGCCGGGGTTCTTGATGCCATTACCGTGGTGGGCAAGCTCGATGTGAATGTATGTAAGAAGGCACTGACACTTCTTCTTTCTAGGTGGAGCTCTTCTACTCACACATTTATAGCTGCTTGGGGGGAATTTACCCCTACCCTCGAGGATGTTGTAACGCTCCTTCGCCTTAATGTTTTGGCTACAGATAACATTATGGACATCAAGATTTCCAAGCTTTCAAAGGAAGAGAGGGTGATCAACAAGTTTTTAAAGGAAAGCATTACTGCTTCTGGAAAGAACAAGTCTCGGTTTTCTGTTCGAGGCGGCCATAGTAGAGGCATCCGCTCTAATTTCTGTGCATGGATCAGATACTTTTATCAAGAAGTAGGCCCTTCTTCGAAGAACAAAGCAGGGGAAGTAGTTTCGGGTCCGGAGGCAGGTAGTCCTTATGTCCTCGAGGCATTTATCGCCATGTGGTTATCAAAGTTTATCTTTCCTGGGCCACCTAGTGAAGGTATAAGCGCACACGTATTTCCATTGGCTATCAAAATCGCTAAAGGGAAGTGTTTTTCTCTGGCCACCGTCTACCTTGCCACTCTATACCGTCGCCTTGATATGGTTGTTGAAGAGGCCGTACGGGGTTCCAAAGGGAGCAATGCCCATGCTTGCTATGTTGACACTGGGTTTCTACAAATGTTCTTATGGGAACGGTTCCCCTTTTATGCACCCAAGAGGGCAGAGTATCTTACTAACAGGTTCATTCCACGGGCATGGTGTTGGTCAGACGTATACCCACTGAAGAATTTCCAAGCGCATCTTGACATGGAAGATCACTTTACTTTTCGCCCTTACTCTACTGTTCCAGCTGGTGTCAATCCAGTGAAGGCTTCTGCATATGAGGGCCGCAAAATCAATCTAAATCAACGGGAGCAAATATCTGATGATGCTTTCATTGCCCTCATTATGCTCTTACCTTACACTTTTATTTCCTTGGTGGATGAAGGAAATGACGATAATTTTAGCCCTATATTGTATCGCCCAGAGAGGGTGGCTAGGCAATTTGGCCTGGATCAGGGGATTGCGAGTGTTCAGTACACACATATAAATGCTGTAGAGGCCTCTAAGCCTTTAATCTTGGAGCATTACTGTGATATTCACAAAGCTATTGGAGAGATTCCTATCCCTTCTTCTACACGCCGAGGGGTCGGGACTCCAGGCTGGTTCAAAGCCTGGAGGAATGTGCTAAAGACGTTTCAAGAGTTTATTTGGGAGAAGGTTCCCAAGCCTCCTATGGTTCGAAGCCTTACTCAACCAAATAAGGGGAAAGAGGTCGTGTCCTCAAATGTCAAACAGTGGAGACGCTCAAATGTGGCCACTAATCATCAAGATGATACCGTTGAGGTAGATCTATTGAGTGTTAAGCGGAAACGCAAGGTGCCTACAGCGGCCAGAAAGGCCTCTAGGGGGGTTAGAACCTCACCTTACCGGGAAGCACTTGGAGAGGTAAATATTTAGCCATTATTTTTGTTTGCTAACTTGTCATATTCATGTGAATGTACTATGCTCAAGTTAATTTCCTTCATTGTTTTCCTCTGCTTTTAGATTGGGCAAGAGAATGAGATTTCCCCAGCAGCCTCTACAGAAAATGATGGCCCTTGGACGCTTAAGGACGGTATGCCTGAGGACAATTTGGGTCATTTATTTATGTGTCCCCAGAATGCCAATACAGTAGAGGAAGACCCACTTTTATCGAAAGTTACCCAGAAACGCAAGTCACCTACGGCCAGAAAGGCCTGTATGTGGGTTAGAACCTCACCTTATCAGGAAGCACTAGAAGAGGTAAATATTTAGCCAATTTTTTTTTTAATTTACGAACTTGTCTTATTCATGTGAATCTACTATTCTCAAGTTAATTTCCTTCATTGTTTTCCTCTGCTTTTAGGATGAGCAAGAGAATGAGATTCCCCCAGCATCCTCTACAGAAAATGAGCATCCTTCTTCTGAGACACCTTCAAATGAGTATCTTTATAGAGAAGACTCAAGTGACTCGGAGGGTTACAGGTCGAACAGCAAATCCGAGAAACATGAGGACACTCATATTGTGCAGAGCCCTCTAAGGGATGGAGGAGTTGAGGAGGCCACTAGGATGCACCCTTTAAGCTCCGATTTATCTTATACAGCTAGGTCGGGCGAGCCCTCAGCAGTTACACATTATTCTCCTCCCCGGTTGGGACAATATGTTTCATCTTCTGCAGTTACTTTTTTAGCAGGAGATCCCCAAGCAAGGGCAGGGGAGACAGAGCACCTAGAAGAGGCTCTACATATTCCAACCTCACAGAGGCCAAGTATTCCTTCTCCACAGATGTTACATACTTTGGTTACCCCAACTCCTCCCGTGGTTGGGGCTGGGAATACAACTTGTGGCATCACTCCAGCTACCCAATACCCTATGATTCATAGTCCTTGTGAAATGGTTATGTGGGGAGACATTTCTATTCGCGCTAATTTAATCCCAACTCTAGAACGTCTACAATCAATCGCCCAAAAATTGAAAGAACGTCTTCCAGAATATATTGGGTATACATTGGATCATTTTATTGACTTATCTCCCTGGGAGTTACCAACTATGAGGACATTTATAGCCGAAGGTCTGGCTACATGTGTTAATCTGTGTGAGCGATATTCACCTCGCACCCTTCCTCGCTCGGATAGGGAGTTCATTCACAAATTCATGCACGACTTTGCGCGTGTTGGAGCTATTGGATTGTTGCGTGGGCGAGTTATGAGGTCCATTATGTATGGTATGACGAACGATGCTGAAGCTCTTAGAAAGGAAGTGGAAGATACCAGGGAAAAATTAGGGAAATTTGAGAAACAGTTGGCTACGGTTGAGAAAGACCTTCAATCCGCAAAGGAAGATTTTTATGATGACCTTGACCTTGACCTTGACCTTGACCTTGACCATCCCATCCTTACCGATTGGGAGGGGTTGGATTCGGAAATGTCGAATTGGGCTTTAAATAGGGTTTTTTCAAGAGCATCCACAATGGAGAGGTTAAAATTCTGACCGGCTAAAGTAATTTAACCAATAAAAAGCCTACATGTGGACACTTTAGTTTTGACTAAAGAGATCCATTATTTTAAAGTTGGACGAGCTCCAATGGAGCTGTTAAAGCTCCTTATTTTTAGTGCTCATGTCAAGTAATGGAGTCATCATTGGGCTGAAGCATTATCACACCATCAATCCGTACAAGCTGGAAAAGCCACCAAACGGCTATAGGCATCCAACGGCTATTTATTGTAAATCTATATTTTAATCCGACGGCTATTAAATTACTTTTACTATTTAACCCAACGACTATATTTTATAAATCTATATAATCTACTAATTCATCTTCATTGAAATTATTATTTGCATCTCCTTGATCTATATTCATTTGAAATTTCTTCTACAATAAATTAATGGCTTCATCGTCACAATTTATTCCTATCATTGAGTCTAGTTCTTCTACATCTTTGAGTTCTTCAAGTGACGACAACTCATCTGATGGAAATCAAGAAACAGTTTTCCATAATTATCAAAAACGGGTGCAACAGATGACGAATTTGCTTCCCCCGCAAATGCTAACATTGCTTTCACAACCGGTTACGAGACGACATCTGAAGCGTGATCGAGGGGGAAGCCATCAATAGATTTGGAAAGATTACTTTGCTGAAAATTGTACTTATCCAGTTGACTACTTTCACAGACGGTATCGCATGAGACGAGAGCTATTTCTTCGCATTTTAAACGATGTTGAAGCTTATGATGAGTACTTCATTCAAAAGAAAGATTGTTGTGGTCGATTGGGGTGCTCATCCATACAGAAGATGACAGCTGCAGTACGTATACTTGCATATGGATTCTCAACAGATCATTCAAGCGACTTCCATGCACAATTTGGGATAATACTCTAACAGGTTAGTTCGATTAGCCAGTAGTGCATCAACTAGTGCAAATGAATCATCACACAATTCATAAACCTCAAGATGCAAACTCACAAGGCGGATTTGGGCAACTCTAGAAGACATCTTCTATCAATATAGAACCTGCCATGACAAATAGGTTACAAATTGATGCGTTTGCAAAAAATTAGAGTAGAATGATAATGGGAAAGGGTCTAGCTATTCCAAGTAATTTACCAAAAAAAAAAAAAGAGCTTAAAATCCAATTGGATATAATTGTGAAATTTTTTTTGTTTGGCAAATGAAGCCGCTCTAGGAAATTCATATTGTAAATGAGCATGCAAGAGGTAAAAGGACCCCAAAGCAAAGCACTATAACTCGATTACAAACATAATTTCATACCACTTGTAGACACTCCATTTTCACCCCCATAAGATCATAATAACATTTGGTTAGGTTTAGAAGCATCTAGGAGTCCCTAAGCATTAAAGGACACTTTTGCCCTTTTGAGCCTTAGGAGAATAGGTCATCATTGCATGCATATTTTTGTCTCTTTGTTGAGTCCCATCACTTGCATTTAGTTTCTAGGGTCATTTTGGATATGTGTGTCAAATTTGGTTCAATTCCAAATAGGTTTGGATAGTTAATTGGAACTTTTGTGACTTGAAGGGTAATTTCGTCTTTTACTTTGTATATTTTCCAATTGACCTCAAAATTTGTTCTGGAGTGTTCCATTGATCTTAGAATGATGAAATGAGTCTAATTTAAAAGCCAATTTAATTTATTGATAGGTTTTGGATTAGTTCACCACATTACCCTATGGTTAATTGACCTTTTTTCGGGTATTCGCCTCATGAAAACCCAACCACCTGACCATGGTTAGGGATTTTTGGTTTGATAATATTCTAATCTTATTCTACATTGAATCCTTGAAATTTTGGCTTTTGAATCACTCAAATTGGAGTTAAAATGAAGAATTTAAGTCCGTTTGAAGTTAGGAGTCTAAACCGGGCTAGAATTTCAAAAACCGAGGAAACCTGAGTTTGCTCTTGGGTGACTGGTTCACCCAACCAGTCCAACCGGTTGGGCCAACTGGTCCAACCGGTCACCCGAGCCCTCTGTCCTGATTTGTCTCTCTTTGAATTTTTGACGGAATAGAACTCTACTACTCCGAATTTCAGCCTTCTAAAGGACTTCTAAGCCTATTGGGAGGTAGTTTTGAGTTGTTTAACATCCATGGGATTTAATTACAGCCCTAGATGGGTTTTATGGTGAATTAATCTCAACCATTGGTTCATATGGTTGGTTGGTTATAAATAGAGGCTCACTCATCAGTATAGGGGACTTTTGACACTTCATATTCATAAGAGAGCTAGGGAGAACGAATTTGCACACACCCATATCACTTGGAGGAGGCTTTCTACTGCAATTTTGAAGAGGAACTAGAAGACAATCAAGCCAAAGAGAAGGACGAACGCAGCGAAGACCTTTGCTTTGTTATAAGTTTCCTTTGCATCATTTTACGATTCTTTCTTCTTCTACTCCATTCTCTGCATAGTTATGGCTTAGAATTGAATTGGGAATCATATATATACTCTATATTTTAGAGTGTATATGATTCAAATATGATGTGAAAGCATGTTAGTGGAATAGGATTGCAAATTGCTTGCTGTTAGGACAGTTTCTCTCTTAAGGATAGAGGTACGTTTTGCACAAAAAATTAGTTGATGTGTTTAGGCCGTTTTTCTCTTCATGGTTTAATTATATGCATGATTTTAAGCATCTTTTGTATAGGACACTTGCTGTGTAAGCCTCATCTTCATAGGTGTATGGATGATTATTCTTTTCGAGGATAATTATCGTTCTTAGAGGGTAAGGTTGTGCATGGGTACTTTCTGGAGTATGTTTAAGTACGCTGTGAGTTTCTTTGCATTCTTAGGTATATATTTTACGTAAGATATGTGAAGAAATCATTCATGCGGAGTGGTTTTTACGTAAAATTATCTCCGGATAGTTTTACTTAAGAAAACTCGCCGTAAAGATGATTATTTCACATTCTTACATAAAGTACTTACCTAAGGCATCATGTTAGATTTTCTTTTCATGTTTTGAATTGTCATATGATATTTTCATCATGGTAATTCATATTTAGCATGTTTTTGATAGTTTTGTGCATGTTAGGGTGTTTAGAGCATATAAGAGCATACTAGGTTTGTGTTTCTCTTTTGATTTTTGTTATTTGCATGAGTTTTAGGTCATTATATCCATGTTTAGTATTCTGTACAGATTTGATTTAGGTCTCCTAATGATTATTTAAGCATGAATATGGTTGGTTTGAGCTTAATAATTGCCCTATAGAATACATAGGGTGATTAATTGGTGTTTTCTCGATGTTTCGGGATAATTTGCATATGGTAAGTGATTCATGGTAAGTCTTTTGTGAATTGTTCTCTTCTCCCCCTTGGGTTATTGTCTTTACTTTGGATTAGAAATCCTAAGTTTCCAACTCTCTCAAAATTCTATTTTATTTGGAGTTCTATTCGCTTTTGAATTCAAATCTCTTTAGAAGTCTATTTGAGTTAAAATTCTATTCTTTCTCAAATACCTACTTTTTCTCAAACTATTTTTGGAAACTCCTAAGTTTTAAAACCTTTCTTATATTGGAAACTTAGGGTCGATAGTTCATTGTAAAGGGACTAACCCCTTCTCAATCGAACTATGTGGACTTTGATCCTTACATCTTTGCATGCAAGGTACGTAGGCGCTCATTTGATGTTCAAGTCCGCCTTAAGATACTAAGTATCCTAGGTTTTCTTTTTTTTTCTTTCTCTTTCTCTTTTTATCCATTTGTCCATCACATACATATATGCTAGAGGAGTAGGATAGACCCATGCTTCATCATTTATCCATCACATATTTGCTAGAGGAGTAGGATGGATCTGTTTCTTATTCTCTATCTCTTTACATGCTTTTCATATTTCTCATATTTGTTCATGGATGTTTATATGCTTTGTGGATGTTTATTGCTTTATGAATGTTCATGGATGAATATGGATTATTTATAGATGATTCTTTACATATGCATGGTGACTAAATAGGAAGTGATTGAAATAGCCCATATAAATTCAGAGACCCATTTTGGGGCAATGTGAGTGCCTATAGGATGTTTCCTAGAACCTTCCCACATCGTAACTTAGTCTCCGAATCCTCTCTTGTTTTGTAAGACTTGCTTTTCTTTGATCGGAGTCATGTGTTTGGTTTTCAAAGGTTTTCTTTAAAGCTATTTTCTAGGTTTTCCTTTTTTCTTTAAAAAATGAGGTGGCGACTCCTTGTTTGTTATGTTTTTATGAACCTTTTAAAAACCAGATTTTTATTAATTTAAATATCTATAAGTCTTTTTAAAAGAAGGGTTCTCCTTCCCCCCCCCCCCCCCGGATCGAAACCCGTGGTTCATACCACTACAATACCAAAATCAACAAGAATGTATTGCAATTGACAAGAAGAAATTTAAAGCACATATGAACTGCCAGTGGTGGAATTGGGTGCTTACTCTAATGTGGTTAGGGAAACTTTTCATTGGTTGCCAATGTGCTATCTTAATTTTATAATTTAAATAATTCTTTTTTTCCTCTAAATGACAGTAACAAGATGAAGTAAAAATTTGACTAATAATAAATGCAAGAACTTATATATTGATAAATGTATGAACATTCTTTTTTGATGATTTTTACATATAATATTATATCTTAATCCTAAATTAATTTTCCTTTTTGTTTAAAAATCAATGTTGTATCTTAATTCTTAAATTATATCAATTTCTCAAAATCTTAAAACATGAATGCATAATGCATCACAGCTCATAAGGTGCAATACTGTAATAGAATAGAAGAATTAAACATTAGAACATGAGCATAACAGTGTGCAAGGTTTTGACCCAAAAAAAAAAAAAAAATAGTCTTCAAATATATTGAACTATTAGCCTTCAAATTTATCAAATTTATTAAAGGCTACTTGTCATTTAGCAACTCAGTCTTCAAATATATTGAAACTCCATGACATTGAACAAAGCCAACATACCATATTCCAAAGCAGAAATGAGCTGAAGTGCTGAATTCGCAGTAAAAATTTGATGGTATCTGCAAACGTAGGAAGAAAGTATAAATAACATGAAGTCATAAATGTAGGAAGAAAATATAAACGTAGGAAGTATTCATTCAAATATAAAGAAGTACCTTTAATATAGCTTAGACCTTGAACTCATCAACATGCATCCACTTTGTAGATGACCACTTGTTCCCTCTAATCACAGAACCACCACCAGGAATAAACCATAATGCAGATTGAACTCATAAATCATTTCATTTTACATGACTGAAATCAAACCTGATAGCAACAAACCAACTTTCGATGAGAAATATAACTTACATAGTGTCACAAAGACAGAAAACGGGCCCAAATCCTTTTCTTCCAAAATGTAGGACAATTTACAGAATCATTGTCAAGCCTCAGCTTAAGCGAATGGGGTGATTAAACAATTATTAATCTGCAGAATCGTTTCAGGTTAGACGGGTACTACCAAAGAACAACAAAACCATATTTACAATTTTAGCCGCAAAAAAACATGTGAGCCGTCATTTTTACAGTTTTTGATTGCTCTTGACAACTGCGGGGTAGGAAAAAGCTGGTGCCATTCTATGCTAAAATTTGGTACTTACAAACCCACCAACTCAATAACCAATCCCATGGCGTGGCCATGATCTGGTGTGTTGCACAAATGCACAATGAATTGTGATGTATTTTTAAAAAATAAATAAAGAAAATGGAATTTTGGTTAAAACCCCTATGTATAAGACTCCTTTTACTATAGACCCTAAAACAAAATAGGTTTTGTGAAACCTCCTTTTGACATTGTACAGACTAAAAAACCCCTAATTATAAGCTTCCATCTATTTACAAATGTGCCATTTTACTATTCAAACCCAAAAATCAGGGATTACTATTCAAAAACCAGGAATTTTGTTTACCATTGTTTTCGGCGACGATATAGAAAGAAAACCCAAAGCATTTACACTTCCTAATAACGCAAAAACTCCTTCCAAACGTTTGAAGAAGCGATTCTAAGGTTCCATTCTCCCTTTTCGGGCATAACAAATTGTTGTTTGAAAGCCATTTGAAGACATTTAGATTCTATTTGAAGACCATTCCACCATTCGTGTGATTCAAGTTCCTTTGAAGACTATTCGATTTCGTTTCAAGAAGTACAATGGTGAAGAGGAGTGAGTCTAATGTTTCCATTTAATTGCGATTCATGTTTTTTTTTTTTTTTTTTAAAAATTTTGGTTGGACGGAAGTAAATTGGTATGCTTTGGGTTGTTTTTGTTTCCATTTTTGAGATTTTAGGAAGATCGAATTATTTTGTTAATAGCCAACAGTAAATCGATACTCTTTGGGTTTTGTTTTTCCATTTGGACATTTTTTTTGGAACTTCTGATTTCGATTTACATTTTAGATGTTCAATAGTAACAAGATACTAGTTGTGGATTTTATATTGTGAAATAGTAAATCGGTACTACTTCATTTTATTTTGGATATTTTTTTTTGTGGAATTTTAGGATGCTTCATTTCGATTTTTTGATGTTAAACAGTAAATTGATACTGACTAGGGTTTCTACTTACATGTTTTGGAAATTTTTGAATGGCCGATAATAACACGATACTAACTCATTTGATTTGGAGTATTTTGTAGTTTTGGAATTTTCATTTTATTTTGGGTATTTGTTACTTATCATCATGTTTATATTTTTAGGAATCCATTTGATAACCTTGACAGGTGTTAAAATGTGTAATTTGTTTGACTATGATCACTTTGGGTACACTGTTAGTATCCTGTTTTTTGTTTGCAACAGTTACTGTTGAACATAATTTTTGCATCAGTACGCTTTTGCTATCATGGTTTTTGCATCGAACAGTATGTTGTTATTGTTTCACATAATATTTTGCAGTCGTATGCTCTTGCTATTATGTTTTTGTTTCCCAATAGTATGTTGTTACTATTAAGTACAATACTTTGCATCGTATGCCTTTGCTATCATGTTTTTTGTTTCCAACAATATGGTGTTACTGTCACATATTATATTTGCAACACTATGCTTTTGCTATCATGTTTTTTATTGGCAATTGTGAGGTTGATATCAAGCTTAGAAATGGAACAAAGGCATATCAAAGAGCTCCAAAGAACATCATTTGTACAAAAACAAAACGAAAATATGCATCAAAACTCAAAATGATTGAATCTATTTATCGGGTTCTACAAAAAATCAACCAAAAACACATATAAAAGAAGAAAATGAAAACAAAATATGCGGATTTGATTCTACGAAATGAAAAAAAAGTCTGGATACTAGTTGAAAACATACTAAAACAATGAAGTTTTCGGAGAAGGAAAAAAAAAAAAAAAAAAAAAAAAGAAAGGAAAGAAAGAAAGAAAGAAAGAAAGAAAGAAGAAGAAGAAGGAGTTGTGTGTGATGACGAGGTCGACGACTAAGGTCGCAAGCCAAGTAACATTGCCATCATTAGATTATTCCCATTCAACTTCTACTGTTGCTTGCTTCATCGGAGAAAAAAATACAGATTTAGGAGAAGGGGAAGGAGATGTGAAAGATGATAGGAGAGAGAAAATACAAATTTGAACTTGAATGCAACACACCAATTAATGCTGAGTTGAAGAGAGAGAAAGACAATGTTCCTAAGATTCCTCTTTCACGAATAGAAACCACCCCCCAACCAATTAATGTGAAAGACAATCTTCCTAATATTCCTCTCCCACGAATGGAAACCCCCTCCCAACCAATTAATGTTGAGTTGAAGAGAGAGAAAGACAATATTCTTAAAATTCCTCTCTCACAAATGAACCCCCCGTAAAACCGTTACATATCTTCCATAAAATCTGTCCTTCCTAAAAAGTTGGTATAAACAATATTTAAAAGTAAAAAAAAAGGGTAAAATAAGTATATGAAAATTGTTACTTACCTTATCACAAAATAATCTACTAAAAAAAGGGTTATGGAGATAAAAAATCTTATGATAGGGTTTTGGTTAAAAGCAGTCCCTACTAGAGGTTATTGCTGATTTCTCCTAAAGAGAACGTTGCTCTGAACAACAGAAGGAGAAATTTTATGCAAAATGAACTATACATGAAGTACCCAAAACGCCTGAAGAACCAACCTATGACAGATTAACCTTTGAAAGAATGAGCCTGTAACAATTACTCGCAAACCCGAAGTACTCAAAACACACCAACACACAAGAACCGATCTATGACAGATTGACATTTGAAGGAATAATCAGGTTACAATTACCCACAAACCCACCAACACCAGAGCCATAAGAAAAATATGAAAAAAACTTCATGCGCAATGATATAAAATCCTCAAATACCAGCAGATATGATTTAATAACAATAAGAAAAATTTGGTTTCTGCAATAAATACAAAATGAAAATCAGAATGATCTTTGATTACTGTGAAATTGTTGCTCTGGGGTACGTATTGTGCTCGTTTTTCAAGATCATAAGAGCCTAACCACACACTCCCATATATAGAGAGAGAGACAGAGAGAGAATCATGGCATATACATGATATGAAGAGGAAGCTCTTACGGACGGAAGAAGCCCTCCGCGACGATGGCCGTTCTGCTGTCTACACAGGCTTGCTGAAAGGATGATGAATGTGCTCCTACACTTAAACGGTACCGTTTTTCATCCCCACAAAACGGTACGTTCATTCGTCGTTTTAATGTCTTGAAATCCGCCAGCTCAAACTTCCACTAAAACGTTGTCGTTTGAAACAGGCAAGTCGTAGACCCGTGCCTTTAAATTGGAACGGGCACACCTTCCCCACTCGGCACTCTGTTCATTCACTTCATGCACTAGAGAGATAGAGAGAGAGAGAGAGAGTGAGAGAGAACCAGGTAAACCCTAAAACCCCATCTCAATATCATATTTATCCATACATATATACATATGTGTGTATGTCTATATATATATATATATATGTATTCTACTGCACAATGTGAAGCTAATTTTATTTATCATAGTTGATATTTTATACAACAACTTCATCATGTATAATTTTCCAATTCTTTGTGCCTTATTTTTGTGTGATTATTGCTAAAAATGGGTTTATATTATTCAGTTACTTGTGTAAGTTGATGCTCATAATTTTTTTTTTATATTATTATTTCAATATTTAGCTATTTGCTAGGGCCCTTTTGGACATCCTGTGGCAATTGAATGGCTCCATTGATTTTTTTTCATAGCATCTAAAGCTATAAATGTATGATCCAAAATGGGAGCATTTTTACTAAATTGGTAGCTATCGCTGCAAATTGGTCACGTGAGTTCAGTTTTGGGATTTTTTTTTTTTAAATGCCACCATGTGAAATTGTAGCCATCATTTACAAGGGTAGCTGCCATTTTCTGTGATAAAGCCATTTATGACGATGAATTTGTGAAAAAACACGATGGGGTAGTTCAATTTGCGAGGGGTGTAGTGCACCCTTAATTTTTGGGTGATGATTATAGCTGAAACTGTGCTGGTGTAATGCAGGTAATTGCAAAATTGAGATTATAAGAGCGAAAAGATGAAGAAGGTTATAATGTTTGATGAGGGATTCAATATTATGGAAGAGGGAATCACGAAGGCAAAGAATATTCTTAGTGGGTATCCCATTAAGACATTGTTCACCAGTGAAGAATTTATGAAGTACTACAAGTATCCTTTACTTTATTACTTTTTAGAGGTTAAAACAATGAAATTTTTTCTTGCCAATAATGAAATGTACTTCAAAATTGCTACTCTAATGATGCCTAATAGGGTAATAAGAATAGAATAAAAAATTAATTGGTATACAGAAAAAATATAATATTAATGTGAAAGTTTCCAAAATAATGGCCTTATGTTTTTTTTTTTTTTTTTTGTTAAAAGAAATTCCTTGTTAGGGTTTACTTGGTACAGAAGGAATTTTATTCTTTTTCTAACAAGGATTAGGGTTTGGGCTTATGAGAGAGATGGATTTGTGAGGGTTTCATAGCATTTGTAGGTTTGGAAGAGAAGGAAACACCCAGGAAGCATGGAAATGGGATATTATTTCGGGGCTTAGATGACACTGAGGAGCACGAAAACTGGATTGTTTCAAGGCTCAGATTTGGTGTCTTATATTCTCTATCCTTTGTAATTTCTCTACGGTTATAGTGGATCTTCTCTTCTCATCCAAGGATGTTGGCAAGTTTTTGCCAACCACATTAAATATTGTTTCTCTGGTGCATACAATTTATATTCTTTAATTATTTTATGATCTTGCAATTGGTGTGCTTCCAATACAGCAATTCAGAGCTTCTGCTGGCACAACAAAATCATACTACTAATATGAGGAAAAAAAATCAAAACTAGAAGTATTATTTTTAATACTTATTGCCTTTTGCTTATCCGTGATGCTGGAGCTCCAAAAATGCATGCTTCTGCATAAAATTAATATTATATTCTCGCAAACTGTTCTTTTGAATATAATGAATGTCCTTCACTTGCTCGATAGCTGTGTTTATTGCATGTGTAGTCAGAGGCCTCCTCATGAATATTCAAAGCAGCTTTATGAAAGATATAAGAGAGCTTTGGAAGAGAGTATTGTTTCTATGGTGAGATTTTTCAAGGTTTCAATGACTAGCATTACAGGTTCAGTCCAATCTGCAATATAGTTTTCCATGGAATGTGAAATTGGCTGGTGGAACGAATATATTTGACCATGAGATAGCATTACAACTTACAAGTTCAAAATTAAACTAGTTTCTCTTTAAAATGCGTTATGTAGATTGATTTGGTTTCAATTTTTTTTAAAAGAAATTCTCATTCATGATTGAATATGAATTGTGCTTTTATTAAATAGTATGTAAACTGCATGGACATTAGTTGAACTTGGTACTCCAGTGAGATATGGGGTTTTCTTGGTTTGGACTTTGGACTTGATTGATCCACATCGTAGTTTCAGGCTTAATGAAAAGATTCTTATTTATCTATATCCCGTAAACAAAATCTTGGTTCACATATGAAATTACAAGGATGTATTTCTATTCATTGATGGGTATTAAGTTTTCTTAGGCATGCAAATAGGAAAGTTATATCGAAGCATTTAATTGAACAAAGAAAACTTGAATGAGTTTAGCGTAGATCTACTGTATACAGATGGCACTTTTTCGGAATGGCATTAACCTTTCTTTATTTTGTGGATGTGTTTTCTGAAATATACTGTTAACCAAATGTAAAACATATTTCTAAAATGGAGACTTGAACCTAGGACCTTGTGGTTGAGATTTGAGAACCAAAACTTTTGTCAGCTGTATAAACTTATTAATACAATGTATGTCGGTATTATAACTTAACATTTAGAATATATAGAATACATTTGTACTTCAGGTTGGTTCAGGCATGAGGCTGAGCTGGGGCCAATCTGAGCTATACGCCTCTACCTGAATTCAAATTCATATGTGAAATCTGACCCCAAGCTTAGGTAAGCCTTGCTTAAATAAAGCATGGCTTAGCCTGCCCTAATTTCTGCATGAACTGGTTGAGTTCAAAATAGTCCAACCATTTTCCTCCCCTTGGCTGAATAGCCTTGTTTACCTAGAATCCTTTATTGCAATGCTATTGACATATTTGCTTATGATCTAGGATTGTCCACAAGTATCCAGCTGGTCCATTCTTGGTAACCTTGGTAATCTTTCTCTTTCTATTATACTCTCAGGCAGTGTTTTAAAACCTGGACCGTACCGGCAGGTTCAACGGGTCAAGTTTACGGTTGAGACAATCCTCTAAAACTGTTTTAAGAAAAAAACCGTGGTATTTTGCTAAAATCATTCAAAGCGCCAGTTGAACCGTTGATTCATTCAAACTGCTCTTGGCTTAGCAAAACCATCCGGTTCTCACTTAAAACTTTGAACGATAGTGAAAACCCCCAAATCCATCCAATTTCTCTCAACCCTCTCTATTCATCTTGAGATCTGAAGATTATTCTTCTGTCTCTGTCCCCTTCAAGTACCAGGTAAGTAGATCTCTTCTGTTAACCGGAATCTATAGTGGAAAAGGCAGTACTCTTCCTTGTATTTTTCTTTTTAATCTTCGTGTGCATGGGTTGTGTGCACTGCTGCTGCTACCGTTGCTTCTTCTTCTTCTTCTTCTTCTTCTTCTTCAGCCTTGCCACACGTATCAAATCATCGCCTTGTTCTTTACCATGTGCTGTGTACCAGTGTACCAGTGTGCAAAGTGTGGAAGTGGGTATGTTGGCCCTTTACAGGTGGTTGATGTTTGAAATATTAAAATAATTTTTAATTACTTATAAGTAATCAATAGCTTATGTGGCAGTATGGGGTTATGCATGTGTTGTGTCTATGCATGGGGTCGTGGTGTGTGTATGGGGTATAATTATAACAGAACAGTTTAGTTTTTACTTTTTCAAAAAATTTTATAAATTGTACTTGTATATTGGTTTTTTTAAAGGGATATATATATTTTTTTATTATTCATAATTCATAATTTATAAATTATAATTAATATATTTATTATGTCATTATGACGTCACAGTTCAATTCTGGTTGACCCAATGGTTGAACTGGTGACCCTTAACCCAATGATTTTTCCAGTTTGATTAATGGTCTAGGTTTTAAAACATTTCTCTCAGGTACTACCATCTTTAATGGACAAACATGATGCCCCTCTGCTGATTGAACTTAAGCAAATGTGGGGAAACTACAAGGCGATGGCAAAGTGTCTATCAGGATTCTTTCTATACCTTGATCGTCACTTTATTAGTACTTATAAACTTGCATCACTCAACGATGTCTCAGTTCATTGCTTCCGTGATTTGGTAAGTTTTTGTCACATTCCTAAATTAATTTCATATATTTGTTGTCTTGTGTGGTTTTCATGAACTTTTTGTTTTCCTTTCCCTTGCTTTCTTAAGATTGAAGCTCTCTAAGATAAATTTCAATCCCATTTTGAATTTCAGGTCTGCAATAAGTTGTATGGTAACTTTTGCGATGCTGCTCTTTCCTTGGTATGTTTTTTTTTATCATTTTATTTTATGAAATAAATATTGTATTAGAAACAAAAGGGGTCATAGCCCAATTACATTAGGTATATACAAGCACTAACCAAAAAAAAAAGAGAAGAACCCTTAACTAAGCTTTAGAAAATCTATAAATGAAACAAAAGAGGGGCACTTTCCTTGGTATGTTAACACGCTATGTTGAATTTAAAATCACATTCTCTTCTCATTCGATATAGCCATGTAGGTCTAATACAATTTCTTGTACAGATCAATCAGGAGCGTAATGGGAAACAGATAGATTGCGACTTGTTAAAGAATCTCTTGACTTTCTTTGTGGAAATTGGAGAACATGAAAACAAATACTATGAATATTTTGAGCAGGTCATGCTGGCAGATACAGCCGATTATTACTCTCGATTATCTTCAGAGCAGCTTTCCCATGACTCATCTGCCGATTACATTTTAAAGGTCATTAATGATTCAACAGCTTGACAAAATTCATATCTATAATACATGATGTACAAGTTGTGATTTCTGAATGTTTCAGGTTGATTGGTGCTTGAATCAAGAGAAAATAAGAGCTAGTCAATACTTATGCTGGACCACGCTAGAGAAGTTACTGCAGGTATTATTATTATTATTGTTCCTTCAGTTCTCTATTAATATCAGGTAGTGGTAATGTGATTGAGGTACTCAATTGTTCTTTCAGATGACATCTGTGTCGGTAAAGCACTTCTAATGGAGTTTCCATTTGACTCATAATTTGCTTATGTACTAGTTACCAAAATTGCCAAATTTTCAAATGTTTAAAATCTTGGAGAATGCCTGCTGACCCTCTTGAGTTATGCTGCATTTGAGAAATCATCATTGCCATTTCAGTCCCTCAAGAATGAGTGCAAACACCAGCTCATTTACCCTTTCCCTCTTTCCCCTGGACTATCAATTTTATCTTTATTTATATGTTTTCCACTCTTCCAAGCCTTAGTTGACCCTATGTTATTTGTTTTTCAGTTTTACTTCTACTTCAAATGATGTCTCTGACCTAGGTAGCTAAAAAGTATGGCAACGACTAGAGTTATTGTGAGATTTGAAATCATGCTCTTGTTACAAAAAAATATGGTTTCGTATTTGGATAAACCGGTTCATTCATGTTCTGTTTCTCATATTGCTCTGCAGGTTGTGAGATGGCAATTGATGAATCAAACTGCAAGCAAATTGATTGAAAAGCAAAAGTCGGAGAGCCATGACCCAGCAATATGCCAGGTATGTTTCATTGTGTGATACATGTAAAAGAAGTTTATTACATGAATGCAAAGTAATGATATCTCACTCTAGCTTACAACACTTTTAACCAATTGAGCAAGAGCTCGTTGACGGGGAAATGCTTGTTTATGTAATTATCCATCAAGCCACTATTTCAAGCAAATATGCAGTAAATTTATCATCAGATGACTGGTTAGTGGCCTTTTAGGACTTCACTTCTCACTTCTCTCTCTCTCTCTCTCATTTATTTTTTTCATAAAGTTGTTTGTTCATCTGAGGCTTAAACTGATCCTAAACCTTGGGATTTCATGTAGGAGCTGCTGTCTAAATATGCCAGCATGAGCCTCGGAGAGGGAAAATCTGCATCACCATCACAGTAACAGACACAGTAAAAGCTTTCTTTCTTAGGATTTAAGAGAGGTGTCTCTTTCAGTGAAAAGGTGACAAGAATATACTGATTCTGATCAGAGGAGAGATGTAGAATCCACAATGGTAGAGACGTTAAAAAAAAAAAAAAAGGGTGCCTTATCAAACAAAAAAAGGACAAGAAAAGAGTGGTCTTCCTTTTATAGTGGAGTTGCCTTGGCAGAGATTTTAGTGATTTTTGGTTCATTGAACGCAGGGAGAACATACATACTGATTCCCTATGGTTACTAAAGCAAGTTAAAGCTTTTTTTTTTTTCTTGTACAATGGAGATACCTTGGAAAAAATTTACAGCTCTGATGAGTATATATGATACAGGTCTCTTCCATTAGATGAGCATTGTTAACAGATATATGCGTAGAGAGAAATGAAAAGGAAAAAACCCATCTTGATTTGTGTAGATTACTTGTGTGATTTTCCCTTGAAAATTGGTCTTTAGTATTTGAGATATGTTTTCTGACAAGTGACAGTGAAATTATTAAAATCACTACTTTATCATGGGGTATTCATATAAATACATTTTTGAAAATTCCAAAAAACAGAACAACCCCTTTTTTTGGTAGTTTAAAGAATCAACGCCAACTCAAACTAACTCTACATCTCATATCTTCCCAAAGAACCGTTATCTCTGAAGAAAAATTATATTTTGACACACTATTACATCTTTGTTTACACCCTAAGTTTGCAATAGCATTTGTAGTTTTATTTGCTTCTCTGTATACATGGTTTTGCTTAATTTCCATCATTGACTTCGGTCCCATGCGACGGATGTAGAATTTCCGCGGGGTGGGGGAGGAATTAAGTATTACGGAGTATTTAGTTTGCGAGGCTTCTTACACATTTGCAATTTTTATTTTTATTTTTATTATCTCATGGGTGGTTGGGATTGGAGGTGAGGGGAGGGGGGAGGGGGGGATTATAACTTTCGAAGAGGCTATTTTGTATTTATCAAAATTTCATAGTGTTGGAATGCAAATTTTTGGGATCCTTGGGAGACAGAATTAAGTGTTTTTTTAGTTTGCAAGGCTTATACACATTTGCGATATTTATTTATTATTATTATTTTGGGAAGAGGGGGTGGGGGGGAATACAACTTTCAAAGAGGTCATTATGTATTTATCAAAATTTCAGTGTTGCAATGCAAACTTTTGGGAACCTACCTTGGGGAGGCTTATATAAATTATGTAAGATTTTTTACTTCTTTTCTTATTTATTTTTTATTTTTTTTTATAATTGATAGAACCTATTCGCACTTAACAATTGAAGCAAATGCCACTAGACTATTATGTCATTAGTAATTGTTTTTCCTTTTTTAGGTTGTGTGATTAGTATAACTTTTCAAGGGATCAATATGTATTTAATTCAATTATGTAATGTTATGTTTCAGTGACTAGCCAACATTTACGATTTAGTAAAAATTTAAGGGGTTAGTGTGTCTATTTGGAAACAACTAGCTTCTTAGGTTTATACATAACTAATTTGGGAAAGAAATGAAGGATGAAATTTCATGAGCCAATGATCCAATATAGCAATTTAAAAACAACACTGTCCAATCTTTTATTCTATAATGCTATGTTTGGTATATCAGATAAGTCAAATATGATAAACATATAATTTTTATGTGCTTATTGCTATTTTCAAATAAAGGATATACTATCCATAGGATAGTTATATTCATCAAATACGGGATATAATAAACCTACCAAAAGAGGTGGTATATTTTTATCTTAAGATACTATCACATAAAAGAAACAAGGTGAGAAAAATGTCGAAGGAACTATCTTTCCCATTTCAAACAAAGCAACCAAAGTCTTGTTCTTCATTCAAAATTTCTATCCTATCCAACCTTATAATCTGGGTTACCAAACATAGCCTAATTGAATAATGAATTCAAAGGAGCCAAAGCAAAGATTGATTTTTTACAACCAAGTATCCAAAGTTGCATGCATCACCCAACACAAAGCACCAAAGACTTGAAGTCTTAAAGTCCACTTATCAAAAAAAGAAGTCTCTTAATGTCCAATTCGTAGGAAGAGAATCGATTCTTTGGTCCAAAGCAAAGATTGATTTCTTACAACCAAGTACCCAAAGTTGCACCAAAGACTCTTTAAACAAATTGACCTTCAATCTAAGTGTATAAGGGCCTTGGCTTGATGTGTTCCATTAGCCTTAGGCTTTTAGCATGTTACTCTAGGAGTCAAGGTTTGCGTATCGCATGAAACTACACTAATTTGGCTTACATCCACAAAATATACCCCAGCTTCAAAAAATGCACTAATCTTAAACTATCAGTTTAAGGTTTGATTGTTTTTTATTTAATTAAAATTTATAATAATTGAAAAAAATAAATATGTTCTATGTTTTCTAGAAGATAAGTCAAATCGAAATAATAGAACTGCAAAACGAGCAAAACTACTTTGGTTTGGTTTTGGATCCGATCAATAAGAAAGTTGATCAAACTTGGTTCAATTAATTGCTCGTGAGATAATCGAGTGGACTTACATTATTTTAAACTTATTAATTTATTAAGCTGAATTCATCTTAATATTAACTATATTAACTGGATAAAGGAAAATAACTTGTAACCTTGTACAGTCTATTCCTCGGCTTGTTTAAACTCTTAGAAAACATCGTACAAATTTACAAAGAAGACTTTATCTCAAAATACAGGGATGTTTAAGTAATTTAACCCAAAATTTATTACCGCCAAAATAATTTTCGCTTCCCATCTGGCTCGGTCCGGTCCGTTTGCGTCTCTGCGTGACAAAAACTGCCTATTTCCGTTACGCGAAAGCGAAAGTGAAAGCGAAAAACGAACAAAACACAGAACAGCGGAAACACTTTCCATGTTTTTCCAAAACTGAGGGGGGAAAGAAAATTAAGAGTTTAGAGTCCCTATGATTCTTTCGAAGAGAATCGTTTGAGAAACACAGCACTCGTTTGATTCGCGTCATAAATGCTCGATCGTGTGAGAGATTGCGTTTTGAAGAGCTTCAAAGGCATTTTTGGAAGCAAATTTATGTCGTTTTGGTTTGATTAGGGGTTGATTATGGCAATTTTGAGAGATTTGCTTCATGGGTTTTTCTGGGTTTTGGATTTTCGAAGTGTGTTTTCGAAGTTTTCTGGTTTCGATGGATATATAGTTTCAGGGAAGGTGATTTTTTGAAGAAAATTTTAAGTGTTTTTTTTTTTTTTTTGGGGGGGGGGGGGGGGGGGGGGCGTGTATTTGATGAAAGGAAAGGGTTAGGATTAGGGTGAGGTTGAGGGTTTGGCGGTATATCGTGGTGGTAGAGAGATGGGAAAGACTAAGCTTGAAGAGGGCGAGGCTTTCTATAATGCGGACTGGTGATCGAAACATTGATATCGATGCCGCCCTCTCTTACTTTGTAAGGGCCCTTTTTCATGATCTAATTTGAAAAAGTTTTGTCATTTTGTTTTCCATTTCACTTTGGATACAAGGGATATATTCAAAGTGGGTTGCTCTATTGGGAAATTTAATGATTATCTTTATGGCTTTCTTGGTGTTTGAGCCTAGTTTTGCATTCAAAGTTGTTTGCTACTATTGGTAACTTTCATGGTCTTCGTTCTGGGTGTTTTGGTGTTGGGGCCTCATTTTGCTATAATAATGTAATCTTGCATTCTCATATACACTTCCAATCTGTTTGGTTGCTAGGAATTAAGGAAAAGAAAAGAAATTAAAATTTTGAAGTTTTTGGTCTGCAAAAAATTGAAAATATTCACCTCAGCTAAGTTAAATAGTAGTATTAGGCTCAGCCGAGGGAAGTTTTTTTTTTTTTTTTTTCCTGGGTATCTAGTAATGACAAAAATATAAGAATTGATACCAAATAGAGCATTTAGAGGTTAGTGCTATTCAGGAAAAGAACAAGCTTTTGGGAATTGGATGTCTGGTGTCTCTTGACTTTGTGTTGCTTAAAAAAATATGAACATCTGTATGGGCCTCCTGGACTAAAGAGTTTAAAGGAGTCCATTGTTTTGCATCTTGGAGGATTCTAAGGTGGTGTAGAGTTTACAGGAGTCCTTTGTTTTGCATCTTGGAGTATTCTAAGGCGGTGTACGAGGATACTAGTGGCTTGCCTCTAAGATACTTCGATTGGGTCCCTATTCTGGAAGTTTTTGTGGAGTTGAACTTTGATGGATGATATCTTGAGAATTCCAAACAAATAGGTAATGGTGGCATTCTTAGGAATCAAGAAAGTAAGGTGATTTTGGCTTCTCCTAGACTGTTGGGGTGAGTTGAATTTATTAGTGCCCAGGAACTAGCTTTACGATGAGGACTTAAGGAGTTAAGGAAGCTTCGTTGCTGGGTATTTCTCATTAATGGTCAAACGTGGTTCCTCTACAATTATGTAATGGGTTTCTCAAAGAAAATTGGATCTTGAAGGAGTATTAACATTTTAAGGGTTGGGGGCACCCCTTTTGCTCTAATTTCCAGACTTTAGGAAAAGGGAGGAGCAATTAATGCAATATGGAGTGGTCAATGATGTTCTTAAAGCTTAGGGGGCACTCCTTTTGTTCTCTTGTATTTAGAGGCTGTGAATAAAGAGGCAACTATGCTTTAAGAACATCATTGGGCACTCCATATTGCATTAATTGCTCCTCCCTTTTCCTAAAGTCTATGGAAATTAGAGCAACACTAGATTGCCGAATTTGATTATTTTTATTTTTATAAATTTGATATCAAGATGCCGATAAAACAATATAAGCATGTTCCATAAACATAGATGTCACCTTGAGGCTCTAAGTATCCAATTTTTCAAGAAAGTTCAACGAACGTTCAGCTTTATGCATGTGGATTCAACACTATGAACAATATATTCTGTCTGCTTATAATTTCTAACTATGTTGCCGATCAAAAAAAAAAAAAAATTGTAATTATGTTGATTGCATTCTACACCAAAAAGGATAACTCATTTATTAGCATTTAGCACCTGTAGAATAGGTTTTTTGTAATTGGTACATGCCAAGGTTCATTGCCTGCATGCAATAATTACTTCCCAAGAACAGAATTCTGTTTAGTGCTTTATTTAAATCAATTACAATTGTTTCTAACACAAATTGTGGGATTTGTCTAAATTGTATGTTTTAAGACCCAGACGAATGATTGCAAGACCTATCTCAAACGGGATTGAAGCATAAGATTTAAATCTTTTGGATATGAATGGTTGGATTTAATAAGTATTATTAGAATTTGCTGGTACCTTAGCAATATGCAATTTCAATTGTGTGCTTCAAAATTTGGTGCACCTTTGTTAAGAACAATAAATATGGCAACCCAGGAGATTTATTCATACGTGTCCCTCATTTTCTCTTTTGCAAGTTATATCATTGATAATGAAATGTTACATATTAGGACAAAATGTTTAGGGGCAAAAAGAGTCAACTAGGGAACAGGTGGTGTACATGGTTAATTCATAATTTCATATCAAACATGCTTCGGAAAGTGAATAAAAACTCATTCATTTAAAATATATATTTCATTGATCATCTTCTGTAGAATGAAATACCAGTGTTGTATATAATACTTTCCTTGTCACATTCTAACTTCTGATAAAGAAATATATTTAAGCTATATAAGTCTATAACATAGCAACGGTTAAATGGTGTACCATCTATGTGACTGCATTCTGTGTTTCACATTGTAATTTAATTCTTAAATATAATAGGGTCCAGAATTGAGGTTGCTTGAATTTTATGTTATTGCTTCATTATGAATTAAAAGACACTAATAGTTGGGTTCTGATTTCTATAGGATGAGAGGATTCAAGATGTTTTGGGACATTATCAAAAGGATTTTGAAGGCGGGGTTTCTGTAGAGAATCTGGGTAAGTGATTTATCGCAAAAGTATGAGTTTGTTGAACCTCAGGTGATGCATGAATGCCATTTTGGAACTCTTGAGCTAATGTTTTGGGGATATTCATTTTGACAGGGGCAAGATTTGGCGGGTATGGTTCATTTTTACCTGCTTATCAGCGTTCTCCTTCTATTTGGTCTCATCCAAGGACTCCACAGAAGGTTCAGAACAACAGCACTTCAAGATCTCCTCATAATCAGCGGAGAGAGGTAATCTAGGTTGTTTTTCTTCTTCTTTTATCTCCCAGTTTGAATAATTCTATTTCACTTGTTTACTTTGGTTTATGTTGCTGAACAGGTTGTCCACCAGAACACTACAGCTGTATCAAGTGAAACCAGGGCTCTGAGTCCTAGACTTGCTTCGAGTGTTGCCAAACAGGTTGTCCACCAGAACACTATAACTGTATCAAGTGAAACCAGGGTTCTGAGTCCTAGACTTGCTTCGAGCAGTGCCCCACCACTGCCTGCATCAAGGACTTCTTCTGTGGATAGGTTGGCCAAATTTCAGAATTCAAAGGAATGTGTTCCTAAAGATGAACCTGTGAATCTGCCAATCAATCAGTTTGACCAGAAAACATTGAAGGTTCGAATCAAAGTGAGTTCAGAAAGTTTATTAGCTCAGAAAAATGCTGCAATTTACAGTGGCCTTGGTCTTGACATGTCTCCATCTTCATCATCAGAGGACAGCCCTGCAGAATGGAAAGGGAATTTTCTGAATATCAAGATACTCTGTGTGAATCTCCCTCCTGCATTGTTAAGGTGAATTTTCTTCCAGCATTATGTTGTCATTTTATTTCTTCGGGTATATATTGCTTGATTAGGTTGCATTCCTTATCATTTCTGATGTGATGGAACAGATTATGACCTCTTTTCCCATCCCCGATGGTGCACTTGTAACACCTCTTCATGATAGTTTTGTTCTCTTCGTGGAAGAGAGATTCCTTCTAGATGAAAATAGATCTAGACCTGCTCAAGAGAGTTTTTCTATTTTACAAAATGAGGTTGCTCCCAGGAAGGGGAGTAGGGAAGTGTTTGGAGAAAAGAAAATAAAGGCGGGGGATAATATTGGGAGATTGGAAGAATTGAAGAATGAGATATATAAAGATCCTGTGACTGCTGTTTATCCCTGTTTGAAGAAAGAAATGAATAGTGAGACCTCAGCAGGCAAGGAGATTTTATCTAACGCCTTGAAGCTTCCACTTACGTCCTTAAAAAGGGGTAAAGTTAGTGGCATTGCTGAAGGTACTGGTAAGGCATCTGATTCATCTGAAGCTAATAATGGTGTGGCAATGGACAGAATTGTCTCCTTTAATCTAGGAAAAGAGGAAACCTTGAAGTCAATATTCAGCCAGGAGGCAAGCATGATCGATAAGCAGAATGCAAAGACTAGTTTGGTTGAAAAGGTTCATAATGATAAAAAGGTAGGTCGTGATCTAAAGAAAGATGGTGGGCCTAAAGGTGATAACAGGAATGATATGGTCAAAGAAGATTATGATATCCCCAAGGGATTGAAAGGTCTTAATGGTGGAACAATAGATCCTTCAAGGCAGAAGTTAAATCAGAGAGTTACATCCTATTTGCAGGATGGATTGGAAGTACTTCATGCGAAGGAACAAGCATCTTTTAGGGGCGAAAAGAAATCAAAAGGAAACCGAAGTAATGGCAGCTCAGCTCCAGAGTTATCAAAGGAAAGCTTGAAGGTTGGCTCTTCTGCAGTACCAAAAGATAATATCACTCATGACAGCTGTTTTCCATCCAAAAGTAAAGGGGATGATATGAAAACACACAAGGATTTGCGGAAAGGAAAAGGTATCCATTGGAAGAATGAAAGTAGAAAATATTTGTTGGAGAATCCTGTTAAAGATTGCATGAAGGATTTTAAGCTTGAGGTTTCTGAGAAAGAAATCCATGTATTGAGCAACAAATCAAATGAGAGATCAGGTGGTAAAAAGGCTGATTTTCTGTCAGCATCTCAAGCACGTGTGAAAGGAGATTTGGACGGCATTACTTTAGCTGAAAAAGGGTGCAATTCTGATGCACTCCCGTTAGAGGTTGCTCCAGTAGTCATAAAGGAGAATTGGGTATATTGTGACAAGTGTCACAAGTGGCGGCTTCTACCATATGGTACAAATCCAGACCAACTCCCAAAGAAATGGATGTGTAGCATGCTTGACTGGCTGTAAGTTCCCTTTTTTGTAGGTTTAATAGTTTTGATGGTAATGCTTAAGGACGACCTAGCTTAATCCTTGGATGATATTTGACTAGTTGTTGGAAAAAATAGAATGCCCTCGTCGTTTCATGAAAAACCTATGATATTTTTGTCAAGGGTTGACATGTAATGATATGAATGGCCAAATTTTAACAAAACTATCTTTTCCTTTGTATTCTCTGATAATTTATTTACTTATTGGGAATTAAATTTGTAGCTTGCATGATTATATCTTGAGTCATGTCATGACTGGACCTTGGTCTCATGTAAAGTTAGTGAGACCATAGGTTATGGAAGTATCTTTTCCTAAAAGGCTGCGTTATTTCGATGGAGAACTTTTTGTTGAGGAAGACGATAAATTTAGGCTGTGAATAGATATTTTGTTGAGAAGCTTCATAAAGAGATGTGATAGATTGTTCCCAAGCTTCTTAATAAAAATGTCTATCTAGATAAATGGAGCCAGTAAATAATATTATTTCTCAGGAAATTTTATCGGGAACTCTTTTCTGTTGGAATAAGAGGACTACTTAGTTGCAACTCTCCCTCACTCTCTAACCTGATTATGCACTGTTAAAATTGTTTTTAGGCCTGGAATGAACAATTGTAGTTTTAGCGAGGAGGAGACAACAAATGCTTTGAATGCATTGTATCAAGTGCCCATTCCTGAGATCCAAAATAATCAGAAAAGTTACCCTGATGGAGCGGCATCTGGAGTTCCCTTGGCTGATATCCGGAATCTCAACCAAAACCACATAGATCATAGTTTTAATGTTGCACCCGGCGATGGGAAGAAGAAACGTGGATCAAACTCTACGATGAAGCGAGAAGCCTTTTTTAAAAGTTCAAAGAATGTGAACCAATCCTCTCTGGAGTTCAGTGCAGAGAAAAGATCAGGTAATTGACTTTCAAATTAGTCTACGTGTGGGAAAACATGGGGCATAAAAAGAATGATAAACTGTTTGCCTGGTGCCAGGGTTTTTAGTATTATTATTGGTTATTGTGTTGGCTTGCCCCTATAAGGACATGTTAGGGCGTTTCAGTCATTACATACTGGATAATGATGGTATGGTTATGACATTTTGTTGTCTAGAAGCTTAATGAAGAGACATGATGAAAAAACCCTAAATAAATAATTAACTATAAATGTGAAGACGTTTACTGAAATACCTATTATGTGTACAATAATATGTATAATGAAATGGATGGTTTAACAGTAAATCATTGAATATTATTACTTAATAATTAAGCATGCTAAAATTTAGGAAAATATGATTTGAACATCAAATATGCTAAAAATATCCAAGGTGAATTTAAATTTTAACTATTCAATTTAATAGATATCTAGTTATCAATATAGTTCTGAAGAAACTGTCCCAAATTTGAAGAAAAATCATTAAATAATGAAAAACTGCTTAGAAAAGCATAAATTAATAATGCCCGTACATTTTCACCAATACATGTTAATATAATTTTATTTTTGATAAGCATGTTAAAACACTTTTATTAAACATTATTTTTGCAATTCTTAACTAAAAATTTAAAAAATTGATTACAGGAAAGAAAAAGGTTACAAAAAAGAAATCGCAGTATAAATAAATAAATAAAAAAGAGTAACCACGATTCAGACAAGTCATACAAAGTAATTAAATAAAAGATAAAAATATGAAAAACTAGAAAATGCTTTTTTGAATTGAGAAAATATAAAATTGGATTGAAAAAATGAATATCTAAAGTGAATTACCTTTAAAGTTTTTTAACTCAACTTTTCGCTGTCTCACGTCCAAGTTTTGGAGGTTCATACCTTGTTTATCATTATCAAAGTTTGTATATCATAACAATGACCTGATAATAAAGTGTGAGAAATGAGGCAAAAATGGAGTTTTGCTCTTTAATAAGTTAAAAGTAAATTGTTTTTTCTTGTGACTATCACAAATTCATGTAACTATCTTTCTGTGCCAGATAAGATGTATTGATGCCTGATACTGGCTGAGATTCAGTAATACAGACAACTATTCTGCCAGGATTTGTGTTATTTGATACACCCAATTTGTTTGGTTCATCCTTAGCATTGCCAACAATCCCGTTGTAAATTGACAGGGACAGGTTGATACCATTTTTTATCAGCTAATACTTTATACTGCCATTGGTACTTGGATAGAGATACTTAGAAGTTGAGATTTCCATGGCCGTCAAATTCCTATATACCATTGAATAATTTGTTTTCATTTGCAGGTGATGCTAGGTTATTGAAAATGAAAAGCAAGAGGGAGGCTGATCAAGATGGGTCTAGAGTATCAAAGAAAGTAAAGACAGAACGCTTGCATTACACTAATGAAGATTGGTATCCTGGTGGATTGTCTACGAAGGAAACCAAAGTTGATATTCAGAAATATAATGAACACTCTTTTCCCCAGGATTTAGAGGGTGTTGCAAAGCATGGTTCAGTAGTATCTGCACAGAAACCAAAGAAGCTGTTTCCAAAAACAATGGTGATGGAGGAGCATGATAAGAGGGATATTTCTGGAAAGAAGAGAAAATTGGAGGACTGGCAGGACAGTCAGATTTGTTCGGAATATCTCCCTTGTAATGAGAATCATTTCCAGGACAACCGGATTTCTTTGAAGGAGGAGACTAGAGGAGTGAACTTAGGCAAGAGAAGAAGGCCAGGGAATCAAAGTTCCAGATAAAGGACCACACAAGTAAGGGAAATGGTAGTCCACATAGAAAAGGAAAGGTGACCAGGATCCTTTTGTCAAGTAGCAGAAATAATCCTTTAGATGGTAATAGTTTGTATGAAGGCTGCAAAAATACTGAGAAGGACCAGTCTTTGGGTCAATATCATGGGAATAGTTCTCAATGGACTGTTGATGGTAAGAATTCTTTGAGAAGGGATCATAGCAGGTCTGTAAAATCCACATTTACTTATCAGGACCAGTTGACTGAGCATACAACGCATGGGAAAGTTAAATTATCAACTGAACATTCTTCTGAAGTCACAAATACCAAACCTCCCGAGGAAATGAGGGCCATGAAACAGCTACAATGATATGGAGAGGGTGAACAATAAACATTTCTGCTTTGATGAGTCTCTTCCTCCAAAGTCTGGGAAGGGATCCTCTTCACAATCTAAAGAAAGGCTCTTGACTTCCAAATCTGGTTCTGATAGAGGCAGGGTCAAGATCTCCGGTTTGTATAATGAGCAGGAAGAAGCTGGGAGCTTGAAGTGTGAGGTGCAGAAGGAATCTCATTATAGTGAAACTTATGAAGAAGAAATGCAGGATGGAAAATCTAGAAGCCAAGGAAATCATGGCCTCAAGTCTTATAAGGTTGAGAAAAATTGTGTTGGTAATAATGTTCCTATAGGGAAACACCCAAGTGGTAGTAGTAGCAGAGAGAACCAATCAAAATTTAAAGGGCAAAAGGGGCCCTATAGGAAATCTACTGCACAAAATTGCCAAAAGGACAAGAGACCTTCTGCACCACAGAATCTGCAGCAGAATGGAGAGAGTAATAGATCTTCAAAGTGGCTTCCTTCAGACAGAACTAACCAAGTGGAAGTAGCTTCAGGGAGAGGGGAGTCACAAATCATCTCATGTTTTGGAGAAAAAGAAAGGACTCTGTCTTGGTGTTCTCATCCTGTTTCTAAATCTGAGGGAGGTGGTGGATCTGATGCATTACCAGTTGATGGCTCTGATGGCAGTGATGCAGCAAATGCCTCTAAACAGCTTGGGAAGGTTGATGGCATGAATGGACATCACCATGTTATTGTGAGGCATCCCACACCTAATTGGAATGGGGCCAGGGATATTGAAGCCCCCATTCCTATTAAAAGGGAGTTTTCCACTCTAGCAGCTAATAATGCCTTGAGAGAAGCTAAGGATCTTAAGAATTCTGCCAACCGTCTTAAGGTGTGTCCATATTGTCCAGACCTATGGAATGCTTGTAGAGGTATAGGTATTAATATCATTGTTATCTTAACCCTTTGTCTGATTTTATCATGTTTTGAAGATTTCTGGGTCAGGACTTGAAAGTACTGAGCTATTCTTCCAGGCTGCTTTGAAGTTTCTTCATGGGGCGTCACTTTTAGAACCTTGCAATGGTGAGACTGCCAGATATGGGGAGTTGCCGTCAATGGAAGTGTATAGTAGTACTGCAAAACTGTGCGAGTAAGTATGTGTGAGAACTTTTTATTTCTCTCTACCAAAGGGAAAAATAAAAAAAATATGGAAAAAAATAAAACCGTGACAAAGTGAAAAAATTTGGAGAGAGAGAGAGAGAGAGAGAGAGAGAGGTGATATCTTTGTTGTGCCTGAATATGCAAGATTGCAGGCCTGAGTCCAACTGAGACATTCTTTCACCTGGTAGGCTAGTGACGTAAAATTAGAATTAATATTCAAGTTATTTATTTAATAAATGTAATTTAGAATATCATGAAATTCTGATTTTATCCAAAGTGTTTTTAAAAGCGAAAGGTAGAGGCAAAGTGTTTCAACCCCTCTTGAAGCCAGGCATGAGCTTTAAGGTGTTGAGGCGTGAACCTTTAGAATTTGTATTAAATAAGTAAATAAATATATATAGGGGAGGGATCCGTTTACACCCAGTGTAAAACTTTTTACTCTTACACCTCTTAATATCTTTTTGTAAGATCAATATTTTTCCAAACCAACCGTTGGATTAAATACTCCTCTCATGGAGATCATGCACACCAAATTTCACACTGATGGGATACTTGTAAGCATCTTATCTATAAATTCACTTTTCTTTTTATACATAAAACTATAATTTAGGACGCTTTACCAATAGAATAGTTCTTAATCTCCAATCAATGTGAAATTTGGCGTGTATGATCTCTATGAAAGTAGTATCCAATCCAACGGTTGGTTTTGAAAAATATCGATCCTACAAAAGGTTATTGAGGGGTGTAAGAGTAAAAAGTTTTACACTGAGTGTAAACGGATCCCTCCCCATACACACACACACACACACACACACACACACACATATATATATATAATTAATAAGTGAAAAAGAGTAAATAAGAAATAAAATTTATAAAATCTACAAATAAATATAAAGGTATAAAATGTGGCATAGTTCAGGTTTAAAGTCAATTGAGAAATAGCTAGAAGTTGGTTTATAATAAATTTGGAACATTTTTGGTGTCATTTTCATCCTTCATCTTGCCCTTGATGCCATTGTATTTCTTTATAAATATACAGATACTGTGCCCATGAATATGAGAGATGCAAAGACATGGCATCTGCTACTTTGGCATACAAATGCATGGAGGTGGCATACATGCAGTTAATCTATTCTAATGATTTAATTGCCAGCAGAGACCGACATGAGTTGCAAATGTCTCTACAGATGGTTCCTCCAGGTAATAATTAGGAAGCCATTGTCTAGAAGTTAAATTGAATATTTTATTATTTATTTTATAAATCGAAAGTGATTATTGAAGACGAAAAGGGAGCAAAGCCCTTCAACACTCAAATGTATACAAACAAAACGGAAACTAAGTCAAAAGTTTGGAACGAATTAATTTGGAGCGAATTAAGGAAATCGATAAAGGAAAAACGAACAAAGGACCCAGAAGATTAACCCATAAGAAAATGATTCCAAGGACCACAAACTTAAGTTTATGATTAAGAACTCCTCATTTTGAAGGTGAATTGAAGTTTATTTGACTGTCCTTAGGGTGTTTTTGCCTAAGGGTAAGTCTTTCCTGATACATGTAGTACATCAGTTGTGTTGTATTAGCTAAATTTTTAACTATGTTCTTTCAATAGCTTTCAATGCTGAGCATAAAAGTGTGTTGACTATTGATTTTTTAGCTTTCAATGTTGAACATAAAAGCTTATAATGCTACTTTTGTTTACATGAATTGTTTCTTTTTATTTTGTCATCAGTTGAGTCTCCATCATCTTCTGCCTCCGATGTTGATAACTTAAACAATCAAGCAACAGTGAGTGAGATGGATATGGTCAAGGATGTTAGTTCTCCTCAAGTTACTGGGATTCATGTCATCTCTGCTAGAAACCGGCCCAACTTTTTGCGGCTTCTCAACTTTGTATGTATACTTAATTTTGAGTACAATATGTGCCTTGTCATTATGAAAGTTCTATTAAATGAACACCTTGTTTTGGGCACACGTAGTATTTGAAATTAGTGAATGTTGTTTGTTCTGGATAGTCAGGACTTTTCCTGAATTGGCTAAGTGCCGAGGTTTCCATTGGGTGTTAATTAGGAAAGATGGAAAGCTTGGCCATTGCCTTTCAGTATATCTATCAAGTTCCTACAATTTTAAATGATGTCCAGCATTTTTTTTTTTTCCACTGGCCAATCATATACACTGTACTGCTTTGCTATGAGTTTTGTTGGCCTATAACAATGGACTTCAGGGAAATAACAGTTGATATGTGGGGCTCGGAAGAACAGTATGGATGTCATTGCATTCACATGTAGCACATAACTAAACTTCTTCTGGGTGAATTAGTCTCCCCTCAATCTATCCTCTAATACTGTAATAAAAATAAAAGGTCAGAATGCCAATTGATTTGAGCATTTCTTTGTAGATCGACATTGCTAACTTTTTAACACTAGCATGATGTTGATCTGGGTACAAAAAGATTACCCAGATGAATGGCTGTGCCTATTGCACTGGCCATCGCACTGTTGACCCTGTCTTTCAGCATGGGGACTAAACGGCTGATCATTAGGGAGGACTATCTGGCCCCAAAATATGTTGGACCTAGTTACTTGCCACTTCTAGCTGTTTCTTATTGACATCACATGCATATTAACTTTTCACACTTTCTCACTGTCAGTCTCTTTACCACCCTAGTGCTGTACCTTGCATATTGCAAGTCTTCTAACTCCATAAACTTAACGTGTACATTGCATTCCTTTTCATTCTATACCCTAGGCAAGATTTTTGAGTGTCTTTACATGCGGCAACTTGCAGGCACAAGCTGTAAATCTTGCAATGGAAGCCTTCAGGAAATCTCAGGATGCTTTTGCAGCTGCTTGTGTAATTCTTGCAGGAGGAGGGAATGAAGAGGGTATTTCTTCCATTAAGAGGGTCCTTGACTTTAGCTTCCATGATTTAGAGGGTCTTTTACATTTGGTACACCTTGCAATGGAGTCTGTAGGCAATTGAAATCCGAGCTGCGGTAGAGATTATTGTGTGAAGGATCGGATATTAATGTTTCCCCACATTATAAGCAGGTGTAAGGGAAATAAAGAAGAGAGTTCTGTTTCGCATATACATCTGTGAAGAGACATGCTATTGCCAGTTTAGTGCTCCCGCATGTGGGACAGGATAAGTTTTAGTCTGATGATTATCTTTTTCTTATGATCCTTCAGCTGGTTTTTGACATAGATAAGGACTAGACTGAGATTAAGGCTTATGCGAGAAGAGGTTATAGTTAGTCCATCTTTTGTGCCTCCTTGGGATCAGAGCTAAGAGAATAAGAAGACTGAAATCACTGAGATTTTTGCGTGAGCAGGCTGAATATTAGCATAGTTGTCGTTGTTCATCTACAAAGAGATTTTGGTTCTGTTCTCTTTGGTTCTGGAATTGAAAGAAAATAAGGTATTTGCAAAGATGTCCAGAAAACTGTCTAGCTTGGTAGACTTGGCCTATTTGATCATGGAATAATTTTGAGTATAACAAATATGGCAGGCTTAGGTATGTGAGTTCTCTCTCTCTCCCCAATAAAAGAGAAATTCTAATGCATATTTTTGTTTGCAGATTGTATTCTTTGCATGTGACTGCAGTTGCAATGATCAATTCATTGTAATTGATAAAGAGAGAACTTGGAAGAAGTTAAAGACATGTATAGGGAAAAAAAAAAAAAAGAAACTGATGATATTCTACACAGGAGTTTTTTTATTTTTATTTTTGCTAAATCTCCACTGGATTTTTATTAGAGGAGACAAGTGGGAAGAAGTCAAAGACATGTATGGGGAAAACAAGGATTTATACACAGAAATTAGTTGGACCATGGTGTTTATTGTTTGTGGTTCAATTTCTCGTGTTACAATTGGAGGGGTTCAAACCCCTAACCTATCCTAATCCAACTCTTTTCCTCACCCTCCCTCACCACTGGGCTAGCCCTAGTGGCTTCTCTCTCTCTCTCTCTCTCTCATATATACATAAAGTAAACTAAAACTAGGAGCAGCTTGGGTACTTTTTTTTTTGGGGTTCATGCTTTATTGCCAGCTTGCATGTGCACATAGTTACATCCACATCATCCCGATGATGCATTTGTATAATACAGAACCAGTGCATCAGAACTATGTGAATAACCAAGAGTTTGTAGAAGAGATCGGTCCAACCAACTATTTGTTTCCAGCTACAGTTGTTAGGAGGATCCTTCTTGGTATCTAATTTCATATCATTTATGAAACTATGAAGGAAAACATTTTTTAAACCCTCTTACAGCTTCCACATGAGTCGTAACGCCACTATTTGATCTTTTTTCAGAAGAATATCATACAGAAATGTTGATCATAGTTTAGAGTGTGTTGTCATATGGGTGCTTGCTTTGCACCAGATATTCTCAGAGTTTCTGTTTTTGAACAATTATTTTTTTTCTGTTTAATCAACAGAAAAAGTAAAAGAAAAGGAGAACCACTTTCCCTCACTTTTCTTGCAGTTTGGTTTTGGTTGTTATGGGAAAGTGTGGAACTCACCAATAGTTGTTTCTTGTGAGAGAAAATATTTCCCACAAAACCCTTCCTGCATTTTTATAGGAAAATTCATCAAAGGAAAGTTGAGACTTTTTCTTGCAACTTTTCTAGTAAACCAAATAGTTGCTAGAAAAGTTTTCTTTTCTGTTACTTTCTTGCATAAAGTTTCCTAACAACCAAGTGCAGCATGATGGAAAAAGTTGTTGGAAATTGGAGTCCAGCAAGCTATGATCCTTCACTCAACAATGAATGTGGATATTGAAGCCAGTTGGATGTTCGCTTTACTAGACAAGCTATGAGATGGGTTGTTCTTTTAGCTAGCCTCTGCAAGAAGATCCTCATGGAAAGAGAAGTGATATTTGTCAAAACACCTCTGGGATGGTCTGATTAATATTATTAGGAATGGAAACATAGTCATTAAAGTGTTTTCTTCGTATGTTCTGATTACAAAGTTCATGAAGTTCTTAGGTTTTTGGAGATTTTAAATTGGATTTGTGAAATCATTCAATTGAAAAAACAAGTTGGGGGGAAAAAAAATTCTTCATTTCTATTTTTAAATTAAAATTGAAAAAATATATCAGGGAACCTAATACCCTAGTCCAACGGGACAACGGGTAAGTCTCCTCAACCCAATTTTGAAAAAAGGGGACCAAGATTTGAAACCCGACCATTCCCTTAGAAAGCAGGGGAAGAATCGATGAAGATGGGCTGAACCATATACACCTGTTGGTCATGTCACCCCTTTCATGTTTCTTGTTGAAAATCTAATCAAATGGGTTGATTACCAACTACTAACAGTAAATGTGCACCATCAAATTAGTAAAAGCCATTTGAACCAGAGGATTGTCTATTTAGAGGACTAGCGGTATTCGGCTGGGTTAGATTGTTAGAAAGTGGATAGTTTAGACGTCGATTTCCCTCTAATGTAACTAATAAGAGAAAGGGTCAATTAGGATCAGACAATCAGTATTATGTGAAAACCAGGGAAAACAAATAAGTGCATACCATTAATTGAATATCACAAAGGGCCCTAGCTTTTATTCGGGCACACCTTAACTAGCACTATTCACTCAGACACACAGATACGTGTCCATGATGTATTTGACATATGAGCTCACATTTTCCATCGACATTTATCCACGCGTTCGAGTGAGTGGCAAGGGTGAACATATGCCCTTAACACAAAAGCAAAAATGCCTTAAGCAAATGCAACCATTGCTTTCACTAATCATCCTGGAAGAGACATTACTTGAGAAAAAGTCTTAAAGAGGGGTCTAATCATTAGATAGTAATCTCGTATTAAAGACTCTAACAAGGTCTCTTCTTTGTCCTCCAACCACCAGACCAAATCACTTTTAAGAATGCCATGAGACATTGAGAGGGACATATTATGAGTCACCATGGTGATGACAAATGTGTGCACTCATTTTCATCGCCGACCTTTCAATATCATGCCGGCGGTTTTTTAGGAGGGTAGTGCAAAGGTCTTGTCAAAAACACTTTGTTAGCGTTGATAACACAAGTTGAGGCTAGGGTGGTGGCAATTTCTTCTCATAATCTACACAATATTTAGAATGCGCGAAAGTCGTTAGCCCAACCGAGTCCACAAAGTTAGATTCTAGCCTAGGCCTTGCCTGAAATCAGCCTAGGTTGTTGCCCTGATTCAGCCTACTAAAAGAGCCTTGGGTTGGGGCCAGCTCAAACTCCATCGATGTGTTCATTGATTGATATTGCGATCTGTCAATCTATAATCGTATAAACATGTATACCGCCCAAATGCAACTTAACATGCTGAACCCTATGCATTTGTATGCATATTGTAAGGTCCATTTGTGTTGTTTGCAAATTTTACAGTAAAAAATATGTTTAGACTGTATTTGTAATGGTCAATTCATCGATTTAAGTGCATGTGGGATGGGGGGACTGCATGTACCCAGGAGGATTAGTCAGGTGTAAAGCATTTGGAACCTCCTTATATCAAAAAAAAAAAAAAAAAAAAAAAATTCTTCGATTTAAGTTCATTGATGAGGTTCGGAGAAGGTAAAAAGATATTGCTTGCTTCATTTTTTCTTTTCTTTTTTTTTTTTTTGGCAAACGATAAAAAAAACACACAAACTTATACGTGCATTCACACAGAGTTAAAATCAAGAACTTTGCAAACCCAGACTGGACTCATAATATACAGCCCTTAAGTTGGGTTTACCTATGGTTTTGTAAGTCTGAAAAATAAAATAAAATAAAATAAAGAGTCACTTCACTCACTTGGAGCAGTAAAAAACTAACGGCTAGCGGATGTTTTTTCATAAAGAGAATATTGAAACTATCAATCCAATTAATTTCTCATAACAGAGATAAGACCTTCCCCATTAGATGATGCGTATTCACAGTCTTTGTGGAGAGTGGACAAGAATGTCCCAATCATACCCAGCCCATGGCCGCCCCTAATTATAGCATGCTGTCACTGCCCTAGTGTTTAACGGGGCAAGTCGTGCCAATATTCTTTTTAATTTAGACAAAAGAAGTCAAAAAACATCGATGGTCCCAATTTCACTACAAACCCATCGGCATCATTGGCCAAATGATGATACCAATCCTACCACTCTCTCTCCCCAATGCAGCAATTTGGAGAAGAAACGACAAAAACAAGGGAGAATGGCAAGTTGCCTAATCTCCCAACAAGGGCCGTAGCCATGGTGGCCGTGGAGGGTCTGAATTTAGTTAACTTCCAATGGACATAGTAACGTTTATGCCTAGACAAACTCTTTGGTTTTGATCCAATCTCTATCTCATGTTGATGAACATCAAAACTTTTGTCATATTGCTTCCAGCTATTCTATATGACAATGCAAATTATGTCATAATAGATGTAACCGTAGATTACAAAAAATTTATCCTAATTTTACGCCAGTTTTCTTTATGGTGCCCTCAGCTGCAAAACTGGTCAATCTCAGATAATCTAAAAGACTTTACGATTCATAAAATTGTTGACAGAAATGCAAAATGACATTAATACCCATATGATTATCTAAATAGAAGAGTATATGGATTACATTGAAAAGTATTTTTTATCATATAATTTCAAAAAAGGGTTAGGCTATTGCCACCATTCAAAATATTCTAAGCCCCCCACTAATTAAATCCCCTCATATTTTATTAAAAGTACCCCCTTGTCTTCCTAAAATACCCTTAAGAAAGAATTCCCAAACATTTTTTCATCCCACCCCCAACCCATTTGAACCTATTAGTAAGAACAAAGTATATATGTTCAGATTTATTAGTAAGAACATATTATATATGTTCGGACTTATTAGTAAGAACAAAGTATATATGTTCGGCTTTATAGAAAAGAACAATATAAAAATGTTCGGACCTTTAAAACCGAACCTCTATTATTTGTTCCGATTTATAAACACGAACACTCAAAAATTCAGTCACAATTACATATACGAAAAATTTTCAATTGTTGTATAGTTAAATTGTTTAGTGTTTTAAAACGGACCAACACAAACTTGTTCGGATTCCTACAGGTGAACAATATCCATTTGTTCATAGTTACATAACCGAACAATATCCATTTGTTCAGAGTTGGAAAACGGAACAAAATAATTTTGTTCAGACTTAAAAGCCGGAACGCGTTAAAAAAGTTCAGTGTTACAGAAATGAACATTGTAAACATGTTTGGAGTCGAAAAACCGAACAAGGCAAAATTCAACATACGAAAAACTGAAGTTAAACTCGATAAAAAGTGTATAAATATTTACCTTTTGGTTGCTAATATCATCTCTATCAATGCTTTTCTTGTCCATTATTTAATATAACATGAGAAACACTAATTTTTTTTTAATGTAAATATAGATTTGGTGTCAAGATTGTTAGGGTTTGTGAAAGCATGAAGTCTATAGATGGTGGAATGTTTTTGGAATTGGGGGTGGAGTGGGGTGGGGATAGGAAATTTTTAAAATCTTTAAGTAGATATGTCCTTATTGGTAAATTTACATTTAGATATAAAGAATTTCACAAATTATTTAAATATTGGGGGGCTTAGAGTATTTTAAGTGGTGACAATAGCCTGACCCTTCAAAAAATTGGGAACTTATATATATAAAATATGTATATTAAAAAGTATCAGACAATAATTAATATTAAAAATTATTAATATATATATAGTATGCGGAGCAAAATAGTAATTCAATAAGTCAAAAGTACTTAAAAATTTTGCTCAACCATCAGTTTAACTAACGAATGACTAACTAAAGTATTAAATTGACAAATGTTGATAGTTTTGAGATCAGTTTGACCAGTTTTGAAGTTGAGGGTAATAAAATGTAAAATTTGGAAATTTTTTTTTTCATTTTTTTTTTGGTAATTTATCATTGATATAATAACTATAGCATACGTAAAGTTTGTAGGTCTATGGTTAATCACTTAATCTAGCCCATATTTTTGCAAATTTACATAGAGCGAAACTTGTATATTATTTTTGAAAGGGGGTAAAATTTTAATAATTAAAAAAAAAAAAAAGTTTCGAAGAGTTGGTAGCAACCCATATCGGACAAAAAAAACCAATGAAAAGATGGACACCACTCCATTTGCGAATCAAAAATCAAGAACCCAAATTCAAACACAAGTACCTGTTGACCCAACCTTGGGCCAATGGACCACCTATTCCGACAATAACTTGAATTGGTTTGATTATACCGAATTAAAATTATTGACTTTCTAGCTACTTTAAAAATATTTTAAATAAAAAAAAAGAAAAAAAAAATAACTGTTTTATTTCTCTGTCTGATTGGTGGAAAAGTAAGCCAAATGGGTATTCTAATATTTTGAAGGGTAATTTTTGGATATTTACCCACAATTTAATCAACCACTCTCATTTGCGTGCGGTATTGTCTAAACCCCAGAAGGGTTTCACTCTATCTCTCTCTCTCTCTCTCTCTTCCCCCAGTTGCGGAGCTGCCCGAGAATGGCGGTCAGCCTTGGTCTACCCGTCATTTTCCACCGATCCCACGGGCCCACCTTCACATCCCATCACAACCGTCGGATCTAATCATCACTACCTTCTCACATGGTTAGTAATTAGAATTTCCAAAAAATAGACCCTACAAAGAGAAAAGGTTTCTTCTTTTATTTTCGGGCAAGTACAAAGAGGAAAGTTATCAAAGGGCCCCTCCTTTTGGATCTATTCACGAGCTGCTCTTATTTTAGATAATAATATTTTGTAAAAATTCTAAGGCACATGCCCTACCCATAGATTTACACTTAACAGGGATTATGTGTGCAAAGCTTATTTATAACATATTATATTGGTCATGGTTTGATGGTTTTATCATTTCAAAATATTTTATTAAGATTTTCGTTAACTTTGATTACCACTTGTAGGTTCCTTTTTATATACTATTGATTAGATTTATATTTGTGGGATTAACCCATTATAACTCTCAAGAGGTAAACCAGTGTTCTATAAGACTTAAAGCCGAAGGTGTTGGATTCGACCATCCACCTTTGCCGAAGATCATCCCCTTGTCAAATTCATCATGAGGGTAAATTAAGATAAATAAAAAATATTTGACTCGATTTGAGAAATTTTATGGCATGACACACAAGTCTTAAATTACATGCTTGGACTAACTTCTAAAAAATAAACGAAACATAAAAGAGCTCATAGCAAAAGGATGAAGATGGTCCGTAGATAGATTTGTTTACAAATATTAGGCAGTTATTTGATTTATGATTAAAAATATTTTGTCAAAATTTTATTTAAACAAAATAAATTCAAAAACATATACTCTAATATAAATTTAATAAATATTCAAATTGAAATGAAATATTCAATGGAAAAATAGATTATTAATTAGTTTCCTTAAATAAAATAAAATATATATATATATATATATATATATATATATATATATCATAGAATTTAGTTTGGATAAATCATAATGTGTAAAATAAATTTTTTCTAAAATTTTGAAGCTTCGAATGATTTGAAATAATCAGCTACTGTGCATGAATAATAAGCATGCCTATGTGAGGTTTTCAATATCATTCCACCCTATAAATAGAGGGTGTATTTGGCCGGTTCAAGGAATGTGGGTGACTTTTGATTTAAACTTTGGATGCTCAGATATGATTATTGTTTATGGGACATGATCATTGATTTTAATTTGAAATTTAACCCCAAATCCAATAATTATGTTTTATTTTTTTTTAGAGAAAAAATTATGTTTTAATTATATTAAGAAGATATTATAAATCTTAAGAAGAGGTGTTATTTGCAAACCTCATTATACTACAATCAAAGTGAAGATTGCTAAAAATAAAAAATAAATAAGAGACACATTCCTTACTATTAATGTTAATAGTACTATTGTTGCATGCAATTGTTACTAGTACC
This sequence comes from Liquidambar formosana, assembly GCA_039720395.1. Classification (NCBI taxonomy): domain Eukaryota; kingdom Viridiplantae; phylum Streptophyta; class Magnoliopsida; order Saxifragales; family Altingiaceae; genus Liquidambar; species Liquidambar formosana. The sequence goes on along the minus strand of CM077820.1, from coordinate 53,030,374 downwards.
ACCACCACTTATCGACACTGCCATTGTCGTCACCATCTATCACGAGTACTACCTATCATAATTTCATAACTATTATTATATCACGAATTTCAAGATACTTCATCACCATCAACTATTGTTATCGTTCTTCGCTGCCATCATTGCTGCTTCCACTACTATCGTAAATTTCCATCACCATCACCATTACCACCATTATTGTTACTATTGCTTAGCTAATGTTACAATTTTTGTCATTCACAACCACTGTTATTATTTATAGATGTATTTTGTCATCGTTACTTCCCATTAAGGTTGCCTTATCTTAATTTTCAATACCTCCAACCACCATTACCACCACCGTTGTCACAACTATCTTTCACCACTATCGCTGCTGCTATCAAATCTACTACCATTAATCCAAATTCTACTTGCAAATTATGAAGAAAAAAAAATTACGAAAAGTAAATTTAGTATGATAATTTAAACTATATATATATATTTTTTCTAAAAATTGTAATTATTTTATTTAGAAATCTAATTATTATATCCATTTCCATGATCTAAACCCTCTTGAATTTATTTTGGAAGAAAAGAAGGAAGGAGTGATTTTTGAATTATTTGTTGAATCACTCAAAGAACTACTGACACTGCCCCATAATTACATAGACAAAAAAAAAAAAAAAAAAAAAAAAAAAGGGAAGAATCATTGCTCCATGACATCTCCTTAACCTACCCGCTGCCCGTCACCCTCCCTTTCTCTTTCTCAAAAAAAGAAAACAGAATATCAATTTTCTTTTCACACACAAACATATATTTTTCACGATCTCTGATATATTATTATTATTAGTGTCTCGTTTCCTTCTACTTCTCTGTTCTCTTGTGTTCTTCATTTGATTCTTCACTCTGGGAAGCTACAAAGCTTGAAGATCTGACAATGTCAGAGTTCTATTTGAAGATTTGTTAATACAATTAGGGTTCCTCCCTCCCTCCCTCCCTCTTTAGGGCATAGTTTTTTTTTTTTTTTTTCACCTTTCAATTTTCCTGTAAATTACCTGAAAACCCATTCGATTCCATTTCGTTTCTACACAAAGTTTCGAGTTTTAGGGTTTCGAGAATCGATTCGGCTCGAAAATCTCAGTTTTTGTTCAGATCAGAGGTTCAATTTGCATAGATTTTTGTGTATTTGATGATTTTTTCTTTGATGGGTTTCGATGAGCGTTTGATTTGTTGAAGTTTTGTTTCAAATTGTTGATTAGACTGAGCTAAGATCAGCTTTTCTGATGACCGTTTGATCTGTTGATTGTTGTTTGTGTTGAAGATTGTGGTTTTTGGGGCTTTTTGAGGGTTTTGGTGTTCGTATTTTTTTTTTCAGGGTTTTTGGTGGGGTTTGGTTTTGATTTTGGTGGCTTTGCATGTTTAAATCCTAAGGGGTCCTCTGCGGTGTTGTGGAGGATCCCTGTTGAAAAAGGTTCTCGAGAATCGTGGTCTCGACTGCTTTTCGATAAAGGGTAGTTGAATTTGAGGTGAAATGTTGCTATTATTAAGAAGAGTTTATTAAGCTGAAAGCATATGGTTGGTTGAATTGGGGTATATAGCGGTTTTTAGGGCGAGTGGGGGGGCATAGAAATTTGGTTTTGTGCACTTAATAATTTTGGGTGGAAATGTTTGGTTCCGCTCCGGATGGTGGGCACGAAAGCAGTGGAGTTTCAGGAACGTTGTTAATCCCGACTCGGTTTGTGTGGCCTTATGGGGGGAGAAGGGTGTTTCTTAGCGGATCCTTCACTAGGTATAAAGACGTGAACATTTGAAACCCTTAAATGTTATTTCGAATTATTTAAATAGTTGTTAGTCATTTGCATGGTTGTTCTATAGTACTTTTGATATCTTGTAGGGGTTTCCTTTAATCCTTATTGGATATGTGATACGGGTTTTGATTCTGATAATTTTTTATGCTCAGGTGGTCGGAACATATACTAATGTCTCCGATGGAGGGTTGCCCTAGTGTGTTTCAGGTTATATGCAACTTAACTCCGGGATTTCACCAGGTTAGTCAACACTTTCAAGTTATGTTGTTGCAGTTGTATTTATTTCATCCTTATTTTTCAACCAAATGTAATATTTTAATATAGCCATAAATAGATGATTTAATTTAGTATGGCCTCAAAGTCGAAAAGAGAATTAGCACAGTGGAAAAGAGAATTAGCACAATCATCATTAGTGGCTTTGAAGATGCCCCTAGACTAGTTGGTAAAGCCCCATTGGTGGTGTATTGGAGGCCTAGGTTCAAAACTTGTTTTTATGCTGACCAACTAACATCTAACCACTAAACAGTCGCCCAGGATAAAGAAGTCATAACTTCTTGGTGTTGGCTAATAGCTTGTCGAGCATCTTATCTAGAAGATATGTATTTATTGATTTATGGCATAGAATTTACATCTTGTATATTTCCCCTTTTGTGTTTGCTACGTGGATCCATCAGCCTGCATGTTATTAACTTATTATATTTATTATTCATAAATAATGAGTAATATTTATTATTTTCTCCTCAATGGCGGGTTCGCTACTATTGCCTGTTGCCATGTACCTTAATGTGCCCATGGATTGCACTATTGCACTAATGCATTCAAGTTGTACAAATTTAATTCGGTTTGCTTTAATACGATGTTTCCTCAAGTAAAATTACCAAATTAATCATGTGTACTTAAGCTGCACAAGATTTATAAAGTTGACTATAATCTTATCACATTCTTTAAAACTTCATTATGTAGTTATCAGTTTGGGAAGCATGAATCACGCTATGGAATTAGTGGTGTGGGGACACAATTTGGAGATGACTAGGAAACATAAAGAGGGTTGATTTGAAAGTATGTCAATAGGTTGCATTATAAAATATATGTTTAGAATCTGAATGCTCAAGGGCGTTACATATTTCATGAAACCACTTATGAAACTCCCTCTTTTGAAAAGTTAGAAATTTTTTTAATAGGAAACATCATGATTTCTGAGAAATTAATAAGAATTATGCATTGGAGAAGTTTGTCATATTTTTCGGTAGGCTGCATAGGTTTTGAAAATAATTTTTTTTTAAAGAAGATGACATTCAGTGTGCCTTGTTTTGAGAGAGATTAAAAATGCTGCGTCTAAGTTGGTTTGTAATAAAGACTCAAGTGTTGATGCTTTCAACTTTCACCTTAGCTATGTATTGTTAGGGATCAACGAATGAAACAAACTTAGCAATAAAGGCTCTTTTGGACTGAGAAAGACAATACAAAAGACGGAATGATGGAGAGAAAGGACACTCACCCAACCACATCCTCTCAAAAGCGATTACGAGCCCCCATTGTGAACAATTAACTTGATATAACTCGAGAATTGGTGAAGACCTTGAGAGATAACTTCCAAGTACAACTATAACTTTTCTTTGCTACTGTATGAGAATCCCACCCGTTATTTTGAATATTGTATTTGCTTTTAATCATAGAATGTTATGGGAAATTATTTTCCATATGGAATTTTTACAACCATTTACTAGTTAAAGCCTTATTCCTTGCAACCACATTGCCTAAGACTAGGCCACCTTTACTCCAAGGACGAGACGCCACTTCCCATTTGACCTGTTGATCCTTCTTACTCTCGCCCCTTCCCTCCCACAGGAAGTCTCTCTACATCCTCTCAATCTTATTACCTTTTTCGGGATCTTAAAGAGTGACAACTAATATGTGGGAATCCTAGCGAGGATTTTTTTGCCCACTTTCTCAATGACATTGTCCCAAAAAGAACAAGAACGCAAAAAATTAAAAATAAAATAAAATCATTGGCCAATCACTAATGGAGCACCCAACTAAATATGAAAATCTTTGAGTCTTACTCCCTTCAACATTAACCTCTGTAATGGAACTCTTATACATATTCACTTTCAGGCAGTGGATCATTTTTTTCTTCATTGTCCTTTTTTGATGTGGTTATATGGCAGTGTCTTTTGGGCTTGTTAAAAATTCTACATGTATGTTGGAGATTTCTTTTGGAGGTTTTGGTAGATTGGAGAGAGGTGGGACTGGGTAGGACTCTTTAACTTAGTGTGGTGATGGTAGTGTTTTGAGTGATTTGGTTGGAGAGATATGATTGGGTCTTTGAGGATAAAAGCACTTCAAAGAAGGCTGTTTGGGACAAAGTGGTTTTCCTTGCGTCTCTTTGGGTGCCAGTTACTACTTACTAAAGAGTTCGTAGGTTTCTCCCTTCGGGTCATTTCTAGAGATTGGGTTTTTGTCTGTTCCTTGGGAGCCAGAAACCTTGTATCAGCCCCCAATGGTAACCCTCCTTTAGTGGGGGTATTAAGTTAAAATTCGATGGTTGTTCCCTTGGGAGTCCTTGTCAGTTGGTCATTGGCTGTATTTTTAGATATAGTAGTGGTGACATTGTTTTGGTATTTTCGAGGCCAGAAGGAGAGGGTATTGTGCTAAAGGCAGAGTTACTTGCTTTCTTTGAAGGGTTGAGAGAGGCCTCTAGTCTAGGTTTGTCTTAACTCTTAGTCAAAGGAGACGCTTCCAATGCCTTTGGGTGGGTGAGATCCAAATGCTTGGGAGCTTGGAGATTCACTTAGATGATCAAATAGATTCTTGATCTTTCAGGAGCCTTGAGTATTTAGGTGAATTGGTTGCCAGGGAAGCTAATGAGGAGTCTATTGGGGGGCTGATGGTTTGGCTAAGAGGGGTGCTTCCTTTCTTCATTCTTTTAGGGGGCATTTTTATTTTTAGGGGGTGGCTATTGCTACCCCAAAATTTCCTAAGCACCCCCCACTTATTTTAAAATTTTTAAGGTGTTATGAAAAATATAAAAGGTCTTCACAAAATCTGATTGCATTGTCCACTAGAAAACATCATTTTAAACAACTTTGTAGAAGATATTTTTCCCAAAATCTGTCATTTAAGTGGACTTTTTGACCATTTATCATGAAAAATTCTGAAAAAATGAAACAAAAATTGTAAATGCCAAAAATCCACTTAAACGACAAATTTTGGGAAAACTTCTTCTACAAATTTGTTCAAAATGATGTTTTCTAGTGGACTACATGGCTAGTTTTTGTGAAAACCTATTATATTCTTCATAAAACCTTAAAAGTTTAAAACAGTGGTGGTGGGTGCTTGGGAAATTTTGTGGTGGCAATTGCCTGCCCCATATTTTTATTCTTTTAAACCTCTCTGAGGCTGTTTTTTGCTGTCTGGTTTTTTGTAAGGGCTCAGTTCGATTGTGTTTTGGCTTTGTATAGCTTTGCTCAGGTCAGGTTTAGCTTCTTCTATTCTTTTTGTTCTTCTATTGATGTGGGAAACTTCTTCCTACCTGCTGTATGCTTGTTTGTTCTTATTAATATCTTGTTTCTTATAAAAAAAGAAAAAAAAGAAAGAAGTATTCATTTTTTGGAAAAATCAAAATATAGAGCCTCTGTTCACTGCTCAAGTTAAGTATGTTCTGGAACCACTAGAAATTGTTTGCATTTATATAGATTATAACCTAAATTGGGATTGTCAGTTATTTTAGATGTTGTCTAATGATTGCAGAGGATGGAAAATGTTACCCTGCATTTCATGTTTGCATAATTGATAGAGCACCATAGTTTTCTTAGTCTTCTTTTTGCTTGGGGTTGTCCTGAATTTTTTGAGGGACGGAGGACTTTAATTGGTTTCATTGACTTTTGGAGACTATGATGCATTGCTGCTTGCATAGTTTTTGGCTTTCTTTTGTATACCTCCTGTGTACATGTTTTGAGTTCTTATCAATAAATTTTACCTTATCTAGAAAAAAGAAAGAAAGAAAGAAAGAAAGAAAGAAAGAAAGAAAGTTAAAAGATACACTTGTATGATAATGATGTTCAGATTCGTTGTTTCCATTTACGTGCAGTACAAATTTTTTGTTGATGGAGAATGGCGGCATGATGATCACCAACCCTTCGTAAGCGGGAATTATGGGGTAGTGAACACAGTCTTTTTAGCTGGGGAACCAGATATGGTTCCTGCAAATTTTAGTCCAGTGACACCTGGAAGATCCAACATGGAGGTGGATAGTGATGCTTTGCGTTCGGTAAGAAACTCTTTTCTTTTTTCTCCAAACATTCAAATCTATTGTTTGATTAGTGGCTAGTTAATTAAATCTCTGTCTCTTGTCATCATGACATCATTGTACCTGTGGTTACTTGCCAAGTTTTGTGGTTTCCCATCTTTGTGAAGGGGCTAATTGATTGGCATTTCTTTAAGGAGTTGTGGGTAATCACAGTATGTCTTTTATGGCAAAGGAATTGGACCCATACTTCCCAACATCTTAAGTTTTGGATATACATACTTGATTGTTGATTGTGTTATGCTGTGTTATTCTCAACATAAATATAATTTTCAGCATACATGTATTTTATTGTGTTATGTCATGTTGTGCAGGTTTCCTTTCTTTTTTTTTTCTTTTTGATAAGGTAGGTTTCCTTTCTTTTTATATGATATCTGTCTATCTATCTATCCTATGTGAGGTTAAAATTTGCTAATGGAATAGAGAAGTACATCAGAGAGGATAAAGGATCCACTGAAAAGAGAAATGAAACGGAAAAATATGGATGGAACAACTTATATCAAACGAGACTACTAATACATCTCAGCCATCGTCCCCTTTTTCTGTTAGAAAATTTGCTGTGGAGTTTGCATTTGTAGGAGTCTACACGAGCAATGTAAAGAAATAGAAATATTAATGATTTTCTTGGTTGAGTTGGAGAGAGCTCAAGGCCCACCTTGGCCATCAATTAATAAAAAAATAACATTGAAGCACTACAACAATTTAAGGTACTTTCACTTTGAATTGCCAACAAACACTGGAGATTCCCTTCTTCTGCCTTTAATAACCAAAAGATTGGTGAGAGGGGAGGAGGGGGAGTTTTCTTCTCTAGGAGTCTATGCAAGAATGATTTTTTTCAGGAAATTTGTAGAGAGTACAATTCCCACCTCGGCCATCAATTAATAAAGAAATAACATCGAAGCACCAGGAAAATTTATGACCTTTTCTTTGAATTTTCTTCAAGTCCACTAGAGAGCCCTGTTTTGTCCTTTGATTGCATTACCATTACCAAAGAATTTGGAGAAAGTGGATAAAATAATTGCCCTCAAAATTTTTAGCATACCTTTAATTGTTAATATGTTACCTTCTCTGAAGCTAAAGTTTTACCCACTCACTTGTGGGAGGATGCTGAACAGCAGTTGTGTAGGATTTGGTTCTATGGGAGGATTGTCAGCAGGTTGCTTCATTTTGATCACCCAACCCCTGGACGAGGCTAACTTTTCTTATAGCTGTTGAAATTTATGGCAAAATGTTGAGTCTAAGAAATGTGGAATTGTTATTTAGCTTCTGAGTTAATTAGATTTCTGTTTCATTTCCAACTATTATCGTGATACATTTTGTCCTTTTTAATTGATGTTGAATCGCATAAAATGCATAGAGAATAGAGGCTTTTCCATGATCTATATCAATATGGATAAGAAAAAAGATAGGGGGGGTGTTCTACTGCAATCATTACTATTTATTTAATAAACTCTTTATGTTATTTTGCTGTACAAAACAGGTCACATTGTCAGGTGGCACCTTGCAGGAGGCAGTTCCAAGGATATCAGAGGCTGATTTAGAGGTGTCTCGCCACCGTATATCCATATTTTTGTCTACACATAACGCCTATGAGTTGCTTCCCGAGTCAGGCAAGGTTTGGATGCCTTACCCTTCTTTATGAACCTATTTTAATAATTCGTTTGGATTTGATCATTTCAATTTTGTGAGGTTCATCACTCTCTCTCATTTATCTGTTAACATTGTAGGTCATTGCTGTGGATGTTAATTTACCAGTGAAGCAAGCATTTCATATTCTCTATGAACAGGTGAATTTCTTTCATATGATATAAAATTTGTTTCATATTATATATATACTCTCTCTCTCTCTCTACACACACACACACACACACACACACACACTCTATATATGTATATATATAGAGATAGATAGAGAGAGATCTTGTCTGATTGTCTAATGGATGGTCAACTGTCAACTTCCAACTGTCAATTTCCATTTTTTTTCCTTTGAATATAAGATTCCTTCTCATTTATTTGTTGCTGATTATTGCCTTGGAAGTATAATGTTTCTGATTTGAGCTGCTTCCAGGGAATCCCTGTGGCTCCTCTCTGGGATTTTTGCAGGGGTCAGTTTGTTGGAGTTCTTAGTGCATTAGACTTCATCTTGATTCTGAGAGAGGTATGTCTAGAGATAATTTCTGTGGTGTTCATTTAAATTGAAAATGTGTACTGCATCCATGTTGAAGGAAAACTTTATCTATTTTGGCCTATGTTAGTCTTTGAAAAATTTTGAGGTGTTGTCTTTTTCGTGGACTCCACCTGCCTGAAAAGTAAGATATTATACTAGTATTCAGAAATAGAAATGTATGAGGTGCGGCTTCAAAAGGGAAAGAAATGAAAATACTAAAAACTAGCAACAGTAGTAAGACTTAAATCGCTTTTATGACCCTAGGAATTACAAGGTACTTAGTGATGCCCATGTACTATGAAAATCTCCAGAACAATTCCAAAATTAAGACAAACATGACTGCCACAAATACTTTAGGTCTTGACTAACAATGTAATTTTCCTCTGTCGCTGATCTTGGAAGTGAGTGTATGGCCATGGGGAATAACCGACTTCCAGTCAGTAGGTTTGTTCTGAATATTGAAAACAAAGCCATTAGTTACAAGATCCTTTAGTAAAATTTGATGGAAGATCCTCTTTTCATTTGGGAGGAGGAAATAGGCTGGAAAATCGATTTTTGGAATCCTGCTTGCGAAAGTTTTTCTTCAGCTTGGATCAGTTTTCACCCGTATTTATTTATTTAATTTAATTTAATTTAATTTTTCTGAGAGATGTTAAATTCTTCATTCTTCAAAGGTTTGTTTGTGACCTTAATGCAGCACGAGGATAGAGCTTAGCCTAGACTATAATAAAGGCCTAGGAAAGAGCTTTTGCAGGAGTTTAGGCCTGTGAACAATGGTCTCAAAACCCTCCCCAACAAAGCCAATCAAAAAAAAGGAAAAAAAAAAATAAAAATCTCCCCAGTAAACATGGGGGTCAATGCATTTCCTTGTGCTTGAGCCCAAGATCTCTCTCCAACAAGTGGAGGGTATATTAACCACTAAGACAAGAGGGTGTGGTTGGAAAAAAAAAAAAAAAAAAAAAAAAACTCTACCACAGTCAGGGTTATTACATTCGTATTTATAGAGTTTTAGTTGAAGTTGCTCCCCAGGTTGACTGAGTTTCTAACTCAGTTCGGCTTCTAATTATTACTTCCACAATTAATTTAGGCCCAATCCCTTACAAAAAAAATTAAATTCCATAAGGCTGGCCCATTCTTGTACATAGTAACTTACAGAAATATCCTTATACGAATGCAATCATTACCATAGAAAGAGTACTCCAATAAAACCCAATTTTCTTCTTCCTTATTAAACTGTTCTGCACCATATCTTCAAATGCGTATTTATAGCTGATAATTCTTCATTTCTGCCAAGCTAAGTTTATAATTGGTGGCCAAATTTATTTGCTACAACTCTTCATATAAAGTGATAATGCTATCTGCTATCTGCTCAAATATTGGTTATTGCCGGTTCTATTCTTATGTGGGATATTTGTTTGCAAGTTGATCTTTTATTGGATGGTTCCCCCCCCCCCCAGCATTTCTTTCAAAGCTGATTTTATTTTTTATTGTTGTTTTAGTTTTTGAGTTTCAAGTCTTTTTGTTTGGGTGAAATTTAGGCATCCGTGTGCTTGTTTTTCTTACAAATGTTAAATCTTTTGATTGGAAGCAAAAAGAAGTCTCTGGCTGCCATATTGGTGTACAGGATCATACTATTTTTGTCTTGAGTGTCTTCTATTAAGAGTTTCCAAATGTTTTCAAGAACTTTTTGCATTTTTTTTTTCATTGAATCAGTGTGTCTTAATACTTTCATGGAATGTAATCTGACCCCTTAAAAAATCCAGCTTGGGAATCATGGATCAAATTTGACGGAAGAAGAACTTGAGACACATACTATATCAGCTTGGAAAGAGGGAAAGTTACATCTTAACAGACAAATAGATGGTGGTGGGAGATCATATCCAAGACGCCTTATTTATGTAAGTGTTCTCTGTGCTTCTGTGGTGATCTGCTGTAGCATGCGTATGTATTGCTCCCCTTTGCATCTCTATGTATTTGTAAATATGTTGTCTTACAGCTAACTTTGGAAGGATGAAAATTAACTTACATCAACTGCATTCAGTTCTCAAATGTGAATTTATCTAGCACATGGTGATTCTCATAAACTTTTACATAAAAAAAAATTCTGGATACATTTGCACTATGATTGAAACTTTCAAGTTTAGGACCTAAGCAACTTATATGGTGTGCGTGTGATTTGCAAGGATATTATTGGGACAATATGTTCTAGCAACCTGTTCCTTGCTGAAGAAACTTTTAGTTGTGGAATTTTGTTTAGAAGGAATCCATGTAGAAGTTTTGTGGATCAGATGGTGTTGTGAAAGACTCCTGGTAAAGTCAATTCATTGTTGTGTTCTGCACTTCTGCACCATTTTCTGCATGCTAATGCTACATGCCAATTTCTATTGCTTAAGGATCCATATGTGGTTGCTATAAGAAATTTGTACTGATGAAGTATGTTGGAGGGCCAAGGTGTAACTTTCTACTTCTTTTTCCCTGAATTTGGTGGAAAGATGACCGTCACAATTGTGAGATAGACATCTGGCTCTTTACCAATGAAATTTTTGTCTTATGTTGGGGAAGGTAGAAAATAGACTTTAATTTCTTGATTGAAAAAAGGAGAAAACTAATGGTCTATTGTATCTTACTAGTGTGGTCCAGTGGAATTGTGTGGTCCAATAAGATTTCATAAATATGTTCCTTTTAAGGTAGAGGTGCATGGTGAGGCATTTTGCTCCTTGCAAGGTGAGGCATAAATTGCAATGCGTAAGGTATAAAAGTATTGGTTTATTTTTTAAATAAAAAATAAAAAATAATTAAATAGTATAAAATGGAGAATATAGTTTGAACCAAATTGGCTCAAAAATATCTTGATACATATTCTGTCATTTTAGGAGCATATGGCATTCCTCTATAGTTTAATGAAACATGGGTAATATTTTATCCCCGATTAATTTAGATTAAGTTATATGAAAATTGTACATAGGGATAGAGTAGGAGAGGAAGAAAGATGATTTTTTTTTTTTTTTTTTTTTAAATAATGATCTTAAGGTTGATACCTCTTTCTCAGTTTATGATTCAATAAACAAAGATGACTGATATTAGGGGTGCAACTTGGTTTGTTGTATCCCAAGTACTGAATTAACTTTGCTCCCTTGGGTTGGTGTGGTTAAGTTTTTCAGCAATGGTTGGTCTGGTTTTGGGTTTTAAAAGAGTAGAGCTAAAGTTATTTGGTTCGGTTCTGGGGGCTTGATTAACCTAAACCAATTGGAGAACTGTGCCCTATACATCAGTACTTACCAAAGAAATAAGTGTTGCTTTATAGTGACTGGAACTCTGGGTTCTGCCCAATTTAGGAGATGAATATTAAATGCAGTGAAAAAAATTGTGTAGGCTATTGTGTAGAGGTTGTCTCACACTGGTTGGTTTTAAAGCCTCTTCCTTCTTCAAGCTGTTATAAATGTAATCCCACAATCCCTTCTCTAGCAGATGGGCTTGGGCCTGCTTTGGCCTTGTTTCATGTTCTGTAGTTGTAACATGCAAGAGAGGCTGGGCTTTGGTCCTGAAGGATTTGTTAGTTACAAAATTTGTGATCTTTAGTTAATCAACAAAATATTAAACATTATGTTAAAAATAATTTGTAGATATATGAAATTTATCTCTAGTTTCAAAACCTACCTTGGCCTAACCCTGATGCAGGGAACCTTTTAAAATCCCATCCCTGCAACTACCCCAGTTTGATGCTACCATCTCAGTCCCTATAGGGCCAGAGCAGGTTACCTGGTATATTGCTGTTTCTAGTTGTTTCTCTTTGTTTTCTTTCCATTTACTTCACTTCCCTTATCAATCAGCTGGAAAACACATTACTTAATGTAGGTTCAGGGGTTCGTGGTGAGGGCAATTAGCCTCTGAATAAATTTAATTAATAGTTTGTTTGCTTTGAATTAAATTCTGAAGAAAGTTATACATATCTATCAGAAGTGGCGAATGCATATCTATGTTTCAACTTTCAAGCACTTAATTCATCTTGCTTCTCAGGTGGTAGTGCATTATGTAAGATGGCCAGTTTTTTAACACAGTGAACCGTCTAATATTTTTATGCATATTTGGATCTGTTTCTTCTCTTTCATTAGTAGAACTGCATGTTTTTCTAAAATAGAAGTTTAAACTCATCAAATTTCAAGATTTAAAACTGTGGCTTATCACAATGTTTTGGTTCCACTTCTAAGGGACTTGGTGCTCAGGTAATTAAGTACTTGGATATCATGTCAGTTAGGCAATGCTTGAATTACTGCTGTAGCTGATGCTATAGATTTATCAATACGTCGATATCTGCAATATCTATTGAGTATCGATGGAATTTTCAACAGTGATTTAAATGTCCAAATATTTATTGACATATCAAAATGTCACTTTGGAAAGAGGTCGATAATTCTTGATATTAGTGATAGCATCATGGAATTAAAAAAATTATTGATGTTGTTGGCATTTTTTTTCCCAAATAAAATATATAAATCGAAGCTCATAGTGGTGGCTAAGAAAAAATTTTCAAGGAAGAGGACTTGATATCATGTTAAGGCTTGTATCTAGTATTAGCAGACCGAATCACTATTTGAATATTACTTGCATAAGATGAAATACTGCTGGCTATTATTGATATATATATATATATTTGATAAAGTTGCTATTATTGATATGTGGTCCATACATTGCATATGAGACCTTGAACTGATGATACCTTGAAACTCCAGGGGGGTCTCTGGTATTATACATTTCATCTCTGAATGTTTTGAGGCTTACATTAATTTATCAATTTTTTTTCTTCTTAACACTAACCAGTGCTTGCGTTTCTATACTATACATTACATAAATCTATCTGTGCTTTTTATTTGGAATATTTTGATTATAAATTTGTTTAATATCATATATGTTAACATTTCCTAAATTTCTGTTGAAAATTATAATGTTGTGCTATTCCTTTGTCCAATCCTGTATCAGTATAGGCTGTATAGCTATGGTATCTCCTTATTTTCAAAATTTCATATGACAGTTGATATGTTATGCAAACTTTATTTTTTCTTGTCGTTTATCTGTCTTTGTTGATTTTTCCATCACTAAGTGCGTTTTTGTTAAATATCTTAATATTTTCATTGTAGCCAAGTTGATTAAATAATGATCTGAAGATATTCATTGAAGGTATATTTGTTTAAGTATGAGGTTCCTAAGAAAATATCTGTTGCTAATTTTCAACAAAACTTGAATTTCTCTGAAGTCAAAGTCCTTTTATCTAGATTTTTGAAATCTGTTGTATCACTACTGTAATATCTTCAACTTCTGTGATGTGCTTATGTGCAGGCTGGGCCTTATGATTCTTTGAAAGATGTTGCTTTGAAAATTTTGCAAAACCAAGTGGCCACGGTTCCCATTATCCATTCTTCTTCAAAGGATGGTTCATTTCCGCAGCTACTACATCTTGCTTCCCTGTCCGGAATACTAAAATGTAAGCTTCTTCGTAATTTGTTAGTTGAGAGTGCATGATCTGTTACTAACCCATGGATCTAATTTTCAGGTATATGCAGGCATTTCAGACATTCTTCCAGCTCCTTGCCCATTCTTCAGCAGCCTATTTGTTCAATTCCATTGGGTACGTGGGTTCCAAAAATTGGGGAACCAAATGGACGACCATTGGCAATGTTAAAACGAAATGCCTCTCTTAGTGCTGCGCTCTCTTTGTTAGTTCAAGGTAACTTTCTCCTCTTCCCTAAAAACATGCTCCTGGTTTTTGGTTGTGATGTTTTTAAAATTAATTTAATCAGATATTCATTCTTAAAATTAATTTAATCAGATCTTCATTCTTAAAATTAAATTAATTTGATCTTCTATTCACACATTAGTTATTTTCCCTTATAGAGTGTTTTCATCACCTACCTTCCAATTGGTTCTTGCCTTCTCGCATATGCTACCATTATGTGGATCGTCTTTATATGGATAGTTTCTCAATGTAGTATCATGAATAATATGATTGGGGGTCATCACTCTCACTATTCATTCATTGTATTTGGTTACAATGTGCTATGAGCTTGTCAATGGGTGATCTTGTGAGATGGATGAATTGTCGATAAGAAAGGATTTTTTCTCATTAGGGGTGCTTAATTTTTAGGAGTCTTTCTTCATCATGACTTCCATCAGCAGCTTCATACTTTTTTGTGGAAATTACAATTGGCTTTATATGAAATAGAAATTAACAACTTTATTCTACCATTTTTCTCCATTATGATACTACACTTTTTCTTTGCAGCTGAAGTTAGTTCAATACCGATAGTGGATGATAATGACTCATTGATGGATATATATTCACGAAGGTAGTCTTCTGTTTTCTACTGCATCTTATGGATCTTTATGAGCTTCCGCGAGTACTATTTTTATTGTGTGTAGACCTGACTCGTTCATGTTCCTTAATTAATGTAATATTTGCACGTTATTTTCTTGACAGTGATATCACCGCTTTGGCAAAAGATAGAGCATATGCACAGATCCGCCTCGACGAAATGAGTATTCATCAGGTAATTGCAAAAATGTGCTTTCTTGTATGATATGTAAATGTCTCCATAAGTAATTCTGTTCCATGCATTTGGGAACACTTTGGAGAGTCATTCATTTTAAATTTTTAAGAATAAAGAAGGAATATATTCTTGTTTTGTACTGTAGTCATGGATGTTGTGGGATGAATGAATGATTAGAAAAATTATGTATAAATGCGTATTATGAAAGGTTCATGTGATCATTTCTCATTATCACTGGATCCATTTGGCAAAATTTCAACCAGCCCGATTGATTGCCATCCTTCCTGTTAGGAAATGATGTTTACCTTATTAGGGTTAGAAGCACAAGTTGAGTTCCGGGAGAATGAATCAAAAGCCTTACAAGATTATAATTAGGAAGTGCGTACTTATGATTCTAAGGTTGGAGCTGTGCATACTTGTTATTTTAAGGTTGGAGCATCACCTAATATAGGCAATCAAGTAGAGATTTTTGCAGTTGAAGACACCATTACAAGCTCACAATAGGAAGCAAAGGAATTGGGATCCCAATGTTGATTAGCCACCAGAATCTTCTGCCTGGGATAGTTTTTTGTAGTTAGAGACACTCAACCCACCAAACATCCCCACTTCCCTCCCTGTGCTGCTGCTGTCCCCTTTCTACTGATATGTATGAGCCCCCCCCCCCTTTCTACTTCCTCTTCCTTTTCCCCTCTCCTCCTCCTTCACCTATCCTTGCATCACTTAAATTAAATGAGCCTAGGCTTATTGGCTCTGGACCTCCAAAATTGGTGTCCTTATTGGACCAGTGGTCGGTGGCCAGGTGGCTTCCTGGTAAATCCCCAGTGGTCTAATAATGGGGCTCCACGCGGGGGGCAACTGAGGTGTTGGGAGGGTGGACCTACAAATGCAGCCAAGTTTTATGAGGATTAGGGATCATTTAAATTGCTTCCTTCGCTGAGGTCATGTCTTCACCTTGGCGATGGGGCGATCACTCCTTGGGGGATGCCTGTGTCATTGACCGATGTCTGTGGGAGATGTAAGGCTGCTGTAAGGGTGGATGCTGAGGGAGTGCATGTCCCTTGGAGGCATGTTAATAGGATGCCTTGGCAGCAAAATGACTGCCTAGGTTGGGGTAGGGCCCAGGAATTTGAGCCCTACATTGGCATTTTTCACTGTGGGTCTTGATCGACGTGCTGCCTATTCGGGGGATGACTACAGGGTTTTGGTTTAATGGCTGCTCCCAGGTTCACCGAGGGTAATGCCTGCTGCCTTAGCTGAAATTAGATTAGAGGGAAGGGTTTGCCATTGTCTACTCAACATGTACTGTCATGAGCATGCTTCATGTTGCATTCACAGTTGACATGATGATGGCTGCATGTTAGCCTGGCAGTAGGTGGCTTATAGGCCTCTCAACTGGCAGGAACCCTCAGGCTAAACTGTTAGGACCTGGGCCCTGGGCCTTCAATTTAGCTGTCTCCCTGAAAGTCCTCACACTTGACTAAGAGCTTATCAAAGGCCCAAGAGGCCTCATTTGAGAGGATCCTACAAGCTCTTGATTCCCAGGGTTGGAATCCATGCCATTTGGACTTGAATGCATGTCTTTAGGTCAGGGAACCTTATATTTGCCCTCTTCCCTCTTTCTTCTACTCAAGTCATTCTACTCTCAATTTAGCCGAGTCAGCTCTGCTATTTCATCACCCTCATCTTCCACCTGAGAACTTACTTAACACATGGTTTCCTGAACTTACTAGTTCACTTTGTGTGGACTATATTTGGAAGCTGTCTATGTTTTAATGGCTCAGCGCAACATTGCTTGTTTTTTTGTACTGTAATGTGAACTTCATATTTCATGTGATGCTTTTTAAAAGTCTTCTGGTTAGAAAATTGAGATTGATCTTACGTTGTTTTTGAAATTCGGAAAGTATGTAATGATGCCCTCAATCTTGCAAATGACATGAACGAACTGCTAAAAAGTCTGCACAATCTCCAGAAGTGAAATGGTGTACTAAATCATGTTAGCAGTCACTCATCTTTGACAATGATTGAAGTTCATTTATTCTGACAAAATAAGGAGTTTATTTGTATGACGTTGCCTCTGAAAACTCATTGTGGTTTTTTAACTTGTAGGCATTGCAACTGGGACAAGACGCAAATTCTCCTTATGGCTTCTTCAATGGACAGAGATGTCAGATGTGTTTGCGATCTGATCCTCTGCACAAAGTGATGGAGCGGTTGGCAAATCCCGGTATTTATTTATTTATTTTTTCCGTTTTTCATTTCTAATAATGTAGTAGTATAATTGAAATATCTCTCTTCTAGGTATATCATCAAGTTGCCCTATCTTTAATTTTTCGGGAATCAATGGCACCATTGCTTTTATATTTTCAGGGGTTAGGAGACTTGTGATTGTGGAGGCTGGCAGCAAGCGAGTAGAGGGCATTATTTCATTGAGTGATGTGTTCAGGTTCTTGCTTGGTTAGCTGGAGTGTTTGGAGAAGACCCCAATTGTCTTATCGATGTTCTTTTGCTCTCCTCCTCCTATGGCCCTGACCTGGTGCATGGCCTCAGTTTGTTCTTCTGAGTCTTTTGATTGGATGGACCTCGTGCTTCCGTGCCCATCTTTGTTAGGTTACAAATTCCAAAAAGAAAAATTTGTAAATTGAGAAATTTCATTTTTCCCCCCCTTTCATCCCCATAACCTAATTATTGTCAACTCAATCGTGCTGCTGGAACGGCTCCATGTTTGTCTTATTGCTAACAAGAAAACAGCAAAAAAAAAAAATGGTGGAACTGTTAATAGCACCTCATGCTATTGGTGGGCTGTACGTAAAAAGAGGGTTGATAGTTCAATTTTAGTTGCCGATCTCTGCTTATCATTTTTGTTGTAGAAGGTCGCTCCAGTTGCCTGAGAAACTCAATTTAGGTTATGGGATTTATTTGTTTATTCATTCTTAGATGTTTTGTTAATGCTTCTTGCTCCGTATCTTTGGCATATCATTTATACTGCTTTTCATTCTAGTTGCCCACTAGCTGAAAGGGATCTTTATTCTGCCTGCTGAAATAAATGAACAAATTATCGTTAGTGGGTTTTTTTTTTCCCTTTTTTTTTACTCCAAATTATTCCGTACACATCTTATTCATTATTTGTTCTCCTTAAGGCCATGTTTGTTTAGCTAGAATGGAATGGGTGAAAATGGAATATGATTCCATAATTGAATTAGTTTGGAATGGAATAAGGTTTGAAATAAATATTGGGGAATGATATCATTGTGACTCATTATTGCTGTTTGATTTCATTCTCTTTTAATTACCTCATCCAAACTTTTTGTTGGGAATGAATTGGAATGTGATTCCATTGCACCCAAGCCATTTCAACCAAACAAACATAGCCTAAAATGCAAATTGAAGCTGAACCTCCCTCAGAATGATTTTGACTTATAGAGAACGCAATTGTCAGTCTCAAATTTTATGGTTCTCGAATTCACAATCTGCTTTCAATTTCCAGTGATTTAAATTTGCATTTTTCACTTATCATGTGATGAGTCTGCAAAATTAGAAAAGCGTCTTAGCGTGTCCCAAAAAATTGCAGTAGGCAGATGATCTTTATAATACTAATTCTACGGCGAGAAATGTGGTGAGATCGATTTTATTTTATTTTTTTATTTTTCTTTTGGTAAAATTGGATTTCATGAATCTACACTGTCCGCTCTTTAAGGGCCAGAGTTTCTTTATTTAAATTTAAAATTAATACATGGCTTTATGGTAAATATTTGTGTCTGCTGATCCTCGCCCTTAATGGGCATATCATCATATAATGACATCTACAATGTCGCATGAAAAAACACAAGCTTAAAATATATTTTTTTTAAATTAAAAAACCATGCTTGCTTGGGGGGGGGCTCGAGTAGAGTTTAGGGCATGCAGTGATTCACATACATTGCAAGAAGACTAGAAGAGAATGCATGGTCTAATTATGATTCAAGAAAGATTCTCACCACATGAGCTACAAATAAGCAAATCAAGTCGTAGCTTATCAAAAAAGCAAAAAAAAGGATATAGCTTCTCCAATTTTTCTCACCTCCAACTACTATTATTTTTTTGTCCCTCCCAAATCTATGCTTAAAGAACAAGCTCTACATCATCATATTTATAAATTCATCCAAAACTATGTTAAAATACATGCTGTACCTCATCATATCTATCATATAGAATACAATGGCCGATTAATCTTGACAGGAAATTTTAACTGCACATTGTTGAAAAAGAATATCAAACTCTAAACGCATAGAGCGAGTAAAACATGTTACATTTTGTAATGAAATTTTGTATATAAAACCTTTGCAAAATCCTCTATCTAACAATAAGGCTTATGCCTTAAAATAAAGGATAAAGATTGATTCTATACCAAGAAATTTTATTTTATAAATTTGTACATATTCATGTGCCAACATTTCTTCCACTTACAAATTAATGCGGATCCCATTTTTTGTCAATTTCTCAAAGCGTTCTCATCTTATTAACGATTATTCTTTATTTGATAAATTTGCCTCATTCACTTTGTATGAAGCCCTTTGTAAAAATTATACTTCGGAAGCATGGATATTTCGTCCATTCTCTACGGTCCCATATGGAAAATGATCATTCTTGCAATAAGCTGGCTGCTACATCAAAAGCCTTCAACTCAGCTTTTGGAAAATGTACAGCAATTCAAATCTGCATGAGTCATGCAAATGCTGAATGAATTAAAACAAATACCAGGTCTTCACAGAGAAGAGGCAACGGAAGAGATGATCAATAGAATTCATAGATACCACTGTCACAGGTATAAATGTATATCCTCCTTGTTAAACAGCAGGGATATATATATATATATCAGAGGAAAAAAAAAAAAGAAGGAAAAAAAAGAAGAAAAGGAGAAGGTACAAGAAAATAACCAGAAAACTGGAGCTGAAACCAACAGCTCAGCCTCATATTTACAAGGCAGCTTTTAAAATTGCATTGGTAGCATCAAAGTTTCAAGTCGGTATGAGAGCTAATATCTGGGTCTTAATTCTTCCCATGCACATTTGTATTTCCCTGTAAATGGGAAGGTTCTGAGGACAGCATGGATGCAAGGTTGTAACGGCTGAATCTAATATCTGCGCCACATCAGCTGGTGGATACTGTCGTTCAGTACATGTCTGCATGTTCCAAGAAAATAATACTCAGAATCACAATACACAAGGTGGAAATGGAAGTCAAAATTTCCTATCTACATGTTGAAAGAGGTGAAACAATTATGTACCATAAAACCAGTGGTTATGGTAAAAAAACAAACGGGATAGATCATTAACAGAAAATTTTGCAGAGCAGTGGAATAATTATGCAAATGAACAAAAAACTAGAGGCAGATTTGAATTGCTTTAGGAGAGGAAATGGTAGGACATTTGAAGATTGATTATGGCGACACTTCCTCACATGCTTATCCAATCCGGGATTGGTCCTGGCAAATCATACCCTTCTAAACTACCATTACTCATAAAATAGAGGAGCGATTGAAGTGCTCTTGCCCATAGTTTTAGAGAGGTATGAATGAAGTATAGGATCAGTTCAGGAGTGTAGTTTGGTAGACAAGGACCAATAAAATGAAAAGAGATTTAAAACATAGCTATCAGATCAACCATGGTTTATTATGCAGAATGTTAGGCAATTAAGATCTAAAATGAAGCTGTCAAGAAGAATGATGGGGAAGATACAAAAGGATAAATCTAGAAATGAGTGCATTTCTGAGAAGGTAAAGGTAGCACCAATGGAAAACAATGAGAGAAAACCAGCTAAGACTTTGGCCACATGCATCAAAGACCAGAATGGATGTTGATTGAGGCAGTAGAAAAAAGATAAGATGACTCATTATTTGATAGGAAATATGACCATAGATAGAACAGAATGAAAGCACAGATTTCATGTTCCGGCCCAAATGTTCAGGATAAGCCCATTGATTACAATTGAGTTTGTCTATTATAAATAGTCAATTCACATTAGTGTTCGGAAATCGTGAAATATTGGGTACTTGATATACAGTGAGATGCAAGGGCTAATATAACATCCCCACATCCAAGTCAAATGAGACATGGACCAAATCCAAAAGGTTAAGAAACTGTTGAAGGAGCGATACTGGTGCCAGACCCATTAGACACAGCTACAAAAGCTCTAACAATTCCTGAATCAGCCAATAATATACAGTTTGTTTAAACTCTTAAATTTACCTGTATCATAAGCAAAGTAGCAACACATGAAGTGATAAGTTCTGAAGGGATTTGCGCTTCATCTCTGTCAGCATCATTTTGCAATTTTGGACCAGATGCATGACCTGTCGCTAAGGGCTCTGGTTTGCAGGAAGTCCACTGATTATGATGACCCAAACTGCCATTGGCTGGGTCTGGAGCCCTCATCATTGATACTCCAGAATCAGATGTGACTTGCCAATTATTTATAGAATTTAATGCTTCTCCAATCCTCGCGTAAGCATCTTCCCCTTCTTTCATTGATGACATTGCCTGAAATAGTTATTGAGACATCAAATGTAATAAGATTAAATGCTTGCCATTTGAGGTAAACATACAGATGAGTGCCATAATAAGAATTTACTCTAATTCACGAATTTACAAATACTGAGAAAACCAGCCAATTCAGGTCACATAACCAGCAGAGCACCATCTTGGCTAAGCTATGATAAATAGCAAAATCAAAGAATCCTACAAGTTTAATAATATAATCCTCTGGGATAGCTGATCAAATGCCATATCCATGGCTGTGCAACCATCTCTCATTCGTAAGCTATATACCATATTCTAGACTGCATCAAGAGTAAAAATTTGAGGGACTGACAGGAAGGGTGAAACAAACAGAAACTGTCATTACTTTAAAATTGAGAGAGAGAGAGAGAGAGAGAGATCATGACTCTGAGGCACGTCTATACCTGAATAGCGGCATCTACCATTGTATGTGCTTTAATTGTAGAGCCTTTGACAATTTCAACCACGTTAGATCCTGGTTCTTGAGAGTTTAGAGAAGAATTATCAAGTGAACCAAGAGAACTTAGGGGCCCAACAGGGTCACCAGAAATGGCTGGGGCCTTTAGCCAAGAAGGCTGGGAGTTTCCGGGGTAAGTGTTGCGTTGCCTCAAATAAAGCAGAGCAGAAGAAACCTGCACATGAGGACAATCAATCAAAGGTTGCTAAGACGTCAGAGCAGAAATGGTACATTGAAAAGAAAATATGTAAAGCTGAATAGAAGTCCACGGAAGCCACATGCCTGGTCACTGGCTTCCTTCAGCTGTACAAGTACCATAGCGTAATGCTTCTTAAAAGGCTCAGAATCGTTTAGAGAGCTGTCTCCATCATTTCGGTTTTCCAATATGTCATTATTTGAATGCCTAAGCTCCATCAACAATGCTTCCTAGAAGTCCAAACATTATATATATCAGCTGCTTTCCAATCATCAATCATTATATGATTCCACACCAAGAACATGGGGGAAAACATGATGGAATGCAAAATTTGTGGAAGTAACATATGAGATACAAAATTTCAAATAAAGATTCACTTCCTCAAGGTGGATTGATTGAAAATATAGCTGGTGTTCCGGGGATGGGGACAGTTTGAGGTATTCAGAAAGGGCATTTTTATTCAGATTTAATTAAATCAGTAGTTGTTCTAAAACAATCAACCCAATTGTTTTGCTACAAAATGAACTAAAAAGAAGGAAACACCCATATACAAAGATATTGAACCTTTTGGGTGAGAATATTAGAACAATGTTATCTACAGATTTGAGGTCAAATTATGGACTTATATTAACATTGAAATCCTTCTCTTTCGGAGACTATGAAAACAAGACTTTATCTGCAAAAACCAAATGAGTTTTTTTATTTTTATTTTTATTTTCAAACCGCAGGTCCATATAAGACCCCACAATCCATAAAGACCAGGTAAGTCCAAGGCCCATGAGAACCATAAAACCTGGTGTGGGTGGCCTCAAGGGGTTCAACAAGAGTCGAACTCAGGACCTCCACTTCCTAAAGTGGGATCCCTTGCCAACTGAGCTACCACTTGGGTTTTGTATGTTTTTTTATTTTATTTTATTTTTATTTTTTATTTTACTGATATTAGGAGCTTCCGAGTAGCTTACGCACTCGACAAATTCCCCTGGGCGTCCCACATGCACCGGGAAATTACAAAACATAAGTCCCATAGGGGTGGCCCTGAGGGGGAGTATATTTATTATCATTGCATAAGAAAATCTAAAGAATAACCTTTTCTTTCATTCATAGATCGCAATTTTTACAAGACATAATAAATATACAAAAATGGATGGCAATCCATTTCCTACTTCTATGAATGAAAAAGAAGGTTATTCTTTAGATTTTCTTATGCAACAAACTCTTTGTCAAGACACTTTGATAAAATAACGAAATAATAATACCACAATGCATGGTATAATTGGGGAAACATTAAAACAGTAAGGAAGAGCAGCATTTACAAGAACAAGGAGAAAGATGTGCGATACGACTACTCACTTATGAACTTATGAATTAGCTTCAGTATGACTCTTCTAGTGACAGAATATTTGCAAGTAAAAACAATGCACACTATTATCATAATAATCAACAGTCACTAAATATAACGATGGGTTAGACATATCTATAAACATATAACTGAATAGTAAATGGTATCACCTTTTTATCAAGAGCATGAGTCAGGTCAGAAAGAGCTCGTATATCAGCTTCCCTTGCTTGGATCTGTGCCGCCATACAAGGCTGACTATTTGCTGCTTGTTGCAGATTAACAACTGACTTAGCTTGTGAATTGTCACATATCGTATCCTCCTGGGCAAAATATTACTTCCTTTAATAAATTCAGAAAAATAACTATCATACTTCCAAAATTTCTAATATTACTATTTGATCTATGACAGGAAAAGGGCATGACTCATTGTTCTATCTGTTCAGACCATAAGGTTCTCATGCCATGTCAGTATGAAGGCAAGTGATTGGGACTCACCATCTGATAGGTCCATTTAGTATATCAAGAATACAAGAAATTAGCTTGAGGAATCACTATCTGATAGGCACATTTAGTACATCAAGAATACAGAAAATCAGCTTGAATTCAAATCTTCGATTAGACGTTCTGAAAAATTCTTGCATCCATGAACTTTTGTAGAAGTAAGGTAAAAGTTTATGTCATTATCATTGAATCAAGCTGAAATTTTATTCAATTGATCAACCAAATGGAACCCATCAAGTGGTGGTCCCGATCATTTTTCATCATAATAGATGGCATGATTTCAGCAGAAACATAACAATCTGTACCATTGGAACTGTATGTAGGCCAAGACTGCAGTAGAAACCCGTGAGTCCGTGACAAGTACTCCCATGTTAAGATGTAGTAGCTTTAATGACTTTAATGTTATTTTGCTGTTAGGATAATGTGCCAATCTACTTCTGATATGCTAATTATTAAAGAAAGGAAGACATTTGGTTCATTAACAGGTAGTAAAATTAACCCTGGGTCAGGTATGAAACCAATTACGAGGAGTCGAGGACACTTGCTTCACCAGCCGGTTGAATTGTCTAATTTGTGACTATAAAATATATATTTTAAGAAAACATATATAAAATTAGAATAAACTTACTAAAAATATTTCCATATTATATAATATTTAAAAGAAAATACATGAAACAGATAATTAAAAAGTAAGAATATTCATGCTAACAAGGAGGCTTGGAGAACTATCTCAGTTGTGGAGTCTTGGAGGTGTCAAAGTGCTAACAAGGAGGCTGTTGCCAGCTGGAGACTCGTTCCTCAGGCTATTTTTTGGGCAATTTGGCTGGAACAGAACAATAGGACTTTTAAAGACAATGAGCGGACTATGCTAGATCTTAGATCGCAAGCGATTTATTTTGTTTTTTGCTTGGGGGGATTCACCTAATTTTTGTTTGCAGATGCCCCATCAGAATTTTTTGGACAGCTTAGTTTTATAGGCTTTTTTGTATGCACCCTGTGTACATGAGCTTCGGCTCTTTTTTCGTTAATAATATACTTTACTTCATCAAAAAAAAAAAAAAAAAAAAACATATCTTTTCATTAGAGTTTATAGGTAAATTGTGTTTCCCAAAAACCACTTGTCCAAGAACTTGGGAAAGTGCATGGTTCCCACTTCTCACTAGTCATTGTTCAACTGCTCTTACAATCCAGTTTCCAAGACACTGTATTAAGCACATCAAAGGTGATTCAAAATTTGGCATTATATATTTGTCATGAGACTTGACAAGTAAAACAGTTATTATATAAACAAATAATAAGAACAGAACAAAATATAAAAAATAAATGCTAAAGAGAAAAGAAGAAAAAAAAAAGTACGTAACTGACTGAATGTCTGAATGTAAAATACAGTGTTTGAAAGAAAATCATGATAAGATGAAAATTCTAATTTTTAAGATTATATCTAATTTTTAAGATTATATTTGAATTATGTAGGTATACTGACCTTTGTCTGCTTTATCATAGAATTTGTACTATGATTAGATGAAGAAATATAAGAATGGCCCTGTACATTTTCCAGATGCTCACTTGGATCAAATGTCATAGACCTTCCAATATTTGATTGTCCATTCAATTTTGGCCCTTTAGGGTCAACAGAAAATCTATTAACTGCAATGTGCTGTCTCCTCAGAGCATCTGGCATATTGTCCAGTGGGTTCAAAGGCATGCAATCAATATCCTGTAATTAAACATGAAATATTTCATGTCATTCTAAATAAGTGATGAACAACAGAAACTTCAAATAAAATTAAAAGATTATTTGTAGGATCCTGCTATAACCCATCACCTCAATTCTTATATAGGACAAAAATTAAATATAAATAAATAAGTACAACTATAGGAGCAACTTCAATGTGAGCAATATCACTTTATCCTAACTTGAAACTGCTTCCATGATCATCTTTTTCCACCCCGTCAGCAGTGAAGTCACTGAAACCCATTTTAAATTTCTTAATATGCTTTGCGTAACACTCCTCAAAACACCTTTCTCGCTGACCATTTGGAACCTTTCAAACAAGGGATACTAGGTAATTTTCCAAGATGAACTACTTCACATTTTCAACTAATACAGACATTTTTGCATTTAAAACCACAGCAATATACTTCCAGAGAAAGGCAAAATGAGATTATTGCCTTTAAAAAGAGAGCTGGGGGGGGTTTGGGGGGGGGGGGGGGGGGGGGAAGGGAAAAGAAAAATATTGTAGTTTAAATTTATGAAGGTACATAGAATAGATCTAATACCCAATCCACCGAAACTTTTGGTAGGGGTGAACAAGGTTTGTGGCAGGATGTGGTGGTGTGGAAGTATGGTGTTACTAGTGATGGGTGGTGGACTAATGATGTTAGTGGTTCTCATGGTGTGGGTCTTTGGAAGGCTATTATGCAAGGCCTTAACTTTTTCAAGGAGGTTGGTTTTAAAGTGGGTGATGGTAGTAGAGTGAGGTTTTGGAAGGATGTTTGGTGCTCCAATGTGCCTCTTATGTTTGAATTCCCTTCTTTGATATGGTGCAAGACAAGAATGCTTTGGTTAAAGACTATTTAGATGTTGTTAATGGGGTTATTTTTTGGGATATTATTTTTGTTAGATGCTTCAATGATTGGGAGTTAGAAAGTGCTTTATCTTTTTACCAAGTGCTATACGATAGCAAGATTTTGGTGGGTGAGAATGATTCCTTGGTGTGGCGTAAGGACTCTAAAGGGTTATTCTCCGTAAAATCTTGTTACAATATTTTGAGGTCTTTTGGTGCTATTTTCCTCCCGGGGAAGATTGTATGAATTGCTTCGGTTCCTTCTAAAGTGGTCTTTTTTTGTTGGTTGGTGAGTAGGGATAAGTGTTTGACTTTGGATCATCTTATTGGGAGAGGTATTATTTTGCCCAATAGATGTATTTTGCGTAAAGAAGAAGAGGAGACAGTGGACCACCTCTTTATTCATTGTAAGGTGGCTAGGAGTCTTTGGGTGTTTACTTTCAATGTCTTTGGCATTCAATGGGTTCTTCCTTCAACCACGTATGTTCTTCTTTCTAGTTGGTGGTTTAAAGGGGGTGGTAAAGATACTAAAGTGGTTTGGAGGATGGTTCCACATGCAATTTTTTGGTGTCTTTGGAGAGAAAGGAATCGTAGGACTTTAGAAGGGATTGAAAAGTCTATCATTGATCTCAAGTCCGGGTTTACTAAGGATCTTTTTTTGTGGTTCTCTAGCTATGCTAGGATTAGTAAACCTTCTTTTGTTCTTTTCTTAGATTCCCTTACGATATAATAGGGGTATTTTTTTGTGCATTGTTGCTTGTTTCTTGTATATGTCTCATGTACTTGGGCTAAGCCTTTTGTGATTAATATACATTTTAATTCATAAAAAAAAAATGAAGGTACACAGAAGAGTACTGCTTAGTACCCCACATAAATGACAACTACAAGTGGAAAACAGACAACAAACAGATACGAGAAAAATGCTGGATCTTATATTGCCATAATACATTATAAAAGAGGCAACACGGTCAGCTAAATTAAGATACTATTACAAGAAACAGCTAGCTTTAACTGATCAACATCTATGGATATGATTGAATTACTCAAAGGTCAATAAAGAATTTTTATCCACTGCAAACATTACACAGGACATCCTATAATAGCTGCAGAACAACCAATAGATAGTGTTTCAATCAAAGGGCAAGTATCTCTATATTATAATCCTCTCATCACCCACCAAGCTCTCCACCCAGCACTGAGCTAGAGCTGATTGGGTTTTAGTGTAAAAAGCATTAGCAAAAAAAGGGAAAGAATCTCCAAAATCTGAAATCTGCATAATATACATAGCTTTACAATTACTATGAGAAAATAGATAACATATTTCTATTTCATTATGAGAAATATCTAAATTCTAATGCTTTTCATGGTGTTAAATGTGTAAATTTAACAACTAACAGATTCAACACCATCTTTCATACAGATAATAGAAACATAAGACAAAAAAAATAACATAATATCATAGAATGCTTTACCCTGACAAATTCAACTCCTATATCTGGGTGGTAAAACTGAACCCTGCATTTGTCATGATCAACAGTGAGAATGCTTCCATCATGAACTTCTCTTGTTCTGGGATGAAGAGCGATTACTCGTTGTCCAACTGTTAAAGGTCGTGCTAAATCTGTTGGAAGTCCTTCCCTAAGACCAGCACGAAGTTCAGTATAATGAGTTCTAACAGATTCCCGGTACTGTTTAAGTTTCTCCTTTTCTTCATGCAGAAATCTTTCAGAAAACCTCCGAGGTTTCCCAAGGGAACTGCATCAACAAGCAAATGACCTTGACGTTATTTGCAATGATTTTCAGTTTTCACACAATTAAGTTTAAGTGTAAATGCATATAGCAGCAATTAAATAGTAATTACCTTCTTATAACACCCCATTCAACACGAGTTAGTCTTGGAATGTGGCCGAGTCCAACATGATTTAAGTACTCCACAAACTCCCTTTTTGCAAACCAAGGGTAATCAATTGCACTGTAAAACCACTCCAAAGCACACCATCTACGCACCATATAAGATGATAGACAAGAAGAAAGCTTTTCCTGCAAAGTCAGTAATATATATAAATATAAATATAAATATTAAAAAAAAATACATATATATATATATGTGTGTGTGTGTGTGTGTGTGTGTGTGTGTGTGAATACACTCTACACTCTAGAAACTGAAATCTTAAAAAATGTGGAGTAATGCGTAGATTTAACCTTTAGATAGAGCGCTCTGTCAATGAGTGGTGTAGAAAACTTATTAACTTGGTCTTTTATAATCTTATCACGAGACTTCATCTCTTTCTGTATCAACATTCTCTGTGGATCCATCTTACGCCTACTTCTTTGTTTGGTTGGTAAGCTAAACTGGCTTGTAGCAGGTACCTTTACTGTTGATACTGCCACATCGGTCCCTGCTCTTTTCTGATCACTATTTGAAGTAGAATATTCCTGAGGTCTGACCGATTTCCATTGTTTTGAAAGAGCAGATATTGGACCGGTACGTTTACCTTTGATCACAAACTTATTTTCTTCTTCAGCCAAGTCCTATGAAATGGAGAAGTAACATCAGACACTAAAACTACATGGTGAACTAGTGACTGCAGCCACAAATGAAGAGTGGTGATTGTAGAACTTAGTGGCCCAAAGGGAAAAAAGTTAAAAACATCATTCGCCTCAACATATACTCAAATGAACATGCAACATATTCCCAGAAATTGTCTCACATATATATTGTTTAGTTTTTTTAAGTTTCCAACCTAAAAGCCTAAGTTGTTAGGTGGAGGGCCTAAACAAGTATATGAAGTCATGTCAAATCCAATATTTGTGCCATGTGAGATGATGTATTTTCCTACACTCCCCCTCACATGCAGCCTAACAAGACAAGAACGGGCCTCTCACGTGGGCAACAAAAATGGACTCACAAGCGAAACGGGCCTGAGAACAACATGCTTTGATACCATGAAAAGTTTCCAACCTAAAAGCCTAAGCTATCAGGTGGAGTGCCCAATAGATTGTGAGGACACTTAACTAAAGAATAGGCTGAATAGCTATCAAGGAGTATGATAACAACAAAGTCATTTGGTTCCATAGAAACATTAGAGACAAATGCATGGGAAGTTAAAACACATAGATTTGCATACCGGTGACTCCAAAGGATCACTGAGATGAGATTCAGATGTTGATATCTGCAACTTGCACAAGAATTGTTTTTGGTTATTAAAACAATGGAAAAACGGAGAAGAGGCTCATCCTATCAAGAGGGGGTGGGACCAATGAACATTTAGATTAACTAAAATATAAAAGTTTTCAAAACTAACCTTTGATGCCAAGGACTTGCGTTTTCTTTTCCCAACTTTATTTGTAGACTGAGATTGCTGTTTTGCTTCGGCACGAGCATCCACATCAATTGCTGAATCCCTTCCAAGTTTAGATTTTCTAGAGGCAGGTACATCAACTCCAGAAATTGAATGAAGTACTTTATCTTTAGCCCCTGAGAGTTTTGTTTTGTGGCTTGAAGACATAACTTCACCCAGAGTAGATTTATCAGCTATATCAAGAGTTGTTTTTTCTTCCTCGACTGGCACAGATGACTCTAGAACCAATAAAAAAATAAATATTAATAAAAGAGATTGAACCAAGCATAGACACAAGCAAAACCAACACCAATACCAAGGACACAGGCGCCAACCCACTCCCTAATGTAACTAAACATTTGTGAGCTTCCATAATCAACCTCCTGCTTTGGCTTAATAGAAAGTCCAATTCAACAAAAGAGCCCTCAACATTGTACTTACATAGTTACATTTCAAGAGTAAGAGCCCACATTTTCTCTATATTGAGTTGGAACTGGTAACTAGTCAAAACCAGAGTTTATATCTATTAACACATCAATATACCTTTAAATATATCACTTGTGAAAATGATATAGACAAGTGACAAGTGATATATTGTATACCACACATGTACAGGCATTTCCCCCACTTTTTCCTTCAATGAAAGTTACCTTTTCATTAATATATATATATATCACTTGTTAAATCAATATTAATCAAGCTCTATTGGGAAAATGGCTTTGGAGGTTTGTAGGGGAGAGGACTCTTTACAAAAAAAATATATATATAAAGTCAATGGAAATATGGTTGTGAAGGGGAGTAGTGGGCAAAACGGCTTGCAGTAGTTATGGGGTAGGCCTCTGGAAAGTTATTATGAGTAGTCTTGGATCTTTCATGAAAGAGGTGAGGTTTAAAGTAGGGGACTGGGGCGCGGATTAGATTTTGGAAAGATATTTGGTGCAGGGAGGTGGAGTTAAGGAAGAGATTTCCAGATCTTTATGACATTGCAGTCCAAAGAGACGCCTGGTCAAAGAATTGTTTGCCCTGAATGGAAGACCTGATGTCCTGGAATATTGTGTTAGAAATTTTCATCATTACAAGTTGGAAAGTGTGATGGAATTCTTTGAACATGTTTATGCGGTTAAAGTCGTTAGGGATCTGGAAGATAGTATTGCGTGGATAATGAGGCAAATGGGTTTTTTCTCAGTGAAGTCATATTTCAATATGCTCTACAGATGTGTGAGAGTGTTGGTTTATTATCTTTTATTTGAAAGCTGTAAGCTCCTTCAAAAGTAACTTTCTTTACTCGGATGGCATCCTAGTATAAATGCTTGACAATTGATCATCTTATTAGGATGAATTTTGTATTTCCAAATCAGTGTATTATGTGTAGCAGCCGAGTCAGTCCGTGATCACTTTCTTTTTTCATTGTTAAGTGGCCCATCAGTTGTGGGAGTTTTGTTTTAACTTTTAATATTTTTGGTAGTGTAGAAGTAGCAAGACATTTCCTGTCGGTTTGGAAAAAGGTACCTCATGCTATATTTTGGACTCATTGGAAGGACTACAAAATTTTGAGGGGTGAAGCTTATGGTGCACAATTTGAAACATAAAGTAGCTAGTCTCCTTTTTGATGAGTAGTCTCAGATGCTAGTGGTAACCAGGTGCCTTTTCATAGCATTCTTGTCTCGTTAAAATTGTATTTCTGTTTTCTCTCTCTCTTTTTCTTTGGTTTTTTGTATACCTCGCATAGTCTTGTGTACATGGATTTTTTTGCCCTTTCTTTAATTCATAGTATTTACTTGATCATACATATAGATATACATACACACACACACACACACACACACACACACACATGTGTGTGTGTGTGTGCGCGTGTGTTACAAAGAAATATCTAGATATCAGAATATGAAAATATTGTCAATGCCTCCAAAAACTTCAATAAATATGCCATTGATAATATTCTCTCCAATACTATTTCTAGTTCCAACGATGATATAGAAAAAGCTGACTGAACTACTAATCTAGATGATGACCCAATTGCTAAGTACATTAGCCTTCTTTAAATCCCACAAAACACAAATAAATATAACCTAATATCTGCACTAGAAAAATGCATAGCAATGTAAACCAACACAAACTCAGTCATGCAATAAACTTCATTAAATATATGTAATATCATAAATCAAAAGGACATAGTGGCATCAATTATCAAAACAATATCCTGTAAGAAAATTACAAGATCGAATAAACAAAATATTAAGCATAAGAAATCCAACGAAGACCAATTATCCAACCCATGACACACTTTACACCCTTGAACCCAAGCACACCAACATAAACAGATACATTCTTATGAATATAAACTAGAACCATTAAATCATTACCAGATTCCATTGTGGATGCTGGCATCATTAAAGACAAATCAGCCAATGTTTGCAAGGCGTCCAAGGCAGAGCTTCCATCTACATAAAAATGAATTAAGTATAAATAGAAAAGAACAAATATCAAAAACAAAATTCTCTAATTTTTTCTGCAGAACACATTTCCATTGAATATTTTCCATTATCAGATATGTTGCAGAAGCACAATGCTTCCATGGGAAAAGTGCTTCTGAAAAAGTTCAGGAAACATGTTGCCAATGTTAATAACATTTAGTTGACATCCCTCGACATTAAGGTTCTTTGTGAGTAGTTTGCAATTATGTAGGTTTCCCCTTCTCTTGTTTCCTGTAATTTTAGGGAAGTGCTTCCCACTTCCTTTCACTACATCTCCTTCCCATATCCAAACTGGTAACTATACACTCACAAGCTCCAATAAAAGGAAAAAAAATACTTCCACACTTAAAAAGAGAAAATCTTTAAAGGGCAGGAAATACCTAAAAATATACAGATACCCCCTACCACTCTTTTCACTTAAAACAAATGGAAAGGTATAAGATTAAGACATGACTGCATAAGAAACTTAAAATCTCGAATGAGGTAAAAATATACGTCCAATACTGATTACCCTCCCTCCCACCCACCCACCCACCCACATACCTCCAAAGAAAAGTTTCTTGCTCCTCTTCCTCTGACCCTGAGGAGAGGGTCGATCAATTTTTGCTCTTGTAACCTCAATGTCAACTATTCCCTTCACTGCACTCACATCAAGTCCTTCTTCAGTGCCACTACATGCTTCCCGGCCATCATCAAACTGATCATTTCCAATGTCTTCAACTTTATCTTTCTTTCCATAAAACTTCTTCCCTGTTCGATGAACTTCTACAGTACCAACACCTTCTATATCCATCAACGAGCTTGAATCTCTGGCATAATCTCCATTTTCAGCACCCCTGCTTCCTAAACTGCCTTCCAAACAGTCTTCATCCTTGGCAGCACCATGAAGCTCAGCCTGGGCCATCTCTGACTGTGAACGCTAAATCACATTAACAGGAACTAAATCAATTAAATAATATTCCAGTAACATTACCGGAAAGAAGCAAACATAATGGAAAAATATGTAAACAACTACCATCCTTTCCCCGCTCTTAACAGGTGAGGTTTTCATATAATTTGTTCGTCTGTATGGTGTTCGAGAAACTTGAGGAGAACCTCCCCTCTGTGAAGCCTCAGTTAATGCTAATGCTGCCACGTGTGCAACATCATCGTCATTCGCATCCACCTCTAGCTTCCGACCCTCTTTTTTATATGAATATGAAACAGGAAAGCGAGGTGTCCTTTTCCCAACAGCGCGACCTAAAACATATTTGAAACTCAAAACAGTGATCATAGTTATATAAACCCAGTACGAATTTAGCATTTGATTCAATTTGCACATTTACAGGAGTAATTAGTAAAGGAGAAACAAGAAACCATTCATTTGAAACATGGTATGACACAGTCTCAAATGATAATGACACTGTCAAAAATTTAGAGCCACTTCTTCAGCACATCTCGACATCTTTCTATTTGATTTAAAGATTAAAAATGGTCCACTAATTAAATGGAATTGAATTAACTGGGAAAAGTACTTCTTCAGAAATCCTTTAAGCATGTTTTAAAGGAAATCAAAGGTTAAAAAGTACAACAGCCAGTGTAGGCAAAGGCACTCCGGGCAAACACTTACTTGCTCAAACAAGGTGAAGTGCGACAATAAAGACTTGCCCCAGCTAAGGCAGGGTGCCCTTAGTCAGACGAGTGACTTGGTTGATGTGCTAGAGGTGGAGAAAGTAAATGACTAACATCATTGAGGAGCAAAGCTATTATACATATAATATATCATATTCCAATAGAAAAACTGACATAGTTTCCGTAATTTCATAAATGAGCATCTAAGTAACAGAAATGATTTAGACTACATAAAGCAAGGAAGGCATATTAATGCACCTCTTGTGTCCAACAGATGATGCCATGTGCACTAATAGACGTAAATGGAAAAGAGTTCAATTTCTTCTCCAATTAAGAGTAAAAGTTTAAAAAATGACACCTTGCTTTACATAGGAGAGCTCAATGCTTGCACCTAACACCTTGGGCAATATAATGTCCTGGTGCCTCAAGGGCATCTTGTTCATTTAAGTTTTAACCACACTTACTTTAGCCATTTAGCCCCTTTAATGTGGTTAATAAAAAAGGGTGATGATTACTCACGAATCACCCCTCCCCAGAATATTATTATTTTTTTATTTTTTATTTTTAATTTTTTTTATAGCAAGTAATCCCTTCGGGCAAACCCTGGGCCCATATAAGACTCCACAATCCATATGGACCAAGTAAGTCCAAGGCCCATGAGAACCATGACACCTTGTGTGGGTGGTCCCAAGGGGTTTAGGAAGAGTTGAACTCAGAACCTTCACTTCTTGAGACAGGGTCCTTTGCCAACTCAGCTACCCCTTGGGGTTAAACCCTTCCCCAGAATTTAAAGCTGATAGCATTGAAGATATTAACATATTGTAACCTTAGCAGTTTGTCAGTTAAAATATAATGTCACCTTGCTTCACATGAACACACTCAAAGTTTGGTCACCCTCCAACTAGGGCATAAGTGAAGTTAAACTAGGGAAAACCAATTTATTTTAAGTTAATAATGAGACATTTAGACATAGTGAGAGGCAAAATTTCAAAGTTCATCCAAGTGTCAAGTTCAATAAATGAAGAATAGTCCAACTAAAACGAGATCAAGCCTCTTATTTTTTTATACCAATTATCACTAATGAACGTAATATTCTAGCCAGGTCACTAGAACACAAACAAGGAGAACCAGCACCAAGAAGTCAAGAACTACATAATCTCTTAGACAGGTTCTCTTCTTGTTTTCTTTTTTTCTCTTGCCTTCTTTCATCAGGTTGCATTATATTGCTCTTACGTCACTTCTTCCCCTTCTGTAAATATTTTTTCCCTTTTAATAAGATAAAACTTCCTTTTTTTCAAGTCATAAGAGAAATTGAAAACCAAAATGTCAACAAGCACCTTTCCATTTTCCCTTCTTTCATATGATTGGGTTAAGCTTTATTTTGCCACTTCTATTCCTTCTCTATACTAGAACATCCTTTTTTAATGATATTATAGAGATGAAAAAGAAAACTACAAAAGCTAACAAGTGCATGAAGAACCCAAAAAAAAAAAAAAAAAAATCCTTCACGAACAAAAATCCAACATAATATATTACCATCAGAGCGCCTCCTCTTCAATAATGATAGGCATCCATCACTTGATGCAACCGAATGAGATTGCAAAATATCTTCTTTTGGGATGCTAAGCCGAACTCTTCCCCGTGCACGTTTCTGAGATTTCCGAGTTCCCAATGCATCATTACTCTCCCGTTCACTATCACTCCCCTCCTGTCAATTTACAACCCATCGGATAAACATCCATACTAACCCATCTTCAGTAAAATTTCAAGGCACGCATAATATTATAGCATAAACTACAAGGTGATTCACCTAACAAATGTAGTAAGGCCAAGCAAAGTCCCAACAAACGATCAGTCACAAAAAAAAATAGATGATATGAAAACTGACATCAGAGATGGGTTTGCTAGTATTTATTTTATCACTTCTAGGTAGTTCTACTTGATGGTAAGTTGTACAGTTGGAGAACCAGAGATGATCAGCAATAATAAGCAAGATATAACACAGTACTAACTTGGAAATATTCAAGTTAAAGTTCTCACTTTCTACATTTTAAGTTTTTTATTCCTTTTAAACATCTTCAAATGTTGCCATCCATATCTAAACAATATTAAAATGTGTAAATCATATAGATCACTATTGTGCCAATTGTTGCTTTAAAAAAGAATTGATATTAGGGGCTTAGGCTAAGTATTCTGTGTTCAACATTTTGTAAAATTTTTTATAGCAAATCCAAGCATATACATATACACATGATACAAATATAAGTATGTATATAGTTAAGTTTCCAACCCAATAGCTATTAGGTGGAGGGCTCAAACAAGTATATAAAGACATAACAAACTCAATATTTAATCAAAGTAGCAAATCCAAGCATACATATGATACATATATAAGTATGTATATAGCTAAGTTTCCAACCCAATAGCTATTAGGTGGAGGGCTCAAACGGGTATATAAAGACATAACAAACTCAATATTTAATCAATGTGGGACTTCCCAACACTCCCTCTCACGTGCAAGCCTAACAAGACAAAAACGGACCAGCTACATGAACAACAAAGACGGCCACACAAACGAAACGGACCCAAGAACGACATGCTCTAATAACAAGTTGAGTTTCCAACCCAATAGCCTAAGCTATTAGGCGGAGGGCCCAAACAAGTGCATAAAGCCATAACAAACTCAATATTTAAATGCTATGGGATGTGAGACTTCCAAACATAATTAATAAATGCATATACACACACACACACACACACACACATGTTGTATACCTTGAATTTGATTTATTACCATGCACAATGATGACAATACTTTTGCACAAGCTCATAAATAACTATTAGTAGTAGGTCTCATTTTCTAACCATTACATAAAATAAGGAATAAAGTTAGAAACAACCACACTTATGAAAATTTTTTACTTATAATTTTAGAAAGTGAGGCTTCCAAAGAGGAAAAAACCACACTTTAAGAATGAACATTGAAAATAAGTCTTTAAAAAAAAAAAAAGAACATATAAAAGCATCCAAAACATCTATTGAAATCTGATACCCAATCTCACCAGGACGTTATAGTGATCGGTCATCATTGCTATCAAGCCAACCACTGAAGCTGTCCCCTCCGGCAAGGATAAGTATGCCTGAAAATCAAAAGCATCTCAATATCGAATATAAAAGACACAAATTAAATTACTCTAGGCTTCATTCATAATGTAATGCCCCATATTTAGAACATAAAAAATGACCATTATATGGAGTTAGATGTATTTAAATTTTGCAGGGTGGTTAATTTTAAATGTTATACGTCTCATATGACCTCTCAATAATATTGAAACCATAGAAGAGCACTACCAAAAAATTCAAAAATTATGTTGGGTATTCACTTCTCCATTAGTAAAATCGCATAGCCCAATTCGTGGTGTTACAACTAGAAAAGGGACTCTTACTTGCTTTAAAGAAATTGACCATGAAATATTGAAATGAGCTTATTCAATTCCATCTCTGAACCACACAAACATTTCAAAACAGCCCCTTCTAGATTTAGACTTTCCCTATGTACCTAAATCTTGAAACCAACAAACTTGAAAAGGCACTGTTACTTGTCTAACTGTCTCCAAACTATGACTTTTAGTTCATGAATTGACGTGAAAAAATTTCACCTTAAATGCAATTTTTCAAAAATTGCCAAATTTAAGTTTAACTTTAGGCAGTTGGGAATTTTCCAAATTATTAAAAATAATTAAATGCTAAACTTCCAGATTT
The DNA here is from genome assembly GCA_039720395.1 of Liquidambar formosana. NCBI lineage: Eukaryota > Viridiplantae > Streptophyta > Magnoliopsida > Saxifragales > Altingiaceae > Liquidambar > Liquidambar formosana. Next base: position 52,992,791 of record CM077820.1, on the reverse strand, counting down.
ACAGACAAATAGAATCCAACTGAAGTAAAACCCAGCTTAATCTAAACACCTAGTTCCAATACTAGTTTGGCCGCTTACAAGCAAACAATTTCCAGAATTTAGAACATGCTCCTAACAACCCCTAAATAGAAATCAGATACTCCGTATAACTGTTCACTACCAAAAAAATTGGCAGCCTTTATTTTATTTATGCTTAAAATGAACTTATTCAGAAAACGAAAGGGATATACAAACCTTGATAGAGGCAAAGTAGATCTCCCTAAAAAATAAAAAGTAAAAATAACACAGAGCAAATCAATGGAGCAAAAAACAAAAATAAAAGAGAATGAAACATTACACCACCAAAACCCACCAAGGCTATTGGACTATTGGCAGAAATTTAACAGATTTGATAATCAAACTATAACCAAAAAAAAAATTGAAACACTAAGGCTCTCTATCAAGTACATACAAACACTCAAAACGACAGAGATGAGAAAGATAAAAAAGAACAAAAAACTGAGTAGAAAATAGTACTTATTGAAATGAGGGGAAAGAAATAGCAAAGTGAACAGGGGGACGATGTAAATATTGATACAAGCATGGGGCTGGAAATTAAATTTCAATTAAAAAAAAAAAAGAACTAAGATCACAAATCCTGATATTTCATTCATCCAAATAAATTCATTGTGGCAAAGCAAAAATCAAATGAAAAAAATTGTACAAGTCCATCAGTGCATATCCAGCTGCCATTGCACAAAACCGGATGTGCTTATATGACAAAAGAGATTAAAGATGTGGTTTCATGCAACAACCGTTATTATAGAAACCGAAACCATCCAAATTTACTGAAACTAAGAAAGATATTTAGTGAATCTAGACATTAACTAAGCTAGCACTAAAAGATCATGCATACCCGATTCATATTGTAAAGGGCCTCCACCATTTCTATAGATCTGTTACGTACTACACTAGCCACCTGAAAATTCACAGGAATCAACAGTTAAAAAAGCAAATAACGTAAGTGATTGTCCGTACACAATAGAAAACATAACCAGTGAAGCTTTATCATGAAATAGATGACAAATAAGTCACAGAATGCTTCCCCAATTCGAACTACATAAAATAAAAGCTTCCTTTTTGGTCAAGAAATAAAAAGCTCAGAGTATTATGATAATACAAACAATTATGGTCAACTAAGAAATTTTTTATATAGCAAACTGAGTTATGATGGCAACAAATCGCATACTTTCTTCCAATCTTTCCCATGCTTCCGATAGGCTTCATAGAAACGCTGAAGTTCTTCCTTGCTCCATTGAGAGCCCAACATGTCGGACAACTTCCTCTTCTGCAAAAAATATTATGACAGTAACATTAAATAAATTCATAATTCATAATTAATTCAAGCCTTCAAGGTTAGTAAAACCCAGCATTATATCAAGAAATTGAAAGATGCAAAGTAATTGACAGTTCGACACTTCCATATACTTTCACAAAGAATTTGAGGTGCTTGTGAGTGTGTGTATACATAGAAATATGCCACTTCAAGGGCTGTAGTCACTAAAAGGACAGCACACCATGCCAACAGCCAAGATGTCAACCAATTTCCCATGAAGTGTACAATAATGCTGTTTTTTTTCCTTCAAAAAGAAAAATAGGATGAAGTTAAAGAGGAAGGATGAGAAATCCTTTGAAAAACAAAACATGATCAAGACATCCTAGATGATCGTGAAATTAAGTTGCTTAAGGGAATTGGTGGGGTTAAAGTCCAAGTAATCCAAGCTAAGCGTTTTTCATTCGACCGATTAGTCTACATCTTTGTTGGCTAATTTATGGATCCAAGTGCACTAACAACACCTCAATGACCGTAATCTCTAAACATCCTTGCAGCTTGCCGAATTCTTCACAAAGTCTCACAAACTTCAATGCCTTTATATTTGATTTAACAACTCCTGGCTCTACAATATATCACGAGTTTGAGAAGGAGGGTGTTAGACATATTAGGCATGTCTGTGTAATGTGTATCATACTTTTTGTCTAGAGTCTTACAAAGCTTTCTTGTATGTTCTCATTGTTTATTTACTAGGGCTACGCCCTCTTTAATAATAATAGACAACCTTTCTTTATTAGTCCAAAAAATAACATGATATCAAAGCCTTCTCAAGTTGAAAAAGGTAAAAATCAAAAGAGGGTTGGAAGCTCAACATGGATGAAAAACCATCAAGATAGAACCACAATGGCAAGAGGGGAGGCAATATATATGTACAGCTTTGATCATGTGTGGGATATCCTGGATATCCCGTATGATCACGGCCGTTAGTGGGCTACACCGCATGCGCGTGTCATCCATGGACCGTCATGATCGTACAGAATAGTCCAAGATATCCTGTACTTTAACAGCCCTATATATATGCATATATATGAGATAAAGCAAAAACCAACTATTCCTTTCGCTCTGAACAATCAATAAGCAGGTCTACCCACATTGTTTTAGAGTTCTTAAAATTTTTAGATGTCTAGTAAGGAAGGGAGTTGAGGCCCTTAATTCCAATGTAGGGGCATTTTGTAATTCTTAATGACTTCAAAGGTATTTTTGGAAATTTAAAAATATTTTTAAGAAAAACCCATTTTCTTCCTCCATGAAAATCCTGCAGCACCGAAATTTTTTCCTTTTGTAACATCTTATTTTTAATAGCAAATTTCTAGATGAAAATCAAAGATGCACACGTTGGTCTAAACCAAGTGGATTTCATCAAAGTAAAATATCTTTCAATCTCAACCTTGAAAAATTCTAACCCACATATATTGGATTTCTTGTAAGCCAGAAGTTTGATTGACCACATATCATAATTCAACTGCCTTCTTTGAGTACAAGAAGGATTTCGTGCGTAAAGATCTTGCCTATTTCCACGTTCCTTTAATATGTTGCAGCCTTTGAAAATTTGCCTTCCTTGTGCTCACATAGAATAACTGATCCCATGGTTTAAGCGTGACTTCAGATGAAATTTTCTCCTAAAGGGTTTATTGATAAATTTTAAAGACTTTGAAACACTAGATCATTCTTGTGGTTTTCTACACAATTTTGATACTTTCAAGCAAATTTGAATAAATGAATTAAAGACCCTTTGATATGTGCCTATTGCTTATGAATGAGTAGGGTTGGACAGAAATTTATGTTTGGTTGGCTTTTTGTTGGTTTATTTTCTTTCTGTTTTATTTTACAGTTTCATACTATTTGGTAGGATGTATTGTCCTCCTAGTATCTTTTTAATATTTTATTATTACTATATAATAAAAGTTGTTTTGTTGATTGTTTAAAAAACAAATGAATGCGTAGTAATTGTTATTTGGAAGATAATTTTTTGATTTCTAGCTTCTTCCAATCCATGCGTCCTTCCATCATCTAAAGTCTAAACACCTCAAACACCATCCCCAAAAAGAACAAATGCAACTAGTATCAACAATTCACTTCTAAAAATATAAATGCCCCTAACAAATATAATTTGATATATATATATATATATATATATATATTTTTTTTGGGGGGGGGGAGATCAGCAAGCAAACTGTGTTGAAATGTCGACTCAATTCCCTAATAGTTGTTGGATGACCAAAACTCCAAAAGTTTCTATACCCATATTAGCAGAGTTAAAGGCAATTAATAAGTGGAATCAAGTCCTAATGCAGGAACTTCTACTGCTGATTCCATAACAAGAATAAGGCAGCTAACAGCTTACAACAAGAGCATCAAATAATTAATCATATAACATAAGAACCCTTGAATAAACAGTTGGATATATAAAGCATTAGCCAAAAGTACAAGAAGTTCACTTTAATGTCAATAACAGTCTCCAAACATAAAAATTCAGAAAATGATGCAAAAGACTCACCCGTTGTCTAGATTTGTTTGGATTCCCAACATCTTTGTCAGGAGAGATCTCATTGAAGTTTGACAACCGCTTATTTACACTTCTTGATTTTCTTGTTGGAGCCATGATATTTTTTAATCTATCTGAAACACATCTATTATGAAAATTATTACATCAATTTTGGAAAGTAAAAATTAAATAAACAAAGAACTAATCACGGATGCAACCTATGTTATATAAATATAATAATAATAATAATAATAATAATATAACAATAATAATGACACCAACGTAATCTGGCACCATTCAATCTTCAAAAAGATTTAAGCCAAATAAAAGAAAAAAGAAAAAAAGCACAGCCACATTGGTTAAATAAGGACATGATCAGCATTATACTAGTCAGCATTTTTTTTTTTTTAATGAATTTTGATATACTACTCAACATTAATGTCCAAGAAGATGCTACTAACACATGGTCAGCAATAATATGCCAGTCAGCCAGTCCCTTTAACTCGGTCTATGATATTATTTCTGAAATATGAAAATGAATATATCAAATATGCAAAATAAAAAAAACTATTCAGTCTTGCTCAAATATACTACATTTGGCAGCTAGGCTTAATTACTCATAAAAAGGGAGAGAAACAGTACAGAAAGAGGAGACTCCTTGAAAGAAAGAGGACAAGATAACCAACAAGAGAGCTCAACAATTGACAAACAACACCACAAATAACCACATAAACGGGAGTTAAAAGGGGGTGGGGAAGACCTCCCATGTCAAGGATAACCCCTTAAAAAAATACACAGTCTGCAACTCCGCATCTGAATTAGAATCCCTAAGGAACCAACAGAATCTCCTAACTAAACCGTTAAAAAGGACAAAGACAATCAAATTGTTACCCCACCTCATCATGCCAATCACCTTCTACAAAGATCTTGTAGGAAACCTTGCCTTAATTTTCCCTTAAAGCACAAAGAAGAGCTAGAACTCTATATTACAAAAACCAAACTCATGGAGAAGCTTAGAGGTACTACACTTTTACAACATTGCCAGACACGTTGATGGATTGACTTAATTTTCATTTTATTTAGGGAAAGATGTAACAAATATATTTTTAAAAAAATGAAAAAGAGAGAGAGAGGGAGAGAAAGACAAACACACACACACATACACACAGAGCAATGCCCCTAGTCCTTAGTATGTTCGTCCCAAATGAACCAAATAGATGACTCCACAAGAGCTGAGCCCATTTGAAGAAAGGACGTAACTGATTTTGACGATCGACGGTGATGCCCACGGTGATGCTGACGGAAGATTTAAATAATTTTTAACAAACATTGCTGCCATTTTAACTACTCCAACACCAATCGAAGCGAAGGCGAAATCAAAAAATATATACTAATAAAAGAAAAACAATAAAACATACCCAGTCTAAAATACCAAAAATTTAAAAATTCACCACATGTTTCCAGTAGAGTAAACAACTAATTCCACAAAATTCAGCTCAATCTCTATGAAATCAATTAAATCAAATCAAACATATTTGCAATCAACCACATTCAAATTCACCCCAAAACTCAAATGAATCAGTATAGCCGACAAAACAAAAACCACAACAGCAGTTCAAAATTTTAAAAAATAAAAATAAAAATAAAAGTAATAATGCTCCGAATATACTTTTCAAAATCAACTAAAAACGCTTCGAAAAAAACAAAAAAATGTGAAAGGGGGAAAATTTGAACCGTAATCTTTCAAGATGTCTGATAATACTCACTTGTAAAACCCTAATTGATAGATCGGAGTAAGATCGGAGAGGGCTTTCTTGCCAATAGGAGGGCTTCTGCAATCCAAGTCCAACCATATACATATATAAATATATATACATATATAGAGAGAGACAAGAAAAGAGAGAGAAGGGGAGTTTTAGAGAGAGAGAGACAGAGAGAGAGAAAGAGATAAATCGGGGAGGGTGGCGTTGCCGCGAAACTTGAATATAAAGGGCAGAGCCAATTAGGCTGTGTTCTTTTCCTCAGATCTTTTACAGTGTAAAAGGTTTCTCGGTGTAATCACCGTACACGTGGCAATCAAGATGAATTGCTACCCTCAGATACTAAGAATACGTACTCCAGTGGACTTTGGATTTAAATTCTTTTTTTGAGCAAATTTCAAAATTTCCTTTATCTTTTGTAAAACGCCATTTTAGATTTTTAATCTCTCTCTCTCTTGTATTTTTTTTTTTCTTTTTCTAAATACTCCTAATCAATTTACATACTAGAAAGATGAAACCAACTCAACCTATACCAAAGCTCTAATTCTATTTGAAAGTAAATTTTTTCTTTAAAAAAAATAATAATAAATTATAACAAAACATAAATGCTCACCGTAATGAATAAATTATCCAATTAACAAAATTAATATAAGCATGAATTTATAATCAAGTGCATTTTTTACTTTTTTTTGGATAAGTAAATGCGTTTTTAATATATGGAAGGAAAATAAAGATTGAATTTGAAACAATTATAACGTGATATATATATACATATAGAAAATTGAATATACAAGATGTCGTGCACGAGTTTTCATTAGTGACAAAAATTATAATAGTTGATTACGCGCTTGTTATCAGATGCAACAATAACATGCACATAGTCAATTACTACAATTAATTACAATGAAGACACTAACTCGAACGTTACACAAGCAAACATCCTATATACACATTTTATATATAAAGTTACAAGATGCAAATTTTTTTTTATTATGGTTATGTTATCAAATACATTTTAAATGATATATTTTATATGCTCTTAGAGCTATGGATCTGTGGTGGTATTTTAAAATTGTAGATGGGATTTGGGTCAGCGATTTACTGTTGTCCACCCGTCATAACAATGATTAGTCTCTTGGTTGCCAACTTTAGGGATACATTGGTCAAAGACCAAAAAAAAAAAAAAAAAAAAAAAGAGTAAACATTTCTCTTTCTCTCACTAATATAGTTTACCTAGTCAGAGTTTTCTTTAAAGGATTGGGCTGAGATTTACCTTGGTCTAATCTAATTCCAATCTATTGGTAGGACCATCAAACAACTCTTAATGTTAAATAAATTTTAAGTAAATCATTTTCTACAACTCAAGAAAGCCTCAATTGAGGGGAATATGCCTGTGTTCCTAATTTCAAATGGGTAAAGGTTTTCGTTTTAATACTATAGTAATCCACCCTTTCTCCTCGTGCTTGAATAAAAATTTCTTCATTTTGAATGTGCAATGGATTCCCATTGTACTTGTAATGAAGAGTATCATGCCCGTCCACTGTTGCGCGATCAATGCTGTCCATTTTGGCTTGCTTGGTGAACTCATTGATGGCTTGGCCCTCATTATCGGCTGAAGATAATTGGAATGGTGGTTTGGTAGCAACTCTATTGGCTGAGCCTCGGAGAGGTAAGTTCATTTGCATTGGCCTTACTTTGGTTCATACGGGTATATAGGTTCAGGTGGTTAGGCCATTCATAATTGTTGCTCTTTGGGGTTTCTATTGTTTGTTTTGTTTAGTTTTTTGTTTTTTGGTTTTTGTTTTTGTTTTTTTTTTGAGATCAGCAAGAATTTTTTTTATTAATATGAAGTTATAAAATACATTTGGGTAAACAGCTCTATAAGCAAGACAAAAAATCATAAGAACAGAGGCCCAAACAAGGACAACAGCCCCCAACAAAAACTCAACACCTACAGAGACCAACAATCACGTCACAAAGTATAACCCAACACCCCAAACTCTGCAGCAAGACACAACAACCCACTAATTAAAGAAATAAAAAAACAAAATAATAGAGATCCTCAAAGCCACTATTCATGCAGCAGCTTAAAACCCAGATAGAGCATCAGTTTCAATAAAATTTTTGTTTTTCTAGTAAAGAAAATATAGTTATTATCATGTGACTATGAAGAGAAAAATAAGTGGAACCCATCAAACGATGGATTCCACTTTGCATATTCGCTAAGAACCAATTTTATTGTTTATTTTTTTCTGGATTAAAAACCAACTAGTTTCAATATTTCTAACATAATTTAACCAAATTTTATGGGCTTTCTCTGTTAATAAACAATAGATATATATGTCAAGTAATGGGCTCCAACTATTTATCTTCATTCTCACCATTATATGAATTTTTGAAGGAACCCAATCACTCTTACATATGGAGCTACTGCATGTAGGTTCTCTTTTTGCCCTCTTTCTTCATTAAAAAAAGAAAAAAAAAATCCCTAAAAGAAAAGGCGGAATTTTGTCAAATATCTTCTATTTATTAAATACTTAATCATCTTAAGAGGAGTTAATCAAACTCCCTAGTACAGCACTACAGCCCATTATTGCCAATCTTAACTGGAGTAATCAAACTCCTTACAGCACACCATTGTTGATTTTATCTATTACTCTCATATATGAAGGAAACTAATAGCAAACTACAACTCAACTGACAACTTAAGAGCTCAATAAACCCTTACACTTCTAACTTCATCTCATTGCCTATCCTTTCCACCACCTTAACCAGCATCTTAAGCTTGTTGACCACCACCACCACCATCAGCACCAGCTTGTTGACCAACGGCTGCATTAGGTTCCTAAATAAAATAATATATATGTTATATTATTCAAATAAATGTTAGAAAAGTAAGTATTATTAATGAGAGCCTATATCATGGGAGTTGCTAATGATGGATATTAAAAAGGAATTGAATTAAAAATAAATAAGGTGAAACATTAATGTGAATGATTGATATCCCTTGAATAAGTAGGCATAGTTTTGGGTTTTGTACTTGACCACCACCATTGCGATACAAAGCCCAACAATCAATCTCATGTCCTCTTCTAAATCCATTTTGCAGAGCAATATTTTGCCAACTCCCATAATCCAATTTGAAGCTTGAGCTTCTCCCTACGTTACCCTTTATGAGAACAGGAGCACTATAGTTTGGAGCATATAGTTGACTCGGTAGACCTCCTGCAGAAAATGAACCTCGCATGGTATTAGATAGCGGTAGCGAATTTAGGTAGTTCGTTGATTGTTTGACGAGCAGTAATCCCCCTTCCATATCACTCTTTGTCAATTTCTTATGGAACAAATATGTTAATTCTCCATCATCTGGATAGTTAATTCTGTTAGGCTGGGGATTCTCCATGTTCTGAATAGGAGAGATAAATGCCTTTCTTTTTCCTAAGTCACCCACAGATATGGTGTATATATATATATATATTTTTAAAATGCTTTATAGTTGAGTAAAGTAATGAAGAAATTACATGAGTATTAGTCATGCAGAAAATACAAAAGAAAGGTTAAAGTTCATGAGTATTAGTCATGTGGTTTTGATCCACCAACAAGTATACTCATGATAATTATGTGGTTCAATTCAACATTTTTTGTGTTGATATTAAGGGGATTTGGGGTAAGGTTAGTTTTTATTGATTTTCAACAATAAAATAAAATAAATAATTCAACATCTTTTGTGGGGAATAAAAATAAAATAAAATAGAGGTGGCAAGAAATGGAGTCGAGCTGGATATGGAGTTGGGCCAAATTCATAAGTACTCTTTTCCAATTTTCCTATTTTAAGATTTCTCAAAAATTAAATGCAACAAATACAAAACGTCAATATTGTGTTACGGTTTTTGTTGCATGCTCTTGGATCCATGCATGATGGAGGCGTGTAATTAATCCCTTACAATTGTTGAAAGCTGTTGATTAAACAATTGGCATTGACCGCTATTGTCTTTAGTGGCGGATGTAGGAATTTATCCTGGGGGCGACTTTGTTTGGATGAAATAATGTATATATTAAACCAAAAAGGGACATAGCCCAATGACAAGAGACATAATTTGAGTAAAACATGGGTAAGAGCCATTTATATAAAGGGGAAAAAAAGTAAAGAGAGAAGAGCAGGGGGGTCAATTATAAAATCAGAGGGGTCAAAAATATATTTTAGAGGGGGCATATTTAAAAATATAAACAAATATGTATACTAAAAGAAAAAAATTCCAATAAGTGAGGGGGTCAGGGGCACCTCCCTCCCTCCACCTTGATTGTCTTAGCCTAGTAATAACTTGTGCCACTATGGAGAATCCAATCTTGCCTAGCTTAACGACCCTTATGGAGAATCCAATCTTGCCTAGCTTAACGACCCAAAAGGAAAAGGGGGGGGGGGGGGGGGGGGGGGGGGGGGGGGGAATAAAAAAACAAAACAAAAGCCAACAACAATCGGCATTGGGCTTGCTTAAGGCTACATGCCATAATTTCAATGGTTGATACCAAGGAGTGATATCACAACACTATCCATCCTTCATTGTTTCATCTGAAAAAATATAAAGGATATTCTGAAAATTTACTTACCAAAAAAAATGTGGTTTTATGTCTGTCATCAAATATAATGTCAAAATCAAATACATCATCCTATTCAAAACATTTTCCCCACACAAATTTGGATTCTGCATTTGACTAATACAACTCGGATTTGGCGGTCATTAATAAACAGCATAGATTAAATAAGAGGGACCTCATGTATGTGACCCAGTCTGATAAGGCTAGCTGTCTAAGAAGATACAGAAGCTTAGTTAGCTGTCTAAGAAGATATATACAGAAGCTTAGTTAAGAAAGGTTGATAGCCTCAACACTATAAGCTCCCAATGAGTGACGCCAAAACCATAAATTCCCTCAAACTTTCACAAGAAAAACTTCGTTTGTCTTTGAATACAGCTTATGCACACTTGATTTTCTTGATGATGCCATTAACTTCTAAGTTGCTTGAAAGACATCAAGTCAAAACATATGTGAGCAAATCAAGGTCATTCAGCAAATATTATGACATATGTTGACACCACGAAGGCCTAAAGATCAATGCAAAGAAAGAAAAGCCAGTAGTGGTTTTTAATGATGTTTGACAGCATAAACACTATCCGAGGGATTGAAAGCTGGCCAAGACATCCAGAATCAACTATACTTTTTGCCTCCTTTAATCAACCTAGCCTGGGATGTTATTTGCAATGAATAATAGTCAATTAAGATCGAATTAGACCTGGTGCAGAATTTTGATCTCAAACAAATTAAATATCATTATGATATGTATTCTTAACAAAGAGGCACTGGATGATGAGAGCAAAAGCATCGATGTTGAACTAATACGGAGTACAACTCAAATTCACTTCGATGTGCTAAGGAACTATCGCAACTAGAAATCAAATGCTTCTCAATGACAAGAAGCTCTCCCTATAATAACAGTGCCGAAAGGGATGATTCACATATCCCAAATGGGTAAAGGTTTTTGTTTTTATATTGTAGTAATCCAGCCTTTCTCCAAATGACAGAATCAAAATTTCTTCATTTCGAAAGTCTATTGGATGCCCAGAGTACCACGAAGGAAGAGTACCAATTGCATCCATGGTTCTGAGATCAATGCTATATTCTTTCACCCATACGAACACATCCCAATCCCTCAGCATCCACATATCTAGTATAAGAGGATCATCCCCGTTCTGTGATAACCATAGTTCCTCTGCAATTTCCACTAGCCAAAACCATCCATGTACCTTGACACAAGGAGGCGGCGGGAGGATCCAGAACTTTTCAGCTTCTAAATCGAAAGAGAGAATGTAATCATCTTCGTCCTTTTTATCGCACATAGAGTCAATTCTCCAATACAGTGATCCATTAACAAAAGCCATAAAATTGTCAGTGACATAAGGACAATCTTCTTCTAGAACTTTCCATGAAGAACAAGAACCACTAACATAACTCGTGCTCGTCCTTATTGTCAAGATCTCACATCCTTCGACGCAGTTATTGGAGTAGTCTAAATCCAATTGCCGATAGAACAATCGCACCACTTTGTATTCCTCAGTAGAGGGAATATATCCAAAACCAACACTGCCGCTGAATGACTCAAATGGTGAACCTGCAGGTAACTCGAAAAACTCTTGGATACTTGGATTGCAGATATATATATGGTTTTTGGTAGACAGACAAATGAGGTTGTTATGAGAAGGCAACAAGCTTATTTTTAATAGGCAATCCACCTTGACTTGCTTGGTGAACTCACTCATGGGTTGGCCCTCGTTGTTGGCTGAAGATAAATGAACAGTGGTGTCGAATTCTAGGTCAACGTCTGAAGGACTTACACGATGATCAAAATCACAAAACAAACTCATGAAGACGAAATATGGTTTTTGCTGTGACTGATGATGATGGTGCAGTTTGAAAAAATATGGGTCGGATAAGTAGTTGCGCCAAAGCTTTGAAACACACCTGAATCTGCAAAGGATTTTTACAGGTAGCCTTGAAAGTATGTCCAGCATGGCATTTGCAGGGATTTGAGGCACCTCCTCTGTTGAATGTTCCATCTTATTCACAGTTGTCATGCTATCCATGGCCGCTCTAACCCTAGCTTCTTTATGCTATAAAGTATCTGGATCTATTTTATATCAAGTAGTTGAGTCCTGGACATATACAATCTCTTGGAGCAGTTGCAGTGTTTGTTAGGAACCCTATTGGAGGTGCCGTTTTTGCTTGGCTAATGGTCACTAAAGCATAACAATCTGGTAAATAAAGTCGAATGATTAGACCATAGTAGGACACTCATGCTAATCAGATGGTTGATTTTTTTTATTTTTTTATTTTTTGTTCGAGGTAGCAACAAATTGAGTCCGGTTAGAAATTACTACTAACTTCCTAGTAAATGACTGCTAATTTAACTAAGAATGACTACTAATTATAATTATTTTTCCCAGCCACACCAATCTAACATTCCCCCCTCAGCCAATGGGTGGGCACTGGAGTTGCTATGGTAAAGTTATTTAACATTCTATAACAGAATTTCAAGCTATCCTAAATAGGGCCTCACTCTTCTTGAATTTCCTCGTCACGTTCCCACTCCTGAGTCCTAACGTACAGCCCTTGCAGATTGCTTCTCACCTGTTAGAAGAGAAGACAAAATGATCGACGAAGCTTGAATTATAAAATTGAGGAGTCTAACTAGAACAAGATCACATATCCATCCACATAAACTCATTTTAAAGCTGCCAGAATCACATGTACAATTTAAAGTAAAGTCCTCTCATAGCTGACAATGAATGAAATTTGCTTTTCAATAATTTTATCGTTTACCAACAAAACAACAAATATGAAGGAAACGTATTTCTTACAAACGCAATGTACAAGAACAAAAGCTGGTCACTGTATTCACTCGATAAATCAAAACACATTTAGTAATTATAAATATGAGGATTCATCGGCATTACTCGGGCAGCTCATGACAACTTTTATGTAAACCAAAAATGGAAAAATGTGATGTAGCTTTCCCAGGAGAGTAAGCAGTTTAGGCACTTTGTCAAATAGTTGAATTGGGTACAACAGCTAAGTGAATCTTGAATTGCTGTCAAACTCAAAATGCATTGAATGGCTAACTCACTGCCTGCAAATCTTGTAAAGACAAAGAAACCAAATTCCTCGAGGAAAAGGAGGATCTTATCTTTATTTTTCTGCACAGTTGACCTGGCAAGCAGTCTGTGTACCATAAACTTACCATCGATTAACTTGATACAGGGCCAGCACTCAGGACAAAGGAAAATATCTTTTTATCCTTAGTTGTCTCTGGTAGCTGTCTTCATGAGTATAAATCCTCATGCATGCTGCTTTTTTAGAACCTGCCACGAGATGTTAACAGCCAAAATGAGCCAATAATTGGCATTCCAGTCATGCCACTGTTTATCTTTCAATAATGCGTTGTCTCCGGGGTCTCTCATTATCAAAATCTCTGTTCATGTCCAATTGATCATCATGTTCATTAAACCTTCCACGTTGCCGATTTCTAAATCCTTCTCCTCGTCCTCCTCTGTTATTCATTCGACGCCCACCATTGTCATCCCCCCGAAATCCTCTATCATTACCACGGCCCCCACGAGATGATCTATCAAAGCGATTATTGAAAGAGTTCCTTCTGTCGCCCATCATACTGTTGGATCTACGCCCACCATAGTCATCCCCCTGAAATCCTCTATTATTACCACGAGACCCCTGAGATGACCTATCAAAATTGTCATTGAAAGAGTTCCTTCTGTCACCCATCATACTGTTGGATCTATGTCTTGAGTCTCGGCCGAGACTCTTGAAATTGTTTCCTCCTCCACTGGGGCCTGCTTTATTGCCTCTCAATCTATTTCTAGGAGAACGCAGGTTATCATCACCAGAATCTGAACCATAGAAAGAATCATGTTCAATATCAGATCTTTCTCTGCCCCTAAACTCCCTTCTATTAGAACCCCATTTACCCTCTTTGGTTCTCCTGGATCCAAAATCCTCTTCTAGATCATCCTCAGTACCTGAACTGAGCCCAGGTTCTTCATCTGAGCCAAAACTCAAACCCCTTGATGGACTAGTTCCACCCCTACCTTTACTCTGTCTAGAATTAGCAACGTGACTAGATTTCCAATTGGGATGAACAGAGAGCTCTTCGTCTGAGCCAAAATCCAGTTCATCATCTTCAGAGCCAGAGAAAGCTGCTTTTCGATGCATGGGCTTAGGTGGGTTATTATATAATGAAGAACCAGCCCTGCGATGAGCAAGCAGATTATTGCTAGAGCTTTCCATATCCTCAGACTCAGAAAAACCTTCATTCTCCAAGAAATCATTTGAAGAAGGCTTCCGAACTGGAATATCATTCCGTGTGTCTATCTCGTAACTGTCAACATCATCTTCTTCATCATCAAAATCATCAAATCCCATTCGAGGTCTATCACTCTCTAGATCAGAATATTCTCGTTCATGGGCACTTGGAATTCTGCTAGCCTTATTGAAATCATCTTCAGACCCTTTAAAATTTCCTCCTTGAGCTCGACTATCAAAAGGAGAGTCTTCACCCATTCTTGGAGAATCAGCATACTCAAAAGCAGCGACATCTGCCCCATCTGATTCATTGTCATCAAAATCAAAATTCCAGGCATTTGAAGCCTCTGGCCTGCTAGCAACCTTCTCCAACCTTGTCCTGGGACCACGTTGCCTTTCCTGCATTTGATTCTCCATAAATTCATCAGGTGGGCGCTTGTGGTCACAATGAAAACATGCCATATTTCTCCTATAATTTAAGAAGTTGCACCTGCAAAAAGATAGGACCAACAACAAATAGTGCTGGGGTCAAGAGCCATCATTTCTTGGGTAGCACCAAGGTGATAACCTAGGGTAAAAATTTTGATATCTTCAGCAGATCATGATCATAAACCCTACTGCAGTTATTTATATTATTCCTTCCCTCCTCCTGCGCCTTCCTGATCCTAACATTACAAGGTGGTCACCACCAGCACTAAAATAACTGCATAATGGATTATGTTATCATACCATGTATATTAAATGAACTTTGAAACCACCATCTAATGCTAAAGTTGTTTTGCGGAGAGAGAGAGAGAGAGAGAGAGAGAGAGTAGCTGAAAACTCACTCAGGGCATTCCCATTCTCCTGGAAGCAGCTGTCTCTTTGGACGCTTGGCATCACACTGCAGGCACACTGTATTCTTTGCAAAATTCATGAAGTCACACCTGGGATCAGTAGTCAGCATTCTTAGCTAATCAGACTCTTGACTTTCCAAAATTATCAAGTAACTGAAAACATAACTAGCTAATTGGAGGTGCAAAATATGTTTTCAAACAACCCTATGGACATCCCTACAATAGGGCCCATTTAGTCATCCAAATGGAAATTACACAATTATAGTGTACCTTACACAGTATTGAAGGCACAAAACCATCACCTTGAATGGAACTATTTCAAAAAAGACTCATCACTATAGTTGATATTATAGGATCAATTTTCAGATATTCACGAAATGCCACTATTTTGAATTTCCATTCTCATTTGTGATGATGACTATCTTCTTTTGAATTTTTCCATTCAAGGTGATGGATTTTACTACGTAAAATACACCAAGATTATTTAATTTCCATTTGGAAGCCCAGGCAGGCCCCCAGTATCTAACCTTCTAGCTTCTGGCAGTCTTGTAGACAGCCAAAAAATTTAGGGTGAATGTTCTGGAATTGGATATAAGGCAGGTTGTTCATGATCACCCAATTCAAGGTCACATTTGTAATCAACTAGGGTCTGATGCATAATAGGCACTAAATCTTGCATAAACATATATATACCAGCCAATTGTTGGTCGTTGATAATCTGTAATTTAAAATCAGCCTGAGAAGCACTGTTTTTCAAGGGTGCTGATATTGCCGAGGATGAAATTGAGGATCAGAGTGTAAATTTCCTTAGATAGGTTTACCAGGATCCAAGTGTAAATTTTCTTTGTAAGGTTTACCCACCCTATTAGAGAGCAGAAAAGAAACCCTTGGGAAAAAAGTTCTTCGAAAGGAAATATTCATTTGGATGCTTATATGCATCCTTGGTAATATCAGCACCCCTTTCTTGATCTCAAAAATAGGAAACTGGGCATGAGCAGATCATAAACTCTTAGATAGTGAACCTACTTAGGACACAGCCAGTCCCCTTTTTTCATCTCAATGTCATCACGCCCTACTCTTCTCTTTGGAGGGGGAGGAGGCTGCTTCACTTTGGGTGGTGGCTTCTTGAATACTGGAGGGGAAAGATTTGGATCTATTGGAACTGCACTCAACTTGACAACCTCATGGAGCAACTTACGAACTACAGTCTTCACAGATTTTTGTTTCAAAAGAGACTTATTAATGTCTGAACCATTCAAAGGATCAAAGCCAAAAGCCAATAGAACCCGCATAACATCAATAGTCCGGGCCTCATCTTCTTTATTTGTTAGCAAAAAGCCTCTTTCACAGGAGCTCCTCAAACTGCAGGAACTACAGACCTGAAATATAAATCAATAGTCATTGTTAGCTCTTAGCAGTGTATGTGCCAATATTTACAAACTTTAATACGCATACTGTTTCAGCAACTAGGACATCGATGCAACTAAGAGGTACAGGTTTCCATGAGTTGGGATCAAACAAAGCTAGTCCCCCCCCCCCCTAACTAGGACAACCCAAGATTTAAGTGGAGGGCCGTGGCGGTGGGTTGCTGGGTCCAAAAGGCCCTGCTCTGGATGGTTCCACCGTTATCCATATATATATATATACAGGGCTGATCATGTGCGGGATATCCCGGACTATCCCATTCGATCACGACCGTCCGTGGATGACACGTGTGTCACTCACGGACGGCTGTGATCATGCGGATCCCATACATGATCAAAGCTGAATATATATATATATATATATATATATATATATATATATATAAAGCCTAGTTGCATAGCATGATCAGTGGGCCATATGTAGATGCCCAAACTTCACCCAAATTGAGCCTAGACCTAACCACCAACACTCTGTAAGCCTTCTTTTCTCCAAAATATTAAAAATTAAAACCTTTTTTGCTATCCCCAAATCTTCTGAAGCAAACTTTCTAAACTGCAAGTGATCATTGTTTACCCTAAAAAAACTGAATCTTTGATATTTCTAATTCTAGTCCATGTTTCTTACAAACTATATCCTCAATCTTTGTCATGTAACCTAGACTCGATCAAAGTGAGTAGGTCTATATTTACTTGAAGAAGTTCCAAAGGAGGTGAAGACGATTGAGATAGAGATCATAAACAGAAAGTAAATAAATAAATAAATAAAAATGAAAAAAAAAAAGTTATTATATTGAGAGGCTAATGATAAATTTTACAACCAAACCACTCTTTGCCGATGTCAATATCAACAAATATGAAGGACATAATTTTTTGATAACGGTGGAACCATCCTACAATAGGGCCTTTTGGACCCACCCATAGAACCTAAACCCTTGAGGAGACTAGCACAGCAACCTACAAGCACGCCCCCCACTTAAATCTTGGGTTGTCCTAGCGGGGAATCGAACCCGTGACCGTGCGCCTAACCACACAATCACAAGTTCGCCCTTACCAACTGGGCTACCCAAGGGTGGGTAAAAAGGCTATGAGTTGTGCAATTGAAGCACATAATAATAATAATAATAATAATAATAATAACAACAATAACTAAGCTTATTAATCTAATAAGCCGATCAAACCACATGATAACCGCTGCAAATCTCTAAAAAGGTTACAGTTTTCTTTGGCACAAGAGGGCTATCCTGAACATAAACAAGAGATATAATGACAGTGCACCACCCAAAGATGGGCAAAATGATAAAATATTGGGCAACATAAAAAGAATAAAAGAAAGGCTACTGTATATGTCTTATGTACTTGGGCTAAGCCCTTTTTGTTTCATCAATACATACTTACCTTATCGAAAAATAAAAATAAAAATAAAAGAGAGGCTACCGTCAATTAGTGATTTTCCAAAAAATCACACAACAATGGTTAAATATGACCACAAACAAGTTGAAGAAGTAGCACTCACATCTCCTTCATCAAGGTGGACATGCTTCCTCAATAGTTTCGCAGAGAAAACCACCTTCTTATCTACACTTGGGCATCCATAACCAACCAAAATTTGAATATCCTGTCTTGACAATGACCTAAAATCAATTGCCATAACAGCAAATGTCAAGCATAACTGCAACAATGTGACACACCCAAAGCACATTAAATCCATTTATTAATTTAGACAACAAAAGTTGCACCTTAAGGGTTTATAGAATTCATAAAACAGGTTTTTCTTTCACCACTCACCTTCCATTAGATTTTCTATAATAAATAAATGACAAATAAGTTTTCAAATCTTATGTTTTATGTTGTACAGGTTTCAAAAAGTGAAAAACTAATCTCAGCAAAGCCGTATAGTTGTTATTATGCCCAATCGAGTTAAGTTTCATTTCTGTCCAGTTGAATATATATATATATATTCAAAATTTCAATCTTTTCTCAACATACACGTTCTAAACAACCACACAGAGGGGCAGTGATGTAAGGAAATATCAGATATGGATTATACAACCTCACAAGAATACTTTTTCCCAGAATCATAGGCATTTCCAAGGAAAATGATCTCTTTGAAAAACAAAGTATCCCTCTATGCTGCAGAGATTTAGAAGTGTGGTAATTCACCCATTATGCAGCTAGAGTAAAATTAATCTACCCTCCATTTGTTGTAAACAGAGCAAAAAAGTATCAGACGAAATAAATTTTCAAGTTTTGTTGTTTTCTGTAGTTTTTTCCCCCTAGAGCATGAAGAACTCAACTAAACTAAGCCAAATAGTTGAATTACTTTTAATTCAGTCGAGCTCTTGGTTTTCTGGTGTCCTGAATAACCAAATATCCTTAACGCTTGTAATTTTGTAGATGGTTTAGCTTCCTAAACTTTCTCATTAACCAAACAGAGTCTCAGTCATGGGAAAAAAAATCAATCTAAAACAGAAATGGGCCATTTTATTACAGAGAAAGTGTAGGACAAAGAAATGAAATTAAAGCAACAACGATACAATACATACCATGAAACTCAAACTTCATTTCCATTTTATTTCCCCCATTTTCTCAGAGACCAAACAGAGAAAAAGAAAAAAAAAAAACAAACGAACAACAACAACAACATTACCTCAGGATATCGAAGCGGTCTTTACCAAAGTTGAGACAAGCAGTCTGAACAGTCTTCCAATCCCTTGTGAAGTCGAACCCTTCCTCAACAACGTCGGACATGTCAAACCCCAAATCCTGCACCATCTTGTCCTCGTCCTTCCTCCTATGATCAAAGTAGTTCTGCTGAAACAACCTCTCCATCAGCTCAATCCATTCGGGCCACGGGTGCACCAACTCCACCTCCTTCTTCAACAACCCCACCTCCTTCTGAGTCAACTCGCCCGAGTCTGACTCAGCACGCCCTGACCCTAATTCAATCCCATTCCCCTTATTCAACTGAGCCGAATCTCCCCAGTTCCCTAATTTCGATTTCGAAGCTTCATCCTCGGCGTTTTTCTTCTGGTTTTTGGATTCCCGCCATGCTCGGATGCGCTGGAGGGTTTCGTCCTTTTGGGAGCGCTCGCGTTCGATAGCATCGATTTGGTCGAACACAAAGCTGAGGCGAGCGGAGAGGTTTGAGGGTTTGGGGTCTGTGGGGTTAGGGTTAGGGTTGGTTTGGGAGGTGGAGAAGGGTTTCAGAATGTGAGAGAATAAGAGGTGAGAAAGATATGGGTTAGGGTTTTGGGAGGAGACGCGACGACGGAGGAGGAGAGAGAAAGGGGGGAAGGCCATGAGAGAAGGATTGAGGGGTTAGGGTTGAGCAAAACCCTCCATGGATCAGAGAGAGGGAACACTGTAACAGAGAAAGCTTAAACCCTACAGATAGATATGGGCCTAAGGAGGAAGGAGTATTGGGCCTCAAAAGTTTCCATTTTATCTGGGTCTGGGCCTAAAATTTCCTGAGGACCTGATTTCTTGATGATAGACCCCTTTTTTCTTCCTTTTTTTTTTTTTCTTTTTTTTTTTTTTGCGAAACCAATAAAATAAAATACAGAGTAAAATTAAACAATAGGATTTGGTGATGGCTTTTTTCAAACCATCACCACACTGGTTTGATCCGAGTCATTTAGAAAATCAATAGATTGCTCGGATTAAAAATACGTAATCTCATCGACATTTTGGTTTTTTGATTTGAGTCGTCCATTGATTTTTTGGACGAGCTTGGATTAAATAAGCACAGTGATAGTTTTAAACTTTGATTGGTTTGCATTTTAAATTTGTTTTTTATTTCTAAAAAGGAAGGAAAAAAAAGAAGAAAAAAAAACATAAAAGAGACATTTGGCAACGAGCTTTCAATTACTGATTTCTAAAAAATTTCTTGAAAATAAGGTAGTTTTACAAAGCGTTGAAATGTTGTTTCTCTGAGCTTTTGAGTAGTTAGGCATTTAACAGTAAAAAATGACCCTGAAATACCAAGTTTTCTTTATTCTCATCATTTCCATTTTAAAATTTAAGTGGTTTTTATAATACTGTTTTTGAGTCACAAACCAAATATACCCTTCATTTCAAACAATGTTGAATTCCCATTCGCATTGTCAGAGTATTGAGTTATTAAAAGCGAAAATAAATCACATAAGACAAAAATTAACGTGCAAAGCCCAAAGGGAAAAAACCACGGGAGAAAGAAAGCTGAGTTATGATTCATATTCTGCCCACAATGAGGGCAGCCAATTAAATAGAGGTATGAGAAACTTTGGCCAAGGACTAACCAGAAAAGGTATTCATAATTTGCTGCATCATTAGCTCTCTCAATTATACTAATTTGCTGCATAATTACCTCCCACAATAATACTAATTGGCTGCACAATTAGCTCCCACAATTATAGAAGCAAATCTTTCCTTCTCCTCAGCAGTTATGTGGTTCCTACTTCTCAAATTTCCCAAAATTTTAATTCCTAGTTTCAGTGAAACTATCAAAATTTAAAATCCAAAACTCTGACCTAAAAAAAAAAAAGAAAAAATGGGAAGGGTCCAAAACTCATATCAGCCATCCTATCCAAATGTTGGCAGAGGGGCACAGTTGCCAAATTTGAAATCTATTGTCTTGCTGCGAATTAGCTTATTAGTGACTGTCTTTTTAAGACACTTTGTGATCTAAACTAGCAGGAGATGTAGCAATAAACTAATAGTAACCTTAGGTTTCACAATTTTGAAAGGAATTTTGTGGCCATTGGAAGCACTAAGCTTCACCCATGATGAAATCCTCGGATGAACCCACAAGTGGCTCATGAGGGATAGGCTTCACTTTACAGCAAAACTTGCTTTCTTTTTCTTGGTCTTTGACCCAGTGTATCCTCAAAGCTGACAACCAAGGGACTAATCACTGTCGCGACGGGTGTATCCTCAAAGCTGACAACCAAGGGACTAATTACTGTCGCGACAGGTGGGCAATGGTAAATCGCTAACCCAGGGATTTTTTCCAAAGTATTGAGACTCGAACTCGGGATCTTTCACCTCCACTCGAGACAACCACTTTGGGGCAAGTGCCCAACCACTAGACCAACCCACTGGGTTACAGCAAAACTTGCCTTTTCGAGCTGTTATTGCAAGGAATTCCATCACGTCCTATTCTACTTTCTCCTCCTCTCTTTCAACGGCCTCTTCTTCCTCATGTGGTGCTCTTTCCCTATAAACCAAAGCAGCAGCCATCACAATTTTTTCTTCTAAACATTTTCATTTTCAATCTCAAATCATCATTAAAGAATTTGTTACAAAAACATGATGCTTCCTAGTATGCAAACAAGATTTGGCTATCTAAGAATTGCAACTTATAATGCATTATCATTTGAGTACTAAAACATTCCGTGTAAAAGATCTTATGGCATGTTTGTTTGGCCAGAATGGGGGGGAATCAAAATAAAATGGAATGAGGATTCAATTCATTATATTCATTCCAATTCTCCCTGATTCCAGCCAAACAAACATGCTCTCAAAATGATTAATTTCATTTTTTATTTTTTTTAAAACAACAATCAGGTAGATAAAGAGAGAAAAATATCTAGACTTACGTCACCATACAGCATAAAATGCCATTGCCTTCAACAACATAATCTGCGCAAGACAAGTCATGGGCATTTTATTTATAAAAAATAAATAAATAAATAAAAAATAAAAAAAATGAAGAAGAAGAGTAATGGGCACGAAAGTAAGCGTCATATTCATGCTTGCTGCGGTGTTTACGGATTGTAAATTTTGTGCAATGAACTTCCAGTTGCAAATTGAATTGGTGTCAATTAAGCTGGGCCCAAATCAAACACAACCTTTTTAGACTTTGTAGTTGGGTAAATTCTTCATTTGTAAAATGACGCCCATGAGATTCCTCTTCCGAGTACTGTTTTAAGCCAAGACAAATTCTTCATTTGTAAAATGATTGGGTGTTCAGGTGTTTATTCTTACAATTAAGTGTTTTTCTTTTTCTTTTAATTACTCCGTAATTAATTTTTTGCGTATTAAAAAAAAAAAACGGAGAGAAAATTTATGGTGTCCAAACAAAAGAAGTATGAATACTAAAAATAATGTTCTTTTTATATTTTAAAAATAAATAAATAAATTTAATGATTGTATCTACTTAGTAAAAATCTATTCAGATTGGGTCAGTGGCAAGTTCTCGCTAGTGAAACCGTGACACCCATCTCCACTCTTTTTTTTTTTAATTTTTTAATTTTATGTGTTTTGTATACATTCAAAGTACATTGACAAGATTCAAACCCTAACTTCCTGCAACACCGCCCCACCCTCTTAGTCACCACCTTACAACCTAGGTCGTGGTGGGTAGGAATACATTCAAAGAAAATCCGTAAGATTTGAACCTCAAAGGGTCAAACTACCCTAAACCCACCCCATCCCATTTTCTTAGACTGTGTTTGGTTTGAGAAAATGGAATGAAAGTGAAAATGAAAGTGGGAATGAAATGAGAATAGTCATTCCATTTCAATGTTTGGTAAGAAATAAGAATGGAATGAAAAATAATAAGTGGGATTTACTTTTAATGATTTTCATTCCTTAAAAGACGAGAATGACTATTCATTTTGATTTGGGAAAGAATGACTATTCCCTCCAAATAAAGAATAAACCCCTACAAAAAAATGACCATTCTATTCCCTAGGCCTACTAAACACTCACTTTTTTTTAGAGTAATGAAATCATCATTTCATTTCCTCCATCATTCCCTCATAACAAACATAACTTTATAATCTTACTACTTGGGCTTCGACAAAGGTAATTTTCCCTTTCTGTATTGCCAAGTATGTTTAAACTTGCAAAGAGATTTATTTTTATTTTTATTTGTTTATGGCTCCTGGTGGGCAAAGAGGGTTTCTAACCCTAAAATGCAATTTTTAATGACGTGGACACAACAATCCACATAAGCAGTCACATCAATTTGCAAAGCCCTACCATAAAAGAATTTTATTTATAAATCATCTTATTTCATAATTACATGAATAAGGAAATAATAAAAATGCTAAATAGCATAGGTAAAATTCATGATGCACTTAAATCTTGTTGATTTTCAAATTTATTCAAGGTTTACTCACGAACCCACAACTTATTTCGCACCTGGGTTTTTCCCATCTTTCACGACTTCCCAATAGTCTCTCTATATATGCTGTTCGTGCATCCTTAGCACATTATCACCTCCAATTTTTATCAAACATTGGAGTTTAAGCCCACTTCTTGGATAAAATTCAATTTTCCCACGAACCTACGTGCAATATCATATTATCCGTTGTTGCTCATCGTTTAATGCATTGTAACTTGTTTTCAACCTTTTTATAGTCTTTTTCTCCGCTGCATGCATCTTCCTATAAATCTTTTCCATTAACAAACAAAATTTCTTAAGAGTCAAAAGTAGCCCTAGTGGACATAACATTTAGAGAGAAACTAGAGTCCGTCCCAAAGGCAAGCTTGCTAAAAAATTGAAGAAAATGATCAAATTCCTTAGGCATGGGTAGCACTCAACGTGTTGCTTGTAGATGACCTTAGTGATTGTAGATGACCTTAACAATAGTTGTCTTGCCAACGCCGCCCATGCCACAGATTCCAACAATACATATGTGGAGGCCACATTTAATAACCCCATCATTGCTTCTACCCAATTCCAACCAAGTTGTCAATTACAAAATGTTTGAAACAACCATGCTTGCTCAATATAGATGATGTCAAAAGGAAAGCACAACAAATAGCTAGTGCCTAGAACAAGAAATAAACATTTTGGGAAAATAATTATGAATTTAACATTTTTATACAGTTCAATGTGGATATGTAAGAGGAAGAGAATAATTGTGATGGGAAAAAAAAAATCATAATACTCTTCACACGGATCAAACCCCAATTTTCTTCCTTGAAGTAGTGAACTAGAATATCATTTATACATTTATATCTGAGAAGATCAAACCCCAATTTTCTTCCTTGAAGTATTAAACTAGAATATCATTTATGAATATATATATCTATATATATGGAACATAAAATTGTTTTGTTTTGTTTTGGTTTTTTTGGTTTTTTTTGTTTCTTAAGAAAAAAAAAATAGTAACCAAAAATATTATTTTTTATGTTAATTTTTTTTTCATACACATCATTCATAATAATCATGCTCATATCATGATATCATCGTGCTCATACTCATACTCATACTCATAATATTATGCTTGTATTGAAAGAGAGAGAGAAGAGAGCTTTCACACTATGGGGGTGTTCATTTACCTAGTGATAATAGGTTATACCTTTCCTGGAGTGATTTTGGAAAAGAGTTCTTCTAGCAAAGTTACGGGTATCCCCATAAGTGAAGCTTCCTAGTGTGCTCTATCTTTGCAAAGACTCTAGTGGAAAATAAATGGTGAGGATTAGACAGCTTAGAAAGCAATCCAAGGGATAAAAAATGAGTTGAGAATGTTCTAGAAACGAGTAAAGGTGACCAAAAATGACTTAGGGTGAAGGCATATGGTAAATTAGGGTTTTAGGGTTTCAAAATGAGAGAAATACAAGAGCTTTCGGTCACCAACAAGGTTATTCTCCCGTTAAAATGGCCCTAAAACGCTTGGAATTCAAAACTAGATAATAAAATAAGAAGATACTTGGATTGCAGATATATATATGGTTTTTGGTAGATAGACAAATGAGGTTGTTATGAGAAGGCAACAAGCTTATTTTTAAAAGGCAATCGACCTTGACTTGCTTGGTGAACTCACTCATGGGTTGGCCCTCGTTGTTGGCTGAAGATAAATGAACGGTGGTGTCGAATTCTAGGTCGACGTCTGAAGGACTTACACGATGATCAAAATCACAAAACAAACTCATAAAGATGAAATATGGTTTTTGCTGTGACTCATGATGATGATGGTGCAGTTTGAAAAAATATGGGTCGGATAAGTAGTTGCGCCAAAGCTTTGAAACACACCTGAATCTGCAAAGGGGTTTTACAGGTAGCCTTGAAAGTATGTCCAGCATGGCATTTGCAGGGATTTGAGGCACCTCCTCCTTTGTTGAATGTTCCATCTTATTCACAGTTGTCATGCTATCCATGGCCGCTCTAACCCTAGCTCCTTTATGCTATAAAGTATCTAGATCTATTTTATAGTTTTATGTTGTATAGGTTTCAAAAAGTGAAAAGCTAATCTCAGCAAAGCCATATAGTTGTTATTATGCCCAATCGAGTTAAGTTTCATTTCTGTCCAGTTGAGAATATGTGTATATATATATTCAAAATTTCAATCCTTCCTCAACATACATGTTCTAAACAACCACACAGGGGGCAGTGATGTAAGGAAGTATCAAATATGGATTATACCTACAACTTCACAAGAATACTTTTTCCCAGCATCATAGGCGTTTCCAAGGAAAATTATCTCTTTGAAAAACAAAGTATCCCTCTAAGCTGCAGAGATTTAGAAGTGTGGTAAATCACCCATGCAGCTAGAGTAAAATTAATCTACCCTCCATTTGTTGTAAACAGAGCAAAAAAGTATCAGACGAAATAAATTTTCAAGTTTTGTTGTTTTCTGTAGTTTTTTCCCCCTAGAGCATGAAGAACTGAAATAAACTAAGCCAAATAGTTGAATTACTTTTAATTCAGTCGAGCTCTTGCTTTTATGGTGTCCTGAATAACCAAATATCCTTAACGCTTGTAATTTTGTAGATGGTTTAGCTTCCTAAACTTTCTCATTAACCAAACAGAGTCTCACTCATGGAAAAAAAAATCAATCTAAAACAGAAATGGGCCATTTTATTACAGAGAAAGTGTAGGATAAGAAATGGAATTAAAGCAACAATGATACAATACATACCAGGAAACTCAAACTTCATTTCCATTTTATTTCCCCATTTTCTCAGAGACCAAACAGAGAAATACAAACTGGGAAAAAAAAAAAGGAAAAAATACAACAACAACAACAACAACAACAACAACATTACCTCAGGATATCGAAGCGGTCTTTACCAAAATTGACACAAGCAGTCTGAACAGTCTTCCAATCCCTTGTGAAGTCGAACCCTTCCTCAACAACGTCGGACATGTCAAACCCCAAATCCTGCACCATCTTGTCCTCGTCCTTCCTCCTATGATCAAAGTAGTTCTGCTGAAACAACCTCTCCATCAGCTCAATCCATTCCGGCCACGGGTGCACCAACACCACCTCCTTCTTCAACAACTCCACCTCCTTCTGAGTCAACTCGCCCGAGTCTGACTCAGCACGCCCTAACCCTAATTCAAACCCATTCTCCTTATTCAAATGAGCCGAATCTCCCGAGTTAAACTCAGTAAACCCTAATTTCGATTTCGAAGCTTCGTCCTCGGCGTTTTTCTTCTGGTTTTTGGACTCCCGCCATGCTCGGATGCGCTGGAGGGTTTCGTCCTTCTGGGAGCGCTCGCGTTCGATGGCATCGATTTGGTCGAAGATGAAGCTGAGGCGAGCGGAGAGTTTTGACGGTTTGGGGTCTGTGGGGATAGGATTAGGGTTGGTTTGGGAGGTGGAGAAGGGTTTCTGAGAGAAGAAAAGAAGAGAGAGAGAATGGGTTAGTGTTTTGGGAAAAGATGCGACGACGGAGGAGGAGAGAGAAAGGGGTGAAGGCCATGAGAGAGGATGTAGGGCGGAGAGAGGGGTTAGGGTTTAGCGAAACCCTCCACGAATCAGAGAGAGAGAGAGAGCGCTAAAACCCAACAAAAAAATTGTGGGCTTTGGGAGGAAGAAAGAGCATTGGGCCTTACAAGTTACCTTTAGGACGGATTGGGATTTGCTCAAGTTGAGGGCCTCAACTGGACGCTCAATTTGCCGTGGGATTTCTGCCACGTGGACAGAAGGAACTTCAACGGTTGGGATTTGACTGTGCAGAATTTGGTTGAGAGAGAGAGGTAGCATTTGCAGCAAAGCTCGGTTGAAGTCGATGGCGGCCACTTTGCTCTACCGAGACTAGTGTTGAGGTTCCGCTATAGGAGGAACAGAGAGGAAGACCTTTAGGTAGTGAAGCAATTTTCAGGCTGCACCAAGTCTTGCTTCTCAATTTCACTTCAACCGAAGCCCAAAGGTACTTCAGAAATCTAAACTTTCTTATGGCTTTGTGATTCCACGTCTATTGAAGAGGATAACATTCTGAAATTTTTTAAGAAAAGCTAAGGTTTGACGAGTCTTGAAACCAAAATACAAGTGATTGGTAAGAAGAGGAAGAAATGGAGAGTTATTTGAATGAGAACTTTGGAGGGGTGAAGCCCAAGGGCTCGTCGGAGGAAGTGTTGGAGAAATGCAGGAAGCAATGTGGTGTCGTAAAAAACGGCACCGTTACCCAATTCTGCACAGTCTAATCCTAGCCGTTGAAGTTCCTTCTGTCCACATGGCAAAAATCCCACGGTAAATTGAGCGTCCAGTTGAAGCTCTCAACTTGAGCAAATCCCAGTCCCTTTAAGACAGGTTATTTCAAGCTAATTCTATAGTGTCCACAAGTTTTTGGAATACCATACCCATTTACCATTTGAAACAATTTGAAGTGGCTTAAAATGGTCCACTTACCATTTGAAGTAATAAACTTCCCATTTAGTAACCATAACACACTTCCCATTTAGTAGCCATTTACCCTTTGAAGTAACCAACTTATTATTTCAAGTGATCCACTTACTATTTGAAGTGATCTACTTACCATTTAAAGTGACTTTGTAAGTATGGTAACCAATTTTTTGCTAAGGTACTATAGAATTGGTCGTTATTGCAACCATTTAACTTTTATTTGTACACTCCACTAATTTTAATTTCTTATGCTGTGTTTGGAATAGAGGGATTTAGAAGGAATGGAAAGGAATTTATTGGGCGTGTTTGGTTGTCCAATTCGAAATTAAACAATTCAAAAATTTTTACATAGGGTTAAAGGCATAAATCAATCACCTTGAATTAGAATATTTTAAAATGTTGGAGTTATTACTATAGTTGATGTTGTAAAATCAATTTTACGAAATTCATGAAATGTCACTATTTTGAATTGCCACTCTTATTTGTGATAATAACCACCATTTTCTTGAATATGTTAATTCAATATGATAGAGTGTGCCTTAAATACTGTGTAAAATTTATTGAATTATTTAATTTTGAATTGGACAACCAAACAAGCCTTTATTATTTTGAATTCTAGTGTTTGGAATAAAAGGATTTATAACGGGAAAGGAATTAAAAGAGATTTGATGGGATGATACATGTACTGAAATCTGATCCAAAGGGGTAAAATTTCAAAGGAATTGGATTTATTAAAAGAGTTATAAGAAGAATAAAAGACCTAATTGAACTCTTTCATTTTAAATTCCATCTAGACCAAACAAAGACAAAGGGAAATGAATTATGTTTCCATTCCTTTCCTCTTT
Source organism: Liquidambar formosana (assembly GCA_039720395.1). Lineage (NCBI taxonomy): Eukaryota > Viridiplantae > Streptophyta > Magnoliopsida > Saxifragales > Altingiaceae > Liquidambar > Liquidambar formosana. The sequence continues at coordinate 52,963,637 of CM077820.1, read as the reverse complement.
ATTAAATTTATGGTTGCCAAACGTAGTGTCAAGGTTTAAAAAAATATAAAAGGTTTTTATGAAAATTGATGACACTGTTTATTAAAAAACATTAGTTTCAATGATCTTGTAGAATGAAGTTTTTTTCAAAATCATTCGTTTAAATGAACTTTTTAGCCAAAAATGAAACAAAGACAGTAAATGATAAAAAAATTCACTTAAATGATAGATTTTAGAAAAAATTTTCTCTTTAAAGTTGTTCAAAATGATGTTTTATAATAGATTGCGTGATTAATTTTCATAAAACCCTTAACATTTTTTGTAAAACCTTCATAAATAAAAATTAATAAGGTATGCAAATAAAATTAAGGAGTTGTAATAACCTTTCTTTTATTGTTTGAGTCCGCCGAAGTGGTTTAAATTTTGGGGCTTGCACCTCATAACTTGCCTTCTGCCCCCAAATTTAATGAATTTTTTTTAATATAATTTTGTCCCTTGTATACTATGACACTACCTCATTGGCGAACACCACAGCCACCTCCATTTCTGCTGGCGAGACCACGCCACTCTCTCTCTCTCTCTCTCTACTTTCCTCTATTGCCAACTTTAATGACCACGACCACCATTCACAAAGCAACTCCATAGTTGTCCACCTCAACCTCCATTTTTCTAAGCGAAACCTCAATTTCCTCGATTGCAACTCCATTTCCAGCAAACTATTATACAACTTTTTGTTTTTTAAACAAAAATAAAAGAAAAAAAAATCAAGAACAACTCGTTGATGTAGATTCTGTAATGGGTCTGATTGCAACTCCATAGTTATCTCCCAAATTAAAGATTATTTTGGTAGCATTTAAACCAATGGGGTTAGCTTAGTGGTGAGGGAAAGTGGGGTAAAAGATTGTATTAGGATAGGTTAGGAATTTGCACCCCTTATAAACCCCTACCCAAAAAAGAAAAAAAGAAAAAAAAAAGGTGTCATCTTTTGTATTCATTCTAATTACTTAAGTTCAAATTTCAAATTTCAAATATGTGATTGTTATGTTGTCACATCATTTGCGATGTTTAATTTGGAAAAAAGTTTTTGGACAAATAATATTTTCCTTATAAGATTTCACACCCAAAATGTTTTTTATTAAATTGATCTTTTTCATATTTCCCTAACTTTTAGTTCCAAATCTTAGTGAAATTAGCAAATTTATAATTCCATTACTCAAATAAGTCATCCTGTCCAAAAGCTAATAGATAATTATGATTGCCAAATTTTAAATCTACTCTCATGATGCCAGTTAGCTAAATACCAATGCTACTCTTCTTGATGATTTTCTAGAGCTATTCTTCTTGATGATTTTTTATTTTTTATTTTTTTTCACCACTCTAATTTGACTTGTATCTAATAATGACAATTGACATAGTATCGCCATTTGACATGGCAATCGGCAACTAACATGACTTAGCTAAGTTGGTGTCACACCATCACAAGCATAAATAGACAGATTAAAATGACAGTGTCCATGTATCACTATGTTAAATCAAAAAAAAGTTGGGAGGAGTAGCATTTTCCTCAAACTTACATATAAGCATTCATGACATTGTAAAAGGGGGAGAGAGCCTTTTTCCTGTGACACTGAGATAAGTAGAAGGCAAATATAGCATTTTCCGTGTTCAAGAGAGACAAGTAGAAGGCACATGATATTCCAAAGCACCCAACCATACACTTTCCCCTCAAAAACCTCTTCAACCAAAAATACACTTCCTCCTCCCCTACCCTCCCCTTTCCTTCTCTTCCCCTTTTCCCTTCAGGCAAAGGGTGCCTTTGACCTTAAAAATGCAACTTTTATGATGCCAATGTGGCCATCCACAGGATAAGCCTCATCAGTTTGTAAAGCCCTCCTATATATAATATATATTTTGTCTGTAAAAAAATTGATTTCATACTTTGATGAACAAGGAAATAAGAAAAATGTTACGGAGTAATAAAGATGGTAAAGTTCAAGCACTTCGATATTACCATCCCCATCTTCAAGTTGTTTAAGGATTCCTCCTTGAGCCACAACCTACTACGCGTCCTTGGCTCTGTGTGGAATAAAAACAAACAACTAAACAACCAACCAACCAACCAAACTTCTACTAGTCCTAGACCTACTCATCAGATATTTTCTTTTTGAACTTCATCAATGTATCTTCCCACACTGTGTCCCTTTTAGCCAATAAATACCTATGTTAAATTAACACTTCAAAATGTGTGAAGTATTTGTGTCAAACATCTTTCCCCCTATTATATGCCGGGGCCTTTGCTTACTGTAGGTGAACAGTAGCAGTCTTACGTGTCCAGCCCCAACAATTTTCTTTATTTTTTTTTCCCTTAGTCCCTCTCTTCTCAGCTGGCACGATCACTCTATCCCTCTCTCTCTCTCCCCTGCACCCAATTCAAATCCTTTCAAAATTCAAATTGCAATCTCACGGCGCCTTTAGGTTTCTCTCTCTCTCTCTCCTTCTCACTTATCTGACACTCTCTACTACTCACATAGAAACACACTCTTTGAAATGGGTTTCTCTCCTTTGGGTTTCTGAATTTTTTGGGTTCCTCCTTGCCTGTAGTTTCAATCAACCAAGAAACAATAGGGATTTCATCGGTTTAAAAAATGGAAGAGGAGCAATTCGGATGATTATGCCACTATGGCTAGGGTTTCAATTTTTTGGGTTCTAACATTTGTTTTTTTGTTTATCGGGTTTCAATCTGCCAAGCCAAGAAACAATGGGATTGTTCATTTGTTCGTTTGCCTAGGTATGGCATTGTTAATTCTCTATCTCTTTAGCTTATTCTACTGATCTTATTCTCTTCCACTCTTGCAAATTTCTACAGGGGCAAAGCAAGTTGATAGTGTATTAGCCAAAACTCCAATTGCTGTTAAGGGATGAAGTTTCACCCTCTTTCTTCTCTCCTCCCTCATAAATCATCCAATTTATTTTAGGAATTTTGACTCATTAGTGTAATTTAATAGAATTTTAGGCTTAATTTGCTTATGTAAAAGGAATTAGGGTTTTAGTGTTTTCTTTTTCTACATTTTTGCGGCAACCCAAAGGGATTTTTACCACTTTTTTTTTTTCCCTTCTTTGCTTGGTTGATTTTTCCAAGTTTTTTTTTATTTTTTTATTTTTATATTATTGTTGCTTGATTGTCATTTCTGAAAATTAATCAAGAAATGTAGGGAACCTTTTTTTGTTTTTGTTTTTACTATTGTTTGCTTCATATTTCTCCTTTTTCTCTCATCAACCAGGGCAATTCTACATAGCAGCTTGCATAGAATTCCTAATGAAATGACAATAGTATAAACTCCATAGGGAACCTTTTTTTGTTTTTGTTTTCACTATTGTTTACTTCATATTTCTCATATTTCTCTCTTCAACCAGGGCAATTCTACATAGCAGCTTATTGCGCGCATAGAGGCATGGATTTAGGAAGGAAATTGTGGTCAGAATTAGGAGAGTAATTGTGGTCAGATTTCAAAAAAGGAATTCAGATCTTGAGAGGAAATTACTATAGAATTTGGGGATTAGGGGATTAGATTGCTAATTTAAGGGGTTAGATTTTAGGAAGGAATTGTTGCAGACTTTATGGCTGAGATCATTAAGTTTCCTAGTTTAGTTAAGGGTTGAGTCAATAAATAGGGGCTGTATTCAATGAGAAGTTATGAATGAAAAACTATCTTTTTTCCTATGTTAAAATAGAGGTTCCCCCCGGAAGAGGGAATTTGGCTTGTTTTCTATCATTCTTCTTCCTCAATAGGGCTTGAACCTATCATTTGGTATCAGAGCTCTTTCCTGGCGTTGTGGTCTTTTGTAAGGTCCAGATGGCAGAAGGGACTAGGATGCAGGAACTCAAGCAGCTTATCAATGACAATGCAGCAAAGCATAAAGCAGCAGTGGCAGACCTTCGAGCCTTAGTAACTGCTATTGACTTGAAATACGATTAGATTTCCGAGCAGGTCACTCAACAATCGTAAAAGACGCTGTAGGGGGATCGTGAGGGCACATCTTCACCCGGAAAATCTTTCGGGTCTTCCTCTTATATGATGAGTGGCAGAGTACCCACTCGTTATGCAAAGATCGACTTCCCACAGTTTGTTGGAGAAGATCCGTTGGGGTGGTCCTATGAAGCAAAAAGGTTCTTTAGATTCAATCAAACTGAGGAGGAGCAAAAGGTCCTTCTTACTGTAATTCATTTTGATAAGGATGCGATTGACTGGTACTAGTGGTTTGAAATAACTAGAGGATGTGTCTCGTGGCTAGATCTTGTTGAAGCTTTACGCATACGATTTGGACCAAATGCTTATGATAATCATGTTGGTGCTCTTACAAAGCTACAGCAAACAGCTTCAGTCAAGGAGTATCAAATCCAATTTGAAAGACTTGCCAATCAGACAATGGGGTTGATAGAGCCTTTCTTTGTTAGTTACTTTATTAGTGGGTTGAAAGATGAGATCAGATCTAGGGTACAAATGGTAAAACTGACCTCTATAATGCAAGCAATTGGGCTCGCATGCCTCCAAGAAGATAATATTAACATGCTGACCCGCAAAAGCAAGTTAATCACAGGTAAATTACCTTCCAGTGCACCCATGGCACCCAGATCAAACACTGCAACAGCACTTCCACCCATAAAACGAATCACCCAATCTCAAATGCAAGAGAAACGAGACAAGGGACTATGCTACTACTGTGATGAAAGGTATGTACCAGGTCATCGTTGTAAAACACAACATATATTCTTACTAGATGCGGAAGAGCTGGTGGAATCACAGTAAATGGAAGCAGATACAGAGCACGAAGAACCTTCAGAGGGAGTAGAAATAGAATTCCAAGTGTCAGTACATGCTTTGGCAGGTTCGGCATCACCCCAAACTATGCGCATTCGTGGATTTATAAAACGGCAGCCCATCATGATTCTCATTGATTCTGGGAGTACTCACAATTTCTTGGATTCGCCGGTTGCCAAGAGAATTGGTTGCCAAATTAAGGAAGGGACCCTATTTGATGTCACTGTTGCTAATGGTGAAAAAATTGATGAGCAAGGGGGTTTGCTCAAACTTTAGCTTCGTGATGCAGGGATCTACATTCAATACCAAGGTTTATTTACTACCATTAGGAGGATGTGAACTGGTGTTGGGTATCCAATGGCTCTCCACCTTGGGCTCTATCACTTGGGATTTCTCAAAACTAAAGATGGAGTTCACTTTTGATGGTCGGAGGTATTCATTGAGAGGGGCACAACATGGAATAGTGAAGTTCTTGGATGCAAAAAAAAAAAAAAAAAAAAAAAAATGGGCCAATTGGTGAAAAAGAATAATGGGTTTGTTGCTCAACTTTCTTTCATTGAAGGTAAGGGGATAGAAGGTGATATATCTCCAGAATTGCAAAGGCTATTAGAGGGATATATGGACATATTTGTTGAACCTACAGGACTTCCTCCTATCCGATCTCATGACCATAGGATACCACTAATTCCAAGCAGTGAGCTTCCAAATGTATGACCATACCGGAATTCTCACTTCCAAATAAGCGAGATCGAAAAACTTGTTAGAGAAATGTTGGAGGCTAGGATTGTGCAACCTAGCACCAGTCTGTTTTCATCTCTAGTCTTGTTGGTACGAAAGAAGGACAACAGTTGGCGCATGTGCGTAGACTACCATGCTCTAAACAAGGTCACAATCAAGGACAAATTTCCCATCCCTGTTATTGACAAGTTGCTGGACGAACTCCACAGAGCTACCTGTTTTTCCAAATTGGATCTCCGATCAGGATACTACCAAATTCGAGTTCACAAGGCAGACATCGCAAAGATTGCCTTTCGAACCCACGAAGGGCACTATGAATTTCAAGTCATGCCTTTTGGTATGACAAATGCTCCATCCACTTTTCAAAGCTTGATGAATGAGGTATTTCGCCCCTACCTTCAAAAATTTATTTTGGTTTTCTTTAATGATATATTGGTGTATAGTAAGACATGGACACAACATCTGGAGTATGTGAAGCACACACTATAATTATTACGCCAACACCAGCTTTTCGTTAAACACTCCAAATGTGCTTTTGGCGTTCATGAACTTGAGTATTTAGGCCATATAATATCTGAAAAAGGGGTAGTTGCAGATCCTGCCAAGATATCATGCATGAAGCAGTGGCCTAAACCAAAGATCTTAAAGGGCTTGAGAGGGTTTTTAGGCCTTACGGGGTACTATAGGCGCTTTGTTTGAGATTATGGCAAGATAAGCAAACCACTCACAGATATGTTGAAGAAAGATGCCTTCCGATGGACCACCGAGGCTGAAGTTGCATTTGAAACTCTTAAGGAGGCTATGACCACCACCCCTGTACTAGCACTGCCCGACTTTACTAAGGAATTCATAGTAGAGTGTGATGCTTCAAGGACAAGAATAGGTGTTGTGCTACAATAGTTGGGGAGACCTATAGCATATACAAGCAAAGCACTTAGCGGATGCAATTTGGGGCTCTCAACTTATGAGAAAGAAATGCTAGCTATGGTTCATGCAGTGTTAAAGTGGAGACCATATTTGTTGGGCAGGCACTTCAAGGTGAAAATTGACCATCACAGCCTAAAATATCTTTTTGAACAGTGTATCACTTCCACTTCTTTGCTTGGCTATGACTACGAAATTGTTTATAAAAGGGGAAGAGAGAACCACGCAGCAGACGCACTTTCTCGGCAATAATAAGAGGTAGGTATAGCCATGGCAATAACAGCACCCTAAGCATCTTGGATAGCACAAATAAAGGAGTAGTGGCAAACTAATTCTGAATTATAGGAAATCATTACCGAACTTACTCAAGATGCTATGTCCATACCGGGGTATACTTGGGTGCATGGCGAGTTGCGATACAAGTGAAGACTTGTTGTGAGTCCTACATCTCTGCTGCGTAGCCAACTCCTACAAGAGTACCATGACAGCCCCATCGGTGGGCATTTTGGAGCTCACAAGACCCTCAAATGCTTCGCAAGAGTTTTTTATTGGTCGGGTATGTGGGTAGATGTTAGGAAGTTTGTTGCGGAGTGTGATGTTTGCCAGTGAAACAAGGGAGAAAATGTGGCTTACCCAGGGTTGTTACAACCTCTGCAAATACTAGAGCAAATTTGGACTGAAATCTCCATGGATTTTATTGATGGATTTCCTTCTTCCCATGGAAAGGACTCCATTATGGTTGTTATTGATAGAATGAGCAAATATGCTCATTTTATTGCTCTTTCCCACCCTTACTCGGCTGCTATAGTTGCTCAGGCATTTGTAGACAACATCTTTAAATTACACGGAATGCCAATCTCTGTTGTCACTGATCGAGACAAGGTGTTCATTAGCATGTTTTGGCAAGAATTTTTCAGATTACAGGGGACCAAGTTGCAAATGAGCACATCTTACCATCCGCAAACAGATGGCCAAACATAGGTTGTCAACCAAAGCCTAGAGACATACTTGCGTTGCTTTGCAGGAGAGCAACCAAAACAGTGGGTTCGCTGGCTGTCTTTGGCAGAGTGGTGGTACAACACCTCAGTACATGCCTTTAACTAGCATGACACCATATGAGGCTGTTTATGGGCAGCCCTCTCCTATTCTCACTATGTACACTTTAGGAGGCACTTCAGTAGAAGCTGTGGCCACAGAGTTGCGAAGCCGTGATGAAATTATGCGGCTTCTTCGTGAAAATTTACAGTGGGCACAACATTGGATGAAGCAACAGGATGACCGCCACCGCACTAAGCGTGAATTTCAGGTTGGAGATTTTGTTTACCTTTGTCTCCAACCATACAAGCAAATGTCCGTCGCTGTTCGAGGTTCCACTAAACTGTCTCCTCGATTTTATGGTCTATTCCGTAATTTAGCGAATTGGCTTAGTGGCTTACAAATTAGCATTACCGGAACTGTCACGTATACATCCAGTCTTTTATGTTTCTCAGCTGAAGAAGAAATTGGGGCCGCATACCATGACACTTGGTTCTCTGCCTCTTCTTAATGACAGTGGTGAGGTGCACTTTAAGCCCATAGCTATTCTTAACCGTCGGATAATTAATCAGAAAAACCAAGCAGTGACAGAAGTATTGGTGCAGTGGTCGAACATGGGTCCAGAAGATGCTACCTTAGAGATATGGCATAAACTTCAAAAACGTTTCCTAGATTTTGAACCTTGAGGACAAGGTTCTTTGCGATGGGGATGGGAATGTTACGCGCATAGAGGCATGGATTTAGGAAGGAAATTGTGGTCAGAATTAGGAGAGTAATTGTGGTCAGATTTCAAAAAAGGAATTCAGATCTTGAGAGGAAATTACTACAGAATTTGGGGATTGGGGGATTAGATTGCTAATTTAAGGGGTTAGATTTTAGGAGGGAATTGTTGCAGACTTAATGGCTGAGATCATTAAGTTTCCTAGTTTAGTTAAGGGTTGAGTCAATAAATAGGGGCTGTATTCAATGAGAAGTTATGAATGAAAAACTATCCTTTTTCCTATGTTGAAATAGAGGTTCCCCCCGGAAGAGGGAATTTGGCTTGTTTTCTATCAATCTTCTTCCTCAATGGAGCTTGAACCTATCACAGTTTGCATGGAATTCCTAATGAAATGACAATTGTATGAACTCCATAGATCCCTCCTACTCCATTTTTATACTTTAAAAAAAAAAAAAAATACATATATACCTAGGTAAAATGGCATATATGTGAAGATTTGTAGGTACCTTGCTGTTTTAGTAATGTAAATTTATAAACTTATTTTAAGAGAAATGCTATGCAAAATAAAGATTGAACGTAGAAATACTTTATAGGATGATGTTAATGGCAAGGGCAATTTTGGTAGAAGTTGAGGTAAAAGTGGTGCTATAAGTAGCAGTAATGATGGCGAGAAGATATATATTATGACAAATGTTGATCAAATAACTGTAATTATAAATTGAATAAAGTACTTCCTAGATCTATTCATGCTAATGAAATTTGGTCAAACAATTTTTTCCTTCTTTTGGTCCTACAACAAATTTTTGCCTCCATTAGTCCTTAAGAACTATTGCATTCTATTAAAAACCCCTTTCTTCGGAAAATTTTCCGTTCATTTTTAGGTTCTCAATTGTTTATGCTACTATGATTAGCGATTTTTTTTCTTGACAAACCCATGCGTACTGTTAAAGTTTTCTTACTACAAAGTTTTTTCCGCTGACTTTTCCTCTTTTATCTTTTTATTTTTCCTCATCCAAATTGTCCTGATGCATTTTTATTATGCCCCATCACTTCTTGGATTTCAAGTGCAAATAATCTGCCAATTTTAGCTAAAGGAGCATAGTGGGGTTTGGTTGTGGTCATGACTTTCTTAGGAGTTTCTATGGCACTCTTAAAAGTACTTTGGCCTGCTAAAAGCTTTTAATAATTTCATTTACTGCAATTTGTTAAATTTTTAAGTCATCAAGACTTTATAGAAAATATCCCTCCTTCAGTCCTTAAGAACTATTGTATTCTATTAAATATCCATCCTTTTGCAAAATTGTCAATTCATTTTTTTAGGTTTTCAATAGGTTGTGTTACTTTGATTAGTGAATTTTGGTTTTCATTTCTTTTTAATGTAAGGTTTTTTCCCCTAACTTATCATTTTTTTTATCAACCAAAATTGTATTGATTCATTTTTTTTTTTATTATTCCTTCTTGGATATCTAGCACAAATGATTTGCCAATTTTACTTGAAGGTGGGTTTTATTTCAACCTTGATGTTTTTTTATCTTCTTTATATTATAAACTAGGGTGTTGGGTTACTTTTCCGCTATAGTAAATACCTTACATGTCACCCTTGATTGCTTTAAAAAAAGAGGAGAAAATAAAAAAATAAAAAAACCAGCAAAGCTTCTTCCACTCTGGAAAGAGAACCTCAGAACAGAGTAACAAACAACCTCTCTCCCCCTTGATTTCAAATCTCAAAATTCAAAATTTTAGTTTGAGTAAAACAGTCCCTCTCTTCCCTTTCCTCTCTCACCGTTACTCTCCCCTTACTTACACTGTTTTGTATCATTATGCGGCGTTCAGATTCAATGCTGAGGAGGTGTTTTCTCGGCATCGTGCCAAGGTACTTTAGATCGCACCACGTGGCGCAACATCTCATCCAACGGCCGAAACAAGTCTATCGAAGAAAACGACTCAAGCCTTTTGAGTCCAAAATGCAACTTTAACAGCAGCAGTTCACCGTTACCCCAAAAACATTGTGTTTTACCCATTCTCACCTGGGATTTGGTTATCCTCTCGCCGGAAGTGCCGGCATGGAGGTGTTCCTTTTTCTAGCAATGGAGGTGTTCAACGACAGCCGGTGCAAAAAAAAAAAAAAAAAAAAAAAGAAGAGGAGGGAGAGACTCCACCCAAATCCCATACCGGCAGTACTGGTCTTGCCATTGTTGTGGGAAAACTTGTTGTGTGCAATTTCAGTTTAGGGTTCTACCCTCTTAATCTTCCAATACCACCAGTGGAAGCAAGGTGGAGAACCAGCAACGACGGGAGTCTTCCTTTGCAGTCGTCGAACACTGTTGTCAAACTGCTATCGTTCACCGCCGTTGAACCTCGAGACATCGACAAGACACATTTAAACCCCATCGTTTCATCTCTGCCAAACCCACCCACGAACCCTGTCAAGTCCCGCAGCCAGATCCGTTGAGTTTTCCCTGGCAAGACACCACCGATTGCCCACCGTGACAACCCCGCGTGAGAACCTCGAGTCCTCCTTTCCATATCTGAAGTTGGTGTCAAGGGAGAGAGGAGATGGAGATGCCACCATCGTCACTGACATTGAGGAATAACATTGTCACCGAGTGGAGATGCCATCAAACCCGTCTCACATTGTAGATTTGAAATTTTGAAGCAAACCCACCTCAGATGGCAGATCTAGAGGCGTTGAGTTCCACGTTACTTGGCAGATCTGGAGTTTTCAAATTTGGGTTTGGATCCGATTGAGCTTCAAAGCCCCTTAATTTCATGGTCAGATTTGAATCTGAAGGCGACCTCCGCTGCTAACATTGTCACCTTTCAAAAAGCTGTGTTGGAAAATAAAGGGCATAATCGTACGTGCATGGAAGATGCACGTACGTGCATGAACCATGCTCATACGATCATGGGGTATCAAAAGGTGTCAAAAAGCTGTGTTGTGCCTGCATGGGTCCTTCAGGCTCGCTTGTGGTAGTTCATCTGCTGTTGCCCTTCATCATTGGGCTAAAAGGTGGTCCAAAATGTCAGGCGATACAAAATTAGGTGTCAACACATTGTTTATATAAGTATTTTGGATAAAGCTACTAGATACATTTCTTAGTGTTTTTGGCTAAGATTTAATGTAGTCTTAACTCTTATCAATGTACAGGATTTGAGATTCATCTCTCTTACTCTCAACTAATGTACCTAATAAACATATTATTGACATGTGTTAAATTGCTTCATGTCCCAACTTGATTGTGTTGCATATGGAATTCTTTTCATCTCTTCTTAAGCAATTGTACTTTAGGAATGTAATTAAAGTAAAGAATGTTTTATATTGATAATAATCTTTACGGTCCCACTCATTTTGGGTCACTTATACATTCAAAGTTGTGATTTCATTTTTTCTTTTTAAAACCATTTGAAGTCATCTTTCTAAGGGTAATTACAAAATGCCTTATATTAGTATTAAAAAAAAAAAACATTTTGAATTATGTGAAGAAGTGATGCAACTGTGGATTGGTCTCATTCCTCTAATATAAGTTGTAAAACTAAGAATCTTGATTATAGGATTAACACTGAAGGGTTATTTGGTAAACCTAAAAATGTCGTCAGCTAAGTCTAACCGTTTTTAATTTCACATTGGTTGATAAATATCTTTTTCTTTCTAATCCTGTTTAGTTAGACCAAGAGTATACAATGATAATTTTTTATGCTTATATAAGTACTTTAACTAAAATTACTGTTTAGTTCCTGGGCATCTTCTGGGATTTTTACTAGTGTATATATATGTATGGGGTAATTGTTTTTTTGTATTCCATCATAAGGGGCGTATGCCCCATGTAAAAAATTATTGTTCTGTTAAGGCAGAACGCCTTTAGTTTTTTTCATAGACCAAGTATGGTTAAAATTTAGGAAAACCATAAAACTGGTTATGGCTTAAAACTGCACTTTACAGCTGTGGGACAGTGGGGAGGCATGATAAAAAAGGCATCACACCTCACACTCTTCTCCGTGCGTCCAAGCACTGAGAAAAGCAGGGACACTAGACAGCCAGTGAGAGAACTTGACTTGTCTCGCGCACGTGGAGAGCCAAAAGGGTGTTTAACAGGAAGCTCCTAAACGGCGCCGTTTCCAATCCACAGTAGTCTGAGTGATGGCCCATTTGTAAAATATAGGGAAGGAAAGGGCAAGAAGAAGTAGCACACTGGATAGATAGACGACGATTTCTCCTCTCCTTTTCAGCTTCGTTAGTGTCGATCAAGATAACATTTGTGTAAAAAAAAAAAAGAGAGAGAGAGAGAGAGAGAGAGAGAGAAAGAGAGATAGACGACGACTTTCTTCAGTGTCAATAAGACATCTTAGGAATCCCGGGCAAGGCTCAACGGGAGGTTTTCAATTTCTTCAGTGTGAGAGTGAAAGAAAGAGTTGCTTGTATTGTGAACATGGATTACGAGGGGAATACGAACGCCCCAGGAGGGGAATACGATGTCTTCTTGAGTTTCTGTGGCAACGACACTCGTAAGGGCTTCACCGATTACCTCTACCACGATCTTGACTTTGCGGGAATTCGCACCTTTAGGGACAATGAAGGGCTTCACGTAGGAGAACAGATCGGCCCGGAGCTTGAAAAAGCAATCAAGGAATCGAAAATTTCCATTCCAATCTTTTCCAAAAACTATGCTTCTAGGAAATGGTGCCTACGTGAGCTCTTCCAGATGGTCGAGTGCCAGAAAGAACCTATGGGACGAAAGATTATTCCTATTTTCTACGATGTTCATCCGGACGATGTAAAACATCAAACTGGGAGTTACGCGGAGGCCTTTCGCCAACACACTGCAGATTTCGATGAAAACACTATCAAGGAATGGAGGGGGGCTCTGAGCAAGGTCGGACAATTGAAGGGATTGGAATTCGAGAAAGAAACTAATGGGTAATTCCCTATGTCCAAATATTTTGATGATTTAGTTTTACCCCAAGTTTCTATTAAGGATTATGATGATAAAATCCTTAAAACTTTTATTGTGTATTACGAGTAAAGCAGGGGCTGATCCATATATTATTTACAACTAAATTATTCTTTTCACAAAATGTTTATTTTCCCTTGTAGGCACTAACTATTTTTTTCTCGTGTTTTTCCCTTTGATATCGATTATATTTGGCAGGCATCAAGGAAAACTAGTGAAGAAGGTTGTTTCAATGGTTTGCTCAGAGTTAAAGAAGAATCACATGACTGTAACGGACAACTTGGTTGGCATTGATCATCATGTAACAGAAATGATGGGATTATTAGATGTTGACTCGACTGATGTACGTATTGTTGGAATCCATGGTATGAGCGGTATTGGTAAGACAACTATCGCTAAAGTCATCTACAATCAACTCTCTAAGTACTTTGAATTTTGTTGTTTCCTTGAAAATGTTCGAGAAAGGTCACAACCATACAATGGTTTTGTTAGATTGCAAAATGAAATTATCAATAAAATCCTAAAAGGAAAATACCTTGAAATTGTTAATGATGATGATGGAATCAATAGGATTAGAGACATTGTTTGCACAAAGAGAGTTCTCATTGTTTTTGACGATGTGGATAAAAAGTCTCATTTTGATAAGCTTGCAGGAAATTTTGTTTCAAGCGGAACTAGGATTATAGTTACAACAAGAAACAAAGAGGTTCTAGATATGATTGGAGTGGATAAGATTTACGAACCATTGTGTATGGAATTTGGTCAGTCTCTTCAATTATTTAGCAAGCTTGCCTTTGGGATGGACTCTCCTCAAGAAGACTTTAAGTCCCTCTCTAAAGAAGTTGTATCCACTGCTGCAGGACTTCCTTTGGCTCTTGAGAAAATAGGGTCGTTCTTATCTGGTAAGGAGAAAGATGTATGGGAAGACAAATTGAAGGAGCTAAAAAAAAGACCTGATAAGGAAGTCCATGAACAGCTGGAAACAAGTTACAGGATTTGAGATTCATCTTACTCTCAACTAATGTACCTAATAAACACATTATTGATGTGTGTTAAATTGCTTCATGTCCCAACTTGATTGTGTTGCATATGGAATTCTTTTCATCTCTTCTTAAGCAATTGTACTTTAGGAATGTAATTAAAGTAAGGAATGTTTTATATTGATAATAATCTTTACGGTCCCACTCATTTTGGGTCACTTAAGCATTCAAAGTTGTGATTTCATTTTTTCTTTTTAAAACCATTTGAAGACATCTTTCTAAGGGTAATTACAAAATGCCTTATATTAGTATTAAACAAAAAACAAAAAACATGTGTTGACATTTTTGAATTATGTGAAGAAGTGACGCAACTGTGGATTGGTCTCATTCTTCTAATTTACAAAATGCCTTATATTAGTATTAAAAAAAAAAAAAACAAAAAACGAAGAACATGCGTTGACATTTTTGAATTATGTGAAGAAGTGACGTAACTGTGGATTGGTCTCATTCCTCTAATATAAGTTGTAGAAATGAAAATCTTGATTATAGGATTAACACTGAAAGGTTATTTGGTAAACTTAAAAATGTGGTCAACTAAGTCTAGTCGTTTTTAATTTCACATTGGTTGTTAAATCTCTTTTTCCTTCTAATCCTGTTTAGTTAGACCAAGAGTAAACAATGACAATTTTTTATGCTTATATAAGTACTTTAACTAAAGTTACTGTTTGGTTCCTCGGCATCGCCCGGGGTTTCTACTAGTATATGACATAGGTGTGGGTACTCTGGTCAAAACACTTCAAAATTGTAAAAAATCTTTGGAAAGTAGATGAATTCAACACTCCCGAGTCCATGTAACATAGATAAAAATGACCCTATGGTGTGAAGAGCCAAAGGACACCTTGCAATAATGGATACAACCACATCTTGTAAATACCATCATTTTTTCCATGTGTTGATCAATTCCAACCAAGTTGTAAGTTACAACCACTCAATTATTCTTTTAACTCAAACCAAACCTTTTCAACAACTATTTTTACTAGCTCTCCATGATCCCTGCCGAATATTATTGGCAACAAAGGGAAAAAAACACCACAAATAATTAGTGTCTAGAAGGAAAAATAAACATCAAGGGAAAAGATTATCACTCAAATATAATCAGGTCCCCTGCTTAAAAGTATGGCCTCATAGAGAGTGAAATTATAGAACAAGAGTCATGCAAATGGTAGCCATAAACCTCGTCTGATAACATGCTTTGCATATGTTTAACCTTATAGATGTAGAAAAGGCTTATTCTAATAAGCATAGAGCCATATCTACATTCAACAAATTCTACGTTTCCATGAAGAATCAAGCTAGAGAATGAAAAATAAAAAAATTAAATAAAAGGAGAGAGAATTGAAGCAATACAATTTAGATATATCGTGGTATAGAAATATAAAATTAAGAAACAGTTTCAAGCAAACTGCTTATCTGGTAGGAAGTAAACAGCTTGAACTAGGCCAACTAAAATTACAGATTTTCCAAATATTCCAAGATTTTTTGGATTGGGTGACCACATATTTCTTTTTTTGATAAAGCTAGGGGACCAGATTTTTTTTTCAGCTCCATCAATGTCTCTTCCCATATTTCTTTCTCCTTATCAAATAAAAGTGACCCTATAATCTCAAGGGCCAAAGGCAGCCCTACAACTGTGGATACAACTTCCCTAGAGAGACTAACAAAGCCATCTGGAGGAAAATCCCTTCTAAAGGCATGCTTGCTAAATAGTTTAAGAGAATGATTAGGATTCATTAATGGGGGTTCATAAGTCCCATTCACCAACACATTTAGAAGCTCTTTGTTTCTTGTTGTAACTATGATCCTACTTCCTGAACCAAACCAATCACGCTTCACTGCAAGCATATCAAACTGAGACTCATTATCCACATCGTCAAGAACAATAAGCATTCTCTTCCTACAAACTATGCCTTTGATCAAGTTGATTCCTTCATCGACATTAGCAATGTTGCGGTATTTATGGTTTAGGATCTTAGAGATAAATTTAGTTTGCAAATTGACAAGACCCTCATGTTGTGAAATTTCTCTAACATTTGCAAGGAAGCTACAGCATTCAAAGCGCTCAAAGAGTTGGTTGTAGATGACCTTTGCAATAGTTGTCTTCCCAATACCGCCCATGCCATATATTCCAACAATCAATACATCTTTGGAGTCAACATTTAATAACCTCATCATTTCTTCTACATGATGATCAATTCCAACCAAGTTGTCAGTAACAACCACGTAATTCTTCTTTAACTCTAACAAAACCCTTGAAACAATCATCTTTACTAGTTCTCCTTGATTCCTGCCAAATATAATTGATCAAAGCTAAAAACACAACAAATATTTAGTGCCTAGAAGGAGAAATAAGCATCAAGGGAAAAGGAACAATATTTATTTATTTTTAATTCAGTTTGGTGTGCATATGTGAGAGCAAAAGAATAAATGTGATGGGAAAAGATCGTAGTACTTTATGCATGGATCCCCACTTTTCTTGCTTAAAGTATGCTTTTTTATTTTTTATTTTTTGATAAGCAATAAAAATTTATTAAGAAAGACAAGAAAATACAAAGAAAGGACAAGTAGAGAAAATTGACATTGCAGTAAAGGAACAACAAAAACAGTAAAAAACTAGGACATTACAATCCGCAAACTAGGAGATTATATCACTTATGCATACATAAACAGCTCCTGGTTCTAGGATTTTATTCCCCTACTTATTGAAGAAGAGGCAAATGCTTTTATACATCGATCAGCTCCATCAGCTCCAGTGTCACTTGTAAATTGTAATACACAAAATTAGTATATTTGAGAAAAATGTTTTGAGGCCAAAGTAATTTACTTCTGAAATAGCCATTATTGTAGAACATGCTTATTTCAATCATTGTAGAGCCTGTACACATTTAACAAATTCTATGATTCTATAAAAATATCGAGTTTGAGAAAGAAAAAAAGAAATTTAAAAAATAAAATAAAATTGAACCAATAAGTTAAGAACTTAAATTGGTTAAGATATTTGGCAATAAAATCTCTAGTACCTACAAAACAAAATTTTTTTTTTTTTTAATTTTAAAAAATCAGCTTAGGCAAAAGCTTATCTATATTTCAAACAATTTTGTTTTCCCCATTTCAATAGCCTTTTAGGCCCAATACAATTCTTTTTTATTAGTTTCCATATCTCTCATTTTACTACTTATTCCAATCCTAGCCATTGCCGAGCTTCTCATTCTCACTATCTCATATTCCAACACTAGAAGAATTACTTAATTAAGCTCTACTGCAAAGAATCTACATTGTACTATATGAAACTAAAAGATAGCTGTTATCAGGAGTAAATTACCCATCAGTATCTTTCTTCAAATTGAATCCCTCCAATTGTCCAACCTCTGTCAAAGCCCCCTTCCATCCCTGGACAGTCTTTTCATCAAAATCCTTCTTGTGTTGGCAAAAGGCCTTCTCGTAACTCCCCGTTTGATATCGTACATCAAACGGCTCGACGTCATAGAAAATCGGCAAAATCTTTTGTCCCATGGTTCTTTGGCACTCCACCATCTGGGAGAGCTCAAGTAGGCACCATTTACTAGAAGCATAGTTTTTGGAGAAGATTGGGATGGAGATTTTCGATTCCTTGATTGCTTTGAGAAGCTCCTGGCCGATCTCTTCTTCTACGCGATGCTCATTATTATCCCTAAAGGTGCGAATTTCCACCTCGACGAGATCGTTGTAGAGGTAATCGGTGAAGCCATAATGAGTGTCTTTGCCTCTGAAATTCAAGAAGATTTCGTATTCTCCTCCAACGGCAGACGCTGAGGCCAAGGCGGAGGAAGTGGTCCGAGCAGTGCCGGGACTAGGGCTTCGTTTTCGCTTTTTCGTATACCCCTCGTATTCCATTCTGTCTCGCTCTCTCTCAAAAGCCTGGAGGCCCTAGACTGGGGAGACTGAATTAGTGGTAGCTTATACGTTACGCTTCCGGCCCGTTTAGTAACAGTCGAGGCTATGTTTGTTCCGAAGGAATGAAGAAGGGAATGGAATTGTTTCGTTCTCCCAAAAAAAAAAAAAAAAAAGAGTGGGTGTTTAGTTGCACAAGGGAATAAAATAGCTATTCCCTTGTAGGAGTCTATTCCCTCTAATGACGGAATAATCATATTTTCTCAAACCAAGAGGAATGACTATTCTTTCCTATCAATGAGTAAAAATATTAAAAATGGATCTCATATTTGCTTTTTCATTCCATTTTCTCAAACCAAACACAGCCTAGGCTTGTTTGTTACGAGAGAATGAGGGAGGGAATAGAATGCTAATTCCATTCTCCAAAAAAAAGTGGGTATTTGGTTTTACAAGTGAATGAAATGACTATTCTTTTATGGGGGTCTATTCTCTCAAATAAGGGAATAGTTATTCCTTTCAAAACTAAGAGGAATAGCTATTCCCTCATTTCAATGAGTAAAAATCATTAAAAATGGGTTCCAGCTTTACTTTTTCATTCCATTCTCATCCCTTACCAAACATTAGGATGGAATGTCTATTCTCATTCCCATTCCATTCCATTTCCACTCTCATTCCATTTCATTCTCTCAAACCAAACGCAGCTTAGCCCTTTAACTTTAGACCCCAATTCACTTTTCCTTTTCATTTTCGTTTTTAATTTTTGTTATTTTGAATATACAAGCTTGGATCACATTATTAGTAACTCCTTTGTAGAAATATAGAATATGTGATGGCTTATATTACAATACATGTAATCTAAATTTTATAAAGCATCAATTTTACGAATTTGTTGAATTGTTTAAAGCCAGCCCAATGTCAGTTTATTTTAATTTCACATCAATGGCTAACGGCCAATTCCAATTGCCAATTTTGTTTTTAAATGTTTTTTCGGATCCTTAATACTAACGTGACTTGTAACTTGGGGTAAATTATATTGGCTTCCGTCTCTTTAGAGACATCAAATAAAATTGAAATCAGACAAAAGAGATTAGCATGGCCATTATGCAAGCAAAAATGTCACGCACAAATCAAGAAATGATCCCCTACAAAAAGAAATAAAAATAAAAATAAAAATGAAAAGGCTTGGCGATGGCAAATTTTGAACATCAATTATGCCCTAGACATATGCAAAAGCAAGCAAAACATAACTTATCTAATGCATTTTTATTTTAGGGTGATGATATTGCCACATTAAAAAAGTTTGCTTCCACATCATTTCATATTAATGGACCAAATTACCCCTGTGTTGTTGTTAATGAGATGCATTCGAAACTTGTCTCCTTGCTAGCCACTAAACATTTAACAACTAAACAATTTCCCACCAAACAAAAAATAAAAGAAAACAATAATTCAAATGATGGTATATATAGTGAAAAGTGGCAAAACTTGCCCATTGTTGTAAAACCAAGAATTTAGAACAAGTTGTGAGGAGAATAAATTTCTCATTCATCTTCTTTCTCTTCTTTCTCTCCAAATACATATCCTCTCTTCATTCTCTCCAAAATATTCCTCACTTCTTCATTCTCTTCTTTCTCTCCTTCCCCTTTTATCTATGTTTGTATTTGGTCCTCATGATGGGATTACCTAACCCACTTATGATGGTGTTCCCATTATCACAAAGTGGAGGGGGGTGTGGACATCCACTCAATTGTCCACTCAATCTTTAATATTCATAACACTCCCCCTTGGATGTCCACCACACTAAGATAATGTGCCTCGTTAAAACCTTACTAGAAAAACCCAGTGGGAAAAAACTAGTGAAGGAAAAAGAGTACAACATTTTTGTAAATTTTAGAGTGGTGTTGGACGCACTAAAGAAACTGCCTCATTAAAACCTTGCCAGGAAAATCCAATGGGACAAAACCTAGGCGAAGGAAAAAGAGTACAGCGTGCATATGTCCAAAAATGAATACTCCCCCTGATAAGAAGATAAGTATCAACTTAACTGATCGCAAACCCGACGCATTCCAATGCCATATACTAATTTCTTGAATGTTGACGATGGTAAGGCCTTGGTGAATAAATCCACAAGATTATCAGTGGAACGTATTTGCTTCACATCAATTTCATGCCTCTGCTGGAGTTCATGAGTGTAGAAGAACTTTGGTGAAATGTGTTTGGTTCTATCACCTTTGATGTACCCTCCTTGAATTTGTGCAATACATGCAGCATTATCTTCATAAATTGTTGTTGGCATACCTTTAATCAGAGGTAACCCTCATGTGTCTCGAATATGATGGACTACAGATCTTAACCATACATATTCACGACTTACTTCATGGAGTGCAAGTATCTCAGAGTGATTAGAAGATGTAGCAATTAAAGTTTGCTTTGTAGATCACCAAGAGATCGCTGTATTGCCACATGTAAATACATACCCTGTTTGTGAGCGAGCTTTGTGAGGATCAGAAAGGTATTCAGAATCTGCATATCCTTCTAAACAAGGACCATGGGCTAATTCCTTTGAGTAAAACAAACCCATATCTGTAGTTCCACGAAGGTAGCGTAAAATATGTTTAATACCATTCCAGTGTCGTCGAGTTGGAGCAGAACTGAATCTTGCTAATAAGTTGACTGAAAATGCTATATCAGGCCTAGTGCATTGTGCTAAATATAACAAAGAACCTATTGCATTAAGATATGGTACTTCAGGACCAAGTAGCATTTCATTATCTTCTTTGGGGCGAAATGGATCTTTCTTAATATCAAGAGATCGAACCACCATGGGAGAACTTAGTGGATGCGCTTTATCCATATTAAAACGTTTCAATACCTTTTCGGTATAAGCTGATTGATGGATAAGAATTCCATTTGATTTATGCTCGATCTGCAGGCCGAGACAATATTTTGTTCTCCCTAAATCTTTCATCTCAAATTCTTTTTTCAAATATTCAGCAGCTTTCATGAGCTCTTCAGGAGTCCCAATTAAATTTATATCATCAACATAGACTGCAATGATGGCGAATCTAGATTCTGATTTCTTTATAAATACACAAGGGCATATAGGATTATTAATATATCCTTCTTTAACTAAGTACTCACTGAGACGATTATACCACATTCTTCCAGATTGTTTTAATCCATACAAGGATCGTCTCAGTTTAATTGAGTACATATTTCGTGGTTGTGATGTATTTGCTTCAGGCAATTTGAATCCTTCAGGAATCTTCATATATATATCTGCATCTAACTTTCCATATAAATATGCAGTAACTACGTCCATAAGACGCATGTCAAGTCCTTCTGAGACTGACAAACTAATTAAATATCGAAATGTAATGGCATCCATTACAAGTGAATATGTTTCTTCATAATCAATCCCAGGTCTCTGCAGGAAACCTTGTGCTACTAAACGAGCTTTATATCTGATGATCTCATTTTTATCATTACGCTTTCTTACAAACACCCATTTGTAACCCACGGGTTTCACATCATTGGGTGTTAGGACTACAGGTCCAAATACTTTACGTTTTTCTAGCGAATCCAATTCTACTTGGATTGCTTCTTTCCACTTTAACCAATCAGGTCTACTGTGACATTCGTCTACAGTGCGTGGTTCGAGATCATCATCATCTTTCGAAATTTTAGTAGTTATTGCAAAAGAAAATACATCATTAATAACCACTTCTGAGCGATCCCACAATTCTTTTGTACATGTATAGTTTATGGAAATTTCTTCATTTCCATGTATATGTGCTCTTTTATTATTTTCTGTCTCTTCAGGGACATTTTCCTCTTCAGGAGTTATTAAATCAGAATTTGTGGGAATATTTATTTCTTGTTCAATAGCCTCTTCCGGAGTACTATTTTCTATATTTTGTTGCCCTTTTATTTTCCTCTTCCGGGGAACTAAATCTTTTGAACCCAATGGTCTACCACGCTTCAGGCGTGTAGTAGATGATTCATTTGCTGCAATAATAGTAGACTTACCAATTGGTACATTGATCTTTGCTGGTGTGTTTGCAGCCGGTATATAAGACTTAGTTATTTTTGCTGCGTCTGTAAATGCATCTGGCATTTGATTAGCAATCTTCTTAAGATGAGTGATCCTCTGTACTTCAGTTTCACATTGAGTAGTACGTGGATCAAGATGGGACAAAGATGGTACATTCCAAGAAAGTTCACGTCGTTCTTCTATCAGTGGATTTCCTCCTCCTAACGACGGGAACTGTGTTTCATCAAAATGACAATCTGTAAATCTTGCTGTAAAAACATCACTTTGTTAGTTTGGGGGTGTGAATTCTTACCTTACTGTGATATTACCATTTGTTTCACATTATATTTTTCTGGGCTCAAACCATTTGGGTTTCCTGTTCTTGTTGGTGTGAGAACAATGGGCTGGTATACTTTCTGCCTAATAACACTTGTCGGGCCTATCCAAACAAACCCACACTAGTGCCCAGTACCTGGTATGTCCAAGCCATGGCACGCTTAACCCATTAGCCCAAGACCCTTATCTGCTAACCGACACAATTAGCATGATTAGGGGACTACAGTATTGAGATGTGATTAAAAGCAGCAGTATTTTATCAAAAAGCAACATTATTGGCAGACGGTTGCAGATCTCGAGAGGATTAATTAATCCTTAATAGCATTGGATTCCCAACAATGCATTGGTTTTGCGATCTGTTCTTGACTTGAGTGAGGGCGGTTTTTCTTTAAAAACCAGAGTTTGATTATAGGTGCTTAAACACTCTTCCCCAACCATTCAACCCTCAGAGAAAACTCTCTTCTTCTAAATCCTCTCTTACGAACTCATGGCCTCTTCCTCCTCTGCCCCACAAAACCGTCCTGACTTAAACACAACACCAGCAACACAACCAGAGGTCTGGCACCCAAGGTTCCTAAATATTCACAACCAACCCCTTACAGTTGAGGATTCTGTAATTTACAATCTTGCGAACGCAACGGCAGTAGCGGAGGGACTCATCACTCCTCGTGATGAGAGAATACTGGTTGGACGGTCCGACCTGGACATAATAAGAGACTCCATGGCTCTCAGCGCTCAGGCCACAACATTTACTGCTAACATGGCTCGGCGTTTGCACACCAGAAATGTGCACATGCAAAGTCTAAGTGACCAGGTCACTCGTCTCCAGGGGTTGCTCGACGGAGCCTATCGAAAGATGAGGGCTTTGAGAGCGGAGAATAGAGAGTTACAAAGAATGGTGGACTCCTATTCTAACAGACTCACACCAAGGGTCGAGGCACTGGAGAGGCTCACTGATCAAATCATTGATCAAGAAAGGGTTCCGGGCAGCCCACAGAGGCAACCTCCAGCTGATCCCTCCAGTTCTACCCAAAATGCTACTATTGAGTAGCTCTCACTTTTTTCTTTTTTTTTTTTTGTTTCTTTTTTTTTTTTGTTTTTGTTTTTTTTGTTTTTGCTGCTACTAGAATGAAGATGGTTTTATTTGCTAAACTCAAAGAACAAACAGATAAAATAGCACACAAAATGAATGAACACAACAAAATACTATTCATAAATAGATAACACACTGGAATATTTAGCACAACTTCTAAACAGACGAATCAAAATAAAATAAAAATAATAATTATCGAAAATACAAAACGTACACTAGCAACAGATAACATGGCAAAATTTCAAGAAAGACCAGAAATGAGACTACTGGCATAATTGGAATCTCCTCATGTACACAATAGTCCAATATCCAGAAGATGAGTGGAATGACAACTAGGTACCATGGGAGCATGAAAGTGAAAAACCCATTCATCATTGCAGAGATGAGGGTTTTGGGGAGGAATAGCCATGATATTTATAGAAAAGCCCTATTTTTTTTTTTTTTATTACAACAGGGGGAGTATTCTTAATGGGCTGCAGAGACAATCTCCAGTTGATCTCTCTAGTTCTCAAAATGCTACTAATAAGTAGCAAAAAAAAAAATCTGTAATCTGCTCCAAGTACAATGACCAAATCTGAAATTTTAGTGAAAACAATTTGTGATGCGTATAAATGAATTTTTATTTGTTCAATCCAAAAAGAAATGGGCTTTGGGGTTTATATCACTTAAAAGTATATCAAATGTACTTTGTAACCTCAAAATTTGGTAGAAAAATACCTAGCAAAAACCATTCAAAAATATTTTTCAATATTGAGTTAGTGCTGTCTAGCAGAAATCCCAGATTCAGGTGTACCACGAAATAATTACGCAAAAAATATCAAATGGTCACCCAATGACACGAAAATTGGTAGGATGTTAGCCCAACAAGTCAGTGACAAAATCCAATTCGTTTCATCTCAAAATCATAACTAGAACTAAAGTTATGAATTAAATGGTAAAATGGGTTCGTGCTGTCAACACAGTATAATACACAAAACCTCAACCATGTATTTACTTAAAACATTTATCTCGTAGGTTTATTCTATAAACCGATGCTTATTTCTTCAGTGTCATTCCACTTCTAGTGGTTTGGTATTTATTTTTCCACACCAAATATATTCATTCCACTTCTGGTGGTTTGATATTTCATTAATCCACTTCTAGTGGTTTGGTATTTTATTACTCCACTTCTAGTGGTTTAGTATTCCACTTCTAGTGGTTTGGTATTTTATTTTTCCACACCAAATATATTCATTCCACTTCTGGTGGTTTGATATTTCATTAATCCACTTCTAGTGGTTTGGTATTTTATTACTCCACACCAAATATATTCATTCCACTTCTGGTGGTTTGATATTTCATTAATCCACTTCTAGTGGTTTGGTATTTTATTACTTCACACTAAATATATTCATTCCACTTCTGATGGTTTGATATTTCATTATTCCACTTCTGGTGGTTTTTATCATAAAATGACATACTTTAAGCTGACACAGTGAAGTTACCAGTAAATCTGAGAGAAGTTGACTGACAACAGAGGTGACGTTGACAGTCAATTCGTAGTAAAACAAGAGCAGATTTTTGTGTGTTCTTCTATGCTAACTAAAGCAAAAGTTAAGGTGCACCCACGAATTTTCACCAAAATTTTACAAGCATCTAAAGAAGTTGCATAACACATAATAGAGAAATATAGTACTCAATTTAATTTGGTCATCATTGACCATCACTTTATTCAATTAAATTGAGACTTTATTCAAAATTTCTAAAACTTCAGGTTTTGAAATTTGTCTCTTACTTCAGGAAGAGAACAAATGAATAATAACTTTTTATTTTTTATTTTTTTATTTATAGAAAACTTCTGGTTTTCAAATCTTTCTCTTACTTCAGGAAGAGAAGATGAATTATCACTCCTTTTATTTATTTATAAAACTTCAAGTTTTATTTTTAAATCTTCTCTTACTTCAGGAAGAGAAGATGGATTCATCCATTCAAGTATATAATTTAGAGTAAAAACCAATCCACAACCAAATTGGTTAAGAGCATACCAACTTACCACAATCAAATTGGTTTAGAACGTACCAACTTACCAACTTACCACAACCAAATTGGTTAAGAAAGAAGATGGTGGTAGTATGATATTGCTCCCAAATTCCTTGAGCAATTCGTGCTGATAACGTGTTGTAAAACCAAGAATTTAGAACAAGTTGTGAGGAGAATAAATTTCTCATTCATCTTCTTTCTCTTCTTTCTCTCCAAATACATATCCTCTCTTCATTCTCTCAAAATATTCCTCACTTCTTCATTCTCTTCTTTCTCCCCTTCCCCTTTTATCTATGTTTGTATTTGGTCCTCATGATGGGATTACCTAACCCACTTATGATGGTGTTCCCATTATCACAAAGTGGAGGGGGGTGTGGACATCCACTCAATTGTCCACTCAATCTTTAATATTCATAACACCCATGAATTGAATTGGGAAGTCGAAGATTTGAGATTTGTTTCCATCATTTGCATCTGCATCATCCTTGGTGGATTGACTGAGAATCAAACAGTAGAGAAATGAGATGGAAACAAGCATACAGCTCAATTCATGGGACTCGTGACCCTACAGAAATATAAAAGGTTAATATATACTACGATAATTTTCAGCCTGAGTTCAGACTGATCGGAATTGCCAAACTCGTGGTTGAAGTTTGCCATCACATCGTAAAAATGTCAAGTTATTTGGTCTGCCTTTCTCAATTGTATTTTGTATGGTTGACCAAGGGTGTAGTGAAGATTTTATTGTATTGGGGGCAACCTGTGGTAAAAAAAAAGAAAAAATGAATGCAATAATAGAAAAGTAAATTAGTGAAAAGTCCACTTTTTAGAACTTATAAAGGTACAAGTTCAAGACTAAATCTTATGCAATCATAAGTTCTTTTTTAAATGAAACGGTAGTATTTTTATGAAAGTCTTAGGTGCATAAAGTCAATTATACCCTTAAGTTGTTATTTTTTGTTTTCAAACTTTAAAATAGCATAACTTTTAATTTATATATCAGTTTTCAATAAAATTTATATTTTTGAAATCTATTCATCGAGACCTTCGAAACAAGATCTATGTTAGATATGAAATTATGTATATATTAAAAAAAAAAAAAGTTACATTGAATACATGTAACTGTTTAACAAAAATTGAAATTAAATTATTTTTAATGGAGTTTAAATTTAAATTATTGTTTTGTGAGTATATTTAACTGTTAATTCTAAATAAAACAATTAATTTTGGTATTAGTAGCAAAAGATTTTGTAGATTTTATAAAAGATAATGTTTTCTAAAACCATTACATGTAGTTGTTTTTAAACAGTTACATATAACTGTTTTAAAATTCATGAATAAAAAAAAGAAAATTAGGAGGAATTGATATGAAACACCTACACTTCCACAAATTACTCATACAATGAAACACCCATGGCCAAATCTTGACCCACGGCCGTACTACGTGAATAATTGAACCCACACAAAAACAGTTTTATATAACTGTTTCAAAACAGTTATATATAATTGTTTTGCTATATGTAATTGTTTTTAGATGTAACTATTTATCATGTTTTTTCATGTCTAACAAAACAATTGAGTTACTAGAACTTAGCAAATAAAAAAAAAACAATTTGTTTCATTTTTAGGTAAATTTTAAAAAATGTTAAATAGGAAAAGAGCATTCAAAGGGGGTTAACTTTATCAATGTTCTGATTTGTGGCATCCTTTAGCTTGCCTTGCTAGTTTCACCCCAACACCTTTGCTAGGGAAATATGGGACGAGATGCGAAGAAATAGAGTGATACCACTTGCTAGCATTGGGAATCACTCAAACGCATCACTAGCTCATCTATTTGCTGCGTGTACTTTTAATTATTTCATGATCCCCAAAGATATAAGACTATTCAAAAACACTCATCAAGCGATTTGAGGCTCAATTTAGTATAGAGATTAGGAGATCTAATAGCCACGAAGGAGAGAGGTGCTCAAACTAGGGGCAGTGTACAAGAAACTTTAAAGAGCACCACGAATGGAGATGGGCGATGGTGAGATCGTGGAGCATACTGTGGTCTTCAACGTTTGGATTCATCATGGGAAGAGAGATAGAGACAGAGAATGGGACAGGGTTATCACAAATTTACCCAATTAGAGGGTATTTTGGTCTGAAAAAATGGAATGTGTACCTTAGGCTATATAAGTTTTGAATGTGGACTTATGGCTATACGAGTCCAATTATATGGACTTGTAGCCAAAAGCCCCTTGTTTATTTATAAAAAGAATAAAATTAATTTAAAGAAAGAATTTAAACTGTTTTAAGAGGACAACATTTCACTGTTTATTTTCCATAAAAAAACTTTATAATACCATCTTCCCCCTTTTTTCAGAAACAGCAAAATGTTCTCTTTACCTTCTCAAAGTACATAATCCCTCTCTTGATTAGGAGGCACCTGTGAATTTGTTATTTTTGGTTCATGGAAGGATAGAGTTGGCTTGCATATCTGTAATTTGTTATAAAGTTGGCTTGCAAATATTGCATCACTAATATTTTTTTTTTTTGAAGGAAAGGAAATCTCATTAAGAATTAAAATAACGTTTATATCTAATAGAAGAAACATTTCGATAATCTTCCTGAATAATTGAACAAAGTTTTCTAGGAAACCTATTTTTCCAAATACAAGTATCATTACATTCATAACCCAAACCTGCAACACAATCAGCAACCCTATTCGCTTGCCTAAACACATGCCTAATAGCCATTTGCATCACTAATATTACTTCTAAATGCCCTTAAAATTCTCTTTGCTACATGTTTTGCTTCCTTTTTTTGGTTAGGTTTGTACAACACTATTATTGAATTACCTCTTGTTACTTTGTTAACGGAATAGATGTTTTGATTGATTGTGCAGAAAAATTCTTCAATCTGCATCGTTAGGTGCATACTTCAATCTACATGGTTAGTTGCAAATCTCAAACATTAAGATTGGTAATATGATGGTCTTTCGGTTCTGTATCTCTAAAGTAATCTTTTAGTCTCTGCATATAAAACTGGTTGCCTCCTCATTACCCAAGGATCTCAGAATGTACCCACCCTTTGACTGCCCCACATTCCCTCAGATTTTAGGCTTAGCTATTATTTATTATTATTATTATTTGTGCTTTGTAATTTTTAGCAGATGACCTTGTTAAAAGAATGGTTAAGGATGCAGACCTAGTTCACTTTGATAGCCTTTCATCCTCAGCGGTGATCACAAAGACTTTGTAGGTTGAGGTGAAAGCTGGTCTATGGTTTCTTCAGCGGGATCTTATGTCTCAAAAGATCAGTTTAATTTTGGAGGTTCTGTCAATGCCTAGACCCTGATAGCTAAGCAGTAGGTTTTTTTTTTTTTTTTGAGGAGGGCCATTGCCACCACATAGAGTATTCTAAGCCATTCATTAGTTTATACTTTTTAAGATTTTATGAAAAATATAAAAGATTTTTACAAAAACTAGTCACATTGTTCAATAGAAAACATTGTTCTGAACAACTTTGTAGAATGAAGTTTTTCCAAAATCTATCATTTAAGCATACTTTTTGGCAATTTACAATCTTTATTTCATTTTCCATGAAAAATGGTCAAAAAGTGTACTTAAATGACAAATTTTGAAAACAAATTCTTAGATAAAGTTGTCCGTAATGATATTTTCTAGTAGACTACGTGATTAGTTTTCGTAAATTTTTTTTTTTATTTTTCACAAAACTTAAAAAATACAAATTAAGCGGGGGGCTTAGAATATTTTATGTAGTGGTAATAGCCTCGCCCTTTTTTTCTTTTTTTGGCTTCTCCTCAGGCGAGAACCATTGATAGCAAAGCAATAGGTTATCACACTCTAAAATATATTTTTATGATTTGTACATAAAATTTCACCTTGATACGAAGATCAACAGCTCCGGAACCTCTTGGCCGGTTTTGTGGTACCGCACCTTGCTCTCTGTAATTTGAAGATCCATCATTGGTTTCCCATCGAACAATTACCGTTCCATCGTTCATCGAACTATGTTACGGTCCGATACCTGCAAAATTATGAGAGCTATTAAAAACAACATCTACATTTCTATACTTTAGAATACATAAAAATGTGGTGCTCTCAGAGTCCTAGTAATGCACTTTCCCTATACTGTCTTTACCATGCTTTTTCACATCCCCTTTTTGTTTTTGATAATTGGAACCATTATAGAATTCTGCCTAGTAAAATGGCCCTATCAAATAGTAGAATGGAATCACCAAAGACAATTCCTTTCCTAGACATTCATTCCTGTTGCAACCAGATGCAAACAATAATAACCTAACAATAATTCCAGACTACCTCTGGCCACCCCTAATCATTATTCTTTGTTTCAGGACTAGCCCCTGTCAGTTCCCTGCTATTTGGACAACCACCGGAAGATATCTTCAGCTCCTAGATTGGCACTCCCCTTTGGCCAAGGTCTTAACATTGGGCACCACCTCCAAAGAACTGGCTACTTCCATGAGCGGTGGTCCACCAGGTGTCTGATTTTGTACCCATACACCCCACTATGTTTGGATAAGGAATTTATATGTGAAATTTGTCTTTGAGATGGAAGTTGTAAAATTTTTATAAAGATGAGATTGACAAAATCCTTATAAAAATTATACAAATTCCATCTCAAAAGCAAATTCCACCTAAAAATTCCTTATGCAAACATAGCACTATGTAACTTCAAAAACAGCCCCGTATAGGCCAGCCTTTTTCCTTTTACTAAATAGAATCCACTATCAAATAGAATATCACGAACGTAGATTTGATTTAGAAAAAAGAAAAAAAGAAGATAAAGCTAAAGAAAAAAGAAATCACAAATGCATATACAATCAAAAGATAAATATTGTTATGAAATTTCATAAATTTCAAAGATGTTTAAAAGTATTGGAACAACGGAAACTGAAAAATATTTTTGTGCAAAAATCACACCAATTAATTGATTTAAAAGGCACAAAGGCAATACCCCTTAAAGCGGAAATGGGGGTTTTGCCAAACTAGTGCTCAAGCTTAGGATCTCTATGGAGCCCTACGTCACAACCAAGCTAACCAAATTAATCTTAATTAATTAGGTGCACCTGTAAGAGAAAAACACTCCCAATATTCACTTCTCCTTCTTTACATACTCCAAATTTTAGCACACAAGCATTTCTATAATCATCCACAACCAATCAACATATAATCACAAGATATATGGAAAGCTATAAAGGATGAACAAAAGATATACGTGGAAAACCCCCTAACAAGTAAAAACCATGGCCAACCCAAACACAAATCCATTAAATCCCATTACATCAAAATCCCATGGTGAATGTCTCCGTATGTTCTTCTTTAGGCTTGTAAACTAAGCTCTATCACCAAGCTTAGCCCATTGTACCCACGGCTTCCAAGATACCACACTTGGATTGAGATGTATGTGGATGGATGAAAGACAAACCAACTCAACCTTAACCTAGGAGAGAAAGGTATATGGGAACCATCTAGGTGAGAATATTTCTATAGAAAATCACTCTAGAGAAGGAAGCACAAAGCACTCAACAATGGAGGCAAAAACACCATGGAGGCACACTAGCCATTCTCAAGCTTCCTTTTTTTTTTTTTTTTTGATAAGGATTCTCAAGCTTCCTCTATGTTTCTTATGCAAGAAGAAGACATAAGGATTATTTATACCTAGGGTTAGGTGTGTGTAGGGTTTCCAAAAAAGGCAAAGAGAATCATTCTCGGAATCCCATGACGTTCGAACAGTGCGATGGCTGCGAATAGACTCACCTTGCAGCCACTGCAACGTTCGAACAATCTATACTGCACGTTCGAACGCAGCATCTCCCAAAGACATAGTTACATCTTGGGTTACATTAGGTTCGAACAGCAAAGGCATACGTTCGAACGGACCTTGTAAAATTCTAAAGAAGATCTCCAAACCATACCAATTTAAACCCAAAACATCTTCTACACACACAAGGCCAATAATGAAATGCAACTAACCACCTATGATAGTACAAAAGGCCTCTAAGTCACTCACTATACCTATAAGGATGAGACTTGGATCAAATAATCCACACACAAAGTCTTCAACGCTTCAGGTCTTCATCTTGATCTCCATGTAGCACAGGACATGGACAACCCTAGTCTATGATTACAACACAAGGTTTTTGGCATAGAAATTAAGCCAATACACGTCCACAGGACTCAACAGAAACTGAACAAACAAACAAAGTATAGAGAGACTAACCATGTTCCTAATGACCCATGCAGATTAGGGGGATTCTCTAGAGGGCAGATATTTGTTTTGGTTGACCTGATGATAATGTTGTATCAAGACAACTTTACTTCTGACTTTTTTTTATTAGAAGTTACAAATTTGATTCTTGATACAATCAAAAATAGCTGAGATTGGACATCTCATCAACAACTCCAACCATAACCTGAACAGCAAAACAGAAAGAAAAGATAATTAGCAAGCAATCAAGAATAATCCCTTTTGCAAAGAGAAAACAGTAACTCAACAGAAAATTAAGATATACCATTTCATTAGGTAAGACATTTCATTCGATGCTTTGCTTCCCACGAATGTGCAACAATCTTTGTGTTTGACAAATCCAGTAATCTTTCAATTGACTTGGACCCAGAAATGTCCAACAATGTTAAGCATTTCAATTCCTCAAGTCCTTGGATCTCAGTTCAATTCCCCCAACCATAATTTTTAATTCCATTTAATAAAACTTAGATTAGATAGATTTAGTAGCCTTTCCAGTGAAATGCAGCATGACACATCCAGTCTCTCCAAGGATTTTAAAACCTTCGCTTCTTGCAGCCCATGGTAGATAATTTCTGTAACTTCTTTAAGTTTGACAGATTCGGGAATATTTCAAGGGGATTCACTTCCTAATTCGTTCAAGTATCTTAAAGATCCAAATTGTTCAAAGCCATCAAGTTTAGATAGCTTTACACACCAAGCTAGATACCTCCAAACTCATTGACAATTCTAATTTTCCAAGGTCTTGAATCACCATTAGCTGAAAGCAATTATCAAGTATTAATTCTGATAACAAAGCTAGAAGCTAGCTAGCTATCTTTCCATTGATTCACAATCCTCAAGACATAGTTTGAATAAACTTGAAGGAAGCCCCGAAATACATTGAAGATTTTTTGCAGAATTTTTCTTTGAGTTGCTTAAGCTGAGAAAGGGCGCCATCTACTAGTGAGGTGCTAATGTTGCTTTTGCATGACGCCAAGCTCTTCAATTTGGATAATTTCCCAATATCTCTAGGAATTTCCACCAGATCCAAGCACCCAAAAAGAACAACTCCTTTAAATTCATCAAGTTAGAAAGGCTTAGGAATGTCTCCATTAGTTCACATGTGACACATTACTCGTTAAACTATGAGGAAGCTCTAGTAGCAATTAAAGCTCTCTACAGGTCATTAATCAAGAATTTGGAGGTGAGAAATCCCACAAATGCTCATTGGTAGGCTACAAATATTGGTAGAATCTATCTCAAGATTCTTAAAGAGGATAGTCTCTTAATAGCATCAGGCAACCTTGTTATGCCAGAATCTGAAATGTCAAGCACTTTCAGCTTTATTAGATTTCCGAATGATGGGTCAATTTGAACCAACTTTCTACACTCTTTAAGAATCAATATCTCTAAAGTTGAAATTGTTGAGAAGTCAGGAGTGCTGGTTAAGCAATTGCAATGTGTGAGATCTAGAACTTTCAACTTTTTTGCCATCTGTAAAACAAGAAAATAATTACGAAAAAATAAAAAAGAAATTTCTAAGAAGTGTGATATGACAATAGAAATAAAACCAGAGATATTCTATGAAACCTTGATTTGACTCCAAGCTTCCCAATCGTATGTGATGTCGCTGTATGATAGATCAAGAATAACTAGATTCTTTAGATGAAAATTTTTCAGAGCAAAATTCCCTGACCATCCACACCAATGAAGCCATCTTAAGTTTGGAAGAAGAAGCTGAAAATCTCCACCAATGTCTCTGTAACCAACTCGAAGAGAAGCGGCCCATCTACGCCAAAGAAGCCATCTCAAGTTTGGAAGAAAACGCTGAAAATCTCCATCAAGGTCTCTATAACCCACTCGGAGAAACCTTAGACGTTGTAGTTGGCTAAATTCTTCATTTGTAAAATGACGGCCACGAGAATCCTGTACTAAGTCCTGTTTTAAGCCAAGACAAAGGGCTTCAACCTTGTTTGTTCCCTGCCAACGGAAGACGTTAAAATAAATAAATAAGATCTATGGAGTCTAAACAAAAGAAGTATGAATACTAAAGATTCCATTCTTCTTTTTTTTTTTTTTTTTTCTAAAGAAAAATTTAATGATTGTATCAACTTAATGAAAGCCTATTCATACTAGGTTAGTGGCGTGTTCTTGCTAGTGACACTCCCCTCTCTCCTCCTCTCTCACACCTTTTTTCGTTTTTTTTTTTTTTTTTTTTTTTTTTTTGTAAGTTCTCGCTACATTCAAAGTAAATCGACAAGATTTAAACCCTAACCTGCCGCAACCCAACCCCACCTGCTTAGCCACCACCTTACAACCTAGGTTAATGTGGTGGGGTAGGCACATTCAAAGAACATCAGTACAACTTGAAACCCAAACAACCACAACCCAACCCCACCCCTCCCAACCCCACCCCGCCCCCTTATCACCTGGCCTTCCAGGACCTTCTACCTTGCTAAGTATGTTTAAAGAGATTTTAATTATTTTTTCTTCTTTCTTCCCCCTTTTTTTTTTTTTCTTCCTTGTTGGAAAAGAGTGCTTCTAAACTTAAAATGCAATTTTTATGATGCAGATGTGGCTATCCACATAAGTAGCCACATCAATTAGCAAAGTCCTTATGTAAAAGAATGTTATTTATAAAGCATTCTCTTTCATAATTACACAAATAAGAAAATAAGAAAAATGCTATATAAAAGTGGGTAAAATTGATGAAGCACTCAGATCTTACCGTCCGATTCTCAAACATTTCCAAGGCTTCCTTATAAAACCACAACCTACTACGTTCCCCTGGGTTTTTAGCTTCCCTGCGGACGATTTCCCTGCCAAGGTCTCTAAGCTGACTATGCATCCGTAACACATTATCATCTCCAATTTTTATTAGAGACCGGAGTTCAAGGACAATAAGCCCAATTCCTGGATGATATTCACAGTCTTCCCACATGTAAGAGGGAATTCTTTTATCCACTTCATTGAAGACACATGCAATATCGAGAAATATGCACTTTTGGTCTTCATTTAATGCTTTGAAACTTGTTTCCAGCTGTTTATAGACTTCCTCATCAGGTCTTTTTTTTAGCTCCTTCAATTTATCTTTCCATACATCTTTCTCCTTACCAGATAAGAACAACCCTATTTTCTCAAGAGCCAAAGGAAGTCCTGCAGCAGAGGATACAACAATTTTAGAGAGGAACTCAAAGTCTTCTTGAGGAGAGTCCATCCCAAAGGCAAGCTTGCTAAATAATTTAAGAGAATGATCAAATTCCATACACAAGGGTTCATAAATCTTATTCGCTCCAATCATATTTAGAACCTCTTTGTTTCTTGTTGTAACTATAATCCTAGTTCCTCCTGAAACAAACTTTCTTGCAAGCTTATCAAATTGAGACTTTTTATCCACATCGTCAAAAACAATGAGAACTTTCTTTGTGCAAACAATGTCTCTAATCCAATTGATTCCATCATCATCATCAACAATTTCGAGGTATTTTCCTTTTAGGATTTTATTGATAAGTTCTTTTTGCAATCCAACAACACCATTGTATGGTTGTGACCTTTTTCGAACATTTTCAAGGAAACAACAAAATTGAAAGTACTCAGAGAGTTCATTGTAGATGACTTTAGCGATAGTTGTCTTACCAATACCGCTCATACCATGGATTCCAACAATACGTACATCAGCCGAGCCAACTTCTAATAATTCCATCATTTTTGTTACATGACGTTTAATTCCAACCAAGTTGTCGGTTACAGTCTTGTGATTCTTCTTTAACACTGAGCAAACCATTGAAACAACGTTCTTCACTAGTTTTCCTTGATACCTGCCAAATATAATCGATATCAAAGGGAAAAACACGAGAAAAAATAGTTAGTGCCTAGAAGGGAAAATAAACATTTTGTGAAAAGAATAATTTAGTTGTAATTATATATAGATCAGCCCCTGCTTTACTCGTAATACACAATAAAAGTTTTAAGGATTTTATCATCATAATCCTTAATAGAAACTTGGGGTAAAACTAAATCATCAAATATTTGGACATAGGGAATTACCCGTCAGTTTCTTTCGCCAATTCCAATCCCTTCAATTGTCCGACCTTGCTCAGAGCCCCCCTCCATTCCTTGATAGTGTTTTCATCGAAATCTGCAGTGTGTTGGCGAAAGGCCTCCGCATAACTCCCAGTTTGATGTTTTACATCGTCCGTATGAACATCGTAGAAAATAGGAATAATCTTTCGTCCCATAGGTTCTTTCTGGCACTCGACCATCTGGAAGAGCTCACGTAGGCACCATTTCCTAGAAGCATAGTTTTTGGAAAAGATTGGAATGGAAATTTTCGATTCCTTGATTGCTTGTTCAAGCTCCGGGCCGATCTGTTCTCCTACGTGAAGCCCTTCATTGTCCCTAAAGGTGCGAATTCCCGCAAAGTCAAGATCTTGGTAGAGGTAATCGGTGAAGCCCTTACGAGTGTCGTCGCCACAGAAACTCAAGAAGACATCGTATTCCCCTCCTGGGGCGTTCGTATTCCCCTCGTAATCCATCTTCACAATACAAGCAACTCTTTCTTTCACTCTCACACTGAAGAAATTGAAAACCTCCCGTTGAGCCTTGCCCGGGATTCCTAAGATGTCTTATCGACACTGAAGAAAGTCGTCGTCTCTCTCTCTCTCTCTCTCTCTTTTTTTACACAAATATTATCTTGATCGACACTAACGAAGCTGAATAGGAGAGAAGTCGTCGTCTGTCTATCCAGTGTGCTACTTTTTCTTGCCCTTTCCTTCCCTATATTTTACAAATGGGCCATCACTCAGACTACTGTGGATTGGAAACGGCGCCGTTTAGGAGCTTCTCGTTAAACACCCGTTTGGCTCTCCACGTGCGCGAGACGAGTCAAGTTCTCTCACTGGGTGTCCAGTGTCCCTGCTTTTCTCAGTGCTTGGACGCATGGAGAAGAGTGTGAGATGTGATGCCGTTTTTGTCATGCCTCCCCACTGTCCCACAGCTGTAAAGTGCATTTTTAAGCCAAAACCAGTTTTATGGTTTCCCTAAATTCTAACCATACTTAGTCTATGAAAAAAACTGAAAGTGTTCTGCCTTAACAGAACAATAATTTTTTACATGGGGCATACGCCGCTTATGATGGAATGCAAAAAAACACTTACCCCATACATATATATATATATACATTAGTAAAAATCCCGAAAGATGCCCAGAAACCAAATAGTAACTTTAGTTAAAGTACTAATATCAGCATAAAAAATTATCATTGTTTACTCTTAGTCTAACTAAACAGGATTAGAAAGAAAAAGATATTTATCAACCAATGTGAAATTAAAAACGGTTAGACTTAGCTGACCAAATTTTTAGGTTTACCAAATAACCCTTCAGTGTTAGTCCTATAATCAAGATTCTTAGTTTTACAACTTATATTAGAGGAATGAGACCAATCCACAGTTGCGTCACTTCTTCACATAATTCAAAAATGTTTTTTTTTTTTTTTAATACTAATATAAGGCATTTTATAATTACCCTTAGAAAGATGACTTCAAATGGTTTTAAAAAGAAAAAATGAAATCACAACTTTGAATGTATAAGTGACCCAAAATGAGTGGGACTGTAAAGATTATTATCAATATAAAACATTCTTTACTTTAATTACATTCCTAAAGTACAATTGCTTAAGAAGAGTTGAAAAGAATTCCATATGCAACACAATCAAGTTGGGACATGAAGCAATTTAACACATGTCAATAATGTGTTTATTAGGTACACTAGTTGAGAGTAAGAGAGATGAATCTCAAATCCTGTACATTGATAAGAGCTAAGACTACATTAAATCTTAGCCAAAAAAACTAACAAATGTATCTAGTAGCTTTATCCAAAATACTTATATAAACAATGTGTTGACACCCAATTTTGTACCGCCTGACATTTTGGACCACCTTTAAGCCCAATGATGAAGGGCAACAGCAGATGAACTACTACAAGCGAGCCCGAAGGAGCCATGCAGGCACAACACAGCTTTTTGACACCTTTTGATACCCCATGATCGTATGAGCATGGTTTATGCACGTACGTGAATCTTCCATGCACGTACGATCATGCCCTTTATTTTCCAACACAGCTTTTTGATACCTTTTGATACCCCATGATCGTATGAGCATAGTTCATGCACGTACGTGCATCATCCATGCACGTACGATCATGCCCTTTATTTTGAATTTTCAGCATTTTCTCCCCAAATCGTTTCTTACCTTGTGAAGCCCCTGTGCTAACAGCTGCTTGATGGCAGTTGAGAAACCTTAATGAACTCCGAAATAAACCCTAATACCTCCCTATATATACCCCACTTTCAACCGAGAGAAGGGATCCAACTTTGGCACCCAGCCTCCACCCCCGAAAACTCTGAAAACTCATTGTTGTGACTACGAGAAGTCCGGAAGGCAAGTCGGTGATAGAATTGTTGCAGCCCGTACCTGAGGGTAACAACTTTTAACCTCTAATTTCATTTTCAATTAATGATCTAGCATGATGATTCATGATATCGCATAAACTGAACATGGCATCCGTATGTATATCCTTTCATTCAATGCTCGCATTTAGGATGTGTTTAGATTTAATCTGGCATCGATTTACTTGTGCATTTAAGGTTTGAAT
The DNA here is from genome assembly GCA_039720395.1 of Liquidambar formosana. Taxonomy (NCBI): domain Eukaryota; kingdom Viridiplantae; phylum Streptophyta; class Magnoliopsida; order Saxifragales; family Altingiaceae; genus Liquidambar; species Liquidambar formosana. The sequence continues at coordinate 52,925,177 of CM077820.1, read as the reverse complement.
GGATTCCTCACCTATTTCAAACGCATAGGGTTGCACAAGATCCATCAGTTAATTCTGGCATTCAGTTTTGCATGATTTAGGCCATCGTACATGAGCATCGTTTGTTTATATGCGTGAGTTATTCCGTCATTTAGATTTAGGATATTTCCATTGTTTTCGAATCACATATTTCTGCATATATTAAGGTCATAGGTTTATTTGAATCCTGTATGACATGATGGGCATGGATCTGTAGCATAGTCAAGATGCGAATTCCTGCAAAGTCAAGATCGTTGTAGAGGTAATCAGTGAAGCCCTTACAAGTGTCGTCGCCACCGAAACTCAAGAAGACATCGTATGCCCCTCCTAGGGCGTTCGTATTCCCCTCGTAATCCATCTTCACAATACAAGCAACTCTTTCTTTCATTCTCACACTGAAGAAATTGAAAACCTCCCATTGAGCCTTACCCGGGATTCCTAAGATGTCTTATTGGCACTGAAGAAAGTCGTCGTCCTCCTCCTTTGAGTCCTGCATATATCTATACTATACTAGTAGAGGAGCACGCGCAACGCACATGCCCGTGGTTTAATTAAGGGTATCATTTGAAGTAATTTAAGATGGTTTTATAAAGAAATAGAATATTTTTATTATGGAATTGAATGTTGTTAGTTTGGAAATAAAGAAAGTTATTTCAAATTCAGGTATGATGTTGATTATTTAACAAATATAGTGCATAAATTGAAAAAATATAATTTTGTGATGGTAATGATTTGCTGTCAAGCATATTTATTTTTGTTTGAGTTGTTGATAATTAGTAATAAGAAGGATACTAAGAATTTATTTTGTCATAGAGTTTGCTGAAGAAAGGATGATATATTCTAGATAAGTATTATATTTGTAGTCTTATCATTATACAATGTAGCTATTGTTCAAGTACATTGAAAAGAAAAAGGCTTTGAGCAAAACAATTGTCTAAAACTGTTCGAAGTTGTGAAGTCCTACATAAAACAGTATCCCATTTTTTGATAAAAATGGTTGCTAAAGGTTGTGAAGTTGCACACAAAATGGCATTCCATGTAGAAGAGAGTATTCTGTGATTGAAAGAATTTAGATTATCCACTTGCGGTAGTTCGAAGAATAGTAGTAAATCTGGGAATTCTTGTTTTAATTGTTTTTATATCTTCCCCGTTCTCAATCGAATCTGCGTATTATTTATCAAGCTGCACAAATGTTAATTGTGTTAGGTAGTGTTAAATGATATTGAATAGGATAAATTTATGATAGTTTGTTGAAAGAAATGATTAATTAGATTGAAAGATTACAATAAGAAGGAATAAAATATGATTACCTTGTGTATGGTTGGTAGATAACGCAACTCTCTATGGCGTTTTAGAGAGTTGTTTGTATAATGTTGTGGTAGATATTGGAGCTAATGCAACTCTCTATGGCATTCCACTGGTTTTTTGGTACAAGCTTCTTGCATTAGCGCTATATAGGCGTATTTATCATATAGCAGACTGAAAAAATATTTCCATTACAATTTATTTAAAGGTTAGTATAATGAATGGTTGATGGTGAGGAAAAAATGTAATTGTATAAATCTTTGTAAATATTATAAATTGTTTATGTTTGAAAAGAGTTAATATACGAATCTTGAGTGTTTGCGAAAAAAACATGACAATGATAGATGTATGTTTTTGCGATATTCCAATCAAGCAGCTGAAGTACATGGGAAAATAGTTGGAAGAGTATGAAAATATAAGTTGTTAGAAAGAAGAGTTAAATAAGATAGATTAAAGGATAGTTTATATTGTTGTAACTGAAATAAATTTGTGTGATAATAAATTATGAGTGATGAATAATACCTGTAGTAGCCTTGTTGAAAGTATTTTCTTTTAGAAAGTGCTTTTATAGATGATATTTAAGGTATTTGCTTCTAGTGAAGATTGACAATGTTAGATGTATGTTTGTTTGTTTGTTTGTTTTGTTTGTTTGTTTTTTTTTTCATTGTTGCTCTTGCAAAATTGTAGTAGGGATTAGTTAGAGCGATAGAGATTTATATTGTAGTGAATGATTATTATGGAAATGTTTGAATGTATAAAAAAGACTTATAAGAGATTTATGAGATCTAATTTAAGAAGATAATGTAATGGTTAAGAAAGTTTTGAAGGAATTTTTTCATAGAATTTAATAGTATTTGTTTTGTTTCAATAAATGATGTTGTTTATCGCTATTAGTACTTTAAGTTTAGTTGATTTTGTCAAAAGTAATAAAAGTTGATCAATATTTCAATTGTTTAAGTTTGTAAGTAAATGTAAACTACATATCAATTTATTATGAAGAGTTGATTCTATGTAGTGTTTAAGTGAATGCTTTTTGTTATGGGAAAGAAGGAAAATTTGTTGGAATTCAATTGCTAAAGGGGATGATTATATTAGTGGTTCAAACAAAATTTGATTTTTTGGTCATTTGTTATTTTGAGGTTAATTCATTATGTGAAATTGTTTAAAGTGTGCATAATAGCTTTCCATAAGGTAAGTACATATGTTGCTGTGGGTAGTTTGGTCAACAATCACTATTTAGATATTTGTGTTTCCAAATAATAATAATGTTTTATGAAGAATGGTTTTTGATGGCAATTGGTTTGTTTTAGATGAGTGTGGGTTGAAACTTGTAAAATGTTAGCAATCCAAATGTAATTTGCAATGTTTGGACAAGGTTAAATATGAACAGGAAGGAGTACAATGTGGGAGTGAAAATAGGAGATGCAAAAAGGGACTTGAAATAAGGGGTGTACGTGACAAGTATTCATGAGAATAGAGTAGTACAGGTTAGCACAAGGTTTGCTTTAAGAGTTTATTTATTTATATATATTAGTTGGTGCACACGTGCATTGCACATGATTCCATCTTAGTTATATGCTTATGAAAAATAGGTAAATTGTACATTATAGTATATATATATTACTTGGCTCAACTTTAATGGGAAAAAATAGATAAATAAGAAGTGCCTCATTTTTTTTTTTTTTTCTTTTGATGAAGAGAACCTCTTATATTCTATTAAATATCTGGTTGCATGAAATTGATCCAAACTAAATCCTAAGCCATAAGTTGGTATACAATTATTAAGTTTAAATTGCCTATCAAAGCATTTAATTAAATTGTATTAATTTTTTTTTTCACTTTTTATTTTTATGCTCGCTTGGAGTTAATGGAAGTTTTTGTTTTTATTATTGTAATTCAAACTTGATTTCATGATTACTCTCTTCCAAATTTTTGTCAATGACGTAACAAAGTATCATATACCATTACTCAATTGGTAACGTTGATGGCCAATTTTTTTTTTTTTTTTAATTTTAATGGCCTCATTCTAAATAATGAATTAGTATTCTCAACATTGTTCTAAAACTTCGGAAATGAATTTACAATAGCTTTGAACAGATGTTGAAATTCTATTGAAGTTTGATCTACATTTTTAAAGACCTATCACATAACAAGTGTTCTCCATCTACTCCATGTGAATAAGCAATTGAAGAGAAATTGTAATATGGTAAGCCCAATAACCTTTTCTAAACCCTATTTGCTCCCTTATTGATACACCGCATAACTCACCCATATCATTCATGTCTTTAAGAATCCACTTCCTAGTATGATTGATTCTCAGCCCATTGTTTTCATCTCTATTGCACATCCAATTCAAAGGAATCCAAAGGAAATTATACTGCAATCTCTTAATGCTCCAAGGCTATTATCAATTAGTTAGAGATGAAGTAATGTAATGAAATGTATCATTTTTTAGAAGAATTATATAATTATAATTAACTCTATCTTTCTACAAAAATTGAATTAACCTACATTATTATGTTTAGACTTTAGACTCCCATAAAGGACATAATAATAATAATAATAATAATCATAATACCTCAATTGTGATTTATAAGTAGTATCAACAGTTTTGCATTATTTTTCAATAATTTTCTACTAATTAAGTTAGAAGAAGGTAATGAAAAGTTACCTTGGCTGTGAATTGGTGAAACTGAAAATATTTATAAAGTAGAAAATTACCGAGTAAGATTTAGATGTTCATATGATTCATTTGATATATATTATATTCACCAAAGATGGCAAGAAGATAAATAATATACAGATATTGTCTTCAAATAAAATATTTTACCCTTTTATGATAAAGAACCCTGGATTTAAGAAGAACAAAACCTAGAAGCAATCACCTTACAACCTAAAACAAAATCAACATACATTTACAATTAGTCCATTAAGAAGATAAAAAGCCACAACATGAATGGGTATAATAATCATACCTCTTATTGAGGAATTTTGAATATCTAAGAAAAAATCAGAGAAAAACTGAGTATATAAAGATCTAGAATATAGAAAATATATAAAGAAAATTATACCTTAATGCGAGTTTGAATCTCCAATTGAAAATAAGAGATAGATGAACATACAATCTGTAAGGTCAACAAAGAGATGTATTAAGAGGGAGAGACGTAATACATATAGATGAATGGATAGAAGAGAGAAACGTGTGAAGAGGGAGACATAATATATGGTTGCAGTGTTATATATGTTAGGGTTTAGGGTTTTAAGAATTATAGTTTACTTTGATTTCCTATTTATGTGTTTTATTTCTATTTCCTCGTTGATTTCCTTTTCCTCTTTGATTTCTTATTTATGTGTTTTATTCCTATTTCCTATTTCCTATGAATGTATCGTGTAGAAGGGTAGTTATGTATTTAAAATTGAAAATAAGGATATATTGGTCAATCAAAAGTTTTTCTGAGATTCAGCTTTTTATAGGTAGTATAGATAGATAAATGTATACGTATCTAAGATGAATGTATTTTGAAGTTATTATGTGAAATTTTCTTAATGTTGCATTCATGTAGTTGATTAATTTTTAATTGTAGAACTGTTTATCTAAGGTTTAGATTTATAGGTTTGACAGCCAAAAATAGAATAAAATCATGCCTATTTGTTACTTCATATTCTCAGCACTTTAGTGTAATTGACGAAGATGCATTCTTTGGGAGATAAACTACCTCTCCTGCCATGGGCATCTCAAAAACTTCATCAACAAAGTAGCCATTAATTTATCAATTTTAAGTAAATTCAGACATTAGATGGGAATATATGATGGTATTCCAGTTCTTCCATTATCAGAAAATGTAGGTAGATAATCAAGATCCTTAGCTCCGATAACTGGAGTTACCGTGCCAGGTTGCTCATCATGGACAAGGTTCCTCTTTCCAATCCTGCACCACCCGGCACCCTAACAGGGAAAACAAAAACGCCAGAGGAGAAGGATTCAACCTGCTTTTAACCATGAGGATCGACACGTATAGTTACAAATTCGAAGGAACATCATTCTTCAGCACGCCCTTAGAGAGGGACTCGGATTTGGTGTAGTTGGCACCCTTTAATTGCATGGTGCAGTAGCTGGTTGATCACCGCCACGCGGCAATGAGTAGAAAGGAACGGCTCAGTTGCAAGATGCAATATGTTTGCGTCGTTTCACTGGACATCCTCAAACATTAATGCCGTTTTCAAGCAAGTTCCCAAAGAAAAGGTCCAAATGCTGCGTTTGGCCTAGATCTGTAACCCCCCCAAATCGCGATCTGCTCCATTTCCCACTTGCCCTCTCTCTCTCCTATCTTTCTCTTTTCTTCTCTCTTAGCGTTAGCGGCAGCCGTCGATGACCTTTTCACCTCTCGTCGATGAGAGTTTCACCGTAGATCTGAAACCCCCAAATATCAGATCGCGACTTGGGGTTGCCATTTCCCACTCGGGATCTCGCAGCTTTCTCTCACTGTCGGCACTCCTACCATCTATCGACGGCACGCGACGACAGTCCTGTGGGTCTCTTTGCAGCGCCTTCTCCGACGACACACTCCCCCGTCCACGTCATTTGACGATAGTATGTGTTTCCTCTCTCTCCTGCTGTTGCATTGATTGAGCCTATTTGAGGGAAGATTGTGTGACAATGTAATTGGACCTAGGCCCGTCGGACAAATGAATAAAAGTCCATTAAGCCTATGATCCAAGTGAGTTGTAAGATGTGTGTGTCTTGGGCTCGAACAAGGAAAATTTACATATGAGTTGGACCTATTGGTAGTGAAGAACTAGGGATCTATGGGAAATTACCATAACCTTCCAAGCTAAGCCGAAAGTCCAAGCATCATTGCATCCAAGGCCTAGCGAGAGGAAAATGAGGTGAGCAGTAAATCTGTAATGGGACCAAGCCCGCGAAAAAAAAGAAAAAAGAAAAAAAATGGGAGAGGGGTTTGGATCCCAAGTGAGTGCATTGTAATGGGCCAAGGATGAAATGATGTTTTGACTTCACAAGAGAGGTCTACTTATTATCGAACCTTTGAAGATTTAGTAAGCATGATGAGGTTTGATGATAAGGTATGATATGGGTAAAAGACTTGGGGAAAACTTTAAATTGGGGAAGGTACTCATTCACGCTTATTCTCCTTTTAGCAAGATTGATTCGACACCAAGAACAGCACTGAGTTGTGTTTGGGCTCGATCTCCGACCACCGACAGACTTAGGAGGGTTGCAACAAGTAGAATGGCAGAAAAAATGACCTTGGCTGATATCCTTGAGCAAATGAGAAGCGACAAGGCTGAGATGAGGGGATTCATGAATGAAATGAGGGATTGTGTCACCAAGCTAGAAAAGGGGAAAGGGAAGATGGGAGAGGAAGAACAACTTGAGATTGAGGAAAAAGGGGAACCTAAGGGGAATGAAGAAGAGCACCCAAGATGGGAAGATGATGACTATGAAAACTACTTAAAGAGGAAAGAGGCCAAGGAGAAGGATGTATGAGTGGAGAAACTGGCAGCAGAGAATGCCAACATGAAAGCCCGAATGGACCGAATACAGACGGCATGGAAAAAGTCGCAAGGTATGGACGATTACATGTACTCCATGGTAGGGATCACGACTGAGTCAAAAGTGCAACTCCTCCCGAAGTTTAAGATAGCCGATTACAAGAAGTTTGATAGTACCGGGGATCACTTGCGCCAATACTTGAGTATCGCTAGAATGAGGGGACTGACTCCCGACCAAGTTTTGTATGCCTTTCCCTTGTCTCTTTCGTCAGACGCCTCGAATGGTATTACGCACTCGACCCAAAGGTCACTGATTCTTGGGAGCAACTAGCTTCAGAGTTCACCAACAAGTATGCCTATAACACTATGCTGGATGTTACCTTGAGAGATTTGGAAATGACAAGGCAAAAACCAGACGAGGCGTTTTCAGAATTTCTGACCCGTTGGAGAGCCAAGGCTGTTAAGACGGTAAATAGACCTACCGAGATTGATCAGATAAACATTATCTTGAGGAATTTAACACCCGTCTACTTCGATCGCATGTTGACCTCCTTAGTCATGAACTTTAAACAATTGTACCAATGCGGGACTCGCATTGAGGATGCCATTCATCGTGGCTAAGTGGATAGACAGAAGAAGACGTATGGTTCTGGTAGCAGCGGCGGAAGTGGAAGCAATAGGGTTAGTAGTGGAACTTAGGCACAGGCTACAGTCGGGGCTATTCAACAGACACAAGCGACATAGAGGCCACTAAGGGTATACCATGACTTGGGAGTCCCATTATCAAAGGCTCTGGTCAATTTGAACAAGAGAGGACACTTAAAGCCATTGGAACCAAGGGCGTTACCTAACCCCATCCCTTCACACTGGAGACAAAATGAATTTTGCGACTTCCACCAGCGCATTGGCCACAAGACAGATAATTGCATGCGCTTGAAGAATGAGATCCAAGACCTAATTGAAACAGGAAAGCTACTGCCGCAGGCGGTGATAAGCCAAACATATAAAATAACCCGCTTCCAGATTTCAGAAACACACCACCTCCAGCATTTATGAATCTGATCAGTTGTATGGACGAGATACGGGATCCGTTAGAGTTCATTTTGATGATCAGTATGAAGAAAGCTCCGTGAGAAGATTATGATAGTGAAGATGAAGATATTTGGGCGGAAATGAAGAAGGATTCTATGCATCTGACTCGCTCCGGGAGACATTTCAAGCTTGGGTTCCTAGAAGGAGACCATCCCGGACGAGAAATGAATCAAGAGGCAGACATTGAGAGAGTAAGAGAAAGAATGGGTCGTATGGTCGAAGAAGAAGAGGAAGATCGGGTCTTAAAATAGCTGAAAAAGACACAGGCCAGTATAAGCATTTGGGGCTTGCTAACTGCTTCGAAGAAACACCGTCAGGCCTTGCTAGATGCCTTAGCATAGAAAGATGTGCCAATGGAAACTACCCCTGAACAGGTATTGTCCCTTATGGGCGTAAGTTCGACGAGCAAGGCTGTAATAACTTTCTCCTAAGAAGATCTACCAATTGAGGGTTTTGAGCATGCAAGACCGCTGTATGTTACGGTAGAATGCAAAGATTTAAAGATACCAGTAGTTTTGGTCGATAATGGGTCAGCATTGAATGTTTGCCCGATGTGCACCGTAACGAAACTGGGGATAACCAAGGAAAATCTCTCGCCATCTGCCATGACAGTCAGGAGGTATGACAACGGTTGCCGGTGTGTGATGGGAACTTTCAAGGTATTATGCAAAGTGGGACCCATGGAGTCGATGGTTGAATTCTGTGTCATGGATATTCCAGCTAACTATAACTTGCTGTTAGGAAGGACCTGGCTACATCCTTTACAGGCGGTTCCTTCTACTGTGCATCAGAAAATCAAGTTGCCATGGGGCGGAGGCATTTTGGTGATCCATGGAGATAGAGAAATAACTGGGCAGGTATTGGGGATAAAAAAAGAAGACGGTGAGTTAGAGTGGAGGGGCTTTGAATTTATACAAACAATTGACAGGATGGAGATAGAGAAAGAGAAGGTGTCCCTAGACTTTGGGGAAGGCGTCAATCACGTCGTAGCCCACATCATGAGAAAGTTTGGGTACATGCCTGGTATGGGATTGGGGAAAAGAGGAGATGGTATCATTGAATTTTCAGAGTTCCGTATGCAGAACAACCGTAGAGGATTAGGGTACACAGGGGAGAATAAGGGAAGCTTTCCTAAAAATATTGACACCTTTAACGGGAACTTTGTGAAGGAGGGGGAGGATTTCCCCTATTGCGGATTCCCTAAACTATGGATGAATCAGAGGAGTGGGAAGAAGGAAATGGGGTTAGAAGTATTTTTCTAAGAAAAGTTGACCTTCAAAGATACAAGCTCGAAGATTGTTAAGGAAAAGACCCCTGAAGAACAAGATTGGGCTGAGAATGTGGATCAGGCAAGCTGGGATCTCTTATTGTCAGCCAAACACAATGAGGACGTGTTGGTTTTAAGTAGAAACACTGGAGCTATCAACCCTTCCAAGTTTATCTCCGCAGCAGATGGGAATACAAGTGTTTGGGTTTGGGAACAAGAGACTGAGATCACTTATAGTGTCAAAATAAACAATAAGTCTTTCCTTTCTAAAATTGAACTGGGGTCTGAGAATGAGTCTGTCGTTAAAGAGTCCACCAATGTAACCCAAGTTTCTAATGATGCAATAAAATCTGATTTTGCTTATTTGAATGAGTCCCCTGATGACAAGGCTACACAAATGCATGATCTTTTAAATCCAAATGAATTAATTAATACCAATTAGGATGGAAAAATCGAACCTATCAAAGAAGAAACTATTGTTATTAATATAGGCACTGTAGAGAATCCTAAAAACATACAAATTGGCTCTACCCTAACTGCACATGAACAAGCAAGCATATCAGCTCTTTTGCAAGAGTTTCAGGACATGTTCGTTTGGTCGTATGAAGACATGCCTGGCATAGACCCGGAAATTGCTCAGCATCGCATCCCCATTCGAGATGGAGCGAAACCGGTAAAACAGAAATTGAGGAGAATGTCACCAGAATGGTCGTTGAAGGTCAAAGAAGAAGTCATGAAGTTGCTAAAAGTAGGATTTATAAAAACTGTGGATCAAGCGGACTGGATAGCAAACATAGTATCGGTGCCAAAGAAAGATGGACGAGTTCGAGTTTGCATAGACTATAGGGATCTCAATAAAGCCTGTCCCAAAGATAACTTTCCTCTACTGCACATAGATGTTCTAGTGGACAACACCGTAGGGAGGGCATTAATGTCATTTATGGATGGTTTCTCGGGATATAATCAGATACGAAGGGCACTGGCAGACATGAGAAAAACGACCTTTACCACCGGATGGGGCACTTATTGTTACACGGTGATGCCATTCGGATTAAAGAACGCCGGAGCCACCTATCAGAGGATGGCCACGACTTTGTTACATGATATGATGCACCAGGAGGTTGAGGTGTACGTAGATGACATGATTGTGAAAGCAGAGACTCGAGAAGGACACTTGGAAAATCTGAGGAAATTCTTTGGGCGGATACGAACCTACAGCTTAAGATTGAACCCTAAAAAATGCACCTTCGGAGTCACATCGGGAAAGTTACTAGGGTACATCGTGACTAGCAGAGGCATCGAAGTGGACCCACTCAAGGTAAAGGCAATTTTAGAAATGCCATCCCCTAGTACAGAGAAGGAAGTAAGAGGATTCTTGGGGAAATTGCAGTATATAAACCGGTTCATCGCAAAACTCACTCCGACTTGCGAACTAATCTTTAAGTTGCTCAGGAAAGGAGAACTAAAGGAATGGAATGAACAATGCCAAAAAGCTTTTGACACTATCAAGAAATATCTATTGAACCCACCAATACTGGTTCCCCCTCGTCCCGAAAAACCTCTACTGTTGTACTTGTCCCTCTTTGAGGAAGCTTTGGGTAGTATGTTAGCACAAGAAAACGAGCAGAGCTGTGAACGAGCAATATATTATCTAAGCAAGAAGTTACAAGGGTATGAGGCAAGGTACAACGCTATAGAGAAATACTGTTTCGCATTAGTTTGGGCTGTGCTAAGGTTGAGACACATTTTGTTAAGTTTCGAGGTATGGGTAATAGCCAGGATGGATCCACTTAAGTACCTGTTCGAGAAGCCCGTTTTGAATGGACGATTATCACGGTGGTTGGCTCTATTGGCTCAGTTTGAACTCGTATACGTGACACAGAAATCTATCAAAAGAAGGGCAATCTCTGAATATTGCGCTGAGAATCCAGTCTTAGGACAGGCTTTGAATGATAAATTTCCTGATGAGGATCTCTTTGTTATAGATTGCGCTGAGGCGTGGAAGATGTACTTGGATGGAGCTTCTAATCAATATGGAGATGGGATGGGAGTTCTCTTAATTACTCCAGATGGGTCTCACATGCCGCTATTATTTAAATTGAACTTCCCGAATTCCAATAACACAGCAGAATACGAGGCGTGCATTGCAGGTCTAGAGGCATTATTGATGCTAGGGGTAGAGGAAGTAGAAGTATATGGGGATTCGGCTTTAGTAATTTCCCAAGTTCAAAGGATTTGGAAAACCCAAGAAGAGCATTTGAAACCCTACTAGAGCTACTTAGAGAAGTTAGCACAGAAATTCCAGAAGATAACATTTACCCCGCTTCCCCGGATCCATAACTAGTTCGCGAATGCCTTGGCTACTTTAGTTTCACTAATCCGAATACCTTGTGGAACCTAGATAGAGCCATTGGTCATCCAGCAAAGGTCTAGGCCAGTGCACGAAGATATGATTGCATTGGTAGACGGAGAGCCCAGCGACGGGCATCCTTGGTACCATGATGTTTGGAACCTCTTGGAAAAAGGAGAATACCCCGAAGGAGCCGATAAGAAAGGACGGAGGGCTTTGCGATTGTTCGCTACACAGTTCATCATCTGTGGAAGGAAGCTGTTCAAGCGATCTTATGACGGAATCCATCTGTTATGTGTCGATCAAAACATTGGAGAGACGTTGATGAGAGAGGTCCACGAAGGGGAATGCGGGCCACACATGAGCAGAAGGATGCTAGCCAAAAAGCTTATAAGATTGGGATACTATTGGAGTACCATGGAGAATGATTATGTGAAGTATGTTCGAAAATGTTATCAGTGCCAAATATACTCTAGTTCCAACTACATGCCACCAATTGAGTTACATCAGTTAAGTGCCCCTTGGCCATTCTCTGCATGGGGTATAGATATCATCGGAGAGATCAAACCAGCAGCAACGAAAAGATACAAATATATCCTGGTGGCCATTGATTATTTCACTAAATGGGTAGAAGCAGCTGCCTACACAGAACTGAAGTCTAGGCAAGTGGCTAAGTTCATAGAAACCAATATAGTCTGTCGTTATGGGGTACCACATGAGATCATCTCAGACCATGGCACACAATTTGAGGATGAGGTCAAGCGCATGCTCGAGAAGTACAAGATCCAACACCACTAGTCTTCCCCTTACAGGCCACAAACCAATGGAGCTGTCGAAGCTGCCAACAAAAATATCAAGACCATCCTGGAAAAATCAGCCGTAATTTACAAGGATTAGGCCAAAAAATTGCCATATGCGTTGTGGGGATATAGGACGTCCGTAAGAACTTCCACGGGAGCAACCCTATACTCATTGGTATACGGAATGGAAGTTGTTTTGCCCATAGAAATGGAAGTGCAATCACTACGGGTAGCAATAGAGAGCGGAATTCCAGAAGTAGATTGGATATGGGAAAGATATGAGCAGTTGGTGTTGCTAGAAGAGAAGAGGTTGAAAGCATCATACCATGTGCAAGGCTATCAACGCCGTGTGGCCCGGACTTTTAACAAAAGAGTTAGACCACGAAATTTGAAAGAAAGGGATTTAGTACTTAAGGAATTTCGAGCACCAGTATTTGACCCTTGCGGGAAATTCAAGCCAAACTGGATGGGACCTTACATCATTAAGATAATTCTTCCCGGAGGTGTTGTTAAGCTTATAGACGGAGATAGCAATGAGTTCACTCATCCAATCAACATGGATAAGCTTCGCAAGTATTATGTATAGGGAAGGGTGTTGCCAATTTTATGTAATGACATGCGATGCTCATATTAATATAATAATTCTTCATTGATAATAAAGATCAGTACATCTTTTGATGCTTATTCATTGATTCATAACAAAGAAAAGAAAATGCATAAATGCAACTAAGTCATTTGGGCTCATTCACTAAGTAGAGTTGTCCTTTGCCTTCTTGTTCGCTTCCTCTTCGTCTTCAGCATCCCTCTTCCACTTGTATGATTCTTCAGCTTCCACTTCCCTCTCCATATCAGCAGCCAGCCATGCATAGTAACTTCTAGAGGACTAATCACTTTGGGGGCCGAAATACGCCAATACACGGCTTGGTTGTGCCACTCGTCTTCAATGCGTTCCACCACCCTGCGAGTCCATAGGCAAGTATACCCGAGATGCCAGTATTTGATAGGTTCTTGCTTTTCCCCATATTGGCGATGGATACGGAGGGGCGAATAGAAAGAGACTTCCTTAAGACTAACCATCGTAATGTAGTAAGAGAGTACGAGCTTCTTTACAGCATAAGTAACTCGCCACCAGGGGCAATGCCATAGGACAGTATGATAAGGAATGGTTTCGAGCATATCTCGGACCTCCTCGACAGATGGAAAAGGAGCCTGTAGTTTTCGGTAGCAATAGTGCTGAGGATGGTAAGTCCAGATGCTCATTTTCGGCTCAGCAATCAACCGCAAACGCTTGTATAGCCAAATCTGCCAAGAAAAGAGAAACAGGGGTTATAAAGGTGCGTACGCACATTAAAAACCCACGTACGCACATTTAGCCTAAATCCCAGGAAAGAAAAAGAATGAAAAGCGGGAAACACAGGGGAGGATAGAAGAGTCTTTCGAGTACTTGCAATAAGAGGGGACTGCCATCAAAAGAAAAGCTCTCAGTGCGCACAACCCGATCCAAACCATTGAGAATACCGGCAAGGATCATCATACTCGGGTTGAAACTTTTTATCTCGGAAAGAGAACGAACAATGAAGGTCTCTATCTTGTTTTGCTCCTCCACAAAAAAGCAAGCAGCCAAGGCACAAATGCATGCAGCACGCAGATAGAAGACGCGAGCCTCCCCTGTAGGCATTAAGCAGTTGATAAAGTACTGCGACAAGCAAGGGATGTCGATACAGAAATCTTTTACCCATTGTTTCACCAGCCTCGTAGAGAGTCCGAGAAACTGAGAAACCTCATCTGTAGCGACTTTTTCCATCGCCGGCACGAGCAAACCATTGAAGGTAGTACGACCCAGTATCCCGCCAAAATCCTCAGTGGTCGGGCATAGCTCGTTACAGTTGAACCGGAACACATGACGAGACAGGTGCCAAAATTCAGCAGCCACATGAAGGAAAGGGTAGTTGATATCCATTTGACAGTAGTGGAAGATGTAAGGCTAACCAAAAAGCTCATTAAACTCAGCCTTGGCCGAATCATTGAAGGATGTCAGCCACCGAACAATCACTTTGTTAAGTTGTAAGGCCTCTATGGATTTAGACTTATGGGGAAAGAGGCGCAAGGACGAGCTGTGGTTTATAGGCAATACCAGGGTTTCCTGGTTTCGTTTTTGGAAAGTATGAAAATAGGAAAGTGAGGCTAAATGTGCGTACGCACATTTCAAATATACGTACGCATTTCTAGTTTGTACGTATGCATATTTATCATGACAGGTTATTCCAATATGCGTGTACGCACATTTGTTTACATGTACGCATATTTGGTTTATGCGTACGAACATTTGATAGTGTTTAAGGCAGTTTTGACCCTTCAAGTCCTCGATACATTAATCTGCTTTGCGTGGATTCTGGATTACTATGTGATATTGACGGGTTGATTAAATTCACGGCACAATTGAAACACAAAAAGGCAATGATAAAGATTTCAAGTTGCTGCAAAATAATATCATCCACACAGAGAAAGGGAAGGAGAAATGAGTAACATCAGTACACAACCCTGAATAAAAAGTTTTAAAACAAGTCTGATCCACAGAAAAGGTAAAATAAAAAGTAAATAAAAAACAGTCAAGCGTCTGAGGCAACGTCGCTATCCTTACCACCATCATCATTATCGCCGTACTCGGCATCATCACCATGACCCTCCGCCTCCTCCTGAGCTACGACTAGCTGAAGGGACAAGTCCGTCACCATCAGCTTCAGGTTGCCCACCAAATGGATCAAATCCAATACTTCTAGGATAGTAGGCTGTCCAGAACAAACAAGGTTGGGATCGCGTTAGGACATGCATAGCATATTAACATGTGTTTAAATACAGGGTTAGAATGTTGCATATCGCACGGATACCCTTGGGCATGGGATAGCTGAGACAAGAAGACACCCTGGGAATCATCTGCTCCCCTGGAACGCCCCTCGGCTTATGGAAGGGTACGTACCATCCTGGGTACACAGGGTCCACACCTCTAGAAGATGATACACGCGGGTCCTGCAGAGCCGCGTATCACATAACAGAAGCAAAGTAAAAAAGGAAAAATGGAAAGGGAAATAGTGACTCACCGCTGAAGGGAGGGAGAGGCTCGACATCAGCTGCTCCCTGGCAAAGAGCTCATAGTCAAAACCCTCCCCCATCAGTCTGTCCGTATAAACGATCCCACCTTGCCAGATAGCCAGATCTTCGTCGCTGCACTGATAAGGAAAGGCTACATACGGGGGAGGATCCAATGGCACACGAGGGATCAGGTCCATGTCTACATCAAACTGCCAGGCCACCCTCTTAGCTAGGTAAAAAGAACAGGCACCAGAATACTCGAACACCTGTGATATCGAAGTGAGCTCCCACGCAGCAGTATCGTACTCGACTGGAGGCAGGAACACCTCATCCTCCCAGGGGCGAGGAACGATCTGCAAACACAAAGGGAATTAGGAAAAGAAATGAAATAAGCAAAGACACACAGGACTGTGGGCAACTCTTACCCTCTCGATCACCATCTCGTCGAGAAATCTATGGGAGTTGAGATGCTGCCGCATGCTCACTGCAGGAGCTCCCTCCTCCTCGACCTCCTTCCGCAGGTACCTATGGACCCATAGCTGTGACATTATGAAAATACAAGTGAGTTGACAGGATAGAGTATAACAAACAGAAAAGTTGTAAAACAAAGGAAATATGGAATCCTACCACCCACACCCTCCAGTAACTGACTGAGCATGGAGTTGATGGCACCCCTGCTCAGTGAATCCATGGCAGAAATCAGATGGGCATAAATAGCTGTACCCCAGCAGAATCGATCGGTCGTCTCCAGATCCTCCAAAGCCAACAACCATCTGAAAGAAACGGTCTGTGAAGAGTTGGGTACCAGATAGGCCCCCAACAGGAACATAATATAGGTTCGCGCCATGTGAGTTCGGTGCTCAGGAGTGTCCTGTGGGTATGAGACATAGGCGTCATATAGGCCAGGGCAGTAAATGGAAGAACCTGTGAAGGCTATGCCTAGCAGCCGCACTGAAATCTCTACTTGCTCATCGGCATCGTGGTCAAAAGAGAAGGGCTCCCCAGTCATACGTAGCCTAGACAACCGGTAAAAATCGTAATGGGTCATCGTCAGCTCTCGCCCTCCGATGTGCAATGTATACATGGTGTCCCACCACCTCTCAGCTAAGCAGTGAACTATGGCTCTAGGAGTGCGCACGCTCATGTCAGCCGTGATCGCAGAAAATCCAATGGCATTGACCAAAGCCTTGGTCTCACTAGTAAGCTGATTCCACCAAGCGCCTGTCTTGGTGAAGCTACCCCTCGTCACGAGCTCGGGCGGAAGCTGCCATAAGAGGAGGCACAGGTAAGTATACAGCTCAGGTACGCACAGTTATTGCTTGATTTGTATATGCTGTCTGCATGTGTATAATATACGTACGTATCTTTCTAATATGCGTATGCATATTAGAAATGTACGTACGCATATTCCTATATCCAAGTCATGTAAAAGTGCGTACGCATTTTTGGAACATGCGTAAGCATATATCATTCCTGCGTACGCACATTCCCTGGTTCGAAACTGCTTCATCATCTCCATAGTTTCCCGCCACCCCACAGTCAATCAAGGTCATTCCTTTTCCCCTCAGGTCATTCATTTCACTCATTGTTAATGTCTTTAGGTCATTTGCAAGGCTTTTTATTAATCTTAGCATGATTCAATAAAGGGAAAATGGAAAAGCCATGAAAACGTACCAGCCTTTCACGCGCATAGTTTGACAAATGCTCATTGGGACGATGGATGATCTTCACCACCTCATTCACGATCCGCTTGGGAGCCCAGTGCTTCACCGTGGATTTGCCATCCTCCACTCCTTGTGCACCTTCTCGCTGTGCTCGTTTGGGAGGCATTTGGGCAGTTTCGGGTTTAGGTTTCGGGGAATGAGAGAGAATGGGGTTTAGTAAGAAGGAGAAGAAGGGTGTCGGGTTTTATAGGAGTGTGGAGAGAGAGAGAGAGAAAGAGAGAAAGAGAGAGAGAGAGAAAGAGAATCGTGGGGGAGAGGTTTTCGGAGAAAACAGGGGAGTGGGTGTTGATTTTGCGAAGAAAAAGAATAGTCCTTTTTGAATCCTAGCATAGACGACACGGCGTCATTTTGTTTTTATTTTTCTGGTCCTGAGTGAAGGTGTGTACGCACGTTCTATATACGCGTACGCATCTATTGTTATGCGTACGTACATTTGGATTGTATGAACGCACATTCAAGTGGCAGCCTTTTTACTTGTGACTCCAGGGGCATGGTACTCATAAGTATCCTAGACATGTGAACCATACCACCTGTGGATCATTTGAATACCACGGGTGTCCAGTGATACATTCCGAAATTCGGCTCAAAACCATTTAATTTATGATGTTTTGAGAAATTCAATCCGAGAATTTCTTGATTCCACCTGTAAATCGTCCGTTATCCAAAATTCAGTCCATGAATTTCTCGATCCCATCTGTGAATCGTCCGTTATCCGAAATTCAGTCCGTGAATTTCTCGATCCCATCTATGAATCGTCCGTTATTCGAAATTCAACCCGTAAGTTTCTCGATTCCATTTTTGAATCGTTCGTTATCCGAAATTCGACCTGCGAGTTTCTCGATTCCACCTATGAATCGTCCCTTATCTAAAATTCAACCCGCGAATTTCTCGATTCCACCTGTGAATCGTCCCTTATCTAAAATTCAACTCGTGAATTTCTCAATTCCACCTGTGAATCGTTCGTTATCCGAAATTCAACCCGCAAATTTCTCGATTCCACCCGTGAATCATTTAATGACCGATGCGCTTTGAGATTCGACCTGTGAATTTCTCAATTCCATTTATGAATCATTTAATCCGCGACCTCAATTCGACTTATTGTCGTTTCTCAAAGACTTTCTCGTGCCCCGAAAAGTCAATTCTACACATGAGAACTACGTTAGGTCTGATCTCTGAAAAGAGTACGTAGGAAAGCAGGTATTTATGCCTGATTCGACCTCATCTCACCTCACTTCACCCCATGCATCTGCATATATTTTGAGGACTTGAAATACTAACCGGCCAAAATGGTTTGTTTATGGTCTTTCAGTTCCATTCACCATGCGAATAGAGCTGAAAGAAGGGGCAACTGTTAACACCCCGTTTTGTGCCACTCAAATATTTCAAGCCCACCTTGTTAAGCCCAGTGATGAAGGGTGGCCTAACTTGAAATGACTGGCAATTGATCTTCGGAAAACTAATGTGATCGCAGTCGCAGCCTGGCCCAAAGAAGCCCAGCCCATTCCTTTGTGCGTACGCATCATCTAAATGTGCGTACGCACCTTTCATTTGTGCGTACGCATATTACTCTTCCAGAATTTGAATTTTTCCCCCCATTTCCCCTATTGCCTTATATGGATGGAGCTTGCTTTACATCCAGCCTATAATGGCTGGGAACCAGAAAACCTTAGCCTCATACCCTGAAACCCTAATCCTTCGCTTATAAAAGGACCATTTCCGCATTGAATGGGGGATCTTTTTGGCCACCACTACTTGGACCTATACAAAACCCTAGAATCATTAACTCAAATCCGGAGGCGGCAGCGGCGATTACAGAGGCTTGAAGAAGAGAACTTGTCGGTATATTCATTGGGATTCACCCAAACCTGAGGGTAATATCTTTTATTGCATTTATTTCTTCGATTTTTAATCATTTTCCTCAAATGTGTGAACCACGGGTTTTGATCCGGGAAGAGGAAGGAAGAACCCTTCTTTTAAAAAGACTTGTAGAGATTTAAATGAATAAAAATATGGTTTTTAAAAGGTTCACAAAAACAATCAAACAAAGAGTCGCCACCTCATTTTTAAGAAAAGAGGAAAACCATAAAAACAGTTTTTAAAGAAAACCTTTGAAAACAAACCACATGACTCCGATCAAGGAAAAACAAGTCTATCAAAACAAGAGAGGATTCGGAGACTAAGTTACGATGTGGGAAGGTTCTAGGAAACATCCTATAGGCACCCACATACCCCAAAAATGGGTCTCTGAATTTATATGGGCTATTTCAATCACTTCCTAATTAGTCACCATGCATATGTAAAGAATTATCCATAAACTATCCACATTCATCCATAGACATCCATAAAGCATATAAACATCCATAAAGCATGTAAACATCCATAAACAGATAAGAGAGATATGGAAAGCAGGTACGAGAGGGAGAGAATAGGCAAACAAATCCATCCTATCCACTAGCAAATATGTGATGGATAAATGAATAAGCAAACAAATCCATCCTATCCACTAACAAATATGTGATGGATAAATGTATAAGCATGAGTCCATCCTATCCACTAACATATATGTAATAGACAAATGGGTAGAAAGAAAGAAGAAGAAAGAAAAGAAAACCTAAGATACTTAGTATCCTAGGGCGGACATGAACATCAAATGAGCGCCTATGTACCTTACATACAAAGATGTAAGGATCAAAGTCCACGTAGTTCGATTAAGGTTTTAAAACTTAGGAGTTTCCAAAAATAGTTTAATAAAAAGTAGGTATTTGAGAAAGAATAGAATTCTAACTCAAATAGACTTCTAAAGAGGTTTGAATTCAAAAGCGAATAGAACTCCAAGTAAAACAGAATTTTATGTAAGTTGGAAACTTAGGACTTCTAATCCAAAATAAAGACAATAACCCAAGGGGGATAAGAGAACAATTCATACACAACTTACCATGAATCACTTACCATATGCAAATTATCCCGAAACGTCGAGAAAACACCAATTAATCACCCTATGTATTCTATAGGGCAATTATTAAGCTCAAATCATCCATATTCATGCTCAAATAATCATTAGGAGACCTAAATCAAATCTCGACAGAATACTAAATATGCATATCATCACAAGAGTTGCATGCATATCATATATTTTATTCATCCATCCATGCATAATAAGCAAATAAAAATAGAAAATAAAGAGAAGAAAAGAAAGAAATCTAGGATACTTGGATCCTAGAACGGACTTGAGCCTCACGAAGAGTGCCTACGTACCATGTAACGAAATACATGGATCAAAGTCCACATAGTTCGATTAGAATAGGGTTAAATCCTAATATAAACCTATGGTAAAAACCCTAGGTTTCCTTATTTGAAATAGAGTTGAATAAACTAAGTTTGAATTTAGGAAAACTTCCACAAAATGGAAACCTTGATAAAATAATAAAATTTATTATTGAAGGAAACCTTTGATTAAAACCATAGAATCATATTAAAAACTAACCCTAAGAGGGAGAAGAGAGAGAGTTAGGAAGAGAGGTGAATTGGGGCACCTTCACACCCGCTTACCTGAGCACAATAGCTCCAAGCATTAGCCATTTCAAGCATTGGCAGCCCTATTTGCCATAGGACAATTACCACACCTATTTGCACCCTTACACGTGCTCAAAACCATGCAAACACGACAATATGCAAATCTAGACAGAATAGTACTAAGGCCTAAAATAATCCACTAAACATGCTAATAGAAAAAACAGTAAACTTTCATAAGCCCTAACACAATCCTAGAACCATATCATGCATAAAAACCCTAGAATGAACTAACATGCATGCAAAAATATCATAGTTATTCCATAAGTAAAACATATACAGCAACTATGAAGAAAAACCAATAAAAAGCCCAAACTAATATGCTGTATGAAAACTAACCTAAAATAAGGACACTAAAAAACCTAAACTCACAAATATGCTTAAAAACACCCAAAAAAAACTCTAAACATGCTAAAACCAAACTAAACAGAACCTAAATCATGCATATTAACCAACTAAAGCAATAGAACATGATAAAAATCCTAACTCTAACATGCAATGACACTATTCTAAAACAAGGACAACAAAAGCACAAGAATCACAACTATGCTTAAAAACACATAGGACAACCCTAAAGCATGCTAAACTCATGATAAACAGTAGGTATTTCATGTATATTAACTAGCTAAAGTGTTAATACATGATAAAAAAGCTACCTTTAACATGCAATAGGCCTATTCTATATGAAAACCCATATTCAGCATAAAAAAGGAGTAACGAATACCTTAGGAAGAAGCTTCCTTGCTGCTGTAGAGACTCTCTCTTCCTCTTATGGATAACTTGAACCAATGTTCTCCAAGGCTACAGCAAGAACTCCAGCTCTTCTTCAGGTCTCTCTCTCTTATTCTCTCTCAAACACTTAGGTTTTTAGGCATAAAGTGGCTCCCTATGTATTGAAGCATAGGAGGGTATTTATAGACTTCAATTAGGATTAACCAATGGCTGGGATTAAAACCCTAAGAACTAATCCAAGGGCTATTAGAGACCCCCTTGGGGCTTAAGTAACTCAGAAGTTACCAAAAATTAGAAGGAAACACGTCTAAAAGAGCCCAAATACGTCAAAATAGGCAAGAGTCTGCTTCAGCAAGGAGTTAGAGTGAAAATAGGAAAGTGGCCTCGGGTGACCACCAGGGCCTGGGCGGCTAGCCACTTGGGCCTAGGCGGCTAGCCGCCCAGGGCTAGGTGGTCACCGGAGCCCACTTCGGATTTTTCTCCTATTTTGCCTCATTTCCCTTCTAGAAGTGTTTTAGGGGGCAAATGAAGTCCGATTTTGATGAAACAAAAGCCAAAACGACCGTGTTTCAATGAGGAATACATTTTTGAACATTTTAGGGTGAAAGCCACTAACCATGGGGGCATGGTTAGGTTTGAAAATGGTGGTTAACTACTATGCTCTACTTTTGCTAAGCATAGGTATGCATATAGGATCAAACCAAATGCTTTCCATATTAAAATTGAACTTTATAAAACACTTTTAGGGATAAAATGATAACTAATGAAAGTCAATTTGAAAAGATTTGGTTGGTAATTGTGAGTCAATTAGAGCTAACCCAAAGGAGGGTCAATTAACCAACTTGAACTACATCGAGCCATTTTAATCCCGAGCCATTGATTCATCAAATTGAACCTAGAAATACCTCGTATGCATCCATATGAACTCCAATTGACAATTTGAAGATCATTCCAAGGTCAAATGAAAAGTTTGGGACTTAAAAGATGATTATGCCCCTCAAGTCACAAAAGCTCTTATTATCCCTCAAGATCAACTCCGAATTGAACCAAAATTCATATCCATTGTCCTTGTGACTCTAGAAAACTAATGCAAGTGACTAGACTAAAAAAAAACAAAAAAATGCATGAAATGATGAGCCCTAGTAAGGTGGTGCAAAAATGGGGTGTGACAGTTGGCAATAATTCTAATCCTCGCCAATTCTCTGATTTGTATGCACCACTAGATAAGGTTTATGAAAGATTGAAAGCAAGGGGCATCCTCAAACCTTTAGACTCAATGCCTCCCCAAAATCCATTACCTAGGTGGTACAACAAGAATGAGTACTGTAGTTTCCACCAAGCCAAAGGCCATAGAATCGACCGTTGTACCCGTCTCAGACATGAAATACAAGACCTCATTGACAAAAAGATCATAAGCCCACCTACCCCTCCTAACCATCCCAACGTCACTTAAAATCCTTTGCTACCACATAATTAATCTTCCACTTCTAATGTCAATGCAATAGAAGATAACGCACCCCATCCACCTCAACCCATCCATCATTACACCATTTTACCTATGAGTGTCACCCAGGTATTTCACCATTGCAAGAAAAGAGGCCTTATTACTCCCTTTCCACCTAAGCCTTCACTTGTCCCCGACCCATCATTTTGCCAATACCATAGAAAATCCGGCCATGATACCGAGGATTTCACCTTGCTAAAGAAAGTGGTTCAAGACTTGATTGACGAGGAGGTTCTAATAGTTCCACAGCCAATTCCATGTGAAGTGCCTACATTGTACCCACTTTGTATGAGGAAAACATGCAAGAGATTAATATATTAGAATAGAGAAACTTTGAGAAAAAGCCTATGGGGATAGAAAAAGTTGTTGAGAATAAAATGCCAAAGAAATTAAATAAGCCTGGAAAGTCATTTCAACAAAAACTGAAAGAAAGATATGATGCTGGAGATCCTAAAGTGGACCTATTAGGGGAACCTTCTGGAAAGTATGATTTCTATGTTCTCTACATTGCACCACCTCCAATAACCATTCCCGTTCGCGCAACCGGATGGGGAAATCCATGGAAAAATGAGCAACCAATTGAAGAATCTTCAGTCCGCACAACTGGGTGGGGAAAATCATTGAAAAATGAACAATCAACTGAGAAACTTTTAGTGCAAGAAATAGATATGCTTGAATAGGGGGACATCATGGGAGAATCCTACAACGATGAAGTAAATGATCTATGGGCAGACTCTGAAGAGGTTGATCACTTGACTAGGGGCAGTCGTCACTTCAAACCATCTTATCTTGAGAATGAAAATCCGGTGGAAGCACTAGAAAAGGGGCAAAGACCTGAGGTTATGATGAAAAAGATGAGGTCCTAAAGCAATTGAAAAAGACTCAAGCCAACATTACCATATGGGGATTGCTTATGGCTTCTCTCAAGTACCGCCAGAGTATGCTTAAGCTTTTAAACCATGTCCAAGTGCCTATTGATACTTTGCCAGAAGGATTGGTTAGTCTTGTAACTTCGGTTGAGAAAGCAACTGCTATAACCTTCACAGAGGTCGATTTGCTAAAAGGAAGGAAAGATCACATGCAAGCTTTGAGCATAACTGTTGATACCTTAGGGAAACGGGTTCCTACCGTCCTTATTGACAATGGCTCTGCCTTGAATGTGTGTCCACTTTGTACCACTAGGTCTCTTGGTTTGGGACCTACAGATTTTGTGCCATTTGGGCAATTAGTTTGAGCATATGACAACACTAGAAGGGAGGTAATTGGCATAGTGACCTTACCATTAATCATAGGACCGGCAGAATTTGAAGTTGAGTTCCAAGTTCTTAATGTTCCTGCCTACTTTAATCCCTTGCTTGGCCGACCATGGATCCACCCAAATGGGGCAATCCCATCGTCTTTGCACCAAAAAGTTAAGTTCCCCTACAAAGGAGCCATAGTGACTTTACAAGGAGACTATGAACTCGTTGCCAGTCAAACTCAAAGAGTCCTTATTTATGAGATCAAGCATGATCCTTCAGATATGCCATTGTCGGGATTTGAATGTGCAGGTTATTAACTTAGCACCAACAAGTAGAGAGCTTATCCCATTAGATTTCTCACCACATGGGAACTTGTGCGTCACTGAGATTATGAAGATCATGGGTTTCTTTCCTAGTATGGGAATGGGACCAAAGCATCGAGGAATTTCAAAGCTGATTAAGTACCAATCGACCTTGCATACCTTTGGCTTGGGATATAAGCCAACACAAGCAGATTATAAGGAACAAGCACAACTGAAGAGAGAGAAAGAAGTTGCCAAAGCATGTGAGTGCACTATTGTTCACCCACTTAAGCCTTACAAGCTAACTTTGAATGGGTGCTTTATAAAAGAAGGGGAAGATTTCCCATATTGTGGTTTTCCAGAGCCTACTTATGTACAGTCCATCGGAGTTAGAGTCCCAGGATTTGAGATCTTCTTTGAGATTGAGTGGTACCCGATTACAGCAACCACGGTCGAGGATTCTGCAATAGATAGTGACAGAGAAGAAAAAGATTGGGCAGATAGCATGGATTCAGAGGTTATGGGCCGATTGTTCCGAGAATAGGTGCTAGCCATTGAAGATTGTGAAGAGATTCCAGCTCCGGCATTCCAGACAGTCAGCGAGCCACTTCAAAATTGGTATACCGAAGGATCCCCTGTTCCTGTTCCAAGTGAAGAGAAGTTTAAACCAGTAGAGGATATGTAGGTTTCTTTTGAGTCTTAAGTCAGTAAACAATTTGTTTTTGTTTAAGTATCTCTTTTCTGAGTTGTTTAGAGTTGTCTTAAGTGTTGTTATTTCAGAGTCTTCAATTAGAAATCAGTACTTTCTTTCTTTGTTTTCCCGCAAAGATTATATCCATTGTCTTCGCGCCTTTTTGTCTCTTAATGTGTGTGAAATGGAAATAGACCCTAGAGACGCTGATATCCCTCCTGAGCTCGTCGAGCAAAGGAATAAAGGGATAGCACAACCAATTACAGAAGAACTAGAATTAATTAATCTAGGGATGAATGAATTGCCAAAAATAATTAAAATTGGTACAACACTTTCCCCTTCTGAAAAAGAACAATTGGTTGAGTTGTTGAGAGAAAATCTAGAAGCGTTCGCTTGGTCTTATAAGGATATGCCTGGGGTAGATATAGACATAGTGCAGCATCGCATTCCAACTAATCCTGACGTGAAGCCTGTTAAGCAGAAGTTGAGGAGAATGAAACCAGAATGGGCACTAAAGATAAAAGAAGAAGTGATCAAGCAGATAGAAGCCAAGTTTTTAAAAGTTGTGGAATATCCTGAATGGCTTGCAAACATAGTACCAGTTCTAAAGAAGGATGCCAGAGTGCGCATGTGTGTAGACTTTCGTGATTTGAATAAGGCATGCCCTAAAGATGACTTTCCACTACCGCACATTGACGTGTTAGTTGACAGCACCGTAGGGTACGGCCTTCTTTCCTTCATGGATGGTTTCTTAGGTTACAATAAGATCAAGATGGCACCAGAAGACATGTAGAAAACGTCCTTCATCACTCAGTTGGGGGACCTATTGTTACAAAGTAATGCCGTTCGGGCTAAAGAATGTAGGGGCGACCTATCAAAGAGCTGCTACTACTCTATTGCATGACATGATATATAAAGAAGTTGAGGTGTACGTTGATGACATGATTGTCAAGTCAAAAGATAGGGAAGGACATGTAGCTGTACTTAGAAAGTTCTTTGAGCGAATCATAAAGTATAATCTTCGTCTCAACCCTCAGAAGTGTGCTTTTGGAGTCACTGCTGGAAAGTTGTTGGGTTTCATGATAACACAGAGAGGAATTAAAGTGGATTCAAGCAAGATCAAGGCCATTCTGGAGATGCCGCCGCCTAAGAATGAGAAAGAAATCCGAGGTTTTCTAGGAAGATTACAGTACATAAGTCGGTTTATAGCTTAACTCACTACCATTTGTGAGCCTATTTTCAAACTGCTAAAGAAAGGAGAACCGAAAGAATGGAACGAGGAATGTAAGAAAGCTTTTGAAGCCATCAAACGCTATTTAAGCAATCCACCTATATTGGTTCCACCTAGAGAAGGAGAGTCGCTGTTACTATACTTGACCGTCACAGAAACTGCTATGGGGACAATGCTTGCACAATACTTAGAAGAGTCGAGGAAAGAGAATGCCATCTACTATTTAAGTAAGAAAATGATAGACTATGAGGTGAACTATAATGCTGTGGAAAAACTTTGCGTGGCATTGGTGTGGGCCTCTCAAAAACTTCGCCATTATATGCTATCTTTCTAAGTGTTTCTTGTTAGTCGCATGGATCCACTCAAGTATTTGCTTGAAAAGCCTATGTTAACTTATCGTACTGCGCGATGGTTAATGTTGTTATTTGATTTCGACATCAAGTATATGGTACACAGCTCAATAAAAGGGAGAGTCATTTTAGAACACTTAGTAGAAAATCCAGTTTCAATAGGAGATAGCGTCGAACAAGGGTTCCTTGATGAGGACATATTGGAGATAGAAAAGAAACCATAGAAAGTCTACTTTGATGGTACTGCAAATAAAAGGGACTTCGGCATAGGAATCTTGTTGATTTCTCCTGATGACGCCCATACCCCTCTGGCAATGAAGTTAGGGTTTGAGGCCAAACAACATCACCAAATATGAAGCTTGCATTCTAGGGTTGGAAGCAACCTTAGAGTTGGGAGTTGAAGAATTAGAAGTGTATAGAGATTCAGCTTTGATTATCTGCCAAATCAGAGGAGAATGGAAGATGCGAGATGAGAAGTTGTTACCCTATCATGCTTACTTAGAAGCACTTACCAAAGAATTCGGCAAAATAGAGTTCCACTATTGTTAAGGGTAAAGAATCGTTTTGCTGACGCTCTTGCTACACTTACGTCCATGGTGAAAATTCCAGAAGGAGGTAATATTAGTCCACTTATGATATGAAAGAAGAAAAGAACCGGTGTACTACTGCAGTATTCAAACTAGTCAGGTAACAGATGAGCGTCCATGGTTTTACGATATTCAGAGGTTCGTAGAGAAAAGAGAATATCCTGAAGGAACTTCAAAAGTAGACAGGCATACGCTGAGGAGATTAGCTACCCACTATATCATGTGTGGAGGAAAATTATATAGAAGATCCTACGACGGTATCCACTTACTTTGTGTAACTGAAGAAGAAGCTCAAAGAATAATCGAAGAGATACATGAAGGAGTAGGGGCACCTCACACGAATGGTTATATGCTAGCTAAGAAGATTGCTCGTCTCGGTTATTATTGGACTACCATGGAAAGAGATTGTCATATGTATGTCAAGAAATGCCATAATTTCAAATCTTCGCTAATGTTCAATACCTTCCATCAATGCCTTTGAATACTATGTTATCCCCTTGGCCCTTTTCAACATGGGAAAAGTTATCATTGGAAAGATCCATCCTAAGTCAAATGAAGGTCATGAGTTTATCTTGCTGGCAATAAACTATTTCACTAAGTGGGTAGAAGCAAAGTCTTACAAAACCTTGGGGTCTAAACAGGTGGCCTATTTCATTAAGACTCGCATCATTTGCCGATACGAGGTTTCGTATGAATCATATTAGATAATGGGGCACATTTCCAAGGTAAAGTAGAAGAACTCTTGCAGAAGCACAGCATTCGGGTTCACAAGTCTTCTCCTTATAGGCCACAGACAAATGGAACAGTTGAAGCAGCTAATAAGAATATAAAGAACATACTATAGAAGTCAGTTAAGAAGTATAATGATTGGTCGGAAAGGTTACCACTCGTTCTATGGGGTTATCGCACTTCAATTAGATCTTCTACGGGTGCCACACCGTATTCGTTAGTTTATGGCATGGAGGCAGTACTTCCGATTGAGTTAGAAATTCATTTTCTCAGGGTGATAATGGAAGACCAACTGTCTGAAGTGGATTGGGTAAGAAACAGATATAATGAGTTAATCCTGCTCGTGAAAGGCGTTGAAAAGCTTTGTACCATGTTCAAGGGAATCTGTAGACACCCCATTTTGTACCACCTAATTAATTTGAAATCACATATTTTGGAAACCCAATGATGAGGTTTATTGTATGTTTTGAGATAATGACAAAGCAATTCCCGACGAGTAGCCAAGATTACAACAGGAAGATACTGTCTTTTTACATTTCATGCGTACGCACCAATGGGTGGTGCGTACGCACCATGTTGCCATGCGTACACCTTATGCCTTTTTCAGGCATCTTCAGATCTGTCTCCACTGAACATGAGAGCATGGGGGAGAGTATGGGGAGTGGGGAGATTCCCACGGGTGTTCCCCGCATGGGTAGGGGATGGGCTAGTCAGGGGATGTTTTCAAAACCTAATTGAACCCTATTTATACTTACTGATGGGACTGGAGAGGGGATCTGGATCCATCTTTGGGAGGGGGAGCTATCTCTTTCTTTTCGGGATAGAGGCTGAGGAGAGAACGGCCAGAAAGAGAGAGTGAGAGAAACCAAATACCCACCAAAACACCAGAAACCAGAAGAGAGAAAAGAGTGTTGAATGTTGTAATCCAAAGCCGCGAGAAGGGAATTGCTGCGTTGATATTGGAAGCATTCAAACCTGAGGGGTACGTATCATACATACACCTATATATGTATGCACTGTAAATTTATACTGCATATTTGTTTCTATGAGTTATTGTTTAAAATAATGATGCCATGTTACACTGTTAAGGTCAAGAAAATCATTGGTAATGTTAGATTTGAAGGAAAATAGCCGTGACATGAATTCTTGAATTGACAGGTTTTCGGGTTATAAACTCAAGACTTTGACCCAAAAAATAATCATGATTCTGCAAGTTTTTGGATGAACGATTTATGCGCGCTTGTAGTGCTCTGCAAGAGCTTCAATTTGGTTTTTGAATCATTAAATTCGGTTAAGAAATGAGTAAGATAAGTTAGGGAGAAGTTAGCACGGGACAAAGCTCAATACTGCATTTTTCAGCTTCAACCGTTCTGAGGTTGAAGGTGAAGTGGACAGTGATCCAGTGTGGGCGTACTCACCCACAGGTACCGTGTTCCCTAGCATTTGAAGACCTTAGGTTGGCCCGATTGACTCCAAATTTGACAGATGGATTCGTCTTGTTGAGACCTATCATGGGGACCTTTGGTTGGTCATTTTGACCACAGTTTGACCAACTTTGACCGTTCATCATTGAGCTAAGTTGGTACGTACGCACCACTGCGTGATGCGTACGCACCACTTCTCCTGGTAGAGAATTATTTTGTTTATTACCATTCATTAGTTAATGTTGGAGTAATTAGTTTAATACTATATATATGGGTTTAATGTGAGTACGTGTGGGTTATATTGTTTATTATAATTTATTCTGGTTTTGATTAAAATAGATTAGATTATATCATTAATATTAGTTAGGTTATTTTATTAAGTATGGTTAGAATATTTAATGTTAGTATTAGTATTTTGGGTATATTTTAATGATTGTATCTTTTGTTTACTATTAGTGTATGCTGATTGATATTTTTGTAGATTAAATTAATGTTAGTGGTGTTAATATTTTTTGTAAAATGCATGTTAGTGGAGAATGTAGAGAAATTGTCTTGCTGATGCGTACGCACCACTACATGGTGCGTACGCACCCTGTGCTCTGACAGAAAAAACTCGTTGCTTCAAATGGTCACTTTGAATCCACTTGGTGCACACGCAACCATATGGTGCGCACGCACCACCACATGGTGCGTACGCATTGTAGTCTAGGCACTCTTTTATGTTTATTTATTTTACTTTCCGTGAGTTATTACCTCTTGTATATTCTGCCATGCCATGTGCTACTAACCATTTCTCTACTTGATCATTTTCTTATTTGCATAATCATTCGCGTGCTTGGCATATTGTTGCATTTTCGCATGCTTAGGGTTAAATTTGATTAAATACCTTGATTAATTAAAGCCAACAATTATTCACGGAGGCCGGTTTCGACCGGGCATTTTGGGTGCCTAATACCTTCCCAATAATGTACCCTAGCTCCGGACTTGAATCTCTGGACCTTGAATTTGACCAAAAACATAGTTCCCAAAGCTAAATTGGGTGGCGACTCCCGCTTGCGCTCACAGTGGCGACTCCACTGGGGATTTGAGAGCTAGACTCCATATGATAAATTGTTGGCTTTAATTAAAACAAAGGAATTTAATTGAATGAAACCACAAATTGCACACACGGGCACGATTACCCTTATACCCTCGGTGAAAGTCTGACGGAAGGTACCGGGCCCCATTCGCGCCTATGGTTACTGAAAGTTGGCATCACTAACCCACAGCCTGTGCTACTAGCCTGTGATAAGCTAGTGAGTACGTTAACGGATTGCTCATTGAGCGTCCTAGCTTGGGTGACCCTTGAAGTTGAAGTACCCATTGACTAAACCCACATAGAAAGCCCCAACCAGCCGTTTTTGCATAACCTTGTTTGAATGTGTGTCATGTTGTGTGTCATAATGCATCCATGATTAGGCATTTATCGCGGGTACGGGGCAAGGCCCATGCTACTCATTAGCTATTTCAAGTTGAGCCCGATTGAGGGAAGATGTGAGATATTGTTATTGGACCTAGGCCCAAAAATAAAATAAAATAAAAGGGTTTTTCTGTTCGTAGGCCTACTATTCCTAGTCGTCGGAAAATCGTCTATAAGTGCTCCTTTTTGTCACCCCAACAAGGTTCACTCCTCCGCCACAATGTTTTCCTGGGGACCCCTCGTCTTCGCTATCCTGTTCACTGTGCTTACCCTCCAAGTGGCCTATTTCTGCGCATGTGAGAGGATCCCATTCAGGAGGATGGTTCCAGTTCTGGCAATCATCGCACTTTTGCCCGTTTACATGCACCACTTTGGGAGTTAATATGTATTTTGTATTTTGGCTTACTGTAGCCGGTAGTGCAGAATATGTAATCTGGTTTTAGTTCATGCATGTGAATATAATTTCCTTTTATGTTCATTTACTATACTCCAGAAAAGAAAAGAAAAACAACAAGGACCCAGAAAAAGAACAACAAAACGGAGAGAGGGAAAGATGCTACTCGTTAGTAGTATTTTGAGTAGGATTGGAGGGACCAGCTTCGGGCCGTTTCCGGAGACTCTCAAGTTGGTCCCGAATCTGATCCTCGAGCCCTTCTAGAGCCACAACCCTAGGTGTGACGCCCCTGGCATAAGCGTCCACCATGTCTTTCAATACTCTGTTCTCCTCTCTCAAAGTCCTTATCGTCCGACCGGATTGACGGATGGTTCGTTGAAGGCTGAGAATATGGTGGTTTAACCTCCCGACTTCCACACCCCTAGTGTGGAGACGCCGAGCCATGCTAGAGGTGACTGTGGTGGCCCGAACACTCAAGGCCATGGCATCCCCCATAAGGTCCATATCAGACCTAGCGTTTAAAATCCTTTCATCACGAGGAGTGATGAGTCCCGCGGCTACCGCCGTCGCGTTTGTAGGGTTGTGTACCACGGTATCATTGACCGTGATAAGTTGATTTGGGTTGGGAACATTGGTCGCCATATGTCTGGTTGTGCCTCTGGCACAGTGTTCAGGTCAGGACGATTTCGGGAGGCGGAGGAAGAGGCCATAGATCTAGGAGAGTAAGAGATTTGAGGAGGTAAGGGTTTGAGTGTCAAATAATTTTGGATCGCCGGCGATCGATTTTCGTTTTTAAAGCCAAGAGTCAAAGGAGGGACTCGAGGGCTGATGCATTGTCGGGAGGACCGACACGCTATCAGAAACCCTACACTACCAGTGGTAGGGGATTAAATTAATCCCTCGAGATCCGTGGTTAGCAGCTGACGCTGCCACTTATTGACAAAGCGACACACGCTGTCAATCGCCGAAATAGCATCGGTCGACAGCCACGGGCTAGGCTATCGAACGAGCAAACGGGCTTTCGGGTTTGGGATAAATTCGAACGTAGCAAGTTTTTGGGTCGTCAAGTGTTTCGGGTTAGAGGAGCACTAGCCCATTTTTCCATCTACCAATGGGAATAGGAAAGCCCAAACAGGTCAAACCTAAAAAAGAAAAAAAGAAGAAATATAAATTTTTGGGCCTTTGATTCAAAGAGAGGTGAGGGTGTGTGAATGTTGGGCTTAAATTGAAAAGGCTAATGGACTGCATGGACCGAGTAGGCATTAGGATTCACCCGATTTGATGAACAAAAGCAAATCCGATTTAAAATTGAAGTTCGAAGTTGGTTATTCGTCAAGCTTAGGCCCAATGAGTGAGGGTGTTATTTTGAAATTGGACTCAAGCCCACCAAAAAAAAAAAAAAAAAAAAAGATGGGCTTGGATCCAAAAGAGTTTGTGAGATGAGAGCATTTGTGATGGGCCTAAGCTTGGAAAATGATCTACTTTGTGTACCTGTCAAACCTTGGGCACTTGAAAGATTTAGTAAACATGATGAGGCCCAGGGTATGATAGGACAGAATTGGGTAAAGCCTAATAAAGCTCTCATTCAATAAGAGGGGCATGAACTTAATCACTTGCCTTGGTCAAAATTTCAGTAAAGAATTGAGCAATCACAGTCAGATTTGCGTACGCCAGGCTGGGCTTGGGTCGTTCCCCTACATCGAACCGTTTAAGAAAAGAGAGACCGAGCTAGTAGTGATGGAACGCGGACAGAGGCAGAACCAACCTTGGCAGAACTCATGGCCATGATGGTGCGTGATAGAGCTGAAATGAAAGCGGAAATGAAAGAAATGGTTACTAAGATGAGTGAGAGGCTGAGCGCCTTGGAAATAGGGAAAGACAAGCCTAAAAGCTTGGAAGCACCCAGTAGGGAAGAAGGAGAAGGAGTAGTTACTCAAAGAACTGGAGGCACGATGGCATATGGGATGACGGAGACTACGAAGAATACCAAGCCAAGAGGGATGTGAGAGCAAAGGGAAAAGATCCGAGGATAGACAAACTGGAAACAGAAAACCAAGAAATGAAAGAACAGATGAACCAAATGAAAACCGCCTGGCGGAAGTCACAAGGCTTAAACAGCTTCATGTTCTCCATGGATGGGATCACTTCTGAATCAAAGACTCAGCTTCCGAAAAAATTCAAGATCGCAGATTACGAGAAATTTGATGGAACCGGAGACCCCAAGCAACACTTGCGTCAATACTTGAGCATAGCTAAAATGAGGGGGCTAAATTCAGATCAAGTCTTGTGCGCCTTTCCCCTCTCACTATCAGGAGACGCTTCCAAATGTATTAGCAGTGGACAAGAAGGTCACTGATTCTTGGGAGGCATTGACTCAAGAATTCACAGACAAATACAACTACAACACCATGTTAGACGTGACATTGAGAGATTTGGAAATGACAAGGCAGAAGCCAGACGAGACTTTTCAGACTTCCTAAGCCGTTGGAGGACAAAAGCTAGTAAAATGGTGAGCGTCCTGCTGAAATAGACCAGGTCAACATGATACTGAGGAACTTGACGCCTGTCTACTTCGATAAAATGTTGACTTCATCAGTTAGGATTTTCAACAGTTGTACCAGTGTGGAACAAGGATAGAAGATGCAATTCACAAGGGGCAGATAGAGGGGCACAACCAGAAGAGTATTTGGGGCAAGTAACAGCGCTCCAAATGGGGCAAATCGGGCTAATGGGCCCACGCAAGCTACGGTCAGTGCCGTGCAGCAAGCTGAAAAGAAACCGAGGTTTTTTCATGATTGGGGGTCCCTCTCTCCAAAGCCTTTGTTAACCTAATGAAAAGAGGACCTGCAAGCATAGTAGTAAGGCCATTGCCTAATCTTCCATCATTCTGGAAACAAAACTGTTGTGCGGTGATTGGTATTGAGGTTGTGGGTACTGAGGTGGTTGATAATATTGCTGTTGGTACGGCTGGGTGATGTGTTGTTGTCCATAATATGGGGGTGGCATGAAATAGGACTGAGAATGCACTGGCATTGGTGATTGTCCCTGATAACCATATCCTTGTTGGGGGAAATATGGTGGTGGGGAATTCACAGATGATTGTCGGGAGGATGATGAACCCCCAGTCAACAATGGACAATTAGGTTTGATATGCCCCTTCTGTTTACAGTGAAAACATGTCTTCTGGCTTCCACTACTTCCACTGGAACTGCTACTACTACTATTCTTCCCTGGTTGAGCTGGTTTGAACTGAATCCCTTTAGGACGAAGGTTGGGATTAGTTACAAAACCTCCACCTTGCTGTTGTGGCTTCTTCCCTGTACCAGAACCACTAGCACCATCCTTTCGTGGTTGTGGATTATTCCTTCTGCGTTCTCTCTCTAGAGCCCTGTCTTCTCTATAGCCCAAGTGTTCCTCTTCAGCAGCTAAAACAGAGCTCACAAGTCTCTTGAAATCATTAATCATTAAATGATTCACCTTGCCTTGCAGAGTACGGTTCAAACCCCATTCGTATCTCCTACACTTTTCTTTCTCATCCGCATTCATTCCCACAGAAAATCTACACAACTCTACAAACTTGGAAGTGTACTTTTGAGCAGTCATCTCCCCTTGCTTCAAATTCATCAGTTCCCGGATCTTATTGTTCTTGAAGGCTTCTGGATAAAAATTATCGTTGAACTTGGACTCAAATTGCTCCCAAGTCATAGCTCCCAACTCCTCAAGTGAACCTTGGCTAGTCCACCAATCCTCAGCCATGTCAGTGAACAGGCTAGAGGCAAATTCCACCCAATAGGACTTGGGTATGCGGGCTAATTTCAAGTCAGCTTTCACCCTACGAATCCATTGGTCAGCCTTTGCTGGGTCATGGTCCCCATCAAATCTAGAAGGTTTGACTTCACGAAACTCCTTCCTTAACAGTGACTTCCAAGTCAACTCGACCAACTCTGGGTCCTGATTCTGATACGTGTTAGTGGCTAAGTTAGCCTGCAGCCCTTGCATGGCAGCGAAAAGGGCATCCAATTGAGCCGGATTGAAATTTTCTTGTATAGGTGGAGGGTTTCCAACTTGTTCCCCAACTGGGACCTGTGGTGGGTCTTGCGCATTGGCTTCAACCTCAGCTCGTGCTTGTGCTTCAGCTTCAGCCCGAGCCCGGGCTTCAGCAGCACGACGACTGTTACAAGTGTTCCTTGGCATTCTAGTAGACATAAACAAACTATCATATATATACCATAGATAGAACATTGTTCTCTAGTGTGTGTTATATTATACCACGTGCACACCAAATCATTAACACCCAATAAATTATCCAACATGTGTAACCTAACAGGTTTCTAGGTTCGCATAGAACACAAACAAGTTCTCAATCAACATGTTATTATCCCTACATGTTAATTATAATTATACAGGTATACTCCCATATGGACCTACTAGCAGGCTCTGATACCAAAAAGAATTGTCACGACC
Source organism: Liquidambar formosana (assembly GCA_039720395.1). Classification (NCBI taxonomy): domain Eukaryota; kingdom Viridiplantae; phylum Streptophyta; class Magnoliopsida; order Saxifragales; family Altingiaceae; genus Liquidambar; species Liquidambar formosana. The sequence continues at coordinate 52,889,342 of CM077820.1, read as the reverse complement.
CAAATTAATTAAGCCGTGATCAATAGTAATAAATCTAGTTTAATTAAGAAAATCATTTAGGAAGCACGTGAATGGCACGTGTTAAAAAAACCGGTAATTTTAATAAAAATTTCGGCATGACCCATTCGTAAATGGAACATACCGTAACAAAATCCTGTATAAAAGAGTTATAAAAGTTCCTGTAATCCATCCTTGGTATCATCACATGCTAAATAAACCATATAAAGAGACCTACGAAATTAAAATATTACAAATCATAAGTTATTACATGTCTAGTGCCCATTGGCCGAATACAAAGTGTTTAGTTAATACATAACCATAACATTAAAATTCGATCCCAACAAAGCATAACACCTCAAGGCGAGGTCTCCCCAGCTATGAAATCATCTGAAAAGGGTTTATAAAACATAGGAGTGAGTATAAAACTCAGTAGATATAATTTTCATATAGAAATAACCAAAGCATGATAATATAACCAATTAAAACCATACTTAAAATAATTAAAACCCATGCAATGTCATGAATAATATGCGACTCATGTCCATTTAACATAATCCATCGTTACCAACCACTCCCGCAGGAGTCTTCGCGCGGAAACGGAGGATTTAAACCCACCTCCAAGAGGACAACACAAGGGTTCCTACCTGGAACCGGAAAGTAGCCTCTGATTCGGGAACACAAGGGTCCCTACCTGGAACCGGAAAGTACCCAGGACCAAAGGAATGGAAAACACCGCTAAGTCCCTTGACCGCTAGTAGTCCAAATCCAATGACCCTTTAATATACTTTTACCAAGTAATTAATTAAATCCATTTCATGCATTTTATGCCAATGAATGCCATGAAAAGCATAACAACTCATACACGTGTCAGTTATTCCAAAAATCAACAATATATAATTATTTCATAATTATATAACATGTGGGAGCTATGTAAAACATGTAAAATATAGACCAACAAGAATTTACATAGCATGTACCTTCCAAATAAACCAAAATATGACAAGTATATCAACCCATATACTCCCAAAATTAATATTTCTAAATATAGGGTTACATAAACTAGACCCCTCAGTACATGCATTACAAAATATACATGATAATACACCCAATAATCACAAAAAATCATAACCAACACCAAAATACGTTTTTGTCCAACATATATGGGCTTATATACTAACCCATTATCATCCCTACGGTTAAAACCCATGAAAATTACACCTACCTCACATATATTGCACCAAACGTAAAGAAAATGTGTTGGGAAGGTCGGATCTGAGCCTAGAAAGCAAGAATGAGCTCCAAACTCTACAGATCAGGCTTGAATCCTCTCAATGCACGTGTAGATCTTCAAATCCAGCCCCTAGAACGTGAATCCAAACGTTGATATGAGGAGAGAGAGTCAAAAACCCATGCATGCAAGAGAAAAATGTGATTTTCTCTCTCCAAACACTCCCTTTCTCTCTCCTATCTTTCCTCTCTCTCTCCTTCTCTCTCAAGTCCCTAACACTCAAAATGCTGAAAATGGGTGTTAGAATCGTGATATGAGGGTTTTATAAGAGGTGAGGGGCATATGCGTCATTTACGCAAAAAAATTTGCAAAATCCGCGATGCACGATCGATCGTAGGTTGAGGGTACGATCGATCGTGAAAAACAGAGGCAAAATTGCATTTCCAGGGCACTGACGATCGATCATCCCAAAGCTAGGATCAATCGTCACTTGCTGAAAATGCCCAGTAACTCAGGCAAATGTGTATAAACTCCCACAGTACTTACCACTACCTTATTTACATTAAAAACATTTAAGTAATCTTCTCCATTCTTTTATTCTTCCTTTTACTTAAATGTTTTTAATGTAAATAAGGTAGTGGTAAGTACTGTGGGAGTTTATACACATTTGCCTGAGTTACTGGGCATTTTCAGCAAGTGACGATCGATCCTAGCTTTGGGACGATCGATCGTTTTACTTTAAGTTATTTAATGAAAATAAGCAAATAACCCCCCATTTGAATCCAAATAAAATATCAAAAAAATCAAATTCCAAGTAAATCAAAATCTCATTTTCAAGTTTTAGTACAAAATCCGACTCCCGACAGATTTTTCAGAAACAAACGTACGAGGAAACCGATCGAAACGTGATAATAAAATCCCATAAAATCACAGATATCTTATAATATTATAAACTTCCATTACCACCAAAAATTATCTTTAAAAACGAAGTTTTTCGAAAATCCATTTTTTCCCAACACTTAGCCAAATTTCAGCAGTCTAAAAGTGCGAAATCACAAACATGACAACATCGTACCCATGTGATGCCTATGCACCACAATACCCAACAAATCAACTAATATGCTTGTAAATCATGCATTAAAGGTGAGATTATCCTAATTAAATGATGCGGGCATTACAACAGCAACCAGGTTAGGGTTTGGCAATGAAGATTTGGCGCCATCTGCGATAACAATAAGGGGGTATGACAATAGCTCCAGAGCAGTGTTAGGGACCTTCCAAGCATGCTGTAAGGTGGGACCTGTTATATCCGTTGTTGAATTTTGTGTCATGGACATACCCGCCAATTACAATTTGCTCTTGGGAAGAACGTGGCTACACCCACTAGAAGCCGTCCCGTCCACTGTACATCAAAAGATTAAGCTGCCATGGGAAGGAGGTGTCTTGATAATTCATGGCGACGGAGAAATCACGGGCCAAGTATCGGGAATAAAAGCAGGAGAGGAAAATCCAGGGTGGAGAGGTTTCGAACTGGTTCAAATGCTGGAAAGAAAAGATGAAGGGATGGAAGAGGTTCACCCTGATTTCGGGGAGGGGATCAGACACACGGTAGCTCACATCATGAAAAAGATGGGGTACATGCCAGGTATGGGGATGGGAAAAAGAGGTCAAGGAGTCACTGAACTCCCGGATTTTCGCATGCAGACAAACCGCAAGGGAATAGGTTATGCCGAGGAGGAAGAACTGCCAAAAAACAAGAATACCCTTAATGGGAATTTCGTCAAGGAAGGGGAAGACTTCCCCTATTGCGGATTTCCCGAGCCATGGTTTGACAAATATAGCAAGAGAAAGGTGCCGGGGCTGGAAGTTTTATTCGCCGCAGAACTAAGGTTGGGCATCACCGAAGGAAAACCTCGAGGGAAAGAGGTACTAGAAGTAGACTGGGCTGAAAATCTGGGGAATCTGAGTCTACTGCTGTCTGAGCAGGGTTTAGATATACTGGTCCTGACTGAAGAAGAGGCCGCCACAGACCTGACTAAGCTGATCACTGAAGCAAATGGGGGCACAAGCCTGTGGGTTTGGAAGAAAGGAGCTGAGATCCACGCGTACTCCAACGCGGGTGACAAATCCCCTCCAGCCAAGGACAAACTCACCACTAGCTCTGTTCCTAAGTTTCTCGAGAACACTACTGCTGTAACCACCCCTATTGCTAATGAAATGGATTCTGATTTTGCTTATGTTGACGTGTCTCTTGAGGAATATATTGCACAAATGTCTGAGGATCCTGATTTAAACAAAATAATCAATGACAACCAAGAAAGAAATTTCGAACCCATTAAAAGCGAAACTATCTTAATTAACTTGGGCACTAATGAAAATCCTAAGGAAATACAAGTTGGGTCTACACTATCCATGCAAGAACGATCTAGTCTTAGCACTTTACTGCAGGAATTCCAAGATGTATTTGCTTGGTCATACGCGGACATGCCTGGCATAGATCCAGAGATAGTGCAACATCGCATCATCGTCAAAGAAGGATCTAAGCTTGTCAAGCAGCGGTTGAGAAGAATGCAACCTGAATGGTCAATCAAAGTAAAAGAAGAAGTCTCGAAGTTATTAGAGGTGGGATTCATACGGGCAGTTGATCAAGCAGATTGGGTCGCCAACATAGTGCCGGTACCAAAGAAAGATAGGCGAGTCCGAGTATGTGTGGATTTTCGTGACCTCAACAAAGCTTGCTCGAAGGATGACTTCCCCCTCCCACATATTGATGTCCTAGTAGATAACACTGCGGGAAGTGCGCTAATGTCATTTATGGATGGATTCTCGGGATACAACCAGATTCAGATGGCACCTGAAGATATGACCAAGACAACCTTCACCACGGGATGGGGGACTTACTGTTATACGGTTATGCCATTTGGGTTAAAGAATGCCGGGGCCACTTACCAGAGAATGGCTACCACTTTGTTACATGATATGATGCACCGAGAAGTGGAAGTGTACGTAGATGACATGATTGTAAAGTCAGAAACCAGGGAGAGTCATCTAGACAACCTTCAAAAGTTCTTCGAGCGAATCAGGGAGTATAAACTGAGATTGAACCCACAGAAATGCACCTTTGGAGTAACATTAGGGAAACTATTAGGGTATATGGTGACAAACAGAGGCATAGAGGTCGACCCTGTTAAGATCAAGGCAATTGTGGAGATGCCGCCGCCCAAGACAGAGAAAGAGGTTCGGGGTTTCTTACGGAGATTGCAATACATCAGCAGATTTATAGCAGGACTCACTTCGACCTGCGAGCCTATTTTCAAACTGTTGAAGAAAGGGGAACCCAAGGAATGGAACGATCAATGTCAACGAGCCTTCGAAGTAATAAAGGAATACCTGCTGAATCCACCGATACTAGTCCCACCACGCCCTGGAAAGCCGCTGTTGTTGTATCTATCAGTATTTGAGGAGGCTCTAGGGAGCATGTTAGCTCAGCACGATGACCAAGGACGTGAACATGCTATCTATTACCTAAGCAAAAAGTTGCACGAGTACGAAGTGAGGTATACTGCAGTGGAGAAATCATGCTTCACGCTAGTCTGGGCTGTTCAGAAGTTGAAGCATATCTTGATAAATTATGAGGTGTGGATAATATGCCGCATGGATCCGCTCAAGTACCTATTCGAAAAACAAACACTCAATGGGCGATTATCGCGTTGGTTATTCCTCCTCGCAGGATTTGAATTGACTTACGTCACCCAGAAGGCAATTAAAAGGGGAGCAGTAGCCGATTTTTGTGCCGAACATTCAGTCCCAGGACAGGCCCTCGACGACGACTTCCCCGACGAAAACCTCTTGAACATTGAATGTGTGCGAAAGTGGAAGATGTATTTTGACGGAGCATCGAATCAATACGGGAATGGAGTTGGAGTTATCTTGATCACACCAGACAACCTGCATGTACCTTTGTCAATTAAACTCAACTTCCGCAATTCAAACAACACTACCGAGTATGAGGCCTGTATCGCGGGATTGGAGGCGTTGCTAGCCCTCAATGTGGGAGAAGTCGAGGTCTATGGAGATTCGGCATTAGTGATCGCTCAAGTTCAAAATATTTGGAAAACCAAGGAAGAACATCTGAAACCCTACCAAAGCTACCTCGAGAAATTAGCTCTAAAGTTCCAGAAAATAACCTTCACTCCTCTACCCCGATCCCAAAATCAATTTGCCGATGCCCTAGCCACTTTAGCCTCATTGATCCACATCCCAGAAAAAGCCTAATTGCAACCCTTGATCATACAACAGAGCTCTCGACCTGCCCATGAAGCCACCATTATGTTCATAGAAGAAGAATTTGACGATGGGAAACCTTGGTATTTTGATATTTTGAACTTCCTGGAGCGAGAAGTGTACCCCGAGGAAGCTACTAGGAAAGACCGGTGGGCACTGAGGTTGTTAGCAACACAGTATGTTTTATGCAGTGGAAACCTGTTCAAGAGGTCAGCCAATGGCATTCATCTGTTGTGTGTCGATAAAGAAGCAGCCCAAACATTGGTTAGTGAAGTACACGGAGGGGATTGTGGACCCCACATGAACGGGAGGATGCTAGCTAAAAAGCTGATTCGGTTGGGATATTACTGGACTACCATGGAAATGGATTGCGTGGAGTATGTGAGAAAATGCCACCAGTGTCAGGTCTATTCCAACATGCAGTACACACCTCCGGTCGAATTACACCAGTTGACATCACCATGGCCTTTCTCTGTCTGGGGCATAGATATTATGGGTAAGATTACCCCGAAGGCTACGGGTGGACACGAGTACATATTGGTAGCCATCGACTACTTCACGAAATGGGTAGAAGCAAAAGCCTACACGGAATTGAAAGCCAAGCATGTGGCCAAGTTTATCGAAACTCACATTATCTACAGGTATGGGGTACCACACGAGGTCATTTCAGATAATGGATCACATTTTCAGGGGGAAGTCCAAAGCGTTTTTGAGAAGTACAGTATTAAGCATCACAAGTCCTCCCCTTACAGACCACAGACCAACGGAGCAGTAGAAGCAGCCAATAAGAACATAAAGCACATCCTAGAAAAGTCCGCAAATACTTACAAGGATTGGGCAGAAAAGTTGCCAGGAGCATTGTGGGGATATCGAACATCAGTAAGGACGTCTACTGGGGCAACGCCTTACGCGTTGGTATACGGGATGGAAGCAGTTTTACCGGTGGAATTAGAAGTTCAATCATTAAGGGTCATGGTAGAAAGCCAAATCCCTGAAGTTGAATGGAAAAGGGACCGGTACGAACAATTGGCACTGTTGGACGAAAAAAGGCTTAAGTCACTGTACCATGTACAAGGGTATCAAAGGAGGGTTGCCAGGGCTTTTAACAAAAAGGTGAGGCCGAGAAATCTGAAGGAAGGAGACCTAGTTCTCAAGGAAATGTTGACTCGGGTATCGGATCCTAGGGGCAAGTTTAGGCCCAATTGGGTAGGCCCGTATATCATCAAGGCTATATTGTCAGGAGGAGCAGTCAGGCTAATGGACGAAGAGGGAAATGAGTTTACGCAACCTGTTAATCTGGATCGTTTGCGCAAATACTATATATGATGTAGACCCTATCTTGTATTACGAAGGAATTTGAATCAATGCAAAGTTAATTGAAATAAGTTTCATCCATTAAATGGGAACAAATAGTACATCTTGCCTTGTTATTGTGAACTAAAATGGAAATGACATGAAATGCAATATAATCAACAAGAGACGCATCAGTGTTGGAAATCATTCCCTCATCCACTACCATCATGACCGTCTTGATTCAGTCTTTTTCTTTTACGATGAACTTCATCCTCTTTCGATCCCCCAATGTCAGAGGCGAGCCAGCCGTAGTAAGCAGCAGAGGGACTAATCAGCTCAGGGGCGGCGACGGATAAAACCCGCATCCTGTTGGGCCATGCCCCTTGAATGCGCTCAACAAAGCGGGCCCCGAGTGGACAAACATATCCCATGTGCTCTTTAAGCAGCGATCTTTGAGGCCTGCCGAATTGCCGTTGGATGCGAAGCACGGGACAGTAGGACACTTCCCGAAGGCCAGCCAGCATCACGCTGTGAGAAAAAATCAGACCTATAGTCATGTCGGATATTCTCCACCAAGGACAGTTCCACCGAATACCATGACAGGAAATGTTAGAAAGCATGCCGCGAAGCTCCTTAATGCTAGGAAAAGGTTTAATCAAGGCCCGATGGCGGTAAAGTTGTGGTTGGTACGCCCAAGGACTCACGTGGGGTTCCACTATAAGCTGCAAGCGTTCGAATAACCAAATCTGAAAAATTGGAAAAAGTGGATCAAACCTTTTTTGCGTACGCATCAAGATCCAATGCGTACGCATGTGGATATGATGCGTACGCACTGAAGAAGGAAAAAGCAACATTGAGCCAAAAGCAGAATGAGAAAGAAAGAATGGACGGGAAGGAAGGAGAATTTACCTGCAACAGCAAGGGACTGCCACCAACAAAGGGAACCTTGCCCCTCACAAACCTATCTAGAGCATTGAGAGTTCCGGCTAAGACCATCATGCTTGGATTGGATTCCCTCAATAAAGGAAGGATCTGCAATAGAGCCACGTCGGCGGAGTCGGGGGCATCTACAAACAAGTAACATGCCAGGATACAAAAGCAAAGGGCATTCAAACGGTGTTGGAGTTGATTACCTGTAACTATAGGAGGAAGTTGGCTGAAGTGCGAAACTACAAGTTGGAAGTCTATCCTTGAATTTGAAAACCATCCCCGAGCTACCCTGGTTGGAATACCAAATAAAGAAGAAATTAGGCCCTCGACTTTGAGCGGTACTACGGATGGTAGTAATATATGGTTGAAATCTGGACTCCCAAGGATGGCCCCAAATTCCTCCATGGTGGGACACACTTCCGTGTTATTGAAGCGGAACACATGACAAGAAGGATCCCAAAACTCGGTAGCCAATTTGAGAAAGTCTTGGTTAACCCGCACTTGGGAATAATCAAGCAAAGAAGACAGTTGAAACTGGGAGTTAAATTCCCTGCGAGATTGGCCATCCAAAGATTTGAGCCAGTTAGAAAGGTTCGCCATTAGTGAAAAATAGGAGGTGGAAGTGATGATGCTGGTAGAGTTCAAGTGGCGGCTAGGGTAATGAAGAGAAAGCCTTTATAAAGAAAAAGTACAGCAAATGCCCTTTTGGGAAAGGGACAAACAAGGGAGACCGCTGTGGGCCCTAAAAAAGGTAGATGCGTACGCATTAATCTCAAGTGCGTACGCATAAGTGGAGGGTGCGTACGCATTCAGTGGTTCCTACACTATCAGAGCACCCTGTTTCAGTAACCGAGCCACCTGGTTTCATCTGTATTTACACTAAGCAGATCAATGCAACTTCAAAATCATTTCAAGCAGCACACAGCAATTCAAAGCAAAAAAAGCACATACTGAAATAAAAACTAAGTGCAAATGTTTAAGTACGTAACCCCGAAATTGAAATTGCAAATTGTTCAAAGAAAAGAGAGATAAAGTCTAAAAGCCCCTAGGGCGATAAGATGGACCGCTGGATGAACCAGCCCCACCACCACCTTGCCCACCATCATCACCACCCTCATCATCATCACCACCTCCCCCTGCATCTACTGCACCTCCACGTGCCAGCCCTCCCCGCATGCGCAAGATTGTCGCAGAATGAGCAGTCAACATCCACTTGAGCCCACCAAACATCTGGTATACAAGCTCCATCTCCGCAAGGGTAAGCTGAAAAATCAAAGTGCGATTAGGGCATGCATATTTCGAACTAACTATTTTGCAGGACCTGTCAAGAGAAAGAAGAAATGCTACCTGACGCGTGCCAGGAGGGAAAGGGAGTGGATGCGCTCGCGGGTCGGGGACAATGGACTCCTCATACGCCTCGCTCTTCTCATCATAAAGAGGAACCGACCACGAGGGGAATGCAGGAGGAAGTCCCTCGGGAGGAATGCCAGCATCAGGAACCTGAGTATGAAAAAGTGCAATGACAGGGGCAAGCTTATGGAAAGCAAAACAGTGACAAGAATGGAACAGAATGGATACTTGGTGACCAATGAAGCGGGGCATGAGGCGCTCCCTGGCAAAGGTGGCATAGTCATGCTCTAGGCTCAGCAGACGAGAAATGTAATGAATGCCACCTCGCCACTCATCCAAATCTAGCTCACCCATCTGATAGGGCACCAAGGAGAAGGCAGGAGGTTCATAGGGGACTCGGGCACACAACTCAAGATCTGTAGTCAGCTGGGGCACGACCCTTTCGGCAAAGTAAAAGGCTCGGGCACGGGGATAGGACAGCAAACAGGACACCTCAGCCATGGCGTGCGCGTCCTCCTCCCACTCTGGGGGACCAACCTCAGCTCGACCAACCCAAGGGCGGGGATTCACCTATTGTCAGGACATGATCAGACAAAAGGAAACAAAAAGGGGAAAGAGAACAATAGAAAGCAAGAAGTGGACCCATACACGCTCAAGCCTGTCTAGGAACTCTCGGACTCTAATGTGGGACAAGTCCTCCTGATCGCCCAGAGGTCTCAAGTCAATGTACTCCTGGGCCCATAGCTGCAAGACAAACAAAGAAGAATCGATAAACATCTTGAGGAGAGAGCAAAGCATGAAAATAGAAGAGAATGGAGCCCATATATGGTTACTTACCGCCCATAGCCTCCAGCAGCTTGTCAAGGAGTCAGATTTTACCCGACTAAGGGCATCCGTGGTGGCATAAAGGTGTGCCAAGACAGCCGACCCCCATCCATACTCATATGCAGCCTCAAGGTCCTCCAATACTAAGAGCCAACCTGGCTCAAAAGTCTGCGCAGCATTAGGGACTAGAAAAGCCCCTATAAGGTAGAGGATGAAAGCTCGAGCCATGATAACACGCTCCTCCACAGAGTCCTGCCCTCTCCCAAGAAACTCATTGTACAAAGCTGGATACTTCATGGTGGCATTAGGGCAAGGCATGCCCAACAAACGCTGGGTCAACGCCTTCCTCTGATCCTCAGTCAGCTCAAAAGTGAAGGGCCTCCCCCTCATCCGTAGACCTGTCAGACGGTGGAAGTCATAAGGGGTGAGAGTCCACTCCCTACCCGCTAAATGGAGGGTATGGGTGGTATCCCACCATCTCTCTGCCAGGCAGAAAACCAAGGTGTTGCTGGTAGCCCGATGAATCGTCACTGCAGCCACGGTCCCAAACCCGACGTCCGACACCAACTGCTGAGTATCGGGGGTCAACCGGTCCCACCAAGTTGTCAAACTCTCCAGGCTGCCACGGCCACTTTCTTCTTTGGAATCTGAAAAGAATGAAAACCCAGGTAAGTACAGGTACAGGTAAGTACAGATTTAGATTGATTCTGTCAAACACATGCATGATGCGTACGCAATAACCACTGTGCGTACGCATTAGTCTCAGTGCGTACGCATCAAGATGCCAGTGCGTACGCATCGATGCACATGCCTGTCAGGCTTCTGTCTTACATTACTTCTTTCGTTAAGCACGTGGTGCGTACGCACTGTCATCCATGCGTACGCACTGGGGCTCAATGCGTACGCACGATCCTCTATGCGTACGCACTCAAGACCCTGGTTTGTCTTCAACCTCGGGACCGTGAACCCCTTCAACCTCAAAACTCAGATTTCACAAGTTTTCTCTAGTTTTTATGATGTATACAGACATACTATGATCATTTGAGGATAAAGTTCACATTTTTACGGATTGTGAGAGATAAAAGTCAGATCTTTGAAGGCATGCATATTCAACAATGGAGGAATGGGTTTCAAAACTTACTCTTTGTTGCCGTGCAATATGGGAGAGATGCTCCTGTGGCCTGAAGATAATGTCGGGGATTTGCTGCGGGTTGAGCCGTGGATCCCAACGGTTGATGGTGAACCCCTCGTCATCGCCGCGAAACCGTTTGTTCTTGGGAGGCATGTTTGCCGGCGGAAAGTTGCAGAGAGAAACTAAGAAGAAAAGAATGGGAAGAATGAGAGATAGAGGAAGATAAAAAGAAATGGGTGACGGTTTGGGAAGAGAATGGGTTGGGGAGTGAATGAGGAAAGGTTTTTATGAAAGAAGAGTAAGTGGGAGAGGGAGTTATGGAGGAGTGGGGAGTGATTTTCGGGGTAATGGGAAGCGTCGCCGGAGAAGAAGAGATCGTTTCAGAATTTGAAACTCTCAAAGGGAACGGCATCGTTTCGATATATATTTTTGACAGAATTACATCAGATGCGTACGCATGGCCAGAGGTGCGTACGCACATGAGTATGATGCGTACGCATCACGCCTTCCCCCACGTATTCCTCAATCCCATCTTGCGTCGCCGTGTGACAAATCCGATACGAATGAAATAGTACCTAATCTGAGGTCCGATACGAAGGAAATCGCACCTAATCTGAGGTCCGATACGAATGAAATCGTACCTAATCTGAGGTCCGATACGAATGAAATCGTACCTAATCTGAGGTCCGATACGAAGGAAATCGCACCTAATCTGAGGTCCGATACGAAGGAAATCACACCTAATCTGAGGTCCGATACGAAGGAAATCGTACCTAATCTGAGGTCCGATACGAATGAAATCTTACCTAATCTAAGGTCCGATACGACTGAAATCTTACCTAATCTGAGGTCCGATACGACTGAAATCGTACCTAATCTGAGGTCCGATACGAATGAAACCGTACCTAATATGAGGTCCGATACGAATGAAATCGCACCTAATCTGAGGTCCGATACGAATGAAATCGCACCTAATCTGAGGTCCGATACGAATGAAACCGTACCTAATCTGAGGTCCGATACGAATGAAATCACACCTAATCTGAGGTCCGATACGAAGGAAATCGCATCTAATCTGAGGTCCGATACGAATGAAATCGCACCTAATCTGAGGTCCGATACGAAGGAAATCGCACCTAATCTGAGGTCCGATACGAGGGAAATCGTACCTAATCTGAGGTCCGATACGAATGAAATCGTACCTAATCTGAGGTCCGATATGACTGAAATCGTACCTAATCTGAGGTTCGATACGAAGGAAATCGTACCTAATCTGAGGTCCGATACGACTGAAATGGTATCTAATCTGAGGTCCGATACGAATGAAATCGTACCTAATCTGAGGTCCGATGCGACTGAAATCGCACCTAATCTGAGGTCCGATACGACTGGAATCGCACCTAATCTGAGGTCCGATAGGAATGAAATCGCACCTAATCCGAGGTCCGATATGACTGAATCTACGCCCACCCTGGGGCCCGATGTATCCTTTTAACCCACTCTGGGGTCTGCTTTATTCTTCAAGATAACAGTCATCCACTGATTTATACCTGTTAACATCCTCGTTATAGCCCAAACGAGGTCGGATTCTCACATATGCATGAACTACGGCGGGTCTGATCCCTTACAAAAGGGCACGTAGGTAGTTAGGTGATCCCTAATTCGACCCCATGCATGGTTACATTTGATTTTGAGTTGTTAGGCGGTCAAAATGATTGGGTCTATGGAATCTTTCGACACCACTCGAAGGAGCGAGTGAAATCGAAAGAGGGGCAACTGTAGACACCCCATTTTGTACCACCTAATTAATTTGAAATCACATATTTTGGAAACCCAATGATGAGGTTTATTATATGTTTTGAGATAATGACAAAGCAATTCCCGACGAGTAGCCAAGATTACAACAGGAAGATACTGTCTTTTTACATTTCATGCGTACGCACCAATGGGTGGTGCGTACGCACCATGTTGCCATGCGTACGCACCTTATGCCTTTTTCAGGCATCTTCAGATCTGTCTCCCACTGAACATGAGAGCATGGGGGAGAGTATGGGGAGTGGGGAGATTCCCACGGGTGTTCCCCGCATGGGTAGGGGATGGGCCAGTCAGGGGATGTTTTCAAAACCTAATTGAACCCTATTTATACTCTACTGATGGGACTGGAGAGGGGATCTGGATCCATCTTTGGGAGGGGGAGCTATCTCTTTCTTTTCGGGATAGAGGCTGAGGAGAGAACGGCCAGAAAGAGAGAGTGAGAAAAACCAAATACCTACCAAAACACCAGAAAACCAGAAGAGAGAAAAGAGTGTTGAATGTTGTAATCCAAAGCCGCGAGAAGGGAATTGCTGCGTTGATATTGGAAAGCATTCAAACCTGAGGGGTACGTATCATACATACACCTATATATGTATGCACTGTAAATTTATACTGCATATTTGTTTCTATGAGTTATTGTTTAAAATAATGATGCCATGTTACACTGTTAAGGTCAAGAAAATCATTGGTAATGTTAGATTTGAAGGAAAATAGCCGTGACATGAATTCTTGAATTGACAGGTTTTCAGGTTATAAACTCAAGACTTTGACCCAAAAAATAATCATGATTCTGCAAGTTTTTGGATGAACGATTTATGCGCGCTTGTAGTGCTCTGCAAGAGCTTCAATTTGGTTTTTGAATCATTAAATTCGGTTAAGAAATGAGTAAGATAAGTTAGGGAGAAGTTAGCACGGGACAAAGCTCAATACTGCATTTTTCAGCTTCAACCCGTTCTGAGGTTGAAGGTGAAGTGGACAGTGATCCAGTGTGGGCATACTCACCCACAGGTACCGTGTTCCCTAGCATTTGAAGACCTTAGGTTGGCCCGATTGACTCCAAATTTGACAGATGGATTCGTCTTGTTGAGACCTATCATGTGGGACCTTTGGTTGGTCATTTTGACCACAGTTTGACCAACTTTGACCGTTCATCATTTGAGCTAAGTTGGTACGTACGCACCACTGCGTGATGCGTACGCACCACTTCTCCTGGTAGAGAATTATTTTGTTTATTACCATTCATTAGTTAATGTTGGAGTAATTAGTTTTAATACTATATACATGGGTTTAATGTGAGTACGTGTGGGTTATATTGTTTATTATAATTTATTCTGGTCTTGATTAAAATAGATTAGATTATATCATTATATATTAGTTAGGTTATTTTATTAAGTATGGTTAGAATATTTAATGTTAGTATTAGTATTTTGGGTATATTTTAATGATTGTATCTTTTGTTTAATATTAGTGTATGCTGATTGATATTTTTGTAGATTAAATTAATGTTAGTGGTGTTAATATTTTATTTGTAAAATGCATGTTAGTGGAGAATGTAGAGAAATTGTCTTGCTGATGCGTACGCACCACTACATGGTGCGTACGCACCCTGTGCTCTGACAGAAAAAACTCGTTTGCTTCAAATGGTCACTTTGAATCCACTTGGTGCGCACGCACCACCATATGGTGCGCACGCACCACCACATGGTGCGTACGCATTGTAGTCTAGGCACTCTTTTATCTGTTTATTTATTTTTACTTTCCGTGAGTTATTACCTCTTGTATATTCTGCCATGCCATGTGCTACTAACCATTTCTCTACTTGATCATTTTCTTATTTGCATAATCATTCGCGTGCTTGGCATATTGTTGCATTTTCGCATGCTTAGGGTTAAATTTGATTAAATACCTTGATTAATTAAAGCCAACAATTATTCACGGAGGCCGGTTTCGACCGGGCATTTTTGGGTGCCTAATACCTTCCCAATAATGTACCCTAGCTCCGAACTTGAATCTCTGGACCTTGAATTTGACCAAAAACACAGTTCCCAAAGCTAAATTGGGTGGCGACTCCCGCTTGCGCTCACAGAATCAGTGCAGAATAGCTAGAGCTTTCAACAAACGTGTCAAAGATCATGGTTTAAAAGATGGAGACATAGTTCTTAAAGAAATCTGCGCTCCTATCTTTGATCCAAGGGGTAAGTTCAGGCCTAACTGGGGTGGTCCCTACATTATAAAGGAGATATTGCCAGGAGGAGCCATTAGATTGATGGATTTGGATGGAATAAAGTTCGCTCAACCAACCAATTTAGATCAACTCAAAAAATACCATGTGTAAAGCTTACTAGGTTGAAAACCCATAAGGGTGGCCTAGGCAAAAGAAAAGCATGAACTACGTGTGAGCGCCGTGTCCTGAACCACGCCCGGGCTCGGGAATATGCCACTAACCACGGATGATTAAGGCGGAGAAGGATTCGCCACCCGATTTGGCTTTGGGAACCAATTGACCCTAGGAAGGGTCTAATTTACCATAACCACAGATTGTTCAGGTTCGGAGCTAGGGTACGCAGATGGGAAGGTGTTAGGCACCCATTTACACCTGGCCGAAGCCGGCCCCCACATGTACTTATTGGCTTTAATTAAGAAGAGACTTAATTGGATTCAATCGTATTCAAGCAATTCAATGATTTAATTCAAATGTTGGCACACAATGATGAAGGAAATAAAGAATGAAGACAAAACATGATAAATGAGTAAATATTAGAAAACAGAGGCACTAGGGAACTCAGATCGAACTTACACTGCCTGCAAAATAGAGATTAATTTCCCAAAACATGCTATGCACGTACGTGCATGTGATAAGCACGTACATGCATTACACATGTTCGTACATACATGCTCTAAAATCAGTGTACGAAAAAGATGCATATTCGAACTTATAATGCTACCACCATGTTTATGCAAACCTACAAGTAATTATATCATGCTAAAAACTACCTAAACATGCTTTAGAAACAATAACAATATCCTAGATCTAGATGTCAAGAAATCATGGATTGATTCTATGAAATAAATGCCGAAATTCTACAAGGTAGGGGTGCAAAATGGTTCGGGTAGCCCCGAGGAACGTACCGGTCTGATCAATTCGGACTAGTTCTGGTCTGGTCCAAATAGTAACTGGTCCGGTTCCGATTCAAATTTTAAAGTCCCGAATTAATTCGGTCTGGTCCACAGTTTAGGGGGTTTTAGAACCGAACTGGACCGAATTCCCGAATTTCAAATATATATATATATATATATATATGATTATATGTTAATATTAATGTATTATATTCCATAAATAAGTATTATTCAATGAATAATAATACTTATTCAATTAATTTCTTACCTTTTACCAAAAACAAAACAAAAATAAAAAAATAAAAAACCCAAGAATCGGTTTGAGAATAGGACAGTTTTTTCGGTCTGGTCCAATGCCTATTCCAGTCTGGTTCTAGTTCAAATTTTAGTGTTCCGAATTAGTTCGGTCCAGTCCAAATATACCTCTGGCCGAAATCGATTTGCACCCCTACTACAAGGGTTAGGCCTTAACATGGGGCCCTCATTTTTTATCCAAAATGTGGGGTCTTATGCGGCCAGTAGGGTTAGCAATCTGGGCGGGTTGGGTGGGTTTCGGTTAAGGCATAAATGGGTTGGGTTGGGTCATTAATGAGTTATGTAATTTGTGCCATTAATGGGTTGGGTTACACCCAACCCAATTATTGTGCCAACCTGCATCCAACCCGCAAATCACTTCAATTCAATGATACCCAACCTAGCATGGATCATACTTGACCTAATTCATGACCCGATTCGACCCAAATTCTTACCTAACCCATTATGTGCCTTAGTGTTTTGTTTTGTTTTGTTTTTTTTTTTTTTTCTCTCTCTCTCTCTCTCTCACTTACAGCTTTAAAGAGAAAATACATGAAAATGTTAACTTGGCTTTGGATTTTCAAAGTAAATCAAAAAAAAAGGAGGAGAAAATTATATATTTGTACCATGGAGTTACAGATCACAAGAATGAGAATATAAGTCATGGCCACGCAACCTACCCAATTAAAATTTGATTTTCCACATTGGCACAATGCGCCAAGCGTACACATATTTGGAATATACGTACACATGATCTTTTGTGCGTACGCATACTATAAATATGAGTACGCATCACGCCGTGCTGGACGTCTTGTTGCTGATTCGAGATATTAGTTTATTCTTAGTTATTTTTAGGAGCTTTAATTATTTCATTGTTATTTAATTATTGCTTTTATTTTATTAGTTTTTAGTTTCCTAATTTATTTTGGTTTATTTGTTCTAGTAGAATTAGGTTTTCCTATTTTATAGGTTAGTTCTCTATATAAAGAGATGTAAACCTTATGTAAACCTTATGACTAAGTTAGGACTTTGATTATTTTGAGATTAATAACATCGAGAAAAAGAGTTTCTCCTTTATTTCCTATTTTCGTGTTCTTGAGTGAATATGAATCGTGGTTGCCTACTATCTAGTATTGTTATTGAGACAATCAACAGATTGGTGGACGCTTTATTGTTTTTGGTGAGCTTCATCTCGATCGCATATTTTCCACTACATCACCCCCCCCCTCTTTCCTAAGGACTTGTGCAATGGCACTTTCCCTCCTTGCAACAAGTTCAACTGCGGCAAGGCTGAAGGGGACATCGAAGTGCTTTGAATCAATGAACTTCAGCTTTAAGCGATTCGATCATCCAGCCAGGGAGTGGGGATGTGAGATCTTCCTGTTTGGGAGGGCGAAGGACACCATTGGACGTGTTCACCTCTGCTTCTCAATAGCGCCAAAAATGCAAGGGGATGCATCTTCTTTAAGAACATAGTAGGCAGGATCCTATAGAATATACAATGACTCAGCACATTTGAAACAAAGAGGCATACATAGTAACCATAAAAGATAGTATCGTATGAAACACTACTTACGTATACTCTAAAATATCAGCCACTAGTCTTACCCAACCATAACATGAAAAGTAACCCATCAAGCAACATTGACTAGAGTAAAAGGAACACTACATGCTGAGAAACTAATAAGTTTAAATGCCTGAGTTAGTAACTAAAAGCTCACACATTATTTATTCACACATGGCTCCTTGTCCCAATAAGTACTTGGAATCCTAACAGGCATCAATCCCACCAGAAAAGAAGTATAAAAACTTACTCATTAATCAAATCAAAAAAATTTATAGGACCCAATTATACAAGAGGTCGAAGCAATATATATATATATATATATATATACAGAGGCGATCCCATCAGCACGTGTTGATGTAAGTTACATCAGCACTATGCATTGGGGGTTGTACCCCTTGCATTGATTCAATTCCCTTCAAATCTCACTAATGCACAAGGTACAACTCCCAATGCAGATTTTGATATAAGTTATATCAGCACGTGCTTACCTGATCATCATCCTATATATATATATATATATATATATATATATATATATATCTATATCTATCAGCTGATGAATGAGTAGTGACAGTGAAACTGCATAGCACTTGCATACTACTAAAGAAGTTCTGACAACTTCCAGCCCACCACGTCTACCTCACCCCAACTGGAATCCGGTTCACCTCCAAGCCTTATCTACACAAATTGCAGAACTGAAGCGACTTCTTAAATTTAAAATTACCAGATTGTACAATAAAACAATTAAAGACTAAAGGCCCCTACTGAATATTCAGAAAGACAATTAAAGAGAATCTCTTGTTCCTTGTGGTTTCCATATGCCCAAACTACTGCCTTCCATTACTAAAATAGCCACAACCTCACAGCAACCCAACATAAAAAAAACCAAGAAGACAACACCCAAAACACCATACAAGCTGAGCACGGCTAAACCCAGCTGAGTAATTATACGCTACCAAACCAAAACAAATGAATTTGAAAGCCCTCAAGCTTCAACTAAACACCCAGAAATCAGACATTCAAAATGCAAGAAAACACTTCTCACCAAATATGCCAACCATAACAACATATAGCAGACATTCAAAATGCAAGAAAACACTTCTCACCAAACATGCCAACCATAACATATAGCTCCACCAAGTGACCCATGACACAGACAGAGCAGATAAAATAGAGGCTAACAAAATAAACCCCATCCATCCCCAAAATATAAAACCCCCAAAATTACAAACCCTAGATTTACAAGACAAAGATTGAAATTTTTTTTTTGGTGATTTTACCAATAAAATGAGTGCTTAAATGTAGATAATTAGTAGATTAAGAGCTGACCTCGTATGAAAATGGTGATTTTAACAATTTTCGTCTTTGATTTGAAATGAAAAATGAGTCTTCCTCTTCGATTACAGGAATTGTAGAGAAGGAGTCGTCTTCTTCACAAAGTGAAGACGAGCTCTCTCAGCCATGGAGTTGTCTTTGCACAATGAGAAGGAGGAGCTCTCGCCGCCACCGCCGATGGTCTCTTCTTTGCGAAGAAAATGGAACGCTGGAGTTCGCGAAGGGAATGGAACGCTGCAAAATTGCCCTAAAGGCTAAGGTTATGTAATTATGATTGTTAGGTTTGAAACCCAATGGGTCCTGTCATGTAACCCATAACGGACCCATTTATATTTAGGTAACCCATTAAAAAATTTTATACTCCCAAACCCATTTATCACAGGTGGATTTGGATGGGTTTATGGGTTTGGATTGAGATCGCCAGACCTATCCAAAATTAAGACAAAATTGTAAGTCATAGTACGAGCCTAACTAGCATTTTCCTATTGTAAAATCTTGATTTTATTATAATGCCAGAGCAAAACTTGTTTAATAATTGAAAAAAGGATGACGCGAAAAGGAGAAAAAGGGGAAAACATGGTTCTTCAAGGCGACTATGGACTTTTTGGCAGCAACGACAACAGATCAGGCGAAGCTATGGACGAATCAGCAAACAGGAGCAAAAGTGGCATCAAAGGAAGAGGAGTCTGCTAAAGTGGGATTTCTCTCTTGGATTCACGCGGACCCGGAGACAAATCCTTTTGGCTTATCACCATTTTGAAACTTTTTACCGTTGCTTTGTATATCTCATATTTTGGTCACTTTTCTCATTTGGTTTCTTTTTTTGTGCTGGTATCTTCGTGCTATTTGCTGGAGAACTGTGCTTCTTTCTCCACGGATTTTACACAAGCAATTAATAGATGTGCCGCTTCTAAAACAAAACTCAGCTTCTTGGTAAGGAATTCATCTGACATGCCAAACGATGACTTGCGTAGTGGATAACGATCAGGATTTTGACTCGTGTTCTGCTCCCGATGGAACCAGATGTGATTAAACTGGACAAAACTGAAGCTAAAAAATCTTTGGAAAAAAAAAAAACCTTTTTGGAAAGTTACATATTGATTATTATATTGACATTCTTCCTTGCTTTTCATTTGAAAGATTTCCCACGGGGGCTAATTGGAATAACTTTTATGGAAACAAATTGGTGGAAAATGGTGTTTAAAGAAATGGTCTAGGAAATCATATTAGGACGAAGAGTACTAGCCGACGATAAGGTACGAATGGACGACAAATTTTGGCAGAAAATTTTACAGGAAAAATTTTGGAAGGAAATGATGATAAAATAGTTGTGCTAGAAAATCATAATGATGTTTCTTTATGGGGTGTGATTACTTCTTGGTTAGATGGTCTTTCAAAACCTCTTTCCGATTTTTATTGCAGGAAGGATCGAATTCTCAGAGATTTGCATAACCAAAAACTTGATTGGTCTGAGTCAACTTGGTATGACTCGGTGAGTTCTGAACGAGTGATGAATTTTATCTTCCCTTCTATTATAAGCCTGGGGGTTGGGTTACTGTAAGTGAACAGTGCCGGCTGATGTGTCAAGCTAACACTGTATCTCCTTTTTTTTTTTTTTTTTTTTGGCCCGCGTGTGAAGCCGGAGCATATGGCTTCTCTCATACTCCTCCCTCTCTCTCTCTCTCTCCTCTAGCAGAAAGCATTCTCTCTCTCCTTCTCTTCCACCCGTTTCAAATTTAAAAATCAAACTTATTTCACACAAAGTTCTCTCTCCCCCCAAAAACCCATGTCTAATTTTTTAATCTCCCTCTTTTAACCGTCAATTCCTCTACTTACTTGCTCAGGTATGGTTCCTCTCTCTCTTCTTCTTCTTCTTCTTCTTATTGATTTTACATTCCTTTCATTTTTGGGTTTCCAATTTATCAAAGCTCCTACAGGTCCAATTTATCAAAGCTCTTACAAGTATTCTTTATTTTTATCGTGTAAAATACATATTCTTTAAAGCCCCTACAGGTATTCTTAATTTTTATCATCTAAAAGACATAATCTTCAAGGCTCTTTGCTACTTGAGATCGTTCTCTCTAAATTGATTTTTTTTTTTTTTTTTTCACCAATTGGACCATTGAGCTAGGATGTTGGATTATGGTTGGAAGACGTAAAGGGAGAATACATGCAAGGAGCCATGCGAATTAAAGGTCGAGACTCTATAATTGCCTGTTCCTATTCCTCTAATATAAGTTATGGAATGAGGATTTTGTTTAACATGACTAAGATTGGTAATAGCATTTTCATTGTTTATATAAGTACTTTGGATAAAGCTATTAGATACATTTCTTAGCCTTTTGGCTAAGATTCAAAATTAGTTATTAGGATCATTTGATCAATGTTGATTTGACATTGTTGGTAGTAGTAATGAACTGATGCGTCACCATCTCACTGAAACAATGAAATGCAGAGCACTCAATATTTTTGATATTGCTTAAGTTTTCTTAACACAAACACTTAATAAAATTGCTGAAGGTTGCCTATGTATTGAGAGATGAAGTTGTTGCTCTATTATCTACCTCTAGGCTAATTTTTAAATTTTTATTTTTATTTTTTTGGCGTAGATGGCTTCAACTTTAATGCTCTTAATGAATCCAAAGTTTGTTTTTTCTTTCTTCTTTCATTACTTTCATATCTTATTATTAGTTTGATTTGGGAATTATATGCATATATAGCTTCGTATTTGGTATAAGGGTTGGTTGATTGGCCTATCAATTTGATAAATCTATATTTCGCACTTTTCTACACATAAGATTGGTGGTGGTGTCTATTAAGAGCTTGGGACATATTATATTTTGGAAAAATCCCATATTTTAATTAAAATCCTTCCCCTGTTATGAAAAAAATTCTCTATTACATCCCAAAAATAAAAAAAGGAAAAACGAAAGAAAAGAGGTTGCAAATTTGGGGGCCTAAATCTTGCTTTATAATTTACTTACTTCCAAGAATTTTGTATCTTACAAGAACAGTCTGGTAAGGTATGTTTCATTTTTATTCATTTTATGGCAGCTCTTCTATTTCGACACAAAGCTCTTGAAACCAATGAGCTTGGGCATTGTAAGGTATGTTTCATTTTTCTCCACTCTAGATTGTCTTCATCTATACAACATTCATGGACTCTAAGCTTTAATGACCTTTGCATTTTCCTTTGGTGGCAATGGCTTGATGGTGGTCGTTAGTTATGGAAATGGACAAAATGATTATTGCAGTGGTGATGTTTATAGTATTGGTGTGGGTTAATAATTTTAGGCAATGGCAAAGGAGATTACATTTACGGTTGTGTACTCATAACTGTGATTATGATGGTGTTGGTGTCTCAATTCATCAATGTTGGAGGGAATGGTGGTGCTTGGTAGTGTTTATGGGTTAGATGTTGTGTGTTAAACATCTTCACGGTGGTTATGGCGCATTAGTAATGGATTTGGTGGTACCGATTGTGAATGTTGTAGTATCAATAGAGGTTGCGATTGAAAAGGTTACATGTATGCACGAGAGCGTTCTTTGCTCACAGTACTCTTTTAGACATTCTTCAACTCTCTCACTGTACTCTTTTAGACATTCTTCTCTCTTTACAGTAGTCTTTCAGACATTGTCCAACTTTTTGTTATCTCAAAATGACTATTTTCTTATGTACTTCTTATTTTCCATTTAGGGATTGTTTATACAAATTACATATTTTCCATTTAAGGATTTTTTTTCCCCCTTTCATTTCTATTTTCTAATAGTTTCTTTCTTGCTTTTCAGGTAAATTTTTTTCCAAATAGCTCATGTGATTATGTTATGCGGTTGATCAAAATGGCGGCAATTTTGCACTCTTTTTATATAGCATTTTAGATACCTTTATTAGCCTTTCAGCTAAGATAAAGTGTAGTATTTGTTCTCATTAGTGTATAGGATTTTTATCCTATTTTTGTGTCTCAATGATGATTTCAAATTTGTGTTTTTCTTCTTCTTAAACCAATAGAAGTCATGAAATGGTAATTGCAGAATGCCTTCTCTTGACATTTGTAAAGAGTGGAATAGAAAATAAAGCAGTTTTTGGGGAATTGTTCATAATTAGTCTCCTATTCCTCTAATATAAGTCATGGAATGAGGATTTTGTTTAACAAGACTAAGATTGGTAATAGCATTTTCATTGTTTATATAAGTACTTTGGATAAAGCTACTAGATACATTTCTTAGCCTTTTGGCTAAGATTAAATGTAGTATGATTTGAGATTCATCTTTCTCTCAACTAAATTAAGTGCCTAATAAACACATTTTGACATATGTTAAATTATTTCATGTCCCAACTAGATTGTGTTGCATATGGAATTCTTTTCCTTCTTAAACAATTAAAGTATTTTAGGAATGTAATTAAAGTAAGGAATGTTTTATATTGATAATAATTTTCACCGTTCCACCCAAAATGTCACTTATACATTCAAAGTTGTAATTTCTTTCTTTGTTTTTCTTTCTAAAACCATTTGAAGTTATCTTTCTAAGGGTAATAACAAAATGCCTTATATTAATTAGTATATAAAAAAATATAAAAAATATGACTTGTGTTGGCATTTGTGAATTATGTGAACAAGAAGTGGGGCAACAGTGGATTGGTTGTCATTCCTCTAATCTAAGTTGTTGTAGAATAGTGAACAAGAAGTGAGGTAACAGTGGATTGGTCTTATTCCTCTAATATAAGTTGTAGAAATGAGAATCTTGATTATAGAACTAACATTGAGGGGTTATTTTGGCAAACCTGAAAACGTGACAAGCTAAGTTTGACCTTTTTTAAATTTCACATGGTAAATCTCTTTTTCCTTTTACTCCTATTTAGCTGGATCAAGAGTGAATAATGACATTTTTTATGTTTATATAAGTACTTTAAATGAAGTTATTGTTTGGTTCACGGAATTCTGGGAATCGCCCGGGGTTTCTACTAGTAAGAGAATATGAGCAGAAGATGATTTTCTTTTGGAGGCAACACATTACACATGGGCAAGCTACCTGTTTTGGCAATGGCAGAGAGGATGAAATTTTTTATTACTATTCTATCATGAAGTAAAATGACTATTAAGGACAAAGTGATTTAAAAAAATTTAAAAAGTTTTAGGGTGCGGTTATTTACACCACGTTTTTTTTCTTTAGAAGGAGGCTATTGCCACCACATAAAGTACTCTAAGCCCCCCATTAGTTTATACTTTTTATGGTTTTATGAAAACTATGAAAGGTTTTTACAAAAACTAACCGCGCTGTCCACTAGAAAACATAATTCTAAACAACTTTGTAGAAGAAAGTTTTTTCAAAATCTGTCATTTAAGTGGACTTTTTGGTCATTTATAATCTCTATTACATTTTCCATGAAAAATGGTCAAAAAGTCTACTTGAATGACAGATTTTGAAAAAACTTTCTTCTACAAAGTTGTCTACAATAATGTTTTCCATTAGGTTACGTGATTAGTTTTCATAAAAACCTTTTATATTTTTATAAACAATTTATACATATTGCACATAGCAAATAAATCACGGGTCTAAGAGTTACCTCTTGCGGAAGAGACCCGAGAAGGACCGTCGCTTGTCGTTACGAGCCCGCGGGTTTCCGCACGCCATCTGAATGCTGTGAACACGAACCAATCCTTCGTGTACGCTCTACCATTGCTGTGTAAGGCGTAGGGATCGCTACTAGAGTCCTCCCTTTGTTCCACGCTTCCAAATCCATAAGGCCATGGTGATGCCTTAGAGAGAGAATACTAGAGAGAGAGAGGGGAGAGTGGCTGTACAGAATGATAGAGGGTGCATAGAGAGGCTAACCCTAATCTGTAGAGAAAGCCACCTTAAATAGTTTCCTATAAGTCCTAAACCTAATAGGACTAGGGTTCCACACACACTAGGAAACCCACTCAATAGGAAACACTTATGAGGTCCACTACCCGCATGTGGGCGGACCACGGGTATGGGTCACGTACCCGACCCGAATATTAACATCTCTCACTCGCCCACATAGGGTGAGTTAACTCCAAAATCTCTCTCAATCTCCCAATACTCATCTCCTCATACAGGAAATGTAGCGTGTGACCTCACGAGAAGAACGTACAAACATAGGAGCGAAAATGTTAAGTCATCACCAAACTAACAAGAACGCATCACTCGAAGGCATCTCGTATATGCCCCAGACAATCCATAAAACACCGGATCAAGCACTCTTTAATCCCTCATAAATATAAAAGTAGTGCTGCATCCCACATATATGCAATGTACCCATGTCCCATATCATCACAAATACGACATAGACGCTGGCCAGCTAATGAGTTACAAAGCATGGTGTAATATCAAATCGTCTTCCCTAAGCCCTCCTGCCAATCCAATTCAACTCAACCGCTTTCCTAGACATGCCCCCATAAGACCGAATTGTTTCCTGGCCTTTGGAAAACACGCTAAAGTAGCGTCATCAAGTATCCTTTTCATGACATAGTCTCAGGTCAAAAAGGGCACAAAAACGGATCAAAGTGATCCATGTGGCTCACACAGTGATGAAGCAGGGATCCATTCATCACTCCTACTATCGGTCGCTATAGAGCACATACAGTATGAAATGTATGCTATGGCGTTAACTCATAAAAATGAGCATGTCACTAGAAGAAGAAGCAAAAGAACGCCATACGAATCTTAGTCCAATCGCTACTAAAGCGCTTGACCTGAGTTTTCCAGCCCAGTCGCTCTCTCAGCGCCTGCCTGAAATCTCACATTCGGCTATAAACAGGCTATATAGAATTGTGGAAAAACTCTATGTTCGATCTAATAGAGATCTCATCTTAGCTCAATCTAAGGCGACATATAATATAGCAACTGTATATCTTGCTCGCCATCTAGGCGCCAAAGATATAAATGTCTCATCTTGCTCACTAACTTAGCGCCAAGGTGAATCACCCATGTGAGTGGGTCGATTCAAGCCCGGTGACATTACAAAGATGTGTACTCAAATGACATAAACATTCTATAAAACACAAAGAATGAATATCAATACCAGAATAATAATGTCAATCACAAATTAAATGTCTGAGCATATCAAATCCTACAATGTTCCATTCTCCTCACATGAGAACGGAAAACATGTCTGGAAATTGGCTTAATCATAGGATCAGCTACCACACTGCCAGTGGAGACATGCCTCAAGACCACTTCCCTTTGCACAACCATATTTAATTCAAACAAAATACAATCGAATATCTCTATGTTTGGTTCTACGACAATACTAGGGATCATTCGCACGCTCTAGGATTGATACACAATCAAAATTACAAGCTCCTTATAAGCTATAAAACCTAGATGTTGCAAAGATCACATTTACCAAACAATATCCGGAAAAACCGTTGAGCAAACTATATTCTCCGACTCCATCGGGGACAAGGCAATGCGAGTCTGCTTCTTACCACAAAAGAAGCACCTTCACCTCCAAGGATAAACACATAACCCGAGGTGGACTTTGCACATCTCAATAAATAGCCTAATCTCCATCGCTGTAATCTCTCAGTCCTAAGTCTCCACTATGATGACATAAGACAATGTCAGCGATTTCACATAGGTATCGAAGAAACTTAACTGCTGCTATCCAAAGAACGGGTTCAAGGAAACTCTGATGATGACTAACAATACCAAATACATGCATGTTTGGACGCATACACAGCATCGCATACTACAAACTTCCTATTGTAGCTACATATGGCGTTGTGGACATGTGACTCTTTTCCTCATTAATTTTAGAAAACTAGTTTAGGATTAAAGTGCAGCCTTTTACTATTAGAGTGTCAATGGGTTTAGAGTTATATATGCGAAAACATTCAAGAATCTTCCTAATGTAAGTCTCTAAAGACAAACCGAGAAGTTTCTTAGAAAAATCTCTAGCAATCTTAACTCCAAGCACACAATTTGCTTTACCCATGTCCTTCATCTCAAAATAGAGGACAACCACTTCTTAGTGGTGACAATAGTCTCTATATCATTCCCAGCTATAAGGATGTCAGCAACATATGAAGGAAAAAATAAGGATATTTCCACTGGACCACTCAAGATACATGCAATGTGTTCAATTATCACAAAACCCACAATGGTAATGGAATCATGAAACCTCAAATGCCATTGCCTAGGCGATTATTTAAGATCGTAGACGGAATAGTGAGCAAGCACTCTTTGCGCTCTTATCCCTCGACCTAAAAAAAAACACTAGTTGATCAATATGGATTCAAAACCCATTGGTTGATCTAACATAAATCTCTACGTCTAGTTTTCCATTGAGAAATATCATCTTAACATCCATCTAGAAAAGTCCAAAATCCAATTATGCGACAACAACTAGGATTAGGCAAATAGAGGCAAACCTCACCATTTGAGAGAATATCTCTATATAGTTTATACCTACACATTAAGCATTAACCTTTTGCCATGAGGCGCGCCTTATACTTGTTAATTGAATTATCTACCATTGTAGAAGATCAACTAACTCCTAAACTCTATTCTTATCTATCGAGCTCAACTCACCCTACTTCAGTATCATCCACTTATTTCCAGCATAAGAAGAAAGCGCTTTTCTGTATAAAGCTAGCTCATCATCTTCTCTATAAGCTTATAAGAACACATCCCCTTCAATCTCAAAATGATGATGGGAAAAGTTTCAATATTTGCTCATGTGCACTTGAGAATCTTAGTGATCTTAGTGGTCCTACAAGACACTTTCTTGCAAAACACCTTACGGGACACTCCCACTGAGTTGAGAATC
This sequence comes from Liquidambar formosana, assembly GCA_039720395.1. Lineage (NCBI taxonomy): Eukaryota > Viridiplantae > Streptophyta > Magnoliopsida > Saxifragales > Altingiaceae > Liquidambar > Liquidambar formosana. The sequence continues at coordinate 52,861,375 of CM077820.1, read as the reverse complement.
TTAGTGATCTTAGTGGTCCTGCAAGACACTTTCTTGCAAAACACCTTACGGGACACTCCCACTGAGTTGAAAAACACTCCCACTATCTTCAGCGACTACAGGATAAGGAACTAATTCCCCACCTCGCTCGAAGATGGTAAAACGTCTTCACATTCCTCTAACACATAGAGGTAAAGATTTTCACTAGTGCTGCTTATGCTGAGAAAATCATTCTCTAATGAAATCAATATTTCGCAACTCTATTTAGTCATTCCTCCATCGGGAGGTTCATTATACATCAAATAACCTTTTGAGCTTTTAAAATATTTTATAAAAATGTTTTTATAGCTCTAGGGTTAGGCTCCTCATACTCATGGAGAGTGATGTAAACAAACCTTCTGACCCCAAATGGCGCAAATGTCCCACAAATCGAGCTTTCGCATGCCACCGCTGATAAAGGGTTGGAAAAACTAACTGACCAAGAAGGCACTTTAAGAAAGATGTAGGCAGCAATCAAAAAGAATATCCCATTAAAAGGATACAGAGAAGTTAATTTGCACCATAATCAGTCTAGACATAACTAGAAATCTCTTATTACTACTCTCCGCTACACTATTATGTTGTAGAATGTCAGAAATAGAGAGTTGTCTGCGTATCATCTTTTCCTCACATAGTTCCCTGAACTAATCAGATAAGTACTCGCGTCTTTGATTAGTCCTAAGAGCTCTCAAGTTTCTATCTCTCTAATTCTCAACCTCTACTACAAAGCATTTGAAAGAATCCAAAGCTTCATAGTGGCGAGCGATTAGATGGACAAAATCATATCACGCGTAGTTATCGATCAAAGTAAGGAAGTAAGACGCGCCAGAACGTGCCTTAACATACATAGGTTTGCAAATATCTAAGTGGACTAACTCTAGTAGTCAAGTAGCTCAAATTGCCTTACCAAAAAGGCTTCCTACATGCTATAGTAGCTAAACAAGACATAACCACAAGTAGGTCAACCTTGGTGAGTGGGCCCCAAAAGGCCTTCTCAAGCTAACTGGGTCATCCTATTATGTCCAAGTCTAGCATGCCAAATAGAACCAATATTCTTATGGACATTAGCAACATAGGATAAGGGAAAACGAATCATACGGTTCAACTCTAAGGTGAAGCATGTCCAAAAAATAAACAATACCATGATAAAATATCCAACCATCTACCTCTGAAATGAAGGAATATCCAAAATCAAAGAATACTAAAACTAATAGTAGATAATACTGATTATTAAGCACATAAAACTCATTGTGTAGAAGTAAGATGCGCCCTATGCGCAATTAGAGCTGAGACAAACCAACTCTAAGAACTTCTATTCCAGTGCTATTGCCCATACACTCTATGGGCACCAACTCAAAATGGCGATAATCTACTAGCCTTACTCCATCTCAAGATACATATTTAGCTGCACCCGCATCTCAATCCACATAAGGATAGAATGGGCAACTAAATTATGATCACATGTACAAATGCAGAGAGAGTTCGGTGAAAAGGATATCTACTTTGGCTCAGTGCATTCACGAGTGAAGTGTTTCAACCTTTCACAGTTATAGCATATTATTTCAAATAACCCTTCTATCCTTGGTAACAGGGTAGTACACATACTCCCCTATTAGACTAACAAGCACGCTGCTTAACATAATAAAGCGCGTGTGGGGAAATACATATTCCCCAATAAAATCAATAAGCATGCTGCTTAGCATAGTAAAGCGCACGTTACGATCTTTCTTGCACCAAGAATGGTAGGCCTCAAAACTCACAAAGTCAAGGCAGTGTAGGGTCGTATACCCATCCACAGGTCAGATCACAAAACTGGTCAAAATATCCAGGAGCACTTGCTCATTTAAAAGGTATTGATTTTCTAAGCCATATGTACGGTAGTCATCATCTATTCATATTGCGTAGGGTTGACATTATTATTTACACATCTTTCTACTCGTTCAGAAAACCCAAAAGAAAAGTATTATCCCTTCCCACACACCAAGATCGAAAAGTATTGCTATTGCTCATGATCATCTCCCGATAGTGTAGGTTAGGATTATAATTCTCAATTGTTTTTCGAACAAATATACATATTAGGAGATACAAAATCTCAACTAATAATATCCATGGTATTATACTAACAAAATAATATAATAAATTGCTCCATAAAAATAAGCACACAGGTCCCCACATAGAACCAGATTGGTAAATTTTAGAGCCTATGCTAAGAAAATTCCATATACATAATGCGCGTCGCGAAACACATCCCTTTACATGGCTTCTCAAAATAGTACATGAAATAATACATTACATTCTCAAAAATCCTACTACAATGGATCTACTGCAATGAATAAATAAATGGGGATGCCGTGCCACACATTATGCCTTACAGAATAATCTTATACACCAAAAGCAAAGAAAACACAAGCTCTTTCTAAATTTACCAAAAATCCATCCATTTAATCCTAGAACTAATATGCTAACACATAACAAGCAAAAAGATTCATTAAATGGATGGTTAGGCCACACTCAACCCCTATGGGAGCGTACCAATAAGTCTCGTAAGGCGGGTATATCGTTGACAGCAATCAAATTGCGCAACGCAATAAAATAATTAATTACACAAAATTAATTAATTAATTACCACATGTAATTAGGTGATGCACAATAAATCCACGTCGCATAGCTCTCCCAATGACACATACTCACTCCCATATGGTCAAACAAAATTAACACAACCTCTGAAAATTTTTATTTTACATAAACTAATTTTATTTTAATTTTCGATAAGGAAAAACACATAAAAATTAGGTAAATAAAAAATCCGGAGGTTGGTATGGGAGGTGCAGCAAGCCAGGGTCACAAACAAGCCCCAAAAATAATTCACAAATTTTCTAGGCCACCAAACACCCATGCACGCACTCCCACGCGCGCAAGTGGTGTCCCCGTTATGCATGTTTTCCAATTTAATTTTGTAATAAATTTTCTGGTGACATTAAAAAATTTTAAAAAATCACCAAAAAATCAGAAATTAAATTTTATGAATTTAGGAAAAAACGGCATGCAAATCGGAGTTCTACAGCCTCCACACTCTCTCGCACTCTCCAATAGGCGAGAGTGGGCGTTGCAATTTTCTGCACTTCATCTTCTACCTTAAGACAATTCGCACCAGATTTGCATGTTCATGGGGCGACCTTCTAAGGCTCATATCTTTCGTATATGGTATCCAAATTGCGCAAATAATATATCGTTGGAAAGCCCTCGCGACGTAGATTATCAATATATCAATTATATCCATTAATAACAGGTCTAGGTTCATCCAAAAATAGCCCAAAGTTTCGGAAAAAACACAATTTTCAAAACAAGGGTTTGTGTTTTCTCTCAAAATACACATCCGTTTCTCATGAAACTTGACGGGGATGTTCCTCACACATAGGAGAACATAACCACATAAAAAATTTCGGTTAAAAACCATTTAAAAAATTCGTTTTTAAGAGACCCATCAATGGTGTTTTTAGAGAAAGAACACAATTATGGCAACTATTGGGCGAACCAACAAGACTATGGCTCTGATACCAATGTAAACAATTTATACATATTGCACATAGCAAATAAATCACGGGTCTAAGAGTTACCTCTTGCGGAAGAGACCCGAGAAGGACCGTCGCTTGTCGTTACGAGCCCGCGGGTTGCCGTACGCCATCTGAATGCTGTGAACACGAACCAATCCTTCGTGTACGCTCTACCATCGCTGTGTAAGGCGTAGGGATCGCTACTAGAGTCCTCCCTTTGTTCCACGCTTCCAAATCCATAAGGCCATGGTGATGCCTTAGAGAGAGAATACTAAAGAGAGAGAGGGGAGAGTGGCTGTACAGAATGATAGAGGGTGCATAGAGAGGCTAACCCTAATCTGTAGAGAAAGCCACCTTAAATAGTTTCCTATAAGTCCTAAACCTAATAGGACTAGGGTTCCACACACACTAGGAAACCCACTCAATAGGAAACACTTATGAGGTCCACTACCCGCATGTGGGCGGACCACGGGTATGGGTCACGTACCCGACCCGAATATTAACAATTTTCATAAAATCTTAAAAAATATAAACTAAGTGGGGGAGTTTGGAGTATTTTATGTGGTGGCAATAGCCTGGCCCCTTTCTTTATACACATACCATTTAATGAAATTTTTTATTATTATTCTATCCTTGAATAAAATGACTATTAAGGACAAAGTGATTTAAATAAAAATGTAAATTTGCTTTACACACCTACCACACATAACCATAATCATAAAAACTCCTTCACTCAAAAACCCTTACTCCAATTATAAATCTTTACTCTCTCACAAATCCTAACCACTATTATCTCTTAAACATTAATTATTGTTCGTGTTTCTTACGTTTTTTTGAACAATGGATGAGCAAATGGTCAGTTTAAATGTTTTTGGTGATGAAAAATTATATTTTTTCCTATCAAAAGTTGTTGAGTTTTGTTTATAAATCATATTTTGTTCAAACTCAATATACCGAACAAACCTAAAATGTTTAGACTGTTTCAATTTAACATTTTAAAGATGTTTGGGACATACCAACTAAATTTTTTGCAATTGTTCAGTCATGATGTACTAAACAAATACAATATGTTCAACTCAAATGTACCGAATTTTATTTTACATAAAAAGGACTTGAGTTTTGTTTATGAATCACGGTTGGTTTAGACTTGGTATACTAAATAAATCTAAAATGTTCAGACTATTTCTATCATACACTTTAACATTGTTCGGGACATACCAACTAAATTTTTTGCAATTGTTTAGTCATAATGTACTAAACAAATACGATATGTTTAGTTCAAATGTACCAAACTTTTTGAAGTTAGGGTTAAGGTTAGTTTTAGTATTATAGAGTGTATAAAGTAAAAGTGTGATTTTTAAAATTTAAAGGTGCATGCATAAAGCATATATGTATATAAAGAAAAAAATGTGACATAAATAACAGCGCCCTAAGACTTTTTTGAATTATTCTAGATCTGTAACTTGTTGGCTTTGCATATATGTTGTAAGGCACAGGTCAAGGGTTCAAGGCTTGGTAGGGAGAGAGATCTGTAGATCCCCCTAGAATGAGACATATTTTAGATATATGGGCCTCCATTGGTGGAATTGGTAGCCCAATATCCTGGTTCACAACGTTGGGTCTGGACCTAGACTTTGTCATGTTTGTGACTAGGGAACGGCTATTGCAACCCCCATTCGTATCACCCCACCTCTTATCCTTTAGGTTTTTAATATTTTATGTAAAATATAAAAAGTTTTTATGAAAACCGGCCATGAAGTCCACTAGGAAACATCATTTTAAACAACTTTGTAGAAAAAAGTTTTTCCTAAATCTATCGTTTAAATATACATTTTAGCCATTTATAACTTTTATTTCATTTTTTGCCAAAAAGTCTATCTAAACGATAGATTTTGAAAAAACTTTCTTCTGCAAAGTTGTTCAAAATGATGTTTTCTAGTAGACCAAGTGACTAGTTTTTGTAAAAACCTTTTATATTTTTCATGAAATTTTAAAAACCAAAAGAAAAGGGGTGAGATGATAAGAATGGGGGTTTGCAATAGCCGTTTCCTTGTGACTAAAGGAACTGATTGCAGCATGCCAGCAACTGGAGTGGCTTTTATTATCTGATGTGCCTTCTCATGGAAATGTTATATGTCTCAACAGAAAGTACTTTAGAACGGTGACGAAACCCACTATCTCTTGAGACTAAATCTAAGAATTTCAAAAAATGAATGACTAAATGTAATAAAATTTTAAACTTCATGGACTTAGCAGGTTAGGAAAAAAAATGCGACTTATTGTCAATTTTTTTCATAAATAAAAAAGTAGTGTGCAATCCCATGTGTTATTTGATAAAATTAGTACGTACAAGACTAGTACTTAATTAGTATTTAAATGTCTTGGCAATAAATAAATAAACAAATAATAATTAGTATTTAAATCCTTTTAAAGGATCATGTGATTGTCACACGACTCACACGTCCCCTTTCTGCTAATTTCCCCTCGCGGTGCACTAACAAAAGGCAGATAAGTGTTCTTATCTAGGCGGGCGAAGGAAAAAACTACTTTTCTTTTGGGTTAGACTTTAAGTGGTATTTGATCACACTTTTAAAATTTATAAGTTTTGTAAAACTGATGAAATGCATGTTTAGGGAGATTTTATGTAATTTACCCTAAAACTATCCCAATTATGTCTACGACTCAAATTATGTATTCGTCTTCAAACTTCCAAGATGACTTTTATTGGCCTAGCTACCACAGGTATCATCGATAAAGCCCTTTGCGACTGTTATAGGTTATCTATAACGCATTTTGAAAGATTATTACGAGGGTTTTTATTTTTATTTTTTTAATGTATAGATCAATTCTTTTTTCATTTAAGAAAATATTGCACAAATCTCGAGATGTAGGTCCTACCGTTGGGTAGAAGACCTTCTAAGTTTTGTATATAAAATTTCAGTAAAAAAATATCATGTGGTTTGATCACATGCGTCTATCAAAGTACTATGTTTTTTTATCATCCAACAATGTTTAACCACAATTCTTTATCAATTTTGACTGCGGGGCGTCTGAATTTATTACATATTTTTTACTACATTTTTATTAATAACATGACCTCAGTATGAAAGCATATCATCTATCACCGTGTGTTAGTGAAAAGCATTAACATGAGGGAGAATGGAAATTGCATTTTCCATACTAATTTTGCCCATATAGCAATGAACTGACCATATTGCCTTCTACATTTGCACCTTCAACCCACTTATCAGTTTCTTTCTCAGGCACTTGCATCTGGAGCATATTATAGTGAGCTCTCTCCCTATCCCCTCCCCTCCCCCCCCCCCCCCCCCCCCCCCCCCTTTTTTTTTTGTTGGATAAGTGAGGAAGTATGGTCCAAAAAATAAAGATATATATGAAGCTCAAAACAAACCCCCAAAGGGCAGCAACAACAAAACAATCCTCACAACCGAGGAAAAGCGAGAAACAACGCTTGAAATTAACCATTATCAATCAAAGAAAAATTAACATTACATCCCTTCGCATTAGGAGATCTAGAAGGAGAATCTTTTGACGATCTCATTGGCAATTTGATGCTGGGAGTCTTAATGCAAGATCTGCTCAGTTTGAGTCTTAAGTTAGCCAAAGCAAGATCAGTGACTATAGCACGCTCAAGCTTACTAGATTTGCTCGAAATATCAGTAGCACTTGGAGAGGCTTGCGACTTTTCTTTCACAGCCAATGGAACAATCCACTCACTAGGCATAACTAGCAAAACACACTTGTTGGGGATGGATTTATCACCAGTAGCCACCTTAGTTGCATTCTTGGGAGCTTTACTCTTTTTAACCACTGTAATCCATTCATTGTCATTAGAGACGATGAATCTTCGTTACACTGTGACTATATTAGGATGCTGCAAAAAAGGCGTCGACGTCTATATTATAAATACAGGCTAGGAGCTAGGGATCCTACAATGCATTCACCATACATTGAAAAGGAACCTTTCTGCTTTTTGCTTTCTTCTTCTTCGTTTTGTTCTCATACTTCTTTCTCTATGGCTTCTTATTATTCTTCCTCACCAACTCTTACTATCTTTAGATCATGTTTGTGGGTATTCTCGCTTCTTGTTGGAATAGCCTCCGCTCAGTTATCCGCGAATTTCTATTCATCATCATGCCCAAATGTTCTTTCCACCATTAAAACAGCAGTGAACTCTGCAGTGTCGAGTGAGGCTCGCATGGGGGCGTCCTTGCTCCGTCCTCATTTCCATGATTGCTTTGTTAATGCAAGTCATTTATCCACTTGATGCTCCAAGTGGGAACTCCTTCTGGATGTTGAACTGGATGGTGGTAATAGCCCTCGCAGAGTATTCCAACATCCAGAGGATTCGACTCTCCATTTGGTGCTGTGTCCACGGTAGGTGCAAATGCAAATTCGTTGAGGGGATTCAAAGTAATTGACACCATTAAATCTCAAGTGGAGAAATTGTGCTCGGTATGGTTTCTTGTGCTGACATCTTATCCATTGCTGCTCGAGACTCTGTTGTTGCTGTAAGCGATATTCCAAATTTTTTATGATTCATTAATTCATATATACCATACTCATGAGGATAGGCTTGCAGCTTGCTTAGGCTTCAGAAGCCCCTCTACTTACACAGAAGCACCTGTGTCACACAATCTCTTCCTATTAGCGTTCAAGGCTAGAACCAAACGCATTCTACTCCTCGACAATGGAGAAGCAAGAGAAATGGGGTTTCAAATTTTAGCTCACCCTCTCGCAAATGGTTTCCTCATTTGTTCGATCTGAATAAATAGAATATGTTAGGTACATATGAGCTGAACATATTCTATTTGTTTAGTATATTGTGTCTGAACAATTCAATTCAATTTAATTTAATTTGTATGTCCTAAATAAAGTTAAAATATTAGGTTGAAATGATTTGAACATTTTAGGTTTCTTTGGTATATTAGGTCTGAACAAAATGTGATATACAAACTTCGTAAATCGAAACTCAGCAACTTTTAGTAGAAAAAAACACACATTTCCATTGCTATAAGCATTCCAAACGCTGATTTGCTAGTCCAATGTTTTAGAAAAAAAAAGAATAATAAATAAATAAATAAATAAGTAACAAACAAAAACTATAGTTAAAGTTTAAGAGATATTAAGCTATGTTTGGATAAGGAATTTCTAGATGGAATTTGTCTTTGAGATAGAATTTGCAAGATTTTTGTAAAGAAATTTCTTATAAAATTTTTACAAATTTCATCTTAAAGACAAATTCCACCTAGAAATTCCTTATATATGAATATAGTGTTATAGATTTGTCATTAGGGAGTAGAGATTTATGAATGGGTTGCATGATTGTAGGTACCGTCGTCTTTGTTAGTAGGTGTGGAAAGCAAATTTGTTTTTGTATTTAAATCACTTTGTCCTTAATAGTCATCTTACTCGATGATAAAACAATAATAAAAAATTTCATTAAATGGTATATGTGGGAAACAAAAAATGTGATATAAATAGCCACTCCCTTAATGTTTTTGGAATTAGGATCCTATCTGGTAATTGGATCATCTAGTAAAATTTGGATCATTGATACTTGATGAGTCCTACATAATAAGAATGGATTGATATTTCATGAGTTCCACAAGAATTGATGGGCCCTCACATGATATGAATGGTTTAGATTTTACTATACCATCTTATAAGTAGAGAGAAGCCTTTCCCATGTTTTTGTTACGTGAAAGCTATGAAGAGGAAAGAGTTCCCAAAGCCTATCAAAATGAGAAGCCTATCAAAATGAGAAGATGCAAGATTGATTTTTATTATTAATTTTTTTTTTTTGGTAGAAAAAAAATAATTAAGGATTCGATGCTCAATACTGTTGGATGAGCTTGTGGACGGTTCGAATTAAAAGTTTAAAAAGTTACCCATAAAGATCATTTTGGTCATTTTGGTAGTAACTTCAACTTTCAATTTGAGCCGTCCATGAAGTCATCTAACGGTGCTCAATACCTCAGCATGACGCTGAGTTTTGAGCACCTCAACACCAAATCCTTGCTTGAAAAAATTGCGCATAGCTTTCAATTATAGACTCGTTAGCAATACGACTTGATACTGAGGATAACGAGGATTAGTTTGTGCTTGCATTTGCACCATACATAATAATGGATTGCAAGTTTATAACGAGGCTATACTGCAATTTAGATAGAATTAGCAAACTGGAAAGGGTGGCGTTATTGCCAGAGATAAAAAGGATGTTTCCATGGTTGCTAAAGTAATAAAATGTTGTAGTGACTATTCTGCCCTTTCAAGTCAAAATGATGCAAAAACTTCTTTATGTCAAGTTTCCTTGTATTATTGTCCTCTCTGGTCACCATCTCCGGCCCTTTCTCTCTTTGCTAAGGTGACTCTCTACCTCACATAGGAACCAACACTTCAACCATTACCAGCACAAAAGAAAACCCAATAAAAGCACATCAACAACTTTCTCTCTCCCCACCACGGCACCACCCACCCACACAAAACCTGAAAGCCACTATAACCATCCCATAACCACTTACGCAACTCTTTATTTCTCTCTCTCCATAGCACCACAACCACCACCCCCAACCCTCTCGTTTTCTTGGTGAGATATGAGCTTTAAAATAAAAATTAAAAATAAAAATAAAAAGCAAGTCCAACTTTATTTTTGGTGTTTTGATATTTGAATCGGAATACAACGATGGATTGAAAGAACATGATATAATAGCCTTCAAGAGAGGTCATGAAGGCTATATATATTAAATAGAAATGCCAGCATATACCAAATATAACAAAATCAAACGATTTCGGGTGAGGCGAGAGAAAATTAGAGAATATAATAAATTTGAATGATTTGGGGCTGTTGAGCACAGTCTAGATCCTCACCCTCGTTGATGACTCGGAAATCGTCGCCGATGAAATTGTTGGCTGCGTAGAGAAAGCCAGAGAGGAGTGAGGAGAGAGAAATTTGAGACAAGAAGAGAAAAAGAGAAGGGAGCATGGTGCCCTTCACCCAAAACAACCACCACTGCTCAAAATATATAGATGGAGAACCAAAAAAGGAAAAAAAGAATAGAGAGAGAAAGTATCACAAAATGGTGAGAGAACAAAGAAAAGAGGACGAAACATTTTGCTTGATGCTTCCAACATTGACGAAGGCGGGGAATAGAGCCAAATGAAGAAATAAGGCAAAAGGATAAAGGTTGGCACAATACAAAAATCCTTTTAGCAGTCTTTTAACTTTAGAAGGGCAAAATCGTCAGTCTATCATATGAGAACTTCAAGGGCCGTGGAAGCATCTTTTTAAACTCTAGCAATATCGCTGCCCACTGGAAATACAATATGACAGTTTTTAAGAAGTTATTGGCAGTCCAAAGATGTTTCAAACGAATCTACTCTAATATATCTATACTATCTATATCGGGTTAGGATTAACATATACAATTTTTTACACAAGTTTTTTGATTACTTATTTTTAATTCATATTTTGCAAAACCCACCGTTAGATTAGATAGTTTTCGCACATAGGTCATGCACGCAAAAGTTATTACTAAATCTCTAAAAAAATTTGAACGAATTCAAGGGGATGCGTGTGGACCTATTTCTCCACCATGTGTACCATTTCGCTACTTTCTGGTTTTGATAGATGCCTCAATGTGATGGTCACATGTTTGTCTGCTATCTATTCACAATGTTGCATTTGCTAAGCTCCTTTCCCAAATAATTAGGTTACAAGCATAGTTTCTACATCATTCGATCAAGAAGATCCACTTAGATAATGCTGGTGATTTTACATCTCAACCATTTGAGGACTATTGCATGTTAGTTGGGATTGAGGTTGAACATCCAATTATTCACATCCATACCCAGAATGGGTTAGCAGAAACTTTTATCAAACGTTTTCAGCTGATTGCTTGACCTTTACCTATGAAGACCAAATTACCTGCTCCTGCTAGAGACATCATATTACATGCTGTGGTATTGGTTCGCATTCGCCCTACTGCTTATCAACAACAATCACTATTACAACTTGTATTTAGTCAACCATCGAATATTTCCTATCTAAGAACTTTTGGTTGTGTTGTGCAAGTTCCGATTCCACCTTCACAACGCACTAAGATGGGTCCTCAATGTTGATTGGGAATATAGATTGGGTTTGATTCACCTTCCATCATCAAATTTCTTAAACCATTGACAAGTGATGTTTTTACAAGATTTACATATTGCCATTTTGATGAAACACAATTCCCGCCGTTAGGAGGAGGAAATCCACCAACAGATGAACAGCGTGAACCTTCTTGGAATGTACCATCTTTGTCTCGTCTTGATTCACACACTGCTCAATGTGAAGCTGAAGTGCAGAGGATCCCTCATCTTCAGAAGATTGCTAATCAAATGCTTGATATATTTACAAAGACAGCAACAATAACCAAGTCTTATGTACAGGCTGTGAACACACCAGCAAGGATCAATGTACCAATTTGTAAGTCTACTATTATTGCAATAAATGAATCATCTACTACACGCCTGAAGCATCGTAGACCCTTGGGTTCAAAATATTTAGTTCTCCGGAATAAGAAAACAAAAGGGCAACAAAATACAATTTTTATAGAGAATAGCACTCTAGAAGAGACTATTGAACAAAGAAATAAATATTCCCACAATTTTTGATATAATAACCCCTGAAGAGGAAAAAATCCCTCAAGAGATAAAACAATAAAAATGCATATGTACATGGAAATGAAAAAATGTCCATAAACTATGCATACACAAAAGAATTGTAGGATCACACAAAAATCGTTATTAATGATGTATTTTTTTTCGTAGTAGCTACTGAAATCTTAAAAGATGATGACAATCTCAAACCACACTGTAGACGAATGTCGCAGTAAACCTAATCGGTCAAAGTGGAAAAAAACAATCCAAGCAGAATTGGATTCGCTAGAAAAACGCAAAGTGTTTAGACCTATAGTCTTAACACCCAATGATGTGAAAACTCGTACGTAACAAATGGGTGTTTGTAAGAAAGCGTAATGATAAAAATGAGATCATCAAATATAAAGCTCGTTTAATAGCACAAGATTTCTTGCAAAGACTTGAGATTGATTATGAAGAAACATATTCACATGTAATGGATGCCATTACATTTCGATATTTAATTAGACTATCTCAGAAGGACTTGATATGCCTCTTATAGACGTAGTTACTACATATCTATATGGATGTTAAATGCAGATATATTTATGAAGGTCCCTGAAGGATTCAAATTGCATAAAGCAAAAACATCACAACCATGAAATATATACTAAAGTAAACTAAGACAATTAAACTGAGACGATCCTTGTATGGATTAAAACAATCTGGAAGAATGTGGCATAATTGTCTCAGTGAGTACTTAGTTAAAGAAGGATATGTTAACAATCCTATACGCCCTTGTGTATTTATAAAGAAATACGAATATGAATTTGCCATCATTGCAGTTTATGTTGATGATATAAATTTAATTAGGACTCCTGAAGAACTTATGAAAGCTGCTGAATATTTGAAAAAGGAATTTGAAATAAAATATTTAGGGAGAACAAAATATTGTCTTCGCCTGCAGATCAAACATAAATCAAACGAAATCCTTATCTATCAATCAGCTTTTATCAAAATGTATTAAAACTTTAATATGGATAAAGCACATCAATTAAGTTCTCCCATGGTGATTCGATATCTTGATATTAAGAAAGATCCATTTAGCCCATAAAAGATAATGAAATATTACTTGGTCTTGAAGTATCATATCTTAGTGTAATAGGTGCTTTATTATACTTAGCACAATGCACCATACCTGATATAGCATTTTCAGTCAACTTGTTAGAAAGATTAAGCTCTACTCCAACTCAACGACACTAGAATGATATTAAACATATTTTACATTACCTTCGTGGAACTACAAATATGAGTTTGTTTTACATAAACGAATTAGACCATAGTCCATGTTTAGAAGGATATGTAGATTCTGGATACCATTCTGATCCTTACAAAGCTCGCTTACAAATAGGGTACGTATTCGCATGTGGCAACATAACAAACTCTTGGCGATCTACAGAGCAGACTTTGATTGCTACATCTTCTAATCACTCTGAGATACTTGCACTCCATGAAGTAAGTTGTGAATGTGTATAGTTAAGATCTGTAATCCACCACATCTAAGATACATGCGGGTCATCTTCGATTAAAAGCATGCCAATAACAATTAATGAAGATAATGTTGCGTGTATTGCACAAATCAAAGGAGGGTACATCAAAGGTGATAGAACCAAACACATTTTCCCAAAGTTCTTCTACACTTATGAAATGCAGAAGATGCATGAAATTGATGTGAAGTAGATACGTTGTAGTGATAATCTTTCTGATCTATTCACTAAGGCTTTACTATCGTTAATATTCAAGAAATTGGTATACGGCATTGGAATGCATCGGGTTTGTGATCAGTCAAGTTGATACTTATCTTCTTATTAGAGAAGTATTCGTTTTTGGACACATGTAGGATGTACTTTTTTGCCTTTGCACAAGTTTTGTCCTACTGGATTTTCCTAACAAGGTTTTAATGAGGCAGTTTCTTTAGTGTGTCCAACACCACTCTAAGATTCACAAAAATGTTGTACTAATTTTCCTTCACTAGTTTTTTCCTTTTTCTAAAAAGGTTTTAATGAGGCACATTATCTCATTATCTTAACGTGGTGGACATCTAAGGAGAAGTGTTGTAAATGATAGTTAGAGGTATATGCCATCACTCTATTAATTCCGTCATATTGAACTGGCATAAATTGTAACCTTTACAGTTGTACAATTGTCATTAAGGATTTTAACCTATATACGAAAGGCTTGGATTTAGTTAATAGATGACCGATAACAAAAACAATTTCCAAACTATTTTATTGTTTAATTCTTATTCTCTTTAATTTCACAACAATAATAGAATTTATTTATTTTTTTTAAGTATGCTTTGAATCAACTGCCATTTTGCATGTTGAAACGCTCCCATCTTCTTTATTTGTCAAATGAATAAATGAATAATTGTTAGTATACGGTTCATATTATGACGAAAATAAGGATAAAAATTAACAAACATAATATCTTTAACATTTACCTAAAAATTACGTGGTAGTTAACTTCTCATCTTTTTTGTTATTCATCAAATCCTGTTTTGCCTTTGTTGTTGTATCCTTAATTCCTTCTCTTACTCTTACTCTTGTTCTTACCTTCAAACCCTGTTTTCATTTACCCAAATATATGCAAGTAGATGAATAGTATGTAAGATTTTTTGTATATGTTAGCCATTCCCTCCTCTATGTAGTGGTATTATAATTTTCCCCTACGTAACAAAATTATTATTATTATTAATTTTTTTTTTTTTGTAGGATGGCATTTATTTAAATTTATTTTTTATTTTTCTCCTTTAAATATGACTCTTTTTATAAGTTTTGTTTTGTTTTATTTTTTGTTTTTTGTTTTTTGTTTTCAAATTATAAATATTTAAACAAGCTCTCCATTCTCTCTCCCCGGCAACTAGCAACGATGCAGACGACAACATGCCGATAACCATCCACCGCCACCCACACCCTCCATTAATGTCCTCACTGACAAGACAAAGCTTACGTGAGATCTCGAATCCTCAATAAAACTTCTTCCCCTCTCTTCCATGGTTCTCACAGGAAACGATTCCCATAGGCAATGACCTCCGGCAACTAATGTTCACCTTTGGCGAGCGTCATCTACCTTTGACGACCCCCAACTCTAATCTTCTACTTCTCTTCAACTAGTGTTATTCAATGTAGCCATTGAAGCTTCAAATCTGAATTAAATGATGGAGCTCAATCCAGATTTGAAATTCTAAATCATCCTTTTAATCTAGGTGGAATCATTGCTTTAGTGGGCAGGGTCTCGCCATGAAAGAAGATGTACTCTCACTACTGTTAAGAATACCGTCCTGCTTCTCTCTTCCTCTTCCTTTCCCCACCTCTCTCTCTCTCTCTCTCTCTCTCTCTAAATATACATATGTTAATGGAAATTAGGAGGTGGGAGAATGAGATGATGTTGTGATGTGTTTTCTCTATTGGTTTGATCACTGGGATGATGGAGTATTCCTATGTATTAGCTCTATCAAATTTTATTTCCCTCAATTCACTCCTTTTTTCCATTTGACCCTTTTCAAAATTTATTGTCCGTGATTTTTCATAGGGATCTGATATTCATAAGGATGTCTAAGAGGAAGTGGGTTCCTTTGGATGCTCCATGTGATACATAGGGAAAAGATAAAAATAAGCATTGCTTCATTTCATTTTTTTTCTTTCTTTTTATTTTAAAAAGAATCTATATGTATCTTTGGAGGAAGAAAAAAGCAATCAGATTTGAACAGTGGGAAGACTCTTTTATGTACGCACATACATATACATGTGTGAGAAGTAGAAAAGATTATGTTATAGGCATTTTCTGGAGGGTTCTGATGTGACGTCGGAAATGATGTAAAAGGGAATTTGCTGAGTTAGCACAAGACATGTCCGGAGGAGAAAACACATTCCGGAAACCGGAATGCTGAGTGGACATAAGTCATATCCGGGAAAGGGACATGTTACGGACAAGGATTCAAAAGCTGGAACAGGGGGACTTGGCGTGCCTATAAATAGAGAGGTCGTGGTCATCAACAAGAGGGAGAATCAACAGAGAGAAAAAAGACAGGCAAAACAAATTGTTCAGACATTGTAAGAGAGAGAGAGAGAGAGAGAGAGTTAAATGTGAGCAATGAGGATTTCCTTAGATATCATGAGAATGTTGCAACGTTCTCTTGTGATTGAATGTATGAATAACCATAACCAATGAATCCACGACTAGCATTGAATAAACATACTCTGTATGAATATTCAATACTGGAAAATGAGAGAACCCTGGTAAAACAAATGATGAATGGAAAACAAATGTCTTGCAAGGTCTGGTTTGGTTGTGACAGGACCTTACCTCCACAAGATCTGACAGTTGTGCCGAACATTCTTGCTTCATTTTGCAACTGAGATGCATGCCTTTGTTGGTGTTGAAAACAGTGTGTTTTTTGTAGCTTTTCTCCATGCGTTGTTTGAGTTTTGCATTTTCCTGCAATCGAAATGAGAATTTGTTATCATTTGTAAACAGACAAATAAGTTAAAACACGTAAGTTTAGAACCTAAAACCAAAGTCCTACCTGCAATCTTGCATCTTTATCTGTGAATATATGCAGCATTTGAAAGAAAGCATTTATCATTGTGTTTTTGATATGATGAATTTCATGAACAAACAAAACTGGTTTTCTTAAATTTCCAATCAATTCTTCATCTGAAAAAGTACATAACTGTGAATCAAAAAATGAAGTTAATGCGATCATGTCAAACAATGAAAACTTTTAAGTTCAAAATCTAGATTTCTTTTCTTTTTCTTCCTTTTCTCAGCAACCAGATAATACACTGAGCAAAGAAATATGCACTAAGACAGGGATTTCCAAATGACTAATTGCAATGTGGGATGACCATTTTATAAATGAATAAATTATTCAAAATCGATAGAATCAATCAAAAGGTATGAACATATCATGATCTAAATATTTTTTTAAAAAGGAGGGGGCTTGGGGGGGAAGACACATTTCTGAAATCATGAAATCATGAGAATTTGTTGGTAAGATCAGAAAATGAAGAGCAACTGAAATATAGACATTGTTTGAATTTTTGTGTTGTCAACTTTTGAAATCTAATGATTTACTCTTAATCCCAGTTCACAGTTCAGATTGTTTGGTGGTTTTGTGAAAGCAATATATATAATCAGCATGAAAAAACAATGTATACCTGATGGGCAAATCTAAATATTACTATGATGTAGTTAAGTAGATAAATAATTTAAAGAGTATATGTGCATACAAAATACGTTCTTATAAATACTTTGTATGGCATCCCAAAATCCGGAGAATAGACTGCTTGACAATTCTAGTGTTTCGAACCTTCAATTGCCCAGTCTAATACTAAAAACACAACTCAAATCTCTCAGAAGTTCCTTCTTTTTTTTTTTTTTTTTTTGGTCACAAAAAGGCTATCTCTGCTGGTCTCATGTCTCACACATAAACCACTTTTGTGAGCGACAACCTGATTTGATTTGATTTGAATCTGATCAAGTTGTTCAGATTCAATCCTTGAAACTAGCAGCCTGATCATGCTCTGATCTGCTCAAGTTAGAGTCCTTGGAATAGCAGTGACTGCTTTCTTTTCAAGTCAGATCTGGTTTGAGAGCTTCTTGCGATCAAGATTTGTTTTCTTTAGTTGTTTGCACTTTGCAGCTATTATGGCTCAAAGAGCACATGGTCGAAAGGGTAGAGGATGAGGAAATGCGATCAATTTTGATGATGGATCAGATTATCATCCACCTATGAGTAGGAATGATGCCCAACAACAAAATCAGCAACAAAGAGAGGAGATTGATAAATTAAGGAGACAAGTAACGACTTTGACAGAATGGTGCAGCATTTACAGCCTCCAAGTGAGGTAAGTGAAGATTCCGATGATGCTCAAACCTACTTTGAGAATCCTTTCAGAGTTTTTCAAAGAGGTATTTTTATTGAGGTATTAGCCTAAATTGGAGTATAACATCAAGGTTGAACTTTTGGAATTTCAAGAAAGTCTCACACTGATGAGTTTGGGGACTGGTTGAATATTCTTGAGAGAACTTTTTATTACTATAAAGTTTTGGAGGAGGGAAAGCTGAAATTGGTGTCAATTTGACTCAAAGGGAGAACATCTGCATGGTGGGAACAATTGCAAATTGTCTTGCCAAAGGAATGGTAAAGAAAGGATTAAAGAATGGAGCAAGATGAAGAATAAGCTTAAAGAGCACTTTCTACCCTTCAATTACATGCAAACTTTGTACAAAAGAACTTGCATAATCTCAAGCAATTTGAGAGTATAAATGAGTACACCAAAGCATTCTATTAACTTGTGGCAAGAGTTGATTAGAATGAGAGTGAAGAACAAATGGTACCAAGCTATTTGAGTGGTCTCAAGCCTTCTATTCAAGATGTTCTTGGGTTGTAAACATTATGGGTGTTTTGGAGGCTTATAATCGAGCTTTGTTGGTGGAAAAACAACAAAATTGCAGTTCCTCCAAATCTGGTCAGCAATTTCAAGGCCAATCTAAGAATGGACAGCAATACCAAAGTTACTAAGAAGCAACAACACTGACACGTGAAACGGACAGGACACGACACCAACACACTGATATGGCAAGTTCTTAAAAAACTATGAAACGACATGACGGGGATACGGTAATAAATAAATAAATATTTATAATTTATATATATATATATATATATATATATATATATATAATCGATATTTTATCAAAAAAGAATTAAAATATACGGGATATAAATGATATTATTATATACACACACACAACATTCATAACTCCACAAGTCAAAATGAGTTATAAGCTCTAATAATGGTATTTAACTTCAAGCTTGTAACAATGGCATTTAACTTCAAGCGTGGTTCTATTTTCCACACAAAAATCAAAAAACAAGTTCACCATCAATTGTCATATTCCAATGATCACAATACATTAAAAGACTCTCTCTGCCATGTCACAAGTATGTCCCGTCCGTGGATGACACTCACGGATGGTTGTGATCGAATGGGATATCCCGCACATGATAAAAGTTGTATATATATATATATATATATTGATTGCCACAAATCCCTCATAAATTCCTACCATTATATTATACCTACAAATCCCTACCGTCATATTATACCTACATTATTATCATTGATTGCCAGGAATAGATTCATCTTCCCATATGTTACATTAGTTGTCATTGGCTTCCAAATATATTCACCTCCCAAACGTGGTTGCCGTTAGTTACCTTTTTTTTTTCTCTCTATAATGACCGTTAGTTACATTTTATACTTGCCAAATATCTGTTACATTGGTTGCCATTAAAATGTATTCACCTTAAATATAGATAGCAATAATTTGTTAAATATATTTACCAAATAATCTTTTTCTTCTAAATGACTATATTGGCACCCCTAAGTTCCATTCTAAACTTCAACTTCAACTTCAACTTTTGTTTCACACACACACTCCCTCTCTCTTTGTGCACCAACTTCATGTTCAGTTTCCAATGAAGATTTTTCAACTGACAATTTTGTCAATTAGGTAAAGAAAAATTTCTCCCATTTTCTTTGCTTTTGTTTTTCATTTTTATATGATTCATGGTTCACGCTAAATATGAATTAATTTATTATTCTATTTGATTCATGGTTTGTTTTGCCGCTTTAAGATAATCTATATTGAACTCCACATACTTGATAAAAATCTTATGGAAATCTGAATATAGAGAATAGATTAATTGATAATTTTTTTCCTAATTCTCTTTGCTTCTTTATCATGGTTTTTCATATTATTCATGATTGAGTTACATGTTTTTAATCCAAAATTAAAAAAGAATTTTAATTTTGTTCGTTTGTTGTAATTTTTCAAATATTCCTTACATTATATTTAATCTTTTTTTAAAACATTTTGTCCATTCGCTAGTTTTCTATGAAATGGTTGTCTTCCTCCTACCAATCCCATGAGAGATCATTTCCCCTCTTCTTCTTTTTTTGATCAGCAACAAAGAAGAAATATTATCATTTCCCCTCTTAATCCCACATTTATTTTCCAGGTCAAATATGTAAACCTGTTCTCCACTTTAATCTTCCTTATTTTTACTCTCTTTCAGTTTAAATATATGACCTTTAAAGGTGGTGGCGGTTCCCACGGCAACAATGTTAGCATGGTGAAACCTATCAAAACCAAGGAATAAAATATTCGATTCATCCATACTATAAAATATTGAAGGGTCGTACATAATATAAATTGATGTTCGGTTATTAACTTTTATTTGCATTTGGTTCTATATAATAATTTTAAATATTTGGTTATTTACTTTTATACGAGTAAGTAAGCAACATAATGGAAACAAGTTATCAACCCAGCCCCGTGCATAAAACAGAAACTTTATCAAACACCACCACTATGCAACCAACAAAAAAAAAAAAAAACATCAGAAGGACATGAGCTCTGTACTGCAGTTCCTGGGTTAGTGCTATCAGCTCTTTTACCAACCTTAATAAATTGGTGTGCACTTCATAATAATTTTGCACCCATTGTTCACTACTAGTAGAAGTATATAGTGTATATAAGCAACAACCTTTGTTCATATTTATTAAAAATCACGTAAGTCCTGAAATGCAACCATGAACCATGCATACCATGGATGACCAACCACTTGGACTTGGTTAAAAAGTCCAAGAAGAGATGACCATTAGTTGCCCAGCAATAAAGATATTTTGCTTTTCGTTTTTTCTTGTTTAATTGTTTTATCTATTTTATCAAGGACAGACTTTAGCATGGATTTTCCTTTGTTTTGTACAAATATTTACTATAAAGTTTGCTATTTTGGACTAGAAATGAACAATAAAATAAACGAAACCTTTAATTATAAAAATGAACTGGGTGTTATGCTTTCTCATTGAAGAAAAGCTCCATAAAGGAAGTAAAAATGGTGAGGATCCAATCAATAGCACAGGAACATATATGAAGAGTCACACCAAATTAGTGTGACACCAACCCAATTAATGCACAACTAGTGCTAAATGAGATTCACTGGGGGTTTCATAGGGTTCTTCATAAAACAGCTTGTGTGCAATATTAACGCAAGTTCAACATTCAACAAATCTCAAGACTATCAAAGATCCAAATAGGCACAACAGTGAACAGTACTTAGAAAATGAAAGCTTTGATTCAATCTTCAACAGTTAGAAGAAAAATAAATCAACAAATCACAAAAATCATGAGGCAGATAGAGAAAACAGTGCATAGAGAGTGAAGGAGAGGAGAGAGGATGTAAGGGTGACAATTTGTACCTGAGACTCATTGACCAAAGAAAGGTCAGGATTGAGCATCACGGTTTAGAAATCTGTAACGGTATGAAGTAAACAGCTTGAACTAGACCAACAAAAATTACAGATTTGGCAAATATTCGAACCTTTTTACAGATTTGCCAAATATTCCAACCTTTTCTGGACTGTCTGACTAGATGTTTTCTTCAGCCTCATCAATGTCTCTTCCCATATTGCTCTCTCCTGATAAAATAAAAATGACCCTATAATCTCAAGGGCCAAAGGAAGCCCTCCAACAATGGATACAACTTTTAGAGAGACAATAACATAGCCTTTTGGAGGAAAATCCCTTTTAAAGGCATGCTTGCTAAATAGTTTAAGAGACTGATCAAGTTCCATCGATGGGGGTTCATAAGTCTCATCCACTTTAAGCACATTTAGAACCTCTTTGTTTCTTGTTGTCACTATGATTCTACTTCCTAAACCAAACCACTCACGTTTTATTGCAAGCATATCAAATTGAAACTCTTTATCCACGTCATCAAGAACAATAAGAACTTTCTTTCTAGAAAGCATCTCTTTTATCCTCTTGATTCCTTCATCAACATTAGCCATGTTGAAACATTTCTGGTTAAGGATCTTAGAGAGAAATTTATTTTGCAAATTAACAATACCCTCCCGTTGTAAAATTTCTTGAACATTTGAAAGGAAGCTACAGCATTCGAAGCGCTCAGAGAGTTCGTTGTAAACGACCTTTGCAATAGTTGTCTTGCCAATACCATCCATGCCATGTATTCCAACAATCAATACATCATTGCAGTCAACATGTAATAACCTCATCATTTCTTCAAAGTGATGATCAATTCCAACCAAGTTGTCAGTTACAACCATGTAATTCTTCTTTAACTCAAACAAAACCTTTGAAACAACCATCTTTACTAGTTCTCCTTCATTCCTGCCAAATATAATTGATATCAAAGCCAAAAAAACACAAAATAATTAGTGCCTACAAGGAAAAATAAACATTTATTTATGCCTATAAGAAAAAATAAACATTTAAAGGAAAAGAAGAATAAATTTTATCTTTCTATTCAGTTCAGTGTGCATATGTGGCAGCAAAAGAATAATTTTGGTCGGAAAAGATTGTAGTAATTTACACATGGATCAGCCCCACTTTTCTCACTTAAGTATGCAATTAGAATATCACTTATGCATACATAATCAGCTCCCAGTTCAAGGATTTTATTCTTCGATCAGCCCCTGCTTTACTTATAACACACAATATACGTATTCAAGAAAACATCTTGCAACAAGATTAATTTGCTTATGAACTAGCCATTAATATAGAACATGCTTATTTCAATCAACATAGAGCCTATACACATGCAACAAATTCTATGTTTCTATAAAGAATGGAGCTAGAGAAAGAAAAATGAAATAAATAAAAATGAAGAATCGAAGCAATAGTTAAAACTTAAATTTTGATAAGGAATAGTTAAAACTTAAATTGGTTAATACATTTGGCAATACAGTTTCTAGTACCTACAAAACAATCAAAAAAAGCAGCTTAGGCAAAAGCTTATCTATTTTCAAAAAAAAAAAGGTTGCTTCGATTCTTGTCTTCCCATTTTAATAGCATTCAAAGCACAATACAATCATTGTGTCTATCTGTTTTTTCTTTTATTTTTTATTTATTTTTATTAGTTTCTATATTTCTCATCTTACTTCTTATTCCAATCCTAGCCATTGCCCAGTCTTCTCACTCTCATTATCTCAAATTCCAACAATAGAAGAATTAGTTAATTTTGCTCTACATCAAAGAGTCTACATTGTACTATATCAGACTAAAAAATAGCTATTATCACGAGTATATTACCCATTAGTTTCCGTCTCCAATTCAAATCCGTTCAATTGTCCAACCACCCTCAAAGCTTCCTTCCATCCCTGGATGGTCTTTTCATCGAAATGCTTCTCATGTTGGCAAAAGGCCTCCTTGTAGGTTCCCTCTTGATGTTGTACATCAAACGGCTTGACATCATAGAAAATAGGAAAAATCTTATGTCCCATAGTTCTCAGGCACTCAACCATCTGAGCGAGCTCAAACAAGCAACACTTACTAAAAGCATAGCCCCTAGAAAATATTGGGATGGAGATTCTTGACTCCTGGATTACTTTTTGATGCTCTGGTCCAATCTCCTCTCCTACATGAAGATCATCATCATCATCTCTAAAGGTGCGGATTCCCACATTGACGAGATCATTGTAGAGGTAATCAGTGAAGCCATAACGAGTGTCTTTGCCTCTGTAACTCAAGAAGACTTCATATTCTCCTCCTAAGGCAGAGGCAGGGGAGGAGGATAGTCCCCCAATATTTCTCGAAATCTCCCATTGTGGATTAAAACAACCTAACGTTAACTCAAGTTCCGGTAGCTCGGGTAAATTTCCAATAGCATCAGCAAATGATTTTACACCAGAATTTGAAATGTTAAGCACTCTCAGATTTATTAGATACTCAATTGATGGGTCAATTTGAACTAAATTTTCACAACCTTCAAGAATCAATCTCTCTAAAGTTGCAAATGTGGAAAAGTTGGGAGTTCGGGTTAAGTGCACGCAATATGAGAGATCTAGAACTTTCAACCTCTTTGCCACCTATATGAATAAGAAAATAAATGCAAGAATTCAATTTCCAAGAAATATATGATTTGACAATAGATACAAAAGCAAAGATATTCTACGAGACCTTGAGTTGACTCCAAGTGTCCCAGTCGTCTGTAATTTTGCTGTATGATAGATCAAGAATGACAAGATTAATTAGATAAAAATTGATTGGCTTAATATTCCCCGGGCATCCATGCCAATGAAGCCATCTTAGTTTTGAAAGAAGATGATTAAAATCTCCAGCAAGGTCTGCATTATCAACGTGGAGAAACCTTAGATTCGGTAGTTGCTTAAAATCTTCATTTGTAAAATAGGGGTCACCAGACTCCAATCTCTTGTCAAGACAAAGGGCTTCAACCATTTCTGTTCGCTGACAACAGAAAACATTGAAATAAATAAAGAAGATTTATTGTGTAAAAACAAAAAGACAATAATATTAAAGACTATTTTACCAATTGTTTTGAGATATATCTTAATTATTATTTCAATTTTATAGAAGTCTATTCATAATTGGTAAGTGGCAAATGCTGGTTGGGAACACCCCTCTCCCTATCTAAAGTGGCTATGCAAATGAGCAACGTCAACAATTTGTAAATCCCATCAGTAAAAGAATTTTTTTTTGTAAAGCATTTTATTTCATAATTACATGAATGAGGAAATAAGAAAAATGCTAAATAAGGAGGGTAAAATTCAAGATGCTCTCAGATCTTACCATATGTCTCTTGATTATGTCCAAGGCTTCCTCATGATGCCACAACCTACTACGCTCCCACACCTCCTTGGAATTTTCCTTACGAACGAGTTCCCTACCAAGGTCTCTAAGTTGATCATGCATCCACAGCATATTATCCTCTCCAATTTTTACTAGAGATCTTAGATCGAGGACATCAATCCCATTGGTTGGATAAAAATTACAGTCATCCCACATGTAGAACGGATTTGTTTTATCCTTTCCAGTAAAGAGACATGCAATATCAAGGAATATCTGTTTTTGCTCATCATTTAGTGCTTTGTAACTTATTATTAACTTTTCCTGGACATTTTCAACAGGTATTTCTTCCAGCTTCATCAATGTATCTTTCCATACTACTTTCCCCTTACCCAATAAAAATGACCCTATAATCTCAAGAGCCAAAGGAAGCCCTCGAATAGTGGATACAACGCTTCTCGAGAGAATATCATAGTCTTCTGGAGGAGACTCCCTCCTAAAGGCATGCTTGCAAAACAGTTGAAGAGAATGACCACGTTCCATTAATGGCGGTTCATAACGTGATTCCACTTCAAGCCCATCCAGGATGCCTGTGTCTCTTGTTGTAACTATTATCCTACTTCCTGGACTAAACCAATGATGCTTTCCAACAAGGTAATCAAATTGAGACTTTCTATCCACATCATCAAGAACAATAAGAACCTTCTTTCCGCAAACTGTGTCTTTGAAAATGTTGATTCCTTCCTCAACATTAGCAATGTTAGGGCATTTTCTTTTTAGGATAGTAGAGATAAGTTGATTTTTCAAATTAACAAGACCCATGTGATGTTGTGACATTTCTCGAACATCTGCCAGAAAGCCACAATGATCGAAGTGCTCATAGAGTTGGTTGTAGATGACCTTGGCAATAGTTGTTTTGCCAATACCACTCATGCCATGGATTCCAACAATCGATACATCATCAGAGTCAACATTTAATAATCCCCTCATTTGTTTTACATGATGATCAATTCCAACCAAGTTGTCAGTTGTAATCATGTAATTCTTCTTTAACTCTAGCAAAGCCTTTTCAACAACCATTTTTACTAGTTTTTCTTGATGGCTGCCGAATACAATTAATATCAAAAGAAACAACACAAAAAATAATTAGTGCCTAGAAGAGAAAAAAACACCATTAAGGGAAAATGATATCAGTTATACAGATATAAGCAGTTCCCACTTTTCTCACTTTAAGTAAGAAGTTAGAACAACACTGATACATATATAATCAGCTCCCAATTCTAGGAATTTATTCTCCTACTTATTGAAGGATAGGTTAGTGCATCTATAGATGGATCAGCCCCTGCTTTGAATATTAGTATATTACCATTCTTATAAATTATTACGTACAAAATGTAAAGGAAATTTTATTCCAAATTTTGGTGTCTGGAATAAAGTTGAACACTATTATTATTACTGGAAATATAAAAGTAATCAACTTTTTTTTTTACCATTTTAAAAAGTTTAAGGATTTATGATTATTGTGTTTGATTATTAAAAGATTTGGGCAAATTCGATCATACTATAAATTAAGGGCTTAGCACTTAACAAGAGTGAATTACCCATTTGTGTCTTTCACCAAATCCCATCCCTTCAATTCTCCAACCATTCTCAAAGCCACCGTCCATCCCTGGACAGTCTCTTCATCGAAACACTTCTCGTGTTGGCGAAAGGCCTCATCATAACACCCTGTTTGATGTTGTACATCCAAGGGCCTTAAGTCACAGAAAATAGGTAAAATCTTTTGTCCCATAGAAAATATTTTGTCTCATTCAAAGTAATTAGAATATCACTTATACATATATAATCAGCTCCTGGTTCTAGGATTTTATTCTCCTACTTATTGAAGAATCGACAAGTGTTTCTATACATAGATCAGCCCCTTCTTTACTTGTAATACATAATACTACTATTCTGATAACTCTTAAGCACAAAAATGTAAACAAAAATGCAAACCATATCGTATTGTAAAAATAGGGGATTTAGCAATTTAGCAGGAGTGAAGTTACCCAAAAGTTTCTTTCTTCAAATGCCATCCTTTCAAATTTGCAACCTCTGTCAAAGCCTCCTTCCATCCCTGCACAATCTTTTCATCAAAAAGATTATCGTGTAGGAGAAAGGCTTTTTCGTAACTCCCTTCTTGACGTCGTACATCAGACCGATTGATGTTGTAATAAATAGGTAAAATCTTTTGTCCGGTTGTTCTATGGCACTCCACCATTTGTGAGAGCTCACGTAGGCAGCAGTAACTAGAAGCATAGTTTTTGGAAAATATTGGAATGGAGATTTTTGATTCCTGGATTGCTTTGAGAGACTTTGGGCCAATATCTTCAAGGTCATCCTCATTCCTAAAGGGGCGAATTCCAGCATCGCCAAGACGTTTGTAGAGGAAATCGGTGAAGTCCTTACTAGTGTCCTCACCTCTGAAACTCAAGAAGACATCGCATTTCCCTCCTGACGCAGAAGCAGAGGCAGACGGGGTGGATGAAGTGTTCTGAGCAGTGCGAAAACTAGGGCTTCGTTTTAGCTTCTTCGTATTCTCCTCAAAATCCATTTTTTCTACGTGATGATCAACTTCAACCAAGCTGTCAGTTACAACCATGTAATTGTTCTTTAACTCAAACAAAACCTTTGAAACAACCATACTTATTAGTTGTCCTTGACGCCTGCAAAATAAAATCGATATCAAAGGGAAAAACACAACAAACAATTAGTGTGTACTGCGTAGAAGGAAAAATAACATTAAGGGAATAGAATATCACTTAAAGTATGCAATTAGAATATCACTTATACATATATAATCAGCTCCTGGTTCTAGGATTTTATTCTCCTACTTATTGAAGAATCGACGAGTGTTTCTATACATAGATCAGCCCCTGCTTTACTTGTAATACACGATACTATTCTAATAATTTCTTAAGCACAAAAATGTAAACCAAAATGCAAATCCGATCCTACTGTAAAAATAGGGGATTTAGCAATTAGCAGGAGTTAATTACATACCCATTAGTTTGTTTCAACTCCCATCCCTTCAATTTTCCAACCTCTCTCAGAGCATCCTTCCACCCCTGTACAGTTTTTTTATCGAAACGCTTCTTGTGTTGGCGAAAGGCTTCCTCGTAACTCCCACTTTGATGTCGTACATCGGACGGCTCCACGTCAAAAAAAATAGGGAAAATCTTTTGTCCCATAGTTCTCTGGCATTCCACCATCTGGGCTAGCTCATGTAGGCACCATTCACTAGAAGCGTAGTTTTTGGAAAAGATTGAGATGGATATTTTCGATACCTCGATTGATTTGAGAAGCTCCGGGCCGATCTCTCCTCCCACACGAAGCTCATCATCATACCTAAAGGTGCGAATCCCCGCATCGACGAGATAAGTGTAGAGGAAATCAGTGAAGCCGCAACCAGTGTCTATGCCTCTATAATTCAGGAAGACTTCATATTCCCCTCCAAACTCTGAGGCTGAGGCTGAGGCTGAGGCTGAGTCTGAGTCGGAGGCGAATGAAGTACTGTTCCTATCAGTGGCGGCAGCGAATACCCTCTTCTTTAAAAACTTAAACATACGAAAGATAACCGAGGCAACGACGTCTGCAACTCTTACCTCAAGGTGGAACCGGACTCCTTCCACAATTAGAGATATAAAATGAAGACCTATGTATCGAAGTAGTTCCACAATTATCGATATAAAATCAGGACCTATGTATCGAAGATCGTCGGCAATCGTCGTAAATATCTGAAACAAGTAGGCAATACTCGCAAATGTCTGAAACAACAACACATCTAAGATAGAACATACAATTCTTAAAATGAAAGATCTAGCTACGAACTCAATGAAATCCCACCAATCCATGTCCGTAATACAAGAACCTCACTCTCTCTCTCTCTCTCTCTCTAAACCCTAGACTGTGTGAGAAGCTCTCAAAAGTCAAAAACCTAAACTGACTGAATTATGTATGGGGTGTTTCTACGGTACCTGGCCAAATTTTTCGGTATGGTACCCAAAAAGGAGAACCATACAAACGATGACATGCGTAGGGAATAAGGTTTTTTAATAGGATTGTGACCGGGGTTGCAAAAATACAAAGGGTGTTATGCCTATAGTGACCTTTATGCCCCAAAGTAACGTCAGCAAAGCTAACATGTTTAATTAAAATGGTAATTATAATAAATGTTGCATTTAAACCAACCAACTACCTAGATCCATCAAATAGGGCATTTAAAATAGTTGGAGCTTCCAACCATTTTTCCAACCATTTTTCATCCCACCTCTTGCCAAACCTATTGCTTAACATTTTTTTCATCCTCTTTCTTCTTCTTCTTCTTCTTCTTCTTCTTCTTCTCTCTTTCTTCTTCTTTTTTTTTTTTTTTTTTTTTTTTTTTTTTTTTTTTTTTTTCATAATGTGACAAGCTATGGCATTAGCATTACAGATGGAATATGATCAAAATTTGTAAGCCAACCCTTAAATTAAGTTCATCTGTATTTAAATCTATTTTTAGTTTTTCATTTTAGAATAATAGTGTCATTGATATGCTAGACATTTCATTTGGTACATGGCACACACATTTCATTTGGTTTTACCTGCATTCGGATGGTTTTACCATTTAGTGCCATTGCTCACTGGACAAATTATATGAACCATGGTGCTCATATTTTACGGGTTTTACTTCATTCTTTCTGCCAAAGATGCTCACTGGATTTTATATATATATATATATTGGGTACCATATCAAAAAGCATCTGAATGTACCGAAAACAAATGGGTTACTATTTAATGATGGTTTTCCTACCAAATACTTTGTGTGAACCACTTACTATTTTGTGTGAACTATGGACCATTTAGTAATTATCATTTCCTTACCATTTAGAGTAACCAACTTACCAGTTGGAGTGACCTACTTACTATTTGGAGTGACCAAAAGTGACCAATTTACCATTTAGAGTGACTAAAAGTGACCAACTTATCATTTGGAGTGACCCACTTAACATTTAGAGTGACCAAATTACCATTTGGAGTGACTTACTTACCATTTGGAGTGACCAAAAGTGACAAACTTACCATTTTGAGTGACCTATTTAGCCTTTCGAGTGACCAACTTACCTTTTAGAGTGACTAACTTATCCGTTGGACTGACCTACTTACTATTTGGAGTGACTAACTTACCATTTAGAATAACCAAAAGTGATCAACTTATCATTTGGAGTGACCTACTTAACATTTAGAGTGACCAAATTACCATTTCGAGTGACTTACATACCATTTGGAGTGACCAAAAGTGACCAACTTACCATTTGAAGTGACCAACTTACCCTTTCGAGTGACCAACTTAGCCTTTCGAGTGACCAAAAGTGAC
Organism: Liquidambar formosana; assembly: GCA_039720395.1. Lineage (NCBI taxonomy): Eukaryota > Viridiplantae > Streptophyta > Magnoliopsida > Saxifragales > Altingiaceae > Liquidambar > Liquidambar formosana. The sequence goes on along the minus strand of CM077820.1, from coordinate 52,831,087 downwards.
CAACTTACCTTTTAGAGTGTCCAACTTACCATTTGGAGTGACCAAAAGTGACCAACTTACCATTTAGAGTGACCAAAAGTGACCAACTTATCATATGGAGTGACCTATTTAACATTTAGAGCGACCAAATTACCATTTGGAGTGACTTACTTACCATTTGGAGTGACCAAAAGTAACCAACTTACCATTTGGAGTGATGTGCTTACCCTTTCGAGTGACCAACTTACCTTTTAGAGTGACCAACTTACCATTTGGAATGACCAAAAGTGATCAAGCTTACCATTTAGAGTGAAAAAAAGTGACCAACTTATCATTTTGGAGTAACCTACGTAACATTTAGAGTGACCAAATTACCATTTGGAGTGACCAAAAGTGACAAACTTATCATTTAGAGTAACCGAAAGTGACCAACTTACCATTTGGAATGACCTACTTAACATTTAGAGTGACCAAATTACCATTTGGAGTTACTTACTTACCATTTGGAGTGACCAAAAGTGACCAACTTACCACTTGGAGTGACCTACTTACCCTTTCGAGTGACCAACTTACTTTTTAGAGTGACCAACTTACCAGTTGGAGTGACCTACTTACTATTTGGAGTGACTAAAAGTGACCAACTTACCATTTAGAGTGACCAAAAGTGACCAACTTATCATTTGGAGTGACCCACTTCACATTTGGAGTGACCAAATTACCATTTGGAGTAACTTACTTACCATTTGGAGCGACCAAAAGTGACCAACTTACCATTTAGAGTAACCTACTCACCCTTTCAAGTGAAACTTACCTTTTAGAGTGACCAACTTACCAGTTGGTGTTAACACCCCATTTTGTACCACTTGACACCGCAAGTCACTTTTTAAGACCCAATGATGAAGGGCAGTAGCCAACGGACCATCGCAAGCACGCCCGAAGGACTTACGGAGACACAGCGGGCCTCTGGCCTTTGTTTGATACCCCATGCACGTACGTACATGGCATATGCACATACGTGCATAGCCCATGCACGTACGATCATGCCCTCTTTTTTTGAATTCCATCGCTTCCCCCCGAAATTGCTTCTTACCATATGCAGCTCCCACGCTGACGGCTGCTCAGTGGCGGCTGGGAAACCCTAGGAACCCTCGAATCAAACCCTAATCTCTGCCTATAAATACCCCGCTTTCATTCAAGAGGAGGGATCTGAATTTTGGCTATCAAACCACCATTCTAAAAAACCCGACATTGGCGGCTGTGTCTACGGGAAGTCCGAAGAGCCGAACTAACGAAGGAACTACTGCTGCCCGAGCCTGAGGGTAACGGTTCTTAATCCTCAATTTCGTTTTCTTTCAATAGTTTGATACTACTATTTATGATATCGCATGAAATGTTTATAATATCGGTTTTGTGCACCTTCTCATTCAATGCCTGAATGAATGACGCATTTAAATTTAACCTGACCATTAATTCATTTCTGCACTTGTAGAATCTGAAATAGGTTCCTAGCATTTTTTCCACATATGATATGTCTCTTCGTTAATTCTTAGCATTTAATCCACATGATTTAGGCCCACAAGTATCTATTGCATCTTTATTAGCATCTACTGTCATTTCGCCATCTAGGTTTAGGTCACTTGTCATCTCTAAATCGCACTGTAGCCATTTTTCTACATACATTCGAGTCACAGATCTGTTCGGGCATAGCATGGTAAGCATTGGATGAAGTTTAGTACGTACGTGCATCTCATATGCACGTACGTGCATAAGCCATGTTTTTTACAATTTAATCCCTTCTTTTCTTTTGCAGGCAGTATTGGTATCTGTCACACCCCATTTTTGCACCACCTTACTAGTGCTCATCATTTCATGCATGTTTTTGTTTTGTTTTTGAGTCTAGTCACTTGCATTAGGTTTCTAGAGTCACAAGGACAATAGGTATGAATTTTGGTTCAAATTGGAGTTGATTTTGAGGGATAATAAGAGCTTTTGTGACTTGAGGGGCATAATTGTCTTTTAAGTCCCAAACTTTTCATTTGACCTTGGAATGATCTCCAAATTGTCAATTGGAGTTCATATGGATGCATAGGAGGTATTTCTAGGTTCAATTTGATAAATCAATGGCTTGGGATTAAAATGGCTCAATACAGTTCAAGTTGGTTAATTGACCCTTCTTTGGGTTTGCTCTAATTGACTCACAATTACCAACCAAATCTTTTCAAATTGACTTTAATTAGTCATCATTTTACTCCTAAAAGTGTTTTATGAAGTTCAATTTTGATGAGGAAAGCATTTGGTTTGATCCTATGTGCATACCTATGCTTAGCAAAGGTAGAGAATAGTGGTTAACCACCTTGTTCAAACCTAACCATGCCCCCATGGTTAGTGGTTTTCACCCTAAAATGTTCAAAAACATATTCCTCATCGAAACACGGTCATTTTGGCTTTTGTTTCATCAAAATCGGAGTTAATTTGCCCCTTCAAACACTTCTAGAAGGGAAGGGAGACAAAATAGGAGAAAAATCAGAAGTGGGCTCGGGTGACCACCCAAGCCTGGGCGGCTAGCCGCCTGGGCCCAGGTGGCTAGCCGCCCAGCCTTGGGTGGTCACCCAAGGCCACTTTCCTATTTGCTTTGTGTTTCCTTGCTGAAGCGGATTCCTCCCTATTTTGACGTACTTGGGCTCTTTTAGACGAGTTTCCTTCTAGTTTTTGGTAACTTCTGAGTTACTTAAGCCCCAAGGGGGTCTCTAATAGCCCTTGGATTAATTTTTAGGGTTTTAATCCTAGCCATTGGTTAATCCTAATTGAAGTCTATAAATACCCCCTATGCTTCAGCACAAGGGGAGCCACTTTATGCCTAAAAACCTTAGTGTTAGAGAGAGAATAAGAGAGAGGGACTTGAAGGAGAGCTGGAGTTCTTGCTGTAGCCTTGGAGAACATTGATTCAAGTCATCCATAAGAGCAAGAGGGAGTTCATACAGCAGCAAGGAAGGCCCTTCCTAAGGTATTATCCTTCTCTATTCAAGCTTAAACTAGGTTTTCATATAGGATAGGCCTATTGCATGTTAAAGGTAGCTTTTTTATCGTGTATTAACCCTCTAGCTAGTTAATATACATGGAATATCTATTGTTTATCTACTGTTTAGCATGCTTTAGAGCTGTCCTTTAGGTTTTTAAGCATAGGTGTGATTCTTGTGCTCCTGTTGTCCTTGTGCTAGGATTAGTGTCATTGCATGTTAGAGTTAGGATTTTCATCATGTTATATTGCTTTCGTTAGTTAATATGCATGATTTAATTTCTGTTTAGTTTGGTTTTAGCATGATTAAAGTATGTTTTGTATGTCTTTAAGCATATTTGTGAGTTTAGGGTTTTAGAGTCATTGTTTTATGTTAGTTTTCATATAGCATGATAAAGTAGACTTTTTTATTGGTTTTTCTTCGTGTTTGCTGTATATGTCTTGCATATAGAGTAAATATGATGTTTTTGCATGCATGTTAGCTTATTCTAGGGTTTTTATGCATGATATGGTTCTAGGAATATGTTAGGACTTATTATTGTTCGCTGTTTTTGCTGTTAGCATGTTTAGTGGATGATTTTAGGCCTTAGTACTATTCTGTCCAGATTTGCATGTTAGTGTTTTTGCATGGTTTTGAGCACTTGTAAGGGTGCAAATAGGTGTGGTAATTGTCCTATGGCAAATAGGGCTGCTCATGTCTGAAATGGCTAATGCTTGGAGTAATTGCGCTCAGGTAAGTGGGTGTGAAGGTGCCCCAATTCACCTCTCTTCCTTAACTCTTTCTCTTCTCCCTCCTAGGGTTAATTTTTAATACAAGTCTATGGCTTAAATCAAGGGTTTCCTTAACCAACAAAATTCTGTTTTTATCAAGGTTTCCATTTTGTGAATTTTCCTAATTTCAAACTTGGTTTATCTATCATATTCAACTCTTTTTCAAATAAGGAAACCTAGGGTTTTAACCATAGGTTTATATTAGGATTTAACCCTAGTTCTAATCGAACTACGTGGACTTTGATCCATGTATTTCGTTGCATGGTACGTAGGCGCTCTTCGTGAGGCTCAAGTCCGCTCTAGGATCCAAGCATCCTAGGCTTCTTTTTCTTGTTTTGTTTTGTTTTTCTTTATTTTCTGTTTTTGTGTGCTTATTATGCATGGATGGATGAATGAAATATATGATATGCATGCTGTCTTGTGATGATATACTTGCTGATTTTTGTATGGAAAAGATCTTGATTTAGCCCAAATGAACTGAGAGACCGAAAGGGTGACATGGGTGCCTATAGGCTTTGCCTAGAACCTTCCCATGTCATAACTTAGCCTCCGAATCCCCGATTTCTTTGGTTTCCAAAAGACTGTTTTTGCCTTTCCTTTTTAAACATGGAGTCATTCAAATTGTTTTCCTAAAGCAAACTGTTTTTTAGGGTTTTCCTTGTTTCCTTTAAAAAATAAGGTGGCGACTCCTTTCCTTTTCTTTTTGAAAACTTATTTTCTTTTAAACCCTTGTGGGCCCAATTTCCGGGGTTCACAGTATCCCTTGCAACCTTTTAAATATTCTGTATCGTATATATTTGTTCATATATTTGGTTTTCTCTCTCTTTCTCATCTTTGCGTGCCATTATTTGAATTCAATTGCATGAGCGCTTGATTAACGGTTGAATTCAGTTAAGTTCATTTCTAATTAAAGCCAATAAGTGTGTGGGGCCGGATTTTAGCCGGGCACACCCGCCTAACACCTTCCCGTCCGCGTACCCTAGCTCTGAACCTTGATTTCTTTGGTAATGACGAGTTGGGCCCTTGCTAGGGGTCAATCGGTTCCCGAGGCCAAAATCGGGTGGCAACTCCCTCTCCGCCCTAATTATCCGTGGTTAGTGGCGTACTCCCGAGCCGACGTAGTGAAAGGACACGGCGCTCACAATGGCGACTCCACTGGGGAATAGAGAGCTAGACTCCGAAACATTTATTGGCTTTAATTAATTAGGAGACTTAATTGAATAAGACCAAAATTGCACACACGCGCACGACATTTGGCACTTGTTATCCCTCGATGGCAGTCTGATTAGAGACCCAGGTTCCATTTAGTTCCTATGGGCAACTCGATTCATCACCATCAACCCACGGCCTGTGCCACTAGCCTGTAATAAGCTAGTGAGTACGTTAACGGGTTGCTCTTTGAGCGCCCTAGCCTAGGTAACCCTTGAAGGAGAAGTACCCTCAATTGACCGACCACACTAGTGTCCCCCGAGGCCTTTGCATAACCCTGCTTAAATGTATGCCATGCCGCATGTCATGTTGCATCCATATTCATTTGTATAGTGCAGGTATGGGACGAGGCCCACATTGTACATAAGCTTTCTAGTTTGAGTCCAATTGAGGGAAGATTGAGTGATGTTGTAATTGGACCTAGGCCCATTAAAAAACAAAAAAAAAAAGAAAAAAGATGATAACCAAAAGAATAAGCAAAATGGGCCTAGAATCCAAATGAGGTGTGAGGTGTGTGCATGATGGGCTCAAATAAAGAAAGCTGATGGACCACGTGGACCTACTGAGAGTTAGGAATAGACCATTGTGATGAATGAACACAACCCATCTAAAATTGAACATCGAAGTCCAATATCATTCTACCTAAGGCCTGATGAGTGAAAGATAAAATGAAGTCTGATCTTGTAATTGGGCTAAGCCTATCCAAATGAGAATAATATGGGCTTAGATCCAAAGTGAGCATGTGAGATATGTGTGAACTTGTAACTGGCCAAAGGTAGAATGATGTTCGACTTTGTAAATCTATATCTACCCATCATAGACCCTTGGAAGATCTAGTGAACATGACAAGGCTCTAACAATGGGTTTAGATAAGGGTTTGAAGATATTTGGATTGGGCTAAGGGAAAAAGTTTAAAGGACATGTGCTCATTACGCTCAACTCCTGTTTCAGCAAGATTGATTCACTAGGGAGAGGAGTACCGAGTTGTATTTGGGCCCGATCTCCGACCACTAATAGATTAAGAAGGACTCCGGCAGGAAGAATGGCAGAACAGGTGACTTTGGCTGATATCCTTGAACAGATGAGGAGCGACAGGACCGAGATGAAAGGTTTCATGAATGAAATGCGGGACCGAGTTACCGAGCTCGAGAAAGGGAAAGGGAGAATGGAAGAGCCACCCGAAACTGAGGAGAAAGGAGAGCCCAAGGTTAATGAGGAAGAGCACCCGAAGTGGGAAGATGACGACTATGAAGACTACTTGAAGAGGAAAGAAACTAAGGAAAAAGATACTAAAGTAGAGAAACTGGCAGCAGAGAACGCTGAGATGAAAGCTCGAATGGACCGAATGCAAACAACATGGCAGAATTCACAAGGTATGGATGATTACATGTATTCTATGTCAGGGATTACATCCGACTCCAAGGTGCAGCTCCCTCCGAAATTCAAGATAGCCGACTATAAAAAATTCGATGGCACTGGTGACCCCAAACAGCATCTGTGCCAGTACTTGAGCATCGCCTGGATGAGGGGATTGACTGCTGATCAAGTATTATATGCCTTCCCTTTATCTCTCTCGGCAGATGCTTCAAAATGGTACTATGCACTCGATCCGAAAGTCACGGACTCTTGGGAACTACTGGCTTCAGAATTTACAGATAAGTATGCATACAACACTATGTTGGATGTCACCCTACGGGACTTGGAGATGACGAGGCAAAAAGCAGATGAGACGTTCTCAGAATTTTTGACTCGCTGGAGGGCTAAAGCTGTCAAGATGGTAAACAGGCCGACCGAAATTGATCAGATAAACATCATTTTGAGGAACCTAACGCCCGTATACTTTGATCGCATGTTGACTTCCTCTGTCATGAATTTCGAGCAATTATACCAGTGTGGGACTCGCATCGAGGATGCTATTCATCGCGGTTAGATGGATAGGCAGAAGAAAGTATACGGTTCTGGTAGTGGAAGCGGAAGTGCTAGAGTTAGTGGGGGAACCCAGCCACAAACTACGGTGGGAGCCATCCAGCAAACGCAAACAGCACCAAAAGCACCAAAGGTATACCACGATTTGGGAGTCCCGTTATCCAAAGCCTTGGCTAACTTAAGCAAGAGCGATTATCTGAAGCCCTTGGAACCAAGAACGTTGCCTAACCCAATCCCTTCATATTGGAGGCAAAATGAATTTTGCGATTTCCACCAGCGAATCGGTCACAAGATAGATAACTGCATACGCCTAAAGAATGAAATCCAAGATCTGATTGATTCAGGCAAGTTACCTCCGCCGGGTGGCGACAAGCCCAACATTCAGAACAACCCCCTTCCTAATTATCGAAATGCACCGCCCCCTACCTACATGAATCTGATTAGTGGCATGGGAGAAATGGAGGATCCGTCACAATTCATCATGATGATCAGCGTGAAAAAGGCCCCATGGGAAGATTATGATAGTGGGGAGGAAGACATTTGGGTAGAGATGAAGAAGGATTCTATGCATTTAACCCGTTCAGGGAGGCATTACAAACCTAATTATCTGGAAGGGGATCATCCCGGAAGAAAATTGAACCAAGAAGTAAGAGAGAGGATTGAGCAGCAAAATGAGGAGGAGGAAGACAGAATACTGAAGCAGTTAAAGAAGACACAAGCAAGTATAAGCATTTGGGGCTTGCTGATCGCCTCGAAGAAACACCATCAGGCCTTACTGGATGCATTGGCAAGGAAAGAAGTGCCAATGGAAACCACACCAGAGCAGGTTCTGTCGCTTATGGGGGTAAGCTCAGTGAGTAAGGCTGTGATGACTTTTTCTCATGAAGATCTGCCACTTGAAGGGGCTGGGCATGCCAAGCCACTCTACGTCACGGTGGAATGTAGGGATTTGAAAAGACCCGTAGTTCTGGTCGACAATGGATCCGCACTGAATGTTTGTTCAATGCGCACCGCGACTAAGCTAGGGATTGCCAAGGAGGATTTGACGCCATCTGTTGTGAGAGTAAGGGGTTATGACAACAGTTGTCGGAGTGTGATGGGGACCTTCAAGGCGGCCTACAAAATAGGGCCTGTGGAGTCAATAGTGGAATTTTGTGTCATGGACATTCCCGCCAACTATAACCTACTATTGGGAAGGACTTGGTTGCACCCTTTGCAAGCTGTCCCCTCAACTGTGCACCAGAAAATAAAATTGCCTTGGGATGAAGGAATTCTAGTGATTCATGGGGACGGAGAAATAACTGGGCAAATATCAGGAGTAAAGGAAGGAAGCGGAGAGCTGGAATGGAGAGGTTTTGAGCTGATACAGCTGATTGAAAGGAAAGAAATTGGAAGAGAGAGGGTATCTCCCGACTTTGGGGAGGGGGTTAGCCATATCGTGACTCATATCATGAGGAAGCTGGGGTATATGCCTGGGATGGGGCTGGGTAAAAGAGGGGAAGGGATAGCTGAATTCCCGGATTTCCTCATACAAACCGACCGGCGAGGGTTGGGATACATTGAAGAAGACGACAAATGCATCCCCAAGAATGCAAAAACTCTCAATGGTAATTTTGTGAAAGAAGGAGAGGATTTTCCCTATTGTGGATTTCCTGAGCCATGGATAGACCAGGGAAGTGGAGAAAGGAAGCCGGGGTTGGAAGTGTTCTTTAGTGAAAAGCTGAATCTGGAAGATACAAACAAAAGGACTCCGAAAAAAGAAAGTAAAGAGCGAGACTGGGCAGAAAATGTGGATCAGACAAGCTGGAAGGTCTTATTGTCATCCAAGTACGGCAAAGAAGTGTTCTCCTTGACTGATGAGACTATCCCTACCAAGCTTATTGTCGTGGCCGATGGGGATACTAGTACCTGGATCTGGGAACGTGCAGCTAGAATCACGTATGGTGTCCAGACAATTAATAAGCCTACTCAGGAGGAGCCTAGGGTCGGGTCTAAGTTTGAGTCTGAGTCGGGGTATGGGTATGAGTTGTCCACTGATGTAACTTCCAATAATTCAAAGAAATTTGATTTTCCTTACTCTGCTGTGTCCCCTAACAATCAAATTGCGCAAATGCACAATCTTTTAGACCCAGATGAGTTAATTAATAAAGACCAAGATGTGAAAATTGAACCTATTAAAGAAGAAACTATCATTATTAATATAAGCACTGATGAGAAAATTAAGGAAATCCAAATTGGCTCTACTCTATCTATGCACGAACGTACGGATCTTACAACTTTACTATAGGAGTTTTTTGATGTGTTTGCTTGGTCTTATGAGGACATGCCTGGGATCGACCCCGCTATAGCACAACATCACATCCCTATTAGGGAAGGAGCGAGGCTTGTCAAGCAAAAACTAAGGAGAATGGCACCAGAATGGTCGTTAAAGGTCAAGGAAGAAGTAATTAAGTTATTAAAAGTGGGGTTCATCAAGACGGTAGATCAGGCAGATTAGATAGCCAACATCGTTCCGGTACCGAAGAAGGATGGAAAGGTACGGGTGTGCATCGATTATAGGGACCTTAACAAGGCTTGCCCTAAAAACGACTTCCCCCTACCTCACATCGATGTATTAGTGGACAACACTGCGGGGAGCGCTCTAATGTCGTTCATGGATGGATTTTCGGGATATAACCAAATACGGATGGCGCCGGCAGACATGACTAAGACCACCTTTACAACTAGGTAGGGGACGTATTGTTACACGGTAATGCCATTTGGACTCAAAAACGCCGGAGCTACATATCAGAGGATGGCTACCACGCTACTTCACGATATGATGCACCAAGAGGTGGAAGTGTATGTTGATGATATGATTGTCAAGGCAGAAACTCGAGAAGGGCATTTAGAGAACCTGAGGAAGTTCTTTGGACGAATCTGGGAGTACAGTTTGAGATTGAATCCGCAGAAGTGCACGTTTGGGGTCACGTCAGGAAAGTTGTTGGGGTACATTGCGAGCAGTAGGGGCATCGAAGTAGATCCAACAAAGGTCAAAGCAATTTTGGAAATGCCACCGCCAAAAACAGAGAAAGAGATCAGGGGATTTCTGGGGCGATTACAGTACATTAGCCGCTTCATAGCCAAATTAACCCCCACATGCGAACTCATTTTCAAGCTGCTTAGGAAAGGGGAACCTAAGGAATGGAATGAGCAATGTCAACAAGCTTTCGAAGCCATCAAAAGATATCTCCTGAATCCCCCGGTATTAGTTCCTCCATGCCCTGGTAAACCTTTGTTACTCTATCTGTCCATCTTCGAGGAAGCTTTAGGAAGCATATTGGCACAAGAAGATGATCATGGTATTGAACTGTAATACCCGTAATTTTTAAATAGGGTATTAAGGGTTTAATCTATGGTTAACGTAGTTAATCCCTTGATTTGTCAGATGATTACATGCATGGGTAATGCATGTGTATGATATTATGATGTTGGATGCGTTTTGATGTTTGTTTTGGTGCATTGAGTATCTTTCGGGTGCGCTTAGCCTCATTTGCAACTTAAGGGTTTAAGCTGCTGAAATTTGGCTAAGTGTTGGGGAAAAAGTGGATTTTCGTAAATCTTCGTTTTAAAAGATAATTTTTGGCGGTAATGGGAGTTTATAATATTATAAGACATTGGTGATTTTATGGGATTTTATTAGCATGTTTGGATTGGGTTCCACGCATGTTTGTTTTCGGAAAATCTGTCGGGCGACGGATTTTGTACTAAAACTTGAAATTGAGATTTTGATATATTGGGTATTTGATTTTTTTGATATTTTATTTGGATTCAAATGGGGGGTTATTTGCTTATTTTCATTAAATAACTTAAAGTACTCCATTCTTTCTTCTTCCTTTTACTTAAATGTTTTTAATGAAAATAAGGCAGAGATGTGTACTGTGTGGGTTTATATACAATTGCCTGAGTTACTGGGCATTTTCAACAAGTGACGATCGATCCTGGCTTTGGGACGATCGATCGTCAGTGCCCCGGAAATGCATTTCACTTCTGTTTTTCACGATCGATCGTGCCCTCAGACCACGATCGATCGTGCATCGCGGTTTTTGCAAATTTTTTTGCGTAAAATGATGCAAATGCCCCTCACCCCTTATAAAAACCCATCCCACACGATTTTAGACCAAAATCTGGTCTTTTTGGGCATGGAGAGAGAGAGAGAGAGAGGGAGATAAGGAGAAGAGGGGATGGAGGCTCGACGGCGTCTCGCCGGAGCACGGCGACCTCGATCCGACGCCGGCAAGCTCGGATCTAGCGTATTTTAGCCCGATCTACGCGTGTATGGTGGTGGATTTGGGTTTTTCTCTCTCCTTGATGCTTGGGAATGCATTATTATGGTTGGATTCATCTTCTCCAACCTCTTGGTAGAGCGTGGAGCTTGTTAATGGTGATTGGAGCTTGGATTTCATGGGGGTTGGCATGGATTGTCATCCTCACCAACTCTTTTGCATTCTAGAAGTATTTTCTCACATTTTAGAGTTAGGGTTTGTAATTTCTTTTGGTTCATCATCTCATTCTTATATTTATGGGTTTATTTATGCATATTGGGGAGTTTTGGTGGTGATTTGGAGTTGGGACCTCCGTTACCAACATCAACCAAGTCATTTGGGAGCTAGGGCTTGGATTGGGAGCGTGCATTTGCATCCTAGGGTTTGGACTTCATACCCACGGCATCAAAGGTTGCATTTTTCTACGCATTTGGTTGAGGTAGGTGCAATTTACATAGGTTTAAACTATTGACATGATAATATGGTATATATTATCATAGTAATTGATATATATGGGCTTAGAATATGTATATAAATGATTTATGGAATAAATCTTGAAGGAGAACTTTGGGTATTTGACCACATAAATTGGAATTATGTTTATTAATAATTTTGGCTAATTGTATACATTCTATGGAATATAGATGTAGTGATTTTACGGTTACTTTCCCTGTTTATTCGAGATTTTCAATTATGATTTCAAGGTTATAATCATAATGAGAAATTATGTTATTACAATTTTGGGTATAATTATGATGTTATTGATTATGGCTTATATAGCATACTTTGAGGATGATTTTGGTTATAAAATCATTTTATGGTTTATCACATTGCATGTTGGGCATAATCATGCATTAAATGGATTTAATGAATACTGGGTAAAAGTATTGCATAAAAAGGGGTCATTGGAATTGGACTACTTGCAGTCAATGGGACTTTGCGGTGTTTTCCATTCCTTTGGTCCTAGGGTACTTTCCGGTTCCAGGTAGGAACCCTTGTGTTGTTCTTTTGGAGGTTGGATTTAAAATCCTCCGTTTCCGCGCGAAGACTCCTGCGGGAGTGGTTGGTAATAAATGGATTTAATGTAAATTGGACATGAGTCACATGCATTGGGCATTATGCATTATTTATTTTAAGTTTATGGGTTATAACTTATTTTGGAATTTGTTATATACTTGGTTCGTATATTTTGATTTAAGTGATATAATGGGTTTTATTTATATCATTACTTTAGTTTACTATGTCAAATTGTATCTACTGAGTCGTCGGACTCACGCCTATTATTTTTAAATGTTTTTCAGATAATCTAGGGATTGGTTTGGCTATCTTGGGCGGAAGATGTTCTTAATGGAAATTTCATTATGTTAATTATCAATGTAATTAAATCAAAAATGTAAATGTAAATTCAATCCGGGTTGTAATTTTAATTACTTATGGTTGTGTATATGTGGAATGCGATGCATGGGATGATACCACTACCATGGATGACAGGAAATTTTTATGTATTGATTTTCATAACAGGTTTTCACGATGGTATGTCCTATCTATGGATGGGTCATGCCGAAATTTTTTTACAAATGGTTGAGGTTTTAATACGTGTCATCCATGTTTTATCAAGGGATTTATTAAAGAAAAAGCTTGTTTTATTATTATTAATCACGGCTTAATTAATTTGGGTCGTGACATGAACATGCAATCTATTACCTGAGCAAGAAACTACAAGGCTACGAGGCAAAGTACAATGCGATAGAGAAATCCTGTTTCGCTTTGGTCTGGGCTGTGCAGAAACTGAGGCACATTCTACTAAATTTCGAGGTATGGATAGTGGCGAGAATGGATCCGCTTAAATACTTGTTTGAGAAACCAGCTTTGAATGGTCGCCTATCTCGATGGTTGATTTTGTTGGTAGAATTTGAACTTGTATATGTAACACAAAAGTCTATTAAAGGGGGAGCCGTTGCCGAGTACTGCGTTGAGCACTCAATCCTAGGATATGGGCTAAACGATGAATTTCCCGATAAGAACCTTCTAGTTGTCGAATGCGACGAGGCGTGGAAGATGTATTTCGATGGGGCTTCGAACCTGTATGGAGATGGGGTAGGGGTTCTGATAATAGCTCCCGATGGTTCTCACATGCCGCTATTAATAAAGTTGAATTTTTCGAATTCTAACAACACAGCAGAATATGAGGCGTGTGTCGCTGGACTAGAAGCCCTGTTGGCATTGGGAGTCAAAGAAATGGAGGTATACGGGGATTCAGCCTTAGTAATATCTCAAGTGCAGAGAATATGGAGGACCCGAGAAGAACACCTAAAGCCCTACCAAAGCTACCTAGAGAACCTGACCCAGAAATTCCGAAAAATAACTTTCACTCCTTTAACCCGAGCTCACAACCAATTCGCCAACGCCTTGGCTACCTTGGCCTCCATAATTCAAATACCCTCCGGAACCCAGGTAAAACCTTTGACCGTCCAACAAAAGTTTAGACCCGCACATGAAGAAGGGGTCCTGGTAATTGATGGAGAACCAGATGATGGATACCCTTGGTATTTTGACGTTTGGAATCTCTTGGAAAAAGGGGAATACCCGGAAAATGCCAATAAGAAGGATCGTAGGGCATTGAGACTGTTCGCCACACAATTTATCGTCTGCGGAGGGAAATTATTCAAGAGGTCCTATGATGGGATACACCTCCTCTGCGTAGACCGCGGCATGGGAGAAACACTCATGAGGGAGGTATATGAAGGGGAGTGTGGGTCGCACATGAATGGAAGAATGTTGGTTAAGAAGCTATTGCGGTTGGGATATTATTGGACAGCTATGGAAACTGACTGCGTGCAATACGTCAGAAAGTGCCATCAATGCCAAGTGTATGCCAGTGCAAACTACATGCCACCAGTGGAGCTGCATCAACTGGCGTCTCCCTGGCCATTTTCAGTATGGGGAATAGACATCATCAGAGAAATTAAGCCGTCTGCAACCGGTGGGTACACATATATTCTGGTAGCAATCGATTATTTCACCAAGTGGGTGGAAGCGGCAGCATATGTGGAGTTGAAATCGAAACATGTGGCCAAGTTCATCGAAACCAACATAATCTGCCGATATGGAGTACCCCATGAGATTATTTCAGACAACGGAACGCACTTCGAAGATGAGGTCAAGAAGTTATTCACGAAATTCGGTATCCAGCATCACAAATCCTCACACTACGGGCCCCAGACCAATGGAGCTGTGGAGGCTGCCAACAAGAACGTCCTAACTTACTACCAAACCAAAAAAAAAAAAAAAAAAAAAAAAAAACAAACAAACTTAATAGACATTTTGAAGCACATATATAGTTAATTTGTAAAAAGTTGACAGAGAATAACTTTTTTTTGGTATTAAAATTGAAAGTGGTCACCAAAAAAGCAATGTCCTCAAAAGTCACTAGAAGTAACTTTTTGGGAAAATTACGTTTTAGTGATTAATTTTCAAAGTAATACGAAACAAAAGAAATTAGTAGTCATTTCACGCATATATATAGTTAATTTGTAGCAAGTTGACAGCTTACATCCTTTATTGGTAGTAAGTTGAACTATGATCACCAAAAGGTAATTTTTTTAAAAACGTTTCCCAGCTTACTGTTGAGCATGTGATTTAAAAAAAAAAGGTAGAAGAAAGAAGCTGACACGTGGCATAGCTACAGGAGGACCATTCCTCCGTTATATATTATATGAAAAATTATTGTAATATAAAACTTAAAGTACATCTTTAAAAATTATGTAATTAAAGAGATAAAAGTCATCTCGATCTAAATAGTAATGACAAAACTATTAAGTTATGGGTCACACAATTGGATTGGTGGGTCAACCATTGAATAACTCGATACGAGTGAGTTTTGTTAGGTTTTTTTATAGTTTTTTTTTTTGGCATGGATTGAATAATCGAGAACTAATTGTTCAACTGAATTCCGAATTCTTTTGATGATTCATGTAATTATGTACTAAATCCAAGCGTTTCAGATAAAAAAAACCACTTTAATCTCTAATAAAATTAGATTTCAGCATTGGGATATGGTTGTTCTTAGGTTAGATGACATAATACCCTAAATGATTATTGGCAATTGGAAAGTAATCCTATAAATTAAAATGATCTGGATAAAAACCCACTTTCATGTCTGATAAAATTGAATTCCAGCATTGATAAATGTCCGGCCATTATTGTGTTAGATCCAAGTGGGTATTATATTTGAGAGGAGTCAAATGGATCTTTCTAATTAAAATGTATATGTTAATATATCTCTCAAAATATTAATAAAAAACATAATTTCCAAGAAAAAGTAGAACAATCCGGGATCAAATGAATCTTTCCAATTAAAATGTATATGTTAATACCAACATCAATGTCTAACCCAATTGGATTTCAAAATTGTGATATAGTTATCTTCAAGTCAGATTACATATTACCCCAAATTATCGCATGCAATTAGAGACTTATTTTGAAAATTGATGCAATTTGGATCAAAATCCACTTTGATATTTAACATAATTGGATTCAGTCATTGGGATATGGCCACTGTACGGTTAGAATACATAATAACCTCAGAATGATTATAGACAATAAAGTAATTGTGCAAATTGATACAATTCGGTTTAAATTAATGTCCGCCTTGATTTCTACCACAATTGGATTTCGGTATTGGGACATGGTTATTCTCAGGTCAGATCACACAATACCTTGAATGATTGCAAGCAATTGGAGACTAAATCTACAAATTGACGCAATTCAGATCAAAACCCACCTCAATATAACAAACACAATTGAATTTCAACATTGGGATAAGCTAATTATTGGGTTGGATTATATAGTATCCTCAAATGATTGCTGGCAGTTGGGAGTAATTATTTGGTCAATTCTTGTAATTTGGCGCTAATTAAACCACTTCAAATCAACATCAACTCTAATCTCTAACATAATTGGATTATGACACTGAGATATTGTAATTCTCAAGTCGGATTACGTAGTATCCCGAATAATTGCATGCAATTAGAGAGTAATTTTGCAAATCAATTTGATTCAAATCAAAACCGTCATTTTTTTTTGCTATAGTTAACTGTTCAAAATGACAATGTATTCACCTAAAATATGACTATTTTTCAATAAAAACCAATCTTCATTTAAGAAATAATAATGACAGTCGAAAACGGTCATCTTATGGCCTTAAAGATGACCATTTTTTTTTTATATATATTAAAGCCGACTATCTATGTACTAAAATGATGACCGTGAAAAAGAAAAAGTCATTGTATCTACAGAATATATATATTTTTTTTATATACAAAAAATTTGTCATATACTATTTGCTGCCTATAAACCTGTTATAGTATTTGATTAATCAACCTGTAATTACACAAATGAACTAAAATGATGACCGTGAAAAAGAAAAAGTCATTGTATCTAAAGAATATATATATATTTTTATATACAAAAAATTTGTCATATACTATTTGTTGCCTATAAACCTGTTATAGTATTTGATTAATCAACCTGTAATTACACAAATGACTCAACAATTCAATTCTCAATATGAAAAGAAAGAAAGAAAAAAAAAAAGAGAAATAAAATACCGAAGGTAATCACATTAAGTTTAATTGTAACCATCATTTTATTGGATTAGAATAAAGTGGTTTCAAAACTTTCCATTCCATTGACCAACTAGCCCTACAATTTAAATGTTAAAATGAAAAGTAACTAGAAAGAGGCAACATCCTCATTTAAGTTATAATCCTCCAAATTAACACTTGGATGCAAATATCAAAAAACAAAGTTGAATAGGCTCGTTCAACTGGCTCAATTCAGTTTGCTCTTTTAGCCTCCAAATGGTGCTCCAAGCTCTCACATAAAATTGTAGTGCTGTAGCAATAACCAAACAATAATTAGAATGCCATAAGTAAACATATTAAATGAAATAAACTATTAAAAAGACTAAGCCATAATCAAAGCTGCCGCAAAATTCCAAAGCAAAAGGTCATTTTTCCTTTTCTCGACTAAGCCATAATCACTGAATTGCTGAGGGCTTCTCACAACCTTTAAATGAAATTTGAATAAAAATTTCAGCTTTCCATTCTGCCATAAGTGCGGCTTAAATTCTCATAGTATAAAAAAAAGGGGGGGAAAAAAAAGAAGAAGAGAAAAGGTAGTGATGAATGATGTTGCACAACACAATATTCCGTTGTTCTTAAAGCATATGCCATTTTTTTAAAAACTGTCATAAGCCTCATTATATGATGCAAAGATATCTTTTTCATCAGTTGACGGGCTACCATCAAATCATCAACCAAGTATGAGCATTATCATTGAAATCACAAAATAAGAATGACATGCTAAAAATCCAACATCTTAATTAATGTGAAGGGGAAATGGGAACAAAACAAAAAAAAAAAAAATTTATATTACTGCCAAAGTGCCAATGCAACTACAAATAATATTTGATAAGAAATGGAAAATAAAACTTACAACTCATTGTTTATAGTATCATATTGACGAGCATCAGATTGGGACCCCTATGGTGCAAAATAGCAAGCAATGCATTTCTTTTATCTGAAACAATGTCAGCTCTAGACAAATCACATTGATTATACCTATGAAATTGAACCAATAAATAAAAGGTGTTGTGATATGAAAACTTAGTTTATTAGTGAATATATGTTCATGATGTTTCATATTTTACTAAATATACAGGATGACAGAGTATTATAATTCCTTGTTCCTTTTTGTTTTCTTCTTCTTCATTTTTATTTTTTTTATTATGATAAGTTATGCCTTACCTA
This sequence comes from Liquidambar formosana, assembly GCA_039720395.1. Lineage (NCBI taxonomy): Eukaryota > Viridiplantae > Streptophyta > Magnoliopsida > Saxifragales > Altingiaceae > Liquidambar > Liquidambar formosana. Next base: position 52,813,070 of record CM077820.1, on the reverse strand, counting down.
GAAAAATTTATGAAAAATAGAGAAGTTGCCACCTAAGCTAGCGGTAGAGCTAACCTTTACTTCTAATAATGAGAATTTGAGAACTTTAACTCACAAAAATATACAAAAGAAAATAGGAACTTATATCAATTAATTGGTATATACATAAAAATAAAGTAGAACCATATCATTATCACAATCACAGTGACAAATTTAAAATAACAATCACATACACACACACACACATATATCTAGAGAGAGCCTCTTTCTTTCTCTCTTTCTTTTTTTTTTTTAAAAATTTTTTTTTTCTTAACAATTTGCATGTGAAGTGTGTTCTACCACTACTATTACACTCATTTAAACCATATTTACTACCTCCCATTACCTAATCAGCATCTCATGAGATTTAGGTGCAGAAAAATGAGTTACAACAGGTGTTCCCTTACTTGATGATGGTAATGCCATGCTGGGGTACAACACGCGCGCGCACACACACACACACACACACACATATTGACCAATTTCTTCTAATTTGTATGAAAATAGATTCCACTTTAATCAGCAACCTAAGCATTACCTACTTTTGCCGCACAAATACACACATTCATCAGACCATAAACCATATCCAAAAAATCTACGAACTAGACATTAATATCAATATTAGATTCTTGATAGCTATTTCCCATTGACGTTTCTCACTAAACAGCTTTCATCCTCATTCTTTGAAGGCTCTCTAAACTCATGAATGTCCAGTATAGCTTTTTTGCCACATCCCTCGGATCCCACCTTACACAATTAAATAACAAATCATTACGGGCTTTCCAGATTCACCATAAGATATAATGGACCACCTCCCCTAGAAGTTCAGCATACAACTCATTGTTTTTCCACTTTTCATAAATATTTAGCCACCGTTGAGCAAAAGAAGAGCCATCGAGCATAAAAAATGAGGGATTGGCATTGTTATTAGAAATAAAAGGGGGGGGAGAATTTATGGCTTCAGCTAAGCATGTTCCTTATGTCGAGAACACACAAATGGTGGAAGCAGTTGCTGTACGTGAAGGCCTGAAGTTCGGTATAGAGATGAGTTTCAAGGAGGTGTTCATTGAGGGAAATGCTAAATGATTTCAAGATTGTTTTGCTAAAAAATTAGCAGTGGACAGTGATTTGGAACCAGTTTTTGAAGATTGCAATCGACTAGCAAGGATTGGGAAAGTGAAAGACTTTTGTGCTGTCAAGGTTGTGTAACAAAGCTGCTGATGCTTTGTCTAAGCATGCTTTAGTTGTTAAAAACCAGGAAGTCTGGTTAGAAGACCCTCCCAGTTGGTTAATACCAATTTCTAGTTAATATATTTTATCGTCTTGGCAAAAAAAAAAAAAAAAAAAAAACTACAAGGGGTCCATTCATATAGGTCAAGAACACATATCATCCATTTATTTATAATGATTCAAAACTATGAACATACATATACGTACCTGTTGCAGTTATTTGAGCATGTAATGTAGCATTAATTTCCTATAGCTTGAACCATTCAATCCAACAAAATATGTAAGCTGCATAAATTTTGATTTTGTGCTGGGTCTTCCTCTCCTCTCCTCCTCTGTTTTCACTTGTATGATACTCTACAATGGGGCAGCATTCCCTCATATATATATACACTTTCCGCCTCTTAAACCGCCTTAAGGAAAGGCTAATGAATGGCAGTTCTTGCCACGTTAACCTAAATAGGAGATGGAACCTAGCCTTAAAACAAATATCTTAATAGATTCGTCCCATCAAGAACTCAAAATAGGCCTACACTTATTTATTACCCCATGACTAAATGCATAATATTTATGCAACCTAAGGTGTACCGAAGTGCAATGCTCGTTAAATTGATCACTTCTTTATATTGGGCAATTACTGTATTATTCATTATAGGCTATATGTTCGACCCAATTTTCGCAACCAACAAAAAAATGTCAATCAATGTAAAAGCCCAATTAAGGGGAAAAATTCTATCAAAACAATTTCTCAAACCTATTTCATCAAACAGGTGGCATGCATCATCCTTGAATGCTCAAAATGCAACAATTTTTTGACATAGACAGATTCGTATAAAAAATTCCATTGAATCAAAGGTTATGTAATGTTCAACAAGTGAAGTACCGCGGAAAAAAAAAATCGATTCAAAAATTAAAAATGAAGGAGCTTAAATTCTGACCAACCTTAAGTATTCAAATGAAATTTTTTTTTTTTTTTTTTTAAATCAAACTAGAAGAAACGTTCTGCTGTTTAAAACCTGCAAACATGGTGTAGAATGAAGGTTAGGGTTAGGGTTATCAAAGCATTAATGCAAGAAAGAAGAAAGATTTTCAAGGTCAGCTAAGATTCCAAGCATGGAGTCGACGATTCAGCTAGGGTTTTGAAAACAACATAACAAGGGAGAGAGAGGGGAGAGAGTGAAGGAGATGAAAGAGAAAATGTGATCGAGAAAGAATTTCTACCTGAGTGAATCAGTCGAGGCTGTGTGTTGATCGTGATGCGTGGAGATGACTTAGCCGGCGACGAGCTGTGTTTAGGGAGGTAACTCAAAGACTTCGACGACTTTGGTGGTGTTTAGTAGACGGTTACCAAACAGGTAGCCGGTTTATTTGCTTTTAAAATGTTGGACGGTTGAGATCTATTTGATGTGGATCTAATGGCCCTCTTTTGTTTTGGGTATGGTACCGAAAACTTCACTTGGGTATCGTAGAATTTGCCTTATGTTAGAAGTTGGGGCAGCGCTATTCGCGCTCCTAGCAGAACGTCTCGAACCTGTCGCACACCTTCTGTTAGCATATCATGGATTAAGGCAAAAATTGCCCTTTCAAGGGTCAACTCCATTCTCTCCCACTCGTTCTTCTTCTTTACTCCTTTTACGTGGGGCCCTCGTTTGACCTAATCCCCTCCTCTTCTCTTGTTTCTTCTCCAACAAAACCACCGTGATTTTGGCTCACAGGAGCATCTCCTGTCATGTGAGCTAAAAATGGTGAGATATTGTTATTTTAATATATGTTACAATGTCAAATGCTATAATTTAACACAAGATATTTTAATAGTGCAAATGTATAATGTGCTATTTTTTGGACTGTGTGCGAAGCGTTAGCCGAGAAAGGGTATGCAAAAAGGGGTTGTGCGGAAAATGAAGAAGGATTACTGGTTGGAAAAATTGAGATGCTTGAAAGCAAGAAACGAACCAAAATATGTGATTCAGTTCAATGATAGCTCAAGAAGAGTATGTTTTCTGAATGCGAGGTTACTTAAAGTGGGACGAATGGGTTAAACAGAAAATATGTTTTCTGATTTTATTTTTTTTATTTTTAAAATAAGATTTCAATAGTATGTTTGTAAATATTGTATTTTTAGGATTGTTTGGTTCCTCAAAAAATTTTAGAAATGGAGGAAGAGAAATATCTAATTTTTCATATTTGCTACTATGTTGGTTATTGAGAAACGGAAGAAGTAGTGTGTTTGGTTACTGAGAAAGGTAGTGAAAGCTGACATGGCAAATATAGAAATAGCTTACCCTTATGCCAAATATAGCACAAGGGTGAGCTATTGCTATATTTAGCATATGCATTTAGCTTACCATTGGAGCATCCTAACTTGTGCTAAATGCTATAATTTAGCAATAGCACACCATATAGTTCACCATTGGAGATGCTCTCTAAGAGCATCTCCAACCCAAGTAAGCTATTTTGGTGAGTTAAAAGCTATTTTTAACTCACAAAGTGAAAAAATAGCTATTTATAGTAAAAATTGCTCACTGCAATAAAGTAACTGCTCCAATGCAGCAAGAGCTATTTTTTAGCTCACCTAGTTTTCCCTCTTTCTAACTACCATTATTCCCCCCAACCCTGAACTACTTTCTCCCTAATCCCCAACCCCCAACTCCTTTCTCCCCAACCCTCATCAATTTTTTTTTCTCTATAAATAATATGAGTTGGGGACAATAAACAATACTCTTGTGAGCGCCACGGCTTTGCGCTAATGCGAGCGTGCAAGAATCGCCACCCAATTTAGCTTTAGGAATTGATTGTGCCATTCTAGCGGGTTCAGATTCATCGTGTTCAAATAAGAGATTCGGGGTCCGGAGCTAAGGTATACTGTTGGGAAGGTGTTAGGCATCCAATAATGCCCAATTAAGAAACCGACCTCCACAAATGATCGTTGGCTTTATTTAATCAGGATATTTAATTGAGTTTCAACCTTAAGCACATGATTTATGCAATGACATGCCAAACATACGGGCAATGCTACAAGTAAAAGGGATTTAAAGATGGAAGCAGTGAAACATGGCAAAACATGATATAAAAGAGATGGGATATACAGATATCAAATGAAGATAAGCCATAACAAAGACAAAAGGAAGTAAATAAAATTGTCTGCCCACAGAGTGGTGCGTACACATCATAGCTTGGTGTGTACGCACCAACGTTGATGCGTACATGCCAACATGGCGATTTTGGTTTCAAATCAGATTTTTAATGTTACTGCCTGGATAGGGGTTGCGTACGCACCTATGTTGGAGTAAAACATTTCTGCCGGGAGCGTACGCACCAACCTAGCTCGGGACAAACAAATTGATATTTAATACTAAACTAATCAATTCAGCAATAAATAAATAATAAACCAACAATCTACGTCACTTAAACTAACAAACAAGAATAAAAAGTGAGCACTAACAATAAACAAGAATAAACATTTCCAAGGTAAATGCATCTCTTTCTCTTCACAGTTTTGAAGTTTGATCTTGTGGTAGCAGCTGTAACAACTTACAACAACAGTCCCCATCTTGGAACATACATAGGATAGATGGGCTGATGCCTGGACCAACTCACCAGTCACCACAGTCTGCAATGCTATAATAATAATCGTTTCTGGTTCGGTGTAGATTTGGAGCATGATAATGGCCTCTACTAAAAGCTCTCCCTAACAGGATGGGACATCTTCAGAAACCACTGCTTAATCAGGCTCCAACTAGTCCAAATACCTGCTGCAAACGTGGGGTGATCTGTTTCTTGAAGTAATATAAATCATTTCGTCTGAAGAGGGAATCAATCGCCAAAAGATCCATTGGATCCACATCCACATCAACCAGGCCGGCCTCAACCTCCCCATGGATTACAAGTATTTACAACTTTAAGGTATACACTCTGGATAGCATGGCTCTGCCATTGGATCAGCCCTCATTGCCTTTCTGGCCACAATTGCATGCCGCAGGTGGAATTGATGAAGAAGCCCTTGTTCTGCACATACCAAAGTAGAGACCTCCTTTGCAAAAAGCAAAATCCTGAAGACACACCCTTCTGAATAGAAATCTGTCCATTGACACTGCAAGTCTGCTTTAACCTGTGTGCAGCAAATGGGCAATATCAGCTGATGAGCAAGCTAATAAAATCCAAAAATCAGCTCATTTCTTCAGGGGGATCTCATTAAATGAAAATCAAATTTGTTGCTAATGCTATTTTAAAATATTGTACTTGACAATTTTTTTTCTCCGTTGCAAAGTGGTTCCTATAAGATTAATTAAAGAGCAGAATTTCTCAGAACTGTACCATCCAAAGATCCAAAAGGACTGACCTCTAAAAATATATAGATCCCATCTTTGTAGGACGGAGGGGGTATCCAGCAACAATAAATGATATTTTTTTTTTCCTAAAAAAATTGTGAATTTAGAAAGAATGTAAAAGACTTTGTTCCAAATGATTCTCTTTGGGTCTCTTGTATCTTGAAATAATGTGTACAAGTAAAGAAACTTTCAATGGTGAAGGGGGAGATAATGTATAATAGCAACAAACTTTTAATATCTATAAATTCTACAAAGAATCACAACAAGCCGGGAAAAAAAAACATAATTCAGCGCGTAAAATTTGTTTTCTGAATCATATATACATTACTACTATGCAAGTACACTACAACGTATCAGCAACTGCTAAGTTGTATCAAGGCCCAATAGTACTATAGCCGAGATCAATACTTAAAGCCATGATTCTTGGACATTTATCGACAAACATGCTTTTATCAACCATATATATCAAACCAGTAGTTTACAAGTGAACTCCAAACTTTAATATTAAAAAAATTGCAAAGTAAAAAGTGCCTGCACTTCAACCGTAAAAATGTCCCAATGTCTTCTTTTATTTATTTATTTATTTTTTTTATAGAAAAAGTCTCAAAGACTGCTCCATAGTATCGGCAACAACCTCACATGCATCTCTACGCACCATCTCAGGTACTATCGAATCAAATACAGATTCAATTTGGTCAGGACTCTCATAACCAACATAGTGCGTCTTAGTAAGTAGGAAGTACAGACAAGATCACTTCCATTTTCAAAGTTACTGGATTTGGATTCATCACAGTTATTGCAGAAGCAATCTCATGTCCAATTTGAAAAGATTATTTAACAGTGCATCCTTTAAGGAGAACAAACATACTGAACAAAATGAGACGACTAAGCCTGAATCATCAAACATGTAAGACGACAGGAAAGAAGAAGTGCATAATCTATTGCAAGCACCATAAATCATAACAAACTCTATGAACAAATATAAAATGTCTGGCTCAACTCCAACAGAAAATTCACTATGAAATCTGGCTTTCCTCCCCCCCTCCCCCCCCAGCCCTCTCCTTTCCCCAGGGCAGGAGGCAGGGGGTACGGATACACGAATATATCATGGATATTTTTGGTCCATGGTTACCAAGTGAAATCGGAATATTAGTATTTAAAAAAATGCATAATTAAGTAAGAAGTGCGTGCTCTACCTTGAAAATGTCCTGATGTGAAAAAAAAAAGTCTTAAAGACAGCTCCACAGTCTTGGCAACAGCCCCACATGTACCTCTGCTTACTGTCTCAATTCCTTTCGCATCAAAGACAGGTTCAATTTGGTCAGGGTTCTCATAACTGCAACCAACATAGCGCGTCTTAGTAAGAAGGAAGCACAGATGATAGACCTTCCCCATTTTCAATGTTACTGGATTTGGATCCATTGCAGTTATTTCAGAAGCAATCTGATGCCCAATTTGGAAAGCCTCTTTCACAGTGCATCTTTAAGTAGGACAAACATGCTGCACAAAATGAAGCAATTAAGCCTGGGTCATCACCAAACATGAGGAAGACAACAGGAAAGAAGATGTGCAATAATCTACTGCAAGCACCATAAATCATGAGTCATGACCAAGTCTATGAACAACTTTAAAATGTCTGGCTCAGTGTTACCACAATTGCTATTACACTAGAGAACGATGTTCTAGATCTCATGATCCGAAACATATTACAGTTTTATTCCAAAACAATATATTGGTGACCCCGACAATTTATTCTCATTTCTTCACTTAAGTTCCTTTCAATACCAACAATGCTTAATGTAGCACCTTTTATTAAATGAAAAGAAAAACAACTAGTGCATTTTTAACCACCTTATCACACTCCAAACTTCTTATTAAACAGTCTTTCATTTGATACTTCTATTTAAAAAAAAAAAAAAAAAAGCCTACCCCGATTGTACATTTGTACCACAATCCAACTTAAGCAGCATACCATGCAGTCAGTCCCGTTCCAAGTACCATATTGATCCATGTTCCAGGTAACCTTGGTCTCTGTTTCAACCTCACCAGAAAATTCCCTAAAATTGTTTCTTCCTATGCAATCACCCCCCCTATCCCGGCTGCTTGTGTGCATGCTAAGATATTTCCAGTAAAAAACAAGTTCAAATTCCCCTCACATGGTCCAGAAATTAGCTAATCTAATGAGATTCCAACTCTAACATAAATTCTACAGGGACATGACACTCATAAATCAAGCAAAGCTTATGAAGAAATGATCCAATCAGCAATTCTAACCATCCAACACGGGGACTGTGGAAGCTCACCACATATGCTGACGGTCGTTATTCATTTATTTATTTATTTTGTTTGTTGCCCGTAAAAGATGGAACATTTTCCAACTGTCAACAAAAAATGAAGAGAGATTACAACATTTGAGTAGCCCAACAATAAACATGCAAGATCTTGAGGGCATGAGCCACTAAAAGTTGCACTTGCCCTTACATCCAAGCTACATTGATATAATAAACATCTTAGACTTGTTAAGACTTTGTGACTTTAAGAACTCTTCCTTAGTACTAATTAGTAAATAGAAATTATCATTTTACCTGTCAGCATCACCATAAATAACTTTAGCCCTCCACTTATCATGTGCATTTACAAATGATATAGCATTTTCCAGCGTTCTGCGGCCACATTGAACTATACTATCTGCAAGCTCTGCACATGGCATGCGACCACTAAATCCAGCAGCCGTATAGCCATACGTGACATTTGCTATCAGCTTCAAAGCAAGTTGTCTTGCATTAAATATCTGAAAGGGATTGGAAACTAGTGAATCCAATGGCTCATACTTGTGCACAATCACTCGTATAATAAAAAATTTGAACACACATTTTCAAAATGTCATTTTACTCAACAGCAATAACATAGGATGAACCATACTTTCAGATAACTTCACAATGTGAATCTACATATCAGGAAGCCATCTTATGGATAAATATGTGAAATTAAAATCAAAGACTTTATCTTACCCCAGATAGCAATATGCATATCTAAGTCCAACAAACTGCAAAATACACTTATGTCATGGAAACATTGAATTTTGGGGAAAGTATAGCTTCCCTGTTAAAATCACACCTTTTCTATATATTTTGAAAAATATTTGCTTTTATTCTCGGGATTCATTGCTTGGACATATTCAAATAAGCCCTCAAACTTCAAATAAATGTCAAGATTTGTCAACAAAGAAATTGCACAATCATAGTCAAATATGATTTGATATCCAATAAATGATGAAAAAAAAAACCCTAAAAATATATTGCCAAAGAATCCTGATTTCAATTCTATAACCACACCGTTTGAAGCATTTTTTGTGAAGGAGCCAACTTCTTCATTGCTTGCTTCACCATTATTCTAGTTGATAATATTTCCTCCAATAAACGGGGCAGAATACCTTTATGCACCTGTATAATAGCATTAAATGGATGTTACTCAGAAACATGGAAGATGAAATCAAGGGATTACTCTTCAAGACAATATAAACTACAGATAGTGACAAAAGCCTAAACCACTGATTTGCAACAATTTGCCCCATCTGTCTGCCTGCCGTTAACGGGATGATTAAAAAATAGAATTGTCCTTGAATATTTGACATAAAATATTCACATATTTGAATCAAAATATTGATTAAATAAAACAACAAAAGAAAAAAAAAATTTCATGGGTTCATCCCTCACCCTTCATCTTTATCACTCTCTAAACCCCCCCCCCCCCCCCGGGGCGGGTGGAACGACATCACCACCTTCATCCTCTTCATCTCTAGACCGACAACTCCAGTACTCTCTTCTTCAATAAGATTGGTGGTGAAGTCTATGCCACCCGGTTTCCAAGTGACACAACATCTGTTGCATCAAAGGCCACGTCAGCACCCCTTCCCATCATGGTCTCATTGATTCTCTCTCCTCATTTGCCCAACTCTGCCTCCTTGACTTCCATAACCACCGCTATCACTAGAGTTAAACACAATCTAATAAACCTCAACAATATATATATATAGATAGGATCGTGATCAAGCCACACAATTTTAAGCTGTTGGGTCCCACATGATCCAATGCTCTCATTATTATGTTAAAAAACTTTCACACAATTTTTTTGAAGACCATTGGATTTTGCAGGACCCGACAACTTAAATATTGTGTAAAAGTTTTTCTCTTAATCCTGACCCATGTATATGTCTATAGATATATATATATCTATATATATATATATATATATATATATATATATCACACATTGTAACTAATTGATCAATTAGTCAATTTATTCATCGGTTGATTGATTGGTTTATCGTAAATCATTAATCCATCAATCAGATTGGATTGGACTACAAGGACTAGCTTGGCGTTGGAAGCGGCTCAAGGGCTTGCTCAGATTCATGAAGAGTACTATGCATAAAAAAATATCAGAATGTGAAGTATTCATATGAACTCCTCGATAAGAACGAAGTTGCTTGCAGTTCGACTTTGGGTTGGAATTGCTTTTCAACACAGTTCATACAACATCAAGATTGGGAGGGATGAATGGACGGTGGAGGTGTTCAATCAGGAACCTCTAAAATATAAGAACATCGAGGAGTGGCAATGCTCATCTAGGGCTAGCTTGTGAGGTTCCACAACCAAAAAAGAGGCTATGATGTCAGAAGTGGCTACGGTGATTGAGGACGTCAAGTGAGAGAGAGAGAGCGAACCAGATTTTCGATTGAGAGAGGGGCTAGCATCCTTTGTTCTAGGAGATACCCTCTCAATGGGTGTTAAGCTCTTTAAAAGGGTACAGTGATCACTTTAAATTTTGTAAGGGCAGAACTATTAAACCTATTACGCGACAGGTAGAAGGCCACTTTCCATTGTTTCCCAGATGGCAAATTGACAGATGGGTCAAACTGTTACAAAGCAACAGTTTAGGGAATTCAAAGAGTACGGTAATGAATTGTCTTTGCCCCTGTAGTTTGGGGGTAAAGATAAATTCTAACCCACCCCCACCGCCCCCCCTTTCCACTGCAACAAAAGAAAAAAAAATTTCCAATTTTCAAAACAGGTATCATAATGGATAGCTCAATTCAACTGCAGATAAACGACTCATCGACATACAAGAAAACGGCTGCAAGTATGGCATAGTGCATAACCTTTCCAAAACAATCTGCTCACTGTGCCTACTATGTTTCTTACAAGTTATGACGTTTATAACTACACACAATAATTGCATAGAATTTGAATCTGATATGGAAGTGAACCAGGTAATAGATACATTTCTTCATTCAGCTTAATCAACAACAATATTTACCTACCACCCAATGCATGCTTAAAGCAAATACATATATTATGCAGGTGAAGACAAGCCGAAAAACTATTTTAACTATTTTTTCGGCATAAAGAACTTCTAAGAATTACCTGTGAAGGTACGTACATAACACCATTTGGAGTAACCAGTATTTGATGTTTTAAATCCCTCAAAACACCTGGATCTGGGGGAAAAAAACTAACACCAAGCGTATTTGCCTTTGTAGGCCCCACTTTTCCGAGGCATGTACAAAAGCAGAGGTTGTATGCAATTACCATCAATGGATAAAGAGACAGACAGTCCAAAACAAAAACTGGATCTGCATAAAAACCAGATTCCGGCTCCATTACAAGTGGTAGGCACTCCATTGCAGATTGAGAAGTGACCTAATTAAGACAAGGCAGAGTCAGTATTCCATCATTAGAAAAATTCTACAACTACAAAAAAGTACAGGCAAGCCATGAATAAAAAATCAGCATATGCTTTAAAAGCCCACCAAGAGAACAAACATGGTGCAGATGATTGTAACTACATGCAGAATTTCTAAATAAATAGATATCAGATCAATAATACTAGACAGTTGAATATCAGGAGAAATAAGTGAAACATGTAGCGTAGATAAATGTATTAGATGATTGACAGAATAGGCTTCATTTACTTAGCAGAAAAGAGAGAGGGAGGGAGAAGGCTTCATGCAGATATCATGGGTGCATTTTCACATCCCTATAAAACCATATCTCATATTATTATGAGTAGCAGTTGAAGATCCAAATCCAACCCTTAAAATGTAGTGATTAAAAACATGGATCCACTTCAAACAATTGCAGTAATTACCAATAGTGATAACAGAAAATGCAGGTGAGGTAAACTAGTAAAATTATAAAACAAACCTTAATAAACAAACAAAAGAATATGATGCAGAACATTCTCTCCAAATGCTATGGGAAAAACAATATGGAATCATTTTCAGTATGTAAAAGCACAATGAACGGCTAAATTGCCAAATGGCCACAACAATCTCAAAGCATAAACCTTAAAGGTATGCAACTTTGGAGAATAGAAAAATATTCTTAAAAAATGTATCGGAGATAACACAGATCTTCAATAAGTTTACTATCCATTTACAGACAAATAACAGAGCTGAAGGACAACGAGTGACTTAAATACCAACTCAATGATATTACTAAATCACATTTTTCCATTTTCCTTAGATCCTCCTAGCATAGAAATTGGCAGATTCCAATCATAAGGCCAATTATGTTTTCAGTCAGGAAAAAAATATTGTAACAGCTCTTGAACATCATTGGCCATTCAGTTTTGCAAACATTGATTCTGGTAGTATTTTTTTCTAATCAACAACAAAGATGATTTATATTAATAAGAATAAAATAATTACAACTAAAGGAGGACAACATGTCCTCACACATCAGAAACAGAAACTAAAATTTACAAACTGACATCCAATCACTCTTGATAACAAACAAAGGAACCCCAACAAAGACTTTAGAAACCGAGGCCCAAAAAGAGGCTAAAATACTAGCTCAGCTTACAATCCTTCTGACTCAAATTTATCCTCAAACACCATAGCATTTCTTTGCAACCAAATGACCCAAAACACCGGGATACCAAAGAGTTACCGCTCTCTCACTTTTTCCAACTCACATTTACCTTTAACCACTCATACTTTCTCCAAAGAGTTACCAGCGTAATAGCACATCGATTCTGACTTTTCTGAGTATGTCTACCAACAGTTAGCAGAGAGTTGTTCCACAGCAGCAATTTCAGAGATCAAAAGACAAAGTGATAGAAGTATCAAATGGTTTATAAACACGGAAGTTTTTCAATAAATAGAGACAGTTCTATCGTAGAAGTAAAAATTGTGACTGCATGCCTAGCAACTAATGTTCTTCCAAACTACAGCCAAAACTAGTGAAGAACTGGAACTCAAAGGTTGGACAGTAGACATTTTCCAATGAGGACAGAAAACTCTGGTTACAAAAGACACAGTAATATCAAACTTTCATTGGATGATTGGGCTAGAAAGTCATTATAGGTGCTGAAGTACACCCCTCATGCCACAAATTCCAATACCACTCATGCCACAAATTCCAACAATCAATACATCAGTAGATTCAACATTTAAGTATCCTATCATTTTTTCTATGTGATGATCAATTGCAACCAGATTGTCAGTTACAGCAATGTAATTCTTCTTTAGCTGGAGCAAAACTTTAGAAACAACAAACTTTACCAATTTTCCTTGATGCCTGACAAATATCAAAGATATCAAAGGGAAATATATATATATATATATATATATATATATTAATGCCCAGAAGGGGAAAAAAATGCTAAAAGAAAAGAATATCACTTATAGACATATAAGCAGCCCCTACTTTTCTCACTTCAAGAAAGCAATTAGAATATCACTTGTACATATACAATCAGCTCCTTAGTTCTAGGATTTTATTCTCCTACTTATTGAAGAAGAGACAACCGTTTCAATGCATAGCTCCGCTCCTGCTTTACTTGTAATACACAATAATAAATTCTTAAGCACAAAAATGAAAGAAATATATTCCAGATTTTACAGTCTAGAATAAAATTACCACTCTAAAACACACTGGAACAGGAATAACAGCAAACCAAGTGTCTGCAACATCAGTGTTTTAGTGTTACTATCACAAATAAAATGCTGACAAAACAATTTTCACCATTTTAATATTTGAAGGATTTTATCATCATAATGTTTAATATTGGATCATACTGTAAAAACAGGGGTTTTAGCAATTAGCAGGAGTGAATTACATACCTATTAGTTTCTTTCTCCAATTCCCACCCCTTCAATCCTCCAACCTCTCTCAGAGCCTCCTTCCATCCCTTCACAATCTTTTGTCAAAACGCTTCTTGTGTTGGCAAAAGGCCTCCTCATTACTCTCCCTTAGATGCTGTAAATCGGACGGCACAACGTCATAGAAAATGGGTAAAATCTTTTGTCCCATTTTTCTCTGGCACTCCACCATCTGGGCTAGCTCGAGTAGGCACCATTTACTAGAAGCATAATTTTTGGAAAATATCGGGATGGAGATTTTCGATTCCTAGATTGCCTTGAGAAGTTCCGGTCCAATCTCTTCTCCTACGCGAAGCTCATCATCGTCCCTAAAGGTGCGAATCCCCCTATAGACAAGATCGGTGTAGAGGAAATCGGTGAAGCCCTTTCGAGTGTCTCCCCCTCTGAAACTCAAGAAGACTTCATATGCACCTGCTGCCGCAGAGGCAGAGGCAGAGGCAGAAGCAGAAAAAGGGTGGGTCTCGTGGTAAAGAAGCTAGGTCCCAAGGTGATTGGCTCGAATAGAGGTGAAAGATTCTAAGTTCGAGTCCCAGCACCTTGGTAAAAAAACCCCTGACCAGCGGTTCCATCCCCACGAACAGTGATTAGTTCTAGTTGAAAGTTTTGAAGAAACACCGGGTTTTGACCAAAAAAAAAAAAAAAAAAAAATTTCATTACACAAGTCACAATAATTAGAACAAAACCCTCAGGCTGGGATGCATGCAACCATATCATGCTTAAATGCATGTATGTGCATGGAAAAGCATGAAATTCAAAGTGATAAAACTTTTGAAAAATGTGATTTTAAATCACTTAGTCTGAAGAAGGAATCAATCGCCAAAAGATCCATTGAATCCACATCCACATCAACCAGGCCGGCCCCAACGTCCCCATGGATTACAAGTATTTACAACTTAAGGTATACACTCTGGATAGCATGAATGGCAGCCCTCATTGCCTTGCTGGCCACAATTGCACGCTGCAGGTGGAATTGATGAAGAAGCCCTTGTTCTGTGCATACCAAAGTAGACCTCCTTTGCAAAAAGCAAAATCCTGAAGACACACCCTTCTGGAAAGAAATCTGTCCATTGACACTGCAAGTCTGCTTTAACCTGTGTACAGCAAATGGACAACATCAGCTGAAGAGCAAGCAAATAAAATCCAAAAATCATCTCATTTCTTCAGGGCGAAAGATGGGTGCTTTCATAATGACTGAGAGCGTTGATGACCAAGAAGGACCTCTTTAAATGAAAATCAAATTTGTCGCTAATGCTATTTTAAAATATTGCAGAGTGGTTCCTATAAGATTAAAGAGCAAAATTTCTCAGAACCGTGCCATCCAAAGATCCAAAAGGACTGACCTCTAAAGATATATAGATTCCATCTTTGTAGGGACGGAGGGGTATCTAGCAACAATAAATGATTTTTTTTTTCCTAAAAAAATCATGAATTTAGAAAGAACGTAAATGGCTTTATTCCAAATGATTCTCTTTGGGAAAATTGAAAGTTAAGAAACTTTCAATGGTGAAGGAGGAGATAATGTATAATAGCAACAGACTTTTAATATTTATAAATTCTACAAAGAATCACAACAAGCCGGGAAAAAAAAACATATTTCAACGCGTATTTAACTATTTCTAATATTTTAAAATTTGTTTTCTGAATCATATATACATCATTACTATGCAAGTACACTACAGTGTATCAGCAATTGCTAAGTTGTATCAAAGCCCAATAGTACTATAGCCGAGATCAATACTTAAAGCCATGATTCTTGGACATTTATTGACAAACATGCTTTTATCAATCATATATATCAAACCAGTAGTTCACAAGTGAACTCCAAACTTTAATATTTAAAAAATTGCAAAGTAAAAAGTGCCTGCACTTCAACCGTAAAAATGTCCTAATGTCTTCTTTTTTTTTTTTTTTTTTTTTATTTATTATTTATTTATAGAAAAAGTCTCAAAGATTGCTCCATAGTATTGGCAACAACCTCACACGCATCTCTACACACCATCTTAGTTACTATCAAATCAAATACAGATTCAATTTGGTCAGGACTCTCATAACCAACATAGCGCTTCTTAGTAAGGAGGAAGTACAGACAAGATCACTTCCATTTTCAAAGTTACTGGATTTGGATTCATCACAGTTATTGCAGAAGCAATCTCATGTCCAATTTGAAAAGATTATTTAACAGTGCGTCCTTTGAAAGAAGAATGTAATGAAGCATGAGTACAGAGAAGAAAACCGCATACATTATTTTGTGTGGCAGTAGGCCCTTTATTTCATTCAATACGTACTTTCAATGAAAAAGATAGCCATGTATACAACAGACTCTTTCCTTTTACTAGTTAATCCCCTTTCAAACAAAACAAACAAAACCAGAAAAAAGAAAATAAAAAAAATTCATGAATGTGTATATGTGATCGAAAGATCCAAGATTGTTTTGAAATTGCATTAAGTTCCACAACCGTGGGAAAGTATTTTGGAACAAAAGAAACTGCACACACAACCAAAGGATAGAGAGACTCACCCTGTTCCTGGAGGCAAATGTTTGTTTTGGTTTTTGGTTTGATGATAAAGATGCACCAAGATGGCCTAATTTCCAACTTTTAATTTGATTACTAGTACGATAGCTGATATCCTAAACGTTAAATAAAGAAATATGAGATAATTAGCTAGTAATTAAGCTATCAAGGAAAATCCATCTTTCAAAGAGAACACATTACATCAATAGAAAATTGAGCTTTACCTTGTTGTCAGGTACCATGTGAAGAAAAAAAAATTTAATGGGCACTCGGTATTGCACTCTTCGATTTCCGTGTGTTTGACAAATCTTGTAATTTGTCAATTGACTTGTATCCAGAGATATAAGGATTTTTCAATTCCTCTAAGTCCTTCGATCTCCGTCAGATTCGCAGTCAGATTCGCTCATCAGCAAAATCGAAGAGCGAAATTGAAGATTTTAAGTTTTTTAGATTTGACAAATCAGGTAATTTAAGCAACTTGCTTTGCTCAATGAACAAAAATTCTAAGGATTCCAATTCCTCCAGTCCACGGATCTCAGTTAAATTGTCCAAAAAAGAAATTCTTAGTTTCTTCAAACTTTTTAAATTTGAAAGATCCGATAACCTTTCAACTAATTGACAGAAAGACAGGTCCAAGTATCTTAAAGATTCTAACTGTTCAAGCCCTGGAATCCCCTTTAATGTTGATAAATTTTTCAAATTCGACAGATCTGGCAATCTTTCCAGTGAACCACAATTCTCAAGATGCAGTTCGAATAAACTTGAGGGAAGCCCAAGGATAAATTGAAGGTTGTTGCAGTATTTGACTTCAAGTTTCTTGAGCTGAGAAAGGGCACCAATCTCTGCAGGTAAGGAGTTAATAATCAGGCAATCAGTCTCCAATTTGGATAATTTCCCAATATCTCTTGGAATTTCTATCGGAATTTCTATCGGATTAGTACACAGCCCAGAAAAGTACAACTCCTTTAAATTCACCAGGTTGGAAAGACTCGGGAATGTCGTCATTAATCCAGATGAGACCCGAAGGTCCGTTAAACTGTGGGGATCTCCGTCAGATTCGCAGTCAGATTCGCACTCGGTATTGCACTCTTCGAAATGATTTTAAGCGTTGTAGTTTAAGCAACTTGATTCGCTCAATGACCAGATCTTGAAAGAGCGAAATTGAAGAAGATTTGAAGTTTTTTTGATTTGACAAATCAGGTAATTTAAGCAACTTGCATCGCTCAATGACCAAAACTTCTAAGGATTCCAATTCCTCCAGTCCACGGATCTCTGTTAAATTGCCCAAACTACGAATTATTAGTTTCTTCAAACTTTTTAAATTTGAAAGATCCGATAACCTTTCAACTGATTGACACGAAGACACGTTCAAGTATCTTAAAGATTCTAACTGTTCAAGCCCTTGAATCCCCTTTAGCTCATAGCACCCCATTAACTTTAATGTTGATAAATTTGTCAAATTCGACAAATCTGGCAATCTTTCCAGTGAAGAACAATGATAAAGATGCAGTTCGAATAAACTTGAGGGAAGCCGAAGGATAAATCGAAGCTTTCTGCAGTATTCGACTCGAAGTTTCTTGAGCTGAGAAAGGGCACCAATCTTTGCAGGTAAGTATAAAATATCGCTTTGGGAGAAGATCAAGGTCTCCAATTTGGATAATTTCCCAATATCTCTTGGCATTAATCCAGATGAGACCGCAAGGTCCGTTAAACTGTGGGGAAGCTCTGGCAGCGATTTAAGGTTATAGCATCCCTTTAAATTAAGGGTTTGGAGGCAAGAAAGCCCACAAACACTCGTTGGTAGGCTACAAATCCCGGTATCATGTAATATCAAGATTCTCAAAGAGGATAGTCTCCCGATACTCCAAGGAATTTCCCCTTTCAAATTGCAACAGTATAAGATATGTATCTCTTCAAGCTTCTTTAAATTTCCAATAGAATCTGGTAACTCTGTTATGCTCTCACACGATGAAATCCTAAGCTCTCTCAAATTGATGGGTAAGTCGGGAAGTCTTCTTAAACCATAGATATATGAGAGATGTATAACTTTCAACTTTTGTGGCATCTGTAGAATAATAAGAAAATAAAATCAATTTCCAAGGGGGTATAGGCTATAGGATGTGATAATAGAAACAAAAAGAGCCGTATTCCACCATACCTTCATTAAACTCCAATTGTCGTCTTTGATCACGCAATATGATAGACGAAGAACGACTAGATTCTTTAGATGAAAACTGGTTGGCACAAAATTACGACCACCTCCGTGCCACTCGAACCATCTTAATTCTGAAAGAAGATGCTTAAAATCTCCAGTAAGGCCTGCACCATCTACTCGGAGATACCTTAGTTTAGGTAGTTGCCCAAATTCTTCATTTGTCAAAGAACTAAAGAGGTCCAAATGCCTAAATTCTTCATCATTTGTCAAAAAAGACCTAAAGCGCACCAGGTCTTGGTCAAGAATGAGGGCTTCAACCTTTTTTGTTCCCTGCCAACAGAAATCCTTAAAATTAAAAAACGAATATTTATTTTCAATTCATTTTTCAATTTTTTTTTTAATTTTTTTTTTTTTTAATTTCTTGTGAGCAAAGACGACTTATCAGTTTTGACCTTAAAGATACAATCCGTATGATGCCAACGTGCTATACCCAAGAGCACCCCCGTCAGCTTGTAAAACCCTATTGTAGAAGACTTTTGTTTGTAAAGGACTTTATTTCCTAACTAGTAGTAGATCCATGCAAAAATATGAAGGAAAAAAATAGCATAAGAGTAATCATAACAAATTGCATAAAAATTAATTGTTAAAATGAAAAAAAAAATGAGTAATCAATTTCTGCAATCACAGGTCTACTTGATATTAAAATGATTATATATATATATATATTTATATATATTTTGATGAAGTAGTATTAATATATATATAATTGAAAGCGGGTTGGGTTGGTTTATTGGCGGTTTGACA
Organism: Liquidambar formosana; assembly: GCA_039720395.1. Taxonomy (NCBI): domain Eukaryota; kingdom Viridiplantae; phylum Streptophyta; class Magnoliopsida; order Saxifragales; family Altingiaceae; genus Liquidambar; species Liquidambar formosana. Next base: position 52,793,858 of record CM077820.1, on the reverse strand, counting down.
AAATTCAACCCACCAAACAAATCAAACCGCCAAATTTATTGCTCAACCCACCCAAACCAATCCGCCTATTCTCTCAAACCGCTTGAGTCAGTGCGGAATGGAACGGATTGGTTTGATTTGACAGATTTGACGGTTTTTTGCACATCCCTAAGGAATACCCAAAGAATAATAATTAAACCAAAGTTAGAAATAGTAGAAAAATTTAAAAGGAAACCTTGTTGGGTGTAAATCTATCACCTTTTCTTTTTTCAATTATGATAAGAACTATGAAGAGAATTAAAAAACTTCAAGAATAATTATTAGGCCAAAAAAATTTATGGTAATCATTAGAAGACTTTAAAAGGAAACATAATTTGAAAGGAAACGAAATTTAAAAGGAAACAAAATTTGGATTGATTACCTTGAGTTTAGTTCAACATGAATTAATTGTTGGAAAAAGGCTTATAGCAATAATAGTTTTTAATTCAAAACTTCAGCACCTAATGGTTGAGTGAGAAAAAGAATGAGAGGCATAAAGAGAGACGATGAATACAAATTGCAATGATGATAAGAATGGAAATGCGCAGACATTAGACGTGTTTGTTCAGTAAAAATAGTTGTTGAATCTCATTGGGATTTAAAAACTGAGATTAATTTTTTTTTAAAATAGAACGGTTAAATTTAAGTTTAGAGAAATTAAAAGAGATAACTGTTATAACGGTTGGGGCAATAAAAATCTAAACAGTTTTAAACACAATTAAAGAGAAAAAAAAAAAAAACTGTAACAAAATTAATGACAACATGTACAAAATTAAAAGTATAATCAAATTCCTACCTTTTTATAATAATAATCAAATTCCGGCTTTAAAATGTCGTATATACAATATTTTTTATTAAAAAAAGCTCATCGATCTTATTTATTTATTTAGTAGAATCTATAATCACAAAAAATAGTTAACAAAAATAATTAAAAGATAAAAGATTTGTATATACAAATACATCTTTAACTCTTTGTTAATGGGTTGTAGTTTCAAAATAACAAAGAAATAATGGCCAATAAAAGAATGCATTACATTAACTTACACTGAAAAAGGAAAATAAACCAAAAAGGGAAAACACATTCACCCTTCACGGTCATCCTGTACACACACCAGTCATGATTTTAAATATAGAATAAAAAATTTCTATGTTTGGGCAAAAGGACACAACTTCTTCTATCTTGACAAAGACATATAAGTTTAAAAGTTCCAAGGGGTTGTATCCAACAGAAATTGAAGAAACCAACTTTTATAATTGTGTCTCTTCGGGTAACTTGTTACATTGAAAATAGATGTTGGAGCATACGCATTGTGTGTGCCCAAAAAAAAATATATATATATATATATTACTCCCTACAAAAATCTTCCAAAAAATAAATTCAAAATTTGAAATAAAAATAAAAATAAAAACTGATATTAAGTAGTTACAGAGAGAGAATATGAGGGTCGTTATGATAGAGGAAGAGAAAAGTGGGAAAACGAAAGAAGATAGTGGTGGTTAAGTTGGAGTTTATTTAAGAGATCTCACTAAAAAAACGTTTTTAAACCCAGTAACTTCTACCTTATTTAAAACCGGTGAGGGTTTTTTGGTAATTCACTCACACATCCAACCAAAGTTCCAACCACTTTCTATATTAGTATAGATGGTGTGAAAGAAAGAATAGTAAACGATTGTGTAGAGAGTTTAATTTGAATTGGAAAAATTGAAAGAGATAACTGTTAAAACAATTAAAGACAACATTTTATAAAACAATTAAAGTATAAAGAATGTGCATGCCATGTGGCTTTGTAAAAAATTGCCACATGGAGACTGTGAATACTAATTTAATATATATATATATATATATTTATATATATACACATTAGATTACAATAATGGTATACTCTCATGGGAAAAAAATATAGAGAAAAATAGTATAAGAATAATCATAAAAGTTGCATAAAAATTTCATTACCAGGAGAAAAAAAAAAGTTGAACGAAATTTAAATTTGAAATTAATATATATATTTTTAAAAAGGAGTTATCAAATTCTGCAATAACAAAAAGTAATAATAATAATACCTACACACAAACCCTCCCCCAACATTTATATATATGATGGGATTGGTAGAAACCTTTACCAGAATTTGCATGAGATAATGGAGTAGGAGGAAGAATATCGTAGGGAAGAAAAGAATGCAGGACACAGGAGAAAATACAAATAAACAAAATGTATAATGAGGGTAATTATAATAAACAAAGTAAAATTTGAATACAGAATTGGTTAAAAATACAGAATTCGTAAGGTGATAAATTACCAACCTTAGTGATTTAATCTATCAAATCTGCGATCATAAAAGAAAATCAAGGAAAAATATAAATGAGCAAAAAGGCTCTTCTTTCTCTAGGATGCCTATGGTTATTCTGTATGAGCGGGTTGCATATCCCTATGTAGCGGATTGACGTAAATATATCTATTGCTAATGAAAATGTGCAAACAGAGGGGTCTTATGGCCTGGAGGACTTAACCATGTCTCTTTAAATAGTTGGTGAGAGTGTAAGACTCATGGGATTTCCAAACTACCTAAATTCTTAGAAGTTAAAAAGTAAGAGACCTCCACGTGGATGAGACGTTAGGAAGGCCGGAGAGAGTCTGAGAGTTATTAAGAAGTAACGCCTCTCTCGAGCCATGGCCAGCTGGTGATGATCCGCTGAAGAGTTGGCGGAGAATTTGAAAAAGATGACGGTTAGTCGGTTACAAAGGTTCCGGAAATTAAAAGCTATGTAAAACTCTTTGGCGCAAGCCAAAATGAAGAAAAGAGAAACCGTTTGAGAGATTGAAAGACAACTTTTTAAAAACAATTAAAGTGTACATAAAAGGCCATGTGGCTCGGTAAAAAGTTGCAACATGATGACTGTGAACACTACTTTAATATATATATTAGATAGATTAATTAAAAATAAGGAAAATGCTAACTAAGGAGGATAAAAATTTATGATGCAGTTTGATATTACCATTCGGCTCTCCAATATGTGTGAGACTTCCTCATGACGCCACAACCTAGTACGCTCCCCTGGATCGTTGAAATTTTCCCTACGGACGATTTCCCTGCCAAGGTCTCTAAGATGATCATGCATCATAAACTTATCATCTTGAATTTTGACCAAAGACCTGAGAACAAGAACATTAATTCCATTTCGTGGGAAAAATTTACAAGCATCCCACATGTACCAAGGATATTTTGTATCCCCTCCATTGAAGAAACATGCAATATCAAGAAATATTTGCTTTTGCTCATGAGTTAGTGCTTCATAACTGATTATCAACCTTTTTAGGACTTCATCGTCTGGTATTTCTTTCAATTTTGCCAATAATTCTTCCCATTCATCTTTCCCTTTACCCAATAAAAGTGACCCAAAAACTTCAAGAGCCAAAGGAAGCCCTGCAGCAGTGGATACAATTTCGTTAGAGAGAATATCATAGTCTTTTGGGGGAGAGTCGCTCCTAAAGGCATGCCTACTAAATAGTTCAAGAGAATGACCAGGCTCCATCATGGGGGGTTCATAGGTCTTATCCACTTCAAGTGGATCTAGAACCCCTTTGTTTCTTGTCGTAACTATTATTCGACTTCCTGAACCAAACCAATCACGCTTTCCTGCAAGCTTATCAAATTGATATTGTTGATCCACATCGTCAAGAATAATAAAAACTTTTTTTCTGCAAACTACGTCTTTGATGGTGGTGATTCCCTCCTCAACATCAACAATGTTGGTGTTGGAGCATTTCCCTTTTCGGAGCTTGGAGATAAGTTGATTTTGCAAATCAACAAGACCTTTATTTTGTAGTGACGTTTCTCGAACATCTGTGAGGAAGCAACAACATTCGAAGCACGGTAAGAGTTGGTTGTAGATGACCTTAGCAATAGTGGTCTTGCCAATACCTCCCATGCCATGGATTACAACAATAGATACATCATTGGAGCCAACATTTAATAATCCCATCATTTCTTTAACATGATCATCCATTCCAACCAAGTTGTCATTTAGAACCATGTAATTCTTCTTTAACTCTAACAAAACATTAGAAACAACCATCTTGACTAGTTGTCCCTCATGCCTGCCAAATATAAAAATATAATCGATATCAAACGAAAAACACAAAAAGTAATTAATGCCTAGAAAGAAAATAACCATTACTATTCTCGCTTAAAGTATGCAATTAGAATATCAACTATTATTTGCAATACACAATATTACTATTCTTATAAACTCTTAAGCACAAAAATTTAAAGAAATCTATTCCAAATTTTGGAGTCTGGAAAAAAATTACCAGTCGGAAACGCACAGGAAAAGGAATAACAGTAAAACAAATTACCGGAATATTACTAATTCTCCATGACAAATATAAAATTAACAAACAATTTTTTTTAGTTAATACTAGATCATACTGTAAAAACAGGGCGTTTAGGAGTGAATGACATACCCATTAGTTTCTTTCTCCAATTCCCATCCCTTCAATTCTCCAACCTCTCTCAGAGCCTCCTTCCATCCCTGCACAGTCTTTTCATCGAAACGCTTCTCGTGTTGGAGAAAGGCGTTCTCGTAACTCCCCGTTTGATGTCGCACATCGTACGGCTCGACGTCATAGAAAATCGGCAAAACCTTTTGTCCCATATTTCTGTGGCACTCCACCATCTTGGAGAGCTCAAGTAGGCACCATTTACTAGAAGCATAGCTTTTGGAAAAGACTGGGATGGAGATTTTCGATTCCTCGATTGCTTTGAGCAGATCCGGGCCGATCTTCTCTCCTGCGCGAAGCTCATTATCGTCCCTAAAGGTGCGAATCCCCACATCGACAAGATCGTGGTAAAGGAAATCGGTGAAGCCCTTTCGAGTGTCTCCCCCTCTGAAACTCAAGAAGACTTCATATTCTCCACCCGCGGCGGATGAAGAGTTTGCAGCAGTGGAGGGAAGTGGGTTATGGGTCTCTCGCCGCTTCGGATTCCCCTCGAAATCCATTTCCACTATATGGGTCTTTCGCCGCTGTGTCTTCTTTGAGAAGAGTTTGTGTCTTCAGGTTGACCCAGACAAGGAGAAGTTGACTTGCAAAATAATAAGAAATGGAGTAATTAAATAGAACAAAGGAACTGTCGGGTTATGAGGGAAGGTCGTTCAGCCCAATCTCAGCAGGCCCAGATTTTGGAAAGCAAAAACAAAGGTTCCTGTCGGTCATTGGATCTGTCATGTTGCTCCCACGTTCGGCCCAGTAAGAAATTTTGGTCGCACGCCTTCGCAATTTTTGACAGGAATTTTCTTGCCTTTAAAAGGCATAGGCTTCGCTCAGCAAATAACGAAAAAACGATTGGTATCTGTATTGAGTAAGATGGGAAGGGGAAAATTTTAGTATATATTACACTTCAAAATTTTAGAGATGTTAAACCATACTTATATAGTTATACACCATTTCCAGCAACTTATTTGTTCGATATCAAATAAGGTCCCGACATATTATTGCCCTATACTCAGTTGCCCTATAAATTTTTTTAAGATGATTGCAAAGATTATGGCCAGGATGTGAGAAGATTGTGTAGTTGGCCAAAAGCCCAAATATTATGATTTCTAGAATCCACGAGGTACTGAAATGGTCATGAATGACTTGAGAGTTGAGCCATCCAAGTATTGTACAGATTGTCCTAGTAATTCTGGATGTTGGCTTTTGCATCTTTATACCCTTCATATATAGCATGGTTTGGCACCAAGTTAGTGTGTATCTCATTGAAGAGCCTAGCCACTTCTTCATCGCTGCCAAGAGGTTGTTAACTATGTTATTCTCCCTTTTGAATTGAGGAATGATATGTAAGAGGTGACCTCTAAAGTTATTGATGGAAGTGTGGACTCATTTGTAGGTTATCAAGTTCAGAAACTTTATTTTTCTTAAAAAAATTTTATGGTAAATTGCCAACTAAGGTTAAACCTTTGATCTAGAGGTATGTATCTTCTTGTTTTAGACTCTGATGTCCCTTCACATTACGAGTCGATATATTTTGTGGTTGTGATTATGCTAAGCAATTATTGCAGTAGCTGCATGAGCTATTTTTTGTTTCAGTTGCTTCTCACTCATCAGTTAAAAGAATGTTTGTGTTCGCCGTTACATCATTCTTTCGGTCCACAGGGTTTGGATGCATGGGTTTTGGCATATTCTTCCAATGATATAACATGAATCAGTTTGGAAAAAGGTAATGGGTTGGGTTCAATACATTTTTGAGATCTGATTGGACCTCAGCTTAAAAATTCCAAATATTGGTTACCACAAAATATGACCAAAAGTTGTTTATTTTATTTTATTTTTTTGTGGGTGCCATAGAATTTCTCTAAAATTCTTAATTGATATGTAATGTTTTCAGAAGTCACTGTCGCTACCATGGCAGTAGTTTTGAGACTAACGACAGGATCTATAAATTGGTAATTAGGGAAATGATATTGGCACTACTCCATAAGCTTCCCCCACTCTCCCTAATCTCCCACTGTGTCGGAGTGCGGGAAGTTCATGGCAAAACGCCAATAGTACTTCCCATCAATTAAATGATAATTTACTCTGTAAATTTCAAGAAAACTTATAACTAAACTCATAAATTACAAATAACAAATATCTACTTCATCAAAAAATAAAATAAATTTACAAATATTTATATTTTTATCCAAATTACAACTATATATGACACTGCCAACCCCTACGCATAAAAAACAGAGAAATAACCAGATTAAAAAGAAAAGAAAAAATGGAAACACGGACCTGTTTCCTCATATCCATGTTCAAGTGAGACGAGTAGAAGGAACATGACATACAAAACCATTCAACCATATATACACCTTGGATAGAAACCTGCCCCTGTAGCAACAGCAGAAAGACCCTGCAGTTCTTTCTGAACTTTCTGTCTCTCGTAGAACACTGAGCACGCCAGTGAGGTGCACTTCACACCAACATCTACAAGCCAATCTCCACCACCCCAATGTCTACATATTTGCAAAAGAAACACCACCCATTCAACTTCACCACATTAACATATCAATGTGTGGGCAAGCAAAGTAATTTGCACACGTGCATGTGAGTGGCAGAGAGAGAGAGAGAGAGAGGTAGGTAATCATCCCCAGAACTTTTCAACCAAAGTCAAGAATTCCGACAAAAAATTTGAGAATTCCACCCCTCGTAATCAATTTCCACAATACAAGCTGTTTTCTTTCTCTCTCTCTCTCTCTCTCTCTCTCTCTCTCTCTCTCTCTCTCTCTCTCTTCTCTGTGAAGAAATTGAAAGTTATGGTTACCCTGCCATGGATTCCTTTCGTCTTTGAAGAAAGCTATGGCAGGCCGGCAGCCCTCCTTTTTCCTTTTTCATAATTTAAAAAACGCACTCGAAGTAAAAAAAATGGAAAAATGGTTTTTCCAATGGGAAATGAGCCCGTGACAGCTAGGAGTATAAACTAGACGACACAAAAATTTGCTTAAAAATACCAGATAAAAAGAAAGTGTTTCAAAAAATAAATAAATTACATGCTGTCTCATTCAAGTTGATAAAAAATAATTAATATTTGTTCGTTGAAATTAACAAGGAATTAGAGGTAGGGACAATTACCCATAGATTCACGTTTTGGGGAGTAATTTCTAAGAAGGATGTTTTTACTATGAACTTGTACAAGTTTGTACTAGTAATTCCAAATCAGAGCATGAAATGCCTAAATTAAGTGTTTGTAATTGATTTATATATTAACTTTCACAAAAATAAGCAATAAATTTGACAAAAATATGCATTGAATTTGATAGGAATAAAGTGCCATAATTTAATGGTTGAATGGGTCATTTGTTAACTATTGAAGTTTATTAATCTTGTAATTCAAGGGAATTTTTGTTATGAAAATTACTTTTGTTAAAATATTTATACTTTTGAAAAGATTTGCAAAAATAGACTCAACAAATTGCTACTTATTTGAGAAGGGTAAGAATTGAAATAATTCTAACATTTTTAAAAAGAGTATTAGAGTAATGTTATTTCATTCATCTTATTCACCTATACATTAATAGAGAATGGGTCTCATAATTTCTCTTTTAAAAAATTAATTTATAATATTATATAATCTTGCATAGCATCAAATGGGATTTGTTTTGTTGTGGGTGAAATGGACGTTTCTCATTTCCCAAAAACAGATCGGGACAATTATCTATACAATTGTCTTAGTGGCAGTAAGTCCCAAGAAAGATGCCTTGACTGCAATCTCTCTCTCTCTCTTGCAAAACAAATTGAAAACCTTTCTTCGAAGAGAGATGAACTTTTGTGCTTTCTTATTTCAAATTGATGGGTACTCTACTTTATTTATCAATTGCAAAAAGAGTATTGATGTTAAAAGGGCATCCCCATCCGTCTTTCGATAAGCCCTCCATTTTTTAGCTATTTTGAGTATATCATTTAAGACATACACCACGTCATCAAAACCCTAAATTGTTTGTATTTCTCTGTAAACCAAAAATTGTCTCTCTATGTTAAAACCCTAATCTTGCAAAAATGCCAAGAAATTTATAGGTTACACTGCTATTTTTCAGACCTGTTTAGTAACAGGCTAGGTTTTAAGCCCTTTAAATGTAGGCCCGGACCATTTGTGATTTGTCAATGCCATTTATCTCTCTCTTTTGTTGTTGTTGTTGTTGTTGTTGTTGTTGAGAAAGGTGAGCTTGGATCACATTTTATTTGTAATGCCTTTGTAGAAATATATAACTATGTGATGGCTTACAGTGGAATACATATAATCAAAATTTTATCGAGCATCAATTTTATGAATTTGTTGAACTTTAAAGCCCAATGTCAATTTTATTAATGAAAATGCTAAAGGTTGTATTTTTTTTTTTTTTTTATTTATCAAAATCTCTTTGCCCAAATGATGTGGCAACCTGTCCCATTATGAACAATTAATTTTTTTAGTAAAATTTTTAATTGATTAGCCAAGCTCGCACATTACTTATGTAAGTAAATTTTGACAACAAAATTAAGACTATATAACATTGCTTTTTAATTAAATTTTCAAATGTCTCAGAATGTTAGTTCATGACCAATTTTAATTTCATATCTATAGCTAACAATCAGTTCCAATTAAATACCAAACTTCCTTTTAAAAATTGTTTCTATCGGATCCTTAAGACTAATGTGGTTAGTATATAGCTAAGGTATATTGGCTTCGCAATGGCAATGACGGGCAAGGTCAAAAAGTCATATGCTAATTTCAAAATGCTTTTGTTATCCAAGATAGGCTCTAGTTTATTTAACAGTGATCCCCCACCCACCCTCTCTCTTTTTTGTGTGCGCTCGTGGGATAGGATCCTATGTATTTATACCCACTTTCCTTCTTTTCTTTTTTCTTTTTTCTCTTTTATATTTTAATTGATGATCTATTTGTACATAGATTTTACGAGGGATTAGCTTAGTAACAAGTCGACCCATGATAATTGTCTTAGGAAGCATAGGAAACCCCATGAAATCATTTACTCCGTATTTTCTTTCGAGTTAGGTTACACCCTGCTCCTAAAAAGCCAGTAATTGACTAATACCTGTGGAATGAATCGGACCAAACCACAAGACACCCTTGGGAAAAAAGAAGATGACCTTACTTTCAACTTCTTAATTAGTAGTAACGAAGTTGATCCTTACTATAATCAATTGATAATTGATATTGTTCATTAACCACTCCAACCATAACCTAACCAGAACATCAAATAGAGAAAGAAAAGATAATCAACAAGCAATCATGGAAAACCCCTCCTGCAAAAAGAAAACGTTATTTCAATAGAAAAGTGAGATATACCATGCCATCAGGTAAGCAAGTTGGAAAGATGTCGCCTTCAAACATCTAAATCCGGTAAATCCTCCTCCCTTGAATCCGAATGTATCTCTATGGACGACGAATTTGGTAATTTTTCAATTAACTTGCATCCAAAAATGTCCAAAACTTCTAAGGATTTCAATTCCTCAAGTCCCCAGATCTCTATTAGTTTCTCACACGAAGAAACATTTAATTCTACCAATTTTTTTAGGTTTGACAAATCAGGTGATTTTCTAATCTTGCATCTAGAAATGTCCTACCATTTTAAGGATTCTAGTTTCTCAAGTCCCCAGATCTTAAGTTAATTTCTTCGAACCACGAATTTTTAATTCCTTTAAATTATTTAAGTTTGCAAAAATAGACTCAACAAATTGCTATTTATTTGGAAAGGTTAAGAATTGAATTACTTCTAACATTTTTAAAAAGAGTATTAGAGTAGTGTTACTTAATTCATCATCCTATTCACCTATGCATTGATAAAGAATGGGTAACACAATTTCTCTATTAAAAAATTAATTTATAATAGTATATAATCTTGCAAAGCATTAAATGGGATTTGTTTTGTTTTGGGAGAAACCGTGTTTCTCTTTTCCCAAAAAAAGATAGGGACAGTTATTTATACATTCGTCTTAGTGGTCGTAATTGTCGAGAAAGATGCTTTGACTACAATTAAACTATATCTCTCTCTCTCTCTCTCTCAAAACAAATTGAAAACCTTTTTTTAATCCTTTCCAGTTGTTTTTGAAGAAAGTTTTTATTTAAATTTTTTTATTATTAACTATTAGGGTATCCTAAGCTTTACACGATAACTTTTAGGAAGCACACCTAAAATCTGATCATTCAACCAACCTCGCAAAGACGTGCCTTTGAAGAAAGTTGAACTTTTGTGCTTTCTTATTTCAAATTAATGAGTATTCTACCTTTTTATCAATTGCAAAAAGAGTATTGATGTTAAGAGCACATCCTCATCCCTCTTTTGATGAGCCCTCCATTTTTGAGCTATTTTGAGCATATAATTTGAGACATAAACGGCATCATGAAAATCCTAAACTGCTTGTCTTTCTCTCTAAAACCAAAAACTAACCGTCTCTCTCTGTTAAAACCCTAAACTTGCAAAAATGCCAAGAAATTTATAGGTTAGGCTGCTATTTTTCAGACCCATTTAGTAACAGGTTAGGCTTTAAGCCCTCTAAATGTAGTCCTAGACCATTTTGATTTGTCAATGCCATTTATCTCCTCTTGTTTTTTGATTTGGATCACATTTAATTAGTAATACCTTTGTAGAAATATAGAAACATGTGATGGCTTACACTGGAATACATATAATCAAAATTCTATTCAGCATCAATTTTATGTATTTGTTGAACTTTAAAGCCCAAATGTCAATTTTATAAATGAAAATGTTAAAGAATGTAAATTTTATTTCCAAATCTCTTAAATGATGTGGCAACCGTCACATCATCCTATTATGGATAATTAATTTTTTTTAGTAATATTTTTAATTAATTAACCAAGTTGGCACATTATTTAATATTCATATAAGTAAATTTTGTCAAAAAATTAGGACTACATAACATTTCTCTTTAATTAATTTTTCAAAAGTTTCGAATGCTCGTGTCCAATTTTATGATCTTATCTACGGCTAACGTACAGTCAGTTCCAACAACCAAATTTCATTTTTTTTTTAAAAAAAAAGTTGCTATTGGATTCTTAAAACCTACAAGGCCCCATGATGTGATACAGATCCTTTAATGAACCTTGAATGACGCACTTCAGCACCTTAAAAAAAATCCAATTTCTGAAACGGTTGCTCAGATCTGTGCATCGTTTTCCTTCAAGCATGTGCATCCACGTGCATCCACGGACAGGTAGCTCGTCCTGTTTAATTTGGTTCAAGGGCAGATCAGCCTCGAATAATGAATGCTAACTGATGAAAGCTAAAATGGCATTACTTAAATATCATAATGGAAGTTCTACTAGCAGTGGGAAGCATGTTATGACTCAATTTAATACTATTATTAGAATAGTTGTTTAGATGCGCTTCAAGTAATGATTTTAGAAAATGCAGTTCTATGTCACTTATATTTTATGAGAGTAGTTCAAATTCAGCTGTCATTACAAATATTTTTAGGTTCAAGCTACTGCCATCACATAAAGTATTCTAAATCTCCCATTTTGTTTACACTCTTTAAAATTTTACGAAAGATATAAAAGGTTTCTAAGAAAACTAGTCGTGTAGTCCACTAAAAAACATTATTCTGAATACATTGTAGAAGAAATTTTTTCTAAAATCTGTCGTTTAAGTAGAGTTTTTGGCTATTTTTATAAAATATTTTGTAAAAATGAAACAGAAATTATAAATGGCCAAAAAATCCACTTAAACGACAGATTTTGAAAAAATTTTCTTTTACAAAATTATTCGAAATGATGTTTTATAATGGAAAAAGTGACTAGTTTTCATAGAAACCTTTTATATTTTAAAAAATATAAATTAAATGCAGGGTTTAAAATACTTTATGTGATGACAATAGTCCCTCTCCTCATATTTTTAAGCTTGCTCCAGGGCTTTTCAACAAATGTACCAATGCAATAGCCATATAACAGGATATTTCAAGATCAAGTTCACTATTCACCATCCCAGCCTCCCAGGGGACTAGTGACATCTTTTAGTAGCCATTGTTTATTGGTGCTTATATCCTTGCCCTTTGTAATACACTTAGGCTATGTTTGTCTGGTTGGAGTGGAATGGGTGTGAATGAAATCTAATTCCATGCTCAAAATAATCTGGAATGGAATGAGATTAAAATAAACATTGCGGAATGAATATCATTATAATTCACTACTACTCTATTCTTTTATTCCATTCCCATTTAACTACCTCATCTAAACACATTGTATGAAATGAATTGGAAATTTGGAATGAGTTAATATTCCATTCATTCCATTCCTACCAAACAAACATGACCTTACGGAATAATTAACGACACCCAAACACCTAACCAAAAAGGAAACACAATCATTGAGCCATAACTGCAGACACATGGCATGCTTATAAAATTATACAATTAAGAGATTCCAGGACTAGAGGCCTCAATCCATACAATTATCTATGTATTTTCAATCAGCAAATTTCCATGTATGCAGCAGCTAGCCTTTTCCATTTTACTACTCAATAGAATTCCCTTTGAAACAAAAAGATAAAAATAAAAAATCACGAATGTGTATGTGATCAAACGATCAAGATTGGTATGAAATTTCGTAAGTTTCGGAGTCGTGTGCTATTGAAACCAAAAAAAAAAAAAAAAAATTGAACGAACGACGAAAGTAAAGAGACTTACCACGATCCTTGAGACCCATGCTCATTAGGGGAATTCTCTAGAGCCATATATTTGTATTGGTTTTTGACTTGATGATGATGATGTGCCAAGATGACCTTTACTTTCAACTTCTTGATTAGTAGTAAGGAAGTTGATGCTTACTGTAATCAATTGATAATTGATATTGTTCGTTAACCACTCCAACCATGACCTAACCAGAACATCAAATAGAGAAAGAAAAGATAATCAACAAGCAATCACGGAAAATCCCTCCTGCAAAAAGAAAACATTATTTCAATAGAAAAGTGAGACACACCATGCCATCAGGTAAGCAAGTTGGAAAGATGTCGCCTTCAAACACTTAAATCCGTTAAATCCTCCTCCCTGGAATCCGAACGTATCTCTATGGACGACGAATTCGGTAATTTTTCAATTAACTTGCATCCAGAAATGTCCAAAACTTCTAAGGATTTCAATTCCTCAAGTCCCCAGATCTCTGTTAGTTTCTCACACCAAGAAACATTTAATTCTACCAATTTTTTTTAAGTTTGACAAATCAGGTGATTTCCTAATCTTGCATCTAAAAATGTCCAACCATTTTAAGGATTCTAGTTCCTCAAGTCCCCGGATCTTAGGCACCATTTGGTTGGATTTTTTAAAAGAATTTTTTTTTAGTAGTAAAAGTCATTTTACACTTTCTTGCTTTTTACTTTCAAATAGAAGCAACAAAAGTAAACGCGTGTTTGGTAAAATTAATTTCGCCGGTAATTTTTTGGATGTAATGAGAAACTCTACCGAATCATTGTTGCCCAGACGGAAACCTAGGACATATATAACCTCTCTCGATCACAAGTTTTTCGAGTTAAGGTCAAACTCATCCAAAAAATAAAAATGACTTTTAAAAGCAAATAATCTTCATTGCTTTTGTTTAAAATCATATATTTTACTTTTTTACTTTCTAAAAATCTTTTTTATTTCCTCTAACCAAACAATGTTTTTTGCTTTCACAACTTTTTGCTTTCAAAAGTAAAAAAAGATCTTAAAATAAGTGCAACCAAACGATGTCCTAGTTAATTTCCTCCAACCACGAATTTTTAATTCCTTCAAATTATTTAGGTTTGACAGATCCAATTTCCTCTCCAGTGATTTACAGTCTGATACATCCAAAGTCTCCAAGGATTTCAAGAGCTTAAGGCCTTCAATGTCAGCTAAATTACAAGCATTGACGAAGCGATACTCCTTTCAGCCTTTCCAAGTGTGATAGATCAGGTAATTTTTCTATGGATATGCACCAATCCATATTTAAACGTTCTAATGACTCCAATCTGTCTAGACCTTGAATCTTGGTTAACTTCTCACAGCCCTTGGTGACTAATGTTTGTAGCTTCTTCAAGTTTGACAAATCCATATTTGGTGCACATTCAACTTGAAGAACCTATATCTGCCTCAAAAGCCAGCTCAAAGTTCTCTTTTTCTGAGATCACTCGCATGTGAAAAAAATAATTAAGAAAAAAAAATGTTATTAGATCAAAAGAAATAATTAACAAATTGTTAATCTGTTATACTACTTGATCAACTACTCCAATTGATTATTCCGGCGCATTACATTTCACCTACTCCAATTGAACACACTAAACAAGATTTTAACAAACAGACCCCATCTTGGAACATACATAGGATAGATGGGCTGATGCCTGGACCATCTCACCAGTCACCAGAGTCTGCAATGCTATAATAATAATCGTTTCTGGTTCGGTGTAGATTTGGAGCATGATAATGGCCTCTACCAAAAGCTCTCCCTAACAGGATGGGACATCTTCAGAAACCACTGCTTCAAATCAGGCTCCAACAAGTCCAAATACCTGCTGCAAACGTGGGGTGATATGCTTCTCGAAGTAATATAAATCATTTAGTCTGAAGAGGGAATCAATCGCCAAAAGATCCATTGGATCCACATCCACATCAACCAGGCCAGCCTGAACCTCCCCATGGATTACAAGTATTTACAGCTTTAAGCTATACACTCTGGATAGCATGGCTCTGCCATTGGATCAGCTGTCATTGCCTTGCCGGCCACAATTGCACGCTGCAGGTGGAATTGATGAAGAAGCCCTTGTTCTGCACATACCAAAGTAGAGACCTCCTTTGCAAAAAGCAAAATCCTGAAGACACATCTGGATAGAAATCTGTCCATTGACACTGCAAGTCTGCTTTAAACCTGTGTGCAGCAAATGGACAATATCAGCTGCTGAGCAAGCAAATAAAATCCAAAAATCATCTCATTTCTTCAGGGCGAAAGATGGGTGCCTTCATAATGACTCAGAGGGTTGATGACCAAGAGGGACCTCGTTAAATGAAAATCAAATTTGTCGCTAATGCTATTTTAAAATATTGTACTCAACAATTTTTTTTCTCCGTTGCAAAGTGGTTCCTATAAGATTAATTAAAGAGCAGAATTTCTCAGAACTGTGCCATCCAAAGATCCAAAAGGACTGACCTCTAAAGATATATAGATCCCATCCTTGTAGGATGGAGGGGGTATCCAGCAACAATAAATGATTTTTTTTTCCTAAAAAAATCCTGAATTTAGAATGAACATAAATGACTTTGTTCCAAATGATTCTATTTGGGTCTCTCGTATCTTGAAATAGTGTGTACAAGACTACAAGTTAAGAAACTTTCAATGGTAAAAGGGGAGATAATGTATAATAGCAACAGACTTTTAATATCTATAAATTTTACAAAGAATCATAAGAAGCCGGGCAAAAAAACAAACATATTTCAGCGCGTGTTTAACTATTTCTAATATTTTTAAAAAAAATTTCCGAATCATATATACATCACTACTATGCAAGTACACTACAGTGTATCAGCAACTGCTAAGTTGTATCAAGGCCCAATAATACTATAGCCGAGATCGATACTTAAAGCCATGATTCTTCGACAGTTATTGACAAACATGCTTTTATCAACCGTATATATCAAACCAGTAGTTTACAAGTGAACTCCAAACTTTAATATTTAAAAAATTGCAAAGTAAAAAGTGCCTGCACTTCAACCATAAAAATGTCCCAATGTCTTCTTCTTTTTTTTTTCCCTTTTATATAGAAAAAGTCTCAAAGACTGCTCCATAGTATCGGCAACAACCTCGCATGCATCTCTACACACCATCTCAGTTACTGTCAAATCAAATACAAATTCAATTTGGTCAGGACTCTCATAACCAACATAGCGCTTCTTAGTAAGGAGGAAGTACAGACAAGATCACTTCCACTTTCAAAGTTACTGGATTTGGATTCATCATACTTCTTGCAGAAGCAATCTCATGTCCAATTTGAAAAGATTATTTAACAGTGCGTCCTTTAAGGAGAACAAACATACTGAACAATATGAGACAACTAAGCCTAGATCATCAAACATGTAAGACGACAGGAAAGAAGAAGTGCATAATCTATTGCAAGCACCATGAATCATAACAAACACTATGAACAAATATAAAATGCCTGGCTCAACTCCAACAGAAAATTCACTATGAAATCTGGCTTTTCTCCCCCGCCCTCTCCTTTCGCCCAGGCAGGAGGCAGGGGCAAAAGAAGAGGGAGAGAGAGAATTGTATTTTGCTTGGACAGTTTGAAAGAAGAATACAATTAAGCATAAGTACAGAGAAGCAAACCGCATACATTATTTTGTGTGGCAATAGGCCCTTTATTTCATTCAATATGTACTTTCAATGAAAAAGATAGCCATGTATACAACAGACTCTTTCCTTTTACTAGTTACTAAAAATCCCCTTTCAAGCAAAACAAAACAAACCAAACCGGAAAGAAGAAAATAAATAATTCATGAATGTGTATATATGTGATCAAAAGATCCAAGATTGTTTTGAAATTGCATAAGTTCCACAGGCGTGGGAAAGTATTTTGGAACAAAAGAAACTGCTCACACAACCAAAGGATAGAGAGACTCACCCTGTTCCTGACGACTCATGCTCATTCGGATGATCTCTGGAGGCAAATGTTTGTTTTGGTTTTTGGCTTGATGATAAAGATGCACCAAGATGGCCTAATTTCCAACTTTTAATTTGATTACCAGTACGATAGCTGATAACCTGAACATTAAATAAAGAAATATGAGATAATTAGCTAGTAATTAAGCTATCAAGGAAAATCCATCTTTCAAAGAGAACACATTACATCAACAGAAAATTGAGCTTTACCTTGCTGTCAGGTACCATGTGAAGAAACAAAATTTAATTGGCACTTGGTATTGCACTCTTCGATTTCCGTGTGT
Organism: Liquidambar formosana; assembly: GCA_039720395.1. NCBI lineage: Eukaryota > Viridiplantae > Streptophyta > Magnoliopsida > Saxifragales > Altingiaceae > Liquidambar > Liquidambar formosana. The sequence continues at coordinate 52,776,391 of CM077820.1, read as the reverse complement.
TTGACAAATCTGGTAATTTGTCAATTGACATGTATCCAGAGATATAAGGATTTTTCAATTCCTCTAAGTCCTTGGATCTCCGTCAGATTCGCAGTCAGATTCACAGTCAGATTCAATCAGTCAGAATATTCGCTCATCAGTGAAATTGAAGAAGATTTTAAGTTTTTTAGATTTGACAAATCAGGTAATTTAAGCAACTTGCATCGCTCAATGACCAAAACTCCTAAGGATTCGAATTCCTCCAGTCCACGGATCTCAGTTAAATTGTCCAAAATAGAAATTCTTAGTTCCTTCGAACTTTTTAAATTTCAAAGATCCAATAACCTTTCAACTAATTCACACACAGACACGTCCAAGTATCTTAAAGATTCTAACTGTTCAAGCCCTTGAATCTCCTTTAGCTCAAGGCACTGCCTTAACTTTAATGTTGATAAATTTTTCAAATTCGACAGATCTGGCCATCTTTCCAGTGAATAACAATGATAAAGATGCAGTTTGAATAAACTTGAGGGAAGCCCAAGGATAAATCGAATACTGCTGCAGAGTTTCACTTCAAGTATCTTGAGCTGAGAAAGGGCACCAATCTCTGCAGGTAAGGAGTTAATAATATTGCTTTCAAAGAAGATCAAGGTCTCCAATTTGGATAATTTCCCAATATCTCTTGGAATTTCTATCGGATTATTCCGCAGAGAAAAGTACAACTTCTTTAAATTCACCAGGTTGGAAAGACTTGGGAATGTTGTCGTTAATCCAGATGAGACCGCAAGGTCCGTTAAACTGTGGGAAAGCTCTGGCAGCAATTCAAGCTCGTCGCATCTCCATAAATGAAGGGTTTGGAGGTGAGAAAGCCCAAAAACACTAGTTGGTAGGCTACAAATCCCGGTATCAGATAATAACAAGATTCTCAAAGAGAATAGTCTCCCGATACTCCAAGGAATTTCCCCTTTCAAATTGTGACAGCCATAGATATGGATCTGTTCAAGCTTCTCTAAATTTCCAATAGAATCTGGTAACTCTGTTATGCTCGTACATGATGAAACGCGAGGCTCTCTCAAATTTATGGATAAGTTGGGAAGTCTTCTAAAACCATAGACAAATGAGAGATCTAGAACTTTCGACTTTTGTGGCATCTGTAGAATAATAAGAAAATAAAATCAATTTCCAAGGGGGTATAGGCCATAGGATGTGATAATAGAAACAAAAAGAGACATATTCCACCAGACCTTCATTTCACTCCAAGTGTCGTCTTTGATCACGCATCGTGATAGATGAAGAATGACTAGATTCTTTAGATGAAAACTGGTCAGCGCAAAATTCACAAAATTATCAACTCCATGCCACTCGAACCATCTTAATTCTGAAGGAAGATGCTTAAAATCTCCAGTAAGGCCTGCGCTATATACTTGGAGATACCTTAGTTTAGGTAGTTGCCCAAATTCTTCATTTTTCAAAGACCTAAAGAGTGCCGGGTATTCGTCAAGAATGAGGGCTTCAACCTTTTTTGATCCCTGCCAACAGAAATCCTTAAAATTAAAAAAAAAAAAAAAAAAAAAAAAGAATATTTATTTTCAATTCAATTTTCTACTCTTTCTTTTTATTTTATTTTTTTATTTTTTTTATAATTTCTTGTGAGCAAAGACGACTTATCAGTTTTGACCTTAAAAATACAATGGGTATGATGCCAACGTGCTATACCCAAGAGCAACCACATCAGCTTGTAAAACCCTATTGTAGAAGACTTTTGTTTGTAAAGGACTTTATTTCCTGACTAGTAGTGGATCCGTGCAAAAATATAAAGAAAAAAAATTGCATAAGAGTAATCATAACAAATTGCATAAAAATTAATTGTTAAAATGAAAAAAAAAAAATGAGTAATCAATTTCTGCAATCACAGGTGTACTTGATATTAAAATGACTCTATATATATATTTTGATGAAGTAGTATTAATATATATATAATTGAAAGGGGTTGGGTTGGTTTATTGGAGGTTTGACAAAGTTTAACCCACCAACTAAATCAAACCGCCAAATTTATTGCTCAACCCACCCAAACCAATCCGCCTATTCTCTCAAACCGCTTGGGTCGGTGCGGAATGGAGCAGATTGGTTTGATTTGACGGATTGGGCGGTTTTTTGCACATCCCTAAGGAATACCCAAAGAATAATAATTAAACCAAAGTTGGAAATAGTAGAAAAATTTAAAAGGAAACCTTTTTGGGTGAAAATCTATCAGTTTTTCTTTTTTCAGTTATGATAAGAACTATGAAGAGAATTAAAAAACTAAAAGAATAATTATTAGGCCAAAGAAATTTATGGTAATCATTAGAAGACTTTAAAAGGAAACATAATTTGAAAGGAAACGAAATTTAAAAGGAAACAAAATTTGGATTGATTACCTTGAGTTAAGTTCAACATGAATTAATTGTTGGAGAAAGGCTTATAGCAATAATAGTTTTTAATTCAAAACTTCAGCTCCTAATGGTTGAGAGAGAAAAACAATGAGGGGCATAAAGAGAGACAATGAATACAAATTGCAATGATGATAAGAATGGAAATGTGCAGACATTAGACGTATTTGTTCAGTAAAAATAGTTGTTGAATCTCATTGGGATTTAAAAACTAAGATTAATTTTTTTTTAAAATAGAACGGTTAAATTTAAGTTTAGAGAAATTAAAAGAGGTAACTGTTATAACGGTTGGGGTAATAAAAATCTAAACAGTTTTAAACACACTTAAAGAGAAAAATAAATAAAAAACTGTAACAAAATTAATGACGTCATGTACAAAATTAGAAGTATAATAAAATTCCTACTTTTTTATAATAATAATCAAATTCCGGCTTTAAAATGTCGTACATACAATATTTTTTACTAAAAAAAGCTCATCGATCTTATTTATTTATTTAGCAGAATCTATAATAGCAAAACATAATTAACAAAAATAATTAAAAGATAAAATATTTGTATATACAAATACATCTTTAACTCTTTGTTAATGGGTTATAGTTTCAAAATAACAAAGAAATAATGGCCAATAAAAGAATGCATTACATTAACTTACACCAAAAAAGGAAAATAAACCAAAAGGGAAAACACATTCAACCTTCACGGTCATCCTGTACACACACCAGTCATGATTTTACATACAAAATAAAAAATTTCTATGTTTGGGCAAAAGGACACAACTCCTTCTGTCTTGACAAGCGACTCATCAACATACAAGAAAATGGCTGCAAGTATGGCATAGTGCATAACATTTCCAAAACAATCTGCTCACTGTGTCTAGTATGTTTCTTACAAGTTACGACGTTTATAACTACACACAATAATTGCATAGAATTTGAATCTGATATGGAAGTGAACCAGTTAATAGATACATTTCTTCATTCAGCTAAATCAACAACAATATTTACCTACCACCCAACGCATGCTTAAAGCAAATCCATATATTATACAGGTGAAGACAAGCTGAAAAACTATTTTAACTATTTTTTCGGCATAAAGAACTTCTAAGAATTACCTGTGAAGGTACGTACATAACACCATTTGGACTGACCAGTATTTGATGTTTTAAATCCCTCAAAACATCTGGATCTGGGGAAAAAAAACCTAACACCAAGCGTATTTGCCTTTGTAGGCTCCACTTTTCCGAGGCATGTACAAAAGCAGAGGTTGTATGCAATTACCATCGATGGATAAAGAGACTGAAAGTCCAAAACAAAAACTGGATCTGCATAAAAACCAGATTCCGGCTCCATTACAAGTGGTAGGCACTCCATTGCAGGTTGAGAAGCGACCTAATTAAGACAAGGCAGAGTCAGTATTCCATCATTAGAAAAATTCTACAACTAAAAAAATGTACAGGCAAGCCATGACTAAAAAATCAGCATATGCTTTAAAAGCCCACCAAGAGAACAAACATGGTGCAGATGATTGTAACTACATGCAGAATTTCTAAATAAATAGATATCAGATCAATAATACTAGACAGTTGAATATCAGGAGAAATAAGTGAAACATGTAGCATAGATATATGTATTACATGATTGACAGAATAGGCTTCATTTACTTAACAGAAAAGAGAGAGGGAGAAGGCTTCATGTAGATATCATGGTGCATTTTGACATCCCAATAAAACCATATCTCATATTATTATGAGTAGCAGTTGAAGATCCAAATCCAACCCTTAAAATGTAGTGATTAAAAACATGGATCCGCTTCAAACAATTGCAGTAATTACCAATAGTGATAACAGAAAACGCAGGTGACGTAAACTAGTAAAATTATAAAACAAACCTTAATAAACAAACAAAAGAATATGATACAAAACATTCTCTCCGAATGCTATGGGAAAAACAATATGGAATCGTTTTCACTATGTAAAAGCACAATCAACAGCTAAATTGCCAAATGGCCACAACAATCTCAAAGCATAAACCTTAAAGGTATGCAACTTTGGAAAATAGAAAAATATTCTTAAAAAATGTATCGGAGATAACACAGATCTTCAATAAGTTAACTATCCATTTACAGACAAATATCAGAGCTGAAGGTCTTGTGTTTCAGTAGAGAACTACAACAAGTGACTTAATACCAACTCAATGATATTACTAAATCACATTTTTCCACTTTCCTTAGATCCTCCTAGCATAGAAATTGGCAGATTCCAATCATAAGGCCAATTATGTTTTCAGTCAGGAAAAAAATATTGTAACAGCTCTTGAACATCATTGGCCATTCAGTTTTGCAAACATTGATTCTGGTAGTATTTTTTTCTAATCAACAACAAAGATGATTTATATTAATAAGTATAAAATAATTACAACTAAAGGAGGACAACATGTCCTCACACATCAGAAACAGAAACTAAAATTTACAAACTGACATCCAATCATTCTTGATAACAAACAAAGGAACCCCAACAAAGACTTTAGAAACCGAGGCCCAAAAAGAGGCTAAAATACTAGCTCGACTTACAATCCTTCTGATTCAAATTTATCCTCAAACACCATAGCATTTTTTTCCAACCAAATGACCCAGAACACCACGATACCAAAGAGTTACCACTCTCTCACTTTTTCCAACTCAAATTTACCTTTAACCACTCACACTTTCTCCAAAGAGTTACCGGCGTAATAGCACATCGATTCTGACTTTTCTGAGTATGTCTACCAACAGCTAGCAGAGAGTGGTTCCACAGCAGCAATTTCAGAGATCAAAAGACAAAGTGATAGAAGTATCAAATGGTTTATAAACACGGAAGTTTTTCAATAAATAGAGACAGTTCTATCGTAGAAGTAAAAATTGTGACTGCATGCCTAGCAACTAATGTTCTTCCAAACTACAGCCAAAACTAGTGAAGAACTGGAACTCAAAGGTTGGACAGTAGACATTTTCCAATGAGGACAGAAAACTCTGGTTACAAAAGACCCAGTAATATCAAACTTTCATTGGATGATTGTGCTAGAAAGTCATCATAGGTGCTGAAGTACACCCCTCATGCCACAAATTCCAATACCACTCATGCCACAAATTCCAACAATCAATACATCAGTAGATCCAACATTTAAGTATCCCATCATTTTTTTCTATGTGATGATCAATTGCAACCAGATTGTCAGTTACAGCAATGTAATTTTAGCTCAAGCAAAACTTTAGAAACATCCAACTTTACCGATTTTCCTTGATGCCTGCCAAATATCAAAGATATCAAAGGGAAATATATATATATATATATTAATGCCCAGAAGGGGAAAAAAAGGTTAAAAGAAAAGAATATCACTTATAGACATATAAGCAGCCCCTACTTTTCTCACTTCAAGAAAGCAATTAGAATATCACTTGTACATATACAATCAGCTCCTTAGTTCTAGGATTTTATTCTCCTACTTATTGAGGAAGAGACGACCGTTTCAATGCGTAGCTCTGCTCCTGCTTTACTTGTAATACACAATAATAAATTCTTAAGCACAAAAATGAAAGAAATATATTCCAGATTTTACAGTCTAGAATAAAATTACAACTCTAAAACACACTGGAACAGGAATAACAGCAAACCAAGTGTCTGCAACATCAGTGTTTTAGTTTTATTATCACAAATAAAATGCTGACAAAACAATTTTCACCATTTTAATATTTGAAGGATTTTATCATCATAATGTTTAATATTGGATCATACTGTAAAAACAGGTGTTTTAGCCATTAGCAGGAGTGAATTACATACATATTAGTTTCTTTCTCCAATTCCCACCCCTTCAATCCTCCAACCTCTCTCAGAGCCTCCTTCCATCCCTTCACAATCTTTTGTCAAAACGCTTCTTGTGTTGGCGAAAGGCCTCCTCATTACTCCCCCTTTGATGCTGTACATCGGACGGCACAACGTCATAGAAAATGGGCAAAATCTTTTGTCCCATTTTTCTCTGGCACTCCACCATCTGGGCTAGCTCAAGTAGGCACCATTTACTAGAAGCATAGTTTTTGGAAAATATCAGGATGGAGATTTTCGATTCTTGGATTGCCTTGAGAAGCTCCGGTCCAATCTCTTCTCCTACGCGAAGCTCATCATCGTCCCTAGAGGTGCGAATCCCCCTATCGACAAGATCGGTGTAGAGGAAATCGGTGAAGCCCTTTCGAGTGTCTCCCCCTCTGAAACTCAAGAAGACTTCGTATGCCCCTACTGCCGCAGAGGCAGAGGCAGAAGCAGAGTCGGATGAAGAGTTTGCAGCAATGCAGGGAAGTGGGTTTCGTTTTGGCTTCTTTGAATTCCCCTTGAAATCCATTTCCACGATATGGGTCTTTCCCAGCTGTGTCTTTGAGGTAACCCATCCTCTTCCCAGCACTGCCGCCATAGCCTTCAACGATTGAAACAAAGGAGAAGTTGACTAGCAAAATAATAAAGAATTACGGAGTAAGCTAAGTGATCAAAAGATCATGAATGTGTATATGTGATCAAAAGATCCAAGATTGTTTTGAAATTGCATAAGTTTCACAACCGTGGGAAAGTATTTTGGAACAAAAGAAACTGCACACACAACCAAAGGATATTAGACTCACCATGTTCCTGACGACTCATGCTCATTCGGACGATCTCTGGAGGCAAATGTTTGTTTTGGTTTTTAATTGGCACTTGGTATTGCACTCTTCGATTTCCGTGTGTTAGACAAATCTTGTAATTTGTCAATTGACTTGTATCCAGAGATATAAGGATTTTTCAATTCCTCTAAGTCCTTGGATCTCCGTCAAATTCGCAGTCAGATTCTCCGTCAGATTCAGAGTCAGAAAGCCAGTCAAATTCGGTCTTCAGCGGAATTGAAGAAGATTTTAAGTTTTTTAGATTTGACAAATCAGGTAATTTAAGCAAGTAGCATTGCGCAATGACCAAAACTTCTAAGGATTCCAATTCCTCCAGTCCACGGATCTCAGTTAAATTGTCCATACTAGAAATTCTTAGTTCCTTCAAACTTTTTAAATTTGAAAGATCCGATAACCTTTCAACTAATTCACACCAATGCACCTCCAAGTAACTAAAGATTCGAACTGTTCAAGCCCTTGAATCCCCTTTAGCTCACAGCAATTCGATAACTTTAATGTTGATAAATTTTTCAAATTCGACAGATAAGGCAATCTTTCCAGTGAATCACAACAATAACGATGCAGTTCGAATAAACTTGAGGGAAGCCCAAGGATAGATCGAAGCTTGCTGCAGTGGTTGACTTGAAGTTTCTTGAGCTGAGAAAGGGCACCAATCTCTGCAGGTAAGGAGTTAATAATATTGCTTTTAGAGAAGATCAAGGTCTCCAATTTGGATAATTACCCAATATCTCTTGGAATTTCTATCGGATTATTCCTCAGAGAAAAGTACAACTTCCTTAAATTCACCAGGTCGGAAAGACTCAGGAATGTTGTTGTTAATCCAGATGAGACCTGAAGGTCCGTTAAACTGTGGGGAAGCTCTGGCAGCGATTCAGGTTCGTCACAACTCAAACGAAGGGTTTGGAGGCGAGAAAGCCCACAAACACTCGTTGGTAGGCTACAAATCCCGGTATCATATAACATCAAGATTCTCAAAGAGGATAGTCTCCCGATACTCCAAGGAATTTCCCCTTTCAAACTGTGACAGTTAAAGATATGTATCCATTCAAGCTTCTCTAAATTTCCAATAGAATCTGGTAACTCTGTTATGCTCGTACACGATAAAATGCTAAGCTCTCTCAAATTTATAGGTAAGTAGGGAAGTCTTCTAAAACCATAGACATCTGAGAGATATAGAACTTTCAACTTTTGAAGCATCTGTAGAATAATAAGAAAATAAAATCAATTTCCAAGGGGGTATAGGCTATAGGATGTGATAATAGAAACAAAAAGAGACATATTCCACCAGACCTTCATTTCACTCCAAGTGTCGTCTTTGATCACGCAACATGATAGACGAAGAACGACTAGATTCTCTAGGTGAAAACTGGTTGGCGTAAAATTCACAAAATTACGATGAAGGATGTTACAACCACCTCCGTCCCACTCGAGCCATCTTAATTCTGAAAGAAGATGCTTAAAATCTCCAGTAAGGCCTGCGCCACATACTCGGAGATACCTTAGTTTAAGTAGTTGCCCAAATTCTTCATTTGTCAATGACCTATGGACCACCCGGTATTTTTTTTGGATAAAAAAATGGCAGCTATCCAAAAAGAAGAAAATAGGAAAACAAAAAATAAAATAAAAAATAAAAAATAACCGGGTATTGGTCAAGAATGAGAGCTTCCCCTCCTTGGTGAAGACTGCGAAAAAGGCCATCAACCAATAGGGAAAGATTGGCGTTTCTGGTTCCACATCAAAAGAAATCCTTAAAACTTCAACCTTTTTTGTTCCCTGCCAACAGAAATCCATAAAATTAAAAAAAGAATATTTATTTTCAATTCATTTTCCTATTTTTTTAAAAATTTCTTGCGAGCAAAGAAGACTTATCAGTTTTGACCTTAAAAATACAATCGGTATGATGCCAACGTGCTATACCCAAGAGCACCCACGTCAGCTTGTAAAACCCTATTGTAGAAGACTTTTGTTTGTAAAGGACTTTATTTCCTAACTAGTAGTATATCCGTGCAAAAATATAAAGAAAAAAAATAGCATAAGAGTAATCATAACAAATTGCATAAAAATTAATTGTTAAAATGAAAAAAAAAAAAAAAAATGAGTAATCAATTTCAGCAATCACACGTGTACTTGATATTAAAATGACTATATATATATAATTGAAAGCAGGTTGGGTTGGTTTATTGGCGGTTTGACAAAGTTCAACTCACCAACCAAATCAAACCGCTAAATTTATTACTCAATCCACCCTAACCAATCCGCCTATTCTCTCAAACCGCTTAGGTCGGTGCGGAATGGAGCAGATTGGTTTGATTTGACGGATTAGACGGTTTTTTGCACATCGCTAAGGAATACCCAAAGAATAATAATTAAACCAAAGTTGGAAATAGTAGAAGAATTTAAAAGGAAACCTTTTTGGGTGTAAATCTATCACTTTTTCATTTTTCAGTTATGATAAGAACTATGGAGAGAATTAAAAAACTTCAAGAATAATTATTAGGCCAAAGAAATTTATGGTAATCATTAGAAGACTTTAAAAGGAAACATAATTTGAAAGGAAACGAAATTTAAAAGGAAACAAAATTTGGATTGATTACCTTGAGTTAAGTTCAACATGAATTAATTGTTGGAGAAAGGCTTATAGCAATAATAGTTTTTAATTCAAAATTTCAGCACCTAATGGTTGAGAGAGGAAAATAATGAGGTGCATAAAGAGAGATGATGAATACAAATTGAACCGATAATAAGAATGGAAATGTACAAACATTAGACGTACTTGTTCAGTAAAAATAGTTGTTGAATCTCATTGGGATTTAAAAACTGAGATTAATTTTTTTAAAAATAGAACGGTTAAATTTAAGTTTAGAGAAATTAAAAGAGATAACTATTACAACGGTTGGGGCAATAAAAATCTAAACAGCTTTAAACACAATTAAAGAGAGAGAGAAAAAAAAAAAAAAACTGTAACAAAATTAATGATGACATGATTAAAAGTATAATCAAACTCCTACTTTTTTATAATAATAATCAAATTCCGGCTTTAAAATGTCGTATATACAATATTTTTTACTAAAAAAAGCTCATCGATCTTATTTATTTATTCAGCAGAATCTATAATCACAAAACATAATTAACAAAAATAATTAGGGAAAATTACAGATTACCCCCCTGATCTTTGAGCGAAAATCACTTTTCACCCCTCATCTTTAAAATCGGACAAATAAACCCTTCCATCTAACCGACGTTATAATTTTAACAGAAAAAGTCACGTGCAACGCACGTGACCAACATACTTCACGAATAAGACCAAAATACCCTTGACAGCCCACGTGCTTCTCACTCCCTCCATTGGCTTCCTCTATCACTGATTGAAGCTCCATCTGGCTTCCAACCATGGTATCCATGGCTGTTTCTTCACAGATGTGGAAGAAACACTAAACCTAAATTACAAGCAGCAAATTCTTACTAGACACGGAATTTCTAAGGTTCAAGCGGAATTTATACTTCGAATTTGGAGGATTTAAATTCTGCAGAGAAACTCAATCTAACAGATGTGGAATTTGTCAAATTCCAACATCACCATCTCTTTGCACTGCCCATCACCACCACCACGACCACCCAACCTAGCTCACTACCCAGTACCCACCCACGACCACCACTCAACCCTCACTCCAACCTCTCCCTTCCATTGAAATTTTTTTACCTCTTCATCGAAAGCAACAGAATCCCCCCATCACCATACCCACATTCAAGTCCTTTCGGAGCAGCCAATGGCATTCAAATCTACAACCACCATGAAAAACCGCTACAACCAACAGCGATAACCCGACGGCGAATTGCAAATGGCCATTGAGTTGCTGTGGACGGTGCACCACGCCATCGGTGACGAAGGTTTGGGCCTCAGATTTGACGGCTTCAGATCTGAATGTTGTGTGTCGGTGAATGGGTTTGGGTTTCAACCCTGTTTGCCGTACTCTTCGATGATGAAGGAAATGGTGGATGGGGAGAGATTGTGGGGTTTTTTTCTTCAACCTTGTGTCGGTGAATGGGTTTGGGTTTCACATTGTCTCGTACTTGCAGGTGCGAGCTAGGGTTCTTCGAATTCGATGGTGGTGGGTTCGTATGAGGGGTGGTGGGTGTGGACCCAGTTGAAGAAGCGAAAGGACTCGGTGCCGGCGTGGAGCAGCTGCGGAGAATGCGGTAGACGAGGTCGGAGGTGACAGTGAGGCGGAGCTTGTTGAGGGTTTTTTCCATGTAGAAGTTGCGGCGGATGATGTTGGAGATGTGGTGGACGGCGGCGACGTAGTCGTCTTTGGTGACGGTGGCGGTGGTGGTTTGGGTTTCATGGTTGGGTAGTGTTAGGGTTTGGAGGTGACGAGTTGCTGCTGCAACTCCGGCTAGTTTTCTGACTCCAATCGCCTCCGTCCATTTGGGTTCCATGTAAGGATCCATAATTTGGGTTTAGGGTTTCTTCCACATCTGTGAAGAAACAGCCATGGATACCATGGTTGGCAGGCAGATGGAGCTTCTTTTTTTTTTTTTTTTTTTTTGGGTAAGAAACAAGTTGTATTAATCAAGAAGAATAATACACATTGGACAAGAAGTCCAACAAAGGAGAAGCTGAAACAAAACCCAGCATAGCTGAGACCCCAGCCAAAGACGTGAGGCAAAACAGAGAAACATAAAGAAAAAACAAAAGGCCAAACAAACAGCAAAAAAGCCAAGAAAGAACATCAAAAAAGACGGTGATAAAGGAAGCCAATGGAGGGAGTGAGAAGCACGTGGGCTGTCAAGGGTATTTTGGTCTTATTCGTGAAATATGTTGGTCACGTGCGTTGCACGTGACTTTTTCTGTTAAACTTATAACGTCGGTTAGACGGAAGGGGTTATTTGTCTAATTTTAAAGATGAGGGGTGAAAAGTGATTTTCGCTCAAAGATCAGGGGGGTAATCTGTAATTTTCCCAAATAATTAAAAGATAAAAGATTTGTATATACAAATACATATTTAACTCTTTGTTAATGGGTTATAGTTCAAAATAACAAAGAAATAATGGCCAATAAAAGAATGCATTTCATTAACTTACACCAAAAAAGGAAAATTAACCAAAAAGGGAAAACACATCCGCCCTTCACGGTCATCCTGTACACACACCAGTCATGATTTTACATACAGAATAAAAAATTTCTATGTTTGGGCAAAAGGACACAACTCCTTTTGTCTTGACAAAAACATATAAGTTTAAAAGTTCCAAGGGGTTGTGTCCAACATAAATTGAAGAAACCAACTTTTATAATTGTGTCTCTTCGTGTAACTTGTTACATTGAAACTAGATGTCAGAGCACACGCATTGTGTGTGCCAAAAAAAATATATATATATTACTCCCTACAAAAATCTTCCAAAAAATAAATTCAAAATTTGAAATAAAAATAAAAATAAAAACTAATATTAAGTAGTTACAGAGAGAGAGAATACGAGGGTGGTTATGATAGAGGAAGAGAAAAGTGGGAAAAAGCAAGAAGATAGTGGGTAGTCAAGTTAGAGTTTATTTAAGAGATCTTACTAAAAAAACCTTTTTGAACCCAGTAACTTCTACCTTATTTAAAACAGATGAGGGTTTTTTGGTAATTCACTCTACACATCCAACCAAAGTTCCAACCGCTTTCTATATTAGTATAGATGGTGTGAAAGAAAGAATAGTAAATGATTGTGTAGAGAGTTTAATTTGAATTGAAAAAATTGAAAGAGATAACTGTTAAAACAATTAAAGACAACATTTTATAAAACAATTAAAGTATAAAGAATGTGCCACGTAGCTTTGTAAAAAATTGACACATGCCGACTGTGAATACTAATTTAATATATATATATATATATATATATATATTGGATTACAATAATGGTATACTCTCATGGGAAAAAATATAGAGAAAAATAGTATAAGAATAATCATAAAAGTTGCATAAAAATTTCATTACCAGGAGGAAAAAAAAAAGTTGAACAAAATTTAAATTTGAAATTAATATATATATAAAGGAGTTATCAAATTCTGCAATAACAAAAAGTAATAATAATAATACCTACACACAAACCCTCCCCCAACATTTATATATATGATGGGATTGGTAGAAAGTAAATCCAACTGTTGGTAAAAGGAAAAAAAATTCAGATAGAAACCTTTGCCAGAATTTGCATGAGATAATGGAGCAGGAGGAAGAATATCGCAGGGAAGAAAAGAATGCTGATCAAACCCGTGCAATGCACGGGGGAAAATACAAATAAACAAAATGTATAATGAGGGTAATTATAATAAACAAAGTAAAATTTAAATACAGAATTGGTTGAAAATACAGAATTCGTAAGGTGATAAATTACCAACCTTAGTGATTTAATCTATCAAATCTGCGATCATAAAAGAAAATCAAGGAAAAGTATAAATAAGCAAAAAGGTTCTTCTTTCTCCAGGATGCCTATGGTTATTCTGTAAGAGCGGGTTGCATATCCCTATGTAGTGGATTGACATAAATATATCTATTGCTAATGAAAATGTGCAAACAGAGGGGTCTTATTGCTTGGGGGAATTAACCATGTCTCTTTAAATAGTTGGTGAGAGTGTAAGACTCATGGGATTTCCAAACTATCTAAATTCTTAAAAGTTAAAAAGTAAGAGACCTCCACGTGGAAGATACATTAGGAAGGAGAGAGTTTGAGAGTTATTAAGAAGTAATGCCTCTCTTGAGCCAAGGCCAGCTGGTGATGATCCATTGAAGAGTTGGTGGAGAATTTGAAAGAGATGATGGTTATTCGGTTACAATGGTTCCAGAAATTAAAAGCTATGTAAAACCGTTTGGTCCAAGCCAAAAATGAAAAGAAAAGAGAAAAAATTTTTGAGAGATTGAAAGACAACTTTTTAAAAATCAATTAAAGTGTAAATAAAAGGCCATGTGGCTCTGTAAAAAATTGCCACATGACGACTGTTAACACTACTTTAATATATATCTATATCTATATATATATATATATTAGATAGATGAATTAGAAAATAAGAAAAATGCTAAATAAAGAGGATAAAAATTTATGATGTAGTTTGATATTACCATCCGGCTCTCCAATATGTACGAGACTTCCTCATCACGCCACAACCTACTACGCTCCCTTGGATCCTTGCGATTTTCCTTACGGACGATTTCCCTACCAAGGTCCCTAAGCTGATCATGCATCCAAAACTTATCATCATCTTGAATTTTGACTAGAGACCTGAGAACAAGGACATTAATTCCATTTCGTGGACAAAATTCGCAAGCATCCCACATGTCAAAAGGGTATTTTTTATCCTCTCCATTGAAGAGACATGCAATATCAAGAAATATTTCCTTTTGCTGATCATTTAGTGCTTCATAACTGATCATCAACTTTTCTTGCACTTTCTCTTCTGGTATTTTTTTCAACTTTGCTAATAATTCTTTCCATTCATCTTCCCCTTTATCCAATAAAAGTGACCCAATAACTTCAAGAGCCAAAGGAAGCCCTGCAGCAGTGGATACAATTTCGTCAGAGAGAATATCATAGTCTTTTGGGGGAGAGAAGCTCCTGAATGCATGCCTACAAAATAGTTCAAGAGAATGACGAGGCTCCATCATGGGGGGTTCATAGGTCTTATCCACTTTAAGTGGATCTAGAACCCCTTTGTTTCTTGTCGTAACTATTATTCGACTTCCTGAACCAAAACAATCACGCATTCCTGCAAGCTTATCAAATTGAGACTTTTGATCTACATCGTCAAGAATAATAAGAACTTTTTTTCTGCAAACTATGTCTTTGATGGTGGTGATTCCCTCCTCAACATCAACAATGTTGCTGTTGGAGCATTTCCCTTTTCGGAGCTTGGAGATAAGTTGATTTTGCAAATCAACAAGACCTTTTCGTAGTGATGTTTCTCGAACATCTGGGAGGAAGCAACAACATTCGAAGCACTGTAAGAGTTGGTTGTAGATGACCTTAGCAATAGTTGTCTTGCCAATACCTCCCATGCCATGGATTACAACAATAGATACATCACTGGAGCCAACATTTAATAACTTCTTCATTTCTTCTACGTGATGATGAATTCCAACCAAGGTGTCATTTAGAACCATGTGATTCTTCTTTAACTCTAACAAAACATTAGAAGCAACCATCTTGACTAGTTCTCCCTCACGCCTGCCAAATATACAAATATAATCGATATCAAACGAAAAACACAAAAAATAATTAATGCCTAGAAAGAAAATAACCATTACTATTCTCGCTTAAAGTATGCAATTAGAATATCAACTATTATTTGCAATACACAATATTATTATTCTTATAAACTCTTAAGCACAAAAATTTAAAGAAATCTATTCCAAATTTTGGAGTCTGGAAAAAAATTACCAGTCGGAAACAAGTGTCCGGAATATTACTAATTCTCCATGACAAATATAAAATTAACAAACAATTTTTTTTAGTTAATACTAGATCATACTGTAAAAACAGGGGGTTGAGGAGTGAATGACATACCCATTAGTTTCTTTATCCAATTCCCATCCCTTCAATTCTCCAACCTCTCTCAGAGCCTCCTTCCATCCCTGCACAGTCTTTTCATCGAAATCCTTCTCGTGTTGGAGAAAGGCCTTCTCGTAACACCCAGTTTGATGCCTTACATCGGATGGCTCGACGTCATAGAAAATGGGTAAAATCTTTTGTCCCCTTCTATGGCACTCCACCATGTGGGCTAGCTCACGTAGGCACCATCTACTAGAAGCGTAGTTTTCGGAAAAGATTGGGATGGAGATTTTCGATTTCTCGATTGCTTTGAGCAGATCCGAGCCGATCTTCTCTCCTGGGCGAAGCTCATTATCGTCCCTAAAGGTGCGAATCCCCACATCGTCAAGATAGGTGTAGAGGAAATCGGTGAAGCCATTTCGAGTGTCTCCCCCTCTGAAACTCAAGAAGACTTCATATTCTCCTCCCGCGGCGGATGAAGAGTTTGCAGCAGCGGAGGGAAGTGGGTTATGGGTCTTTCGCCGCTTCGGATTCCCCTCGAAATCCATTTCCACGATATGGGTCTTTCGCCGCTGTGTCTTCTTTGAGAAGAGTTTGTGTCTTCAGGTTGACCCAGACAAAGTAGAAGTTGACTTG
The DNA here is from genome assembly GCA_039720395.1 of Liquidambar formosana. Classification (NCBI taxonomy): domain Eukaryota; kingdom Viridiplantae; phylum Streptophyta; class Magnoliopsida; order Saxifragales; family Altingiaceae; genus Liquidambar; species Liquidambar formosana. Next base: position 52,760,144 of record CM077820.1, on the reverse strand, counting down.
CAAAATAATAAGAAATGGAGTAATTAAATAGAACAAAGGAACTGTCGGGTTATGAGGGAAGGTCGTTCAGCCCAATCTCAGCAGGCCTAGATTTTGGAAAGCAAAGGGAACGGCTATTGCAACCCCCAAACAGGGTTAAGTTTTCCCCTCTAATTTTTTAATTAAAAAAATTATTATACAAAATTACTAAAAAGGACTTAAATACCCCTCACTGAAAAATACAGACCCTTGTCGGAAAACACAGATCTGACCAGCTCACCGGCGACGGCGAGGGTAGCCCCTCCTCCCGTCGGCAGCCTCTTCTTTTCTTCTTCTTCTTCTTCTTCTTCTTCTTCTTTCTTTCTTTCTTTTTGTTTTTTTTTTTCCTCCCAACAGCCCTCTTTTTTTTCTTTCCTTTTCTTTATCTTCCCTCCTGTCGCTGCCGGCACCCCACCCCATCAGAAAAAATGGAGGTTTTAAAAAAAAACCTCCCTTGCCGGAAACACATAAATCTGACCAGCATCAAAGGAAAAAAAAAAAAAAAAAAAAGGAGAAGAGGAGGGAAGAGGAAGAACCTCCTGTCGCCGGCACCCCACCCTATCGGAAAAAATGGAGGTTTTGAAAAAAAACCTCCCTTGCCGGAAACACGCGGATCTGACCAGCAGCAAAGGGAAAAAAAAAAAAAAAAAAAAAAAAGAAAGAAAGAAAGAAAGAAAGAAAGAAAAAAAGAGGAGAAGAAGAGAGAAGAGGAAGAACCTCCCGTCGCCGGCACCCCACCCCACCGGAAAAAATGGAGGTTTTGAAAAAAAAACCTCCCCCCACAGATCTGACTAGCAGAGGAAGGAAAGAAAAAAAAAGAAGATGAAGAAGAAAGAAAAGGAGAAGGAGAGAGAAGGGGAAGAACCTCCATCGCCGTCGCCGTCGCCGTTCTCCCGTCGCCGTCTCGTGTGGGGGGGGGAGTGGGGTGGGTGAGGGTTAGGGTTATTTAGAAGAGGGGTGTTTTAGTCTTTTAAAGGGGTAGGTATATATATTTGGGGGGTGGGGATATCAGGTGGGGGCAACTTAATCCTTTGGGGGGTTGCAATAGCCGTTCCCGAAAGCAAAAACAAAGGTTCCTGTCGGTCATCGAATCTGTCATGTTGCTCCCACGTTCGGCCTAGTAAGAAATTTTGGTCCACACCTTCGCAATTTTTGACAAGAATTTTCTTGTCTTTAAAAGGCATATGCTTCACTCAGCAAATAACGAAAGAATGATTGGTATCTGTATTGAGTAAGATGGGAAGGGGAAAATTTTAGTATATATTACACTTCAAAATTTTAGAGATGTTAAACCATACTTATATAGTTATATACCATTTTCAACAACTTATTTGTTCGATATCAAATAAGGTCCCGACATATTATTGCCCTATACTCAGTTGCCCTGTAAATTTTTTTTAAGATGATTACAAAGACTATGGCCAGGATGTGGGAAGATTGTGTAGTTGGCCAAAAGCCCAAATATTATGATTTTTAGAATCCACGAGGTACTGAAATGGTCATGAATGACTTGAGAGTTGAGCCATCCAAGTATTGTATTCATTGTCCTAGTAATTCTGGATGTTGGCTTTCGCATCTCTATACCCTTCATATACAGCATGGTTTGGCACCAAGTTAGTGTGTATCTCATTGAAGAGCCTGGCCACTTCTTCATCGCTACCAAGAAGTTGTTAAGTATGTTATTCTCTCTTTTGAATCGAGGAATGATATGTAAGAGGTGACCTCTGAAGTTATTGATGGAAGTGTGGACTCATTTTGTAGGTTATCAAGTTCAAAAACTTTATTTTTCTAAAAAAAAATTTATGGTAAATTGTCAACTAAGGTTAAACCTTTGATCTAGAGGTATGTATCTTCTTGTTTTAGACTCTGATGTCCCTTCACATGAGGAGTCGATATATTTTTTGGTTGTGATTATGCTAAGCAATTATCGCAGTAGCTGCATGAGCTATTTTTTGTTTCAGCTGCTTCTCACTCATCAGTTAAAAGAATGTTTGTGTTCGCTGTTACGTCATTCTTTCAGTCCACAGGTTTCGGATGCATGGGTTTTGGCATATTATTCCAATGATATAACACGAATCAGTTTGGAAAAAGGTAATGGGTTGGGTTCAATACATTTTTGAGATCCGATTGGACCTCAACTTAAAAATTCCAGATATTGGTTACCACAAAATATGACCAAAACTTGTAATTGATCATATATTGGTTACCACAAAATATGACCAATTATCACAAAATCTAATGTATTACCACTTAACGTACGGTACTCAATTTTTATTTTATTATTATTATTATTTTTTTTTTTTTGGTGGGCGCCATTGAATTTCTCTGAAATTCTGGATTAATATGTAATGTTTTCAGAAGTCACTACTGCTACCATGGCAGTAGTTTTGAGACTAACAACAGGATCTAGAAATTGGTAATTAGGGAAATGATATTGGCACTACTCCATAAGCTTCCCCCCATCTCCCTAATCTCCCATTGTGCCGGAGTGCGGGAAGTTCATGGCAAAACGCCAATAGTACTTCTCATCAATTAAATGATAATTTACTCTATAAATTACAAGAAAACTTATAACTAAACTCATAAATTACAAATAACAAATATTTACTTCATCAAAAAATAAAATAAAATTACAAATATATATATTTTTATCCAAATTACAACTATATCAGAGAAATAACCAGATTAAAAAGAAAAGAAAAAATGGAAGCACAGACTTGTTTCCTCATATCCATGTTCAAGTGAGACGAGTAGAAGGAACATGACATTCAAAACCATTCAGCCATACACCTTGGATAGAAACCTGCCCTTGTAGCAACAGCAGAAAGACCCTACAGTTCCTCATATCCATGTTCAAGTGAGATGAGTAGAAGGAACATGACATTCAAAACCATTCAGCCATATATGCACCTTGGATAGAAACGTGCCCCTGTAGGAACAGCAGAAAGACCTTGCAGTTCTTTCTGAACTTTCTGTCTCCGGTAGAACACTGAGCACGCCAGTGGGGTGCACTTTACACCACTATCTACAAGCCAATCTCCACCATCACAATGTCTACATATCTGCAAAAGAAACGCCACCCATTCAGCTTCACCACATTAACATATCTATGTGTGGGCAAGCAAAGTAATTTGCACACGTGCATGTGAGTGGCAGAGAGAGAGAGAGGTAGGTAATCATCCCCAGAACTTTTCAACCAAAATCAAGAATTCCGACAAATAATTTGAGAATTCCACCCCTCGTAATCAATTTCCACAATACAAGCTGTTTTCTCTCTTTCTCTCTCTCTCTCTCTCTCTCTCTCCTCTGTGAAGAAATTGAAAGTTATGGTTACCCTGCCATGGATTCCTTTCGTCTTTGAAGAAAGCTATGGCAGTCGGCAGCCCTCCTTTTTCCTTTTTCATAATTTAAAAAACGCACTCGAAGTTTAAAAAATGGAAAAATGGTTTTTCAATGGGAAATGAGCCTGTGACAGCTAGGAGTATAAACTAGACCACACAAAAATTTGCTAAAAAATACCAGATAAAAAGAAAGTGTTTCAAAAAATAAATAAATTACATGCCTGTCTCATTCAAGTTTATAAAAAATAATTAATATTTGATCGTTGAAATTTAAGAGGAATTAGAGGTAGGGACAATAACCCAAAGATACACGTTTTGGGGAGTAATTTCTAAGAAGGATGTTTGTACTATAAACTTGTACAAGTTTGGACTAGTAATTCCAAATCAGAGCATGAAATGCCTAAATTAAGTGTTTGTAATTGATTTATATATTAACTTTCACAAAAATAAGCAATAAATTTGACAAAATATGCATTGAATTTTTTAGGAATAAAGTGCCATAATTTAATGGTTGAATGGGTCATTTGTTAACTTTTGAAGTTTATTAATCTTGTAATTCAAGGGAATTTTAGTTATGAAAATTACTTTTGTTGAAATACTTATACTTTTGAAAAGATTTGCAAAAATAGACTCGACAAATTGCTACTTATTTGAGAAGGCTAAGAACTGAAATAATTCTAACATTTTTAAAAAGAGTATTAGAGTAATGTTATTTTATCCATCTTATTCACCTACACATTAATAGAGAATGGGTCTCATAATTTCTCTTTTAAAAAATTAATTTATAAATAATCTTGCATAGCATCAAATGAGATTTGTTTTGTTTTGGGTGAAATGGGCATTTCTCATTTCCCAAAAACAAATCGGTACAATTATCTATACAATTGTCTTAGTGACAGTAATTCCCAAGAAAGATGCTTCAACTACAAACTCTCTCTCTTTTGCAAAACAAATTGAAAACCTTTCTTTGAAGAAAGTTGAACTTTTGTGCTTTCTTATTTCAAATTAATGAGTACTCTACTTTATTTATCAATTGCAAAAAGAGTATTCCCTCTTTTGATGAGCCCTCCATTTTTGAGCCATTTTGAGCATATAATTTAAGACATACACCATGTCATCAAAACCCTAAATTGTTTGCCTCTCTCTAAACCAAAAACTGTCTATGTTAGTTAAAACCTTAAACTTGCAAAAATACCAAGAAATTTATAGGTTACGTTGCTATTTTTTAGACCCGTTTAGTAACAGGCTAGGCTTTAAGCTAGCCCTTTAAATGAAGGCCCGGACCATTTGTGATTTGCCAATGCCATTTATCTCTCTCTTTTTGTTGTTATTGTTGTAGAGAAAAGTAAGCTTGGATCACATTTTCTTAGTAATGCCTTTGTAGAAATATATAAATATGTGATGGCTTACAGTAGAATACATATAATCAAAATTTTATCAAGCATCAATTTTATGAATTTGTTGAATTTTAAAGCCCAATGTCAATTTTATTAATGAAAATGCTAAAGGGTGTAAATTTTTCTTTATCAAAATCTCTTTGCCCAAATGATGTGGCCACCCATCCCATTATGAACGATTAATTTTTTTAGTAAAATTTTTAATTGATTAGCCAAGCTCGCACATTACTTATGTAAGTAAATTTTGACAACAAAATTAAGACTATATAACATTGCTTTTTATTTAAATTTTCAAATGTCTCAGAATGTTAGTTCATGTCCAATTTTATTAATTTCATATCTACGGCTAACAATCAATTCCAATTAACAACCAAATTTCTTTTCAAAAATTGTTTCTATTGGATCCTTAAGACTAATGTGGTTAGTGTATAGCTAAGGTATATTGGCCTCGTGATGGCAATGACGGGCAAGGTCAAAAAGTCAGACACTAATTTCAAAATGTTTTTGTTATCCAAGATAGGCTCTAGTTTATTTAACAGAAACTTATGGTCGTCCCCACCCACCCTCTCTCTTTTTTTGTGTGCGCTCATGTGATAGGATCCTATGTATTTATACCCTCTTTCTTTCTTTCTTATTTATTTATTTTTATTTTTTATTTTAATTAATGATCTATTTGTACATAGATTTTGTAAGGGATTAGCTTAGTAACAAGTGGATCCTAATAATTGTCTTAGGAAGCATAAGAAACCCCACAAAATTGTTTATTTTCCTTTGAGTACCCTGCTCCTGAAAAGCCAGTAATTGATTAGTTCTTGTGGAATGAAAAGATTGTACGTGCTTAAAGAATTAATTGGACCAAACCACTAGACACCCTTTGGGAAAAAAGAAGAGGAAAAAAAACAAATGTGGGAGAAAGATGTGCTGTGACTACAACTTCCAGTGCCAGAGCACTTATGTGCTGTTTGTTGTACTGTGTCGATTTATCGGAGGTGGGCTGTCTAGGAGTTGTTGAACCCCTGGTTAGGGGGCTGTATGAGTTTCGTACAATCCAATTTCTAGTAGATCATTTTTCCCAAAGGCTTTTTTTTTCTTTTCCTTTTTTTAAAAAATAAAAATAAATAAATAAGAATGATAAGAGGAAGACCTTCGTTAATCAAAGTGATACAGCAACAGAGCACAAAAACAGCCAACCACACAAGCCAACCCTACAGTCCTACTCCCCAAAAAAAAAACGAAAAATGGAAAAAGGAACCAAACTGCAAATCAGCAAAGTTGGCACCTTTAACTCTCCAAGTGAACCAACCCACCAGCCCCATTGCCCCAACCCAAAAGATTCAAAACCCACAAGGCCCCATAATGTGATACAGATCCCTTAATGAATGACACACTCGATCAACTTAAAAAGAGTCCAATTTCTGAAACAATTGCTCAGATCTGTGCGCTTTTCTTAGGCTCCATTTGAATTGTAAGAAAATACGAGTATTGTGGAAGGTTGGTTCAGGGACGTAGAACAGAAATGTTTAACAACTACCATGGTCGTCTGGGCATATCTTCTTTTTTTAATCGGCCACTAGCATGTTCAAGTAATGGTTTGAGTGTTCTTCTTCCACTAGAGGACTGGCTTTCCCGTTATTGTTTTAGGCCAGGTGGAATGGAATGGATAGAATAGAATCACATTCCAATTCATTCCAACCAATGTGTTTGGATGAGGTAACTAAACAGGAATGGAATCAAACATTAATAGTGAATTATAATGATACTCATACCGCAATGTTTATTTCAATCTTATTTCATTCTAAACTATCTTGAGCATGAAATTAGATTGCATTTCTATCCATTCCATTCCAACCAAACAAACATGGCCTTAATATTTTTACAAGACTAAACTTGGGCATTGATGGCCTTGTCACTAATGAGATGGTGGACACACGCAGCACAAACACATTAATTATCACCACATATAAATGCATGTATCATGTATGTGCATAGAAAAACATCAAACATTTGGAAAATGTGACTGTAGAGAATAAAAAATCTACGGCATCATTTAACATTGACATATCCAGAAGCATACATCCATAAAATAATGAAAGACCAAATTGCAGGAAAAAAAAAAACCCATATAATAAGCAATGGGTTTATTTATTTATTTATCTTTGTTGCTAATGAAACGGTGGTAGTTCTCTGTAACCCATGAATCCATGACCATGAACCTCCATCGAAGCACACAACCCTTTTGCTATCAACTCCATAGCCCAGTGCAATAGCCATATATAACAGGATATTTCGAGATCAAGTCCACCATCCCAGCCTCCCAGGGGACTGGTGACATCTTCTTGTAGCCATTGTTTATCAGTGCTTAATTGTATCCTTGCCTATGAAATACACTTACGGAATAATTAACAACACCCAAACACGTAACCAAAAAGGAAACACACTCAGTGAGGCATAACTGCAGACACATTGCGTGTTTATAAAATCCATACAATTAAGAGATTCCAAGACTTGAGGCCTCAATCCTCTGGTAAACTAATGAGAGCAAGAGACTACGGAATGATACTCTGGAAAGGTAGCAGTAACAAAATTACCTATGTATTTTCAGTCAGCAAATTTCCATGTATACAGCAGCCTTTTCCATTTTGCTACTTAATAGAATTCCCTTCGAAACAAAAAGATAAAAATAAAAAATCACGAATGTGTAAGTGACCAAAAGATCAAGATTGTTATGAAATTTCATAAGTTTCAGAGTCATATGATATAGGAACCAAAAAAAAATAAAAATTGAACGAACGACAAAAGTAAAGAGAGACTTACCATGTTCCTTGGGGGAATTCTCTGGAGCCATATATTTGTATTGGTTTTTGACTTGATGATGATGATGTGCCAAATTGGAAAGAAGTTGATCCTTACTATAATCAATTGGATATTGTTCATTAACCACTCGAACCATAACCTAACCAAGACATCAAATAGAGAAAGAAAAGATAATCAACAAGCAATCATGGAAAATCCCTCTTGCAAAAAGAAAACATTATTTCAATAGAAAAGTGAGATTTACCATGCCATCAGGTAAGCAAATTGGAAAGATGTCGCCTTCAAACATCTAAATCTGTTAAATCCTCCTCCCTTGAATCTGAACATATCTCTATGGACGACGAATTCGGTAATTTTTCAATTAACTTGCATCCAGAAATGTCCAAAACTTCTAAGGATTTCAATTCCTCAAGTCCCCAGATCCCTGTTAGTTTCTCACACCAAGAAACATTTAATTCTACCAATTTTTTTAGGTCTGACAAATCAGGTGATTTTCTAATCTTGCATCTAGATATGTCCAACCATTTTAAGGATTCCAGTTCCTCAAGTCCCTGGATCTTAGTTAATTTCTTCCAACCACGAATTTTTAATTCCTTTAAATTATTTAGGTTTGACAGATCCAATTTCCTCTCCAGTGATTTGCAGCCTGAAACATCCAAGGTCTCCAAGGATTTCAAGAGCTTGAGGCCTTCAATGCCAGCTAAATTACAGCATTGACGAAGCGATACTCCTTTCAGCCTTTCCAAGTTTGATAGATCAGGTAATTTTTCTATGGATATACACCAATCCATATTTAAACGTTCTAATGATTCCAATCTGTCTAGACCCTGAATCTTGGTTAACTTCTCACAGCCCTTGGTGACTAATGTTTGTAGCTTCTTCAAGTTTGACAAATCAGGTAATCTTTTTATGGATGGGCACCAATCCATTTTTAAACATTCTAAGGATTCCAATCTATCTAGGCCCCGGATCTCAACTAGCTTCTCGAAGTTCTTGGTGACTAACTTTTTAAACTTCTTCAAGTTTGAAAGATCAGGAAATCTTTTTATGGATTTGCACTGACCCATAACCAAATCTTCTAAGGATTCCAATCTGTCTAGGCCTTGAATATTGATTAACTTCTCGCAGTCCTTGGTAATTAATGTTTCTAACTTCGTTAAGTTTGACAGATCTGGCAATCTTTCTAGGGATTCACACCATGCTGTGTTCAAGTATCTTAAAGACTTTAACTGTTCAATCCCATCAAGCTTAGCTAGCTTTTCACATAGAGCTACGTTCAAACTCGTCAACAATTCTAATTTCCCAAGACCTTGAATCTCCCTTAGCTTAGAGCAAAGAGTAATCGACAATGTTGATAAATTTTTCAAATTAGATAGATCTGACAATCTTTCCACTGATTTAAAACCCTGAAGACCTAGCTCCAATAAACTTGACGGAAGCCCCAAGAACTGAAGATTCTTGCAGTAATTGACTTCAAGCAGCTTGAGCTGAGAAAGGGCAATAACATCTCCACAGTTAGAAGGAGTTTCGCATTCGTTTAAATGAAGGATTTGGAGGCAAGAAAGCCCACAAATGCTTGTTAGTAGACTACCAATATTGGTAGAATTTAATCTCAAGATTCTCAGAGAGGATAGCCTCCCAATATTACTAGGAATTTCCCCTCTAATTTCACAAGCTAAGGTATTTATCTCTTCCAACTTCTCTAAATTTCCAATAGCATCAGGTAACTTTGTTATGCCAGAAGATGAAATGTCAAGCTCTCTCAAATTTACTAGATCCCAAATGGATGGGTCAATTTGCACCAATTTTTCACACCCTCTAAGAATCAATACCTCTAAAGTTGCAAACGTGGAGAAGTCAGGAGTTCTTGTTATGCAAGAGCAACAGGAGAGATTTAGAACTTTCAACTTTTTTGCCATCTGTAAAATAAGAAAATAAAATCAATTTCCAAAGGGTATATGACGTGACAGTAGAAACAAAACCAAAGTTATTATATGAGACCTTGATTTGACTCCAAACCTCCCAGTCGTCAGTGATCTTGCTATACGATAGATCAAAAATGACTAGATTCTTTAGATGGAAATTGGTTAGCGTAAAATTCCCAGGCAATAGCGCCAACGAAGCCATATTAACTCTGAAAGAAGATGCTCAAAATCTCTAGAAAGGTCTGCTCTTTCCATTTGAAGAAACCTTAGATTTGGTAGTTTCCCAAATTGTTTATTTGTAAAACAGTGGTGATGAGACTCTTCAACAGTTTTTGTTCCCTGCAAATAGAAAACCTTAGCATGAATAAATGTGATTTATGGAGTCCAAACAAAAAGAGGTATGAATATTAAAAAATTATTTTTACCATTATTTTTTTGAGAAAATTTTAATGATTATTTCAACTTCATAAAAGTCTTAATAATTGGTTGGCACTAGGCAGTGAGTTCTCGTTGAGGACACCTCTCTCTCTCTATACATATATATATATACATATATATATATATATATATATATATACACATATATATACATATATATATGTATACATATATACATATATATGTTAGCCTCAAGGTTTCATTCCATGAATATATTATGATTTTAATGATAACAAAGCATTGATGGTTATGGACTAATGTTTATCATTTAAGTTGATCATTATAAGCTAGGTTTTTCCTATGCTCAAATGTGAAAAGAAAGCCAAAGAGAACAAGAAAACAAAGGAGCCTGAAAGAAGAGAAGATTCCAACTCTCAAAGAACCCCATGAAGTGAAGACTTGAAGATATCGAAGACTTGGGTATTTGGACGGCTTATTTGAGAAGGCTGAAACTTTGAGAAGGCTGAAAGTCAACTTTGAGAAGGCTGAAAATTTTCAGACTGCTGAAACATAACTTTGAGACGGCTGAAAATTATTTTAAGACGGCTGAAAGTCAGACCAATAAAAGACTTTTTGAACCTTCTTTGGAATTTTCAAACGGCTCATTTGAGATGGCTAAAAATGTTTTTGAGACGGCTGAAAGTATTTTCAGCCGGCTGAAATCCTCGTTCTGACAGAATAATGGCTAATTTTTAAAATGCAATTTGACCTGAAAAGTGCTCCAATAGCTATATTTTCAAAAGGGTTGCTACCAAACGGTTATAAACCATCCAAGGCTATTTAAATGGTGTCTAAAACACTTTGGATGCATGGATCAACAATAGGAAAAGGATTATACTCTTCATATCCATTATCAAGCCTTAGATCCACAAATTTGAGCTTTCATTGTTCATATGATATTAGATTGAGCTCAATTCTTCATTCACCCTATCAAAAGGGATTTGTTGTTGTACTAAATTCATATCTATCTTCGTGAGAGATTGAGGGTTGGGCATAACCCTTGTTGAGCAAAAGGAATTTGTTTGTTTTAAAGGTTTGATCTCCACCCGTGAAGGAGATTGGTTAGTGAATTTGGAATCCTCAAGCGGAGTTCTTGAGGCGAGGACATAGGCGGGAGAGCCGAACCTCGTTATATCTTGTGTTTGATTTCTCTAACTCTTTCTTATTTATTTGCTTTCATTAATTGTGTTATTTGCATCATTGTTTAATTTACTATATTTGCAAAAGCTTTTAAAGTTCCATTTATTTTGCATCAACCCAATTCACCCCCCTCTAGGGTTGATTATTTGGGCCAACAATATATATATATATATATATATATATATATATATATATATATATATATATATATATTTGCATGTTTGTGTGGAGAGAGATGGGGGTGTATGGGCCAGGGGCCTCTATCTGGCTAAGTACGTTTTTAGGGATTTTGATTCTTTTTACTTCCTTCTTCACTTTTTCCTTTATTAATTTTTTTGCGGGCAAGGGGGCTACTTGTATGATGCCAATATGGCGATCCACAACAATAGACACATCAATTTATAAGGCTCGTCTAAATATATAGATATATATATATATACATGACATTGATTTGGACCATTCGTGGAAGTAGCGTGACAAACATAAACAGCCACGATCAGCGTCGTGAATGGCACCATTGCTCATCTGATCCTTAATGTGTGGTTTTTTTTTTTTTTTTTAATAAGCTCTATAAATTTTTTTTTTTGGCTTGTAAATCAATTTACTTCATAAGTACATGAATGAAGTAATAAGAAAAGCACTAAACAAGGATGGTAAAATTCATGATGCATACGGCTATTACCATCCATGTCTTCAACATGTCCACAATTTCCTCACAAACTTCATCTGTAGGCTTCACTCTAACGTCAAGACAGAGGGCTTCAACATTTTTTGTTCCCTGCCAATAGAAAACCTTAAAATAATTAAAGAATATTATGAAGTCCAAACAAAAAGAAGTATGACACCAATACTTTTTTATAAGACTTTCAACTTATTAGAAGTGTATTCATAATAGCTTAGTGTCACATTCTCGTAGGGGACACCTCTCTCTCTCTCTCCCTCTCTATGTTTGTGGGTGTGGGTGGGTTTTTTCCTTTCTTTTTTTTTGCTTGGGGGTGCCCGGGGCTGCCCCCCCCGGGGGGGGGAGGAACATCAATAAGACTTGAACCCTAACTTACCACATCCCCACCCCGCCAAGTACTACATGAACGAGGGGCCTCTAAGGGATTTTGATTCTTTTTACTTCTTTCTTCATTTTTTTTCTCTTTATTAATTTTCTGGTGGGCAAAGAGGCCTCCTGAGTCCTGACCTTAAAAATGCAACTTGTATGATGCCGACCTGGCTATGCAGAAGAGTAGACACATCAGTTTGCAAAAGCCCTTCAGTAAAAGTTTTTTTTTTTTTTTTTTTTCATGAGTTTTGTAAAAGATTTGTGTTTGTTGAGGAATTTATTTCATGATTATATAAATGGGGAAATAAGAAAAACACAAAACAAAGGGTGAAATTCATGATGCACTTGGAGATTACCTTCCATCTCTTCAATATTTTCAAAGCTGCCTTATGAAGCCACAACCTACTATGCTTCCCCGGCTCCTTGATATTCTCTTCACGAACAATTTCCCTACCAAGGTCTCTAAGTTGATCATGCATCCTTAGCTCATTTTCATCTCCAATTTTTACCAGAGACCTGAGAACAAGGACATTAATCCCATTTCGTGGATAAAATTTACAAGCATCCCACATGTAAAAAGGGTATTTTTTATCCTCTCCAATGAAGAGACATGAAATATCAAGAAATATCTGTTTTTGCTGATGATTTAGTGCTTCATAACTGATTATCAACTTTTCTTGCACTTGCTCTTCTGGTATTTTTTTTCAGCTTCATCAATGCTTCTTCCCATTCTTCTTTCCCCTTGCCCAATAGCTGTGACCCTATAAGCTCAAGAGCCAAAGGAAGTCCGGAAGCAGTGGATACAATTTCTCTAGACAGAAAATGATAGTCTTCTAGAGGAAAGTCCCTCCTAAAGGCATGTCTACTAAATAGTTGAAGAGAATGATTAGGTTCCATCATGGGGGGTTTCATAGGTCCCACCCACTTTAAGTTGATTTAAAACCTCTTTGTCTCTTGTCGTAACTATTATTCGACTTCCTGAACCAAACCAATCACACTTTCCTGCAAGCTTATCAAATTGAGATTTTTTATCCACATCATCAAGAACAATGAGAACTTTCTTTCTGCAAATCGTGTCTTTGATGGTGTTGATTCCTTCATCATCATCAGCAATGTTAGGGCATTTCCCTTTTAAGATTTCAGAGACAAGTCGAGTTTGCAACTCAACAAGACCCTTGTGTTGTTGTGACCATTCTCGAACATCTGCAAGGAAGCAACGACATTTGAAGCGCTCAGAGAGTTGGTTGTAGATGACCTTAGCAATAGTTGTCTTGCCAATACCACCCATGCCGTGGCTACCAATGATCGATACATCGCTGGAGTCAACGTTTAATAATTCCATCATTTTTTCTACATGATGATCCATTCCAACCAAGTTCTCACTTACAACCTTGTAATTCTTCTTTAACTCTAATAAGACATTAGAAACAACCATCTTTACGAGTTCTCCTTGATGCCTGCCAAATATAATCGATACCAAAGGGGAAAACACAACAAATAATTGATGCCTAGAAGGGAAAATAAACGTGAAGGCAATAAATATCACTTATAAAAAAATAATCGGCCCCATTAATACATTTCTTATAGAAAACTATAATGATAATGATAATATCATTTATACACATATAATCAGCTCCTGGTTCTAGGATTTTATTCTCCTTATTGAAGAAGAGACAAGTGTTCATATACATGGCTCAGACCCTGCTTCACTTGTAATACACAATATTATTATTCTAATAAATTCTTAAGCACAAAAATTAAAAGAAATTTATTCCTAATTTTGGAGTCAAGAATAAAATCACTAGTCTGAAACACACTGGAATAGGAATAAAATTACAAGTCTCACCATTATTATTACAAAGATAATACTAACTAACATTTCCCTAAATCATGTGTTGATGCAAGTGTTATTGCATTATGATCGGAAAAAAGAAAAAAAAAAAAAAGAATTTTGCAACAATTGCAGTGTCCAATTTTTTACAAAGAGCTTATAGTATTTGGATCTAATGGCATGTTTTTCCATTATAAGAGTGTGGCTAAATAGGATTTATGGATGTTATAATTTCAACTCGGCATGATTGCCTATGTCCTCTTATCTTTTGGCCCAAGAAAGAGAGGAGGTTTCTGTAAAAGGACAACTGATTACTATTTAGAACCCCTATAATGGCCATTCACTTCTTCACTTGGACTCCAAGCCATTATTGTTTCGCTAACCAGGGTCTAAGAAAGGATGAACTGGATACGATTCAATCCTTTGTTTCTAATACAAAGTGGCCATAATACCTAAATCTCTCTCCTCTCTCTTCTCTGTCTCTCTCTCCCCTCACTCTCGGGCAGCCAATAAAAGCAGGGAAAATGTTAAGCAGAAAATCACCCAAATTTCATGAAGGTATATACACTGCAATAACACTGCTCAACACACATTCCCATAGTGCAACACGTCAAACCTCATCATTTTCAACTTACAGCAGGAAACCTATATAGTTACACTAAAAACACAAGAAAATACAAATCATTTCAACATTCAACAAGAAATTTATAATTGCATACGCACATTACAACTATGTGAGGGCAGAGATAACCAGATCACACCCCCCAAAAAAAAAAAAAAAAGCCATCGACATACATTCATTAGATTGCAATGTGATATTCAAAACCACTCAACCGTACACCTCGGGTAGAAACCTGTTTCTTTAGGAAATGCAGAAAAAACCTGTAGTTCTTTCTGAAGTTTTCACCTCTCTAAGAACACAGAGCAGTGATGTGCACTTGACCCCACTTTCAATAATCTAATCCCTACCTCCACAATGTCAACATATCTGCAAAGAGAAACAACACCCATTAAAAAGCAAATTGTTAACAAACCAGTGCGTGTGCAAGCAATGAAACAAACTTAATCAGAGAGAGAGAGAGAGAGAGAGAGAGAGAGAGAGAGATGAGTATTTTATAGACGGAACATTTACAAAAGTGAAAATTAAGCATAACACTTACAGTGAAGATTGAAGCTTGTGGTATTTGTTGACTTCGAGTTGCTCAAGCTGAGAAAGGATGTCAATGTCTCTAAAGTTGTAAGGATTTAGCCATTTGTGTAAATGAAGGATTTAGAGGCAATAAGGCCCACAAATGCTTGTAGGCTACCAATATTGGAAGAATTTAATCTAGACATTCTCAAAGAGGATACTCTTCAAATATCACAAGGCATTACCCCTAGTAGTTATACAAGCTGAGGTATTTATCTCTTCAAACTTCTCTAAATTTCTAATAGCATCAGGTAACTTTGTTATGCCAGAAGCTGAAATGTCAAGCTCTCTCAAGTTTATTAGATTCCCAATCGATGGGTCTATTTGAACTAATTTTTTACACCCTTTAAGAATCAATACCTCTAAAGTAGCAAATGAGGAGAGGTCAGGAGTTCTTGTTATGCGAGAGCAAAAGGAGAGATCTAGAACTTTCAACTTCGGAGCCATCTGTATAATAAGAAAATAAAATCAATTTCCAAAGGGTATATTATGTGACAATAGAAACAAAAGCAGATATATTTTACTAGACCTTGATTTGACTCCAAGCCTCCCAGTTGTCTTTGATCTTGCTATGTGATAGATCAAGAATTACTAGATTCTTTAGACGAAAATTGGTTAGCGTAATATTACCCCGGCAATAGCGCCAACGAAGCCATTTCAACTTTGAAAAAATATGCTTAAAGTCTCCATAAAGGTCTGCTCTATCCACTTGGAGAAACCTTAGATTTGGCAGTCGCCGAAACTCTTCATTCATAAAACAGTGTTTATGAGACTCTAGTTTTGAGTCTAGACAGAGGGCCTCAACGTTTTTTGTTCCCTAACAATAGAAAACCTTAAAATAAATAAAGAGCAATGATGGAGTCCAAACAAAAAGAAGTATAAAAGACTTTTGTTTGTAAAGAAATTTATTTCATCATTACATGAACGAGGAAATAAGAAAAATGATAAACAAGGAACGTAAAATTCATGATGCACTTGGTTATTACCTTATGTCTCTTCAACATGTCCAAGGCTACCTCATGAAGCCACACCCTACTACGCTTCCTTGGCTCCTTGATATTTTCTTTACGGACGATTTCCCTACTGAGGTCTTTAAGTTGATCATGCATCATTAGCACATTATCATCTCCAATTTTAACTAGAGACCTGAGAACAAGGACATTAATCCCGTTTCTTGGAAAAAATTTACAAGCATCCCACATGTAAAAAGGGTATTTTTTTTATCCTCTCCAATGAAGAGACATGCAATATCAAGAAATATTTGCTTTTGCTCATGATTTAGTGCTTCGTAACTGATTATCAACTTTCCCAGGATTTGCTCTTCTAGTATTTCCTTCAGCTTCATCAATGATTCTTCCCATTCATCTTTCCCTTTCTCTAGTAAAAGTGACCCTATAATCTCAAGAGCTAAAGGAAGCCCTGCAGCAGTGGATACAATTTTCCTAGAGAGAATATCATAGTCTTCTGGGGGACAATCCCTCCTAAAGGCATGCCTACTAAATAGTTGAAGTGAATGATCAGGTTCCATCATGGGAGGTTCATAGGTTCTATCCACTTCAAGCTGACATAAAACCTCTTTGTCTGTTGTTGTAATTATTATCCGACTTCCGGAACCAAACCAATCACGCTTTCCTGCAAGCTTATCAAATTGAGACTTTCTATCCACATCGTCAAGAACTTTCTTTCTGCAAACCTTGTCTTTGATGGTGTTGATTCCTTCATCAACATCTGCAATGTCATGGCATCTCCCTTTTACAATCTCAGAGACAAGTCGATTTTGCAACTCAACAAAACCCTTGTGTTGTCGTGACCTTTCTCGAACATCCGCAAGGAAGCAACAACATTCAAAGCGCTCAGACAGTTGGTTATAGATGACCTTGGCAATAGTTGTCTTACCAATACCACTCATGCCACAAATTCCAACAATCAATACATCAGTGGAGTCAACATTTAAGAATCCCATCATTTTTTCTATGTGATGATCAATTCCAACCAAGTTGTCAGTTATAGCCATGCAATTCTTCCTTAGCTCAAGCAAAACTCTAGAAACAACCAACTTTACCAATTTTCCTTGATGCCTGCCAAATATAATAGATATCAAAGGGAAAAAAAAAATACATATATATATATATATATATATATATATTAATGCCCAGAAGTGGGGAAAAAGTTAAAAGAAAAGAATATCACTTATACACATTTAAGCAGCCCCTACTTTTCTCACTTCAAGAAAGCAATTAGAATATCGCGTATACATATACAATCAGCTCCTCAGTTCTAGGATTTTATTCTCCTACTTATTGAAGAAGAGACAACTGTTTCAATGCATAGCTCAGCCCCTGCTTTACTTGTAATACACAATAATAAATTCTTAAGCAAAAAAATGAAAGAAATATATTTCAGATTTTAGAGTCTAGAATAAAATTACCACTCTTAAACACACTAGAACAGGAATAACAGCAAACCAAGTGTCTGCAACATTAGTATTTTAGTATTATTATTACAAATAAAATACTGCCAAACAATTTTCACCATTTTAATATTTGAAGGACTTTATCATCATAATGTTTAATATTGGATCATACTGTAAAAAACAGGGGTTTTAGCAATTAGCAGGAGTGAATTACATACCTATTAGTTTCTTTCTCCAATTCCCACCCCTTCAATCCTCCAACCTCTCTCAGAGCCTTCTTCCATCCCTTCACAATCTTTTTATCAAAACGCTTCTTGTGTTGGCGAAATGCCTCCTCATAACTCCCCCTTTGATGCTGTACATCGGGCGGCACAACGTCATAGAAAATGGGCAAAATCTTTTGTCCCATTTTTCTCTGGCACTTCACCATCTGGGCTAGCTCGAGTAGGCACCATTTACTAGAAGCATAGTTTTTGGAAAATATCGGGATGGAGATTTTCGATTCCTGGATTGCCTTGAGAAGCTCCGGTCCCATCTCTTCTCCTACGCGAAGCTCATCATCGTCCCTAAAGGTGCGAATCCCCCTATGGACAAGATCGGTGTAGAGGAAATCGGTGAAGCCCTTTCGAGTGTCTCCCCCTCTGAAACTCAAGAAGACTTCGTATGCCCCTGCTGCCGCAGAGGCAGAGGCAGAAGCAGAGTCGGATGAAGAGTTTGCAGCAATGCGGGGAAGTGGGTTTCGTTTTTGCTTCTTCGAATTCCCCTCGAGATCCATTTCCACGATATGGGTCTTTCCCAGCTGTCTTTGAAAGAAGTTTTTGTCTTTGTGGTAACCCATCCTCTTCCCAGCACTGCCGCCATAGCCTTCAACGATTGAAACAAAGGAGAAGTTGACTAGCAAAATAATAAAGAATTACGGAGTCAGCTAGGTAAGTAGAACAAAGGTTGGGTTTTGAGGGAAGGTCATTCAGCCCAGTCGCAGCAGGCCCACGTTTTGGAAGGCAAAACAAAGGTTACTATCGGGTTATCAGATCGGATCTCTCACGGTGCTCCGACTTTCGGCCCGGTAAGAATTTTTGGTCACTCACCTTTGCAATTTTTTGACAAGAACCTTCTTGCCTTTAAAAGGCAAAGGCTTCCCTCTGCAAAAAAACGAAAATAGGATTGGTATGCGTATTAAGTAACATTGGGAGGGAAAGATTTTAATACATAAGACTTACCGGCACGTCACATTTCAAAAATTTAGATATGCTAAACCTTATTTATATACTACTTCTGACACCTTGTTTACCTGATATCAAACAAGGTCCAACCCGATCGCTTCTTCTATGTGAAGCTCTACATTGTCCTTCTCTACATGGTCTTGCCAAGACCACCCATGCCATGGATTCCAACAATTGATACATTATTGGTACATATTGCAAAATAAATCATTGATAACCCATACAAAATGTAGTTCCAATTTAAACCTTCCAACTAGAGAAAGAGAACTAAAAATGAAGCCCCATCCCAAAACAGGAGCCCCATCCCCAAGCCTGTAACTCAAATTTCACCAACTGGGCCTCGATAGCTTTGTTGGACTTTCTTAGAAGTCTCTCTACCTGCATTGCATTACATGTGTCTGGGACATGGTATTTGGTCCATAATTTGGAAAACCAAACTGCATTGCTTTACATATATTCCTCTGGGACATGGTATTTTGTGCACATACGACTTGGAAAACTTATATCTGGCATGGCTGTTCGAGTTGTCGGCCTCAAAAGCCAGCTCAAAGTTCTCTTTTTCCGAGATCACTCGCATGTGAAAAAATAATTAAGAAAAAAACTGTTGTTAGATCAAAGGAAATAGCCATAAATTGACATACGTGATTCTTGAAAGCAAAAATGAACCAAGCAAATAATTGGTAGGAATTTGAGTACTTACACATATTTATTTATTTATTAATGATTAAAAGTATCTCAAGCTTCACTCCCACCAAGCCTAATGACTCGTGTAAGATGCCTCATAGAGTATTTAGACATTAATCACAGTACAATTGGATAAAAAATGCAGACAGGGATTAAGAGAATCCTTTTCAAATGATTGTATTCTGACACTATCAAGTCAACATGACAAACATTTAATCTAAGAGATCCTAATGTAATTTCCCGACCCAAATTTTGAATTTAATTCAATTCCCTCATAAACTAATCCATCCAATGGGAAATTATTAGTTACATCTAACCTTATTTACAATAAATAAAACCTACACCTAGTAATCGTTAATTTGTTATACTACTTGATCAACTACTACATTTCACCTACTAGTTGAAAACGGCATTGCCCTCAAGGTCAAAATAGAAACATATGCATCTCCACTGAGACCCCACCAAACACTAGCTACTTTCATAGTTTCATTACACAAATCGCAATAATAAGAGCAAAACCCTCAGGCTGTGATGCATGCAACCATATCATGCTTAAATGCATGTATGTGCATGGAAATTAAAGCATAAAAAAATGATAAAACTTTTGAAAAATGTGATTTTAAAGCATCAAAACACTGAAAATTTTGATGCGTGAAAAAATGCTGGCAGCTAAAAGATAAATATATAGCCCTGGCATCAGCATAGACATCAATAATAACAATAGTTTCTGGTTCAGTGTGGATTTCGAGCATGATCATGGCCTCTACCAAAAGCTCTCCCTAACAGGATGGCACATCTTCAGAAACCACTGCTTCAAATCAGCTCCAACAAGTCCAAATACCTGCTGCAAGCGTGGGGTTATCTGTTTCTTGATGTAATATAAATCATCTAATCTGAAGAAGGAATCAATCGCCAAAAGATCCAACGGATCCACATCCACATCAACCAGGTCAGCCCCAACATCCCCATGGATTACAAGTATTTACAACATAAGGTATACACTCTAGATAGCATGGTTATGCCATTGGATCAGCCCTCATTGCCTTGTTGGCCACAATTGCGTGCTGCAGGTGGAATTGATGAAGCCCTTGGTCTGTGCATACCTAAGTAGACCTGCTTTGCAAAAAACAAAATCCTGAAGAGACGCCCTTCTGGATAGAAATCCATGTCCATTGACACTGCAAGTCTGCTTTAACCTGTGTGCAGCAAATGGACAATATCAGCTGAAGAGCAAGCAAATAAAATCCAAAAATCATCTCATTTCTTCAGGGCGAAAGATGGGTGCCTTCATAATGACTGAGAGGGTTAATGACCAAGAAGGACCCCGTGAAATGAAAATCAAATTTGTCGCTAATGCTATTTTAAAATATTGTACTCGACATCAACAGAATACATTACATCAACAGAAAATAGAGCTTTACATCAACAGAAAATTAGCTAGTAATTAAGCTATCAAGGAAAATCCATCTTTCAAAGAGAACACATTACATCAACAGAAAATAGAGCTTTACCTTGCTGTCAGGTACCATTGTGAAGAAAAAAAATTTAATTGGCACTTGGTATTGCACTCTTCGATTTCCGTGTGTTTGACAAATCTGCTAATTTGTCAATTGACTTGTATCCAGAGATATAAGGATTTTTCAATTCCTCTAAGTCCCTGGATCTCCGTCAGATTCGCAGTCAAATTCCCATTCCCAGTCAGATTCGCTCATCAGCAGAATTGAAGAAGATTTTAAGTTTTTTAGATTTGACAAATCAGGTAATTTAAGCAACTTGCATCGCTTAATGACCAAAACTTCTAAGGATTCCAATTCCTCCAGTCCACGGATCTCAGTTAAATTGTCCAAACTAGAAATTCTTAGTTCCTTCAAATTTTTTAAATTTGAAAGATCCGATAACCTTTCAACTGATTTGCATTCAGACACGTCCAAATATCTTAAAGATTCTAACTGTTCAAGCCCTTGAATCCCCTTTAGCTCACGGCACTTCATTAACTTTAATGTTGATAAATTTTTCAAATTCGACAGATCTGGCAATCTTTCCAGTGAATCACAATTCTCAAGATGCAGTTCGAATAAACTTGAGGGAAGCCCAAGGATAAATCGAAGCTTGCGGCAGGATTGGACTGCAAGTTTCTTGAGCTGAGAAAGGGCACCAATCTCTGCAGGTAAGGAGTCAATAATCTTGCTTTTGGAGAACATTAAATTCACCAGGTTGGAAAGACTCGGGAATTTTGTTATTAATCCAGATGAGACCCGAAGGTCTGTTAAACTGTGGGGAAGCTCTGGCAGCGATTCAAGCTTGTCGCATCTCGTTAAATCAAGGGTTTGGAGGCGAGGAAGCCCACAAACACTCGTTGGTAGGCTACAAATCCCGGTATCACGTAATATCAAGATTCTCAAAGAGGATAGTCTCCCGATACTCCAAGGAATTTCCCCTTTCAAATTGTGACAGCCAAAGATAAGTATCTTTTCAAGCTTCTCTAAATTTCCTATAGAATCTGGCAACTCTCTCATGCTCCAACACCATAGAAGGTTAAGCTCTCTCAAATTTATTAGATACCCAATCGATGGGTCAATTTGAACCAAATGATTACAATTGGAAAGATTCAAAACCTCTAAAGTTGCACATGTGGATAAGTCGGGAAGTCTTCTAAAACCATCGACAAATGAGAGATCTAGAACTTTCAACTTCTGTGGCATCTGTAGAATAATAAGAAAAATAAAATCAATTTCCAATAGGATGTGATGATAGAAACAAAAATAGACATATTCCACCAGACCTTCATTCCACTCCAAGTGTCGTCTTTGATATCGCAATCTGATAGACGAAGAACGACTAGATTCTTTAGATGAAAATTGGTCGGCGCAAAATTCGAAGATTTCCTACTAAAGCGTCCAACCCATTCGAGCCATCTTAATTCTGAAAGAAGATGCTTAAAATCTCCAATAAGGTCTGCGCTATCTACTTGGAGATACCTTAGTTTAGGTAGTTGCCCAAATTCTTCATTTGTCAAAGACCTAAAGAGCACCGGGTATTGTTGGTCAAGAATGAGGGCTTCAACCTTTTTTGTTCCCTGCCAACAGAAATCCTTAAAATTAAAAAAAGAATATTTATTTTCAATTCATTTTTCTACTTTTTTTCTTTTAATTAATTTTATTTTAAATTTCCTATGAGCAAAGACAACTTATCAGTTTTGACCTTAAAAATACAATCGGTATGATGCCAACGTGCTATACCCAAGAGCACCCACATCAGCTTGTAAAACCCTATTGTAGAAGACTTTTGTTTGTAAGAGCACCTCCAGTCATGTGAGCTAAAAATGGTGACCTATTGCTATTTTAGCACATGCTACAGTGCCAAATGCTATAATTTAGCACAAGGTGCTCCAATGGTGCAAATGTATAGTGTGCTATTTTTTGCCACAACTTCAATTCCCTCTATTTTTTTTTATAAACTACCAACTACTATCTTCCAACTTCCATTCTCTCTCTCTCTCTCTCTCTCTCTCTCTCTCTCTCTCTCTCTCTCTCTCCAGATACTTCCCCTTCTTTTTAACTCTCACACTTCAAACCCTCTTCTCTTCTCCTCACCAACTGTGTGCAAAGCCTTGGCTAAGAAAGGGTACACAAAAAGGGGGTCGTGCAGAAAGTGAAAAAGGATTTCTGGACTGTGTGCATAGCTTTAGCCAAGAAAGGGTATGCAAAAGGGGGTCGTATGCAAAAAGTGAGAAAGGATTACTAGTTGGGGAAATTGAGATGCTTGAAAGCAAGAGATGAACCCAAATTTGTGATTCAGTTCAGTAGTAGTTCAAAAAGGGTATGTTTTCTTAATGTGAAGTTGCTTGAAGTGGGCGAATGGGCTAAACAAAAGGGTATGTTTTCTGATTATATATATATAGAGAGAGAGAGAGAGAGAGAGAAGATTTCAGTATTTTGTTTGAAAATATTGCATTTTTAGGGATGTTTGGTTACTGATAAAATTTTAGAAATAAAGGAAGAGAAATATCTGATTTTTCATATTTACTGCTGTGTTGGTTGTTGAGAAATGGAGGGAGTGGTGTGTTTGGTTGCTGAGAAAGGGAAGGAAAGCTGACATGGCAAATATAGCAATATCTCACCCTTGTGCCAAATATAGCACAACGGTGAGCTATTGCTATATTTAGCACATGCATTTAGCTGACCGTTGGAACATCCCAACTTGTGCTAAATGCTATAACATAGCAATAACACACCATATAGCTCACCATTGGAGATGCTCTAAAGGACTTTATTTCTTACCTAGTAGTAGATCCATGCAAAAAAATAAAGAAAAAAACATAGCATAAGAGTAATCATAACAAATTGCATAAAAAGTAATTGTTAAAATGAAAAAAAAAAAAAAGAGTAATCAATTGCTGCAATCACAGGTGTACTTGATATTAAAATGACTATATATATATATATATATTTTGATGAGATAGTATTAATATATATATAATTGAAAGTGAGTTGGGTTGGTTTATTGGCGGTTTGACAAAGTTCAACCCCCAACCAAATCAAATCACCAAATTTATTACTCAACCCACCCAAACCAATTTGCCTATTCTCTCAAACCGCTTGGGTTGGTACGGAATGGAGTGGATTGGTTTGATTTAACAGATTAGGCGATTTTTTGCACATCCCTAAGGAATACCCAAAGAATAATAATTAAACCAAAGTTGGAAATAGTAGAAGAATTTAAAAGGAAACCTTTTTGGGTGTAAATCTATCACTTTTTCTTTTTTCGGCTATGATAAGAACTATGAAGAGAATTAAAAAACTTCAAGAATAATTATTAGGCCAAAGAAATTTATGGTAATCATTAGAAGACTTTAAAAGGAAACATAATTTGAAAGGAAACGAAATTTAAAAGGAAACAAAATTTGGACTGATTACCTTGAGTTAAGTTCAACATGAATTAATTGTTGGAGAAAGGCTTATAGCAATAATAGTTTTTAATTCAAAACTTCAACACCTAATGGTTGAGAGAGAAAAAGAATGAGGGGCAAAAAGAGAGATGATGAGTACAAATTGCAACAATGATAAGAATGGAAATGTGCAGACATTAGACGTATTTGTTTAGTAAAAATAGTTGTTCTCATTGGGATTTAAAAACTAAGATTAATTTTTTTTTAAAAATAGAACAGTTAAATTTAAGTTTAGAGAAATTAAAACAGATAACTATTATAACGGTTGGGGCAGTAAAAATCTAAACAGTTTTAAACACAATTAAAGAGGGGGAAAAAAAAACTGTAACAAAATTAATGACGACATTTACAAAATTAAAAGGATAATCAAATTCCTACTTTTTTATAATAATAATCAAATTCCGGCTTTAAAATGTCGTATATACAATATTTTTTACTAAAAAAAGCTCATCGATCTTATTTATTTAGTTAGCAGAATCTATAATCACAAAACATAATTAACAAAAATAATTAAAAGATAAAAGATTTGTATATACAAACACATCTTTAACTCTTTGTTAATGGGTTATAGTTTCAAAATAACAAAGAAATAATGGCCAATAAAAGAATGCATTACATTAACTTACACCGACAAAGGAAAATAAACCAAAAAGGAAAAACACATTCAACCTTTAGAGTCATCCTGTACACACACCAGTCATGATTTTACATACAGAATAAAATATTTCTATGTTTGGGCAGAAGGACACAACTCCTTCTGTCTTGACAAAAACAAATAAGTTTAAAAGTTCCAAGGGGTTGTGTCCAACAGAAATTGAAGAAACCAACTTTTATAATTGTCTCTTCGGGTAACTTGTTACATTGACACTAGATGTCGAAGCACACGCATTGTATGTGCCAAAAAAAAAAAAAAAAATTACTCCTTTCAATAATCTTCCAAAATATAAATTTGAAATAAAAAAAAAAAAAAAACTGATATTAAGTAGTTACAGAGAGAGAATACGAGGGTGGTTAGGATAGCAGAAGAGAAAAGTGAGAAAAAGAAAGAAGATAGTGGATGGTTAAGTTAGAGTTTATTTAAGAGATCTTATTAAAAAAAAACTTTTTTAAACCCAGTAACTTCTACCTTATTTAAAACCGATGAGGGTTTTTTGGTAATCCACTCTACAAATCCAACCAAAGTTCCAACCGCTTTCTATATTAGTATAGATGGTGTGAAAGAATAGTAAATGATTGTGTAGAGAGTTTAATTTGAATTGGAAAAATTGAAAGAGATAACTGTTAAAACAATTAAAGACAACATTTTATGAAACAATTAAAGTATAAAGAATGTGCCACGTGGCTTTGTAAAAAATTACCACATGGCGACTGTGAATACTAATTATATATATATTAGATTACAATAACGGTATACTCTCATGGGAAAAAATATAGAGAAAAATAGTATAAGAACAATCATAAAAGTTGCATAAAAATTTCATTACCAGGAGAAAAAAAAAAGTTGAACGTAATTTTAATTTGAAATTAATATATATATATATATTTTAAAAGAAGTTATCAAATTCTGCAATAACAAAAAGTAATAATAATAATACCTACACACAAACCTTCCCCCAACATTTATATATATGATGGGATTGGTAGAAAGTAAATCCAACTGTTGGTAAAAGGAAAAAAAATTCAGATAGAAACCTTTACCAGAATTTGCATGAGATAATGGAGCAGGAGGAAGAATATCGCAGGGAAGAAAAGAATGCTGATCGAACCCGGATTTGGATTTGCTCAAGTTGGACACTTTAAGTGGACGCTCAAGTTGATGCTGGATGTGTACCATGTGGCACATCCATTCTTTCAACGGTTGAGATGAGAAGGAATCAAGAATAATTTGTGTTTGTACATACATATGAGGTGAAATTTGTGCCATCTCAGCCGTTGAAAGAATGGATGCGCCACATGGCACACATCTAGCGTCAACTTGAGCATCCATTTAAAGTGTCCAACTTGAGCAAATCCAATTCCAATCGAACCCGTGCAAGGCACGGGAGAAAATACAAATAAACAAAATTTATAATGAGGGTAATTTTAATAAACAAAGTAAAATTTAAATACAGAATTCGTAAGGTGATAAATTACCAACCTTAGTGATTTAATCTATGTTATTCTGTGTGAGCGGGTTGCATATCCCTATGTAGTGGATTGACGTAAATATATCTATTGCTAATGAAAATGTGCAAACAGAGGGGTCTTATTGCCTGGAGGACTTAACCATGTCTCTTTAAATAGTTGGTGAGAGTGTAAGACTCATGGGATTTCCAAACCATCTAAATTCTTAGAAGTTAAAAAGTAAGAGACCTCCACGTGGATGAGACGTTAGGAAGGAAAGAGTCTGAGAGTCATTAAGAAGTAATGCCTCTCTCGAGCCATGGCCAGCTGGTGATGATCCGTTGAAGAGTTGGTGGAGAATTTGAAAGAGATGATGGTTACTCGGTTACAATTAGGGATGTGCGCGGGTCGGTTTGGAGTGGTTTAAGGGTAAAATACTAACCAATTCACCAATGGCGGGTTACGAAATTTTCAACCTGCCGCCAAACCGTATGTGCTAAAAACCAATGGGTTGGTTGATTTTTTAGGCGGTTTGTCACAATGGTTTGGATGGGTTTGGTGGTTTCTATCATGCCATTTTTAATTGGGCATTTTTTGATATATATTAGGCCTTAATTGATGAGTTGTAAATAAATCTAAAAAATTTAACCATTTTAGTTGGTTATGTAAAGCTTGATACACATTTTTACAATATCTTAATAACAAAGTAGTAAATTATGACTTTGTGAGAATAAACACTCAATCAATGTAGATGAAATTGGAGATAATTAATATTAAATTAGATTCAAATCTTGTTGGAATACCCAAAATATAGCAACCTAACAAAGTAGCAATAAGAAATAGCAAATTACACTAATATGCAACCCAATTTTGTGTTTTAGAATGGGGACTTGGTTATGTGAATCGTGTCATATCTTAATGAGTTGATGTGCATCGTTTGGGGACTTAGGAATCTAAGGCATAAAGTTATCCATTTAGTCATTAATAATTGTTATAAGAAGATTTATATATATATATAGATATATTTATGAAATAAAAGTGTATTCATAATAAAGGCTTAGCCTAAGTACTAAAGAACACTCCCTTAAAGCTTGAGGGCATTCACAAAAAGTATAAAGGAAAGATTTGGAGAACTAGAAAAACTAGAAAACCACAAAAGAAGATTTCTATATTTCATTTTTATAATTTTATACATATGTTGTTAAAGGCGGGTCGGTTTGGTTTATTGGCGGTTTGATAATGTTTAACCTGCCAACCAAACCAAACTACCAATTTTATTGCTCAATCCACCCAAACCGCGCCGCCTAACCTCTCAAACCGCCTGGGTTGGTGCAGTATGGAGCGGATTGGTTTGATTTGGTGGATTGGGCGGTTTTTTGCACATCCCTAGTTACAATGGTTCCAGAAATTAAAAGCTATGTAAAACCGTTTGGTCCAAGCCAAAAATGTAAAGAAAAGAGAAAAAATTTTTGAAAGATTGAAAGATAACTTTTTAAAAAACAATTAAAGTGTACATAAAAGGCCATGTGGCTTTGTAAAAAAATGCAACATGATGACTGTGAACACTACTTTAATATATATATTAGATAGATTAATTAAAATTAAGAAAAATGCTAACTAAGGAGGATAGACACCATTTTGGTTTTTTTTCTTTAAAGAGGGAGTGATTTGTTTCAGATAGAAAACTAAAGGGTTAATAACGGTTTAATACCTTCAACTTTGGGGGTAGTTTCAATTTGGTCCATAAACTTAGAATTGTCTCAATTTAGTGACGACTTATGAACTTTTGTTGCAATGTGGGACAGACCCTGACGTCCGTTAGGTTTTTGGACGGAAAACGCATGTGAGGGGCACGTGCGGCTGACATGGAGCCTATGTGGCTTATGTGTGCTTATGTGGAGCCTATGTGGCAGCCACATAAGCATTCTCGGCCAATTATAGTCGACTATATCATTTTATAGTCGACTATAATAAACAGAAAGTTGAAGTAGTTGAAATTGATGTTTGAACATTCAATATAGTTGACTGGCAAACGTTATAGTCGACTATAACAGACAGAAAGCTTATTTTAGTTTTGGAATCCATTTATAGTCGACTATAATTTGTTTATGGTCGACTATAACGGTCAGAAAATGTAGTTACGCATGTTTTGATGTAAAATTATCGTTTACGTCCGTGATGTTAACTTAGGTCATTTCAAATAAGATGTTACCATACTCATGTGCTTAATGGAGCAATCATTTACAATACTAAAGACCTAAAAAGTGGGGCAAAACTCACACTCGCAATGTTATAGTCGATGCCTTTTGGTTCAGGAGGAATTGACTATAACATTGCGAGTATGAGTTTTGCCCCACTTTTTAGGTCTTTAGTATTGTAAATGATTGCTCCATTAAGCACATGAGTATGGTAACATCTTATTTGAAATGGCCTAAGTTAACATCACGGACGTAAACGATAATTTCACATCAAAACATACGTAACTACATTTTCTGATCGTTATAGTCGACCATAAACAAATTATAGTTGACTATAAATGGATTCCGAAACTAAAATAAACTTTCTGTCTGTTATAGTCGACTGTAACATTTTATAGTCGACTATAACGTTTGCCAGTCAACTGTATTGAATGTTCAAACATCAATTTCAACTACTTCAACTTTCTGTTTATTATAGTCGACTATAAAATGATATAGTCGACTATAATTGGCCGAGAATGCTTATGTGGCTGCCACATAGGCTCCACATAAGCGCACATAAGCCACATAGGCTCCATGTCAGCCGCACGTGCCCCTCACGTGTGTTTTCCGTCCAAAAACCTAACGGACGTCAGGGTCTGTCCCACATTGCAACAAAAGTTAATAAGTCGTCACTAAATTGAGACAATTCTAAGTTTATGGACCAAATTGAAACTACCCCCAAAGTTGAAGGTATTAAACCGTTATTAACCCAAAACTAAATAAAAAGATGAAGAGTTATGAAAAGGAAATGACTCTAAATGAAAAGGCCATTGGGTAAGCATGTTCAATAAGGAATTGAAAGTCAAAACCTAACTGTCAACATGACATGGCATTTTAAAAATGCACCAAGTGATAGCTTTGAACATTGTTTTTATGTATATATATATATATATATTAGATTACATGAATTAGAAAATAAGAAAAATGCTAAATAAGGAGGATAAAAATTCATAATGCAGTTTGATATTACCATCCGTCTCTCCAGTATGTCAAAGGCTTCTGCAGGAAGCCACAACCTACTACGCTCCCCTGGATCATTGTAATTTTCCTTACGAACGATTTCCCTACCAAGGTCTCTAAGCTGATCATGCATCCTGAACATATCATCTTGAATTTTGACCAAAGACCTGAGAACAAGAACATTAATTCCACTTTGTGGGTGAAATTCACAAGCATCCCACATGTAGCAAGGATATTTTTTATCCCTTCCAATGAAGAGACATGCAATATCAAGAAATATTTGCTTTTCCTCATGCTCTAGTGCTTCATAACTGATCATCAACTTGTTTAGGACTTCGTTGTTTGGTATTTTTTTCAATTTTGCCAATGATTCTTCCCATTTATCTTTCCCTTTACCCATAAAAAGTGACCCAAAAACTACAAGAGCCAAAGGAAGCCCTGCAGCAGTGGATACAATTTCGTTAGAGAGAATATCATAGTCTTTTGGGGGAGAGTCGCTCCTAAAGGCATGCCTACTAAATAGCTCAAGAGAATGACCAGGCTCCATCATGGGGGGTTCATAGGTCTTATCCACTTCAAGCTGATCTAGAACCTCTTTGTTTCTTGTCGTAACTATTATTTGACTTCCTGGATGAAACCAATCACGCCCTCCTGCAAGCTTATCAAATTGAGACTTGTGATCCACATCGTCAAGAACAACAAGGACTTTCTTTTTGCAAACTGTGTCTTTGATGGTGTTGATTCCTTTGTCAACATCAATAATGTCGGAGTATTTCCTTTTTAGGATCTCGGAGATAAGTTGATTTTGCAAATCAACAAGACCCTTATATTGTAGTGATGTTTCTCGAACATCTGTGAGGAAACAACAACAATCGAAGCGCTCTAAGAGTTGGTTGTAGATGACCTTAGCAATAGTTGTCTTGCCAATACCTCCCATGCCATGGATTCCAACAATAGATACATCATTGGAGCCAACATTTAATAATCCCTTCATTTTTTCAACATGATGATCAATTCCAACCAAGTTGTCATTTACAACCATGTAATTCTTCTTTAACTCTAACAAAACATTAGAAACAACCATCTTTACTAGTTTTCCTTGATGCCTGCCAAATATAAAGGAAAAAACACAAAAAATAATTAATGCCTAGAAAGAAAAATAAACATTATTTGCAATACACAATATTATTAATAAATTCTTAAGAACAAAAATTTAAAGAAATCTATTCCAAATTTTGAAGTCTGGAATAAAATTACCAGTCTGAGTCTGAAACGCACAAGAATAGGAATAAAAGTAAAACAAGTGTCCGGAATATTACTACTTCTCTATGACTAATACAAAATTAACAAAAATTTTTCTTTTACTTAATACTATATCTGAGTAGATCATACTGTAAAAACAGGGGTTTTAGGAGTGAATGACATACCCTTTAGTTTCTTTCTCCAGTTCCCATCCCTTCAATTCTCCAACCTCTCTCAGAGCCTCCTTCCAACCCTGCACAGTCTTTTCATCGAAACGCCTCTTGTGTTGAAGAAAGGCATTCTTGTAACTTCCCGTTTGATGCTTTACATCGGACGGCTGGACGTCGTAGAAAATCGGCAAAACTTTTTGTCCCATATTTCTCTGGCACTCCACCATCTTGGAGAGCTCAAGTAGGCACCATTTACTAGAAGCATAGTTTTTGGAAAAGATTGGGATGGAGATTTTCGATTCCTCGATTGCTTTGAGAAGATCCGGGCCGATCTTCTCTCCTACGCGAAGCTCATTATCGTCCCTGAAAGTGCGAATTCCAGCGTCGAGAAGATCGGTGTAGAGGTAATCGGTGAAGCCGTAACGAGTGTCTGCGCCTCTGAAACTCAAGAACACTTCGTATTCCCCTCCTGCGGCGGAGGTGGAGGCTGTATTGTTCACGGCAGTGGCGGCGGTTGCGGTTGGCAGTTCCTTCTTTTTAAGAGACTTAGTAATCACTAGCAAGGAAAGGAGAATTACAGCAATCGTCACCGTCCAAGGTAACCAAAACCACCCCTCGTAATCCATTTCCACAATACAAGTTGTTTTCTCTCTCTCACTCTCTCTCTTTCTCTCCTCTCTGTGAAGAAATTGAAAGTTATGGTTACCTTGCCATGGATTCCTTTCGTCTTTGAAGAAAGCTATGGCAGGCCGGCAGCCCTCCGGTTTCTTTTTTCATAATTTTAAAAACGAACTCGAAGTTAAAAAAATGGAAAAATGGTTTTTGAATGGGAAATGAGCCTGTGACACAAAAATTTGCTAAAAACTTGTGCAAGTTTGTACTAGTAATTCCAAATCAGAGCATGAAATGCCTAAATCAAGTGCTTGTAATTGATTTATATATTAACTTTCACAAAAATAAGCAATAAATTTGACAAAAATATGCATTGAATTTGATATGAATAAAGTCCCATAATTTAATGGTTGAATGGGTCATTTGTTAACTTTTGAAGTTTATTAATCTTGTAATTCAAGGGAATTTTAGCTATGAAAATTACTTTTGTTAAAATACTTATACTTTTGAAAAGATTTGGAAAAATAGACTCAACGAATTGCTACTTATTTGAGAAGGCTAAGAATTGAACTAATTCTAACATTTTAAAAAAGAGTATTAGAGTAATGTTATTTCATCCATCTTATTCACCTATACATTAATAGACAATGGGTCTCATAATTTCTCTTTTAAAAAATTAATTTATAATATTATATAATCTTGCATAGCATCAAATGGGATTTGTTTTGTTTTGGGTAAAATGGGCATTTCTCATTTCTCAAAAACAAATTGGTACAATTATATATCTATACAATCGTCTTAGTGACACTAATTCCCAAGAAAGATGCTTCGACTACAAACTCTCTCTCTTTTGCAAAATAAATTGAAAACCTTTCTTTGAAGAAAGTTGAACTTTTGTGCTTTCTTATTTCAAATTAATGAGTACTCTACTTTATTTATCAATTGTAAAAAGAGTATTCCCTCTTTTGATGAGCCCTCCATTTTTGAGCCATTTTGAGCATATAATTTAAGACATACACCATGTCACCAAAACCCTAAATTGTTTGCCTTTCTCTCTAAACCAAAAACTGTTTAAAACCCTAAACTTGCAAAAATGCCAAGAAATTTATAGGTTACATTACTATTTTTTAGACCCGTTTAGTAACAGGCTAGGCTTTAAGGTAGCCCTTTAAATGAAGGCCCGGACCATTTGTGATTTGTCAATGCCATTTATCTCTCTCTTTTTGTTGTTGTTGTTGAGAAAAGTAAGCTTGGATCCCATTTTATTAGTAATGCCTTTGTAGAAATATATAAATATGTGATGGCTTACAGTAGAATACATATAATCAAAATTTTATCAAGCATCAATTTTATGAATTTTAAAGTCCAATGTCAATTTTATTAATGAAAATGCTAAAGGGTGTAAATTTTTTTTTATTAAAATCTCTTTTCCCAAATGATGTGGCAACCCGTCCCATTATGAACAATTAATTTTTTTAGTAAAATTTTTAATTGATTAGCCAAGCTCGCACATTAGTTATGTAAGTAAATTTTGACAACAAAATTAAGACCATATAACGTTGCTTTTTAATTAAATTTTCAAATGTCTTAGAATGTTAGTTCATGTCCAATTTTATTAATTTCATATCTACAGCTAACAGTCAATTCCAATTAACAACCAAATTTCTTTTGAAAAATTGTTTCTATCAAATCCTTAAGACTAATGTGGTTAGTATATAGCTAAGGTATATTGGCTTCGTGATGGCAATGACAAGCAAGGTCAAAAAGTCATACGCTAATTTCAAAATGCTTTTCTTATCCAAGATAGGCTCTAGTTTATTTAACAAAAACTTATGGTCGTCCCCCACCCACCCTCTCTCTTTTTTGTGTGCGCTCATGGGATAGGATCCTATGTATTTAGACCCTCTTTCTTTCTTTTTTATTTTTATTTTTTTATTTTTTAATTAATGATCTATTCGTACATAGATTTTATGAGGGATTAGCTTAGTAACAAGTCGACCCATGATAATTGTCTTAGGAAGCATAGGAAATCCCACGAAATCGTTTACTCCATATTTTCCTTCGAGTTAGGCTATACCCTGCTCCTAAAAAGCCAGTAATTGACTAGTACCTGTGAAATGAATCGGACCCAACAACAAGACACCCTTGGGAAAAAAGAAGATGACCTCACTTTCAACTTCTTAATTAGTAGTAACGAAGTTGATCCTTACTATAATCAATTGATAATTGATATTGTTTATTAACCACTCCAACCATAACCTAACCAGAACATCAAATAGAGAAAAAAAAGATAATCAACAAGCAATCATGGAAAATTCCTATTGCAAAAAGAAAACATTATTTCTATAGAAATATACCATGCCATCAGGTAGACATGTGGAGCCCGTCCACATGCCTTGATTCATCCTTTTGATTCACCCACATGCCTTGGTTACTCTTTTGCTTTTACAGGATGTTTATTCCTTCCTTTGACACCGAAAGGAGCTCCCTCATGTGGTGTTCACCAGCTGGCAAGGATAATGGTGCCCGTTTCGTCACCTATGACGAGATTGAGGGGGCCTTTTTCCCTAAATATTAGGTTTTCATGGAGGGAAATACTTTATATGCTGAGTGCATTTTGACAATTTCGTAAGTTGTGACTGTGTAATTTCATAATTATCTTTTTATATTGGAAGAAATGAAAAGGCATATCTTCTTTGCAGAAAATCTCTCACCTTATGAGAAGCAAATCTTTTTAAATAAAACTGAAAACCATACCCCATCAATAGCTCTCTCCTGTTAATTCTCTTTCTCTCTTTCCTTCTCTCTTCCTTTATTAATTGTAATATATCTCTCTTGTCAGATTCTCTTTCACTCTCTCAATCTTTCTCTTCCTTTATTAATTATATTTAGGGGAAATTCGCGATTAGTCTATTTTTTGGTAAAATATTGGCAATTAATCAAGTAAGAGTTTTTCTAAGTCAATTAATCAAGGAGATTGAACTTATTTATCAATTAGTCACACATTTTTTAAAAATACCTGGTTTACCCTTATTATTACTAAGGGCACTCCCTTTTTTGTTATTTAGGCCACCTTATGTAACTAACTTAGCCTTTTAGTATTATAATTTTTAAAAGCTTATAACTTACAATATACATATCCGTTTAAAAAACAAATTATCTTTTTAGAATCTACTAATCGATATTTTCGAAAAAAGATCCATATTGATTAGGTAATTATTAAAAAAATTAAAATCGTAAAATTTTACTACTTGACACAGTCTAACGTAATACTTCATAAAACTGTAAAATTTTACTACTTTACAAAGTAAAAAAATTTTACTACTTCAGTAGTAAAATTTATAATGAAGTAGTAAAATTTTACTATTTTACGAAATAAATTTTATAGCAAATTTTACTACTTCGAAAGTTGGGCATGCGGGTTC
The DNA here is from genome assembly GCA_039720395.1 of Liquidambar formosana. NCBI lineage: Eukaryota > Viridiplantae > Streptophyta > Magnoliopsida > Saxifragales > Altingiaceae > Liquidambar > Liquidambar formosana. The sequence continues at coordinate 52,724,980 of CM077820.1, read as the reverse complement.
GCAATAAAGGCCTGGTTAGCTTCTTGCAAAGATGGGATTGTTCCCAACATTCTAATCTGTCTAACATAATACTTCATAAAACTGTAAAATTTTACTACTTCGTCAAACTATAAAATTTTACAATTTGATGAGGATGACATCCTGATTAAAGTCAACATAACCTATGACACTACTAGGCAAGTCAACAACGAACAAATGATATTCTGAGGCAAACTTTTCTTTTCATTTTTTTTCCCATTATATTTCTACAAATTTGATGTAAAATGGAAGAAAAAAGAAAAAAAATGAGAAGATGAAACTATGGCCGTTGGTTTTAGAAGGAAGAGACCTTGAGAGTTGAGGTTTGTAGGTATACCTAACGTGGCACTTTTTAAAGATGTGCCATTTGCAGAAACGGTGGTGGGTGTCTGGAAAACTATGTGATGGTCGATCGAATCATGCAGGTTATGTTGGCCCTGGCCTTTGGATCAAAAGACGTTGCTTATACACTAATCATCATCGCCCTGCACGGCATAGAAGAATGCAAGATTAATCGACGTGCATTTGCCTCAAGTAATCTAGAACAAGCTGAATGTCCCCTTCTAAGCTCCTCTGGAGATTATTCCTCATGTAATTCCTGCAGTCCACCTTTGTGAATCCAACTTTGCTAATTCTACTATACTCTTTAATAAGGGCGGATATAATCTTGCGAGGACCCATTCCAGCCGCCTACAACGTGTCAATCAGCATCACCGTGACTGGAGAAGGAGAAGTGGGGAGGGTCCTTCAACAATCAGTTTGACTCCATTCAAGCTCCATGGTGAGTTTCAGATCTAGAAAAGAGCGAGAGAGAGAGAAAGAGAGAGAGAGAGAGAAACGGGGGAGCAAAGGAGAGAGGGTTATCATTGCCAATGAGTTTTTAGATCTGGTTCGGCATTAGATAATGTCGTTGTCGCCAGAGAAGGTTGACTGTTATGATCATGGTGTAGGTGGGAGGGAAGGAAAAAGAGATAAAGGTAAGGGTATTTTGGTCAGTAATGAGCCAAATGGACTAAATGAGTTAAAATAAAAGTTGCCTGACTAATTGCCAAATAAATCTTATATCTTGGACTGATAGCCAAACCCCCCTTATATTTATATATTATACGGATTCACTTTATTAGTAACTCTACTCTTTTTTTTCTGCCTACTTTCTCTTTAGTTTTTCTTTACTCCCTCTTTTTTCTCTCTTTTTCCTCTTCAAGGAATCACAAAGACTGTTTTCTTCCAGCAAAGTCTCCATCACCAACACAGCCATCCACGGCCATCAATGGTTGCTCCCCCTCTCTCTCTCTCTCTCTCTCTAGCCTCTCTACAGATTTGCAAAAACGGTACTAAAGCACAATCAATGATTGCATAAAAGTCACAAATTTGTGCATCTTCCAACACCGCTATAGATCTGGAAAGTTTTTGTAAGTGAATTAGGTTTTTTTGTAAAATTAGCTAGGTTTGTTTGTAAACTTAGCTAGGTTGGTTTGTAAACTTAGCTAAATTTTTATAAACTTAGCTAGATTTTTTTTGTAAACTTAGCTAGGTTTGTTTGTAAACTTAACTAAATTTTTATAAACTTAGTTAGATTTTTTTGTAAACTTAGCTAGTTTTGTTTGTAAACTTAGCTAAATTTTTATGAACTTAGCTAGATTTTTGTGAACTTAGCTAGATTTTTTGTAAACTTAACTAGATTTTCATTAAAAGAAAACTAATTTTTTCTAGTAAAAATCCCAAAAAGTAAGTTTCTCTGTCGTTTTCTTCTTATTCTTCATGCTCCTTTTCTTCTTTTTATTTATTTTTTTGGTTGGTTGGATCAAACTAGTTTTTCTCATAAAAATATGTGGCCGTCTCTCTTACTTTGTAGAGGAAGATGCGGAGGGAGAGGGATTGTGAGTTTGTTTGGGGTTGGGTATAGAAAGAGAAAGGGTGGAGTTATAGTAAGATGAGAGAAAGAAGATTGATGCTTTGGAAGTGGAAGATGAATGGGTAATTTCATCAAATCATTGTTTTGAATTCTGTTAGTTTTGTCGGAAACTGTTTAAAAAAACAATCCACATTAGTCGCCCAACGATTTCGTTGGAAGGACTGATCTTGTGTAGCATCACTCTAATTTATTTCGACTATTTATGTTTTTTAATTTTATTTTCCAATACCGATAAATCCTTACTATAATCCATTGATAATTGATATTGTTTATTAACCACTCCAACCATGACCTAACCAGAACAACCCTCTTGCAAAAAGAAAACATTATTTCTATAGAAAAGTGAGATATACCCGTGCCATCAGGTAAGCAAGTTGGAAATATGTCGCCTTCAAACTGTTAGACATGTGGAGCCCATCCACATGCCTTGATTCATCCTTTTGTTCCCCTCACCTGATACCCACATGCCTTGGTTACTTTTGCTTTTACAGGATGTTTATTTCTCCCTTTGGCACATTCACAGTACAATTGGGTAAAAAATGCAGACGGGGGTTAAGATAATCCTTTTCAAATGACAGCATTCTGACATTATCAAGTCAACATGACAAACATTTAATCTAAGAAATCCTAATTTAATTCCCCGACCTAAATTCTGAATTTAATTCAATTCCCTTGTAAACTAATCCATCAAATGGGAAATTATCAGTTACATCTAACCTTATTTACAATAAATAAAACCTACACCTAGTAATTGTTAATTTGTTGTACTACTTGATCAACTACTAATTTGTTATACACTCCAGATAGCATGGTTCTGCCATTGGATCAGTCCTCATTGCCTTGCTGGACACTATTGCGTGCTGCAGCCCTTGGTCCGTGCACACCTAAGTAGACCTCTGCAAAAACCAAAATCCTGAAGAGACACCCTTCTGGATAGAAATCCATGTCCATTGACACTACAAGTCTGCTTTAACCTGTGCACAGCAAATGGACAATATCAGCTGAAAAGCAAGCAAATAAAATCCAAAAATCATGTATCATTTCTTCAGGGCAAAAGATGGGGACCTTCATAATGACTGAGAGGGTTGATGACCAAGAAGGACCTCGTTGAATGAAAATCAAATTTGTCGCTGATGCTATTTTAAAATATTGTGCTTGGACAATTTTTTCTCTCCGTGGCAGAGAATTTCCTATAAGATTAAAGAGAAAAATTTCTCAGAACAGTGCAATCCAAAGATCCGAAAGGACTAACTTCTAATGATATATAGATCCATCTTTGTAGGATGGAGGGGGTATCCAGCAACAATAAATAATTTTTATTCCTCCTAAAATTGAGAATTTAAAAAGAACATAAATGACGTTGTTCCAGATGATTTTCTTTGGGTCTCTCATAACTTCAAATAACGTGTACAAGTTAAGAAACTTTCAATGGTGAAGGGGGAGACAATGTATAATAGTAACAAACTTTTAATATCTATAAATTTAACAAAGTATCACAACAAGAAGAAAAAAAAAAAAAAAAAAAAAACATATTTCAGCGATATTTCAGCACGTGTTCAACTATTTCTAATATTTTAAAATTTGTTTTCTGAATCATATACACATCACTACTATGCAAGTACACTACAGCGTATCAACAACTGCTAAGTTGTATCAAGGCCTAATAGTACTATAGCCAAGATTGATACTTAAAGCCATGATTCTTGGACAATTATTCACAAACATGCTTTTATCAACGGATCAACCAGTAGTTTGCAAGTGAACTCTGAACTTTAGTATTTAAAAAATTGCATAGTAAGTAAAAAGTGCCTGCACTTCTACCATAAAAATGTCCCAACGTCTTTTGATTTTTTCTTTTTATAGAAAAAGTCTCAAAGACTGCTCCATAGTATCGGCAACAATCTCACATGCATCTCTACAGACCATCTCAGTTACTTTCACATCAAATACAGATCCGATTTGGTCAGGGCCCTCATAACCAACATAGCGCTTCTTACTAAGGAGGAAGTACAGACGAGACCACTTCCATTTTCAACGTTACTGGATTTGGATTCATCACAGTTATTGCAGAAGCAATCTCATGTCCAATTTGGAAAGATTGTTTTACACTGTGTCCTTTAAGGAGAACAAACATGCTGCACAATATGAGACGACTAAGCCTGGATCATCAAACATGTAAGACAATGGGAAAGAAGTGCATAATCTATTGCAAGCACCATAAATCATAACCAACTCTATAAACAAGTATAAAATGCTTGGCTCAACTCCACCAGAAAATTTACTATGAAATCTGGCTTTCCTCCCCCCCGTGCCCTCTCCTTTCCCCTGGGCAGGAGGCAGGGGGAAAAGAAGAGAGAGAGAGAGAGAGTAGTATTTTGCTTGGACAGTTTGAAAGAAAAATGTAGTTAAGTTTGGGTACAGAGAAACAATTTCAATGAAAAAGATAGCCATGTATACAACAGTCTCTTTCCTTTTACTAGTTACTAAAATCCCCTTTCAAACATAAGAAAACAAAACAAACCAAACCAGAAAAAAGAAAATAAAAAAATTCATGAATGTGTATGTGATCAAAAGATTCAAGATTGTTTTGAAATTGCATAAGTTCCACAACCGTGAGACTCACCATGTTCCTAACGACTTATGCTCGTTCGGATGATCTCTGGAGGCAAATGTTTGTTTTGGTTTTTTGCTTGATGATAATGATGCACCAAGACGACCTAATTTCCAACTTTTTGATTACTAGTACGAAAGCAGATGACCTGAACATTAAATAAAGAAATATGAGATAATTGGCTAGTAATTAAGCTATCAAGGAAAATCCCACTGTCAAAGAGAACACATTACATCAACAGAAAATAGAGCTTTACCTCGCACTTGGTATTGCACTCTTTGATATCCGCCTTTTTGACAAATCCGGTAATTTGTCAATTGACTTGTATCCAGAGATATTAAACAAATCAGGTGATTTTTCATCTACACGAAGAAAAATTCTTTTAATTTTTTTAGATTCGACAAATCAGGTGATTTTTCAAACAACCTGCAATCAGAAATTTGCAAATATTCTAAGGATTCCAATTCCTCAAGTCCACGGATCTCAGTTAAATTGTCCCAACGTCTAATTGTTAGCTCCTTCAAACTTTTTAAATTTGAAAGATCCAATAACCTTTCAACTGATTTGCACGATATCACGTTCAAGTATCTTAAAGATTCTAAGTGTTCAAGCCCATCAAGCTTACCAATATTTGGACAACAATATATGTTCAAACTCGTCAACGATTCTAATTTCCCAAGCCCTTGAATCCCCTCTAGCTGAAGGCAGTCGTCTAACATTAATTTTGATAAAATTTTCAAATTCGACAGATCTGGCAATCTTTCCAGGAAAGTACTACTGTAAATAGTCAGTTCGAATAAACTTGAGGGAAGCCCAACGATAAATCGAAGCCAGGTGCACCTATGGAGTACAAGTGTCTTGAGCTGAGAAAGGGCACCAATCTCTGCAGGTAAGGAGTTAATGTTGGTATCGCACACATCCAAGGTCTTCGATTTGGATAATCCAATGTCTCTTGCAATTTCCACCAGATTATACGACTGAGAAAAGTTCAAATACTCTAAATTCACCAGGTTGGAAAGACTCGGGAATGTTGTCAACTGAAGAGTCGTTAAACTGGGGGGAAGCTCTGGCAGCGATTTAAGCTTTTCGCATCCCACTAAATTAAGGGTTTGGAGGCGAGAAAGCCAACAAACACTCGTTGGTAGGCTGCAAATCTTGGTATCATCTAATGCCAAGATTCTCAAAGAGGATAGTCTTTGAGTGAATGACATACCCATTAGTTTCTTTCTCCAGTTCCCATCCCTTCAATTCTCCAACCTCTCTTAGAGCCTCCTTCCATCCATGCACAGTCTTTTCATCGAAACGCTTCTCGTGTTGGAGAAAGGCATTCTTGTAACTCCCCGTTTGACGTCGCACATCGGACGGCTGGACGTCGTAGAAAATCGGCAAAACCTTTTGTCCCATATTTCTCTGGCGCTCCACCATCTTGGAGAGCTCAAGTAGGCACCATTTACTAGAAGCATAGTTTTTGGAAAAGATTGGGATGGAGATTTTCGATTCCTCGATTGATTTGAGAAGATCCGTGCCGATCTTCTCTCCTGCGCGAAGCTCATTATCGTCCCTAAAGGTGCGAATCCCCGCATCGAGAAGATCGGTGTAGAGGAAATCGGCGAAGGTTTTACGAGTGTCTACGCCTCTGAAACTCAAGAAGACTTCATATTCCCCTCCTGCGGCAGATGAAGAGTTTGCAGCAGTGCAAGGAAGTGGGCTTCGTTTCTGTTTCATCGTATTCCCCTCGAAATCCATTTTCACGGTATGGGTCTTTCGCCGCTGCGTCTCTGAGAAAAGTTTGTGTCTTCGGGGTAACCCGTCACCGACTGGGACTGAAACAAAGGAGAAGTTGACTAGCAAAATAATACTCCTAGTAAAAAAATAAATAAATAGAACATAGGGACTGTCGGGTTATGAGGGAAGGTCATTCAGCCCAGTCCCAAAAGGCCCAGGTTTTGGTGGGCAAAACAAAGGCTCTCGCCGGGTTATCAGATCGGATCTGTCAAGTTGCTCCGGCGTTCGGCCTATTAAGAAATTTTGGTACCGGCACATCACACTTTAAAAATTTAGAGACACTAAACCTTACTTATATACCACTTCTAATAACTTGTTTGTTCGATATCAAACAAGGTCCCGACATATTATTGCATCACATCATTCTTTAGATAAATTAAAATCTATACTCAATTGCCCGATAAATTCTTTTAAGATGATTGCAAAGACTATGACAGTCACTAAGATATGAAAAAATTGTGTAGTAAGTTAGAAGCCCAGATATTATAATTGCAAGAACAACGCCGATGAAAGCGATGATGGTCCACGGGGTACTGAAATGGTCATAAACGACTTGAGAGTTGAACCATCCAATTATTGTATTCATTGTCCTAGCAATTTTGGATGTTGGCTTTCACATCTTTATACTCTTTATATGTAGAATGATGATCAGGTAAACAGTATGCAATGTTTTGAAAGATAGTAAAAATCAATTCTGGTTCGGTGTGGATTTGGAGCCGGATAATGGCGTTTACCAAAAGCTTCCCTAACAGTGCGGGGCATCTCAAAAAACCACTGGTTCAAGTTGGATCCAACAAGTCCAAATACCTGCTGCAAAGCTGGGATTTTTAGCCACCTTGTCACACTCCAAACTTCTTATTAAACGGTCTTTCATTTGACACTTCATTAAAAATAAAAATAAAAAGCCTACCCCAATTGTACATTTGTACCACATTCCAACTTAAGCAGCACACCATGTACTCATTCCCGTTCCAAGTACCATATTGATCCATGTTCCAGGTAACCTTGGTCTCTGGCTCAACCCCACCAGAAAATTCCCTAAAATTGTTCCTTCCTATGCAATCGCCCCCCTATACCACCTGCCTGTGTGCATGCTAAGATATTTCCAGTAAAAAACAAGTTCAAATTCCACTCACATGGTCCAGAAATCAGCTAATCTAATGAGATTCCAACTTTAACATAAATTCTACAGGGACATGACACTCATAAATCAAGCAAAGCTTCTGAAGAAATGATCCAATCAGCAATTCTAACCATCCAACACGGGGACTGTGGAAGCTCACCACATATGCTGACTGTCGTTATTTATTTATCTTGTTTATTGCTTGTAAAAGATGGAACATTTTCCAAATGTCAACAAAAAATGAAGAGTGATTACAACATTTGAGTAGCCCAACAATAAACATGCAAGATCTTGAGGGCATGAGCCACTAAAAGTTGCACTTGCTCTTCCATCCAAGCTACATTGATATAATAAACATCTTAGACTTGTTAGACTTTGTGACTTTAAGAACTCTTCCTTAGTACTAATTAGTAAATAGAAATTATCATTTTACCTGTCAGTATCACCATATATAACTTTAGCCCTCCACTTATCATGTGCATTTACAAATGATATAGCATTTTCCAGCATTCTGCGGCCACATTGAACTATACTATCCGCAAACTCTGCACAAGGCATGCGACCACTAAATCCAGCAGCTGTATAGCCATACGTGACATTTGCTATCAGCTTCAAAGCAAGTTGTCTTGCATTAAATATCTGAAAGGGATTGGAAACTAGTGAATCCAATGGCTCATACTTGTGCACAATCACTCGTATAATAAAAAATTTGAACACACATTTTCAAAATGTCATTTTACTCAACAGCAATAACACAGGATGAACCAAACTTTCAGATAACTTCACAATGTGAATCTACATATCAGGAAGCCATCTTATGGATAAATATGTGAAATTAAAATCAAAGACTTTATCTTACCCCAGATAGCAATATGCATATCTAAGTCCAACAAACTGCAAAATAAACTTATGTCATGGAAACATTGAATTTTGAGGAAAGTATAGCTTCCCTGTTAAAATCACACCTTTTCTATATATTCCGCAAAATATTTGCTTTTATTCTCGGGATTCATTGCTTGGACATATTCAAATAAGCTCTCAAACTTCAAAGAAATGTCAAGATTTGTCAACAAAGAAATTGCACAATCATAGTCAAATATCTTATATAAGATTTGATATCCATTAAATGATGAGAACCAAAAAAAAAAAAAAAACCCCAAAAATATTTTGCAAAAGAATTTTGATTTCAATTCTATAACTACACCCTTTGAAGAATTTTTTGCGAAGGAGCCAACTTCTTCATTGCTTGCTTCATCAAAATTCTAGTCGATAATATTTCCTCCAATAAGTGGGGCAGAATACCTTTACGCACCTGTATAATAGCATTAAATGGATGTTACTCAGAAACATGTAAGATGAATTCAAGGGATTACTCTTCAAGACAATATAAACTACAGATAGTGACAAAAGCATAAACTACTGATTTGCAACAATTGGCCCCATCTGTCTGCCTGCCGTTAACGGGATGATTAAAAAATAGAATTGTCCTTTAATATTTGACATAAAGTAGTCAAATATTTGAATTAAAATATTGATTAAATAAAACAACAAAGGAACAAAATTTTCCATGGGTTAATCCCTCACCTTTCATCTTCATCTCTCTACCCCCACCACCCCACGCATGCGCGTGGGCAGAATGACATCACCACCTTCATACTCTTCACCTCTAGACCGACAACCCCAGTACTCTCTTCTTCAATAAGATTGGTGGCGAAGTCTATGCCACTGGTGCCCAAGTGACACAATATCTGTTGCATCAAAGGCCACGTCAGCATCCCTTCCCATCATAGCCTCATTGATTCTCTCTCCTCATTTGCCCAACTCTGCCTCCTTGACTTCCACAACCACCGCTATCACTAGAGTTAAACACAACCTAATAACCCTCAACAATAGGGTCGTGATCAAGCAACACAAGTTTTAAGCTGTTGGGTCCCACATGATCCAATGCTCTCATTATTATGTTAAAAAACTTTCACACGATTTTTTTGAAGACCATTGGATCTTGCAGGACCCAACAACTTAAATATCGTGTAAAATTTTTTCTTTTAATCCTGACCCATATATATATATATATCACACATTGTAACTAATTGATCAATTAGTCAATTTATTCATCGGTTTATTGATTGGTTTATCATCAATCGTTAATCCATCAATCAGATTGGATTGGACAATAAGGACTAGCTTGGCGTTGGAAGCGGCTCAAGGGCTTGCTCAGATTCATGAAGAGTACCATGCATAAAAAAATATCAGAATGTGAAGTATTCATATGGACTCCTCGATAAGAATGAAGTTGCTAGCAGTTCTGACTTTGGGTTGGAATTGCTTTTGAACACAGTTCATACAACATCAAGATTGGAAGGGATGAATGGACGGTGGAGGTGTTCAATCAGGAAACTCTAAAATATAAGAACATCGAGGAGTGGCAATGCTCATCTAGCGCTAGCTTGTGAGGTTCCACAACCAAAAAAGAGGCATATGATGTCAGAAGTGGCTAATATGATCGAGGATGTCAAGTGAGATAGAGAGAGAGAGAGAGAGAGAGAGAGAGAGCGAACCATATTTACGATTGAGAGAGGGGCTAGGATCCTTTGTTCTAGGAGATACCCTCTCAATGGGTGTTAAGCTCTTTAAAAGGGTACAGTGGTCACTTTATATTTTGTTAGGGCAGAACTATTAAACCTATCACGCGACAGGTAGAAGGCCACTTTCCATCGTTTCCCAAATGGCAAATTGACAGATGGGTCAAACTGTTACAAAGCAACAGTTTAGGGAATTCAAAGATTACGGTAATGAATTGTCTTTGCCCCAGTAGTTTGGGGGCAAAGAGCAATTCTAACCCCCCCACCCCCCCTTCCACCCCAACAAAAGAAAAAAAAATTCCAATTTTCAAAACAGGTATCATAATGGGTAGCTCAATTCAACTGCAGATAAATGACTCATCGACATACAAGAAAATGGCTGCAAGTATGGCATAGTGTATAACCTTTCCAAAACAATCTACTCACTGTGCCTACTATGTTTCTTACAAGTTATGACGTTTATAACTACACACAGTAATTGCATAGAATTTGAATCTGATATGGAAGTGAACCAGGTAATAGATACATTTCTTCAATCAGCTCAATCAACAACAATATTTACCTACCACCCAATGCATGCTTAAAGCACATCCCATATATTATACAGATGAAGAGAAGTCGAAAAACTATTTTAACTATTTTTTCGGCATAGAGAACTTCTAAGAATTACCTGTGAAGGTATGTACATAACACCATTTGGAGTAAGCAGTATTTGATGTTTCAAATCCCTCAAAACATCTGGATCTGGGGAAAAAAAACTAACACCAAGCGTATTTGCCTTTGTAGGCTCCACTTTTCCAAGGCATGTACAAAAGCAGAGGTTGTATGCAATTACCATCGATGGAGAAAGAGACTGAAAGTCCAAAACAACAACTGGATCTGCATAAAAACCAGATTCTGGCTCCATTACAAGTGGTAGGCACTCCATTGCAGGTTGAGAAGCAACCTAATTAAGACAAGGCAAAGTCAGTATTCCGGCATTCGAAAAATTCTACAACTAAAAAAATTTACAGGCAAGCCATGAATAAAAAATCAGTGTATGCTTTAAAAGTCCACCAAGAGAACAAACATGGTGCAGATGATTGTAACTAAACACAGAATTTCTAAATAAATAGATATCAGATCAATAATACTAGACATTTGAATACCAGGAGAAATAAGTGAAACATGTAGCGTAGATACATGTATTAGATGATTGACAGAATAGGCTTCATTTACTTAGCAGAAAAGAGAGAGAGAGAGAGAGAGAGAGAGAGAGAAGGGTTCATGGAGATATCATGGTGCATTTTGACATCCCAATAAAACCATATCTCATATTATTATGAGTAGCAGTTGAAGATGCAAATCCAACCCTTAAAATGTAGTGATTAAAAACATGGATCCACTTCAAATAATTGCAGTAATTACCAATAGTGATAACAGAAAATGCAGGTGAGGTAAACTAGTAAAATTATAAAACAAACCTTAATAAACAAACAAAAGAATATGATGCAGAACATTCTCTCCAAATGCTATGGGAAAAACAATATGGAATCATTTTCAGTATGTAAAAGCACAAGGAACGGCTAAATTGCCAAATGGCCACAACAATCTCAAGGCATACCAGTTAACCTTAAAGGTATGCAACTTTGGAGAATAGAAAAATATTCTTAAAAAATTTACCAGAGATTACACAGATCTTCAATAAGTTAACTATCCATTTACAGACAAATATTAGAGTTGAAGGTCTTGTGTTTCAGTAGAGAACTAAAACAAGTAACTTAAATACCAACTCAATGATATTACTAAATCACATTTTTCCATTTTCCTTAGATCCTCCTAGCATAGAAATTGGCAGATTCCAATCATAAGGGAAATTATGTTTTCAGTAAGGAAAAAAATATTGTAACAGCTCTTGAACATCATTGGCCATTCAGTTTTGCAAACATTGATTCTGGTAGTATTTTTTTCTAATCAACAACAAAGATGATTTATATTAATAAGTATAAAATAATTACAACTAAAGGAGAACAAGATGTCCTCACACATCAGAAACAGAAACTAAAATTTACAAACTGACATCCAATCACTCTTGATAACAAGCAAAGGAACCCCAACAAAGACTTTAGAAACCGAGGCCCAAAAAGAGGCTAAAAAACTAGCTCAACCCACAGTCCTTCCAACTCAAATTTATCCTCAAACGCTGTAGCATTCCTTTCCAACCAAATGACCCAGAACACCACGATACCAAAGAGTTACCGCTCTCTTACTTTTTCCAACTCAAATTACCTTTAACCACTCATACTTTCACCAAAGAGTTACTGGCATAATAGCACATCGATTCTAACTTTTCTGAGTATGTCTACCAACAGTTAGCAGATAGTTGTTCCACAGCAGCAATTTCAGAGATCAAAAGACAAAGTGATAGAAGTATCAAATGGTTTATAAACATGGAAGTTTTTCAATAAATAGAGATAGTTCTATCATAGAAGTAAAAATTGTGACTGCAAGCCTAGCAACTAATGTTCTTCCAAACTACAGCCAAAACTAGTGAAGAACTGGAACTCAAAAGTTGGACAGTAGACATTTTCCAATGAGGACAGAAAACTCTGGTTACAAAAGACCCAGTAATATCAAACTTTCATTGGATGATTGTGCTAGAAAGTCATTATAGGTGCTGAAGTACACCCCTCATGCCACAAATTCCAATACCACTCATGCCACAAATCCCAACAATCAATACATCAGTAGATTCAACATTTAAGTATCCCATCATTTTTTCAATGTGATGATCAATTGCAACCAGATTGTCAGTTACAGCAATGTAATTCTTCTTTAGCTCAAGCAAAACTTTAGAAACAACCAACTTTACCAATTTTCCTTGATGCCTGCCAAATATCAAAGATATCAAAGGGAAATATATATAGATATATATATCTTAATGCCCAGAAGGGGAAAAAAAGGTTAAAAGAAAAGAATTATCACTTATAGACATATAAGCAGCCCCTACTTTTCTCACTTCAAGAAAGCAATTAGAATATCACTTGTACATATAAAATCAGCTCCTTAGTTCTAGGATTTTATTCTCCTACTTATTGAAGAAGAGACAACTGTTTCAATGCGTAGCTCCGCCTCTGCTTTACTTGTAATACACAATAATAAATTCTTAAGCACAAAAATGAAAGAAATATATTCCAGATTTTACAGTCTAGAATAAAATTACCACTCTAAAACACACTGGAACAGGAATAACAGCAAACCAAGTGTCTGCAACATCAGTGTTTTAGTGTTATTATGACAAATAAAATGCTGACAAAACAATTTTCACCATTTTAATATTTGAAGGATTTTATCATCATAATGTCTAATATTGGATCATACTGTAAAAACAGGGGTTTTAGTGTTATTATCACAAATAAAATGCTGACAAAACAATTTTCACCATTTTAATATTTGAAGGATTTTATCATCATAATGTTTAATATTGGATCATACTGTAAAAACAGGGGTTTTAGCAATTAGCAGGAGTGAATTACTTACCTATTAGTTTCTTTCTCCAATTCCCACCCCTTCAATCCTCCAACCTCTCTCAGAGCCTCCTTCCATCCCTTCACAATCTTTTGTCAAAACGCTTCTTGTGTTGGCGAAAGGCCTCCTCATTACTCCCCCTTTGATGCTGTACATCGGACGGCACAACGTCATAGAAAATGGGCAAAATCTTTTGTCCCATTTTTCTCTGGCACTCCACCAACTGGGCTAGCTCGAGTAGGCACCATTTACTAGAAGCATAGTTTTTGGAAAATATCGGGATGGAGATTTTCGATTCCTGGATTGCCTTGAGAAGCTCCGGTCCAATCTCTTCTCCTACGCGAAGCTCATCATCGTCCCTAAAGGTGCGAATCCCCCTATAGACAAGATCGGTGTAGAGGAAATCGGTGAAGCCCTTTCGAGTGTCTCCCCCTCTGAAACTCAAGAAGACTTCGTATGCCCCTGCTGCCGCAGAGGCAGAGGCAGAGGCAGAGGCAGAAGCAGAGTCGGATGAAGAGTTTGCAGCAATGCAGGGAAGTGGGTTTCGTTTTCGCTTCTTCGAATTCCCCTCGAAACCCATTTCCACGATATGGGTCTTTCCCAGCTGTGTCTTTGAGTTAACCCATCCTCTTCCCAGCACTGCCGCCATAGCCTTCAACGATGAAACAAAGGAGAAGCTGACTAGCAAAATAATAAAGAAATAAGTAAGTTTTGGAAGGCAAAACAGGGACTTTATTTTCAATCAAGACTTGCTTTTTCTTTCCCATTAATTTTAAATTTTAAGATTTTATAAAAAAATATAAAAGATATTTATGAAAATTTTTTATAAGGGAATCAAATATATTTATGAAAATTGATCACGAGATTTATTAGAAAACAAAATTTTGAACAATTTGTATAAAAAAGTTTTTCTAAAATCTGTCATTTAAATTGATTTTTTAGTTATTTATGAACAAAGATTGTAAATGATCAAAAAAATCCATTTTAAGGACAAATTTTGAAAAAATTTTATTTTGCGAAATTGTACAAAATTATGTTTTTTAGTGGACAGTGTAATTGGTTTTTATGAAATATTTTTATATTTTTTATAAAATTTTGAAATATAAAATTAGTGGGAGATGAAAAGCAAGTCACTGGGTGCCAATAGAAGCCCTCAGGTTCCTATCGGGTTATCAAATCAGATCCGTCACATTGCTCTAACGTTCGGCTCGGTAAGAATTTTTTGTCACACACCTTTGCAATTTTTTGACAAGAATTTTCTTGCCTTTAAATGGCATAGGCTTCCCTCAGCGAAAAACGAAAGAAGAATTGGTATGTGTATAGGGTAAGATGGGGAGGGGAAGATTTTAGAACATATGAGTTATTGGCACGTCAAAGTTAAAAAATCTAGAAATGCTAAACCTTACTTGAAAACAAAAATGAACCAAGAAAATAATTGGTAGGAAACTGTGTACTAGATATTAATCACAGTACGGTTGGGTAAAAAACGAGAATAAAGGTTAAGAGAATCCTTTTCAAATGAAGGTATTTTGGCACTATCAAGTCAACATGAATAACATTTAATCTAAGAGATCCTAATTTCATTCCCGATCCAAATTTTGAATTTAATTCAATTCCCTAATAAACTAATCCATCAAATGGGAAATTATTAGTTACATCTAATCTTATTTACAATAAATAACACCTACACTAGTAATTGTTAATTTGTTATACCACTTGATCAACTACTCCAATTAATTATTTCCGCACATTACATTTCTCCTACTAGTTGAGAACGGCATTGCCCTCATGAGGTCAAAATAGAAATGTATGCATCTCCACTGAGACCCCACCAAACACTACTTTCATAGTTTCATTACACAACCAGGAAGGGTTGGCTTAGTGGTAAAGAAGTTAGGTCCCAAGGTGGTTGGCTCGAATAGAGGTGAAAGATTTTGAATTCAAGTTCCAGCACCTTGGTAAAAAAAACCCATGGCCAACGGTTCCCTCCCCTTACGAACAATGATTAGTCCCTAGTTGAAAGTTTTGAGGAAACATTAGGTTTTGACCAAAAAAAAGAAAAATAGTTTCATTACACAAGTCACAATAATTAGAGCAAAATCCTCAGGCTGTGATGCATGCAACCATATCATGCTTAAATGCATGTATGTGCATAGAAAAGCATAAAATTAAAAGTGATAAAACTTTTGAAAAATGTGATTTTAAATCACCTAGTCTGAAGAGGGAATCAATCGCCAAAAGATCCATTGAATCCACATCCACATCAACCAGGCCGGCCCCAACCTTCCCATGGATTACAAGCATTTACAACTTGAGATGTACACTCTGGATAGCGTGGTTCTGCCATTGGATCAGCCCCCATTGCCTTGCTGGCCACAATTGCACGCTGCAGGTGGAATTGATGAAGAACCCCTTGTTCTGTGCATACCAAAGTAGACCTCCTTTGCAAAAAGCAAAATCCTGAAGACACACCCTTCTGGATAGAAATCTGCCCATGGACCCTGCAAGTCTGCTTTAACCTGTGTACAGCAAATGGACAATATCAGCTGAAGAGCAAGCAAATAAAATCCAAAAATCATCTCATTTCTTCAGGGCGAAAGATGGGTGCCTTTATAATGACAGGATTGATGACCAAGAAGGACCTCGTTAAATGAAAATCAAATTTGTCGCTAATGCTATTTTAAAATATTGTACTCGACAATTTTTTTCTCTGTTGCAGAGTGGTTCCTATAAGATTAAAGAGCAGAATTTCTCAGAACTGTGCCATCCAAAGATCCAAAAGGACTGACCTCTAACGATATATAGATCCCATCTTTGTAGGACGGAGGGGGTATCTAGCAACAATAAATGATTTTTTTTTTTATTCCTAAAAAAATCATGAATTTAGAAAGAATGTAAATGACTTTGTTCCAAATGATTCTCTTTGGGTCTCTCGTATCTTGAAATAATGTGTACAATTTAAGAAACTTTCAATGGTGAAGGGGGAGATAATGTATAATAGCAACAGACTTTTAATATCTATAAATTCTACAAAGAATCACAAGAAGCAGGGAAAAAAAAACATATTTCAGCACGTGTTTAACTACTTCTAATATTTTAAAATTCATTTTCTGAATCATTTATACATCATTGCTATGCAAGTACACTACAGCGTATCAGCAACTGCCAAGTTGTATCAAGGCCCAATAGTACTATAGCCGAGATCAATACTTAAAGCCATGATTCTTGGACATTTATTGGCAAACATGCTTTTATCAACCATATATATCAAACCAGTAGTTCACAAGTGAACTCCAAACTTTAATATTTAAAAAATTGCAAAGTAAAAAGTGCCTGCACTTCAACCGTCAAAATGTCCCAATGTCTTCTTTTTATTTATTTATTCATTTATAGAAAAAGTCTCAAAGACTACTCCATAGTATCGGCAACAACCTCACATGCATCTCTACACACCATCTCAGTTACTATCAAATCAAATACAGATTCAATTTCGTCAGGACTCTCAAAACCAACATAGCGCTTCTTAGTAGGAAGGAAGTACAGACAAGATCACTTCCATTTTCAAAGTTACTAGATTTGGATTCATCACAGTTATTGCACAAGCAATCTCATGTCCAATTTGAAAAGATTATTTAACAGTGCGTCCTTTAAGGAGAACAAACATACTGAACAAAATGAGAGGATTAAGCCTGGATCATCAAACATGTAAAACGACAGGAAAGAAGAAGTGCATAATCTATTGCAAGCACCATGAATCATAACAAACACTATGAACAAATATAAAATGCCTGGCTCAACTCCAACAGAAAATTCACTATGAAATCTGGCTTTCCTCCCCCCCCCCCCCCCCCCTTCTCCTTTCCCCCAGGCAGGAGGCAGGGGCAAAAGAAGAGAGAGAGAGAGAGAGAGAGAGACTTGTATTTTGCTTGGACAATTTGAAAGAAGAATGTAATTAAGCAAACCACATACATTATTTTGTGTGGCAGTCGGCCCTTTATTTCATTCAATACGTACTTTCAATGAAAAAGATAGCCATGTATACAACAGACTCTTTCCTTTTACTAGTTACTAAAATCCCCTTTCAAACAAAACAAACCAAACCAGAAAAATGAAAATAAAAAAATTCATGAATGTGTATATGTGATCAAAAGATCCAAGATTGTTTTGAAATTGCATAAATTTCACAACCGTGGGAAAGTATTTTGGAACAAAAGAAACTGCACACACAACCAAAGGATAGAGAGACTCACCATGTTCCTGACAACTCATGCTCATTCGGATGATCTCTAGAGGCAAATGTTTGTTTTGGTTTTTGGCTTGATGATAAAGATGCACCAAGACGGCCTAATTTCCAACTTTTAATTTGATTACTAATACGATAGCTGATAACCTGAACATTAAATAAAGAAATATGAGATATCAAGGAAAATCCATCTTTCAAAGAAAACACATTACATCAACAGAAAATTGAGCTTTACCTTGCTGTCGGGTACCATGTGAAGAAAAAAAATTTAATTGGCACTTGGTATTGCACTCTTCAATTTCCGTGTGTTTGACAAATCTTGTAATTTGTCAATTGACTTGTATCCAGAGATATAAGGATTTTTCAATTCCTCTAAGTCCTTGGATCTCCGTCAGATTCGCTGTCAAATTCAGTCAGATTCGCAGCCACATTCACATTCACAGTCAAATTCGCAGTCACATTCACAGTCAGATTCGCAGTCAGATTCGTAGTCAGTTAAGTTTTTTAGATTTGACAAATCAGGTAATTTAAGCAACTTGCATCGCTCAATGACCGAAACTACTAAGGATTCCAATTCCTCCAGTCCACAGATCTCAGTTAAATTGTCCAAACTACGAATTATTAGTTTCTTCAAACTTTTTAAATTTGAAAGATCTGGCAATCTTTCCAGTGAACCACAATTCTCAAGATGCAGTTCGAATAAACTTGAGGGAAGCCCAAGCTTCTCTAAATTTCCAATAGAATCTGGCAACTCTGTTATGCTCATGCACGATGAAATGTGAAGTGCTCTCAAATTTATTAGATACCCAATCGATGGGTCAATTTGAACCAAATCAAAACAACATAAAAGATCCAAAACCTCTAAAGTTGCACATGTGGATAAGTTGGGAAGTCTTCTAAAACCATAGACAAATGAGAGATGTAGAACTTTCAACTTTTGTGGCATCTGTAGAATAATAAGAAAATAAAATCAATTTTCAAGGGGGTATAGGCTATAGCCTATAGGATGTGATTATAGAAACAAAAAGAGACATATTCCACCAGACCTTCATTTCACTCCAAGTGTCGTCTTTGATCACGCAATATGATAGACGAAGAACGACTAGATTCTTTAGATGAAAACTGGTTGGCGATAAATTCACAAAATTATAACCAACTCCGTGCCACTCGAGCCATCCTAATTTTGAAAGAAAATGCTTAAAATCTCCAGTAAGGCTTGCGCCATGTACTCGGAGATACCTTAGTTTAGGTAGTTGCCCAAATTCTTCATTTGTCAAAAAAGACCTAAAGACCACCGGGTATTGGTCAAGAAAGAGGGCTTCAACCTTTTTTGTTCCCTGCCAACAGAAATCCTCAAAATTAAAAAAAGAATATTTATTTTCAATTCATTTTTCTACTTTTTTTTTTTATTTATTTAAATTTCTTGTGAGCAAAGACGACTTATCAGTTTTGACCTTAAAAATACAATCGGACGTGCTATACCCAAGAGCACCCACGTCAGCTTGTAAAACCCTATTGTAGAACACTTTCGTTTGTAAAGGACTTTATTTCCTAACTACTGGTAGATCCGTGCAAAAATATAAAGAAAAAAAATAGCATAAGAGTAATCATAACAAATTGCATAAAAATTAATTGTTAAAATGATAAAAAAAAAAATGAGGAATCAATTTCTGCAATCACAGGTGTACTTGATATTAAAATGACTATATATATATATATATATATATTTTTTTTTTTTTTTTATGAAGTAGTATTAATATATATATAATTGAAAGCGGGTTGGGTTAGTTTATTAGCGGTTTGACAAAGTTCAACCCACCAACCAAATCAAACCGCCAAATTTATTGTTCAACCCACCCAAACCAATCCACCTATTATCTCAAACTGCTTAGGTCAGTGCGGAATAGAGCGGATTGGTTTGATTTGACTGATTGGGTAGTTTCTTGCACATCCCTAAGGAATACCCAAAGAATAATAATTAAACCAAAGTTGGAAATAGTAGAAGAATTTAAAAGGAAACCTTTTTGGGTGTAAATCTATCACTTTTTCTTTTTTCAGTTATGATAAGAGCTATGAAGAGAATTAAAAAACTTCAAGAATAATTATTAGGCCAAAGAAAGTTATGGTAATCATTAGAAGACTTTAAAAGGAAACATAATTTGAAAGGAAACGAAATTTAAAAGGAAACAAAATTTGGATTGATTACCTTGAGTTAAGTTCAACATGAATTAATTGTTGGAGAAAGGCTTATAGCAATAATAGTTTTTAATTCAAAACTTCAGCACCTAATGGTTGAGAGAGAAAAAGAATGAGGGGCATAAAGAGAGACGATGAATACAAATTGCAATGATGATAAGAATGGAAATGTGCAGACATTAGACGTATTTGTTCAATAAAAATAGTTGCTGAATCTCATTGGGATTTAAAAACTGAGATTAATTTTTTTTATAAAATAGAACGGTTAAATTTAAGTTTAGGGAAATTAAAAGAGATAACTATTATAACGGTTGGGGCAATAAAAATCTAAATAGTTTTAAACACAATTAAAGAGAGAGAAAAAAAAAAACTGTAACAAAATTAATGACGACATGTACAAAATTAAAAGTATAATCAAATTCCTACCTTTTTATAATAATAATCAAATTCCGGCTTTAAAATGTCGTATATACAATATTTTTTACTAAAAAAACTCATCGATCTTATTTATTTATTTAGCAGAATCAATGATTGCAAAACATAATTAACTAAAACAATTAAAAGATAAAAGATTTGTATATACAAATCCATCTTTAACTCTTTGTTAATGGGTTATAGTTTCAAAATAACAAAGAAATAATGGCCAATAAAAGAATGCATTACATTAACTTACACTGAAAAAGGAAAATAAATCAAAAAGGGAAAACACATTCACCCTTCACGGTCATCCTGTACACACGCCAGTCATGATTTTACATACAGAATGGAAAATTTCTATGTTTGGGCAAAAGGACACAACTCCTTCTGTCTTGACAAAAACATATAAGTTTAGAAGTTCCAAGGGGTTGTGTCCAACAGAAATTGAAGAAACCAACTTTTATAATTGTGTCTCTTCGGGTAACTTGTTACATTGAAACTAGATGTCGGAGCACACGCATTGTGTGTGCCAAAAAAAAAATATATATATATTACTCCCTACAAAAATCTTCCAAAAAATAAATTCAAAATTTGAAATAAAAATAAAAATAAAAATTGATATTAAGTAGTTACAGAGAGAGAATACGAGGGTGGTTATAATAGAGGAAGAGAAAAGTGGGAAAAAGAAAGAAGATAGTGGTGGTTAAGTTAGAGTTTATTTAAGAGATCTTACTAAAAAACCGTTTTTAAACCTAGTAACTTTTACCTTATTTAAACCGATGAGGGTTTTTTGGTAATTCACTCTACACATCCAACTAAAGTTCCAACCACTTTCTATATTAGTATAGATGGTGTGAAAGAAAGAATAGTAAATGATTGTGTAGAGAGTTTAATTTGAATTGGAAAAATTGAAGGAGATAACTGTTGAAACAATTAAACACAACATTTTATAAAACAAATAAAGTATAAAGAATGTGCCACGTGGCTTTGTAAAAAATTGCCACATGGCAACTGTGAATACTAATTTTATATATATATACTAATTTGTGCACACGTGCATTGCACGTGAACCATTTTAAGTAATATGTTTGTTATATGTATATCCAAAGAGTTAAATAGAATATGATTAGAAGAACTCAAGGTGCTGACTTAGTTGGGATCTTGAGTTTCTTTATAATGCTTAATAGCACTTTCCTTTTCTCTATATATATATCTATACTATCTATAAAAAGATGAATGTGAGAAAAACTTTTGATTGACTAATATACCCTTATTTTAATTTTTAAATACACAATTGCCCTTCTGCATATATAGGAAATATAGCAATATAAAACACATACCTTAATAAGAATTCTAAGAAAACTATAATTCTAGGCTTTTTTACCCTTCTCCACAAAACTAATATAATAGATGCCTATCAAACCCTAGCTGTAGTAGTTTCGCTAACCAATATAATAGAAGCCTTCGAACCCTAGCTAGCAACAGTAGTTACGCCAAAGAGGGGTAGTAGTAGTGGTGCAACAAGTGTGTCAGGGATTGATGAGGGTAGTAGCAGCAATGATTCGCAGCTTTCGTGGGTTACTAACTAAGAAACAGCACGTTGATGAGGTGAGTGGGCTATGATGTGGAATATTATTATAGGTTGAATAAATGTGGTTTGTCTAGCAGCAGGGGACTTGGCATGATCAATCCGTGATGGCATCATTTTGTCATTTATTTATTTGTTTTCAGGGGATTGGATGCACTTCATAAGTATCTCCAATTCTATTATAAACTCCCATATATATTCTTCTTACCTCTGAACCTACATAGCATTAGATTTGATAAATAAGGATTACACCAATTTTAGCAAATTATAATGTGCAAGGATTATAATGAAAGATTATATATTTTTTTTTTTTCATGTTCTTACAGGATAGATTAAGCCCTATATAAAAGTACTTCTTAAAGCATTAAGTTAGTTTTTGACAGTATAATATATATAATATTTCCATTTGAATTTTAAACCCTAAAACAACTTAATGTAAAAATAAAAAGTATAGAAATCTTCTCCATTGCTACCACTAAATAAACATATGATTCAAAAAAAGAAAACAAAACAAAGAGAATATATCAGTTGAAATTATTAGCAAAATTTAGGGAAAAAATGCACATGCAAAAAAAAAAAAAAAAAAAAAAATTGGAATCCAAAGATCATTAACAAATCTTGGTTTGGCACAGTTTAGTAGGGAGGTTGATGGTTTGTATGTTTCATTGGAAGATGTCTTAATTTGTGTAAGGGACCAATTCCTTACAGACTTAAATTATATTTCTACTTAATAAATTTAATTTGATCTTTTATTTATTTATTATTATTATTATTATTATTATTATATTTGGTTGTTTTCCTATCAAGAAAAAAAACAGAGACATTCTTGCTTTGTTGTTCGACGCATTTCTTGAAGAACAATTTCTCAAACAAAGTTTAGAAAAATCGGCAAATAAATAAATAAATATAGAGTTTGAAATCAATTTGAACTATACACACCAAATAAAAACCCTTCCTTACTTCTTGTTCTTTTCCAAGTATATGGAGTTGATCTTGTATGATTTTTTTATTCTTTCATGCACCATACTCACATATATATACATTTTTTGTGCTTAGCTTTGGTGGATGATCATCATACATTTTATTGATTCTTCATGTGTTAGTGCTAATAATTCAGAGACCAAACTATAACAAAATTTCTATACTATAATACTAATGATTTTTTATAAATAAATTATTTTGATTTTGATTTTTTTTTTCCATATATATACACTTTTTGTGCTTAGTTTTGATGGATGATCATCATACATTTTTATTGATTCTTCATATGTTAATGCTAATGATTCAAAGACCAAACTATGACAAAATTTAATATAATATAATACTAATGATTTTTTTATAAATAAATTATTTTTATTTTCATTTCAAAAAACAAAAAAACAATTCTCACAAAAAAAATTCACGTGCAACGCATGTGTGCTATCACTAGTGTGTGTATATATATATATAAGAAGAAAACAGTTTAAGGAAGTGAAAGTTTACTTGGCTGTGAATTTCTGAAAGTAAAATCTTGCTTAACTTCTCCCCATTTCAATTTCAAAGGGATTCATAATGGGGGATGAAGAGGGAGAAACGTATGGGTTTTTCTTATTATTTTTTGCTGCAAAAAATAAATGAGTTAATGGGGAAGGAAACGTATGGGCTAATGGAATAGGATTGTAGAACTCTAATTAAAGTAGGTTTCTCCATAATTTAATTAATTATGTACCTTTTTTCTTTTTATCTTTTGGATTACTTAATGGTATTGATGTCATTACATTTTAAAATAAGGGTATTTTAGAGAATCAAAAGTTTTTTTAGGATTCACCTTTTTATAGGTAGTATAGATATAGATTATATATGAGAGTACAATAATGGTATACCCTCATGGGAAAAAATATAGAGAAAAATAGTATAAGAATAATCATAAAAGTTGCATAAAAATTTCATTACCAGGAGAAAAAAAAAAAAGCTGAACGAAATTTAAATTTGAAATTTATATATATATATATTTAAAACGAGTTATCAAATTCTGCAATAACAAAAAGTAATAATAATAATACCTACACACAAACCCTCCCCCAACATTTATATATATGATGGGATTGGTAGAAAGTAAATCCAACTGTTGGTAAAAGGAAAAAAAATTCAGATAGAAACCTTTACCAGAATTTGCATGAGATACTTGATCTGCCATTTTGCTTGTTGAAACCCTTCTAAGTCTGTTGGTAGTGGGAGATCGAGTCCAAACACAACTCAGTGTTGTTCTTGGTGTCGAATCAATTTTGCTGAAAAGAGAATGAGCGCGAATGAGTACTTTCCCCAACTTAAGATTTTTTTTTTTTTTTTTTCAAGTCTTTTATCCACGTCGTACCTTATCATCAAACCTCATCATGTCTACTAAGTCTTCAAAGGTTTGATAATAGGTAGACCTTATCTGCAAAGTCGAAAACATCATTTCATCATTGGCCCATTACAATGTGCTCACTTGGGATCCAAACTTCTCCTTTCTTTTTTTTTTTCTTTTGGTTGGTCCCATTACAATGTCAATTCTCACCCTCTCGTTGGGCCTTAGATGCAATGATTATTTAAACCTTTTGCCTTCATTAAAGTTCTGCCCATGTTCCTATAGAACCCTAGTCCTTTCTCCGGATAGGCCCAACTCATATATAAGTCTTTTTGTTCGAGTCCAAAACACACACCTCACATCTCATTTGGATCATAGGCTTAACGGATGGGCCCACACAATTTTCCCTCAAATAGGCTCAAACTTAGAAGACTTACATATAATGTGGGCCTCGTCCCATACTCGCACTAAAAATGAATATGAATGCAACATAACACACGATGCGACACACATTCACATAAGGTTATGTAAAGGCCTCGGGGGACACTAGTGTGGTCGGTCGAAATGGGGTTTCTCCTTCAAAGGTTACCGAGGCTAGGGCGCTCAAAGAGCGACCCGTTAACGTACTCACTAACTTATCACAGGTTAGTGGCACAGGCCGTGGGCTGATGGTGCTGAGCCGAGTTGCCCATAAGATCGAGTGGATCCCGGGTCTCTAATCAGACTTCCATCGAGGGGTAACAAAATGCCAAAGTCGTGCACATGTGTGCAATTGTGGTTTCACTCAATTAGAAATTTCTCATTAATTAAAGCCAATAAAATACTTCGGAGTCTAACTCTCTATTCCCCAATAGAGTCGCCAATGTGAGCGCCGCGTCCTAAACCACGCCGGCTCGGGGGTATGTCCACTAACCACGGATATGATTAGGGCGGAGAGGGAGTCGCCACCCAGTTTGGCTCCGGGAACCGATTGACCCCTAGCAAGAGGCCCACTCATCATTACCCAAAGAATTAAGGTTCGGAGTTAAGGTGCGTCGCCAGGAAGGTGTTAAGCACCCTGACAACACCCGGCTGAATCTGGCCTCCACACTCATTTTATTGGCTTTAATTAGTGAGAAATATTAATTGGACTCAACCTTATTCATACGATAAGTACATCAAACGAATATGCCACACAAGATGACAATATGTGGATGGGATGTAAAAATAAATAACTAAACAAAAGACAATGTTGACAAACAGTGTGAACGGCAGATGTGAAGGAAAGGGAGAAGGATTTACCACTGCTTGCGAAAGATGGGTTAGCAAAGCATCCTAAATATGCGTACGCACAAATATAATGTGCATATGCACCTTTTATTTATACGTACGCACATATAATGGCAGATTCGAAAAAAAATGGCAAAGCATGTTTGGACTTCCTATGCTATTTATGCAATGCTATAGAAAGATGCAGCACATGAAATCCTAACCTGCACAGAAATGTCCTATAACTTGTTATCCTATTCTGAACCTAAGCATGGATTTTATGCATTTAAATATCATGCCAATTAATGTATAAGGATATTTTCGAACAACATTAAACATGCTCTCATTACAACGCAAAGCATAAATCCAATCATGAGATGTTTAATTGAAAGCACTTAAATAAATCTAGAATCATGGCATTCAATGAAACTATGTATATGCTTGAGGAAATGATTAATGATTATTCTAAAATTGAAGAAACGAATGCGATAAAAGATGTTACCCTCAGGTTTGGGTGAATCACAATGAATATGCCGACAAGTTCTCTTCTTCAAGCCTCCACAATTCGCAGCCTGCCGCCTCTGGATCTAGGTTAATGGTTCTAGGGTTTGTGTCGGTTTCAAAGTAGTGGCAGCCAAAGATCCTTTATTCAATGCGGAAGTGGTCCTTTTATAGGCAAAGCATTAGGGTTTGGGGTAGAAGATTAAGGTTTTTCGTTTCTCCAGCCGTCACCTCCTAAATACAAAGCAGGCTACATCCATATAACGTAACTAGGGGAAAATAGAGGGAGAATTCGAATTCTGGAAATAACCTGCATATGCACAAATAAAAGCTACGTACGCACATTTTGATGCTGCGTACGTACAAAGGAATGGGCTGGGCTTCTCCACTCTTTGGGCCGGACTGCTGCTGCAATCACATTAGCTATTCAAGGATTGCTTGCTGGTTATTCTGATTTGGGTCACCCTTCATCACTGGGCTTAACAGGGTGGACTTGAAATATTTGGACGGCACAAAACGGGGTGTTAACACAGACCAATCACCAAGACGAACAACAGATGGTGTTGAATTGAAGGAATACGCTACAACTGACAAAAACGGATCATAATACTTCCAGCAGCAAGGTAAATGCACCTCTTTCTCTTCACAGTTTTGAAGTTTGATCTTGTGGTAGCAGCTGTTACAACTTACAACAACAGTCCCCATCTTGGAACATACATAGGATAGATGGGCTGATGCCTGGACCAACTCACCAGTCACCACAGTCTGCAATGCTATAATAATAATAATCGTTTCTGGTTCGGTGTAGATTTGGAGCATGATAATGGCCTCTACCAAAAGCTCTCCCTAACAGGATGGGACATCTTCAGCAACCACTGCTTCAAATTAGGCTCCAACAAGTCCAAATACCTGCTGCAAACGTGGGATGATCTGTTTCTTGAAGTAATATAAATCATTTAGTCTGAAGAGGGAATCAATCGCCAAAAGATCCATTGGATCCACATCCACATCAACCAGGCCGGCCTCAACCTCCCCATGGATTACAAGTATTTACAACTTTAAAGTATACACTCTGGATAGCATGGCTCTGCCATTGGATCAGCCCTCATTGCCTTGCTGGCCACAATTGCACGCTGCAGGTGGAATTGATGAAGAAGCCCTTGTTCTGCACATACCAAAGTAGAGACCTCCTTTGCAAAAAGCAAAATCCTGAAGACACACCCTTCTGGATAGAAATCTGTCCATTGACACTGCAAGTCTGCTTTAACCTGTGTGCAGCAAATGGACAATATCAGCTGATGAGCAAGCAAATAAAATCCAAAAATCATCTCATTTCTTCAGGGCAAAAGATGGGTGCCTTCATAATGACTGAGAGGGTTGATGACCAAGAAGGACCTCGTGTACTGTGCCATCCGAAGATCCAAAAGGACTGACCTCTAAAGATATATAGATCCCATCCTTGTAGGATGGAGGGGGTATCCAGCAACAATAAATGATTTGTTTTTTCATAAAAAAATCCTGAATTTAGAAAGAATATAAATGACTTTGTTCCAAATGATTTTCTTTGGGTCTCTCGTATCTTGAAATAATGTGTACAAGTTAAGAAACTTTAAATGGTGAAGGTGGAGATAATGTATAATAGCAATAGATGTTTAATATCTATAAATTTTACAAAGAATCACAAGAAGCCGGGAAAAAATGCATATTTCAGTGCGTGTTTTACTATTTCTAATATTTAAGATTTTTTTTTTTTTTTTTCTGAATCATATATACATCACTACTATGCAAGTACACTATACTGTATCAGCAACTGCAAAGTTGTATCAAGGCGCAATAGTACTATAGCCGAAATCGATACTTAAAGCCATGATTCTTCGACAGTTATTGACAAACATGCTTTTATCAAACATATATATCAAACCAGTAGTTTACAAGTGAACTCCAAACTTTACTATTTAAAAAATTGCACAGTAAAAAGTGCCTGCACTTCAACCATATAAATGTCCCAATGTCGTCTTCTTTTTTCTTCTCTCTTTTTTTTTTATTTATTTATATAAAAAAAGTCTCAAAGACTACTCCATAGTATCGGCAACAACCTCACATGCATCTGTACACACCATCTCAGTTACTATCAAATCAAATACAGATTCAATTAGGTCAGGACTCTCATAACCAACATAGCGCTTCTTAGTAAGGAGGAAGTATAGACAAGATCACCTTCTACTTTCAAAGATACTGGATTTGGATTCATCATACCTATTGCAGAAGCAATCTCATGTCCAATTTGAAAAGATTATTTAACAATTAATGCGTCCTTTAAGGAGAACAAACATACTGAACGATATGAGACTACTAAGCCTGGATCATCAAACATGTAAGACGAGAGGAAAGAAAATTCACTATGAAATCTGGCTTCCCTCCCCCGCCCTCTCCTTTCCCCCAGGCAGGAGGCAGGGGCAAAAGAAGAGAGAGAGAGAGAGAGAGAGAGAGACACTTGTATTTTGCTTGGATAGTTTGAAAGAAAAATGTAATTAAGCATGAGTACGGAGAAGCAAACCGCATACATTATTTTGTGTGGCTTTAGGCCCTTTATTTCATTCAATACGTACTTTCAATGAAAAAGATAGCCGTGTATACAACAGGCTCTTTCCTTTTGCTAGTTACTAAAATCCCCTTTCAAACAAAACAAACCAAACCAGAAAAAGGAAAATAAAAAAATTCATGAATGTGTATATGTGATCAATTCCTCTGAGTCCTTGGATCTCCATCAGATTCGCAGTCATATTCACAATCAGATTCAGAATCAGATGTGAGGCAGATTCCCTGCCGACTTGAATAAAACTTTAAGTTTTTTCGATTTGACAAATCAGGTAATTTAAGCAACTTGCATCGCTCAATGACCAACTCTTCTAAGGATTCCAATTCCTCCAGTCCACGGATCTCAGTTAAATTGTCCAAACGATAAATTTCT
Organism: Liquidambar formosana; assembly: GCA_039720395.1. Lineage (NCBI taxonomy): Eukaryota > Viridiplantae > Streptophyta > Magnoliopsida > Saxifragales > Altingiaceae > Liquidambar > Liquidambar formosana. The sequence goes on along the minus strand of CM077820.1, from coordinate 52,695,949 downwards.
AGTTCCTTCAAACTATTTAAATTTGAAAGATCCGATAACCTTTCAACTAATTCACACCGAGTCACCGCCAAGATTCTTAAAGATTCTAACTGTTCAAGCCCTTGAATCCCCCTTAGCTTAGGGCAACGCGATAACCTTAATTCTGATAAATTTTTCAAATTCGACAGATCTGGCAATCTTTCCAGTGAATGACAAAGAAAAAGCTCTAGTGTCAATAAACTTGAGGGAAGCCCAGGGATAAATCGAATCTTGCTGCAGTAATCGACTTCAAGTACCTTGAGCTGAGAAAGGGCACCAATCTCTGCAGGTAAGGAGTTAAAAATATTGGAGCCAAAGAACTTCAAGGTCTCCAATTTGGATAATTTCCCAATATCTCTTGTAATTTCTGTCCGATTATTCTCCAGAAAAAAGGACAACTTCTTTAAATTCACCAGGTTGGAAAGACTCGGGACTGTTTTTAATCCAGATGAGAGCTCGAGGACCGTTAAACTGTGGGGAAGCTCTGGCAGCGATTCAAGCTCGTCGGAACGCTTTGAAGCAAGGGTTTGGAGGCGAGAAAGCCCACAAACACTCGTTGGTAGGCTACAAATCCCGGTATGACATAATCTCAAGATTCTCAAAGAGGATAGTCTCCCGATACTCCAAGGAATTTCCCCTTTCAAATTGTGACAGCCAAAGATATGTATCAGTTCAAGCTTCTCTAAATTTCCAATAGAATCTGGTAACTCTGTGATGCTCCTACACGTTATAACGTAAAGCTCTCTCAAATTTATTAGATACCCAATCGATGGGTCAATTTGAACCAAATCATAACAGGAATCAAGTTTCAAAACCTCTAAAGTTGCACAGGAATCAATTGATGGGTCAATTTGAACCAAATCGTAACAAGAATCAAGTTTTATGGATAAGTCGGGAAGTCTTCTAAAACCAGAGACAGATGAGAGATGTAGAACTTTCAACTTTTGTGGCATCTGTAGAATAATAAGAAAATAAAATCAATTTCCAAAGGGGTATAGGCTATAGGATGTGATAATAGAAACAAAAAGAGACATATTCCACCAGACCTTCATTTCACTCCAAGTGTCGTCTTCGATCACGCAATTTGATAGATGAAGAACGACAAGATTTTTTAGATGAAAACTAGTTGGCGCAAAATTCACAAAATTACCATAATCTCCATGCCACTCGAACCATCTTAATCTTGAAAGAAGACGCTCAAAATCTCCGGTAAGACTTGCACGATGTACTTGGAGATATCTTAGTTCAGGTAGGCGCCCAAATTCTTCGTTTGTCAAAGACTCAAAGAGCACCGGGTCTTGTTGGTCAAGAATGAGGGCCTCAACCTTTATTTTTTTCTGCCAACAGAAATCCTTAAAATTAAAAAAAAGAATATTTATTTTCAATTCATTTTTCTATTTCACTTTTTTTTTTTTTTTTTTTTTTAAATTTCTTGTGAGCAAAGATGACTTATCAATTTTGACCTTAAAAATACAATCGGTATGATGCCAACGTGCTATACCCAAGAGCACCCACTTCAGCTTGTAAAACCCTATTGTAGAAGACTTTTGTTTGTAAAGGACTTTATTTCCTAACTAGTAGTAGATCCGTGCAAAAATATAAAGAAAAAAAATAGTACAAGAAATAATCATAACAAATTGCATAAAAATTAATTGTTAAAATGAAAAAAAAAATTGAGTAATCAATTTCTACAATCACAAGTGTACTTGATATTAAAATGACTATATATATTTTGATGAAGTAGCATTAATATATATATAATTGAAAGTGGGCTGGGTTGGTTTATTGACGGTTTGACAAAGTTCAACCCACCAACCAAATCAAACCGTCAAATTTATTGTTCAACACCCCCAAACCAATCCACCTATTCTTTCAAACCGCTTGGGTCGATGCGGAATGGAGCGGATTGGTTTGATTTGACAAATTAGGCGGTTTTTTGCACATCCCTAAGGAATACCTAAAGAATAATAATTAAACCAAAGTTGGAAATAGTAGAAGAATTTAAAAAGAAACCTTTTTGGGTGTAAATCTATCACTTTTTCTTTTTTCAGTTATGATCAGAACTATGAAGAGAATTAAAAAACTTCAAGAATAATTATTAGGCCAAAGAAATTTATGGTAATCATTAGAAGACTTTAAAAGGAAACATAATTTGAAAAGAAACGAAATTTAAAAGGAAACAAAATTTGTATTGATTACCTTGAGTTAAGTTCAACATGAATTAATTGTTGGAGAAAGGCTTATAGCAATAATAGTTTTTAATTCAAAACTTCAACACCTAATGGTTGGGAGAGAAAAAGAATGAGGGGCAAAAAGAGAGATGATGAATACAAATTGCAACGATGATAAGAATGGAAATGTGCAGACATTAGACGTATTTGCTCAGTAAAAATAGTTGTTGAATCTCATTGGGATTTAAAAACTGAGATTAATTTTTTAAAACAATAGAACGGTTAAATTTAAGTTTAGAGAAATTAAAACAGATAACTGTTATAACGGTTGGGGCAATAAAAATCTAAACAGTTTTAAACACAATTAAAGAGGGGGAAAAAAAAAACTGTAACAAAATTAATGACGACATTTACAAAATTAAAAGGATAATCAAATTCCTACTTTTTTATAATAATAATCAAATTCCGGCTTTAAAATGTCGTATATACAATATTTTTTACTAAAAAAGCTCATCGATCTTATTTATAATCACAAAACATAATTAACAAAAATAATTAAAAGATAAAAGATTTGTATATACAAATACATCTTTAACTCTTTGTTAATGGGTTATAGTTTCAAAATAACAAAGAAATAATGGCCAATAAAGGAATGCATTACATTAACTTGCACCGAAAAAGGAAAATAAACCAAAAAGGAAAAACACATTCAACCTTCAGAGTCATCCTGTAGACATACAATCATGATTTTACATACAGAATAAAATATTTCTATGTTTGGGCAAAAGGACACAACTCCTTCTGTCTTGACAAAAACAAATAAGTTTAAAAGTTCCAAGGGGTTGTGTCCAACAGAAATTGAAGAAACCAACTTTTATAATTGTGTCTCTTCGGGTAACTTGTTACATTGACACTAGATGTCAGAGCACACGTATTGTGTGTGCCAAAAAAAAATAAATAAATAAATAAAAATACTCCCTACAATAATTAATCTTCCAAATATAAATTTGAAATAAAAATAAAAATAAAAACTGATATTAAGTAGTTACAGAGAGAGAATACGAGGGTGGTTATGATAGCAGAAGAGAAAAGTGAGAAAAGAAAGAAGATAGTGGATGGTTAAGTTAGAGTTTATTTAAGAGATCTTACTAAAAAAAAAACTTCTTTAAACCCAGTAACTTCTACCTTATTTAAAACCGATGAGGGTTTTTTGGTAATCTACTCTACAAATCCAACCAAAGTTCCAACCGCTTTCTATATTAGTATAGATGGTGTGAAAGAATAGTAAATGATTGTGTAGAGAGTTTAATTTGAATTGGAAAAATTGAAAGAGATAACTGTTAAAACAATTAAAGACAACATTTTATGAAACAATTAAAGTATAAAGAATGTGCCACGTGGCTTTGTAAAAAATTACCACATGGCGACTGTGAATACTATATATATATATATATATATATATATACACACACATATATTAGATTACAATAACGGTATACTCTCATGAGAAAAAATATAGAGAAAAATAGTATAAGAACAATCATAAAAGTTGCATAAAAATTTCATTACCAGGAGAAAAAAAAAGTTGAACGTAATTTAAATTTGAAATTAATATATATATATATATATATTAAAAGGAGTTATCAAATTCTGCAATAACAAAAAGTAATAATAATAATACCTACACACAAACCTTCCCCCAACATTTATATATATGATGGGATTGGTAGAAAGTAAATCCAACTGTTGGTAAAAGGAAAAAAAATTCAGATAGAAACCTTTACCAGAATTTGCATGAGATAATGGAGCAGGAGGAAGAATATCGCAGGGAAGAAAAGAACGCTGATCGAACCCGTGCAAGGCACGGGAGAAAATACAAATAAACAAAACGTATAATGAGGGTAATTATAATAAACAAAGTAAAATTTAAATACAGAATTGGTTAAAAATACTGAATTTGTAAGGTGATAAATTACCAACCTTAGTGATTTAATCTATCAAATCTGCAATCATAAAAGAAAATCAAGGAAAAATTTGAATGAGCAAAAAGGCTCTTCTTTCTCAAGGATGCCTATGGTTATTCTGTATGGGCGGGTTGCATATCCCTATGTAGTGGATTGAAGTAAATATATCTATTGCTAATGAAAATGTGCAAACAGAGGGGTCTTATTGCCTGGAGGACTTAACCATGTCTCTTTAAATAGTTGGTGAGAGTGGAAGACTCATGGGATTTCCAAACTATCTAAATTCTTAGAAGTTAAAAAGTAAGAGACCTCCACGTGGATGATACGATAGGAAGGAGAGAGTCTGAGAGTTATTAAGAAGTAATGCCTCTCTCGAGCCATGGCCAGCTGGTGATGATCCATTGAAGAGTTGGTAGAGAATTTGAAAGAGATGATGGTTATTCGGTTACAATGGTTCTGGAAATTAAAAGCTATGTAAAACCGTTTGGCGCAAGCCAAAATGAAAAGAAAAGAGAATCCGTTTGAGAGATTGAAAGACAACTTTTTAAAAACAATTAAAGTGTACATAAAATGCCATGTGGCTCTGTAAAAAAATGCAACATGATGACTATGAACACTAGTTTAATATATATATTAGATAGATTAATTAAAAATAAGGAAAATGCTAACTAAGGAGGATAGACACCATTTTGGTTTTTTTTTTTCTTTAAAGAGGGAGTGATTTGTTTCGAATAGAAAACTAAATAAAAAGATGAAAAGTTATGAAAAGGAAATGACTCTAAATGAAAAGGCCAATGGGTAAGCATGTTCAATAAGGAATTGAAAGTCAAAACCAAACTGTCAACATGACATGGCATTTTAAGAATGCGCCAAGTGGTAGCTTTGAACATCATTTTTATGTATATATATATATTAGATTACATGAATTAGAAAATAAGAAAAATGCTAAATAAGGAGGATAAAAATTCATAATGCAGTTTGATATTACCATTCGACTCTCCAGTATGTGCAAGGCTTCCTCCTTAAGCCACAACCTACTACGCTCCCCTCCATGATTCAAATTTTCCTGACGGACGATTTCCCTACCAAGGAGTCTAAGCTGATCATGCATCATAAACTCATCATCTTGAATTTTGACCAAAGACCTGAGAACAAGAACATCAATTCCACTTTGTGGGTAAAATTCACAAGCATCCCACATGTAGCAAGGATATTTTTTATCCTTTCCAATGAAGAGACATGCAATATCAAGAAATATTTGCTTTTCCTCATGCTCTAGTGCTTCATAACTGATCATCAACTTGTCTAGGACTTTTTTGTTTGGTATTTTTTTCAATTTTGCCAATAATCCTTCCCATTTATCTTTCCCTTTACCCATAAAAAGTGACCCAAAAACTACAAGAGCCAAAGGAAGCCCTGCAGCAGTGGATACAATTTCGTTAGAGAGAATATCATAGTCTTTTGGGGGAGAGTCGCTCCTAAAGGCATGCCTACTAAATAGCTCAAGAGAATGACCAGGCTCCATCACGCCGGGTTCATAGGTCTTATCCACTTCAAGCTGATTTAGAACCCCTTTGTTGCTTGTCGTAACTATTATTCGACTTCCTGAACAAAACCAATCACGCTTTCCTACAAGCTTATCAAATTGAGACTTTTCATCCACGTCATCAAGAACAATGAGAACTTTCTTTTTGCAAACTATGTCTTTGATGGTGTTGATTCCATCGTCAACATCAACAATGTTGGAGCATTCCCCTTTTAGGATCCTGGAGATAAGTTGATTTTGCAAATCAACAAGACCTTTATTTTGTAGTGATGTTTCTCGAACATCTGTGAGGAAACAACAACAATCGAAGCCCTCTAAGAGTTGGTTGTAGATGACCTTAGCAATAGTTGTCTTGCCAATACCTCCAATGCCATGGATTCCAACAATAGATACATCATCCGAGCCAACATTTAATAATCCCTTCATTTTTTCGACATGATGATCTATTCCAACCAAGTTGTCATTTAGAACCATGTAATTCTTCTTTAACTCTAACAAAACATTAGAAACAACCATCGTTACTAGTTTTCCTTGATGCCTGCCAAATATAAAGGGAAAAACACAAAAAATAATTAATGCCTAGAAAGAAAAATAAACATTATTTGCAATAGACAATATTATTAATAAATTCTTAAGAATAAAAATTTAAAGAAATCTATTCCAAATTTTGAAGTCTGGAATAAAATTACCAGTCTGAGTCTGAAACGCACAAGAATAGGAATAAAAGTAAAACAAGTGTCCGGAATATTACTAATTCTCTATGACTAGCATAAAATTAACAAAAAGTTTTCTTTTACTTAATTCTGTATATGAGTAGATCATACTGTAAAAACAGGGGGTTAGGAGTGAATGACGTACCCATTAGTTTCTTTCTTCAATTCCCATCCTTTCAAGTCTACAACCTCCCTCAGAGCCTCCTTCCATCCCTGCACAGTCTTTTCATCGAAATCCTTCTCGTGTTTGAGAAAGGCGTTCTTGTAACTTCCCGTTTGATGTCGCACATCGGACGGCTTGACGTCATAGAAAATGGGCAAAACCTTTTGTCCCTTATTTTTCTGGCACTCCATCATCTGGGAGAGCTCAAGTAGGCACCATTTACTAGAAGCATAGTTTTTGGAAAAGATCGGGATGGAGATTTTCGATTTCTCGATTGCCTTGAGAAGCTCGGGGCCGATCTTCTCTCCCGCACGAAGCTTATCAGCGTCCCTGAAGGTGCGAATTCCAGCGTTGACAAGATCGGTGTAGAGGTAATCGGTGAAGCCCAAACGAGTGTCTTCGCCACTGAAACTCAAGAATACTTCGTGTTCGCCTCCTGACCCTGACCCTGACCCTGACCATGACCCTGACCCAGACGCAGAGGCGGATGAAGTGCTGGCAGCAGAGCCGGTTGGGCTTCGTTTTCGCTTCTTCCTATTCCCCTCGCAATCCATTTCCACAGTACAAGCAGCTCACCTCTCTCTCTCTCTCTCTCTCAATGAACAAATTGAAAACCTTTCGTTGGTCCACCGGCAGAGGATTTACCAATCGAGAAGAGTTGTATTTTTGTGGTCGTATAGCTGTGTGTGTGTGTGTGTGTTTTTTTTTTTTTTTATAAAAAAAGACTTCTGGGTAGCAGCTGGCCTAGGCACCAATCGAATAAGAGGGAGAGTCAATACAAGATAAGATGTCAGACTTTTAAAAGTTTCTACTACGGAGTACTATTTAAAACACAGTTGATTTTTTTTTTTTAATGACGTGGCATGCATCTAGAATAAATTTTTAAAAAAATACTCATAAAAAAATAAAATAAATCTGGGGGAAATTGCTAGTTAGCCCACAGTTTGCATTACATTTTGTCATTTATGAGAGAATAAAAAGATAAAATTGTGAGATCTATTGAAATGGTTAAACCTTAAAAAATTAAAATTAAATTAAATTCATATAATAAAACAAAGTGTTAAAAAAAGTGTAGGACTAACTAACATTTCCTTAAATCATGTGTTGATGCAAGTGTTATTGCATTATGGTTGGAAAAGATAAGAGAAAAAAAATAAAAATAAAAATAAAAAGAATTTTGCAACAATTGCAGTGTCCAAGTTTTTGCAAAGAGCTGATGCTATTTGGATCTAATGGCATGTTTCGTCATTATAAGAGTGTAGCTACATAGGATTTATGGATGTTCTAATTTCAACTCCACATGATTGCCTGTGTCCTCCTATCTTTTGGCCCAAGAAAGAGAGAGGGTTTCTGTAAAAGGACAACTGATTACTACTTAGAACTCCTATAATGGCCATTCACTTCTTCGCTTGGCCTTCGACCCAATATTGTTTCGCTAACCTGGGTCAAAGAAAGGATGAACTGGATACAGTTCAATCCTTTGTTTCTAATACAAAGTGGCCATATTACAATTACCTAAATCTCTCTCTCCTCTCTCCTCTCTGTCTATCTCTCCCCTCACTCTCGGGCAGCCAATAGAAGCAGGGAAAATGTTAAGAAGAAAGCTATGGCAGGCCGGCAGCCCCCCTTTTTCTTTTTTCATAATTTAAAAAATGCACTCGAAGTTAAAAAAATGGAAAAATGGTTTTTCCACGGGAAATGAGCCTAGTGACAGCTAGGAGTATAAACTAGACGACACAAAAATTTGCTAAAAAATACCAGATTAGTGTTTTAAAAAATAAATAAATTACATTCCTATCTCATTCAAGTTTATAAAAAATAATTAATATTTGTTCATTGAAATTAACGAGCAATTAGAGGTAGGGACAATTACCCTATATATTCACGTTCTGGGGAGTAATTTCTAAGAATGATGTTTTTACTATAAACTTGTACAAGTTTGTACTAGTAATTCCAAATCAGAGCATGAAATGCCTAAATTAAGTGTTTGTAATTGATTTATATATTAACTTTCACAAAAATAAGCAATAAATTTGACAAAAATATGCATTGAATTTGATAGGAATAAAGTGCCATTATTAATGGTTGAATGGGTCATTTGTTAACTTTTGAAGTTTATTAATCTTGTAATTCAAGGGAATTTTAGTTATGAAAATTACTTTTGTTAAAATACTTATACTTTTGAAAAGATTTGCAAAAATAGACTCAACAAATTGCTACTTATTTGAGAAGGCTAAGAATTGAAATAATTCTAACATTTTTAAAAAGAGTATTAGAGTAATGTTATTTCATCCATCTTATTCACCTATACATTAATACAGAATGGGTCTCATAATTTCTCTTTTAAAAAATTAATTTATAATATTATATAATCTTGCATAGCATCAAACGGGATTTGTTTTGTTTTGGGTGAAATGGGCATTTCTCATTTCCAAGAAACAAATCGGTACAATTATCTATACAATCGTCTTAGTGACAGTAATTCCCAAGAAAGATGCTTCGACTACAAACTCTCTCTCTTTCGCAAAACAAATTGACAACCTTTCTTTGAAGAAAGTTGAACTTTTGTGCTTTCCTATTTCAAATTAATGAGCACTCTACTTTATTTATCAATTGCAAAAAGAGTATTCCCTCTTTTGATGAGCCCTCCATTTTTGAGCCATTTTGAGCATATAATTTAAGACAAACACCATGTCATCAAAACCCTAAATTGTTTGCCTTTCTCTCTAAATCAAAAACTGTTTAAAACCCTAAACTTGCAAAAATGCCAAGAAATTTATAGGTTACATTGCTATTTTTTAGACCCGTTTAGTAACAGGCTAGGCTTTAAGCTAGCCCTTTAAATGAAGGCCCAGACCATTTGTGATTTGTCAATGCCATTTATCCGATCTCTCTCTTTTTGTTGTTGTTGTTGTTGTTGAGAAAAGTAAACTTGGATCCCATTTTATTAGTAATGCCTTTGTAGAAATATATAAATATGATGGCTTACAGTGGAATACATATAATCAAAATTTTATCAAGCATCAATTTTATGAATTTGTTGAATTTTAAAGCCCAATGTCAATTTTATTAATGAAAATGCTAAAGGGTGTAAATTTTTTTTTATCAAAATCTCTTTGCCCAAGTGATGTGGCAACCCGTCCCATTATGAACAGTTAATTTTTTTAGTAAAATTTTTAATTGATTAGCCAAGCTCGCACATTACTTATGTAAGTAAATTTTGACAGCAAAATTAAGACTATATAACATTGCTTTTTAATTAAATTTTCAAATGTCTCAAAATGTTAGTTCATGTCCAATTTTATTAATTTCATATCTACAGCTAACAGTCAGTTCCAATTAACAACGAAATTTCTTTTTAAAAATTGTTTCTATCAGATCCTTAAGACTAATGTGGTTAGTATATAGCTAAGGTATATTGGCTTCGCAATGGCAATGACGGGCAAGGTCAAAAAGTCAAACGCTAATTTCAAAATGCTTTTGTTATTCAAGATAGGCTCTAGTTTATTTAACAGAAACTTGTGGTCATTCCCCACCCACCCTCTCTCTTTTTTGTGTGCGCTTGTGGGATAGGATCCTATGTATTTATACCCACTTTCTTTCTTTTCTTTTTTATTTTTTATATTTTAATTAATGATCTATTTGTACATAGATTTTAGAAGGGATTAGCTTAGTAGCGAGTCGACCCATGATAATTGTCTTAGGAAGCATAGGAAACCCACGAAACTGTTTACTCCGTATTTTCCTTCGAGTTAGGCTACACCCTGCTCCTAAAAAGCCAGTAATTGACTAGTACCTGTGGAATGAATCGGACCAAACCACAAGACACCCTTGGGAAAAAAGAAGATGATATTACTTTCAACTTCTTAATTAGTAGTAACGAAGTTGATCCTTACTATAATCAATTGATAATTGATATTGTTCATTAACCACTCCAACCATAACCTAGCCAGAACATCAAATAGAGAAAGAAAAGAAAATCAACAAGCAATCATGGAAAATCCCTCTTGCAAAAAGAAAACATTATTTCTATAGAAAAGTGAGATATACCATGCCATCAGGTAAGCAAGTTGGAAAGATGTCGCCTTCAAACATCTAAATCGATCCGTTAAATCCTCCTCCCTTGAATCCGAACGTATCTCTATGGATGACCAATTTGGTAATTTTTCAACTAACTTGCATCCAGAAATGTCCAAAACTTCTAAGGATGTCAATTCCTCAAGTCCCCAGATCTCTGTTAGTTTCTCACACCAAGAAACATTTAATTCTACCAATTTTTTTAGGTTTGACAAATCAGGTGATTTTCTAATCTTGCATCTAGAAATGTCCAACCATTTTAAGGATTCCAGTTCCTCAAGTCCCAGGATTTTAAGTTAATTTCTTCGAACCACAAATTTTTAATTCCTTTAAATTATTTAGGTTTGCAAAAATAGACTCAACAAATTGGTATTTGTTTGAAAAGGTTAAAAATTGAATTACTTCTAAAATTTTTACAAAGAGTATTAGAGTAGTGTTATTTCATCATCTTATTCACCTATGCATTGATAAAGAATGGGTAACATAATTTCTCTATTAAAAAATTAATTTATAATAGTATATAATCTTGCATAGCATCAAATGGGATTTGTTTTGTTTTGGGAGAAACTGTGTTTCTCTCTTCCCAAAAAAAGATAGGGACAATTATTTATACATTCATCTTAGTGGCAGTAATTCTCGAGAAAGATGATTCGACTATAATTAAATTAACTCTCTCTCTCTCTCTCTCAAAACAAATTGAAAACCTTTTTTTAATCCTTTCCAGTTGTTTTTGAAGAAAGTTTTTATTTAAAATTTTTTTATTATTAACTATTAGGGTATCTTAGGCCTTACTCCCGTTGAAGTTTCAACCCGAACAATTCTTCTAATGGCTCGTGTGAGATATCCTATACCCACACAAGCAACAATCTTTGCGAAGAATTGAAACGATGACTTCTAGGAAACACACCTAAAGTCTGACCATTCAACCAACCCCGCAAAGACATGCCTTTGAAGAAAGTTGAACTTTTGTGCTTTCTTATTTCAAATTAATGAATATTCTACTTTTTTTATCAATTGCAAAAAGAGTATTGATGTTAAGAGCGCATCCTCATCCCTCTTTTGATGAGCCCTCCATTTTTGAGCTATTTTGAGCATATAATTTGAGACATAAACAGCATCATGAAAATCTTAAACTGTTTGTCTTTCTCTCTAAAACCAAAAACTGACCGTCTCTCTCTGTTAAAACCCTAAACTTGCAAAAATGACCAGAAATTTATAGGTTACGTTGCTATTTTTCAGACCCATTTAGTAACAGGTTAGGCTTTAAGCCCTTTAAATATATGCCCGGACCAATTTGATTTGTCAATGCCATTTATCTCCTCTTGTTTTTTGTTTTGATGTTGTTGTTGAGAAAGGTAAACTTGGATCACATTTAATCAGCAATACGTTTGTAGAAATATAGAAACATGTGATGGCTTACACTGGAATACATATAATCAAAATTTTATTAATCATCAATTTTATGTATTTGTTGAACTTTAAAGCCCAAATGTCAATTTTATAAATGAAAATGTTAAAAGAATGTAAATTTTATTTTCAAATCTCTTACTGAAATGATATGGCAACCGTCACATCGTCCTATTATATTAATTTTTTTTAGTAATATTTTTAATTAATTAACCAAGTTGGCACGTTATTTAATATTTATATAAGTAAATTTTGTCAAAAAAATTAGGACTACACAACATTTCTCTTTAATTAATTTTTCAAAAGTTTCGAATGCTCGTGTCCAATTTTATTATCATATCTACGGCTAACGGATAGTCAGTTCCAACAACCAAATTTCAAATAATGAATGCTAACTGATGAAAGCTAAATGGCATTACTTAAATATCATAATGGAAGTTCTACTAGCAGCGGGGAGCATGTGATGACTCAATTTAATACTATTATAATAGTTGTTTAGATGCGCTTCAAGAAATGATTTTGGAAAATGCAGTTCTATGTCACTTATATTTTATGAGAGTAGTTCAAATTCAGCTGTCATTACAAATATTTTTAGGGTCAAGCTACTACCACCACATAAAGTATTCTAAATCTCCCATTCTGTTTACACTTTTTAAAATTTTACGAAAAATATAAAAGGTTTCTAAGAAAACTGGTTGTGTAGTCCACTAAAAAACATTATTTTGAATACTTTGTAGAAGAAAATTTTTCTAAAATCTATCGTTTAAGTAGAGTTTTTGGCTATTTTCATAAAATATTTTGTAAAAATGAAATAGAAATTATAAATGGCCAAAAAATCCACTTAAACGACAGATTTTGAAAAAAATTTCTTTTACAAAATTTTTCGAAATGATGTTTTATAATGGAAAAAGTGACTAGCTTTCATAGAAACCTTTTATATTTTAAAAAATATAAATTAAATGCAGGGTTTAAAATACTTTATGTGGTGACAATAGCCCCCCTCATATTTTTAAGCATGCTCCAGGGCTTTTCAACAAATGTACCAGTGCAATAGCCATATAACAGGATATTTCAAGATCAAGTTCACTGTTCACCATCCCAGCCTCCCAGGGGACTAGTGACATCTTTTAGTAGACATTGTTTATTGGTGCTTATATCCTTGCCCTATGAAATACACTTAGGCCATGTTTGTCTGATTGGAGTGGAATGGGTGTGAATGAAATCTATTTCCATACTCAAAATAATCTGGAATGGAATGAGATTAAAATAAATATTGCGGAATGAATATCATTATAATTCACTACTACTTTATTCTTTGATTCCATTCCCATTTAACTACCTCGTCCAACCATATTGTTTGAAATGAATTGGAATGAGTTAACATTCCATCCATTCCATTCCCACCAAACAAACATAGCCTTACGGAATAATTAACAACACCCAAACACCTAACCAAAAAGGAAACACAATCAGTAAGCCATAACTGCAGACACATGGCATGCTTATAAAATCCATACAATTAAGTGATTCCAGGACTTGAGGCCTTCAATCCATACAATTATCTATGTATTTTCAGTCAGCAAATTTCCATGTATACAGCAGCCTTTTCCATTTTACTACCCAATAGAATTCCCTTTGAAACAAAAAGAAAAAAAAATAAAAAAATCACGAATGTGTATGTGATCAAACGATCAAGATTGTTATCAAAATTCATAAGTTTCAGAGTCGTGTGCTATTGGAACCAAAGAAAAAAAAATTTGAACGAACGACGAAAGTAAAGAGAGACTTACCATGGTCCTTACGACCCATGCTCGTTAGGGGAATTCTCTGGAGCCATATATTTGTATTTGTTTTTGACTTGATGATGATGATGTGCCAAATTGGAAAGAAGTTGATCCTTACTATAATCAATTGGATATTGTTCATTAACCACTCCAACCATAACCTAACCAAGACATCAAATAGAGAAAGAAAAGATTATCAATAAGCAATAATGGAAAATCCCTCTTGCAATAAGAAAACATTATTTCAATAGAAAAGTGAGATATACCATGCCATCAGGTAAGCAAATTGGAAAGATGTCGCCATCAAACATCTAAATCCGTTAAATTCTCCTCCCTTGAATCCGAACGTATCTCTATGGACGACGAATTTGGTAATTTTTCAATTAACTTGCATCCACAAATGTCCAAAACTTCTAAGGATTTCAATTCCTCAAGTCCCCAGATCTCTGTTAGTTTCTTACACCAAGAAACATTTAATTCCTACCAATTTTTTTTTAAGTTTGACAAATCAGGTGATTTTCTAATCTTGCATTTAGAAATGTCCAACCATTTTAAGGATTCTAGTTCCTCAAGTCCCCGGATCTTAGGCACCATTTGGTTCGACTTTTTAAAAGATTTTTTTTTTTAGTAGTAAAAATCATATTGCACTTTCTTGCTTTTTACTTTCAAGTAGAAGCAACAAAAGTAAATGCGTGTTTGGTAAAATTAATTTCGCTGGTAATTTTTTTGGATGTAATGAGAAACTCTACCGAATCATTGTTGCCCAGGCGGAAACCTAGTACATATATAACCTCTCTCGATCACAAGTTTTTCGAGTTAAGGTCAAACTCATCCAAATGATAAAAATGACTTTTAAAAGCAAATAATCTTCATTGCTTTTGTTTAAAATCATATATTTTGCTTTTTACTTTCTAAAAATCCTTTTTATTTCCTCTAACCAAACATTGTTTTTTGCTTTCACAACTTTTTGCTTTCAAAAGTAAAAAAGGATCTTAAAATAAGTGCAACCAAACGGTGTCTTAGTTAATTTCTTCCAACCACGAATTTTTAATTCCTTCAAATTATTTAGGTTTGACAGATCCAATTTCCTCTCCAGTGATTTACAGTCTGATACATCCAAAGTCTCCAAGGATTTCAAGAGCTTAAGGCCTTCAATGTCAGCTAAATTACAAGCATTGATGACGTGATACTCCTTTCAGCCTTTCCAAGTGTGATAGATCAGGTAATTTTTCTATGGATTTGCACCAATCCATATTTAAACGTTCTAATGACTCCAATAATTGCATAGAATTTGAATCTGATATGGAAGTGAACCAGGTAATAGATACATTTCTTCATACAGCTAAATCAACAACAATATTTACCTACCACCCAATGCATGCTTAAAGCAAATCCATATATTATACAGGTGAAGACAAGCCAAAAAACTATTTTAACTATTTTTTTGGCATAAAGAACTTCTAAGAATTACCTATGAAGGTACTTACATAACACCATTTGGCGTAACCAGTATTTGATGTTTTAAATCCCTCAACACATCTGGATCTGGGGAAAAAAAACCTAACACCAAGCGTATTTGCCTTTGTAGGCTCCACTTTTCCGAGGCATGTACAAAAGCAGAGGTTGTACACAATTACCATCGATGGATAAAGAGACTGAAAGTCCAAAACAAAAACTGGATCTGCATAAAAACCAGATTCCAGCTCCATTACAAGTGGTAGGCACTCCATTGCAGGTTGAGAAGCGACCTAATTAAGACAAGGCAGAGTCAGTATTCCATCATTAGAAAAATTCTACAACTAAAAAAATGTACAGCCAAGCCATGAATAAAAAATCAGCATATGCTTTAAAAGCCCACCAAGAGAACAAACATGGTGCAGATGATTGTAACTACATGCAGAATTTCTAAATAAATAGATATCAGATCAATAATACTAGACAATTGAATATCAGGAGAAATAAGTGAAACATGTAGCGTAGATACATGTATTAGATGATTGACAGAATAGGCTTCATTTACTTAGCAGAAAAGAGAGAGGGAGGGAGAAGGCTTCATGTAGATATCATGGTGCATTTTGACATCCCAATAAAACCATATCTCATATTATTATGAGTAGCAGTTGAAGATCCAAATCCAACCCTTAAAATGTAGTGATTAAAAACATGGATCCGCTTCAAACAATTGCAGTAATTACCAATAGTGATAACAGAAAACGCAGGTGAGGTAAACTAGTAAAATTATAAAACAAACCTCAACAAACAAACAAAAGAATATGATGCAGAACATTCTCTCCGAATGCTATGGGAAAAACAATATGGAATCGTTTTCAGTATGTAAAAGCACAATGAACGGCTAAATTGCCAAATGGCCACAACAATCTCAAAGCATAAACCTAAAAGGTATGCAACTTCGGAAAATAGAAAAATATTCTTAAAAAATTTATCGGAGATAACACAGATCTTCAATAAGTTAACTATCCATTTACAGACAAATATCAGAGCTGAAGGTCTTGTGTTTCAGTAGAGAACTACAACAAGTGACTTAATACCAACTCAATGATATTACTAAATCACATTTTTCCATTTTCCTTAGATCCTCCTAGCATAGAAATTGGCAGATTCCAATCATAAGGCCAATTATGTTTTCAGTCAGGAAAAAAATATTGTAACAGCTCTTGAACATCATTGGCCATTCAGTTTTGCAAACATTGATTCTGGTAGTATTTTTTTCTAATCAACAACAAAGATGATTTATATTAATAAGTATAAAATAATTACAACTAAGGGAGGACAACATGTCCTCACACATCAGAAACAGAAACTAAAATTTACAAACCGACATCCAATCACTCTTGATAACAAACAAAGGAACCCCAACAAAGACTTTAGAAACCGAGGCCCAAAAAGAGGCTAAAATACTAGCTCGACTTACAATCCTTCTGATTCAAATTTATCCTCAAACACCATAGCATTTTTTTCCAACCAAATGACCCAGAACACCACGATACCAAAGAGTTACCACTCTCGCACTTTTTCCAACTCAAATTTACCATTAACCACTCATACTTTCTCCAAAGAGTTACCGGTGTAATAGCACATCGATTCTGACTTTTCTGAGTATGTCTACCAACAGCTAGCAGAGAGTTGTTCCACAGCAGCAATTTCAGAGATCAAAAGACAAAGTGATAGAAGTATCAAATGGTTTATAAACACAGAAGCTTTTCAATAAATAGAAACAGTTCTATCGTAGAAGTAAAAATTGTGATTGCATGCCTAGCAACTAATGTTCTTCCAAACTACAGTGGATTTGTATAACTAATCAAAGAAGAAAGAAAGAAAGAAAGAAAGAGAAGAAAGGAAGGAAGAAAAGAGAAGAGAAATGGCTGCTGTAAAAAGAGAGAACTTAGGTTTTTCCCTCTTGTATATTATCTTTTATACTAGTACAAGTACAAAGACAATAGTACCCTTCATCTTATTACAAGTAAATAAGAACAATATAGAATACTTTTCAACACTCCCCCTCAAGTTGGTGCAAAGATATCACACATGCCCAACTTGCTTAAGAAAGTGTGGAAGACTTTACTTGCAACTCCTTTGGTCAAAAAATCTGCCAATTGGTCTCCAGTTTGAACGTAAGGCAAACAAATCACCCCAGAAGTCAATTTCTCCTTTATAAAGTGCCTGTCCATTTCAATATGCTTGGTTCTATCATGTTGGATTGGATTGTGAGCAATATTAATTGCGGCTTTGTTGTCACAATACAATCTCATGGGTTCATCAGAATCAAAACCAAGCTCTTTCAACAATGTTTTCAGCCACATAATTTCACACACTCCTTGTGCCATAGCTCTGAACTCAGCCTCAGCACTAGACCTGGCTACAACTGCTTGTTTCTTACTTCGCCAGGTCACAAGATTTCCCCCTACAAAGGTGCAATAACCGGATGTTGACCTACGATCGGTTACAGAACCAGCCCAATCTGCATCTGTGTATGATTCCACTCGCAAATGGTCATGTTTAGAGAACAACAATCCCTTTCCAGGAGCAGATTTCAAATAGCGAAGGATTCGATGGACTGCCTCCATATGAGATTCTCAAGGTGAATGCATAAACTGACTTACTAGACTAACAGCATAGGCAATGTCCGGTCGGGTGTGTGACAAGTAAATTAGTTTGCCAACCAACCGTTGATATCTACCTTTGTCCACCAATACACCTTCAGGGTCTTCCCCTAACTTGTAGTTCTGCTCTACAGGGGTATCACTAGGTTTGGAACCCAACATCCCAGTTTTCTTGAAAAGATCTAACACATACTTTCTTTGAGAAATAAAGATGCCAGTCCTAGATCTAGCAACTTCAATACCCAGAAAATATTTCAAACTTCCCAAATCCTTTATCTCAAATTCATTGGCTAATGTTTCTTCAGTTTCTGTATCTCGTCCTGGTCATCTCCTGTTAGCACAATATCATCCACATATACAATAAGGACTGTTACCTTCCCCTATGAAGAGTGCTTGATGAATAATGTATAATCTCCCTGACTTTGTTTGAAGTCATATTTCAACATAGCTCGAGTAAATCTCTCAAACCACGCTCGAGGAGATTGCTTCAATCCATATAAGGCCTTCTTCAGTTTGCACACCTTCCCCCTGGATGTATCACTTTCAAAACCTGGAGGTATATCCATGTAAACTTCCTCTTCTAGATCTCCATGGAGGAATGCATTTTTAACATCCAACTGATGAAGAGCCCATCCAAAGTTGGCAGCTAAAGAAAGTAGGACTCGAACAGAATTCATCTTGGCCACGGGAGCAAATGTCTCCTGGTAATCAATGCCATATGTCTGTGTGAAGCCTTTTGCTACCAATCTAGCTTTATACCTTTCCACTGAACCATCAGCCTTATGCTTTACTGTGAACACCCATTTGCATCCAACTGTCTTCTTCCCCATAGGCAATTCAACTAAATCCCAAGTTTTATTTTTCTGAAGAGCAGTCATCTCTTCACGCATAGCTTCCTTCCATTTTTTATCATAAAGTACATCCTGCAAAATGTTAGGAATAGACACAGAAGACAATTGGGAAACAAAGGTATGGAAAAATGGGGAAAGACTATGATAGGAGACAAAGTTAGAGATAGGATGTTGAGTACAAGATCTAACTCCTTTACGAAGAGCAATAGGAATATCAGAATCATCAAGAGTAACTGGAACAGGAGTAGATATGATATTACCTGAGTCCAAGGATGACGGTTGGCCATAGAGAGGAGAAATGGTCTTTTCCTTCTGTCTCCTTGAATAGACCTGTAATTCCTTGGGAGGAGGATGCTGTTCTTCCAAGCCTTGAGATGGAACAAGAATAGGTTCAGAAGGAGATATAAGAGTAGGAAGTACAGAAGACTTCTCTTCATTACAACTCTCCCCCCGAAGAGAAGTTTGGGGTGAGCAAAAATAGGACACCGATTCAAGAAAAGTAACATCCATAGTGACAAACTTCTTGCGTGAAGGAGGATGATAACACTTATACCCCTTTTGAGTAGGTGAGTAGCCCAAGAAAATGCATTTCAAAGCTCGAGGATCTAACTTACTACGAGCCTGGACAGAAACATGAACAAAGCAAACACACCCAAAAAAACGAGGAGGAATAAGAAAAGTACGACATCATGAGGATAAAGACAACAAATCAATCGGTGCTTTGTGAGCAAGTACTCTAGAAGGCATCCGATTCATTAAATATGCAGCAGTAAGCACTGGATCCCCCCAATAGGATTTAGGAACATACATAGAGAACATCAAAGCCCTAGCTACCTCAAGAAGGTGGCGATTTTTTCTTTCCGCAACACCATTTTGTTGAGGAGTATTCACACAAGAAGTCTGATGGATGATACCATGATCCTGAAAATAGTATTGAAGACCCCCATAAAGATACTCACCTCCATTATCAGAATGAACAATTTTGATGGAGGTATTAAATTGGTTAAGCACCATTTTATGGAAAGTCTGAAAACATGAGAAAACATCACTTTTTTCTTTCAACAGATACACCCATGTAGTCCTAGAGAAATCATCAATAAAAGTAACAAACCATCGAAAGCCAGATAATGAGATAATGCGGGAGGGACCCATACATCAGTGTGCACAATAGTAAAAGGTAAGTTACTTCTATTAAAACTAGGTGGAAATGAAGTTCGATGATGTTTAGCAAGTTCACACACTTCGCACTTAAATTGAGAAACATTTATTCTAGAAAACAAAGATGGAAAAAGACGTTGAAACAAAAAAAATGAGGGGTGGCCCAATCTTCTATGCCAGAGCCAAAGGTTATCTTCAGAAGCAGCACATCTCCCAAACTGGTGTGCATGCACAATTCGACCACCATCCTTCTCAATGGGATCCAAAAGGTAAAGACCATCTCTCACACTACCACTGCCAATCATCCTCCTCGTAACTAGGTCCTGAAAAACACAATGAGAAGGATAAAAGGTTACACTACAATTTAGATCAGCAGTGATGCAGCTAATGGACAAGAGATTGTTAGAAAAGTTGGGAACATGTAAAACTGAAGAAAGAGACATATCAGGGTTAATAGAAATAGAACCTTTCCCTGAAACAGATGACAAAGAACCATCAGCTACCCTAACCTTATCCCTACCTGAACAAGTATGGTAAGAATGAAACAAGGTAGACAAACTAGTCATATGGTCAGAAGCCCCAGAATCAATAATCCAAGGACGATAAGAGGAATTACATGATGCACTAAAAGAAGTAGCCAAATTACCTGAGTGGGCTAAAGAAGTAGATGCAGTGGTGGATGTATTCAGTTGAGACACTAGGCGTCTGAGAGACTCAACTTCTGCTCTGGTAAGTGCCACAGACTCAGCATCAGAAGTTCCAGAAGGTAATGAAGTAGTTGGAATACTATCCACAGCTGTAGAATATTGAGCGTGGGACCGAGAGGAACCACCAGTACGGCCCCCCTACCTCTAGTAGGGCGACCATGGAGCCTCCAGCAAGTTTCCTTGGTATGTCTCGGTTTCTGGCAATGATCACAAAATAACTTATCCTTGTCATCAGAAATAGAATCAACACTTTTGCCTCCATCATGACCGGATAGAACACCTCTTTGGGTTCGCTGAGAAGCAATAGTAAGCGCAGAGCGCCCCTGGGAGGTAGAGTGAAACATAGTATTCCTTCTACTCTCCTCATGCTGAACATAAGCATATACACTTCTTAGCGGAGGAAGAGGTTCCTTTCCTAGAATCTGTATACGAATCGGATCATATTCATCTCTGAGCCCAGCGAGAAAATCAAATATCCGCTCCTGCTCAATAAGGTTATTAAACTTCAAGGTGTCAGCCGAACACTCAGCCAAACACTCAGCTCGAAAATCTTGATAATAATCCAATTCCTGCCACAATGCCTGGAGTTTATGGAAATAAACTGATAAAGGCTTATCATCTTGGGTAGTCTCATGAATACGACGCTTCAAGTCATACAACTGGGCTATGTTCCCTACCTGTGAATAAGTTTGTGCAACTGCATCCCAAATCTCCTTTGCAGTTCGCAAAAGCAAGTAGCCATCACTAACCTCTGGTTGCATCGAATGTAAAAGCCAAGACATAACCATAGAATTCTCTGCATTCCACTTCTCATATGAAGGGTCAACTACTGGAGGTTCTTTCACCTTACCATTCAAATATCCCATCTTTCCTTTACTCGTGAGATATAAGGTTGCTGAGCGAGACCAGGCTAAATAGTTAGGCCCATCTAATTTCACGGTTGTGATTTGGAGTGTAGGGTTGTCATTAGTGGGTATTGCTAGACCCATTACCCTACTCTGATGGCTTTCAGAGGTCTGACTAACTTCTGACATGATGTAGACAGCACTCAACCACCCAAACAAAGTCCAAACACACCAAATATGGCCCCAAGCAACAGACAGTCAATAGGTAGCACACACAGCCCACAAATGGTCAATAGACAGCACACACAGCCCACAAAAACTCCAGCTAGACCTTCAAACACAGCCACAAAAAGAAAAGGAATAGTTTTGTATGGCATACCAGGAGGGTTCACGGCTGTTACAAGGGAAATCTCAACAAAAAACCAATGACATGGAGCAACGAACACCAAAGGGGCTTAAGAAACTCCAAATCGGCACTCTCTGCATCAATTTGACCCATCAAACTCGAACACATGTGGCTGGATTGAGGGTTTTCGAAAAAACCACCATTTTTCTGGAAAATCAAAGGAAAAATTGAAAAACCCCTTAAACGATCTCGGATCTGGATGAAATTTCACAGGTAGATTCCCCTTGAATAGACGAGTGGATTGGTAGGGTTTTTTCTCCCTGCTGATGTCAGCATCCGCACGGCTGACATCAGCAGATGACGTCAGCAAATGCTGACATCAGCAGAATGCTCTTCTTCAACTTGTCAAACCCTTCAAGCGTACGGATCGATGAGTAGAGTCTCTGATACCAAGTGGATTTGTATAACTAATCAAAGAAGAAAGAAAGAAAGAAAGAAAGAGAAGAAAGGAAGGAAGAAAAGAGAAGAGAAATGGCTGCTGTAAAAAGAGAGAACTTAGGTTTTTCCCTCTTGTATATTATCTTTTATACTAATACAAGTACAAAAACAATAGTACCCTTCATCTTATTACAAGTAAATAAGAACAATATAGAATACTTTTCAACAACTACAGCCAAAACTAGTGAAGAACTGGAACTCAAAGGTTGGACAGTAGACATTTTCCAATGAGGACAGAAAACTCTGGTTACAAAAGACCCAGTAATATCAAACTTTCATTGGATGATTGTGCTAGAAAGTCATTATAGATGCTGAAGTACACCCCTCATGCCACAAATTCCAATACCACTCATGCCACAAATTCCAACAATCAATACATCAGTAGATTCAACATTTAAGTGTCCCATCAATTTTTCTATGTGATGATCAATTGCAACCAGATTGTCAGTTACAGCAATGTAATTCTTCTTTAGCTCAAGCAAAACTTTAGAAACAACCAACTTTACCAATTTTCCTTGATGCCTGCCAAATATCAAAGATATCAAAGGGAAATATATATATATATATATTAATGCCCAGAATTGGAAAAAAAGGTTAAAAGAAAAGAATATCACTTATAGACATATAAGCAGCCCCTACTTTTCTCACTTCAAGAAAGCAATTAGAATATCACTTGTACATATACAATCAGCTCCTTAGTTCTAGGATTTTATTCTCCTACTTATTGAAGAAGAGATGACTGTTTCAATGTGTAGCTCTGCCCCTGATTTACTTGTAATACACAATAATAAATTCTTAAGCACAAAAATGAAAGAAATATATTCCAGATTTTACAGTCTAGAATAAAATTACCACTCTAAAACACACTGGAACAGGAATAACAGCAAACCAAGTGTCTGCAACATCAGTGTTTTAGTTTTATTATCACAAATAAAATGCTGACAAAACAATTTTCACCGTTTTAATATTTGAAGGATTTTATCATCATAATGTTTAATATTGGATCATACTGTAAAAACAGGGGTTTTAGCCATTAGCAGGAGTGAATTACATACCTATTAGTTTCTTTCTCCAATTCCACCCCTTCAATCCTCCAACCTCTCTCAGAGCCTCCTTCCATCCCTTCACAATCTTTTGTCAAAATGCTTCTTGTGTTGGCGAATGGCCTCCTCATTACTCCCCCTTTGATACTGTACATCAGACGGCACAATGTCATAGAAAATGGGCAAAATCTTTTGTCCCATTTTTCTTTGGCACTCCACCATCTGGGCTAGCTCAAGTAGGCACCATTTACTAGAAGCATAGTTTTGGAAAATATCAGGATGGAGATTTTCAATTCTTGGATTGCCTTGAGAAGCTCCGGTCCAATCTCTTCTCCTACGCGAAGCTCATCATCGTCCCTAAAGGTGCAAATCCTCCTA
The DNA here is from genome assembly GCA_039720395.1 of Liquidambar formosana. NCBI lineage: Eukaryota > Viridiplantae > Streptophyta > Magnoliopsida > Saxifragales > Altingiaceae > Liquidambar > Liquidambar formosana. Next base: position 52,672,159 of record CM077820.1, on the reverse strand, counting down.
TCGACAAGATCGGTGTAGAGGAAATCGGTGAAGCCCTTTCGAGTGTCTCCCCCCTCTGAAACTCAAGAAGACTTCGTATGCCCCTGCTGCCGCACAGGCAGAAGCAGAAACAGAGTCGGATGAAGAGTTTGCAGCAATGCAGGGAAGTGGGTTTCGTTTTCGCTTCTTCGAATTCCCCTTGAAATCCATTTCCATGATATGGGTCTTTCCCAGCTGTGTCTTTGAGGTAACCCATCCTCTTCCCAGCACTGCCGCCATAGCCTTCAACGATTGAAACAAAGGAGAAGTTGACTAGCAAAATAATAAAGAATTACGGAGTAAGCTAAGTGATCAAAAGATCATGAATGTGTATATGTGATCAAAAGATCCAAGATTGTTTTGAAATTGCATAAATTTCACAACCGTGGGAAAGTATTTTGGAACAAAAGAAACTGCACACACAACCAAAGGATATTGAGACTCACCATGTTCCTGACGACTCATGCTCATTCGGACAATCTCTGGAGGCAAATGTTTGTTTTGATTTTTAATTGGCACTTGGTATTGCACTCTTCGATTTCCGTGTGTTTGACAAATCTTGTAATTTGTCAATTGACTTGTATCCAGAGATATAAGGATTTTTCAATTCCTCTAAGTCCTTGGATCTCCGTCAGGTTCGCAGTCAGGTTCTCCGTCAGATTCAGAGTCAGAAAGCCAGTCAAATTCGCTCTTCAGCGGAATTGAAGAAGATTTTAAGTTTTTTAGATTTGACAAATCAGGTAATTTAAGCAAGTAGCATCGCGCAATGACCAAAACTTCTAAGGATTCCAATTCCTCCAGTCCACGGATCTCAGTTAAATTGTCCCAACCATCAAATTCTTAGTTCCTTCAAACTTTTTAAATTTGAAAGATCCGATAACCTTTCAACTAATTCGCACCAATGCACCTGTAAGTAACTAAAGATTCTAACTGTTCAAGCCCTTGAATCCCCTTTAGCTCACGGCAATTCGATAACTTTAATGTTGATAAATTTTTCAAATTCGACAGATCAGGCAATCTTTCCAGTGAATCACAACAATAAAGATGCAGTTCGAATAAACTTGAGGGAAGCCCAAGGATAAACCGAAGCTTGCTGCAGCGGTTGACTTGAAGTTTCTTGAGCTGAGAAAGGTCACCAATCTCTGCAGGTAAGGAGTTAATAATATTGCTTTTGGAGAAGATCAAGGTCTCCAATTTGGATAATCGTCTCCAATTTGGATAATTACCCAATATCTCTTGGAATTTCTATCGGATTATTCCGCAGAGAAAAGTACAACTTCCTGAAATTCACCAGGTTGGAAAGACTCAGGAATGTTGTTGTTAATCCAGATGAGACCTGAAGATCCGTTAAACTGTGGGGAAGCTCTGGCAGCGATTCAAGTTCGTCGCAACTCAAACGAAGGGTTTGGAGGCGAGAAAGCCCACAAACACTCGTTGGTAGGCTACAAATCCCGGTATCATATAACATCAAGATTCTCAAAGAGGATAGTCTCCCGATACTCCAAGGAATTTCCCCTTTCAAATTGTGACAGTTAAAGATATGTATCCATTCAAGCTTCTCTAAATTTCCAATAGAATCTGGTAACTCTGTTATGCTCGTACACGATAAAATGCTAAGCTCTCTCAAATTTATAGGTAAGTAGGGAAGTCTTCTAAAACCATAGACATCTGAGAGATATAGAACTTTCAACTTTTGAAGCATCTGTAGAATAATAAGAAAATAAAATCAATTTCCAAGGGGTATAGGCTATAGGATGTGATAATAGAAACAAAAAGAGACATATTCCACCAGACCTTCATTTCACTCCAAGTGTCGTCTTTGATCACGCAAGATGATAGACAAAGAACGACTAGATTCTCTAGGTGAAAACTGGTTGGCGTAAAATTCACAAAATTACGATGACGGATGTTACAACCACCTCCGTCCCACTCGAGCCATCTTAATTCTGAAAGAAGATGCTTAAAATCTCCAGCAAGGCCTGCGCCATATACTCAGAGATACCTTAGTTTAAGTAGTTGCCCAAATTCTTCATTTGTCAATGACCTATGGAGCACCCGGTATTTTTTTTGGATAAAAAAATGGCAGATATCCAAAAAGAAGAAAATAGGAAAACAAAAAATAGAATAAAAAATAAAAAATAACCGTGTATTGGTCAAGAATGAGAGCTTCCCCTCCTTGGTGAAGACTGCGAAAAAGGCCATCAACCAATAGGGAAAGATTGGCGTTTCTGGTTCCACGTCAAAAGAAATCCTTAAAACTTCAACCTTTTTTGTTCCCTGCCAACAGAAATCCTTAAAATTAAAAAAAGAATATTTATTTTCAATTCATTTTCCTATTTTTTAAAAACTTTCTTGTGAGCAAAGAAGACTTATCAGTTTTGACCTTAAAAATACAATCGGTATGATGCCAACATGCTATACTCAAGAGCACCCACGTCAGCTTGTAAAACCCTATTGTAGAAGATTTTTGTTTGTAAAGGACTTTATTTCCTAACCAGTAGTAGATCCGTGGAAAAATATAAAGAAAAAAAATAGCATAAGAGTAATCATAACAAATTGCAGAAAAATTAATTGTTAAACTGAAAAAAAAAATTGAGTAATCAATTTCAGCAATCACACATGTACTTGATATTAAAATGACTATATATATATATATATATAATTGAAAGCGGGTTGGGTTGGTTTATTGGCGGTTTGACAAAGTTCAACTCACCAACCAAATCAAACCGCCAAATTTATTACTCAATCCACCCTAACCAATCCACCTATTCTCTCAGACCGCTTAGGTCGGTGCGGAATGGAGCAGATTGGTTTGATTTGACGGATTAGACGGTTTTTTGCACATCCCTAAGGAATACCCAAAGAATAATAGTTAAACCAAAGTTGGAAATAGTAGAAGAATTTAAAAGGAAACCTTTTTGGGTGTAAATCTATCACTTTTTCATTTTTCAGTTATGATAAGAACTATGAAGAGAATTAAAAAACTTCAAGAATAATTATTAGGCCAAAGAAATTTATGGTAATCATTAGAAGACTTTAAAAGGAAGCATAATTTGAAAGGAAACGAAATTTAAAAGGAAACAAAATTTGGATTGATTACCTTGAGTTAAGTTCAACATGAATTAATTGTTGGAGAAAGGCTTATAGAAATAATAGTTTTTAATTCAAAATTTCAGCACCTAATGGTTGAGAGAGAAAAATAATGAGGTGCATAAAGAGAGACGATGAATACAAATTGAACCGATAATAAGAATGGAAATGTACAAACATTAGACGTATTTGTTCAGTAAAAATAGTTGTTGAATCTCATTGGGATTTAAAAACTGAGATTAATTTTTTTAAAAATAGAACAGTTAAATTTAAGTTTAGAGAAATTAAAAGAGATAACTATTATAACGGTTGGGGCAATAAAAATCTAAACAGCTTTAAACACAATTAAAAAAAAAAAAAAAAAAAAAAACTGTAACAAAATTAATGACGACATGTACAAAATTAAAAGTATAATCAAACTCCTACTTTTTTATAATAATAATCAAATTCCGGCTTTAAAATGTCGTATATACAATATTTCTTAATAAAAAAAGCTCATCGATCTTATTTATTTATTCAGCAGAATCTATAATCGCAAAACATAATTAACAAAAATAATTAAAAGATAAAAGATTTGTATATACAAAATACAAATACATATTTGACTCTTTGTTAATGGGTTATAGTTTCAAAATAACAAATAAATAATGGCCAATAAAAGAATGCATTACATTACCAAAGAAGGTTGGCCTGAGTGGAAGGGGCTCTGGTCGCTTAAGCAAGAGGTCTCGAGTTCGAGCCCTTGTGGATGCAGCAAACTTTCTTGGGAGAGGTCCCCGCTTCGGCGCCCGACCGTACCTCAGAGGATTAGTCCTGGGCGAAGCCTGGGGACACCTTGAGAAATCAAAAAAAAGAATGCATTACATTAACTTACACCGAAAAAGGAAAATTAACCAAAAAGGGAAAACACATCTGCCCTTCACGGTCATCCTGTACACACACCAGTCATGATTTTACATACAGAATAAAAAATTTCTATGTTTGGGCAAAAGGACACAACTCCTTCTGTCTTGAAAAAAACATATAAGTATAAAAGTTCCAAGGGGTTGTGTCTAACATAAATTGAAGAAACCAACTTTTATAATTGTGTCTCTTCGGGTAACTTGTTACATTGAAACTACATGTCAGAGCACACGCATTGTGTGCCAAAAAAAAATATATATATTACTCCCTACAAAAATCTTCCAAAAAATAAATTCAAAATTTGAAATAAAAATAAAAATAAAAACTAATATTAAGTAGTTACAGAGAGAGAATACGAGGGCGGTTATGATAGAGGAAGAGAAAAGTGGGAAAAAGCAAGAAGATAGTGGGTGGTCAAGTTAGAGTTTATTTAAGAGATCTTACTAAAAAACCTTTTTGAACCCAGTAACTTCTACCTTATTTAAAACAGATGAGGGTTTTTTGGTAATTCACTCTACACATCCAACCAAAGTTCCAACCGCTTTCTATATTAGTATAGATGGTGTGAAAGAAAGAATAGTAAATGATTGTGTAGAGAGTTTAATTTGAATTGGAAAAATTGAAAGAGATAACTGTTAAAACAATTAAAGACAACATTTTATAAAAAAATTAAAGTATAAAGAATGTGCCACGTAGCTTTGTAAAAAATTGACACATGCCTGACTGTGAATACTAATTTAATATATATATATATATATTAGATTACAATAATGGTACACTCTCATGGGAAAAAATATAGAGAAAAATAGTATAAGAATAATCATAAAAGTTGCATAAAAATTTCATTACCAGGAGGAAAAAAAAAGTTGAACGAAATTTAAATTTGAAATTAAATATATATATATATATATATATATATATATATAAAGGAGTTATCAAATTCTGCAATAACAAAAAGTAATAATAATAATACCTACACACAAACCCTCCCCCAACATTTATATATATGATGGGATTGGTAGAAAGTAAATCCAACTGTTGGTAAAAGGAAAAAAAATTCAGATAGAAACCTTTACCAGAATTTGCATGAGATAATGGAGCAGGAGGAAGAATATTGCAGGGAAGAAAAGAATGCTGATCGAACCCGTGCAATGCACGGGAGAAAATACAAATAAACAAAATGTATAATGAGGGTAATTATAATAAACAAAGTATACTTTAAATACAGAATTGGTTGAAAATACAGAATTTGTAAGGTGATAAATTACCAACCTTAGTGATTTAATCTATCAAATCTGCGATCATAAAAGAAAATCAAGGAAAAGTATAAATGAGCAAAAAGGTCCTTCTTTCTCCAGGATGCCTATGGTTATTCTGTAAGAGCGGGTTGCATATCCCTATGTAGTGGATTGACATAAATATATCTATTGCTAATGAAAATGTGCAAACAGAGGGGTCTTATTGCTTGGGGGACTTAACCATGTCTCTTTAAATAGTTGGTGAGAGTGTAAGACTCATGGGATTTCCAAACTATCTAAATTCTTAAAAGTTGAAAAGGAAGAGACCTCCACGTGGATGATACGTTAGGAAGGAGAGAGTTTGAGAGTTATTAAGAAGTAATGCCTCTCTCGAGCCATGGCCAGCTGGTGATGATCCATTGAAGAGTTGGTGGAGAATTTGAAAGAGATGATGGTTATTCGGTTACAATGGTTCCAGAAATTAAAAGCTATGTAAAACCATTTGGTCCAAGCCAAAAATGAAAAGAAAAGAGAAAAACTTTTTGAGAGATTGAAAGACAACTTTTTAAAAATCAATTAAAGTGTAAATAAAAGGCCATGTGGCTCTGTAAAAAATTGCCACATGACGACTGTGAACATTACTTTAATATATATCTATATCTATATGTATATCTATATATTAGATAGATGAATTAGAAAATAAGAAAAATGCTAAATAAAGAGGATAAAAATTTATGATGTAGTTTGATATTACCATCCGGCTCTCCAATATGTACGAGACTTCCTCCTCACGCCACAACCTACTATGCTCCCCTGGATCCTTGCGATTTTCCTTACGGACGATTTCCCTACCAAGGTCTCTAAGCTGATCATGCATCCAAAACTTATCATCATCTTGAATTTTGACTAGAGACCTGAGAACAAGGACATTAATTCCATTTCGTGGACAAAATTCGCAAGCATCCCACATGTCAAAAGGATATTTTTTACCCTCTCCATTGAAGAGACATGCAATATCAAGAAATATTTCCTTTTGCTGATCATTTAGTGCTTCATAACTGATCATCAACTTTTCCTGCACTTTCTCTTCTGGTATTTTTTTCAACTTTGCTAATAATTCTTTCCATTCATCTTCCCCTTTATCCAATAAAAGTGACCCAATAACTTCAAGAGCCAAAGGAAGCCCTGCAGCAGTGGATACAATTTCGTCAGAGAGAATATCATAGTCTTTTGGGGGGGAGTTTCTCCTGAATGCATGCCTACAAAATAGTTCAAGAGAATGACGAGGCTCCATCATGGGGGGTTCATAGGTCTTATCCACTTTAAGTGGATCTAGAACCCCTTTGTTTCTTGTCGTAACTATTATTCGACTTCCTGAACCAAAACAATCACGCATTCCTGCAAGCTTATCAAATTGAGACTTTTGATCTACATCGTCAAGAATAATAAGAACTTTTTTTCTGCAAACTATGTCTTTGATGGTGGTGATTCCCTCCTCAACATCAACAATGTTGCTGTTGGAGCATTTCCTTTTTCGGAGCTTGGAGATAAGTTGATTTTGCAAATCAACAAGACCTTTTCGTAGTGATGTTTCTCGAACATCTGGGAGGAAGCAACAACATTCGAAGCACTGTAAGAGTTGGTTGTAGATGACCTTAGCAATAGTTGTCTTGCCAATACCTCCCATGCCATGGATTACAACAATAGATACATCACTGGAGCCAACATTTAATAACTTCATCATTTCTTCTACGTGATGATGAATTCCAACCAAGTTGTCATTTAGAACCATGTGATTCTTCTTTAACTCTAACAAAACATTAGAAGCAACCATCTTGACTAGTTCTCCCTCACGCCTGCCAAAAATACACATATAATCGATATCAAACGAAAAACACAAAAAATAATTAATGCCTAGAAAGAAAATAACCATTACTATTCTCGCTTAAAGTATGCAATTAGAATATCAACTATTATTTGCAATACACAATATTATCATTCTTATAAACTCTTAAGCACAAAAATTTAAAGAAATCTATTCCAAATTTTGGAGTCTGGAAAAAAATTACCAGTCGGAAACAAGTGTCCGGAATATTACTAATTCTCCATGACAAATATAAAATTAACAAACAATTTTTTTTAGTTAATACTAGATCATACTGTAAAAACAGGGGGTTGAGGAGTGAATGACATACCCATTAGTTTCTTTATTCAATTCCCATCCCTTCAATTCTCCAACCTCTCTCAGAGCCTCCTTCCATCCCTGCACAGTCTTTTCATCGAAATTCTTCTCGTGTTGGAGAAAGGCCTTCTCGTAACACCCAGTTTGATGCCTTACATCGGACGGCTCGACGTCATAGAAAATGGGTAAAATCTTTTGTCCCCTTCTATGGCACTCCACCATGTGGGCTAGCTCACGTAGGCACCATTTACTAGAAGCGTAGTTTTCGGAAAAGATTGGGATGGAGATTTTCGATTTCTCGATTGCTTTGAGCAGATCCGAGCCGATCTTCTCTCCTGGGCGAAGCTCATTATCGTCCCTAAAGGTGCAAATCCCCACATCGTCAAGATAGGTGTAGTGGAAATCGGTGAAGCCATTTCGAGTGTCTCCCCCTCTGAAACTCAAGAAGACTTCATATTCTCCTCCCAGCGGCGGATGAAGAGTTTGCAGCAGTGGAGGGAAGTGGGTTATGGGTCTTTCGCCGCTTCGGATTCCCCTCGAAATCCATTTCCACGATATGGGTCTTTCGCCGCTGTGTCTTCTTTGAGAAGAGTTTGTGTCTTCAGGTTGACCCAGACAAAGCAGAAGTTGACTTGCAAAATAATAAGAAATGGAGTAATTAAATAGAACAAAGGGACTGTCGGGTTAGGGAAGGGTTATTGCAACCCCCATTCTTATAGTCCCACCCTAATCTTTTTTGTTTTTAAGATTTCAAGAAAAATATAAAAGGTTTTTGCAAAAATCAGTTGCATAGTCTACTAAAAAACATCATTTTGAATAACTTTGTAGGAGAAAATTTTTGCAAAATCTATCATTTAGGTAGACTTTTTGGCAAAAAATAAAATAAAGGCTATAAATAGCTAAAAAATATATTTAAACAATAAATTTAGGAAAAATTTTCTTCTACAAAATTATTCAAAATGATGTTTTCTAGTGAACATCACGGCCGGTTTTCATAAAAACCTTTTATATTTTGCATAAAACCTTAAAAACTTAAAGAATGGGGGGTGAGGTGATAAGAATGTGGGGTTGCAATAGCCATTCCCTTAGGGTTATGAGGGAAGGTCGTTTAGCCTAATCTCAACAGGCCCAGATTTTGGAAAGCAAAAACAAAGGTTTTCATAAAAACCTTTTATATTTTGCATAAAACCTTAAAAACTTAAAGAATGGGGGGTGGGCTGATAAGAATGTGGGGTTGCAATAGCCATCCCCTTAGGGTCATGAGGGAAGGTCGTTCAGCCTAATCTCAGCAGGCCCAGATTTTGGAAAGCAAAAACAAAGGTTCTTGTCGGTCATCGGATCTATCATGTTGCTCCCACGTTCGGCCCAGTAAGAAATTTTGGTCGCACGCCTTCGCAATTTTTGACAAGAATTTTCTTGCCTTTAAAAGGCGTAGGCTTCGCTCAGCAAATAGCGAAAGAACGATTGGTATCTATATTGAGTAAGATGGGAAGGGGAAAATTTTAGTATATATTACACTTCAAAATTTTAGAGATGTTAAACCATACTTATATAGTTATATACCATTTCCAACAACTTATTTGTTCGATATCAAATAACGTCCCGACACATTATTGCCCTATACTCAGTTGCCCTATAAATTTTTTTAAGATGATTGCAAAGACTATGGCCAGGAGGTGGGAAGATGGTGTAGTTGGCCAAAAGCCCAGATATTGTGATCTCTAGAATCCACGAGGTACTGAAATGGTCATGAATGACTTGAGAGTTGAGCTATCCAAGTATTGTATTCATTGTCCTAATAATTCTGGATGTTGGCTTTCGCATCTTTATACCCTTCATATATAGCATGGTTTGGCACTAAGTTAGTCTGTATCTCATTGAAGAGCCTAGCCACTTCTTCATCGCTGCCAAGAAGTTGTTAAGTATGTTATTCTCCCTTTTGAATCGAGGAATGATATGTAAGAGGTGACCTCTGCATTTATTGATGGAAGTGTGGACTCATTTTGTAGGTTATCAAGTTCCAAAACTTTATTTTTCTTAAAAATTTTTTATGGTAATTAAATTGCCAACTAAGGCAACTAAGGTTAAACCTTTGATCTAGAGGTATGTATCTTCTTGTTTCAGACTCTGATGTCCCTTCACATGAGGAGTCGGTACATTTTTTGGTTGTGATTATGCTAAGCAATTATTGCAGTATCTGCATGAGCTATTTTTTGTTTCAGCTGCTTCTCACTCATCAATTAAAAGAATGTTTGTGTTCGCTGTTACATCATTCTTTCAGTCCACAGGTTTCGGATGCATGGGTTTTGGCATATTATTCCAATGATACAAATCAGTTTGGAAAAAGGTAATGGGTTGGGTTCAATACATTTTTGAGATCCAATTGGACCTCAACTTAAAAATTCCAGATATCAGTTACCACAAAATATGACCAAAAGTTGTAATTGATCATATATTGGTTACCACAAAATATGACCAATTATCACAAAATCTAATGCATTACCACTTAACATACGGTACTCAATTTTTATTTTATTATTATTATTATTTTATTTTTTTTGGTGGGTGCCATTGAATTTCTCTGAAATTCTTGATTAATATGTAATGTTTTCAGAAGTCACCACCACTACTGTGGTAGTAGTTTTGAGACTAACAACAGCTAGGATCTAGAAATTGGTAATTAGGGAAATGATATTGGCACTACTCCATAAGCTTCCCCCCATCTCCCTAATCTCCCATTGTGCCAGTGTGCGGGAAGTTCATGGCAAAACGCCAATGGTACTTCCCATCAATTAAATGATAATTTACTCTATAAATTACAAGAAAACTTATAACTAAACTCATAAATTACAAATGACAAATATTTACTTCATCAAAAAATAAAATAAAATTACAAATATGTATATTTTTATCCAAATTACAACTATATATGACACTACCAACCCTACGCATAAAAAACAGAGAAATAACCAGATTAAAAAGAAAAGAAAAAATGGAAGCACAGACTTGTTTCCTCATATCCATGTTCAAGTGAGACGAGTAGAAGGAACATGACATTCAAAACCATTCAGCCATACACCTTGGATAGAAACCTGCCCTTGTAGCAACAACAGAAAGACCCTACAGTTCCTCATATCCATGTTCAAGTGAGACGAGTAGAAGGAACAGGACATTCAAAACCATTCAGCCATATATACACCTTGGATAGAAATGTGCCCCTGTAGCAACAGCAGAAAGACCTTGCAGTTCTTTCTGAACTTTCTGTCTCTGGTAGAACACTGAGCACGCCAGTGGGGTGCACTTCACACCACTATCTACAAGCCAATCTCCACCACCACAATGTCTACATATCTGCAAAAGAAACACCACCCATTCAACTTCATCACATTAACATATCAATGTGTGGGCAAGCAAAGTAATTTGCACACGTGCATGTGAGTGGCAAAGAGATAGAGAGGTAGGTAATCATCCCCAGAACTTTTCAACCAAAATCAAGAATTCCGACAAATAATTTGAGAATTCTACCCCTCGTAATTAATTTCCACAATACAAGCTATTCTCTCTCTCTCTCTCTCTCTCTCTCTCTCTCTTTCTCTCTTCTCTGTAAAGAAATTGAAAGTTCTGGTTACCCTGCCATGGATTCCTTTCGTCTTTGAAGAAAGCTATGGCAGGCCGGCAGCCCTCCTTTTTCCTTTTTCATAATTTAAAAAACGCACTCGAAGTTACAAAAATGGAAAAATGGTTTTTCAATGGGAAATGAGCCTATGACAGCTAGGAGTATAAACTAGACGACACAAAAATTTGCTAAAAAATACCAGATAAAAAGAAAGTGTTTCAATAAATAAATAAATTACATGCTTGTCTCATTCAACTTTATAAAAAATAATTAATATTTGTTCGTTGAAATTAACGAGGAATTAGAGGTAGGGACAATTACCCATAGATTCACGTTTTGGGGAGTAATTTCTAAGAAGGATGTTTTTACTATAAACTTGTACAAGTTTGTACTAGTAATTCCAAATCAGAGCATGAAATGCCTAAATTAAGTGTTTGTAATTGATTTATATATTAACTTTCACAAAAATAAGCAATAAATTTGACAAAAATATGCATTGAATTTAATAGGAATAAAGTGCCATAATTTAATGGTTGAATGGGTCATTTGTTAACTTTTGAAGTTTATTAATTTTGTAATTCAAGGGAATTTTAGTTATGAAAATTACTTTTGTTAAAATACTTATACTTTTGAAAAGATTTGCAAAAATAGACTCAACAAATTGCTACTTATTTGAGAAGGCTAAGAATTGAAATAATTCTAACATTTTTAAAAAGAGCATTAGAGTAATGTTATTTCATCCATCTTATTCACCTATACATTAATAGACAATGGGTCTCATAATTTCTCTTTTAAAAAATTAATTTATAATATTATATAATCTTGCATAGCATCAAATGGGATTTTTTTTTTTTTTTGGGTGAAATGGGCATTTCTCATTTCCCAAAAACAAATCGGTACAATTATCTATACAGTTGTCTTAGTGACAGTAATTCCCAAGAAAGATGCTTCGACTGCAAACTCTCTGTCTTTTGCAAAACAAATTGAAAACCATTCTTTGAAGAAAGTTGAACTTTTGTGCTTTCTTATTTCGAATTAATGAGTACTCTACTTTATTTATCAATTGCAAAAAGATATTCCCTCTTTTGATGAGCCCTTCATTTTTGAGCCATTTTGAGCATATAATTTAAGACATATACCATGTCATCAAAACCCTAAATTGTTTGCCTTTCTTTCTAACCATAAACTGTCTATGTCTGTTAAAACCCTAAACTTGCAAAAATGCCAAAAAATTTATAGGTTACGTTGCTATTTTTTAGACTCGTTTAGTAACAAGCTAGGCTTTAAGCTAGCCCTTTAAATGAAGGCCCGGACCATTTGTGATTTGTCAATGCCATTTATCTCTCTCTTTTTGTTGTTGTTGTTGTTGTTATTGTTGAGAAAAGTAAGCTTGGATCACATTTTATTAGTAATGCCTTTGTAGAAGTATATAAATATGTGATGGCTTACAGTAGAATACATATAATCAAAATTTTATCAAGCATCAGTTTTATGAATTTGTTGAATTTTAAAGCCCAATGTCAATTTTATTAATGAAACTGCTAAAGGGTGTAAAATTTTTTTTTATCAAAACCTCTTTGCCCAAATGATGTGGCAACCCTGTCCCATTATGAATAATTAATTTTTTTAGTAAAATTTTTAATTGATTAGCCAAGCTTGCACATTACTTATGTAAGTAAATTTTTACAACAAAATTAAGACTATAAAACATTGCTTTTTAATTAAATTTTCAAATGTCTTAGAATGTTAGTTCATGTCCAATTTTATTAATTTCATATCTACGGCTAATAGCCAGTTCCAATTAACAACCAAATTTCTTTTCAAAAATTGTTTCTATTGGATCCTTAAGACTAATGTGGTTAGTATATAGCTAAGGTATATTGGCTTCGCAATGGCAATGACGGGCAAGGTCAAAAAGTCAGACGCTAATTTCAAAATGTTTTTGTTATTCAAGATAGGCTCTAGTTTATTTAACAGAAACTTATGGTTGTCCCCACCCACCCTCTCTTTTTTGTGTGCGCTCATGGGGTAGTATCCTATGTATTTATATCTTCTTTCTTTCTTCTTCTTTTTTTTTTTTTAATATTTAAATTAATGATCTATTTGTACATAGATTTTGTAAGGGATTAGCTTAGTAACAAGTGGACCCTGATAATTGTCTTAGGAAGTATAAGAAACCCCACAAAATTGTTTATTTTCCTTTGAGTACCCTGCTCTGAGAAGCCAGTAATTGATTAGTACTTGTGGAATGAAAAGATTGTACGTGCTTAAAGAATTAATCGGACCAAATCACTAGTCACCCTTGGGAAAAAAGAAGAGTAAAAAAAAAAAATGCGGGAGAAAGACGTGCTGTGACTACAACTTCCAGTGCCATAGCACATATGTGCTGTTTGTTGTACTGTGTCGATTTATCGGAGGTGGGCTGTCTGGGAGCTGTTGAACCCCTGGTTAGGGCTGTATGAGTTTCGTACAATCCAATTTCTAGTAGATCATTTTTCCCAAAGGCCTTTTTTTCTTTTCCCTTTTTTTTTTTTAAAATAAAAATAAATAAATAAGAATGATAAGAGGAAGACCTTCATTAATCAAAGTTATACAGCAACAGAGCACAAAAACAGCCAACCACACAAGCCAACCCTACAGCCCTACTCCCCAAAAAAAAACGAAAAAAGGAAAAAGGAACCAAAGTGCAAATCAGCAAAGTTGGCACCCTCCGACTCTCCAAGTGAACCAACCCACCAGCCCTAACCCAAAAGATTCAAAACCCACAAGGCCCCATAATGTGATACAGATCCCTTAATGAACATTGAATGACACACTCAATCAACTTAAAAAGAGTCCAATTTCTGAAACAATTGCCCAGATCTGTGCGCTTTTTCTTAGGCTCCATTTGAATTGTAAGAAAATACGAGTATTGTGGGAGGTTGGTTCAGGGACGTGGAACAGAAATGTTTAACACCTACCATGGTCGTCTGGGCATGTCTTCATTTTTTTAATCGGCCACTAGCAAGTTCAAGTATTGGTTTGAGTGTTCTTCTTCCACTAGAGGACTGGCTTTCCCGTTATTGTTTTAGGCCAGTTGGGATGGAATGGACGGAATAGAATCACATTCCAATTCATTCCAACCAATGTGTTTGGATGAGGTAACTAAATGGGAATGGAATCAAACATTAATAATGAATTATAATGATATTCATTCTACAATGTTTATTTCAATCTCATTCCATTCTAAATTATCTTGAGCATGAAATTAGATTGCATTTCAATCCATTCCATTCTAACCAAACAAACATGGCCTTAATGTTTTTACAAGACTAAACCTGGGCATTTATTATCACCACATAAAAATGCATGTATCATGTATGTGCATAGAAAAACATCAAACATTTGGAAAATGTGATTGTAGAGAATAAAAAATCTACGGCATGATTTGAACATTGACATATCCAGAAGCATACATCCATACAATAATGAAAGACCAAATTGCAGGAAAAAAAAATCCATATAATAAGCAATGGGTTTATTTATTTATTTATCTTTGTTGCTAATGAAACGGTGGTAGTTCTCTGTAACCCATGACTCCATGACCATGAACCTCCATCGAAGCACACAACCCTTTTGCTATCAACTCCATAACCCAGTGCAATAGCCATATATAATAGGATATTTCGAGATCAAGTCCACCATCCCAGCCTCCCACGGGACTGGTGACATCTTTTTGTAGCCATTGTTTATCGGTGCTTAATTGTATCCTTGCCCATGTAATACACTTACGGAATAATTAACACCATCCAAACACGTAACCAAAAAGGAAACACACTCAGTGAGGCATAACTGCAGACACATTGCGTGTTTATAAAATCCATACAATTAAGAGATTCCAGGACTTGAGGCCTCAATCCTCTGGTAACCTAATGAGAGCAAGAGACTACGGAATGATACTCTGGAAAGGTAGCAGTAACAAAATTACCTATGTATTTTCAGTCAGCAAATTTCCATGTATACACTATACAGCAGCCTTTTCCATTTTCCTATTTAATAGAATTCCCCTTGAAACAAAAAGATAAAAATAAAAACTCACGAATGTGTAAGTGACCAAAAGATCAAGATTGTTATGAAATTTCATAAGTTTCAGAGTCGTATGATATAGGAACAAAAAAAAAATAAAATTGAACGAACGACAAAAGTAAACAGAGACTTACCATGTTCCTTGGGGGAATTCTCTAGAGCCATATATTTGTATTGGTTTTTGACTTGATGATGATGATGTGCCAAATTGGAAAGAAGTTGATCCTTACTATAATCAATTGGATATTGTTCATTAACCACTCCAAGCATAACCTAACCAAGACATCAAATAGAGAAAGAAAAGATAATCAACAAGCAATCATAGAAAATCCCTCTTGCAAAAAGAAAACATTATTTCAATAGAAAAGTGACATATACCATGCCATCAGGTAAGCAAATTGGAAAGATGCCGCCTTCAAACATCTAAATCCGTTAAATCCTCCTCCCTTGAATTCGAATGTATTTCTATGGATGACGAATTCGGTAATTTTTCAATTAACTTGCATCCAGAAATGTCCAAAAATTCTAAGGATTTCAATTCCTCAAGTCCCCAGATCTCTGTTAGTTTCTCACACCAAGAAACATTTAATTCTACCAATTTTTTTAGGTTTGACAAATCAGGTGATTTTCTAATCTTGCATCTAGAAATGTCCAACCATTTTAAGGATTCCAGTTCCTCAAGTCCCCGGATCTTAGTTAATTTCTTCCAACCACGAATTTTCAATTCCTTTAAATTATTTAGGTTTGACAGATCCAATTTCCTCTCCAGTGATTTGCAGCCTGAAACATCCAAGGTCTCCAAGGATTTCAAGAACTTGAGGCCTTCAATGTCAGCTAAATTACAGCATTGACGAAGCGATACTCCTTTCGGCCTTTCCAAGTTTGATAGATCAGGTAATTTTTCTATGGATATACACCAATCCATATTTAAACGTTCTAATGATTCCAATCTGTCTAGACCCTGAATCTTGGTTAACTTCTCACAGCCCTTGGTGACTAATGTTTGTAGCTTCTTCAAGTTTGACAAATCAGGTAATCTTTTTATGGATAGGCACCAATCCATTTTTAAACATTCTAAGGATTCCAATCTATCTAGGCCCCTGATCTCAACTAGCTTCTCGAAGTTCTTGGTGACTAAATTTTTAAACTTCTTCAAGTTTGAAAGATCAGGAAATCTTTTTATAGATTTGCACTGACCCATAACCAAATCTTCTAAGGATTCCAATCTGTCTAGGCCTTGAATCTCGATTAACTTCTTGCAGTCCTTGGTAATTAATGTTTCCAACTTCTTTAAGTTTGACAGATCTGGCAATCTTTCTAAGGATTCACACCATGCTGTGTTCAAGTATCTTAAAGACTTTAATTGTTATGGCTACCGTGAGAAAAATTCTAGAGAGAGAAGCTCTCAGCGTATGTTTGCTTTTCCTTAGATTTGCTATCATAAGCGGGTTTTTTCTGATTCTTCCTACGCCTTTTTTTCCAATTGTTTTTTGTGCTTGGGGCTACTATACGCCTCTTTCTCCTCGTCCCTCCCATGGAGGGGGTTGGAACCCATTCTTCCAGCCCAATTACAGATCCAGTCAATCGTAATATCAAGAAATGCAAGATCATGAACTCGAGTGAAGCTTCACAGGAAATTCATATGGAGGAGGGTGAAATCTGCGAAGATTTGGGCTCAAAATCAGCACCAACTAGTCCGATCCAGGCTGGTTCATATCGTGATAAATTAATTGGTTTCACTAGTGAAGATAACTCTTTTAATTTCTCTGGGCTTAGTGAGGACTCAGACGATGATGAAGCTGATAGATATGAAGATAATGGGGATCCGATGGGTTTTAGGCGAAATATTTCTGTTCCTTTGTCAGATCGGAAGGTTCTCCGTCATCCTTGGCGGGGTGCGCTTATTGTTAAGCTTCTAGGTAAATCGGTGAGTTATTATTTCATTACCCATCGCTTAACTCAACTGTGGGCTCGTGAAGGTAGAATCGAAGTGATCGATCTGGCGAATGATTTTTATATTGTTAAATTTGAGAAAAAAGTGGATCGGAATTTTGCTCTCCTTGAAGGGCCATGGTCTATTGCAGGCCATGTTTTAACATTGAGGAGATGGCATCCGGAGTTTCGTCCTTCTCAGGAAGAAATCACGAAGATTATCGCGTGGATTCGACATCCTGAACTGTCAATTGAATATTTTGATGAATTGATCCTGAAACAAGTTGGCAATTCTATTGGTAAGATGATCCGTATTGACGGCCATACGCTGCATGCCAAAAGGGGTAAGTTTGCTCGTTTAAGTGTTGAAATTGATCTGGCCAAACCCTTTGTTCCGAAAGTCCATCTTGGAAAGAGTTGGCAGAGGGTGGAGTATGAAGGTCTTCATATGATCTGTTTCACTTGTGGTAGGTTTGGGCACCGTTCTAGTACCTACAGTTTGAATCTTGATAGAGTACCAGAGAACATAGATTCTGATATGAACAGATCGGAAGAGGTGAGAATTGAGACTACTATGACAGAGCAAGCTGTGCAAACTGAGTTTGGTCCTTGGATGAAAGTTCAAAGAAGAGATAAGAAACCCTCGTCTGGGGGAGGATTGCAAGCTGGGCAGTCTGATACAGGTAGTGATGCCTACACAGCTTCTCCTGGTGATTTTGTGAGCCCAAATTCCAATGTTAGCTCTACAGGATCCAGATTTGATAATCTTAGTAATTTAGCTGAGGAGGAAGAAGGCCCAATCGCTATGATTGCTGAGGATAAGCCTTCTTGCAACCCATCCATGAGGAGTTCTGAACGTCCTACTTTAGCCTCAGCCTTCTCTCGGATAAACCAAGATCTAGTAGGTAAGTCTGCTCTGTCCACTAGTAAACTTTCTAGGGGACGATCTCCTATCACTTCTAAAAGCAGCAAATCTGGCCCTATCACCCTTTTGGGACAGTCCTCCTCCCCTTTTAAAAAACCTCCCAACCATCGTCCTACCTCCCGTGTTAGCCAGCCTCTCTCGGCTTCCCTGGTTTCTTCCCGTAACCCTCAAATCTCTTCCACTTCCTCCCTCCCTACTTCCAACCCTAATCTGACCCCTAATCCCCTATTTTGCATTTCTAGCCATAACCCAGGGGTTCCAGATGATGGGGATCCAAAGTCCATGAGAGTTGATCTATCTGATAGTGTGATTTCCCATTTGGGAATGAATGAATCTAATTTGCAGGATTCTACTATGTTGATGGTAGAGGAGGGCTGTAGGGCCCTGTCCTCTTAATTTTCTTGCTAGCTTAGTCTAGTCCTCTTTTTCCCCTGGTCTTTAATGAAGATTTTGGTATGGAATTGTCGTGGTGCTGGTAGCAAGAGATTTCTTAGAAATATTAAGGAGTTGGTAAAGGTGCATAATCCTTGGATTGTTGTTATTATGGAAACAAAATTGGGTAATGATAGAGCCCAAGCTGTGGTGAAAAATCTGAAGTTTTCTGATAGTGTTTGTCTGGGTGCTGATGGCCTATCTAGAGGGCTTTGGATGCTTTGGAACAATGATGTTACGAAGATGGAAGTGTTGGCTACCTCGTCTCAAGCAATTCATGTGTTAATTAGCCATGCAAATCGTGATTGGATTTTTTCAGGTCTGTATGCCAGCCCTAACCCCCAATCTCGTGAGTTGCTTTGGGATTCCCTTGTGCAAATTTCGGCTACTCATTCCCTTCCTTGGATCTTGGCTGGTGATTTTAATCAAATAAGCTCTCTTAATGAAAAGAGAGGTGGTTCAGAGAAAGGAGGTTCTAGAAGATGCAAATTCCAGGAGTGGGTAAATAAATGCAAGCTGGTGGACTTGGCTTTCTCTGGCCCCCCCTTGACTTGGTGCAATATGAGAGAAGGGAATGCCCGCATTAGTGAAAGAATTGACAAAGCTTTTGCTAATGTAGAATGGAGACTTTCCTTTCCTGAAGCTTTTGTTCGACATCTTCCTAGAACCTATTCTGACCACTGCCCCATTCTTATTGATCTCAAAGGGTCTGGTGTTCCTGCTTCTAACCTTAGACCTTTTAGATTTCAAGCTGCCTGGATGCTCCATCATAGTTTTGAGTCTTTTCTGCGTGATAATTGGAATCAAGAAGATTGGGATTTTACTGTCAACCTCAAAAAATTCACTGTTGCTGTCAAGGATTGGAAAATGTCTTTGGCAATGTGTTTAGTGAGAAAAGAAGGCTTGAGGCCAGGTTGGGGGGTATTCAGAAAGCTTTATGCTCATCTTTTAACCCTTTCTTGATTCAATTGGAAAAAGATCTTATCAGGGAATACAACAATATTTTAGCCAGAGAGGAGGTTCTTTGGTTTCAGAAGTCTCGGATTTTTTGGCTAAAGCATGGGGATAGAAATACTCACTATTTTCATACCTCTACTCTTATTAGAAGGCGGAAAAATAGAGTTCTGGGTTTAAAAATTGATGGGCAGTGGTGCTATGACAAGAAGATTTTAAAAGATCTAGCTGTTTCTTACTTTCAACAACTTTTTTGTCCTAAAGAGGTCTCTTTCCATACCACTGGCATTTCTTTCCCCACTCTTGAGGTTATGGATATAAAAGAGATTGATGGCCTTCCCACAGCTATGGAGGTTAAAAATGCAGTTTTCTCTATTGGGGCCTATAAGGCTCCTGGGCCTGATGGCATGCAAGCAATTTTTTATCATAGTCAATGGAGTGTATTAAGCAAGTCAGTTATCGATATGGTCAGATCTACTTTTCATAGTGGGAATCTGCCTATTGGCCTAAATCAAACTCTCATTACCCTCATTCCTAAAGTTCCTAGTCCTGAAGATATGACCCAATTTCGTCCTATTAGCCTCTGCAATGTTTCCATGAAAATTATCTCTAAAATCCTAGTGTCTAGGCTTAGGCCCTTCCTCTCAAATATCATTGGCCCTACTCAAAGTAGCTTTATTCTGGGGAGATTAACCAGTGACAATATTCTTATCACTCAGGAGGCTATTCACTGCATGAAGAAAAGAAAAGGCAAGAAAGGTCAGATGGCCCTAAAAATTGATCTCTCCAAAGCTTACGATCAGGTCAGTTGGGAATTTTTACACTCTGTTTTGAAAGAAGTTGGGCTGCCCAAGACTTGGGTTTCTTTGGCTATGAACTGTGTCACATCCACTGACCTCTCTATCATTTGGAATGGTGAGACTACAAATAGTTTTACGCCAGGAAGAGGGATAAGGCAAGGGGATCCCCTGTCCCCCTATCTCTTTGTTCTATGCTTGGAAAAATTGTCTCACATCATCTGCAAGGAAGTGAACAATAAAAAATGGAAGACTTTTAAAATAGGCAGGTCCTGCCCCCTATATCACACCTCTTTTTTGCTGATGATCTTGTCTTTTTTGCTGAAGCCTCTATCAATCAGATTGATGTGATTTTGGGCTGCCTTAATAAATTCTGTGCTATGTCGGGGCAATCTATTAATCTGTCCAAGTCTAAGATTTTCTTCTCCCCCAACATCTCTCGTGGGCTGGCTAAGGAGATAAGCACGAGAAGTAATATTCCTCTTACTGCAGATTTGGGTAAGTATCTGGGCGTTCCTATTATCCACAAACGTGTCTCTAAAGAAACCTACTACTATGTTCTCGAGAAGGTTCAGAGCAGATTAGCGGGTTGGAAGGCTGATCATTTGTCCATGGCTAGTAGAACCCTTCTGGTCCAATCTGTTACGTCTGCTATTCCGGGTTATACTATGCAAACTACTAAACTCCCTGAGAGCCTTTGCCAGCAAATTGATCGTTCTAACTGTAAATTCATTTGGGGTAGCACGGACAGCAAAAGGAAAATCCATCTTGTTGGCTGGAATAAAGTTTGCTTACCTAAAAACTAAGGAGGGCTTGGTATTCGCAGCATTAGTACTGTTAATAAATGTTATATGGCCAGAATGGGTTGGAAGTTACTTACGGATTCCAACTCTTTATGGGCTTCGGTGCTTTATGGGAAATACCTCCAGCATAGTTCTCTTTTGGATTGTAAAGCCAATGGTCAAGCTTCCCACTCCTGGCGTAGCATTTTGAAGGGTCAAGATATCATCAAAGATGGGCACAAATGGATTGTGGGTAATGGGAAAAATATTAGGTTTTGGTTGGATGTTTGGGTTGGGGAGGAAGCTTTGTTGAACATTGCTACTCTTCCTGTTCCTGCTGATGCTATGAATGATACCATTTGGGACTACACTGAAGAAGAAGGGTCTTGGGTTTGGAGTAAGTTTGACCAATTTCTTTCTCAAGATATTCTTGATCAAATCAGAGCCATTCACCCTTTTAAGGATATGGATCTTGAGGATTCCCTCTGCTGGAAACACTCCCCCTCTGGTAAATTTAGCATTAAATCTGCTTATGACATGGTAACTAATTCCATTGGTTGTGATAGTTCTAATGCTTGGAATTATCTTTGGAAATGCAAAGCCCCTCCTAGAGTCAATCATTTCCTTTAGATTGCGCGCCAGAATAGATTGTTGACTAATAAAGCCAGGTTGGACAGGAATCTTACAATGGACTGTTCTTGTACTTTTTGTGGGTGTGCAGTTGAAGATACCCTCCATGTTCTCAGGGATTGCAGTCTTGCTATGCAGGTTTGGAAGAGTATCATTCCTCCTAAAGAGCTTTCTTCCTTCTTCATGCCAAATCTCACAGATTGGTTGGACAACAATCTTCATCCTCCTAGGAAGGGCCTTAATGGTAAATCCAGTTGGCAAACCCTGTTTAGTTTAACAGCTTGGATGCTTTGGTCTTGGAGAAATAAAAGACTCTTCGACAATAATTTTTCTATGCCCCCTGTCACACCCCATTTTTGCACCACCTTACTAGTGCTCATCATTTCATGCATGTTTTTGTTTTGTTTTTGAGTCTAGTCACTTGCATTAGGTTTCTAGGGTCACAAGGACAATAGGTATGAATTTTGGTTCAAATTGGAGTTGATTTTGAGGGATAATAAGAGCTTTTGTGACTTGAGGGGCATAATTGTCTTTTAAGTCCCAAACTTTTCATTTGACCTTGGAATGATCTTCAAATTGTCAATTGGAGTTCATATGGATGCATAGGAGGTATTTCTAGGTTCAATTTGATAAGTCAATGGCTCGGGATTAAGATGGCTCAATACAGTTCAAGTTGGTCAATTGACCCTTCTTTGGGTTTGCTCTAATTGACTCACAATTACCAACCAAATCTTTTCAAATTGACTTTCATTAGTCATCATTTTACTCCCAAAAGTGTTTTATGAAGTTCAATTTTGATATGGAAAGTATTTGGTTTGATCCTATGTGCATACCTATGCTTAGCAAAGGTAGAGAATAGTGGTTAACCACCTTGTTCAAACCTAACCATGCCCCCATGGTTAGTGGTTTTCACCCTAAAATGTTCAAAAACATATTCCTCATCGAAACACGGTCGTTTTGGCTTTTGTTTCATCAAAATCGGAGTTCATTTGCCCCTTGAAACACTTCTAGAAGGGAAGGGAGACAAAACAGGCAAAAAATTAGAAGTGGGCTCGGGTGACCACCCAAGCCTGGGCGGCTAGCCGCCTGGGCCCAGGTGGCTAGCCGCCCAGCCTTGGGTGGTCACCCGAGACCACTTTCCTATTTTCACTCTAACTCCTTGCTGAAGCGGACTCTTGCCTATTTTGACGTATTTGGGCTCTTTTGGACGAGTTTCCTTCTAATTTTTGGTAACTTCTGAGTTACTTAAGCCCCAAGGGGGTCTCTAATAACCCTTGGATTAATTTTTAGGGTTTTAATCCCAGCCATTGGTTAATCCTAATTGAAGTCTATAAATACCCCCTATGCTTCAGCACAAGGGGAGCCACTTTATGCATTAATACTTGAGTGTTTGAGAGAGAATAAGAGAGAGAGACTTGAAGGAGAGCTGGAGTTCTTACTGTAGCCTTGGAGAGGATTGGTTCAAGTCATTCATAAGAGCAAGGGAGAGTCTCTACAGCAGCAAGGAAGTTTCTTTTTAAGGTATTCCTCCCTCTTTGTTTATGCTGAATATGGGTTAGGCTTATTGCATGTTAAAGGTAACTTTTTTATCGTGTATTAACCCTCTAGCTAGTTAATATACATGGAATATCTATTGTTTATCTACTGTTTAGCATGCTTTAGGGCTGTCCTTTAGGTTTTTAAGCATGGATATGATTCTTGTGTTTCTGTTGTTCTTGTGCTAGGATTAGCGTCATTACATGTTAGAGTTAGGATTTTCATCATGTTATATTGCTTTCATTAGTTAATATGCATGATTTAATTTCTGTTTAGTTTGGTTTTAGCATGATTAAAGTATGTTTTGTATGTCTTTAAGCATATTTGTGTGTTTAGGGTTTTAGAGTATTGTTTTATGTTAGTTCTCATATAGCATGATAAAGTAGACTTTTTTATTGGTTTTTCTTCGTGTTTGCTGTATATGTCTTGCATATAGAGTAAAATATGATGTTTTTGCATGCATTTTAGTATGTTCCAGGGTTTTTATGCATGATATGGTTCTAGGATTGTGTTAGGGCTTATGAAAGTTTGTTGTTTTTGCTATTAGCATGCTTAGTAGATGATTTTAGGCCATAATACTATTCTGTCCAGATTTGCATGTTAGTGTTTTTGCATGGTTTTGAGCACTTGTAAGGGTGCAAATAGGTGTGGTATTTGTCCTATGGCACATAGGGCTGCCAATGCTTGAAATGGCTAATGCTTGGAGTTATTGCGCTCAGGTAAGTGGGTGTGAAGGTGCCCCAATTCACCTTTCTTCCTTAACTCTCTCTCTTCTCCCTTTTTAGGGTTATTTCCTAATATGAGTCTATGATTATAATTAGAGGTTTCCTTGTTAAATAAAATTCTGGTTTTTTTGTTAAAGTTTCCATTTTGTGGAGTTATTTCTAAAATCAAACTTGGTTTATCTATCATATTCAACTCTTTTTCAAATAAGGAAACCTAGGGTTTTAACCATAGGTTTATATTAAGTCTTAACCCTAGTTCTAATCGAACTATGTGGACTTTGATCCATGTATTTCATTGCATGGTACGTAGGCGTTCTTCGTGAGGCTCAAGTCCGTTCTAGGATCCAAGCATCCTAGGCTTTTTTTTGTTTTGTTTTGTTTTTCTTTATTTTCTGTTTTTGTGTGCTTATTATGCATGGATGGATGAATGAAATATATGATATGCATGCTGTCTTGTGATGATATACTTGCTGATTTTTGTATGGAAAAGATCTTGATTTAGCCCAAATGAACTGAGAGACCGAAAGGGTGACATGGGTGCCTATAGGCTTTGCCTAGAACCTTCCCATGTCATAACTTAGCCTCCGAATCCTCGATTTCTTTGGTTTCCAAAAGATTGGTTTTTGCCTTTCCTTTTTAAACATGGAGTCATTCAAATTGTTTTCCTAAAACAAACTGTTTTTAGGGTTTTCCTTGTTTCCTTTAAAAAATAAGGTGGCGACTCCTTTCCTTTTCTTTTTGAAGACTTATTTTCTTTTAAACCCTTGTGGGCCCAATTTCCGGGGTTCACAGTTTGGCGACTCCACTGGGGATTTGTGGGCTAGACTCTATAAAGTTTAATTGGGTTAGGTTAATTTCTTATGTTTAATTAAAATCAATCACATTGCATCTGCTTGATTGTGTGCTTTCATTTATTGCATTGTGTGCGCAAACTCTTGCATGCTAGGATCGATGTCCCTCGATGTATCCTTGCCAACGATCGGCCTAGTTTCAACCTTGGTTTTCCTGATTCCAAGTGTTGGGGCGAAAGCTATCAACCTCTCTTGCCTAGTACCCTTGGGCTTGCCCTTGGGTATATTAAATGAGTTAATCACGTACTGCTGGACCCACGCGGCGTTCCTGATGCCACATGTGGTTAGGTATAAGGATTGCTCAAGCAAGTGAAGGACCCCAGCCTACCCTTATCATTAGTCCATATAGACAGACTTGTAGGACACTACGGTCTCACCTTTATGCACCCACAATTGTTTGTAATGATGCTATGCCGTGTTTGTGGTGTGAGGCTTTATATCTTATGCCCTTAACATAGACCTTTAAACCCTAGCCTTCGTTAAGGCCATGGGTTGGAAGGAATAAATTAAGGAAGTAGGATATAAAGCTATGTTTGTGATGTGCTAGTCGTAGGGGATTAATTAAACCTAATTGAAGGACTCTATACCCTATTCTTTTTAAACATACCCTTAATCCATGACCCTTGTAAAGGTAATTGGATAAAAGGAATGAATTATTTGAAAAAGGTGTAGAGACCGAGTTCATTAAGGAAAATATGGAGGTTTAGGACAAGTCCTTAGGCTAAAGGTTAAAACTTTTTCTATCCATAGACGTGCTGGCTTGGATCCGCGATCCACAAGGGCGTCTAGTGAGTGTTGAGTCTACCCATCAGACAAACATGGCCGATGAAAGAACTAGTGAGGGGCACTTTGACCTTGAAGCTTGCCTGAAAGCCATCATGGCCAAGCTTGACCATACCGCCGAGACATCCGATACCGCATTGAAAATGGCTCAAGAGAACCAACAGAAGATGGCGGATCTTGAACAAAATGGCTCTAAGGCCCATTCCTCGGGTATACCTCATGGGGCTGGCACCGAAGAGGGACCTCAATCCAATGAGAACACCAAGACAAGGGGGGAAAGTAGCTCGAAACCTGTGGTCACCAACCTAGAAGGGGAAACCAAGGGGAAGGGTACTAGCAGTGATTCCGTGTTAGCTAGCAAGGTAGAGGCATTGGAGAGAACTATAAAAGGGATTCGTAGGGCTGATGACATGGTCGATGTGCGGACTCTATCTCTGTTTCCAACGGCTCGTATTCCACTACAATTCAAGATGCCGGAGTTAGAAAAGTTCGATGGGACGGGTTGCCCTAAGACTCATTTGAAGATGTATGTGCGAGCTATGCACCCTCGAGGGGCTACTGACGAGCTTTTAGCTCAAATGTTCCATGAAACCTTGGCCACTTTTGCTTTGAAATGGTTCTTGTCCTTGGATGAGAACAGAACTCGAACTTGGGAAGACATATGCAATGAGTTTTCAGAGCACTACAAGTACAACACAGAGGTAGATGTTACTCGAAGGGACCTGGAAACTACCAAGCAAGGGGCTCATGAAATTTTCTCCGCTTACATTACAAGGTGGAGACAAAAGGCGTCAAGAATGACAGATAGGCCAAATGAGGAGGACCAAATTCAGTTGGTGGTTAAGAACTTGCTGCCCGTGTATCACAAGCACTTATTTGCCCACTATTTCCCCAATTTCAAAGCTCTCATTGGGGCCGGCACGCAGGTTGAAGATGCTATCAATGATGGGATAATCAAAACTGAGGAAGTGAGGAGTCGCAAGACAAACTTTACTGGAAAGAACAATGCCGAGGTCAACACCATAACTCAACCCATCCAACCCTTCTCTCTCAATGATGTCAACCCACCTCGCCAATTCACTGACCTATTCATACCACTCGAAAGAGTCCTTGAAAAGCTCATAAGCCGTGACCTATTGAAGCCACTCGACCCAAGACCCCCACCAAATCCCTTACCCAGGAACTACAACGAGAATGAATATTGCAAGTACCACCAATCCAAAGGCCATGCCACCAATCGTTGTGTTCGCCTTCGCCACCAAGTCCAAGACCTCATTGACAAGTAAGTCATTTCACCACCAACCCGTCCAAATGTCACCCGTAATCCTCTCCCATCTCATAACAACACACCCCCACCTAACACCATAAATGCCATTGAGGTTGAATCCTCTCGCCCTCGCCGACCCATAAGACAATACACTCCACTCCCCATGACCTTAACCCGTCTTTTCACCATTTGCCGCAATAACAACCTTATCATGCCCCTTCCACCAAAGCCAAGGCCATCAACCCCTCACCAATATTGCCAATACCATCGTGCACCTGGTCATGACACCGAGGCTTGTTCTATACTAAAGAAGATCATTCAAGACCTCATTGACCAAAAAGTTTTGTTGTTGCCAAAGAAATCTATCCAACAAGAGTTGAAAGAAAGATATGAAGCAGGGGATCCTCAGGTTGGCCTATTGGGTGAATCGTCGGGGAAATTTGATTACTATGTGCTGTACTCAAGCCCAAGTCCAACATCAGATGAGCCGATAGTCCCTACAGGTTGGGATGACTTGCCGACAGAAATGGAGAGCATTGACATGATAGAGTGGGATGACTTAATGAATGACTCCGAGGAAGTCCATGATATATGGGCTAGTGATGATGAGCTGGATCATATAACCAGAGGGGGTCGTCATTTCAAGCCTCCCCACCTAGAGTCTGAGAATCCATTGGAAGATTTGGAAGGGCAGAGGCGTCCTAGCTTGCAAGAAGAAGAGGATGAAGTGCTTAGGCAGCTGAAGAAGACCAATGCCAACATCACTATTTGGGGCTTGCTCATGGCCTCGCACAAGCACAGACAGACCGTGTTGAAACTGCTGAATCAGATACAAGTGGCCGTTGACACATCCCCCGAGGGACTGGTACATTTGGTGAATCCAACCCCCAAGAACTCAACCATCGTGTTCACCGATGTGGACCTACCCAAAAGCGGGCCAAGCCATTCTCAAGCTCTCTATGTGACCGTTGACACTATGGGGAAGAGGGTACCTACTGTCCTTATCGACAATGGGTCTACACTGAATGTATGTCCTCTCCGAACTGCTACTGTTTTGGGTTTGGGACCCACCGATTTCACGCCATCTGGACAGACTGTAAGAGCTTATGACAACACCCGCCGAGAAGTAATAGGGGTAGTTACTTTGCCTCTTATCATGGGACCCACTGAATTTAGGGTGGAATTCCAAGTGTTGGATGTGCCGTCATGTTTCAACTTGCTGTTGGGCCGACCTTGGATCCATCCTGCTGGGGCTGTGCCGTCTTTACTCCATCAAAAGGTGAAGTTTCCTTATGAAGGAGCCATAGTAACACTTCAAGGGGACTATGAATTGAAACTCGCAGGCGTGCCTATATGTGAGATACAACCTGAATCAGCAGCAGTACCACTATCTGGGTTTGACTATGTCTAATGCATTGAGAAAGAGTTGAATGAATCATCACGCCATTACCTTTCTATAAAGCAGTACATCCCACATACTTTTTATCCAAGTTCCGACCCAGCCTTAGCAGATAAAAGTTTTGGTGACAGATACTTCACAGAAGGACCGAATTCTCAAAGTTTGACAAGTTGGTACCACTCTATCCAAGATCTAGATGGAAGCTTGAAAGAGGAAGACTGGGCAGAGAACCTTGATGCAGGGGCTATGACTGAAATGTTCCAAGATATGATCCTCACCGTGGAAGACTCGACCATTGAAGAACTCTAGGGTTTGTCCATTAGCCATGCTACGATGCCACTCCTGAATTGGTACCTTGAATGTGGTGTCATTGCAGAGCTCCATGAAGAAGAAGATCTTGGCCTACCTGATAGCAGCTTGTAGGTGTCTTAGTTTAGTAATATTTCCCTAATTCAATAAGATGTATCTACTTAACTCACTTTGTGGAGTCATAGTATTGATACAGATTTGTTTGTTTTCTTTCTTTTTTTGTGTGTCGTTCCTACTATTCCTAGTCAATAAAGTGTGTTTTCTTTCTCTATGTATGCAGTGTTTCTTTTCTCTCCTCTATGGATATTTATGGCATGGATATAGATCCTAGGAACGATGTCCCCCCGGAGCTCGTTGAGTAAAGGAAAAGGGGCGTCACCGAACCTAATATGGATGAATTGGAATCAATCAACTTAGGGACGAATGAATTGCCAAGAATAGTTAAAATTGGGAAAACCCTCTCCCCCGTTGAAAAAGAAAAGATGATCTCCCTCTTGAAAGCCAACATTATGGCTTTTGCATGGTCTTATGAAGACATGCCTGGCATTGACCCCGATATTGTGCAACACTATATCCCCACCAATTCCCTAAAGAAGCCGGTAAAGCAGAAACTCAGAAGATTAAAACCAGAATGGGCTCTAAAAGTAAAAGAAGAGGTAACTAAACAACTAGACGCGGGTTTCCTCCAAGTTGTGGAGTACCCCGAGTGGTTGTCGAATATAGTGCCTATGCCTAAAAAAGATGGGAAAGTGAGGATGTGTGTCGATTTCCGAGATCTCAACGCCGCGAGCCCTAAGGATGATTTTCCTTTACCCCATATCGACGTGTTGGTGGACAGCACAGTGGGGCATGCACTCCTCTCCTTCATGGATGGATTCTCCGGGTATAACCAGATAAAGATGGCACCTCAAGACATGGAGAAAACAGCCTTTATCACGCAATGGGGAACGTACTGTTACAAGGTAATGCCTTTTGGCTTAAGAAACGCTGGGGCTACTTACCAAAGAGCAGCTACGACCTTATTGCATGATATGATCCACAAGGAAGTCGAGGTTTATGTCGATGATATGATCGTGAAGTCCGTGGATAGAGAAGGGCATTTCAAGGCACTAGAGAAATTCCTAGAGCGAGCAAAAAAGTACAATCTCCGTCTCAACCCACAGAAGTGCGCTTTTGGTGTCACTGCAGGCAAGTTATTGGGGTTTATGATCACTCAGAGGGGCATCGAAGTGGACCCAGGGAAGATAAAAGCTATCGTGGAGATGGAGCCGCCTAGCACTGAGAAGCAGATCCGGGGCTTTCTGGGAAGAGTTCAATACATAAGTCGATTCATTGCCAACTTGACCATGGTTTGTGAACCAATCTTCAAATTGCTCAAGAAAGGTGTGCCAAAAGCATGGAACGAAGAATGCCAAGAGGCATTTGAGACCATTAAGAGATACTTAAGCAATCCTCCAATCTTAGTTCCCCCACGGCAAGGTGCACCGCTCTTGTTATACTTAACGGTCACCGAAACCGCGACGGGAGCTATGTTAGCTCAATATCTCGAAGGGTCTACAAAGGAGAATGCCATCTACTACCTAAGCAAGAAAATGACGGACTATGAAGTGAAGTACAATGCCATTGAAAAGGCTTGTGTGGCACTAGTATGAGCGACGCAGAAACTCCGGCACTACATGATGTCCTTCGAAGTGTTCTTGATAAGTCGCATGGACCCGTTGAAGTACTTGGTAGAAAGGCCGGTATTGTCATTCAGAACTGCTCGATGGTCAATTCTCCTCAATGAATTCGACATCAAGTACGTGAATCAGAAGTCTATCAAGGGGAGCGTCATCGCAGACTACCTAGCCAGCTGTCCGGTGTCATCATCCGCTCCGTTTAACGACCAATTCCCAGATGAGGACGTGCTAGAGATTGGTAGAAAAACTTGGAGAGTATACTTCGATGGAGCAGCCAATAAGAAAGGTTATGGGATAGGAGTCCTGCTAGTTTCACTTGAATAGGCATTTACACCATTGGCGGTCAAGTTGGGGTTTGAAGCTACCAACAACATTGCTGAGTATGAGGCCTGTATCCTAGCATTGGAAGCCGCACTTGAATTGGGGATCAAAGAATTGGAAGTGTTCGGGGACTCAGCGCTAATCATTTGTCAGATAAAAGGGGAATGGAAAACTCGAGATGAGAAGTTGCTGCCCTACCATGCCTATCTGGAAGCTCTAACCAAGGAGTTCTCAGAGATAGAGTTCAACTACCTTTCAAGAAACAAGAACCAGTTCGCCGATGCCTTGGCGACCCTAGCATCCATGGTGGAGATACCTGAAGGGGGAAATGTGAAGCCGCTGGTGATAGAATGTCGAGACAAGCCTGTGTACTGTTGTGCAATCCGAGGAGGGGAAGTGATCGATGGCCACCCGTGGTTCCATGACATAAAGAAGTTCGTTGAAGAAAGAGAGTACCCAGAGGGAGCATCTCGTATTGACAGAAAAACCTTAAGACGGCTAGCAAGTCACTATGTACTTTGTGGAGGAAAGCTATATCGAAGATCATACGATGGGATCCACCTGTTGTGTGTCACCGAGGAGGAAGCCGAGCATCTGATTAAAGAAATCCATGAAGGAACAGGGGCTCCGCACATGAATGGCTATATGTTGGCTAAGAAAATCATGAGGCTAGGCTATTATTGGTCTACCATGGAAAGAGATTGCCACGCACATGTCAAGAAGTGCCATAAATGCCAACTGTTCGCCAGTGGACAACATTTGCCTTCTATGCTTTTAACAAGTATGTCGTCACCATGGCCATTCGCAGTATGGGGGATAGATATCATCGGACAGATCAAGCCAAAGGCGTCAAATGGGCATGAATACATCCTGGTTGCCATCGATTATTTCACTAAGTGGGTGGAAGCAGCGTCCTTCAAGACCTTGAATTCCAAGAAGGTAGCACAGTTCATACAGCACAGCATCATCTATCGATATGGGGTACCGCATGAAGTTATCTCAGACAATGGCCAGCACTTTCAGAAAGAAACCCATGAGCTCTTGCAAAAGTATGGCATAGTTCACCACCTGTCGTCACCATACCGTCCTTAGACTAATGGAGCAGTGGAAGCAGCTAACAAGAACATCAAGAAGATATTGCAGAAGACTGCGGACTCACACACAGACTGGCATGAGAAGTTACCGTTGGCTCTATGGGGTTACAGAACATCAATAAGGTCGTCAACAGGGGCTACCCCTTACTCTCTAGTTTATGGAATGGAGGCTGTGTTGCCAGTTGAATTGGAGGTTCCTTCATTAAGGGTTGCCGTGGAGAGCCAGATAACAGAAGTGGACTGGGTTAAGAGCCGTTATGATGAGTTAGCTTTGCTGGATGAAAGGCGT
Source organism: Liquidambar formosana (assembly GCA_039720395.1). Lineage (NCBI taxonomy): Eukaryota > Viridiplantae > Streptophyta > Magnoliopsida > Saxifragales > Altingiaceae > Liquidambar > Liquidambar formosana. Next base: position 52,640,342 of record CM077820.1, on the reverse strand, counting down.
TTAAGGGCGCTGTATCATGTTCAGGGGTATCAGCGGAGAGTCGCCAGAGCATTCAACAAGCATGTCAAAGACCGAGGTCTAAAGAAAGGGGATGTAGTGCTGAAAGAAATCAGAACTCCAATATTCGACCCGCGAGGGAAATTCAAGCCAAGTTGGGGTGGACCGTACATTATCAAAGAGATATTGCCAGCAGGGGCTGTTCGCCTCATGGATTTAGATGGAATTGAGTTCGCTCGTCCAACTAATTTCAATCAATTGAAAAAATATCATGTTTGAGGCCTGCTAGGTTGAAAACCCGTAAGGGCGGCCTAGGCAAAAGTTAAGGCATGAGAACTACGTAAGACCTGATTCTCCATTCAAAAAAAAAAAAAAAAAAAACAAAAAAAAACAAAAACAAAAAAAAAGAAGAAAGAAAAAAAAAAGAAAAATCATGGAGATACGTAGGCAACCCATAAAGTTACCTTGGGTGCGGTCTAAATCAAACAACGAAATCCCAAATTTGATTTATTATTGGCAATTTATTTAAAACTAAAATTGATTGACATAGCAATTCATTAGTATTAAGTAAAAGAACTATAAAAGTGCCATAAATATCCTATTCTATTGAGTCTTCAATTCTTCTTGGGCTTCTTTGGCCCGCTTTTCAGCTTTCTGCTTCTCTCTTTCGTGTCTTCTTTTCTTTCTTAAGTCATGCTCATAAGCTACTGTCACTGCTTCCATAATATCTTCTCTGCAAGGTCCAAGTCCGTCATTCCTGATAAGTCCAAAAATCCTTTCTCTTCGAGTAGTCTCTCTCTTACCTAAATTGCTTTTTAACCATTCCTTATACTCGGGGCTCATCATATATGGACCATCAGTATTCCTCACTTGAGTCAGTGTAAGCATGCTAGGCCATCGATCCTTCGCCCAAGTCACTACAGAAAGCCCCGCAGGCACCACAGGATAGTCACCTTTCAAGGAAGTAGGTATGGTTTGCATGGCGCCCATCTGACGAAGAACCCTTGAAGGCCAATAGAAGGAAGTAGACATCAGTCCTATGAGTCTCACCATGGCACATCCAGAAGTCCGCAGAAGCACCTGTTCACTACAACCCCATATGAAGACAAACCATTTGACATTCCTCCAAGAAAGGGTTTGGAAGTAACCTAGCCAATCCCTTAATGAGAACTTCCAGGCAGTTCAATGCGGCGAAGGCAGTAATGCTGGGGCTTGTATGGTGTAATGGCAACTGGTGACAAAAAATTCAGCCTTTCAAGCAACCACATTTGCAGCAAAATGGGGCTACCTCCTAAAGGAACCTTTGGGTCTTCATGGACTTTATCCAAGCTATTCAGGGTTTCAGCTAATACCATGGGAATCCAGTTGTGGCCTTTGGCAAGGAGAGGAATCAACTCACAGATTTGTATGGGAACATGTGGAGTACCAGTTGAAATAAGGAAACGACCAATAAGGCAAAAGGCAAGTGCGTGCTTAATAGGAAAGGTAAATTTCAGAATACCTTTGCTATCATAGACCAAAAAGGAGGTTGCCAATTTCATCAAGTCAACCATATGGTCCTTTACAAACGTAGAGGCATATTGTGGGTGAATCCCAAGGAGGTTGGAAAAAGAAGTAAGGAAGCTTGGGCGAGGAGTAGGGAGAATGAAAGGACCCACCGGTGAAACTCCATACAACGCGCAGAATTCCTCCATGGTTGGGCACAGTTCTTCATAGTTGAAGCGGAACACATGAATTTGGGGATCCCAAAAATATATAGCAGCAGTCAAGAGGTTCGTTTCAAGCTTTACATGCCTCAAGGAAAGCAATGGATCCAAGCCAAAGCACTTGAACTCAGATTTTGCTTCAGCACTCATAACTTTCAAAAACCCTCCTAAAAATTTGTCTAGAGCCTCCATAATTTCTAATGAATGAATACAAGTAGGTTTAGGAACCCCTTGGATGTGTTTTTATAAGGAAAAGGTCACCCAAGCCACTTTGTTTTGGGCATTCTCTCTCGCTTTGTCTCGCCTTGGCGCGTGATCTAACCTTCTTCCAAATGAGATATTCAACACTTTTTGAGCTTAAAATCAATCAAATTTCACCTTGAAATCAATTCTTTGAATTGATTTTATGTTCGAAAGGGTTGAATATATTTCCCCTGTGCCATGCCAACTCAAGTGACAATGTGCCAAGTCACTTTCCTCTTGCACCATGCTTGTTCAATCTTGATAAATTGATCATATATCCTCATTTCAAATCTTGATTTTCCATCCCACTTGGTTGAATATATTCATCACTTGAATGTGTTCTTCCATTTCAAAAGTGTATTCACCCTTTGAATATGCTTCTCAGTTTCAAATTCTCATTCTCTATCATACTTGGTTGAATATATTCATCGCTTGGATATATTCTTCCATTTCAAAAGTGTGTTCACCCTTTGAATATGTTTCTCAGTTCCCAATCCTCATTACCTATCTCACTTGGTTAAATATATCCATCGCTTGGATATATTTGTTCATGACGTAAACACAACTTGTCACCTACTTGGTTAAATATATCCATCACTTGGATATATTTCTCCATTTCAATGGTATGTTTATCACTCAAACATACTTGTCACTTACTTGGTTAAATATATCCATCGCTTGGATATATTTCTCCATTTCAATGGTATACTCATCACTTGAGTACACTTCTCAGATTATTCTCTATCTTACTTGGTTAAGTATATCCATCGCTTGGATATATTTCTCCATTTCAATGGTATGTTTATCACTCAAACATACTTGTCACTTACTTGGTTAAATATATCCATCGCTTGGATATATTTCTCCATTTCAATGGTATACTCATCACTTGAGTACACTTCTCAGATTATTCTCTATCTTACTTGGTTAAGTATATCCATCGCTTGGATATATTTCTCCATTTCAATGGTATGTTTATCACTCAAACATACTTGTCACTTACTTGGTTAAGTATATCCATCGCTTGGATATATTTCTCCATTTCAATGGTATGTTTATCACTCAAACATACTTGTCACTTACTTGGTTAAATATATTCGTGACTAGAATATATTTCTCCATTTCAATGGTGTACTCATCACTTGAGTACACTTCTCAGATTATTCTCTATCTTACTTGGTTAAGTATATCCATCGCTTGGATATATTTCTCCATTTCAATGGTATGTTTATCACTCAAACATACTTGTCACTTACTTGGTTAAATATATCCATCGCTTGGATATATTTCTCCATTTCAATGGTATACTCATCACTTGAGTACACTTCTCAGATTATTCTCTATCTTACTTGGTTAAGTATATCCATCGCTTGGATATATTTCTCCATTTCAATGGTATGTTTATCACTCAAACATACTTGTCACTTACTTGGTTAAATATATTCGTGACTAGAATATATTTCTCCATTTCAATGGTGTACTCATCACTTGAGTACACTTCTCAGATTATTCTCTATCTTATTTGCTTAAGTATATCCATCGCTTGGATATATTTCTCCATTTCAATGGTATACTCATCACTTGAGTACACTTCTCAGATTATTCTCTATCTTACTTGGTTAAGTATATCCATCGCTTGGATATATTTCTCCATTTCAATGGTATGTTTATCACTCAAACATACTTGTCACTTACTTGGTTAAATATATTCGTGACTAGAATATATTTCTCCATTTCAATGGTGTACTCATCACTTGAGTACACTTCTCAGATTATTCTCTATCTTATTTGCTTAAGTATATCCATCGCTTGGATATATTTCTCCATTTCAATGGTATGCTCATCACTTGAGTATACTTCTCAGATTTCATTCTCAGATCACTTGGTTAAATATATTCGTGACCTGAATATATTTCTCCATTTCAATGGTATACTCATCACTTGAGTATACTTCTCAGATATTTTGTCACTTACTTGGTTAAATGTATCCATCACTTGGATATATTTCTCCATTTCAAAGGTATGTTCATCACTTGAACGTGCTTCTCAGATTTCATTCTCATCACTTGGTTAAATATATTCTTGACTAGAATATGTTTCTCTATTTCAAAAGTATGTTCATTCGTAGTGGCTTGAATATGCTCCTTTTTGTCAATCATCAACCCCCAGTGGTTTAAGTATACTCATGACTTGAGTACACTTCCTTATCTCAGTCTCAAGTTTTCAACCTCCTATCATTGTTGGTTACAGTGTGTGATTTCTCCAGGCTTTTTGGCAAAAATGGGTTGTTCTTTATCATTGGTTCACAAGTGTAACTTGTTCGCCAATGAGGGGCTTCTGTCACACCCTATTTTTGCACCACCTTACTAGTGCTCATCATTTCATGCATGTTTTTGTTTTGTTTTTGAGTCTAGTCACTTGCATTAGGTTTCTAGGGTCACAAGGACAATAGGTATGAATTTTGGTTCAAATTGGAGTTGATTTTGAGGGATAATAAGAGCTTTTGTGACTTGAGGGGCATAATTGTCTTTTAAGTCCCAAACTTTTCATTTGACCTTGGAATGATCTCCAAATTGTCAATTGGAGTTCATATGGATGCATAGGAGGTATTTCTAGGTTCAATTTGATAAGTCAATGGCTCGGGATTAAAATGGCTCAATACAGTTCAAGTTGGTCAATTGACCCTTCTTTGGGTTTGCTCTAATTGACTCACAATTACCAACCATTTTCAAATTGACTTTCATTAGTCATCATTTTACTCCCAAAAGTGTTTTATGAAGTTCAATTTTGATATGGAAAGTATTTGGTTTGATCCTATGTGCATACCTATGCTTAGCAAAGGTAGAGAATAGTGGTTAACCACCTTGTTCAAACCTAACCATGCCCCCATAGTTAGTGGTTTTCACCCTAAAATGTTCAAAAACATATTCCTCATCGAAACACGGTCGTTTTGGCTTTTGTTTCATCAAAATCGGAGTTCATTTGCCCCTTGAAACACTTCTAGAAGGGAAGGGAGACAAAACAGGCAAAAAATTAGAAGTGGGCTCGGGTGACCACCCAAGCCTGGGCGGCTAGCCGCCTGGGCCCAGGTGGCTAGCCGCCCAGCCTTGGGTGGTCACCCGAGACCACTTTCCTATTTTCACTCTAACTCCTTGCTGAAGCGGACTCTTGCCTATTTTGACGTATTTGGGCTCTTTTGGACGAGTTTCCTTCTAATTTTTGGTAACTTCTGAGTTACTTAAGCCCCAAGGGGGTCTCTAATAACCCTTGGATTAATTTTTAGGGTTTTAATCCCAGCCATTGGTTAATCCTAATTGAAGTCTATAAATACCCCCTATGCTTCAGCACAAGGGGAGCCACTTTATGCATTAATACTTGAGTGTTTGAGAGAGAATAAGAGAGAGAGCCTTGAAGGAGAGCTGGAGTTCTTGCTGTAGCCTTGGAGAGGATTGGTTCAAGTCATTCATAAGAGCAAGGGAGAGTCTCTACAGCAGCAAGGAAGTTTCTTTTTAAGGTATTCCTCCCTCTTTGTTTATGCTGAATATGGGTTAGGCTTATTGCATGTTAAAGGTAACTTTTTTATCGTGTATTAACCCTCTAGCTAGTTAATATACATGGAATATCTATTGTTTATCTACTGTTTAGCATGCTTTAGGGCTGTCCTTTAGGTTTTTAAGCATGGATATGATTCTTGTGTTTCTGTTGTTCTTGTGCTAGGATTAGCGTCATTGCATGTTAGAGTTGGGATTTTCATCATGTTATATTGCTTTCATTAGTTAATATGCATGATTTAATTTCTGTTTAGTTTGGTTTTAGCATGATTAAAGTATGTTTTGTATGTCTTTAAGCATATTTGTGTGTTTAGGGTTTTAGAGTATTGTTTTATGTTAGTTCTCATATAGCATGATAAAGTAGACTTTTTTATTGGTTTTTCTTCGTGTTTGCTGTATATGTCTTGCATATAGAGTAAATATGATGTTTTTGCATGCATTTTAGTATGTTCCAGGGTTTTTATGCATGATATGGTTCTAGGATTGTGTTAGGGCTTATGAAAGTTTGCTGTTTTTGCTATTAGCATGCTTAGTAGATGATTTTAGGCCATAATACTATTCTGTCCAGATTTGCATGTTAGTGTTTTTGCATGGTTTTGAGCACTTGTAAGGGTGCAAATAGGTGTGGTATTTGTCCTATGGCACATAGGGCTGCCAATGCTTGAAATGGCTAATGCTTGGAGTTATTGCGCTCAGGTAAGTGGGTGTGAAGGTGCCCCAATTCACCTTTCTTCCTTAACTCTCTCTCTTCTCCCTTTTTAGGGTTATTTCCTAATATGAGTCTATGGTTATAATTAGAGGTTTCCTTGTTAAATAAAATTCTGGTTTTTTTTGTTAAAGTTTCCATTTTGTGGAGTTCTTTCTAAAATCAAACTTGGTTTATCTATCATATTCAACTCTTTTTCAAATAAGGAAACCTAGGGTTTTAACCATAGGTTTATATTAAGTCTTAACCCTAGTTCTAATCGAACTAAGTGGACTTTGATCCATATATTTCGTTGCATGGTACGTAGGCGCTCTTCGTGAGGCTCAAGTCCGTTCTAGGATCCAAGCATCCTAGGCTTTTTTTTGTTTTGTTTTGTTTTTCTTTATTTTCTATTTTTGTGTGCTTATTATGCATGGATGGATGAATGAAATATATGATATGCATGCTGTCTTGTGATGATATACTTGCTGATTTTTGTATGGAAAAGATCTTGATTTAGCCCAAATGAACTGAGAGACCGAAAGGGTGACATGGGTGCCTATAGGCTTTGCCTAGAACCTTCCCATGTCATAACTTAGCCTCCGAATCCTCGATTTCTTTGGTTTCCAAAAGATTGGTTTTTGCCTTTCCTTTTTAAACATGGAGTCATTCAAATTGTTTTCCTAAAACAAACTGTTTTTAGGGTTTTCCTTGTTTCCTTTAAAAAATAAGGTGGCGACTCCTTTCCTTTTCTTTTTGAAGACTTATTTTCTTTTAAAGTCTTGTGGGCCCAATTTCCGGGGTTCACACCCCCCAATCCTAAGGAAGCCGTGTATCTCAATATCCAAGAATGGGAGGATGCTCAGAAAACTGAGTGTGTCTCCCCCTGTAAACATCTTTCTTTTATTGCTTGGTCTTTCCCCTCTGCTGGTTGGGTGAAGTTAAATACTGATGGCAGCTCTAGGGGAAATCCTGGTAAGGCTGCTGGAGGAGGTCTCATTAGAGACGATGCTGGTTGTTGGCTTGTGGGTTTTGGTATTAATATTGGTATATGCACTATCACTACAGCTGAGATTTGGGCCCTTTTCCATGGCCTCACGATTGCTTGGGCTGAGGGGTATTGCCGTATTCAGGTGGCCATTGACTCTGCAGTTGTGGTCCTCCTCCTCAAGCAGAACATTGATTCCTGTTCTCCTCATGGTCCTATTGTTGCTGCGTGCCAGAAGCTCCTGAGGTTGGATTGGGAATGCTCCATCAGTCATACTTATAGAGAGGGGAACCATGCGGCTGATTTCCTTGCCAATCTTAGTCATGATCTTCCTCCGGGGGTCTCTACTTTTAGTTCCCCTCCTCCTGGGATTCTGCCTATTCTTTGTAATGATCACAGAGGTGTTTCTTTTCCTAGATTTGTTTAGTTTTTTCTTTTGTTGGGCTTTACCCCCTACTTACCAAAAAAAAAAAAAAAAAAAAAAGACTTTAATTGTTCAATCCCATCAAGCCTGGCTAGTTTTTCACATAGAGATACGTCCAAACTCGTCAACAATTCTAATTTCCTAAGACCTTGAATCTCCCTTAGCTCAGAGCAAAGAGTAATTGATAATGTTGATAAATTTTTCAAATTAGATAGATCTGACAATCTTTCCACTGATTTAAAACCATGAAGACCTAGTTCGAATGAACTTGTGGGAAGCCGCAAGAATTGAAGATTCTTGCAGTAGTTGACTTCAAGTTGCTTGAGCTGAGAAAGGGCATTAACCTCTCCACAGTCAGAAGGAATTTCGCATTCGTTTAAATGAAGGATTTGGAGGCAAGAAAGCCCACAAATGCTTGTTAGTAGACTACCAATATTGGTAGAATTTGATCTCAAGATTCTCAGAGAGGATAGCCGCCCAATATTACTAGGAATTTCCCCTCTAATTGTACAAGCTAAGGTATTACTAGGAATTTCCCCTCTAAATTTCCAATAGCATCAGGTATCTTTGTTATGCCAGAAGATGAAATGTCAAGCTCTCTCAAATTTATTAGATCCCCAATGGATGGGTCAATTTGCACCAATTTTTCACACCCTCTAAGAATCAATACCTCTAAAGTTGCAAAAGTGGAGAAGTCAGGAGTTCTTGTTATGCAAGAGCAACGGGACAGATTTAGAACTTTCAACTTTTTTGCCATCTGTAAAATAAGAAAATAAAATCAATTTCCAAAGGGTATATGACGTGACAGTAGAAACAAAACCAAATTTATTATATGAGACCTTGATTTGACTCCAAACCTCCCAGTCGTCAGTGATCTTGCTATACGATAGATCAAAAATGACTAGATTCCTTAGATGGAAATTGGTTAGCGTAAAATTCTCCAGGCAATAGCACCAACGAGGCCATATTAACTCTGAAAGAAGATGCTTAAAATCTCCAGAAAGGTCTGCTCTACCCATTTGAAGAAACCTTAGATTTGGTAGTTTCCCAAATTGTTTATTTGTAAAACAGTGGTGATGAGACTCTTCAACCGTTTTTGTTCCCTGCCAATAGAAAACCTTAGCATGACTAAATATGATTTATGGAGTCCAAACAAAAAGAGGTATGAATATTAAAAAATTATTTTCACCATTATTTTTTTGAGAAAATTTTAATGATTATTTCAACTTCAAAAAAGTCTTAATAATTGGTTAGCAGTGAGTTCTCATTGAGGACACCTCTCTCTCTCTCTCTATATATATATATATATATTTGCATGTTTGTGTGGAGAGAGACGGGGGTGTATGGGCCAGAGGCCTTTACCTGGCTATGTACGTTTTTAGGGATTTTGATTCTTTTTACTTCCTTCTTCACTTTTTCCTTTATTAATTTTTTTGCAGGAAAGGGGGGCTACTTGTATGATGCCAATATGGCTATCCACAACAGTAGACACATCAATTTATAAAGCCTCGTCCAAATATATATAGATATATATACACATGACGTTGATTTGGACCATTCGTGGCAGTTGCGTGACGAACATAAACAGCCATAATCAGCGTCATGAATGGGACCATTGTTCATCTGATCCTTAATGTGTGGTTTTTTTTTTTATAAGCTCTATAAAGTTTTTTTTTTTTTTTTTTTTTTTTGTTTGTATAGCAATTTACTTCATAATTACATGAATGAAGTAATAAGAAAAGCACTAAACAAGGATGGTAAAATTCATGATGCATACGGCTATTACCTTCCATGCATTCAACATGTCCACAATTTCCTCAAAAACTTCATCTGTAGGCTTCACTCTAACGTCAAGACAGAGGGCTTTAACTTTTTTTGTTCCCTGCCAATAGAAAACCTTAAAATAATTAAAGAATATTATGAAGTCCAAACAAAAGAAGTATGAATATTAAAGATTATTTTCACCAATATTTTTTATAAAATTGTTAATTATTATTTCAACTTATTAGAAGTGTATTCATAATAGCTTAGTGTCACATTCTCGTAGGGGACACCTCTCTCTCTCTCTCTCTCTCTCTCTCTCTCTCTCTCTATGTCTGTGGGTGTGGGTGGGTTTTTTTTTTGGTTGGGGGCAACCTGTTGGGGGGGGGGGTGGTTGTGGAGGGGGAGGAACATCAATAAGACTTGAACCCTCGCTTACCACATCCCCACCCCACCAAGTACTACATGAATGAGGGGCCTCTAAGGGATTTTGATTCTTTTTACTTCTTTCTTCATTTTTTTTCTCTTTATTAATTTTCTGGTGGCAAAGAGGCCTCCTGAGTCCTGACCTTAAAAATGCAACTTGTATGATGCCGACCTGGCTATGCAGAAGAGTAGACACATCAGTTTGCAAAAGCCCTTTAGTAAAAGTTTTTTTTTTTTAATGAGTTTTGTAAAATATTTTTGTTTGTTGAGGAATTTATTTCATGATTATATAAATGGGGAAATAAGAAAAACACAAAACAAAGGGTGAAATTCATGATGCACTTGGAGATTAGCTTCTGTCTCTTCAATATTTTCAAAGCTACCTTATGAAGCCACAACCTACTACGCTTCCCCGGCTCCTTGATATTCTCTTCACGAACAATTTCCCTACCAAGGTCTCTAAGTTGATCATGCATCCTTATCTCATTTTCATCTCCAATTTTTACCAGAGACCTGAGAACAAGGACATTAATCCCATTTCGTGGATAAAATTTACAAGCATCCCACATGTAAAAAAGGTATTTTTTATCCTCTCCAATGAAGCGACATGCAATATCAAGAAATATATGCTTTTGCTGATGATTTAGTGCTTCATAACTGAATATCAACTTTTCTTGCACTTGCTCTTCTGGTATTTTTTTAAGCTTCAGCAACGCTTCTTCCCATTCTTCTTTCCCTTTGCCCAGTAGCAATGACCCTATAAGCTCAAGAGCCAAAGGAAGTCCGGAAGCAGTGGATACAATTTCTCTATGTTAATATTCGGGTCGGGTACGTGACCCATACCCGTGGTCCGCCCACATGCGGGTAGTGGACCTTATGAGTGTTTCCTATTGAGTGGGTTTCTATTGTGTGTGGAACCCTAGTCTTATTAAGTCTAGGACTTATAGGAAACTATTTAAAGTGGCTTTCTCTACAGATTAGGGTTGGCCTCTCTATGCACCCTCTATCATTCTGTACAGCCACTCTCCCCTCTCTCTCTCTCTAGTATTCTCTCTAAGGCATCACCATAGCTTTATGGATTTGGAAGCGTAGAATAAAGGGAAGACTCTAGTAGCGATCCCTACAACTCACACAGCGATAGCAGAGCGTACACGAAGGCTTGGTTTGTGTTCACAGCATTTGGATGGTGTATGGCAACCCGCGGCTCGTAACGACAAGCGACGGTCCTTCTCGGGTCTCTTCCGCAAGAGGTAACTCTTAGACCCGTGATTTATTTGCTATGTGCAATATGTATAGATTGTTTACACTCTAGACAGAAAATGATAGTCTTCTGGAGGAAAGTCCCTCCTAAAGGCATGTCTACTAAATAGCTGAAGAAAATGATCAGGTTCCATCATGGGGGGTTCGTAGGTCCCACCCACTTCAAGTTGATTTAAAACCTCTTTGTCTCTTGTTGTAACTATTATTCGACTTCCTGAACCAAACCAATCACACTTTCCTGCAAGCTTATCAAATTGAGATTTTTTATCCACATCGTCAAGAACAATGAGAACTTTCTTTCTGCAAATCGTGTCTTTGATGGTGTTGATTCCTTCATCATCATCAGCAATGTAAGGGCATTTCCGTTTTAAGATTTTAGAGACAAGTTGAGTTTGCAACTCAACAAGACCCTTGTGTTGTTGTGACCATTCTTGAACGTTTGCAAGGAAGTAACGACATTTGAAGCGCTCGGAGAGTTGGTTGTAGATGACCTTAGCAATAGTTGTCTTGCCAATACCACCCATGCCATGGATACCAATGATCGATACATCGCTGCAGTCAAGGTTTAATAATTCCATCATTTTTTCTACGTGATGATCCATTCCAACCAAGTTCTCACTTACAACCATGTAATTCTTCTCTAACTCTAATAAGACATTAGAAACAACCATCTTTATGAGTTCTCCTTGATGCCTGCCAAATATACTCGATACCAAAGGGGAAAACACAACAAATAATTGATGCCTAGAAGGGAAAATAAACGTGAAGGCAATAAATATCACTTAAAAAAAAATAATCAGCCCCATTAATACATTTCTAATAGAAAACTATAATGACAATAATAATATCATTTATACACTTATAATCAGCTCCTGGTTCTAGGATTTTATTCTCCTTATTGAAGAAGAGACAAGTGTTCATATACATGGCTCAGACCCTGCTTCACTTGTAATACACAATATTATTATTCTAATTAATTCTTAAGCACAAATATTAAAATAAATTTATTCCTAATTTTGGAGTCAGGAAATTCTTAAGCGCAAATATTAAAAGAAATTTATTCCTAATTTTGGAGTCAGGAATAAAGTCATTAGTCTGAAACAGAGCCTCGGGGCCAATCTCTTCTCCCGCACGAAGCTTATCCTTTCAATCCTCTAACCTCTCTCAGAGCCTCCTTCCAACCCTGCACAGTCTTTTCATCGAATCGCTTCCCGTGTTGGCGAAAGGCCTTCTCGTAACACCCAGTTTGATGCCTTATATGGACGGCACGACGTCGAAGAAAATGGGCAAAATCCTGTGTCCCATAGTTCTGTGGCACTCCACCATGTGGGCTAGCTCACGTAGGCACCATTTACTAGAAGCGTAGTTTTTGGAAAAGATTGGGATGGAAATTTTCGAGTCCTGGATTGCTTTGAGATGCTCGGGGCCAATCTCTTCTCCCGCACGAAGCTTATCATCGTCCCTGAAAGTGCGAATTCCAGCGTCGACAAGATCGGTGTAGAGTTAATCGGTGAAGCCGTAACGAGTGTCTTTGCCTCTGAAACTCAAGAACACTTCGTATTCCCCTTCTGATCCAGACCCAGACGCAGAGGCGGATAAAGTGTTGGCACCAGTGCCGGTTGTTGCACTTCGTTTTCTTTTCTTCGTTTTCCCCTCGCAATCCATTTCCAAGGTACAAGCAGCTCACCTCTCTCTCTTTGAAGAAATTGAAAGCCTTTGTCCACAGCCGGCATAGGCTTTAACAATCGAGGAGAGTTGTATTTTTGTGGTCGTACTTTTGCGGTATGCCGGCACAGCTCTGTGCTTTTTATTTTTTTAATTAAAAAAAAAAAAAAAAAACTTCTGGGTAGCAGCCGGCATAGACACCAATCGAATAAGAGGGGGAGTTAATACAAATAGGTCAAACTTTTTGAAATATTTAAACAGGAAACACAATTGATTTGTGTTTTTTTTAATCAATTGATTTTTATTCTTTTTTCAAATGATGTAGGCGCATCTACAATAAATTTTAAAAAATATACATAATAAATCGGGTGTTGACGTAAGTGTTACTGCATTATGATTGAGAGGAAAAAAAAAAAAAAAAAGAGAACGAATTTTGCAACAATTGTAGTGTACAAGTTTCTTTAAAAAATCCGTACTTAGGATTAATTGCATTTTTCGTCGTAATAAAAATGTGGTTACAAAAGATTTATGGAGGTTTTGACCTCATCTTCTAAGGTTTTGACTTCATCTCCCTATGAGGGCATGTGTCTACCTATCTTATAGCCCAAAAAAAGAGAAAAAAGATTTCTGTAAAAGGACATTTGATTACTACTTAGAACTCGTATAATGTCCATTCACTTCTTCACTTGGGCTCCAACCCAACATTGTTTTGCTAACCATGGTTTAAGAAAGGTTGAATTAGATACGATTCTAACTTTCCAATACAAAATGGCCATCAAAGCAACCTCTTACTTCTCTCTCTACCTAAATCTCTCTCCTCTCTCTTCTCTGTCTATCTCTCCCCTCACTCTTGGGCAGCCAATAAAAGCAGGGAAAATGTTAAGCAGAAAATTACCCAAATTTCATGAAGGTATATACACTGCTCAGCATGCATTCTCATGGTGCAACATTTCAAACCTCATCATTTTCAATTTGTAGCAGGAAACCTATATAGTTACACTAAAACACAAGAAAATACAACCATAGCAAAGGACAATATAATCCTCAAATCATATCATTGCAACATACAACAAGAAACTAATATTTGCATATGTACATTACACCTATGTGATGCTGCCAACCCATAAACATAAGCAGCAGAGAAATACCAGATCACACCGAGAAAAACAAAAAACAAAAAAAAAATGCTGCGACTTTAATAATGCTCCCAAGTGAAGGATGTCACGAAGTAATAAATTCTCAGTGAATCCGAAGTCGAACCACAGGGAAGGGGAATAATTAGCAGAGAAGATTGAGAAAAGATTTTAGAAATTTGGTTGCTTGAATTGCAGAGAATTAGTTTGATTCAAAACAATAATTTAAAAACACTAAGGTTCAGAGGTCCACTCACAACAAGTATTATATATTTGCTAACGACTCAATTTTATAACTCAACTGAGATTTATACGAAGGATGATCCCAGTCGGATGATTTAACAATTAATTTTATTCAAAACAATTCTAAAAATATGGATTCATAAGGTTGATTGATTTATTGCATGAGAAAACTAGTAATTTAATTTGCAGGGAATTCTAAGCATTCACCGTACCCGGAGTTAACGATAAATAAAAGAATTATACAGAATAAATACTTTACAAAATAATCAAAATCAATCAAAACTATAAAACCTTATATTAAATCCATGAAAGGGTCATTAAACAAATACCAAATAATTGTTGTGGCTTCACTCCTAACCTTAGCAAAAAGTTTAGCTACTCATGATAATTGAAAACTAGAAAACTAAAGAGAGGTAGAAGAAGAAGAAGAATGAGAGAGGTCCTCCTAGAAGAGAAGAGGAGAAGTAATATATATAAGTGCAGCCACCTTTTCCTTTCCATGTGCTCTTAGGGTTTCCAAGAGAAAGAGGAGAAAAATTAGGAAACAAATTGGGAATCCCGGTTTTTTCTAGCAGGGTTAACTTGTAACCCGTTTTTGACCTACTAAACGTTAAAATCACGAAATATTCGTGAAATACAATATTGTAGGGCTTTAAATCAGCTTTCTAGGGACACCAATTTCGCATCAATTGGACTTCGAAGTCAAAAGTTATGGCCAAAATACAGTAACTGCTCCAAACTTCCTTTTTAATCTTCTTTCTAACTTTGGGGTTGCCAATTTCTTTGCTAAAATCTTCTAAAATTAATGCACTTCAACCTTGCAAAGCTTCCATATATTTCCAAATAAATAAAGAATGCTTGACCACAGGGAATTGGCTTCCTATAAACATAAAACACACATTAATACACCACTTTAAGCATAAGAAAGAGCATGTATCAAGAGAATTCATGTATAATGTGTAAAATGCGGAATTAAGTGCCAAATAAATGTGATAATGCCTACTAAAAGTATAACATTAATGCAATTTTAAGTTATTATCACACCCCCCCAACTAGCATATTGCTAGTCCTTAGCAATTAAAGTGACTGAAATAGTTTTCTTCAAAAGAAAAACTCAAAACATGGCTTCCAATTTCATCACCTTAGCAAAAGAATTAGTTAAAAGTTCAGGACACTCGCAACTATTAAAAACATCCCAATGAATTCAAAAACTCATTGTGTGTGAAGAATTTAGCCAACACAAATAAAAACCCAATTTCAAGGTAAAGCACAACCCAAATCTCTATCTGAAATATGCTTCAACTCAAATCTCACAAGGATTACACTCAACAAAATAATGCACTCTGAATAGGGTAAAACTCTCGAGTATATGTAAGTAAAATAATATAGAGCAAGAACAAGAATCTCACATATAAAATATTTGAAAAACGCTATCACAAGAAAGAATCATATAGTCTCATGAAAGGAATGCCAAATACTAAAAATGTACACCACACATTACATTATAACTCAGTCATGTCAATATCCAAACCATACTATCCTCGAAATCAAATAAGACTTTTAATAGGATGTAATGTTGGGATAAAACAAGGAATTGAAACAATAAGGTTATGGTGATAATAAAAAGTGTATCCGAGAATGGTAGAAAGAACAAACTCACTTGAAACAATTTGTATTCAACTTATTCTTCCAAACTTTGGCAATCAAACACTTTTTCTCCTTTTTTCTTTCTTCACTTCTCAATACTTCACCGACAAAGCTTTTTCTTTCTTTCTTTCTTTTTTTTTTCTTTTTTTTTTTTTCATTCATTTTTTTCACCTTTTTTTTTAAAATTTTTTTCCACCCATTCACTTTATTGAACATTGATAATATCCATTCTCAAAACACTTTGGGAAAAAGGTTATGAAAGAAAGGCTAATCAAAAGGTTCAACAGGCTAACTAGTGGTAATGTATCACAAAGAAAAGAAATTAAAGGCTCAAAGAAATCAAAGATGGGCTAAAATCATCTCTCAAAGAGTGGTATAATTCTTCAATATCCATGACTTCAAAAGAAACAAGTGTGGTATAAAAATAATATATTCTCAGCATTCAACCAAAAAGAAGAAATAATGAGATTAAACAATGAAATTTGAGTGCTTCCAAAAATCAAGGTAAGATTAAATATAATAACCCTCTAAAAAAAATTAATGGCTCAAATACTCGCAATGGCTAAAAGTCTCCACATTTTTATTCATCAAGATTTTTAAAATCATCTTTACCCTCTAATCAAGAATCATATTCATGCGGCTAAAGTGTAAGTGCAATATAATCCGAGTATGAAATTCAATGGAAAATTTGAAATAGAAGTAGCATAATGAACTTCAAACTAGATAATTATGCTAAGGCAACAAAAATTTTTAAGCCAAAAATATGTAAACCACTAAACTTTTTTTTTTTTTTTTTTGAAAAATAAGATAAACTAACTAAGACCAAAATAAACTACCACAACACCAAAATTCCCTCCCCCCAACCTAAAAGATACATTGTCCTCAATGTAAATAAAGAAAAACAAAGTAGTAGAGATCATGGAGAGTACCTTGAGGTGCGAACCAAAAAGAAAACAAACAAACTCTAATACCTGCAAAATGGGTTAGACACGAAAAACACAAAAACAAAAGGGGAAAAAAAAAAAAAACTAACTACGACACAAATACTAATACGAATGAATTAATTAAGGGTTTGGTAAATCCTGGTAGACAGGATCCACCAAATCAATGGACTCATCCTCAGGTAAAAAATTCTCAAGAAATGATTTAAGACGTTGTCCATTAACTTTAAAAACATTACCATTCTTAGGATTTTCAATCTCAATAGCTCCATGAGGAAAAACAGTTTTAACCACACATGGTCTTGCCCAACGGGACCTTAGCTTACCTGGAAACAAATGCAATCTAGAATTATACAAAAGAACTTTTTGAGATGGTTTAAAAGATTTCCTTAAAATATTTTTGTCATGAAAAACTTTTATTCGTTCTTTGTAAATTCTAGAATTGTCATAAGCATCTCGCCGAATTTCTTCCAACTCATTCAATTGCAATTTCCTTAAAGAACTAGCCTTGTCTAGACCAAAATTAAATTGCTTGATGGCCCAATATGATTTATGCTCCAATTCAACAGGTAAGTGACAAGCTTTTCCATAAACAAGTCGATAAGGAGACATACTGATGGGGGTTTTATAAGTAGTACGATATGCCCAAAGTGCATCGGTTAGCTTCAAAGACCAATCTTTGCGAGTCGGGTTAACTGTCTTTTCTAAAATTTGTTTAATCTCCCGATTAGCAAGTTCAGCTTGTCCATTTGTTTGTGGGTGATAAGGAGTTGCAACCTTATGAGTTATACCATATTTCTTCATCAGGGCCTCAAAAGGCCGGTTGCAAAAATGCAATCCTCCATCACTTATAATGGCACGAGGAATTCCAAACTTTGACAAAACATTGTCTTTCAAAAATTTCAAAACAATTTTATGATCATTGGTTTTACAAGAAATAGCCTCAACCCATTTGGAGACATAATCAACAGCTACAAGAATGTAAAGATTTCCAAAAGAAGATGGGAATGGACCCATGAAATCAATGCCCCAACAATAAAATATCTCAACAATTAAAATAGGGTTCAAAGGCATCATATTCCGACGAGTAATTCCTCCTAACTTTTGACAAGGCTCACATGCTTTACAAAAATTATGAGTGTCCTTAAAAAGGGTAGGCCAACAAAATCCACACTGCAAAATTTTTGCAGCGGTTTTCCTTAAAGAAAAATGGCCACCACATGCTTCAGAATGGCAAAAGGAGATGACACTAAATATTTCATTATCAGGACACATCTCCTAATAATTTGATTAGCACAATACTTAAACAAATATGGATCATCATAAAAGAAATTGCGTACCTCAACCAAAAATATTTTCTTATCCTGTGCATTCCAATGAGATGGAGTTTTGCCTGTGACAAGAAAATTAACAATATTAGCATACCAAGGCAAAGTAGAAATAGCAAAAAGGTGCTCATCAGGGAAAGAATCCTTGATTGGCATAATATCCACAGAAGAATCAAAAGTAAGTCGAGATAAATGGTTGCCACCACATTTTCTACTCCTTTTTTATCTTTGATGGTGATATTGAATTGTTGGAGTAAAAGGATCCATCTAATCAATCGCGGCTTAGCATCCTTCTTGGCGAGAAGATATTTCAAAGCTGCATAGTCAGTGAAAATAACAATAAAGGAACCTATAATATGTGCATAAAATTTATCTAGGGCAAATACCACTGCAAGCAATTCCTTTTCAGTTGTGGAATAATTCATTTGAGCACTATTTAAAGTTTTACTTGCATAATATATGACAGAAGGTTTATGATCCTTACATTGCCCCAAAATAGCCCCAATTGCATAATCACTAGCATCACACATTATTTCAAAAGGTAGATTCCAATTAGGTAATTGCATAATAGGTGTAGAAGTAAGCAGGCCTTTAAGCTTTACAAAAGCTTCTGGACAAGCTTCAGTCCATTCAAAAGGAGTATCTTTAGATAGGAGGTTACACAATGGTCTAGATATTACACTAAAGTTTTTGATAAACCTCCTATAAAATCCAGCATGTCCTAAGAATGACCTAACATCTTTAATATTTTTAGGTGTGGGCAAATTAGAAATTAATTCAATTTTAGCTTTGTTCACTTCTATTCCTTTTGAAGAAACAATGTGACCAAGCACAATCCCTTTTGAAACCATGAAATGACACTTCTCCTAGTTTAACAAAAGATTCTTCTCTTCATATCTAATCAAGACTGCCTGCAAATTAGATAAACAATCATCAAATGAGTCACCAAAAACAGAAAAATCATCCATAAAAACTTCAAGAAAATTCTCTACCATGTCACTAAAAATACTAAGCATGCATCTTTGAAAAGTGGCAGGAGCATTACATAATCCAAATGGCATCCTTCGAAAAGCAAAAGTACCAAAAGGGCATGTAAAGGTAGTTTTCTCTTGATCCTCAGGTGCAATTTCAATTTGATAATACCCTAAATATCCATCTAAAAAGCAGTAATAGGAATAACTAGCTACTCTTTCTAAAATTTGATCCAAAAAAGGCAAATGGAAGTGGTCTTTCCTAGTGACAGAATTAAGCTTCCTATAGTCAATGCACATGCGCCAACCCGTGGTCACACGAGTGGGTATTAATTCATTATTTTCATTTTTGACTACAGTGACTCCAGACTTTTTAGGTACAACTTGAGTAGGACTTACCCACTTACTATCAGCTATGGGGTAAATGATCCCCACATCTAACAATTTCAAAACTTTAGTCCTAACTACATCTTTCATTGTAGGGTTCAATCTACGCTGCATCTCCCTAGAGGGTTTAGCATTGTCCTCCAAATAAATTCTATGAGTGCATACAAGAGGGCTAATTCCCTTTATATTAGCAATGTTCCATCCTATAGCACCTTTATGCTTTTTCAAAATTTTCAGCAACTTACCTTCTTGTAAAGAATCAAGTTTAGAAGATATTACCACAGGAAAAGTCTTCTCGGGTCCTAAAAATGCATACTTGAGTTCCACTGGTAAGGGTTTTAATTCTAGCTTAGGCACTTTCTCATTTGATGGCAATAGTTTAAGCTCACGGGGTGGTAGCTCTTCAAATTTCGGCCTCCACACATTCAAGTCCAATTCCTGTGTAGAATCCAATAAACAACAAAGATACGCAATTTCAGGATTCTCATTAAATTCTAAATCATATGAATTAACCAAGCAAGCCTTTAAAGGATCAGAAAAACATGATACATTAAATTGTTCTTGAACAAGTGTATCAATTAAGTCAACTTTATGAAAGTCATCATCATCCCTAGGTTGTTTGCAAGTATTAAAAATATTCAATTCCACGGTCATATTTCCAAAAGACAATTTAAGTACACCACTCCTACAATTTATAAAAGCATTGGAAGTTGCAAGGAATGGGCGACCCAGAATCACAGGAATTTGAGAGCTAGCATTCAAAGCAGGGTGTGTGTCCAAAACAATAAAATCAACAGGAAAGTAAAATTTATCAATTTGGACTAACACATCCTTTACTATTCCCCTAGGTATTTCCACAGAATGGTCCGCAAGCTAAAGAGTTATTTTTGTAGGTTTTAACTCACCTAGACCCAACTGTTCATATACCGAATAAGGTAAAAGATTCACGCTAGCCCCAAGATCAAGTAAAGCTTGCTCTACTTTAAAATTACCAATAACACATGAAATTGTGGGACTACCTGGATCTTTATACTTAGGAGGAATATTATTTTGAATAATAGCACTCACTTGCTCAGTTTAAAATACCTTCTTTTGTACGTTAAGCTTACGCTTAACCGTACATAACTCTTTCAAAAATTTAGCATAAGAAGGAATTTGTTTTATTGCATCGAACAAAGGAATGTTGACTTTCACTTGTATAAAGATTTCAAAAATGTCTGCATTCTGATTCACTTTTTAAGGTGGTTGGAATCTTTGAGGAAAAGGAATGGGAATGGGGCATCTCTTAACTACACTTGACTCGGGCTTATTAAGTTCATTACTACTCTTTGTTTTTGAAAATTCTTCTTTTTCTTTGTCCTTGGGTGGTGGAATAGTTTTATCAATAACTTTTCCACTACGAAGAGTAGTAACGGACTTAGCATGCTGAAGTTGTGTATCAGATAAATTAGAATCACTAATACTAAATTGATCTTGGGGGTTAGGTTGTGGTTGAGATGGAAATTTACCTTTTTCTTGAATGCTTAATGAAGTGGTCAACTTAGTAAGAGTGTTTCTAATGTCACCTATGGCTTGAGAAGTCTGATTATTTATGGTGGCTTGACTCTGCATAAACTATTGCAATGTTTCCTCTAAACCTTTCTTAGAAGGAGGATTATAAGGAACAAAATTCGAATGGCCTTGAGGTGGTAGTGCAATATTATCATTCCTCCAACTGAAATTTGGATGATTCTTCCACCTTGGATTATAAGTTTCAGAATAGGGTGAAAAAAAAGGCTTTTTATTTATATTTATAGCATTTACTTGATCGTGCAACACCTCTTTAAAAGCAGGAATGGTTGGGCAATCATTTGTAGAGTGTCCCACGGTCTCACAAATACTACAAACATCATTCAATTTAGGCACAGACATAACTTCATTAACTTTCCTTAATTCCATGGCTTCTAATTTACTAGCTAAAATAGCTATCCTAGCACTTAAGTCATCATCCTCCCTAAGATGGTACTTACCGCCCCCAGATGGGTTGGTAGAAGGCTTGGACCTATCTAAAGTATCAGTTGTATCCCAAGATTGGGCATTCTCAGCTAACAGATCAAAATAGTTAAAAGCCTCATCAGGGTCCTTATTCATGAATTCACCATTGTACATCATTTCTACAAATTGGTGCATTTTAGGAGTTAAACTTTGATAGAAAAAACTAATGATATGCCAAGTTTCATAGCCATGATGTGGGCAAGAATTTAATAAATCCTTAAAACGTTCCCAACATTGGTAAAAAGTCTCATTATTTTTTTGTGAAAAATTCATTATTTGCCTTTTGAGAGCATTAGTCCTATGAAGTGGGAAGTGCTTTTTCAAAAATTCAGTTTGCATCTCTTGCCATGTGCCAATGGATCTAGGTCTTAAAGCATTAAGCCAATTTTTCGCCTTATCCTTGAGAGAAAAGGGAAATAATTTCAATTTAATAGTCTCTTCACTACAAGTTTGGTCATGAAAAATTACACAAACCTCATCAAATTCCTTAAGGTACAAATATGGGTTTTCAGATTCTAAACCATGGAATTTAGGTAGCAATGGAATCATGCCAGGCTTAAATTTGAAATTATTAGCATTCAAAGGAAAAATGATGCAAGATGGTGCATTACTCCTAGTAGGCTGCAAATAATCTCTAAGAGTCCTTTTGTCATCCCCATCCATATTCTCAATTTTTTCCTCATTATCAGACATGGTGTCAAGTGTGTGATTGTGTCCAAGAGAATCAATTAAATTGCCACACAAATTTTCAAACTTAACTCTAACCAAACGATGAGTATAATCACGATGCCAAATTTGCATAAAAAAAAATAAAAATAAAAATAAAAAGTTGTGGAAAGAGTTTACCGGATTTGCGAAGAGATTCGCAAAATACAACAAACCTCCAGCAAAAACAATGAACTGCTATTTATCCACGCCAGTCCCCGGCAACGGCGCCAACAACTTGCTGCGACTTTAATAATGCTCCCAAGTGCAGGATGTCGTGAAGTAATAAATTCTCGGTGAATCCGAGGTCGAACCACAGGGAAGGGGAATAATTAGCAGAGAAGATTGAGAAAAGATTTAGAAATTTGGTTGCTTGAATTGCAGAGAATTAGTTTGATTGAAAACAATAGTTTAAAAACACTAAGGTTCGGAGGTCCACTCACAACAAGTATTAGATATTTGCTAATGACTCAATTTTATAACTCAACTGAGATTCATACGAAGGATGATTCCAGTCGGATAATTTAACAATTAATTTTATTCAAAAAAATTTTAAAAATATGGATTCATAAGGTTGATTGATTTATTGCATGAGAAAACTAGTAATTTAATTTGCAGAGAATTCTAAGCATTCACCGTACCCGGAGTTAACGATAAATAAAAGAATTATACAGAATAAATACTTTACAAAATAATCAAAATCAATCAAAACTATAAAACCTTACATTAAATCCATGAAAGAGTCATTAAACAAATACCAAATAATTGTTGTGGCTTCACTCCTAACCTTAGCAAAAAGTTTAGCTACTCATGATAATTGAAAACTAGAAAACTAAAGAGAGGTAGAAGAAGAAGAAGAATAAGAGAGGTCCTCCTAGAAGAGAAGAGGAGAAGTAATATATATAAGTGCAGCCACCTTTTCCTTTCCACGTGCTCTTAGGGTTTCCAAGAGAAAGAGGAGAAAAATTAGGAAACAAATTGGGAATCCCGGTTTTTTCTAGCAGGGCTAACTTGTAACCCTTTTTTGACCTACTAAACATTGAAATCACAAAATATTCATGAAATACAATATTGTAGGGCTTCAAATCAGCTTTCCAGGGACACCAATTTCGCATCAATTGGACTTTGGAGTCAAAAGTTGTGGCCAAAATACGGTAACTGCTCCAAACTTCCTTTTTAATCTTCTTTCCAACTTTGGGGTTGCCAATTTCTTTGCTAAAATCTTCTAAAATTAATGCACTTCAACCTTGCAAAGCTTCCATATATTTCCAAATAAATAAAGAATGCTTGACCATAGGGAATTGGCTTCCTACAAAAATAAAACACACATTAATACACCACTTTAAGCATAAGAGCACGTATCAAGAAAATTCATGTATAATGTGTAAAATGCAGAATTAAGTGCCAAATAAATGTGATAATGCCTACTAAAAGTATAACATTAATGCAATTTTAAGCTATTATAAAAAAACATGGACATACATTCATTAGATTGCAAAAGGGCATATCCTTTTTCTTGTTTCCATGTTCAGGTAGAGACAAGTAGAAGCAACCTGATATTCAAAACCACTCAACCGTACACCTCAGGTAGGAACCTATTTCTGTAGGAACTGCAGAAAAAACCTGTAGTTCTTTCTAAAGTTTTCACCTCTCTAAGAACACTGAGCATACCAGTGATGTGCACTACACCCCATTTTCAATAATCTAATCCCTACCTCCATGATGTCAACATATCTGCAAAGAGAAACAACACCCATTAAAAATCAAATTGTTAACAAACCAGTGCGTGTGCAAGCAACGAAACAAATTTAATCACAGACAGAGAGAGATGAGTATTTTACAGACAGAACATTTACAAATGTGAAAATTAATCAAAAAACTTATAGTAAAAATTGAAGCTTGTGGCACTGGTTGACTTCAAGTTGCTCGAGCTGAGAAAGGGTATCAATCTCTCTAATGTTGGAAGGATTTAGGCATTTGTTTAAATGAAGGATTTAGAGGCAATAAGGCCCACAAGTGCTTGTAGGCTACCAATATTGGAAGAATTTAACCTAGACATTCTTAAAGAGGATACTCTTCGAATATCACAAGGCATTACCCTCTAGTTACACAAGCTGAGGTATTTATCTCTTCAAACTTCTCTAAATTTCTAATAGCATCAGGTAACTTTGTTATGCCAGAAGCTGAAATGTCAAGCTCTCTTAAGTTTATTAGATTCCCAATCGATGGGTCTATTTGAACTAATTTTTTACACCCTTTAAGAATCAATACCTCTAAAGTAGCAAATGAAGAGGGGTTAGGAGTTCTTGTTATGCGAAAGCAATAGGAAAGATCTAGAACTTTCAACTTTGTTGCCATCTGTATAATAAGAAAATAAAATCAATTTCCAAAGGGTATATTATGTGACAATAGAAACAAAAGCAGATCTATTTTACGAGACCTTGATTTGACTCCAAGCTTCCCAGTTGTCTTTGATCTTGCTATGTGATAGATCAAGAATGACTAGATTCTTTAGACGAAAATTGGTTAGCGTAATATTACCCCAGCAATAGCGCCAACGAAGCCATTTCAACTTTGAAAAAAGATGCTTAAAATCTCCATAAAGGTCTGCTCTATCCACTTCGAGAAACCTTAGATTTCGCAGTCGCCCAAACTCTTCATTCGTAAAACAGTGTTTATGAGACTCTAGTTTTAAGTCTAGACAGAGGGCCTTAACATTTTTTGTTCCCTAACAATGGAAAACCTTAAAATAAATAAAGAACAATTATGGAGTCCAAACAAAAAGAAGTATAAAAGACTTTTGCTTGTAAAGGAATTTATTTCATTATTACATGAATGAGGGAATAAGAAAAATGCTAAACAAGGAATGTAAAATTCATGATGCACTTGGTTATTACCTTCTGTCTCTTCAACATGTCCAAGGCTACCTCATGAAGCCACACCCTACTATGCTTCCTTGGCTCCTTGATATTTTCTTTATGGACGATTTCCCTACCGAGGTCTCTAAGTTGATCATGCATCATTAGCACATTATCATCTCCAATTTTTACTAGAGACCTGAGAACAAGGACATTAATCCCGTTTCTTGGATAAAATTTACAAGCATCCCACATGTAAAAAAGGTATTTTTTATCCTCTCCAATGAAGAGACATGCAATATCAAGAAATATTTGCTTTTGCTCATGATTTAGTGCTTCATAACTGATTATCAACTTTCCCAGGATTTGCTCTTCTGGTATTTCCTTCAGCTTCATCAATGATTCTTCCCATTCATCTTTCCCTTTCTCTAGTAAAAGTGACCCTATAATCTCAAGAGCTAAAGGAAGCCCTGCAGCAGTGGATACAATTTTCCTAGAGAGAATATCATAGTCTTCTAGGGGACAATCCCTCCTAAAGGCATGCCTACTAAATAGTTGAAGTGAATGATCAGGTTCCATCATGAGAGGTTCATAGGTTCTATCCACTTCAAGTTGACGTAGAACCTCTTTGTCTGTTGTTGTAACTATTATCCGACTTCCGAAACCAAACCAATCACGCTTTCCCGTAAGCTTATGAAATTAAGACTTTCTATCCACATCGTTAAGAACAATAAGAACTTTCTTTCTGCAAACCTTGTCTTTGATGGTGTTGATTCCTTCATCAACATCTGCAATGTCATGGCATCTCCCTTTTACAATATTAGAGACAAGTTGATTTTTCAACTCAACAAAACCCTTATGTTGTCGTGACCTTTCTCGAACATCCGCAAGGAAGCAACAACATTCGAAGCGCTCAGACAGTTGGTTATAGATGACCTTGGCAATAGTTGTCTTACCAATACCACTCATGCCGCAAATTCCGACAATCAATACATCAATGGAGTCAACATTTAAGAATCTCATCATTTTTTCTATGTGATGATCAATTCCAACCAAGTTGTCAGTTATAGCCATGCAATTCTTCTTTAGCTCAAGCAAAACTTTAGAAACAACCAACTTTACCAATTTTCCTTCATGCTTGCCAAATATATTAGACACCAAAGGGAAAATATATATATATATATATATATATATGTATGTATATATATTAATGCCCAGAAGGGGGAAAAAAGTTAAAAGAAAAGAATATCACTTATAGACATTTAAGCAGCCCCTACTTTTCTCACTTCAAGAAAGCAATTAGAATATCGCTTATGCATATACAATCAGCTCCTTAGTTCTAGGATTTTATTCTCCTACTTATTGAAGAAGAGACAACTATTTCAATGCATAGCTCAGCCCCTGCTTTACTTGTAATACACAATAATAAATTCTTAAGCACAAAAATGAAAGAAATATATTTCAGATTTTAGAGTCTAGAATAAAATTACCACTCTAAAACACACTAGAACAAGAATAACAGCAAACCAAATGTCTGCAACGTTAGTATTTTAGTATTATTATTACAAATAAATACTGACAAACGTTTTTCACCATTTTAATATTTGAAGGATTCTATCATCATAATGTTTAATATTGGATCATACTGTAAAAACAGGGGTTTTAGCAATTAGCAGGAGTGAATTACATACCTATCAGTTTCTTTCTCCAATTCCCACCCCTTCAATCTTCCAACCTCTCTTAGAGCCTCCTTCCATCCCTTCACAATCTTTTTATCAAAACGCTTCTTGTGTTGGCGAAAGGCCTCCTCATAACTCCCCCTTTGATGCTGTACATCGGACGGTACAACGTCATAGAAAATGGGCAAAATTTTTTGTCTTATTTTTCTCTGTCACTCCACCATCTGAGTTAGCTCGAGTAGGCACCATTTACTTGAAGCATAGTTTTTGGAAAATATCGGGATGGAGATTATCGATTCCTGGATTGCCTTGAGAAGCTTCGGTCCAATCTCTTCTCCTACGCGAAGCTCATCATCGCCCCTAAGGTGCGAATCCCCCTATGGACAAGATCGGTGTAGAGGAAATCGGTGAATCCCTTTTGAGTGTCTCCCCCTCTAAAACTCAAGAAGACTTCGTATGCCCCTGCTGCCGCAGAGGCAGAGGCAGAAGCAGAGTCGGATAAAGAGTTTGCAGCAATGCAGGGAAGTGGGTTTCGTTTTCGCTTCTTCGAATTCCCCTTGAAATCCATTTCCACGATATGGGTCTTTCCCAGCTGTGTCTTTGAAAGAAGTTTGTATCTTTGTGCTAACCCATCCTCTTCCCAGCACTGCCGCCATAGCCTTCAATGATTGAAACAAAGGAGAAGTTGACTAGCAAAATAATAAAGAATTACGGAGTAAACTAAGTAAGTAGAACAAAGGTCGGGTTATGAAGGAAGGTCATTCAGCCCAGTTGCAGTAGGCCTACGTTTTGGAAGGCAAAACAAAGGTTACTATCGGGTTATCAGATCGGATCTCTCACGGTGCTCCGACTTTTAGCCCTGTAAGAATTTTTGGTCACACCCCTCTGCAATTTTTTGACAAGAACTTTCTTGCCTTTAAAAGGCATGGGCTTCCCTCAGCTAAAAACGAAAATAGGATTGGTATGCGTGTTAAGTAAGATTGGGAAGGGAAGATTTTAGTACATAAGACTTACTAGCACGTCACATTTCAAAAATCCAGAGATGCTAAACCTTACTTATATGCTACTTCTAACATCTTGTTTACCTGATATCAAACAAGGTCCAACCCGATCGCTTCTTCTACGTGAAACTCTACATTGTCCTTCTCTACAAGGTTTTGCCAAGACCACCCATGCCATTGATTCTGACAATTGATACATCATTGGTACATATTGCAAAATAAATCATTGGTAACCCATACAAAATGTAGTTCCAATTTAAACCTTCCAACCAAAGAGAACTAAGCCCCATCCCAAAACAGGAGCCCCATCCCCAAGCCTGTAACTCAAATTTCACTAACTGGGCCTCGATAGCTTTTTTGGTCTTCTTAGAAGTATCTCCACCTTTACTGCTTTACATGTGTTTGGGATATGGTATTTGGTCCATAATTTGGAAAACCAAACCACTATATGGCATTGATAGCTTTGTTGGTCTTCTTAGAAGTAACTTCAGGAGAATTGTAGTAATCTGCTTTGCTTTACATTTATTCCTCTGGGACATGGTATTTTGTGCACATACGACTTGGAAAACCTATATCTGGCATGGCTATTCGAGTTGTCGACCTCAAAAGCTAGCTCAAAGTTCTCTTTTTCCGAGATCACTCGCATGTGAAAAAATAATTAAGAAAAAAAATGTTGTCAGATCAAAAGAAATAGCCATAAATTGACATACGTGATTTGAGAAAGCAAAAATGAACCAAGCAAATAATTGGTAGGAATTTGAGTACTTAGACATTTTTATTTATTTATTAATGATTAGAAGTATCCCAAGCTTTACTCCCACCAAGCCTAATGACTCGTGTAAGATGCCCCATAGAGTACTTAGACATTAATCATAGTACAATTGGGTAAAAAATGCAGACAGAGTTAAGGGAATCCTTTTCAAATGATGGAATTCTGGCACTATCAAGTCAACATGACAAACATTTAATCTAAGAGATCCTAATTTAATTCCCCAACCCAAATTCTGAATTTAATTCAATTCCCTCATAAACTAATCCATCAAATGGGAAATTATCAGTTACATCTAACCTTATTTACAATAAATAAAACCTACACCTAGTAATTGTTAATTTTGTTATAGGGGAAATTAGCCACAAGTCCAAATCCCCTCTGCTGTAAAGTGTAAAGTCCTACCAAAGAAAAACTTTAGCCACAAGTCCACTTCGGCGCCGAAACATTACTGTTTCATAAGGTAATTGGATTTCCAGATTTCGGTATCCCTTTTATGCCCCCCATTTGTCATCTCGAATAGAATGGTAACTTCCAGGTTGTTGACGTTAAAAGGGGAGGAAGATTATACGTCAGTTTTGCCCCAAGATTCTCGTGGCAATCATGGGGGTGTCTATGTTAATCACTTTCAACAGCCGGCTTGTATTTTCAAATTTGAAATCGCAATCGTTTTTGAGCCTATTCCGTCTGTCAGAGATTTTGGTGCTGTTTTACAAGAAATTGGGGTAGATTCCTCTGAAATTGGAATTCCAAATTCAACCAGGTAAGTCATTTATATCGTTTTTTTTTTTTTTTTTTTTTTTTGCATAAGTGATAGTCGTTCTCCTATTTACACCAGGTATACAACGTTTTTTTTTTTCTCGATTTTCCTTATATATTGTGATAAATGGTTGAATAGACCTTCATGTCCAGGGGTATATAGCCTATGATTTGTAAGAGGAAAGTACGTATCCATGTTTAAATGCATTCCAAGTTGTGCTCGATAATAGAGGTATTGAAGTATGTCATATAGCATTAATTAAATTAGTAAACAGTGACATTAGGGAGGGCACAAAATGAACTGCCATAGTGTGGCGACGATGTGTATTTTCTGTGTGAACCATCATGATTATGGTACACGTAACTGTTACCGAAACGGAGTGTGATTAAGATCAAATATTGATTGCATATGTAACTGAATTAGCATCCATGTGGATAGTGTTTATATGTAATGTGTAACTGTGTTTTTTTAATGGATTAGAATAATAACTGTGGTTTTGTTTCCTTGCAAATATGGGTTATACACTGAATTGTTTGTCGTATATAACTGAATTAGCATCCCTGTGGATAGTGTAACTGCATTAACATCACTGTGGACAGTGTAACTGAATTAGCATTCCTGTTGATAGTGTAACTGATCAAATTTTGTCTGTCATATGTAACTGAATTAGCATTGGTTTGTGTATTTACATAATGAGTAACTGTGTTTTTTTAGTTACAGATTAGTATCATAACTTTGGTTTTATTACTTTGCAAATAAGTGTAACTGAATTAGCATACATGTGAATCATCTTTAGTTGTAATATGTAACTGTCTTCTTTTTTGGCAGATTGGTATCATAAATATGGTGTTGTTACTTTGCAAACATGGGGTATACACTGCTATTTTGGATGCACCGTGTAGCTTTGATTTCGTTGACCTAGTCAGGTTCGTGTGTTCCAAGTGGAATGGCTTGAAAGCAGATTCGGTGTCATTTTCGTATACTTTACCGTACCCGGACACGCATGTTGTATGCTTGAATGTGACTCAGACATTCAAAACATGTTTAAATTGGTGTGTTCTATCGGAATTGACCGCGTAGATGTGGCTATTTATGAGCATAGTATTATAACACAAGATGTTACTTTCAAGAGGGGAGAAAATCACAGCGTATTGCAACGTGTGGATTGTATTGACAATGAGGCAAATATGCTTTCAAATTACTGTCGACACGAGAAAAAAGTTTTGTTATCGGCAAGTTGGGTAGATGGAATCCGGCAAGTTGGACAGGGTTTTGAGGGTGGTGTTGATGAATTCAGAATGGCCCTTCTTAAGTACCCCATTGAGGTTAGGTTTGAGTATGATTTTGTGAAAAACACTGACAAAAAGGTGATTGCATTGTGTAAGATGCGCGATTCGAACAGTTGCATGTGGCACGTTCATGCCGCTCTACTAAAGATTAATAATTTCTTTTATATCAAAGCATTGAACAATGTTCACTCATGCGGATCAGCTGTTAGAACTACAAACAATTCTCGTGTAAGTTCTCAATTGGTGGCAACTTTGATACGAGAAAAAATTCGCGATAAACCCCTACACAGACCAGTTGATGTTATTTATGACATGAAGGAACATTACGGGATTGATATCACATATCACCATGCATGGTGGGGGGTTAAAAGAGCGAAGAAAAATCTTTTCGGTGACCAATCGATGTCCTATGACTTACTTAGATGGTACAAAGACGAAGTAACGAAGACAAATCCTGGTAGCGTGGTTGAAATCGAATATGACAGCATTTCTAGAAGGTTTAAGAGGGTGTTTGTGTCTTATTATGCTTGCAAATATGGCTTTCACTATTGCCGTCCGTTGTTATTTCTTGATGGAACTTTCTTGAAGGGGAGATATAAGGGCAATTTGCTTGCCGCCACTGCTAAAGATGGTAACCAAGGTAAAACATCCTTACATGTCACGCTATTCTTTGTGTTGAATGTCAATTTATACACACATGTACCTATTTCAGACGTATAAATCACATTTTACCACAAATTTTGTGTGAATGGTAACACGTCAAATTAACATTCCATACACATTTTCCATTCTAGGATCATTTCTAATTATTCATAATTACAGGGTCATTCCCAGTAGCATTTGCCATTGTTGATGCCGAAGACGAAGACAATTGGTACTGGTTCTAAGGTCACCTAGTGATATTACTGCCGCACGATCAACCTATCACATTCATATCGGACAGGCACAGAGGCTTGATAAATAACGTACCTTTCGCTTTCCCAGATGGGTTTCACGCATATTGTTTGCACCATCTGAAGGGCAATTTGAGAGATAAACTGGCCGGGACTCCGAACTCATACAAGGAGAGGATGGTTAAGTTGTTGACTGAATGTGCTTATGCTCTGTCTACAACATCTTTCAACTACAAAATAACTCAATTGCTTCAAGAAGGCGGGGATAAGGTTAGAACTTTCTTACATAACCTTCCACCCGAAAATTGGAGCAATGCACATTTTAAGGGCCAGTGTTATGGTGAGATGTGGTCAAACGCAGCTGAGTCCTTCAACTCACAGATTGGGGAAACTCGCCATCTCCCTGTAACTAATCTGATTGATTCCATAAGGGCTATGTTAATGAATCAAATGTCAGTTAGAAGGGAACAATCTTCGAAATGGGAGACTAGGCTATGCCCCAACATGGATGCCAGGTTGCAAAATATTTTACAAGAGGGTAGAATTTGGATTGTTCGTTCTACTGGTAATTGTGTGTTTGAGGTACAGTCATACCCCTCTGTATCAGTTGATATACGTAAACGGATATGCTCATGTTACCAATGGCAATTGAATGGATTCCCCATGTGCTCATGCTGCCCAAGCGATACAGAAAAGTGGTGAAAATATGTACGATTACATTGAAGAGTATTTTCACACACACTATTATGAATCATCCTACTCTTAGAGCATACCCGATCCCTACTGTTGGTATACAGGATTACCCAAACGATGGGGATGTTATTTTGCCACCGTCTTCAAAAACACAACCTGGACGGCCCAAGAAGAAGAGAATTCCTTCCAAGGGGGAGAAGACTACTCAGATAAGGTGCGGCAGATGCAATAAGTTAGGTAATCACAACAAGAAAACATGCAAGGATCCCCTGTGATTGTAGTGTAGAAACCCATTTGAGTGACTATAATTTTGTTTACCATAGACATAATGTTCTATTTAAGTTTGAAGACCCTTTTTAGTTACTATGATTCTTTTTTCTATGATTTTTAGTTTATATGTGTTTTTTTCCCTTTAAGAAGTGAGTAATTGATCATTCAGGTTTATTTATACTATTGTATCCTTTTGTACAGCTCTTAAAACGTGCATTGGTAACAGAACTAATGTGTCACAAATGCTATTTACTATTCATTTTGGTCATTTTTCATATGTTCTAAGATAACTAATTGGTCAATTTAATCCGGGGGTAACTATTGCATTTGGTAATACATAACAAATGCGACATTTTTTGGTGAGTAAATAGTATTCAGTTACACCCTTTTATCTAGGTAACTATTCCATGGTGTAACTATGCCACAGTGTGACTATGCTACAGTGTAAGTAATACTTGGACGAGGTAACTATTTCTTCACGTAAATATTTCCTTTTATGATTTACTTTTCTTCGGTATCTATTGTATATTGCCAATATGAAAAAAAACATGTCTAACCCGCATAACACGAGTATGCAACTGATTCATCCGTTGAAAAAAAAACCAAAGTGTAATATATGATGTAACTACTCCCTCATCAACATTTCACATGTCAAATCAGACCAAACCTGTCACTTTAATTTTGGGTAACTATTTTTAATTACTTTTGAATATAACCAATTCGACAGATAAGGTTGATAATCCTCATCATTCACATATATAACTACTCCATGCGATATTATGTAACATGTGTCACGCAAAATAATATAACTTTTCTAGATGGTAATAGAGAACCAATTTGCCAATTTAATTTGGGTACCTACATCTCTTACACAAATTTGCACTCACTACCTTCACATAATGAAACTCAATCCCAATAATTCAATGGGGCCACAAAACAATACATCCAATTTGTTTGGAATTATATAATCGTAGTCTGTCTATGGATGTATTTTAAACGAAATTTCTCAAAAAGCATATCAATGTGACAACGACGGCTTTCCGTGGTCAGTTACATGTCAAGTGGATACACCTAAACATGGACAACATATGTTGCTGGGAAAAAAATTATCCATGCAAAAACATTTGTAGTGGCCTTAAAAAGTTAGGCACACAAGCCAACCTAAGTCCCAAAAAATTTAAGTCTAACACAAAAACTCACACCCACACATATCCCATTATCATTGTTTACGGCGTTTCACAGTATTCATCTGATTCAAGAATCTATCTTCACTCCAAGATCTGGTTCCTTGATGTAAATACTCATTCACCAATTTTTTCCGCATTAGAAAACAGTTTTGTCTACGAAAATCGGTCTCAATGTCTAAGTTGTTTGCGAGTCTAAACATCACATAGCACACCACAACTCCACACTCGACCCTGCGAATTTCCATCAGTTGTAAGCTCTTACAAAATCCATTAGCATGATTATATGAATTGTGGAATAAATGCAAGTTTTAGAATCTTACGATCCATCAGGTTGTTGCGGGCAATCCATTTGGACCATCCCCAAAATCCTATCTTGGGTTTCAACCTCATCCCCAGCCTCGTCCCATTTCCTATTCAAAAACTCCTCCACATATGTCTTCTGCAAGAAATATGATAATACTTCCATTATTATTAGACCCAATCTATATTTTTTAAAATTTTAATGACATTTATATGCATTACAACTAAGCAAATTGATATTAAAAACATGACATGCTAAAAATATAAAACAAGTTTAAAATCAGTGGTGCGTTTTACCAAAATTTGTGCATCTTCCATATAAAAGTCTTTATTTGGCAATCGGGGTCGCAAGGAGTTGTAGTGCTTCCACACTCCCTTGTTTGTGTCCAGCACTAGCAGGGTCTAATGGTCCAATGTGTTACGTCTCCCCGGTGAGTTCATGGGAAACATGAGATATCTGTGATTATGATACGCATTAAGAATCTAATCATCAATCAATTTAGTCTTCAACCCACTGCTTGTACCCTTATAGTTATTCACTAATGACTGCCACATCAAACAACAAAACATATGGTATTACCTGAATTTAAATGAAAAAAATAAACTCTGATTTATATTTATTCTACAACATTTACCCAGCACAACGAAGTAAAAATAAAGGCAGTGTCCCCAATATCATGCTTAGGATTTGAAGCCAATAATGCTTCATGTGCTTCTTCATTCTTCTTTTGTTTTTCCATTAGTATCTCCCCATACGCATCAATCATCTTCAAAAATTCAATGGCATAGATCGTTACAAAATAAATCAGAAAGTCACATTACATGTCACTGTACAAATTTAAACGAGTCACACTTTTACAAAACATGAAGAAGTGTAACTTCACTACATGTAACATACTTACATTGCTCTCGATCTGCTCCATATTCAGTATCGCCTCCACATCAAACAAATCAACACGCGTTAATTTTGTTGGCCCACAATACACAATTGCACTGCATATATACATCATTGTAATAGTTTTACAACCCCTATAATAATAGATTCTCATTGTCTTGCAAACAAACAACCCAACTTTAAGTCAAAATGTAACGATGTGTAACTATTTCAGAAGGGTAACCACCCATTACAATATCAGAAAGTAACTAATACTAAAAATGTAACTATTTGAAAATAGTTGAAAAAAAAAAAAAAAAAAAAGCAACTATTTCACATGGGTAACCATCCACTACAAAATGCACAAAGTAATTAATACTAAAAGAGTAATTATTTCACAAATATTATTACTTTCAAAACTAGTAGTTTTGAAACAAAAGCAAATTTGGCTTGACATTGAACATCCAGATTGAATACCAACAGCAGGAATAAGTTGTACCAAATATTATTACTTTCAAAACTAGTAGGACAGCACTCCAGATCCATCAACTTAAGCATCCCCCCATATTTGGAAAGGGCTGCTACAAAAAAACCACAAAGTGCTTCACAAAAGTGCTTCATCATCTAAATCTCTACAAATCTCTACAATATCAGAAAGTAACTAAAACTAACAAAGTAACTATTTGAAAATAGCCAATAAAAGTAACTATTTTCACGTTGCGAACCTACTTTGTGATGGCAAAATAGTTACTAATACATACCAACCAAGGACCATCCAATGGATCATGCACACGAAGCCATCATACAAATAACATGTACCAAATTCACGAAGTAACTATTTTGCAAACACATTACAAACACAAATGGATTTTCAGGACAAGAATCGTAATTTTTGGCTCAAAAATTTCAAATCCCTAGAAATGTTACATCATCAGCATCTTTACAATACATAAAAAATGAATCTTTGGGTCCAGATCCAAGCTTTTATGTATAAAAACGCATTTATCCAATAAGAACTCACGTTTTTTGGCCATTCTCCCGGTAAAAGATGATTTCCCCCAAATATAAACTCTGTGATCGTCCGCCGACGATGCAGTAGTAGCAACACATTCCACCCTTGAGCCCTAAAATTGAAGAATGATGTAGTCGTACAGTTTCCTTCGTAGTATATTCAATTACGTGTTTTGCGGGATTACAAATCACAGATTTGTGAGCACGATACCAGCGGGAGTTCCGTGTTTCGTGAGATCTTTGTTTGCTTGAGATTTGAAACGGAAAGTGTATATACTAACTGAGAAGGTTATGTTAGTAAAGTCGCTAAGTTTTTTGGGGGCATTTTTGTCCGTTGTAGACACTCCATTTTGTACCGGTTGTCATCTTAAGTCCCGTAGCCCCGATGATGAGTTTAGTGTGGTTATTTACGGATTATCCTTTAAGAATTAGTGCGAATCATAGCATGAGATTTTTGGTTAAAATAAAAGGAAAATTATTTTATTAAATTAGCCATTTTTTATCATACCACTAACACGTGTATGTATGTGATAAGTGTGTGTACACACATACGATACATATACATGCGTGTTAGCGGTCAGTCTCCCAATTTTTATAAAAGACAATTTCCTTTTCCTATTC
Organism: Liquidambar formosana; assembly: GCA_039720395.1. Classification (NCBI taxonomy): domain Eukaryota; kingdom Viridiplantae; phylum Streptophyta; class Magnoliopsida; order Saxifragales; family Altingiaceae; genus Liquidambar; species Liquidambar formosana. The sequence continues at coordinate 52,604,042 of CM077820.1, read as the reverse complement.
AGATTAGAAGTCTTTTATCATTATAAAATATCTTTTGATTATTCTCCAAGGAAACCTAGTCTAGAAAGGAAAGGAAAGCCTTAGTTTTCAGCTATATATACTCTTTTAATGCCTTAGAGATAGGGGAGGAGACGAGGGTTTTTAAAGAGTGAAATTCGTCATAATTCAGCAGCAGTTTTTTTGAAACCAGCAATCGTATTTTAATCATAACGTTTTCATCCAAAGTCGGAATTTGATCAAATTAATCTTCTTAGAAAGATAATTCAATTCTCTACAACTTTATATTTCACGGGTTTTGTCCAATTCCAACGTTTTCATACCCAAAAACGCGATTGAAGTTGCTGCTGTTGCAAAGTGACGAAAATCACTTTTCTTTTCTCTTATTCTCTTTTCGTTTTCTATTTCTTTTCAAAGTTGAGTGAGTTTTGATTTCTTTGCTGTTATAACACTTTGACGAAGAGGAGGATTTGTGTTGGCTTGATTCAATCCAAAGACCTGAGGGGCCACGAACAAGTATAAAGTCGGTAAATTCAGTTTTACATAGCTTTTTATTCTAGTTCTTTTTTTATTTTATTTTATTTTTGTCTAAAGCATGATTAGCATGATTTAGGTTCAGTTTTTATATTGCATTTATTTGTATTTATTTATTTTGGGATGCATGATGTAGATTGATATGTGAGTTCTGCGATTCTATGTAAAATGCCTATTAGGTGCGTACGCACCTATCAGTGTTGCGTATGCACCAATCAATGATGCGTACATACCTTACTTCGGCAGACAGTTTCTCTCTTTACTGTATTTATTATGCTAGTTGATTAATTTGCATGGTCATTTCTTTATGTTTGTTTTATATCTCTTGTCTCCATCATATCATCATGATTTGTGTGCTGCTGTGGTCGAATGAGTAGGGTTGATTCTAGTTAAACATTTAGATTAATTAAAGCCATCAATCATGTGTGGGGGCCGGTTTCGATCGGGCGCAGCTGGGTGCCTAACACCTTCCCAGCGACGTACCCTAGCTCCAAACCCGAATCTCTGGTTATGACATGCTAGACCCTGCTAGGGTTCACTCGTTCCCAATATTGGGTGGCGATTCCTCTCCGTGTTAGTCCTTTGAGGCTAATGCGTATTCTCGAGCTATGTGGTATTTAAGCCGTGGCACTCACAGTGGCTACTCCACTGGGGATAGAGAGCTAGATTCCGTATAGTGATTTATGGCTTTACTTAATTTAAATTATTTAATTAGAAAAGACCAAATTTGCACGCACGCGCATTACCAACCATTACCCTCAATGACAGTCCGATGAAAGGTACCGGGTCCCATTCGGGCCTATGGTTACTGGAAGTTGGCATCATCAACCCACAACCTGTGCCACTAGCCTGTAATAAGCTAGTGAGTACGTTAACGGGCCACTCTTTAAGTGCCCTAGCTTGGGTGACCCTTGAAGGAGAAGTACCCTATTAACCAACACCACTAGTCACCCCACCAGCCTTTGCATAGCCCTACTTGAATGTGTGTCACTTTGCATGTCATGTTGCATTTGCATATTAGGCTCATAATGTTTAAACTTAGGGGGAAGGCCCATCATTGTTTATTCTCTTTTTTTAAGTCTAGGCCCAATTGAGAGGTGAGGTGTGTGATTTTGTAATTGGGTCCAAGCAAAAACAAAAAACAAAAAAACAAAAAAAAAACAACAACAACAAATTCAAAAAAAAAATCAAAAAGAAAATATGGGCTTGGATCTAAATGAGAGTGGAAGAATGTGTGAATATTGTAATGGGCCTAGATGCGAAATATGAATAGACTTTGGTTGGTTGAATCCAATGTGGTATCCTTGGTTTCATGTGTTATTAATCTGATTCTATGTTGGGCTTTCTCCTAGGGTTTTAGGCCCATTACCATCTCTCTCTTTTTTCTAGGGGCATCTCATTCATTAGAGTCTTTCATTTTAGGGGTATTAGGGTTAGTTGAGTCTTTTTTTCATTATGTGTGGTTTTGTTGTTGGTCCATCTCTTAGGTGCATTAGGCCCATTCATCTAGGGTTTACATCATTTTTTTTTGGTTTTGCATGTTGTTATTATGTCTCTTGTTTAGGTCTTTAGGTGTCATTTTAGGAGTCTGTCCACTTTCATTTTTTCTTTTAGGTCTTTGAGTCTTGGTCTAAGTGTGTCTAGGTTCCTTTTTTGGTTTAATTCTCTAGTCTTTGTTGGGCTTTATTCTAGAGGCATGTTTGGATGGAAATTGATGTGAAATCATTATGGATAATCACGGTAAATGTATTTTATAAGGAATATTCTTTACAGGGATAACCAATCATTGCTTCTAAAGAGAATCCCACACAACCAACTTGGGTTCGTAATCTGTCTGGGAGGCTAGAAAAAGTAGAAGTTACCAAAACTGTTGCGATGGCTACTGAACAAGATTTGGTGAAGAGATTGGAAGAGATGATGGCAAAGATGATGGAAATATCAATGGCGCCTGTCCTAGAAAGACGCCAAAAGATTGAAGGCGGCCAGGGGAAACAAGCAACTAAAGAAGAATCCAAAGATGAGGTGGAGGATGAAGATTTCATCTTTAGTAAAGAAGATAAGGAGGACTACTATAAGAAGAAAGAAACTGAATCTAAGAAGAAAGAAGTTGAATATGAGAAGAAGGAAGCTGAAACCAAGAGGAAGGGAAAAGAGGTGCAAGACATTTCTGCTGAGGTGGAAAAGATGAACTATTTTGAGGAAGTCTCAAGGTGTTGAAGAGTACATGTTAGACATAGATGAATTATGTCCATTCCTTAACGTCCAACTACCCCCAAAATTCAAAATGCCTAAGATGGATGTGTTTGATGGGACTGGTAATCCTCGCAATCATTTGAAGCAGTATATTCTGGCAATGAAACCTATAGGGTTTTTTGAAGAGCAAATTGTGCATTGTTTCCCAAGAACCCTTAATGGCGATGCTATGAATTAGTACCTTTCCTTGGACATTGCAAAGACCCGAGATTGGAAGGAGCTAGCAATGAAGTTCGTGCACCATTACAACTACAATGCCCAACTCAATGTAACTCTGCGAGATTTGGAGACTATAAAGCAGAAGAGTAATGAGACATTCTCTGAGTTCTTAATGAGGTGGAGGGCTAAAGCTGTTAAAATGCCCAATCGTCCAACTGAGAAGGATTAGGTGCGCATGATTGTGAAAAACCTTCTATCGGTTTATGGAAGACTATTGATGCCTATTCCATTAAGGACCTTTGAAGACTTGTACGATGCTGGTATACAAGTTGAGGATGGCATGGATAGTGGGCTAATTGATAAGAATGATTGGAAGAAGTGCACGTATGGATTTGGCAGCTTGAGTGCAAGTAATGGCAACAAAGCTAATGAGGTTAATGCAGTTAATCCTTGTAGTGGACCTAGAGAGTTATCTTTACTTAGTGTGTCTCTATCTACAGCCCTTCGGAATTTAGTGAAAATAGGAAAGCTGAAGCCGCTGGATCCTACTCCTATCAACAAGTCGGCACCGAACTACAATAAGAATGAGTACTGTGATTTTCACTAGAGTAATGGTCATCACACTGATAGGTGCGGTCGTCTTCGCCACACCATTCAGGATATGATCGATTCAGGGAAGCTTCCTAGGCTAGAAGAACCAAATACAGCGACGAATCCACTCCCAAACCACCACGCCATGCCACCTCCATATGCAAATGGGACGTAGTGAGTTTGAAAGTAGAGGATTGCTTAGTTTCTTTTAGTTTCCATGGTTTTAAGACATTATTTGAATAATTGGTTGGATTTTTGTAGTTTGGAACAATTATGTTGGAATAATTATTTTGGTATGATTGTTTCTTTTTCAATGAATGGTTTTCATTAATTTATTGCTTGCTTTCTCAAGGGTTTGATATGGTTTACTCTTCTAGCACATGAGTTAATATACTTGCTTTTTTAATGCTTGAACTGTGAACAATGGAAGTCAAAATAAAGAGAGGCTATCATTTCTACTATCTTTAGAAAAAAAAAAAAAAAAAAAAAAAATCCCTTGCTAGCCATGTTGAGCCTGAATATTTTCCTTTTTGATATCCTTGTCAAAGATTACCCCTTACACTAGGAGCAAATTTTGGAGAGATGTTTGTTTGAAAGAAGGGGTGGTATATCAACCATTGAAATAGAAAGAAAAAAATGAAGAAAAATTGGAAAGAAAAATAGAAAGAAAAATAAGAAATGAAAAGGAAAAAGAAAAAAAAAAGAAAAGAAAAGAAAAGAAAAGAAAGATGCCGAAATGAGATAGCAAATGAAGTGCCAAGTTGGAAAGTGAAATGAGCATTGATGAAGTAATCCTTGACAAATAGGAACCCATTGAAATTAAACTTGAGCCTTTAATATCCTTTCTCTCATGAGCCTAGAGCCTAAAACCTACATTACAGTCCAAATAAAAGTCCTCTCTGATTAATTGAAGTTGTTAAAATATTAATGAACTACGTAAGGCTTGATCGCTTTTTGGGTACGTAGGCAACCTTTAAAGGTGCAGCTACATCATTGTTCATGTAATAGGCATGTGCAAGGGACTCATGTGTTAGAAAGTTGAACCATCGATAATTCAAACAGAAAGACTAGCACTTTATTAATGTTTACCATGTTATGAAGAAGGTTTCAAGCAGTTTAATGCCACTGAGAAGGTATGATCTTTTAGAGATGCTGATGGAGTCGTTGGTGGGTGAACATCACATTGGTCTGAATTGGATAAGAAATAAGAAAAAGAAGACGCCCGCTAGGTTGAAAACCCAAAAGGGCGGCCTAAGCAAAAGTTAGGGCATAAAGAAAATAAAAGGGAAATGATAAAAGAATAATTTTGAGCAAAGGGCAAAGTGGACCTTGTAAAGGATGTATTCCAAACTAAAAGAACATTTCAGAGATTATCCGTTGTGATTTCATGAATCAAGATCCTCTTTATCGTGTCTTGAGAGTCTTTTCTTCTTGTGCTTGTTCTGTGAGTCATGTTTTTGTTCATCCCTTAGACTAGGATTTGTTCCTATCGTTTATTCCTCGAAATAGGGTTTGCATCCATATGCATTTGAGTGATTTGATGTTTTTACGTGCATTCCCTATGAAAGGGATGAGGTATTTCTCATGATATATTCTCTATTAATTGATTGGCTAGTCTGCTGCATTCATGGTCGTTGGGTTTGAATTCTAGATAGAATTCTTACTCGCTTTGCGAGGCATCTTATCATTATTTTGGGTTTGAACTCTAGATAGAGTTCCTGCCTGTTCAGATGGACACCTTTGGGTTTGAATTCTAGATAGAATTCTTACTCGCCTTGTGGGGCATCTTATTGCTATTTTTGGGTTTGAACTCTAGATAGAGTTCTCGCCTGTCCAGATGGACACCTTTGGGTTTGAATTCTAGATAGAATTCTTACTCGCCTTGCGAGGCACCTTATCATTGTTTTTTGGGTTTGAACTCTATATATAGTTCATGCTTGTCTAGATGGATACCTTTGGGTTTGATTTCTAGATAGAATTCTTACCCGCCTTTAGGGGCACTTTATCACTATTTTTATGCTTGTGACCCACCGGAAAAGGGGTCTTCTCTGTTTGCTTGTGACCCACAGGAAAAGGGGTCTTCTATGTTTGCTTGTGACCCACAGGAAAAGGGTCTTCTGTGATTGTTTGTAATCCACAGGGAAAGGGATTATACCTTTATCCACAGGAAAATGGATAAAGTTTCCATCATTAGTGTTTTCTTATTCATTCCCCAGGAAAGGGATGAAGCTTCTTGTTTATTCCCAGGAAAGGAATAAAATTTTCAAATTGATCTTTTTCAGTTGGTAGTTTTGAGAAATTACCTACTGGGTGCCCCCATTGTTTTGCATGAACTACGCTAGGTCTAATCTCTGAGGAGTACGTAGGTAGTCAGTTGAGGTTGGCACGACTTTATTGCATGTGTGTGTGTGTGGACTTTAAGTTGCCAACCGGAAAAAGGTTTTGTCTTTTTAGGCTTTTGACTTTCGTATTGCAATGCAAAACTCAGCAAAAAGAGGGGCAACTGTAGACACCCCATTTTGTACCGGCTGTCATCTTAAGTCCCGTGGCCCTGATGATGAGTCTAGTGTGGTTATTTACGGATTATCCTTTAAGAATTAGTGCAAATCATAGCATGAGATTTTTGGTTAAAATAAAAGGAAAATTATTTTATTAAATTAGCCATTTTTTATCATACCACTGACACGTGTACGTATGTGATAAGTGTGTGTACATACATACGACACATGTACATGTGTGTTAGCGGTCAGTCTCCCAATTTTTATAAAAGACAATTTCCTTTTCCTATTCAGATTAGAAGTCTTTTATCATTATAAAATATCTTTTGATTATTCTCCAAGGAAACCTAGTCTACAAAGGAAAGGAAAGCCTTAGTTTTCAGCTATATATACTCTTTTAATGCCTTAGAGATAGGGGGAGGAGACGAGGGTTTTTAGAGAGTGAAATTCGTCATAATTCAGCAGCAGTTTTTTTGAAACCAGCAATTGTATTTTAATCATAACTTTTTCATCCGAAGTCAGAATTTGATCAAATTGATCTTCTTAGAAAGATAATTCAATTCTCTACAACTTTATATTTCACGAGTTTTGTCCAATTCCAACGTTTTCATACCCAAAAACGCGATTGAAGTTGCTGTTATTGCAAAGTGACGAAAATCACTTTTCTTTTCTCTTATTCTCTTTTCGTTTTCTATTTCTTTTCAAAGTTGAGTGAGTTTTGATTTCTTTGCTGTGATAACACTTTGACGAAGAGGAGGATTCATGTTGGCTTGATTCAATCCAAAGACCTGAGGGGCCACGAACAAGTATAAAGTCGGTCAATTCAGTTTTACATAGCTTTTTATTCTAGTTCTTCTTTTATTTTATTTTATTTTTGTCTAAAGCATGATTAGCATGATTTAGGTTCAGTTTTTATATTGTATTTATTTGTATTTATTTATTTTGGGATGCATGATGTAGATTGATATGTGAGTTCTGCGATTCTATGTAAAATGCCTATTAGGTGCGTACGCACCTATCAGTGTTGCGTACACACCAATCAATGATGCGTACGCACCTTACTTCGGTAGACAGTTTCTCTCTTTACTGTATTTATTATGATAGTTGATTAATTTGCATGGTCATTTCTTTGTGTTTGTTTTATATCTCTTGTCTTCATCATATCATCATGATTTGCGTGCTTCTGTGGTCGAATGAGTAGGGTTGATTCTAGTTAAACATTTAAATTAATTAAAGCCATCAATCATGTGTGGGGGCCGGTTTCGATTGGGCGCAGCTGGGTGCCTAACACCTTCCCAGCGACGTACCCTTGCTCCAAACCCGAATCTCTGGTTATGACATGCTAGACCCTGTTAGGGTTCATTCGTTCCCAATATTGGGTGGCGACTCCTCTCCGTGTTAGTCCTTTAAGGCTAATGCGTAGTCTCGAGCTATGTGCTATTTAGGGCGTGGCGATCACATCCGTTTCTCAAGTAGTGGACTTAAGGCTTGAGAAACTTTTTTACTATGACTCCCAGCCGTAACAGTTTGCTAAATGAGACTCTTGGCTAAACGCCCCTTTGTTATACTACTTGATCAACTACTACATTTCACCTACTAGTTGAAAACCTAGACCTAGTAATTGTTAATTTGTTATACACTCTAGATAGCATGGTTCTGCCATTGGATCAGTCCTCATTGCCTTGCTGGACACAATTGCGTGCTGTAGCCCTTGGTCTGTGCATACCTAAGTTGACCTTCTCTGCAAAAAACCAAAATCCTGAAGAGACACCCTTTTGGATAGAAATCCATGTCCATTGACTCTGCAAGTCTGCTTTAACCTGTGCACTGCAAATGGACAATATCAGCTGAAAAGCAAGCAAATAAAATCCAAAAATCATGTATCATTTCTTCAGGGCAAAAGATGGGGACCTTCATAATGACTGAGAGGGTTGATGACCAAGAAGGACCTCGTTGAATGAAAATCAAATTTGTCGCTGATGCTATTTTAAAATATTGTACTTGGACAATTTTTTCTCTCCGTGGCAAATTAGTTCCTGTAAGATTAAAGAGAAAAATTTCTCAGAATAGTGCCATCCAAAGATCTGAAAGGACTAACTTCTAATGATATATAGATCCATCTTTATAGGATGGAGGGGTATCCAGCCACAATAAATGATTTTTTTCCCCCCTAGAAAATAGTGAATTTAAAAAGAACATAAATGACTTTGTTCCAGATGATTCTCTTCAGGTCTCTCGTATCTTGAAATAACGTGTACAAGTTAAGAAACTTTCAATGGTGAAGGGGGAGACAATGTATAATAGCAATGGACTTAATATCTATAAATTTTACAAAGTAGCACAACAAGTGGGGAAAAAAAAAACATATTTCAGCGTGTGTTTAACTATTTCTAATATTTTAAAATTTGTTTTCTGAATCATATATACTAATATACATCACCACTATGCAAGTATACTATAGCGTATCAACAACTGCTAAGTTGTATCAAGGCCTAATAGTACTATAGCTGAGATTGATACTTAAAGCCATGATTCTTGGACAATTATTCACAAACATGCTTTTATCAACCAGTATTTAAAAAACATTCTTAGGAGGTTTGGCGACTCCCGGGTTCATAGTATTTAAAAAATTGCATAGTAAGTAAAAAGTGTTTGCACCTCTACCATAAAAATGTCTCAATGTCTTTTTATTTTTTATAGAAAAAGTCTCAAAGACTGCTCCGTAGTATCCGCAACAATCTCACATGCATCTCTACACACCATCTCAATTACTTTCACATCAAATAAAGATTCAATTTGGTCAGGGCCTCATAATCAACATAGCGCTTCTTAGTAAGGAGGAAGTACAGATGAGACCACTTCCATTTTCAACGTTACTAGATTTGGATTCGGATTCATCACAATTATTGCAGAAGCAATCTCATGTCCAATTTGGAAAGATTGTTTTACAGTGTCCTTTAAGGATAACAAACATGATGTGTATGAGACGACTAAGCTTGGATCATCAAACATGTAAGACAATAGGAAAGAAGAAGTGCATAATCTATTGCAAGCACCATAAATCATAACCAACTCTATGAACAAGTATAAAATGCCTTGCTCAACTCCACTAGAAAATTCACAATGAAATGTGGCTTTCCTCCCCCCCCCCCACACCCAACGGCCTCTCCTTTCCCCCGGGCAGGAGGCAGGGGGAAAAGAAGAGAGAGAGAGAGTAGTATTTTGCTTGGACAATTTGAAAGAAAAATGTAGTTAAGTTTGGGTACAAATAAACAATTTCAATGAAAAAGACAGCCATGTATACAACAGCCTCTTTCCTTTTACTAGCTACTAAAATCCCCTTTCAAACAAAAGAAAACTAACAAACCAAACCAGAAAAAAGAAAATAAAAAATTCATGAATGTGTATGTGATCAAAAGATTCAAGGATGTTTTGAAATTGCATAAGTTCCACAACCGTGGGAAAGTATTTTGGAACAAAAGAAACTGCAAACATAACCAAAGGATAAAGAGACTCACCATGTTCCTAACAAATTTTTTCAAACAAATTTTTTCCAAAATACAAATTTTTTTAATTTTTTTAGATTCGACAAATCTGGTGATTTTTCAAACAACCTACATTCAGAAATTTTCAAATATTCTAAGGACTCCAATTCCTCAAGTCCACGGATCTCAGTTAAATTGTCCCAACCTCTAATTGTTAGTTCCTTCAAACTTTTTAAATTTGAAAGATCCAATAACCTTTCAACTGAGTTGCACCAAGATACGTCCAAGTATCTTAAAGATTCTAACTGTTCAAGCCCATCAAGCTTACCAATATATGGACAACAAAGTATGCCCAAACTCGTCAACGATTCTAATTTCCCAAGCCCTTAATCCCCTCTAGCTGAAGGCAGTTGTGAACCCCGGAAAATGGCCCACAAGGATTTGGCGGAAAAGGAGATAAAAGTATATATATGGAACGGGTGAAAGACAACAAACAAAAAGGAGTCGCCACCTCATTTTTTAGGGAAAAGAGGAAAACCACAAAAATGTTTTATTTTCAAAACCACATGACTCCATTAAAGGAAAAGCAAAGTCTTTGAAACCAGAAAATTGGATTCGGGGGCTAAGTTACGACGTGGGAAGGTTTTGGGCAAAAGCCCATAGGCACCCACATCGCCCGAGTTGGTCTCTTAATTTAATTGGGCTAACTTAATATCTTTTTCACTCAAATATCATCATGTATCACCACAAGGCAGCATGCATATCATATATTCCATCCAATCATCCATGCATAATCAATCAAATAAAACAAAACAGAAAAAGAAGAAAAGAAAAGAAAAGCCTAGGATACTTGGATCCTAGAACGGACTTGAGCCTCACGAAGAGCGCTTACGTACCATGCAACGAAATACATGGATCAAAGTCCACGTAGTTCGAAAAGAATAGGGTTACAACCTAATACAAACCCATGGTAAAAACCCTAGGTTTCCTTATTTGAAAATATATTGAATAATCCAAAACTGAAAACTTCCACAAGAGGAAAACTTTGATAAAAACCAGAATTTATTATTGAAGGAAACCTTTGATAAACACCATATGTTTGTATTAAGAAGTAACCCTAGGAGGGAGAAGAGAAAAGAAAGAAAAAGAAAGGTGAATTGGGGCACCTTCAAACCCTACTTACCTAAGCGCAAAAGCTCCAATCATTAGCCATTTCAAACCATAGCAGCCCTATTTGCAATAGGACAAGCATTGTACCTGTTTGCACCCTTACAAGTGCACAAAACCATGCAAAGAAAACAAAATACTAATCTGGACAGAACCTTAACAAGGCCTAAAATCACCCATTAATCATGCACACAACAAGAATAATGAATAACTAAAGACTTTAACTCAATCCTACATGCAATGACTCGACTAACATGCATAAAAACCTACCAAAGACACACTAACAAGCATAAGAGACTCCAATAATATCAATAAACATGATAACAAAGCACATTCTAACCAAAAGGATGATATTTTATGTAAAATATGAAAACAGGCCTTCCTACGGCGAGCTTTCTTAAGCGAAACTATCCTAAGATAATTTCACGTAAAAAAGTCGTTATGGGGAGGTGCAATCAGCATATCCTACATAAAATATATATACTAGAACACAATAGAAGTGATTTCATGCTTAAACACATCACAGAAGGCTCTCATGCGAAACCCTACTTAACGAAAAGGATAATTATCCTTAGAAAAGGATAATGTCTCCAAAAAACCTATAAAACCTACTGCATGAATGCAAACCTAGCATGATTCAACTATATGCAGCATATATAGAATGACTATGATGAGAAACAACTCAAAAAGCTAAGCTAAGCATGCTGTATGAAACTTGTGCGAATTCAGGGTTATCGATACCCTAATTTCACAACCATGCATTAAGACCTATGAAACGACTCTAAGACATGCTCAAATTATCATGAATATCATTCATATTATATATATATTAACTAACAGGAGCATCAATTCATGATAACGATCACAGCAACCTAAACATGTGAACTATGCATGATTTAAGAAGATAGAAAAGATAATACTTTCAAATCCTTAGTAAACCAAGGATTATTAAGCATATAAAGCCATAAACTATCCTAAAATCATTCATACAACATCACACAAGCATTGAATTCAATCCATAAGAAGAGATATTACATGCACTATAGCTATCCTAGAAGAAGAAGAAGAAGGAGAAGAAGGAGAAGCAGAAAATTCATGTTCAGCATTAAAGAGACATGCTTACCTCTTGTAGACTCTTCCTTGTCTTCAAACCTCTTGTTTCCTTGCTTGCTTGGGGTTGAAGAGCCTCCTCTTGATGTCCTTCTAGCTCTCCAAACTCGTAGCTCCCTCTCTCTCTAAGTGTAAAGTGCAATTAACCTCCCCTATGTGCTAAATATCATGTCCTTTATATAGAGAACTGACCCCCTAAATCAATGGATAGGATTAATTCATTAAACAATGATCCTAGGGCTATTAGAGACTCTCTTGATGCTCAAACAACTCAAACCTACACACTCCTAAGCTCAAACAAATTGTATTGGCGGAGGAAACCGTTAAAAGAGGGAAGAAAGAGTCAGAGTTCGAGTTGAGAAAGGACTCTCTCGGGTGACCATCTAGGCCTGGACGGTTAGCCGTCTGGGCCTAGACGGCTGACTGTCCAGCCCCAGACGGTTACCCGAGGCCCTCCTATTTTGGCTCCGCTTTTGACTCCCACTTGCTGTAGAAGCCCTAAAATCTTCAAATTAAGTCCGATTTTGACGAAATAAAAGCCAAAACGACCGTGTTTCGAAGGGGAACACATTTTTAGGCATTTTAGGACAAAAATCCTTAACCATAGGTGCATGATTAGGTTTTACAAAGGTGGTTAACCATGGTGCCTCACCGTCACTAAGCTGGGTTTGTACACAAGGTCGAACCAAATGCTTTCCCAATCAAAAATTGATCTTTCTAAACATGTTTAGGACATAAATAAAGCCTAATTTGAGTCAAATGAGAGAAAATTGGTTGGGTCTTATGAGTCAATTTGAGCAAACCAAGAAAGGGTCTTTTAGCCAACCCGAACCATTACGAGCCGAATTAATCTTAAACCATTAATTCATGAAATTGAACCTATATATGGACTCTATATAACCATATGAACTCGAGGGAATGACTCGGGATTCATTCCAAAGTCAAATGGAAAATATACGACTTAAAAGACGATTATGCCCTTAAAGTCGCAAAAGTTCTTATTGACTATCGAAATGAACCCCAAATCACTTCAAAATTCATACACATGATATTCAATGCCATAGAAACTCAATGCAAAAGACTAAACTCAAAAAGGACTCAAAATCCTACATGAAATGATATGCCCTAGCTAAGGTGACAAAAATGGGGTGTGACAGCAGTCATCTAACATTAATTTTGATAAATTTTTCCAATTCGACAGATTTGGCAATCTTTCCAGGAAAGTATGATAATAGCTTAAAATTGCATTAATGTTATACTTTTAGTAGGCATTATCATATCTATTTTGTACTTAATTCTGCATTTTATATATTATACATGAGTTCTCTTGATACATGCTCTTATGTTTAAAGTGGTGTATTAATGCGTGTTTTACTTTTGTAGGAAGCCAATTTCCTATAGTTAAGCATTCTTTATTTATTTGGAACTATATGGAAGCTTTGCAAGGTTGAAGTGTATTAATTTAGAAGATTTTAGCAAAGGAATTGGCAACCTCAAAGTTGGAAAGAAGATTAAAAAGGAAGTTTGGAGCAGTTACCGTATTTTGGCCATAACTTTTGACTCTGAAGTCTAATTAATGCGAAATTAGTGTCCCTAGAAAGATAATTTGAAGCCCAACAATATTGTATTTCATGAATATTTTGTGATTTTGACGTTTAGTAGGTCAAAAATGGGTTACAAGTTAGCCTTGCTGAAAAAAAATAGGATTCCCAATTTGTTTCCTTATTTTTCTCCTCTTTCTCTTGGAAACCCTAAGAGCACATAGAAAGCAAAGGCGGCTGCACCTATATAACTCCTCCTCTTCTCTTCTATTCACACCTCTCTTATTATTCTTCTTCTACCTCTCTTGAGTTTTCTTGTTTTCAATTATCATGAGTAGCTAAATGTTTTGCTAAGGCTAGGAGTGAAGCCACAACAATTGTTTGGTATTTGTTTAATGACTCTTTTATGGATTTAATGTAAGATTTCATAGTTTTGATTGATTTTGATTATTTTGAAAAATATTTATTCTGTATAATTCTTTGATTTATCGTTAACTCCGGGTACGGTGAATGTTTAGAATTCCCTACGAATTAAATTACTAGTTTCTTCATGTATTAAATCAATCAACCTTACGAATCCATATTTTTAGAATTGTTTTGAATAAAATTAATTGTTAAATCATCCGATTGGGATCATTCTTCATATGAATCTCAGTTGAGTTATAAAATTGAATCGTTAGCAAATATCTAATACTTGTTGTGAGTGGATCTCTGAACCTTAGTGCTTTTAAATTATTGTTTTCAATCAAACTAATTCTCTGCAATCAAGCAACCAAAATTTTAAAATCTTTTCTCAATCTTCTTTGCTAATTATTCCCCTTCTCTATGGTTCGACCTCGGACTCACCCAGAATTTATTATTTCGCGACGTCCTGCATTTGGGAGCATTATTAAAGTCACAGCAAAGTACTACTGTAAATAGTCAGTTCGAATAAACTTGAGGGAAGCCTAAGGATAAATTGAAGCCATAAGCATTTATGGAGTACAAGTTTCTTGAGCTGAGAAAGGGCACCAATCTCTGCAGGTAAGGAGTCAATGTTGGTATTGAACATGACCAAGGTCTCCAATTTGGATAATTTCCCAATGTCTCTTGGCATTGGAATTTTCACCAGATTAAACGACTAAGAAAAGTTCAACTCCTTTAAGTGCCTGTTTGGGATAGCTGCAACTTCCGCTATTAGTCAGAATCAGAAGAGAATCAGAAGCTACTAGTAGCAGAAGAGAATCCTCTTAGTGTTTGGGAATTAATTTCAAAATTGATTTTGCTACCATAAGTGATTTTTTTTCCTGTTTGGAAAGAGTTGCTATTGAAGTGATTTTAACATTGAAATGACAATATTACCCTTAGAAGTAGTGTTTTTGTTGGTTTGACACCCACCAAGGTGATTTTACTAAAATTTCATTTTTTTTTTTTTAAGAGGGCATATGAATTGAATACAATAAAATACTTGAACATAAAATTTTGTACTCCCCATATGGTTTTTATCACCCATAAGAACAAATGCATACTTTTTATACCGGCTCTCATTTCATAATTTTAAATGTTAATATAACAATGTAGAGCCTATCTACCAATAAGTTCTAAAGTAATCTTATCACGAATTATTCCCATTTCACTATCATCAATTGTTAGACAATATTCTGACTCATTGCCATCACCCGAAGTAGGCAAGTAATCTTCATTTTCATCATATTGTTGAAATTCTATATCAGCAACGGCTTTCTTCCTTATAAAGTTGTGGAGCGCCATTGAGGCAGCAACAACGCTTACTTGCTTATCAAATTCATAACTGTGAATTTGTTATAGGATTGCCCATCGCACCTTCCATACACCAAAAGTTCACTCTATAACACTTCGTAACGAAGAATGGGCTTGGTTGAATATTTCTTGAGGACCTTAAGATTGACTACCATGTTGAAATCAGGAAGATGGTATCTTTCTCCCTTGTATGGGCCTAAGAAACCCTTCATGTTTGGGTAGCCCGCATCAACCAAATAATATTTACCTACAAATATTTAAATCATCTCATTAGACATTTATATTCATAACACATACTGTGAACCCCGAAAAACGTGAGGCCCACAAGGGTTTTAAAAGTCGCCCGTCTGTGGACCCTAAAAAGGTAAAAGGCCCACGAGAGGGTTTGAAAAAGGAAAAGGGAGTCGCCACCTTATTTTTTAAAGGAAACAAGGAAAACCCTAAAAAACGGTTTTGTTTTAGGAAAACAAAAGATTGACTCCATATTTAAAAATGGAAAGGCAAAAAGTCTTTTGGAAACCAGAGAAATCGGGGATTCGGATGCTAAGTTACGATATGGGAAGGTTCTAGGCAAAGCCTATAGGTACCCATATCGCCCTAAATGGTCTCTTAATTTAATTGGGCTAAATCAAAGTCTTAATCACACACGAATCAACAATTATCATCACAAGACAGCATGCATATCATTCATTCATTCATCCATATAAGCAATTAAATCAAAGAAAAACAGAAAAAGAAAGAAGGGGGAGAAAACCTAGGATACTTAGTATCCTAGGGCGGACTTGAACCTCACGAAGAGCGCCTACGTACCATGTATGGAAATACATGGATCAAAGTCCACGTAGTTCGAAAAGGAATAGGGTTATAACCTAATCAAGGCCTATGGTAAACCCTAAGTTTCCTTTCAAGTAAAACATGATAAGTTTCCAAAATAAATGATTCTCAAAAGATTTTTGGTAAAATATGGAATTTTGATAAGAAATGGAAACCTTGATTCAAAAGGTATTTGTTATTGAAAGGAAACTATAAGGATTGCCATGTTCCCCTATTAGGAAATAACCCTAGGGGGGAGAAAGGGAAAGTTTCAAAGGAAGGAAAGAAGGGTGAATTGGGGCACCCTCATACCCTACTTACCTTAAGCGAAAGCAACCTGTCAAAGTAACCACCCTATTGCATAGGGTAATTACCTTATTTGTAAGATTTCATCTTACAATAGCCAAAATAACCACCCCACATTGGTGGGGTAGTTGCACCTGTTGTACCTGTTAAAGCACCTGTAATTTCCATGCAAAACATACCAAAATACCAACCACCCAAGCTAGATTCCAAATCAAGCCATTATCATGCTTAAACATAAGCAAACACATGCTCAAAATATCATATCAAGGACAAATAACAGATCTGGACAGAATTGAAATAAGGCTTAAAATCAACCACAAGTCATGCAACAACATGAATCATAAGCTAACTAAAACCCTAATTCAACCCTACATGCAATGACATGCAAAAAACCCTAAAATCAACTATATGAATGCTAGAAATATCATAGTTACCTAATATGGAACACATATGTAGCAACTATGAAGAAAAAACAGAGAAAATCCCTAACTAATCATGCTATATGCAACTTTCCTAATACAAGGATGAATGAAACCCTAGAATCACACTAGTGCATAAAATTCCATGAAATAACCCTAAATCATGCAAAACAGAATATGAACAGCATTCTAACCATGCATATTAATCAATGGAATGATCCACACATGATAAAGACATAGACTTTCACATGAAATAAAGCTATTCTAAGCATAAACTCAATTTCAGCACTAAGGAAACCCTAGAATCCCAAACATTCATGTAAATCACATGGAATAGCATCCTAGCATACTAAACAGCCCACAAATATCATCCTAAACATGCATACTAGCTAATGGAAACAACAAAATACAATAAGAACATAAGCTTTAATATGCAAAAGAGTTATTTCATGCAGAAAACCAATTTCAGCACTAAGGAAACCCTAGAGTCCCAAACATGCAGTAAATCACATGGAATAGCATCCTAGCATACTAAACAGCCCATGAATATTATCCTAAATATGCACACTAGCTAATAGAAGCAATAAGACATGATAAAGACACAAACTTGAACATAAAATAATGACTATTCCATGTAAAACCCTAGAAAAGACTCTAAAAAACCCTAAAAAACACAAACACTCATAAAACCACATAGAATGACATTATATCATGCAAAACCAGCCATAAACAATATCCTAATCATGTATTCTAAGCATTAGAAGCATCAACACATGATAAAACAATAAGATTTAAACATGAAATAATGCAAAGCTATGCAAAAAACCCTAGTTTGAATGAAAGAGAGAAAGAGGAAGGGGTATACCTATGGTGGCTGCTGTAGAGAGTCCTCCTCCTCTTATGTGCTATTGGAAACCACCTCCTTCAAGCCTTCAAGCAATGCTCCAGCCCTCCTTCAAGCCTTCTCTCACACTCTCTCACTCAAAGTTTAGGTTAAACTACCCTAAGGATGGCTGCCATAGCCTCCAATGTGCCTCTCACTTCAGAAATTCTCTCCAGTGCCTCCCCCTATTGCTGAAGTATAAGGGGGTATGTATAGGGATTGAGGGAAAACCCTCAATGGTTGGGATTAAAACCCTAGGGATTGATCCAAGGGCTCTTAGAGGTTCCCTTGGGGCTCAAGTAGGTCAAATAGGGCTGAAATTAGGGTTAAATGGCGGCTGGAGGCGAGCAAATCCGAGGAAATAGGGAGGGAGCCGCATCAAAGCTCAAAAAAGGAAAGTGGCTCGGGTGACCACCTGGGGCTGGGTGGCTAGCCGCCTAGGCCCAGGCGGCTAGCCGCCCAAGCCTGGGTGGTCACCCGAGGCCATGTCATCTTATGCCCAAATTTGACCCCCTTCGACTTCTATATGTGTTTCAGGGCCCAAATGAACTCCGATTTTGACGAAACGAAAGCCAAAACGACCGTGTTTCAAAGGGGAATGTAATTTGAGTCACTTGAGGGCAAGAAACCCTAGCCATGGCTGCATGGTTGGGCCCTACAAAGGTGGTTAACCGCTATGCCTCACCATCGCTTAGCTTAGGTATGTACATAGGGTCGCACCAAATGCTTTCCAATTCGAAATTCAACCTCCCTAAACACATTTGGGGATGAAATTAAGACTAATCAAGGTCAAATGAGTAGTCATAGAGTGAAAATCATGAGCCAATTCGGGCAAACCCGAAGTAGGTCTCTTAGCCAACCTGAGCCTTGTTGAGCCATTCTAATCCCGATCCTTCAATTCATCGAATTGAACCCACAAATACCTCAAATACAACCATATGAACTCCAATTGGCAACTTGGAGATCATTTCAAGGTCAAATGAAAAGTTTGTGATAAAAAAGACGATTATGCCCCTCAAGTCACAAAAGTTCTTATTAACCCTCAAGATTAACTCCAAATCGAACCAAAATTCATACACACCATCCTTAGGACCCTAGAAACTCAATGCAAAAGACTAGACTCAAAAAGGAAACAAAAAGACACATGCAATGACAAACCCTAGCTAAGGTGGCAAAAATGGGGTGTGACACATACAAATATTCTAAAGAAGAAATTAGAGAATTTCATTCCCTTTCCCTTCACCTTCCCCTTCCCCTTTCCCTTTCCCTTCTCAATCTCAGTTGCCATCTAGCAAACAAAATTTAATTATAATAAAAAACGAGAGTAAACTAAAATGGAATGAATATGAGCTTCATTAAGTTAATGAAAAACATTATCACTAGCAAGTATAAAGACTTTATAAGTAGAGCATTATAAATTATTCAAAACACTCAACCATTATTATCCAATCAGTAGAAAAAAGAATTGCACAACTTCAGAAGTGCTTAGTATGATGTTTCTGCCTAAAAGAAAGTAATCCTATGTCCCGAGGTTTAATTTCTGCCTGAAAAACAAATGTCATTAGACAACAGGCCTGATGGCCAAGTAATATACAAGCTGCCTTGGTATACTAGCTAGTATGATCAAGTAGATAGGGCTAATGACATTTGTACACTGGGTATTAGAAGAGATACACTGGGTGGCATTCGAAAGGCATGGCATTGATACAGAACTATCACAGAGAATCAGGTTGGGTGAAGCCTTATGTTTATCACTTAAGAAGACTAGCATTCACCTGTACAAGCTAGTTTCCTCTGCCCAAGCTAAGAAGCAAAGCAAAGCACTCACAGCATTGCAGACAAATATTTAAAAAACAAAACAAAACAAAAAAGCAACAATAATTTCCCTTTAACGTTTTTGTTAGAAACCCACCTGGGGGTTAGATTTTAAAAGCATTTTAATAGAAGAACTGAAGAAACAAAGCCATTGATACCAATAGTACATAACCAGTCCTGCATGGAATTAGAATGGCAAACTGAGTACAAACAGCCAAAAGCACCCATGAATTCTGCCACATAGTGGAAATGATTCAAAATATAGAGAATGAGTTAATTTTCTTACAATTCTTATCGTAAACCAAGCATTCCAGCAACTATCTCTTCTTCTTTTTCTTTTTTTTTTTCTTTTTTTTTTTTTAAAATTCCTACCATTGCTAACTAAATACCCAAATAACTACACCCCACCAACATTTCACTTCACTGTATAAATTTCTTAACAACCAAACACAGAGGCCCAAAAAAAAAAAAACCGAGATGGAAAACAGATCATGATTAAAACCAGAATTTGGGCTGCAATGATATTAGCACATACTTTTCTTTCCTCAACTCCATGAAACATAGAATAGGGACTAGGAAGAATTGGAATTGTAATCAGCTCAAGCATCACCCGTACAAATGAATAAAATTCCTAATTTGAGTCCTGGAAACATAAGTCAACCCCACCAACCTACCACCCTAAATTCAACCCATGATGGTGTGAATCTAACCACAAAATTTGATTTGAGAAGGAGATCAAAACCTCCAAGACATTAGGGGAAAAAAAATGGGTTTCACGGGTTGAATATAGGGGGGAGGAGAAAAACTGGGTTTCACGGTTGAATTTAGGGGGAAAAAAACGCAAACACAAAATTAGAGGGAGATTAAAATCTATTTGAAGAGAGAGAGAGAGATTGGTTTTACCTGGAAAAATCGTTGTTAAAGAAGAATGTTTGGCCGCCTAGGAGCTTCTCGGTTTGGATGGGTGATCGGCTGGTGCTGAGAGAGAGAAGCTTCTCGGTGATGGGTGAGGACGTTAGGGTTGAGGATATGGTTTGGTTTTTTTTTATTCATGTGTTAAAACGTGGGGGCAAGGCTAGAAATACATGAAGTTTCATTAAATGGCCAAAACAGATTCCCAGTCAACTTTTGGTAGAAGCTGGGGTGCTTCTTCCATAATCCACTCAAATCAATTTTGACCATCAGAATAGATTGTGGGAAAATATACTCAAACAGGCCCAAAATAGATTATGGGCTATGGAATAGATTTTGGGCCTCTAAAATCCAATCCAAACAGGCACTAAATTCACCAGGTTGGAAAGACTCGGGAATGTTGCCAACTGAAGGTTCGTTAAACTGGGGGGAAGCTCTGGCAGCGATTTAAGCTTTTCACATCCCTCTAAATGAAGGGTTTGGAGGCGAGAAAGCTGACAAACACTCGTTGGTAGGCTACAAATCTTGGTACCATCTAATCTCAAGATTCTCAAAGAGGATAGTCTCCCAATACTCCAAGGAATTTCCCTTTCCAAACTTTTATAGTGTGAGGCATATAACTCTTCAAGCTTCTCTAAATTTCCAATAGAATCTAGTAATTCTGTTATGCCACAACCTGAAATGTGAAGCTCTCTCAAACTTATTAGATTACCAATTGGGTCAATTTGAACCAAATCTGTACACCATGTAAGATTCAAAACCTCTAAAGTTGCACACGTGGATAAGTCAGGAATTCTTCTTAAACCGCAAGATGACCTTAGCAACCAACTCTCTGAGCGCTTTGAATGTTGTTGCTTCCTCACGAAGCGTTTAGCCCATTAAGAAATTTTGGTCACAAACCGGCACATCACACTTTAAAAATTTAGAGATACTAAACCTTACTTATATACCACTTCTAATAACTTGTTTGTTCGATATCAAACAAGGTCCCGACATATTATTGCATCACATCATTTTTTAGATAAATTAAAACTTGTACTCAATTGCTCGATAAATTCTTTTAAGATGATTGCAAAGACTATGGCAGTCACCAGGATGTGGGAAGATTGTGTAGTAAGTCAGAAGACCAGATATTATGATTGCTGGAACAACGCCGATGAAAGCTATGATGGTCCACGGGGTACTGAAATGGTCATGAACGACTTGAGAGTTGAACCATCCAATTATTGTATTCATTGTCCTAGCAATTCTGGATGTTGGCTTTCACATCTTTATACCCTTTATATATAGGATGATGATCAAGTAAACATGTGCTGATGTAACTTATATCAATACCTGCATTAAGAGTTATACCTTGTGCATTAGTGGGATATGTGGTACATTGGACCAATGCAAGGGGTACAACCCCCAATGCATGGTACTGATATAACTTATATCAATATGTGCTAATAGGAACATAACTATTATATATATAGCATAGTTTGGCACCAAGTCAGTATGTATCTCATTGACGAGCCTAGCCTTCATCGCTGCCGAGGAAGTTGTGAAGTATGTTATTCTTCTTTTAAATCGAGGAATGATATGTAAGAGGTGACCTCTGAAGTTATTGATGGAAGTGTGGACTCATCTCGTAGGTTATCAAGTTCAAAAACTTCATTTTCCTCAAAAAAAATTTTGGTAGACTACCAACTAAGGTTAAACCTTCGATCTAGAGGTATGATACCTTCCTGTTGTAGACTGTGATGTCCCTTCAGATGAGTCGTCGATTTATTTTATGGTTGTGATTATGCTAAGCAATTATGGCAGTGGCTGCATGAGCTATTTTTTGTTACAACTGCTTCTCACTCATCAATTAAAAGAATGTGTTCGCTGTTGCATCACTCTCAGTCCACAGGTCTCAGATGCATGGGTTTTACCATAAACCACCACGTTGATTATGCAAGCAAATTTAGACAAATTATTCCGACGATATAACACTAATCAGTTTGGAAAATGGTAAGGGGATGGGTTCAATACATTTTCGAGATCCGTTTGGACCTCAACTTAAATATTCCAGAACCTCTTGGATTTTAACTGACTGACTGACTGACTGACTGACCGACCGATCCAAATTCTCTTGCATTATTTTCCATCTCCCAAAGAAACGGATAGAAAAGCAAAGATAGATTGAACTTTGTTCTGTCCAAATCCGAGGGAGAAAAGGTACGTTAAGAAGAAAAGTTATGCCTGATCGTACTCCGCTTTTTCTTCTTCCTTTTCTTTTTTTTTTTTTTTTTCCCTAAAATCAAAATATGATTCCAATCTTTCGATTGGGTTCACAAAATTCTGGGTGCTTCTATGGTATCTTACTCAAAAGTGATAATTGATTATATTTTTTTGGTAAATGATCACAATAAATGTAGTTATTACTAAATGTGATCAAGTTATTGGTTACCACAAAATACGACCAAGTTATCACAAAATCTGATGTATTACCACATAAGGTACGGTAATCTCTCTTTTTTATTTTTTATTTTTTATTTTTTTATATTTTTGGTGGGTGTCATTGAATTTCAGGGAAATTCTTGATTGATTCATAATATTTTCAGAAGTCACTGCCGCTACCAATTGCAGTAGTTTTGAGACAAACAACAGAGATCTAGAAATTGGTAATTAGAAAAATGATATTGCCACTACTTCATAAGCTTCCCCCACCCTCCCTCATCTTTCACTGTGCGGGAAGTTCATGGCGAAGCGCCAATAATACTTCCCATCAACTAAATGATAATTTGCACTATAAATTACGAGAAAACTTATGACTAAACACATAAGTTACAAATAATACATATTTACTTCGTCCCAAAACAAAAAATTTACAACTATATATGACACTGCCAACCCCTACGCATAAACAACAGAGAAATAACCAGATTCAAAAAATAATAATAATAATAAAATAAAATTGAATCCATATATATATATATAAACACATAAACATTGACTAGATGGTGGAAGCGCAGACCTGCTTCCTCGTATCCATGTTCAAGTGAGACGAGTAGAAGTAACATGACATTCAAAACCATTCAGCCATACACCTTGGATAGAAACCTGCCTCTGTAGCAACAGCAGAAAGACCCTGTAGTTCTTTCTGAACTTTCCGTCTCTCGTAGAACACTGAGCACGCCAGTGAGGTGCACTTCACACCACTATCTACAGGCCAATCTCCACCACCACAATGTCGACATATTTGCAAGAGAAACACCACCCACTCAACTTCACCACATTAACATATCAATGTGTGGGCAAGCAAAGTAACAAAATCAATCTGCAAACGTGCGTGAGTGGGAGAGAGAGAGAGAGAGAGGTAGGTAATCATCCCCAGAACTTTTTAACCAAAATCAAGAATTCCGACAAATAATTTGAGAATTTTAAAGAATATCAATGAAAACACATAGAATAACACAAGATATATGTACTTAATGAGAAGCCTCACACATTTTGAAACTCCTTTAAAAGTTCAGAAAGATTTATTGCATGAAAATATGTCGGCAGGTAAAAGATGTAAAAAACCCTGGCATCAGCATAGACCGTTCATTATCATCTTATGCAATACACAATGGAGTGATCATAACAACACCACTCCAAAATTAATGCAAACTAAATTGAGCAATCACCAATACAAACAACAGTTATTGTCGAATCCGACAAATCCGCTGAAACTGATAAAAACTTATCATAATACTTACGACAGTGAGGTGTTGCATATCTCTCTCCAATTTTGAAGTTCTTCCAATAACAGTTGTTACAACTGCAGCTCCCTTCTTGGAACATGTATTTGCAGAGATGAGCTGATGCTTGGACCAACTCACCACACAGCATGCAATGTTTTGAGAGATAGTAATAATCAATTCTGGTTCAGTGCGGATTTGGAGCCTGATAATGGTGTTTACCAAAAGCTTCCCTAACAGTGCGGGGCATCTCCAAAAACCACTGGTTCAAGTTGGATCCAACAAGTCCAAATATGCGCTGCAAAGCTGGGATTATCTGTTTGTTGATGTAATATAAATCATCTAATCTAAAGGGAGAATCAATTGCTAAAAGATACAGTGGACCCACAACCATATCAACCAGGCGAGCCCCAGGCTCCCCATGGATTACAACATAAGGTATACGCTCTGCATAACGTGGTTCTGCCCTTGGATCAGCCCTCATAGCCTTAGTTGCCACAATCGCTGCAGGTGGAAGTGATGAAGAAGCCCTTGTACTGTAGGTACCTAAGCGGACCTCCTTTGCAAAAAGAAAATCCTGAAGAGACACCCTTCCTGATAGAATCCGTGTCCATTGATGCTGCAAATAGGCTTTAACCTAAATATAAAAATGGAAAAGATTAGCTGAAGACCTAGAGAATAAAATCCAAAAACCAGTCTTTAAGGGCAAATGATGGGGGCATTCATAGCGACTAAGGGAGTTGAAGACCAAGGACCCTGTTGAATGAAAATCGAATCCATTACTAATGCTATTTTGACATATTGTACTTATCAACACTTTTTTTTACCTATTGCAGACTGGAATTTCTCAGAACAGTGCCATCGAAAGATTCAAAAGGACTAATGTCTGACAATAGATATGTAAAACACGGATAGTTCACACATCTTAAGGCATCCATGTGATATTGGACTCCAATAATCCCTTAAATAATTTGTACCCAGCGACAGTAGAGAATTTTTATATATATATATATATATATATAATAAGAATTTAAAAAGATCATAAATGAGTTTTTTTTTCCTTCTTTTCAAATGATTCTCTCTGGACCTCTTATTTCTTGCAATAACACAGGCTGACAAACTTTCAATAGTGAAGGGGGAGACAACGTTTGATATTTATGTTATTCATGCAAAATTTTAATACAATAACAGATTTAATATCTAAAATTTACACAGAATCACAATAAGGCAGCACAAAATAACATATGAACATATTGATCATATTTCAAGCAGTAAACTGTACATTCCATCTATTTCAATATTTCAGTGCATTTAACAATATTTCAGTGTCAAGGCTGAACAATACTATGGCTAAGACCAATACATAAAGCCATGATTCTGTGGTTACTCACAAACATTCATTTATCAACCATATATATATATAAATATAACCAGTAGTTACCAAGTGAAATCAGAATATTAGAATTTAAAAAAATGCATAATTAAGTAAAAAGTGCACGCTCTACCTTAAAAATGTCCTGATGTTCAAAAAAAATTCTTAAAGACTGCTCCACAGTCTTGGCAACAGCCCCACATGTATCTCTGCGTACTGTCTCAATTCCTTTCGCATCAAAGACAGGTTCAATTTGGTCAGGGTTCTCATAACTGTAACCAACATAGCGCTTCTTAGTAAGAAGGAAGCACGATTGATAGACCTTCTCCATTTTCAATGTTACTGGATTTGGATTCATTGTAGTTATTTCAGAAGCAATCTGATGCCCAATTTGGAAAGCCACTTTAACAGTGCGTCCTTTAAGTAGGACAAACGTGCTGCACAAATGAAGTGATTAAGCCGGGGTCATCACCAAACATGTAGAAGACAACAGGAAAGAAGATGTGCAATAATCTACTGCAAGCACCATAAATCATGAGTCATCACCAAGTCTATGAACAACTTTAAAATGTCTGGCTCAGTGTTACCACAATTGCTATTACACTAGAGAACAACGTTCTGGATCTCGTGATCCGAAACATGTTACAGTTTCATTCCAAAACAATATATTTGGTGACCTCGACAATTTATTCTCATTTCTTCACTTAAGTTCCTTTCAATAAGGCAATATCAGAGAGATAAAAATTATAATAATGTTTCATGTAGCACCTTTTATTAAATGAAAAGAAAAACCACTAGTGCATTTTTAGCCTCCTCATCACACTCCAAACTTTTTATTAAACAGTCTTTCATTTGGTACTTCATTAAAATTAAAAATAAGCCTACCCCAATTGTACATTTGTACCACATTCCAACTTAAGCAGCATACAATGTACTCATTCCCATTCCAAGTACCATATTGATCCATGTTCCAGGTAACCTTGGTCTCTGGCTCAACCCCACCAGAAAATTCCCTAAAATTGTTTCTTCCTATGCAATCACCCCCATCCCGCCTGCCTGTGTGCATGCTAAGAGATTTCCAGTAAAAAACAAGTTCAAATTCCACTCACATGGTCCAGAAATTAGCTATTCTAATGAGATGCCAAGTTTAACATAAATTTCTACAGGGAAATGACACTCATAAATCAAGAGAAGCTTAATGAAGAAATGATCCAATCAGCAATTCTAACCATCCAATACAGGGACTGTGGAAGCTCATCACATATGCTGACTGTCGTTATTTATTTATTTATTTATTTTGTTTGTTGCTCGTAAAAGATGGAACATTTTCCAAAAGTCAACAAAAAAAGAACAGTGTGACTACAACATTTGAGTAGCCCAACAGTAAACATGCAAGATCCTGAGGGCATGAGCCACTAAAAGTTGCTCTTGCCCTTCCATCCAAGCTACATAGATACAATACACATCTTAGACTTGTTAGAATTTGTGACTTTAAGATCTCTTCCTTAGTAGTAATTAGTAAATAGAAATTAGCATTTTACCTGTCAATATCACCATAAATAACTTTAGCCCTCCACTTATCTTGTGCATTTACAAATGATATAGCATTTTCCAGTGTTCTGCGGCCACATTGAACTATACTATCTGCAAGCTCTGCACAAGGCATGCGACCACTAAATACAGCAGCCGTATAGCCATACGTGACCTTTGCTATCAGCTTCAAAGCAAGTTGTCTTGCATTAAATATCTGAAAAGGATTGGAAACTAGTGAATCCAAAGGCTCATACTTGTGCACAATCACTCGTATAATAAAAAATTTGAACACACAGTTTCAAAATGTCATTTTACTCAACAGCAATAACATAGGATAAACCATACTTTCAGATAACTTCACAATATGAATCTACATATAAGGAAGCCAACTTATGGATAAATCTGTGAAATTAAAATGAAAGACTTGATCTTACCCCAGATAGCAATATGCATATCTAAGTCCAACAAACTGCAAAATACACTTATGTCATGGAAACATTGAATTTTGAGGAAAGTAAAGCTTCCCTGTTAAAATTACGCCTTTTCTATATACTCTGCATAATATTTGCTTTTATTCTCGGGATTCATTGCTTGGACATATTCAAATAAGCTCTCAAAATTCAAAGAAATGTCAAGATTTGTCAACAAAGAAATTGCACAATCATAGTCAAATATCTTATATAAGATTTGATATCCATTAAATGATGAAAAAAATAACCCAAAAAATATATTGCAAAAGAAGCTTGATTTCAATTCTATAACCGCACCCTTTGAAGAATTTTTTGCAAAGGAGACAACTTCTTCATTGCTTGCTTCACCATTATAAAACATTCAAATATAATTGTCCTTTAATATTGGACATAAAATATTCAAATATTTGAATTACAATATTGACTAAATAAAACAACAAAGGGACAAAATTTTCCATGGGTTCATCCCTCACCCTTCATCTTCATCTCTATCTCTCTTTATCTCTCTCTCAAACCCCCCCCCCCCCCCGGCGGCACGGAACAACATCACCACCTTCATCATCTTCCACCTCTAGACCAACAACCCCAGTATTCTCTTCTTTAATAAGATTGGTGGCGAAGTCTACGCCACCGGTGCCCAAGTGATACAACATCTGGTGCATCAAAGGCCATGTCAGCACCCCTTCCCTTCATGGCCTCATTGATTCTCTCTCCTCATTTTCCCAACTCTGCCTCCTTGACTTCCACAACCACCGCTATCACTAGAGTTAAACACAACCTAAGAAACCTCAACAATATATATATATATATATATAGGGTCGTGATCAAGTGACACAATTTTTAAGCTGTTGGGTCCCACGTGATCCAATTCTCTCATTATTATGTTAAAAAACATTCACATGATTTTTTTGAAGACCATTAGATCTCGCGGGACCCGACAACTTAAATATCGTGTAAAAAATTCTCTCTTAATCCTGACCCATACATATATATATCACACATTGTAACTAATTGATCAATTAGTCAATTTTTTCATTGATTGATTGATTGGTTTATCGTCAATCATTAATCCATCAATCAGATTGGATTGGACTACAAGGACTAGCTTGGCGTTGGAAGTGGCTCAGGGGCTTGCTCAGATTCATGAAGAGTACTATGCATAAAAGATATCAGAATGTGAAGTATTCATATGGACTCCTCGATAAGAACGAAGTTGCTTGCAGTTCTGATTTTGGGTTGGCATTGCTTTTGAACACAGTTCATACAAGTATGCAACATCAAGATTGGGAGAGATGAATGGACAGTGGAGGTATTCAATTAGGAACCTCTAAGGTATAAGAACATCGAGGAGTGGCAATGCTCATCTAGGGCTAGCTTGTGAGGTTCCACAACCAAAAAAGAGGCATACGATGTCAGAAGTGGCTAATATGATCAAGGGTGTCAAGTGAGAGAGAGAGAGAGAGCTTACCAGATTTACAATTAAGAGAGGGGCTAGCATCCTTTGTTCTAGGAGATACCCTCTCAATGGGTATTAAGCTCTTTAAAAGGGTACAGTGATCACTTTATATTCTGTAAGGGCAAAACTCTTAAACCTGTCACGTGACAGGTAGAAGGCCACTTTCCATCGTTTCCCAAATGGAAAATTGACAGATGGGGCAAATTGTTACAAAGCAACAGTTTAGGGAATTCAAAGATTACGGTAATAAATTGACTTTGCCCCAGTAGTTTGGGGGCAAAGTGCAATTCTAACCCCCTCACTCCTTCCCCACCCCCCCCCCCCCCCCCCCCCCCCCCCCCAAAACAAAAAAAAAAACAAAAAAAAAAAAATCCAATTTTCAAAACAGGTATCATAATGGGTAGCTCAATTTAACTGCGGACAAACGACTCATCAATATACAAGAAAATGGCTGCAAGTATGGCATAGTGCATAACCTTTCCAAAACAATCTGCTCACTGTGCCTACTTTGTTTCTTACAAGTTACGACGTTTAAAACACACAATAATTGCATAGACTTTGAATCTCCTAAGGAAGTGAACCAGGTAATAGATACATTTCTTCATTCAGCTCAATCAACAACAATATTTACCTACGACCCAATGTGTGCTTAAAGCACATCCCATATATTATACAGATGAAGACAAGTCGGAAAATTCTTTTTTCGGCATAAAGAACTTCTAAGAATTACCTGTGAAGGTACATACATAACACCGTTTGGAGTAAGCAGTATTTGATGTTTTAAATCCCTCAAAACATCTGGATCTGAGGAAAAAAAACTAACACCAAGCGTATTTGCCTTTGTAGGCTCCACTTTTCCAAGGCATGTACAAAAGCAGAGGTTGTATGCAATTACCATCGATGGATAAAGAGACTGAAAGTCCAAGACAACAACTGGATCTGCATAAAAACCAGATTCCGGCTCCATTACAAGTGGTAGGTGCTCCATTGCAGGTTGAGAAGCGACCTAATTAAGACAAGGCAGAGTCAGTATTCAGTCATTTGAAAAATTCTACAACTAAAAAAAAGTACAGGCAAGCCACGAATAAAAAAACAGCGTATGCTTTAAAAGCCCACCAAGAGAACAAACATGGGGCAGATGATTGTAACTACATGCAGAATCAGATCAATATAATACTAGACATTTGAATACCAGGAGAAATAAGTGAAACATGTAGCGTAGATACATGTATTAGATGTGTTGGGAAGTCCCACATCCCACATCGATTAAATATTGATTAAACATGTCTTCATATACCGGTTGGTTCCCAGGAGAAATGGCAAGATAGTTTTGTGTATGTGCCACTCAAAGAAGCATGGATTCAACACGGTACTGTGAACCTCGAGTGAGAACAGAAAAAAAGTCGATGCCAAAGACACAAGCAAGTTCCGATGTTCTGTTTATCTGCAAAAACTAACACATCAAGAAATGAACAATGGAAAAGAGATACTTTTCTTTTAATAATTTACTGCAAAACTATATTGGATATATATATCCATTAAATGCAAAACATTAGAAATGCCATTTTTTTCTTAATTAATTAAAAGTGAATACTAAAAAAATATTAAAAAATAGATAAGATTACAGAATATGCCTCACAAAACTAAACCAAAAAAGAACTAGAATATATCTCTAAACCCTAGGTGTCTAACAACATGGCTACCAAATATCCAATTAGATGACAAGCATTGAATCTAAATCTTTATTATAAGCACAATACAGTATGTTTGGCACCAAAAATAACTAGAAATATATTACACAGGATCCAGGAATTTGGAATTTCAACCTGATGTTCCTTCATAACTTTCTTCGTCCCTACAAAAAGGGCGATTGGGGATAGTAGGTGACAACAAAGCATTTTCTATCCCATCTGTCCAGTCTATCGTAGGGGGTTTCTTGCAAAAGGTCATGCCAATTAATTCCACAGTTTCAGCCTTCATGTTGGCAACCAGACCTACTGAACTTCCAGGCCCAGAAAAACCAGCATCCCTTCCCTGCCCTCCACCAACACAATTCTTGAATTGCAAAACAGTGGTGTCAGTTGCAGCATCCATGCCCTCAAGATTCTCATGAGACATTTCAGGTACCCATCCCACAGAGGTTCTGCTCTTGTTGTCATCTCTACAAAATATTTCTCGTTCAGCAGGAAAAGTTGACAAATTGTCAGAACCAGCAGCACCCATTTGTAGCAATCTTTCATCAACCAAAAGTTTATCATGAGGATTAAACTTCAACAACGGAGCATCAACTGCTGGATCAGGTTCACAAGTAGATACATCAGAAATTACAGTCGTGTGTGACACGTAGAGTCGTTAAACAAGGAGGAAGCTCAAGTAGCAATTAAAGCTCTCTGCAGGTCATTTAATCAAGGATTTTGAGGCAAGAAAGCCCACAAATGCTCATTGGAAGGCTACAAATATTAGTAGAATCTATCTCAAGATTGTCGACGGTAGTCTCTCAATAGCATCAGGTAACCTTGTTATGCCTGACTGTGAAATGTCGAGCACATTCAGATTTACTAGATTCCCAATCGATGGGTCAATTTGACACAAATTTCTACACCCTTTAAGAATCAATATCTCTAAATTTGAAGATATGGGGAAGGCAGGAGTGTTGGTTAAGCAATAGCAATGTGTGAGGTCTAGAACTTTCAACTTTTTTGCCATCTGTAAAACAAGAAAATAATTACCAAAAAATAAGAACGAAATTTCCAAGAAGTGTATGATATGACAATAGAAATAAAACCAGAGATATTCTATGAAACCTTGATTTGACTCCAAGCTTCCCAGTCGTGTGTGATGTCGCTATATGATAGATCAAGAATAACTAGATTCTCTAGATGAAAATTTTTTAGAATGTAATTTCCTGACCGTCTACACCAATGAAGCCATCTTAAATCTGGAAGAAGAAGATGAAAATCTCCACCAAGGTCTCTGTAACCCACTCGGAGAAACCTTAGACTTTGTAGTTGGCTAAATTGTTCATTTGTAAAATAGCGGCCATGACACCCTTGTTCTAAGTCCTCTTTTAAGCCAAGAGGCCCAAGACAAAGGGCTTCAATAGTGTTTGTTCCCTGCCAATAGAAGACCAATAAATAATGAAGCTCTATGGAGTCCAAATAAAAGAAGTATGAATATTAAAGAATATGTCCTTTTTATAAAAGAAAATTGTAATAATTGTATCAAATTAATAACAGCCTATTCATATTAGGTTAGTGGCGAGTTTTCACTAGTAACAACCCCCTCTCTCTCCCCTATTGTGTTTCCTTTTTTTCTCCTTTTTAAAGTTCAAGGTACATTGAAAGTACATCAACAAGATTTAAACCCAAACCTGCTGCAACCCCACTCCACCCCCTTAGCCACCGCCTTACATTCTTACATCCTGGGTTAACGTGGTGGGGTAGGTACATTCAAACAACATCAATACAATTTGAACCCCTGACTATCACAACCCCACCCCACCCTCTTACGGTCTTACCACCTGGGCCTCTATGGCCCTTTATCTTGCTAAGTATGTTTAAAGAAATTTTAATTATTTTCTGTTTATTCAACTATTCAAGTGCTTCTAACCGTGGAATGCAATTTTTTATGATGTGAACTTGGCTATCCACATAGGTAACCACATCAATTTGCAAAGCCCTTCTGTAAAAGAATTTTGTTTATGAAGCATTTTATTTCATAATTACACGAATAAGGAAATAAGAAAATTGCTAAATAAGTTGGGTAAAATTCATGATGCACTTAGAGCTTACCATCTGCTTCTTAAATATCTTCAAGGCTTCCTCATAAACCCACAACCTACTACGTGCCCCTGGGTTTTTTTTATCTTCCATGCGGACGATTTCCCTGCCGAGGTCTCGAAGCTGACCATGCATCCTTAGCACATTATCCGCTCCAATTTTTATCAAAGACCGGTCTTGGAGGATAGTAAGCATAGATTTTGGATAATATCCACAGTCTTTCCACATGTAAACGGACCTTAGTGTATCCTCTTCATTGAAGAGACATGCAATATCAAGAAATATTGCCCTTTGCTCATAATTTAATGCTCTGAAGCTTGTTGCCAATTTTTTATGGACTTTCTCATGAGGTCTTTCTTTCCGCTCTATCAATGTTTCTCCCCATATTTCTTTCCCCTTTTTATCTAAAAACATCCCTATTTTCGTAAGAGCCAAAGGAAGCCCTTCAGTAGTGGATACAATTTCTTCAGAGAGAAAATTAAAGTCTTCTGGAGGAGATTCCTCCCCAAAGGCAAGCTTACTAAATAATTGAAGAGAATGATCAAAATTCATACATGAGGGTTCATAAATCTCATCCACTTCATCTAGAACCTCTTTGTTTCTTGTTGTAACTATAATTATACTTCCTTCTACATCAAACCATTTACGCTTTCCTGCGAGTTTATCAAATTGAGACTTTTTATCCACATTGTCAAGAACAATGAGAACTTTTTTTGTGCAAACCATGTCTCTAATCATGTTGCATCCATCCTCAACACCAAAAATGTCAACGTTTTTCCTTTTTAGGATCTTCTTGATAAGTTCCTCTTGCAATGTAACAAGACCATCGCGTTGTAACCTTTTTTGAACATTTTTAAGGAAGCAACAATATTCAAAGTTCACAGAGAGTTGATTGTAGATGACCTTAGCGATAGTTGTCTTACCAATACCACCCATGCCATGTATTCCCACTACATTAGTGGATTTAACATTTAATAATCTCATCATCTTTTCTATGTGATGATTAATTCCAACCAAGTTGCTAGTTACAAACATGTGATTCTTCTTTAACTCCAACAAAACCTTTGAAACAATCTTCTTTATTAATTCTCCCTCATGCCTGCCCAATAAAATTGATATCAAATGGAAAATACAACAAATAACTAGTGCCTGGAAGGAACATTTTGGGAAAATAATTATGAATTTTACATTTCTTATACAGTTCACTGGAGATATATAGGAGAAATAAAATAAAATAATTGTGAGGGAAAAAATAGGTAAATTTGATAGTTTTCAAACTATTTGTAAAGTTAGATAAGTCTTAAGGATTTTATCATCAAACTTGGGTTAAATTAAATCATCAAAATATTTGGGCATAAGAAATTACCCCTTAGTTTCTTTATCCAATTCCCATCCCTTCAAATCTCCGACCTCTCTCAGAGCCCGCTTCCATCCATTGATAGTGGTTTCATCGAAAACCGGAGTCTGTCCGCGAAAAGCCGCCTCGTAACTCCCAGTCTGATGTTTTACATCGTCCGGCTTAACGTCGTAGAAAATCGGAAAAATCTTTTGTTCCAGAGGTTCTTTCTGGCATTCGACCATCTGGACGAGCTCACGTAGGCACCATTGCCTAGAAGCATAGTTTTTGGAAAAGATTGGAATGGAGATTTTCGATTCCCTGATTGCTTTGAGAAGATCCGAGCCGATCGCTTTTCCCACGTGAAGGTTTTCACTGTCCCTAAAGGTGCGAATTTCCGCAGATTCAAGATCGTGGTAGAGCATATCGGCGAAGCCCTTACGAGTGTCGTCGCCACAGAAACTCAAGAACACTTCGAATTCCCGTCCTGGGGCATTCCTACTCCCCTCGCAATCCATCTCCACAATACAAGCAGCTATACTTCTAAAAAAGGAAAATTACAGGCAGCTCTCCCTCACAAGAAATTGAAGACCTCCTGTTTAACCCTTGGACTCCTGATGTCTTTTTGACTTTGATGAAGAAACGTTGACGTCGTCTCTTCGGCAGTGTGGTGATCTGTCATGCACTTGTGGCTGAGAAAGATTTGCATAAAACTGTTTGACCACGTCCACGTCATCAAACGGGGGTAATGGAACACTCCATTATTGACTCGGATCCGAATTTGCAGTAGTTGGGTGGTTTTACTGCACCATGCTATAGTCGTTGGATGTGTTCTACATGGTAAGTGGGAAGACTAATGGTTAGGCTTCGAAACGCACCAAACTAGGTTGTTGAAACCAACCGTACTCTCTCTCTCCTCGAACTTCGTTGACAGCGTCGTAGTTCAGGATTTGCAGCGGTAGGGATGTGGGTTTAAGGTTTTTGCTCAGAACACTCCCTCTCTTCCTTGCATCTCTTCTCCTCCCATCGATGAAACCCACCAACGAAGATGAAGCGATGTTGTTGTCGTCGGTAGATGGGCATCCGCAAGTTCACCCAAAAAATAAAAAAATAAAAAAACAGGAAAAAATAGAGTAAGCCTAGCTTTGCCAAAGTGAGGACTCCATGGGGAAGGGAATAGCAGATTGTGGAGGCAGCGAGATCGTCAACCATGACAGTGGAGTGGCAAATAGGCTCGTCCTCAATGCTGCTATGCCGCAGGTGGTTTCAGTCATGGATTTCTCAGATCTGCCATGCCATCGCCATCAGAGCACCCCATTGCCACTACCATGGCCAGAGATCTCAGATCTGCCATGGCCTTCGAGCCCAACTCAAGCATTCCAGTCTCAGATTTGTGAAAGAGGTGGGACAGAGAAGGGAGAGGTGAGAGATCATCGGCGAGAAGCATGTCAGATAGGGGCTTCTTCAAACCAGTGGTGAGTGGGTGTGCAGAAACAACCTGGCTTGGTGGTTTTAAAGGCCAATCGTTGATCCTTCCCACTTGCCACGTGGAGCACATCTTACGACTACTACATAGTACAGTAACACCACCCTAACTATACCAAATCCGAATCTCTTGACTCAACAATGTGTTAAAATGATATAATAAAAAAATATCAAAAATCAAATTATTGTCACCATATAAAGTATTATAAATTCCTCACTTAATTTAGTTTTTTAAAATTTTATGAAAAATAAAAAAGATTCCTATGAAAACTAGTCGAGTAGTCTATTAGAAAACATCATTTCGAATAATTTTGTAAAATAAAGTTTTTCTAAAATTTGTCGTTTAAATGGAGTTTCTTACCATTTTTCACATAAGATTTTGTTAAAATGAAATAGGGATTATAAATAACTAAAAATCCACTTAAGCTACAGATTTTGGAAAAATATGTAGACCTTTTTTCCATTTTACTCTACCCCATTTTTAACTCTTTCTGTTTAAATATATAACCTTTGTTCGAACTCTTAGGAGGAGGTGGTGTTTCCCGTGGCAACAATGTTAGCATGGTGAAACTTCCCAAAACCATGGAAAAAAATTTTTTTTGACCAAACATGGGATGATAAGAAGTTTAGTTCGTCCATACTATAAAACATTAAAAGGTCGTACATAATACAAAATGATATTCGATTATTAACTTCTATTCGCATTCGGTTCTACAAAATAATTTAAAAATATTTGGTTATTAACCTTTATTGGGGACCTTCGCATAATGGATACAAGTTTCTAACCCAGCCCTACTTATAAAACTAAAAAACTTTCTCAAAAACCATCATTCTGCAAGAAATTAATTGTTGGAAGGGCATGAGCTCTTACTGCAGTTCCTGGGTTAGTCTATCAGCTCACTGACCAACCTTCGTAAATTGGTGCACAATTCATAACAATTTTGCACCCATAGTTCACTATTAGTAGAAGTATATAGAGTGTATATGAGCAACACCCTTTGTCCATATTTATTAAAGAATCACTTGAGTCCTGAAATGCAACCATGCATACCGTGGATGACCGAACACTTGGGGACTTAATATCTAAAGTCCAAGAAGGGATGACGTACCGTACCATTAGTTGCCCAGCAATATAGCTATTCTGCTTTTCGTTTTTTCTTGTTTTATTGTTGAGTACTAGGGCACTATTCTTGGCTAATTCCGATGTCCAAAACCTTTGTGTTGTAATTAGTGTCACTTGTATTTGTAACCATGCGTGTTCGACTACGAAGATGAAGGCTTGGTATATTTGAAGACTTGTAGATGAGCGAGCCAAACCTACAGTATATAAGTGACCTAGTGGCTTAGTAATATACCTTGGGTGGTTAAAACCTTGTTTATTGGCCTTCGAAATAAGGTTGCAAGGGGTGCTTTTCACTTGCAAAATGAGCAATAATGGATTCTGCCATATATAGGATCATTCGAATGATGCCATCGGGAAGTTCGAATGCATTGAAACGAAAGGCTGCAGAGTGGTCTCGGGTACCTTTACGTTCGAACAACCATTCGAAGACATTTAAACGCATGGAAGGCAATGTATTAAGAGGGTCTCTACCATGCTGTGAACATCACGTCCTAAACTACGCAGCTCAAGAATATGCCACTGACCATGAGGTTAGGGCTACACAATTAAGTTTTGGGAACTAAAAATGACCCCTAACTAGTAGGGTCTAACTCGTCATAACCAAAGATTCTCTTGGTTCGGAGTTAGGGTACACCACAGGAAAGGGTTAAGGGACCCAGTGACGCGCGCCCAGTCGAAACTGGTCCCTACACATAATTGTTGGCATTAATTAATTAGGTATTCAATTAAATGCAATCCTAAGTCATGCAAATATACAATTTTATGCTAGCACACAAACAATGACTAAATAAGAATAAATAAATAAAAGAAATAAAAAAGAATCATAGGGCAAGAAAACAGAATTTACAAAAATAATACATCACAAGAAATAATTAAACAAAGGTAAACTGTCTACTTGAGGAAAGGTGCGTACGCATCATTAAGAGGTGTGTACGCACCTCTTTAGCATTTTCACAGATTCATCACACAGTGGCATGGTCAGAAGTAAACAAATCATAAAATAAAATAGGGTCAATGAGAAATAAACAAGATAAATTAAACAAAATAAATAGGGTTAATAAAACAAGCTAAACAATCTGTGAGGGTGTGTATGCAACTATAACAAATACGTACACAACCCATTGGCATATTTTACAAATCATGGCAGTACAGTATTAAGTCTGTTCTTTGAATCATGTACCCTAAACAAATAAAATATATAAAGTTAAAATTAAACCTAAATCATGCTATGGAGACTAAGAAAACAATAAATTAAACGAATAAGAAAATAAACTAAATGAATAAATTAGATACAATACTAATCTAATATGCAAAGTATGAAATATTAACCACTAATATGAAGTAAAATCCTAACGAACATGAAAAATATTAAGAAAATTATAATCCCCATTACATATCGACCAAAATAAAACAAACCCCTAACAATCTAATCGTGCTTTAAAAAATAAATGTAAACATAAAAATAATAAAAGAAGAACTAGAATAAAAAGCTAAACAAAATCAAATTATTAACTTGATACTTGTTCATGGCCCCTTAGGTTTGAATTGATTGATAGAAAAAACCTTGCTAAAGTCTTTTTTCCAAATCTCTATGATCACAGCATTAGGTCTTAGTCTCCCTCTCTAAATTTTGCTCATGGTTGTTTATGAAAAGTGGCCAAGAGATTCCCCCCTTTTACTTTCATAAATGTGCTTATATAGGCGTAATTAGGGTTAGGGGAGAGTTCCTTGAATCCATACGGTTAACCGATTACCAAAAATCCGTGTTACCATATGCAGGAGTAGCCTTGGTGAAAAGAAATTCCTTTATGAAAATTTTTGTTTTTTAACAAAGGGTTGCATACGCATCCGAAATGGGTGCGTACAAAGGTGTTGCATATGCAACCTGACCAAAATATTTTTTATAAAAACATTGCTAAATTCTCATGTTTTCAACCTAAGGCCTAAGCTGTGACCATATCCACTTATTAAAGGTCATCCAATAAAGTCTTTAATAGGGCTAAATCTCATCATCGGGACACCAGGACTTAAGATGACAACCGGTACAAAATGAGGTGTCTACACATGCATTCGAACATTCCTCATATATCATTTGAACGACACGAGTCTTATTAGCAATCTGTTGCTGCCTTTTTTGTTTCATTTTGGAAACCGTATTCTTATCTTGAAACCCTAGCTATAAAACGATCCTTATGTCATCTTCTAGTGAGAGAAGCACTTTCCTCAAAAGGGATATTTCCTTGGGAGGCAAGAAAATCCTCTATTATTGTGTGCATCCTACCTAGAGAAAACTTTCACTGAGCTTCAATCCATTCTCTAGTGTTACCCATATACCTCTGTCTCACCAAAGGTTGAACTTGTGAGGTTTTTGCGCTCCACACATCCATATATCAAGCATTTTGTCCATGATGGGCTTCTTGGAATCCATAGGGTGCAATGGGCTAAGCTTGGGGTGCAGAGCTTAATTTACAAGAGCGGAGGTGAAAAAGATATGGAGAGAATTGCCACGGAATTTTGGTTTATAATGTATTTCTTACTCTGTTTTACAAGTGTGTTTTGATATAGTAGATTTGTGGGTTAGAGGGCTATGGTTTTTTCCCCATGGTTGGGCTTCCACGTATATCGTGTGTTCATCTCTTTATAACTTTCTATCTTTATATTTTGACGAGGGGAGTGAGCACACGCAAAGCGCATGCCCGGTGATTGGATGCTTTTATTTATAGGCTCCTTTTGGGTGCTTTCAATAGATGTCTTTTTTTGCTTTCTTTGTAGTTGACTGGGTGGGTGGCT
This sequence comes from Liquidambar formosana, assembly GCA_039720395.1. NCBI lineage: Eukaryota > Viridiplantae > Streptophyta > Magnoliopsida > Saxifragales > Altingiaceae > Liquidambar > Liquidambar formosana. Next base: position 52,564,750 of record CM077820.1, on the reverse strand, counting down.
GAGCAAATTACTGAAAAAAGCAAAGCATAATAGTTAAGCTTTCAACTTACAACCCAACTCTTATACTTTCAACTTTCAACTTACAACCGAACTCAATCGCAAAGGTCTCGTACCTTGACACATCGTTTACTAGTTTTGATCATTTCAAAAATCAAATTGGCATATGCAATCATTGTAAATAGTTGTGCGTTATCTTTTCTTCTTTTTTTTGCCTTCCATTGTGACAATTATATCTAGTTTATGTGTGAATCCATTAATGAAATATTCAGATCAAGCAACATAAGAGTATGCGACACAGCGTGAGAATCCACTGTACCTAATTAAAAAATAATAACAAATGATCCTTTCAAAAGACCATTAATAATATGACTAGAATACTATAATGAATAGATATGATCAAGATAAAAAATCCCTTTGAGTCCATTTACTTCACCCACTGCATGTGTACATGTACTGGTGTTGAAGCAAAGTTTCAGTGCGACACGAGATCAAAATATAAATTCATCATTGTCTACTTGCATAGCTCTCTCTAGTGATTTAGAAGTCCTTCCTTTTATATTGGGGAAAACACTCAAACCACTTCAATAAAAATTCTAGTGAGTCCTTAGAATTAAAGGGTCTTCCCATCTGCCATAATATGGAAAGGGCCAACTTCCTCTGCCTCCCCATATGCAATGGATGAACATCCAGGCCCTGAAGAAACAGTTCTTGGGTCAGAAACTTCTCATATAAAACTGTAATAATAACAATTGCAGCTAGGGGTGCAAGAAAACCGACCAAACCGGTCAAACCGGACTGGACCGGACCGATTTATCGGTTTTTGGGCGGTTTTTTTCACTAATTTTGGGCGGTTTGGTTGAAATTTTATGTTATTTTTGGTTTCGGTTCGGAATTGGTTTAGGCAAAAATCGGACCGATTAAACCGGACCGAACCGATTCAGGTATGTTATATTTTTTCCCCTATTTTGCAACTAAACCTGTCCAAACGACACCGTTTTATCCCTTGCATATATATACACACTTACCCAGCTCAACCCTAAAATCCTTCTCATTTCATCCTCGCCCAACCTCAGCGCCGTCAACAATGAAGGAAGCCCTTCGTTCTTCTCTCTGCCTCTCACTGTCCGACTGAGGCCGACGCACCAAATCGACGGCGACGAGGTTTGCTCTCTCTCTTTCTCTCTCTCTCAACCCTTCGTTCTCTCTCTCTCTCTATCTGTGTATATACATATACATAGATATATATATATATACACACACACACACACACACACACACACACACATAGACTAATCTCTTGTTGTCTTCTTCTCTTACAATGTAATCGTCTATTCGTCGCCGTCAAGCCCCAATCTTGATACCGTCAAGCCCTAATCCCAGATCTGCTTCTATCAAACACTCAAACCCGTACGGCATAAGGTTTTCTGCCTCTCACTCTATATTTCTCTCGATCTACCCTCCTCTCTCTTGTTCTCTTGGTCATTGTTAATATATGTATATATATATATATATATAATATATTTTATTTTATTTCTTCTTTAAATGTAGATTCGATTTTTCTGGTTATATATATGGGTGTTTGAAGGTTTTTCTGCCTCTCACCGTGATTTATTTTTTAGATCTGTGATATTTACACTGCAATGTACTCTGTTTTCTTTGAGGGTTTATTCTGTGATATCGATTTTTTTGGTTCTTTGAGGGTTTATTTTTCAGATCTGTTATTTATTGTTGGATCTTCTATAATCTGTTTTCTCTCTTTTTTATTGATGTAAATTTTGTAATTCTTTTGTTAGATGGACACTCCTGCTGGTGATATCTCTGAGAAGGTTGTGGATGATACTCCAACAAACCATGCTGTAATAGAAGGTAACTCCTCGCCGAATGTGAGCAATAAAAAACGTAAAAAGGCTACTGGTAGTAGAAAACGATCAGTGGCTTGGAGTCATTTCAAAGAAATTGAAACTAAAGATGGTAAAGCTATGGCAGCGTGTAATTATTGTGGGACGAAGTATGCTTGTGACAGTCGCCAAAATGGGACAACTTCTATGTTGACTCACATTGCGTCACAGTGTACACAGTATGCTTTGAATAGGGATAAGAAACAATCAATTTTGACAGCTGGAGTGGAAGGTGGCGAGCAGCTTGTAGCTTGCACTTTTAGTGTGGAAGCTTGTAAAAAGGCCTTTGCTGAGATGATTATAATTGATGAACTGCCATTTAATTTTGCAGTGAAAGAAGGGTTTAGGCGTTTTATGCATGTTGCGCAACCAAAGTTAACACTTCCTTCTCGCACCACAGTTGCAAAAGATTGTCTGAATATCTTTTATAGTGAGAAGAAAAATTTAAAGCATGCTTTAAGGGAGCAATAAGTTTGCCTTACCACGGATACATGGACATCTATACAAAAGTTGAATTACATGTGTCTCACTGCACATTATATTGATAGTGATTGGAAAGTCCATAAAAAAATTTTAAACTTTTGTTTAGTTCCAAATCACAAAGGTGACACACTTGGTAAGGCAATTGAAAAGTGTTTGATTGAATGGGGATTAGATAAAATTCTCACCATCACTGTTGATAATGCCAGCTCTAATAATACTTGTATTGACTTTGTGAAGAAGAAGACTAAATCTAGGAAGGGTACCATATTAGAGCATGAGTTTTTACATATGAGATGCTGTGCTCATATTTTAAATCTCATTGCTTGTGATGGTTTGAAAGATATTGATGATTCAATTGTGAAGGTGTGTAATGCTGTGAGGTATGTGAGATCCTCACCTTCAAGGATGGCAAAGTTTAAGAATTGTGCTGAAAAAGAAGCAATTGAGTGTAAGGGTCAAGTTTGCTTGGATGTGCCTACTAGATGGAACTCCACATATTTAATGTTGGAGAGGGCTCTACAATTTCAAAAGGCTTTTGAAAGGTTAGAAGAGGAGGACACATTCTTTCTCACTAAATTTAGAGAAGAGGATAGTAATGATGATGGGGATGAGAGAGTGAATGTGGGCAAGAAGATATCGGGGCCTCCCGATGTTGATGATTGGAGTAAAGTTAAGTTATTTGTGAAATTTCTGAAACTTTTTTATGATGCAACTTTGCGCTTTTCAGGGTCTTTGTATATAACCTCTAACACTGCTTTTTCAGAGGTTTTGGTGATTCAAAATGCTATAGTTTCTTTGTGTAATAGTTCAGATGCTTCCTTAAAAAAAATGGCTGAAGCTATGAAAGCAAAGTTTGATAAATACTGGGGTAAACTTGGGAAAATGAATCTGTTGATGCTGGTTGCTTTAGTTCTTGATCCTCGGTTCAAACTTGTGTATGTGAAATGGAGTTTTGAACAAAATTATGATGTTGTTGAAGCAATGGAGATGGAAAAGAAGGTAAAGGACTGTTTGATTCGGTTGTATAATTGGTATGATGCACGTGATTCCAGTAATAATGTGCAAAATACCAATACAAGTGAATCAAGGTCTATGAATGATGCTGATATGGAAGAACATGATGCGCGTGCATTCCTTGTCTCTCAATTTCAAAAGCACTTGAACGAAGATGATAGCATGTTATCCAAGTCAGAGTTGGAGAGGTACTTGATGGACGGATGTGAAGCTGATGAAGGGAAATTTGATATCTTGGGTTGGTGGAAGCATAATTCCACTAAATATCGCATCCTTTCCCAAGTAGCACGCGATGTTCTAGCTGTACCTGTTTCTACTGTGGCCTCTGAATCTGCATTCAGCACAGGAGGGCGTGTTCTTGATCCATTCCGTAGTTCTTTGTCTCATAAAACTGTGGAGGCCCTCATTTGTGCACAAAACTGGATGCGGAAGTCAAGAGATTCAGTTTCTATTCGAGATGCACTTGATGAGGTGGAGCAATATGAGAAAATGGAAACAGGTATTAGAAATTTAGCATTTATATCTACTGCCTTCAATTTATAGTACTTTTTTTTTTTTTTAATTTCTGGAACTTATAAACTCCTTTTTTCTTTAATTCTTCTAGAATCACATAAAGTGGAAACATGTATTGTTGATGAATGAAAGGAATTATTGCATCAAAGAGGTAAACCCTACTTCACTAGTTGGTATATAACTATAGATAATTAGATATACACTTGTTGGTATGTAAATTATAACCTGTATTTGTACAATTGTTCTTTTTATGTATTATTGAAATATTGTTTTGTAGCCAGCTGGTAGTACTGATTTTTGAGAAAGTAATGTTGATTTTTGGGGGCTGTTAGTGCAGATTTTTGGGGGCTGTTAGTGCAGATTTTTGGGGGCTGTTAATGCTGATTTTTAAAGGCAGAGATGGCTGTTTTTTGTAGATTTCTGAAGGCTGGTGTTGATATTTTGTGAAGGATAGTGTCATAGTGCTTTGCTGCTGACTATTGATTTTTTGAAACCAAGTTGGCTGGTTGGAATATTGAATAGCTTCAAATTCTTTTTGTGGTACATAGTGCTTTGTGCCAACTATGTTGATTTTTTGAAACCAAGTTGGCTGGTTGGAATATTAGGATAGCTTCATATTCTTTTTGTGGTAGAAGCTTATTGAACTGTAAATGGTTGTAATTTTGTAAATGGCATAGGATGGATGTTAGAATGCCATACTAATGCCTCTCTCTTTAAAATGCCTCTCTTTAGTTTGTTGTCTAACTTTATTACATTTATGCTGGATGAAAGATTGCATCAAGTGGAATGCATTATTTTGATATGCTTAGAATGATGGATTGCAATTATGCTTGGAATATGAGTAAATTGAAATTAGATAGATTATTTTGAAGTTTGGCAGGTCATGTTAGTGATTGCATCAGGTGGAATGTATAAATGTGATATGCTTAGAATGTTAGATTGCAATTATGTTTGGAATATGAGTAAATTTAAATTAGATAGTTTATTTCAACTATTTGACAGGTCATGGCAGTGCTAAATTTAGTGCTAAATTTGGGATCCAATTAAGCTCAAAAAATGAAACAAAAATTGAGCTGAAAAAGGAACCCAAATCTGGTTGATAAGAGTGGTCAAGGGGAGCATGTGAAATGGGGAGTGTGGACCCATTATGACTGCCGTAGAGGATAGTCTATTTGGCATGGTGATTGGGCCCAACAAAATGAACAGCCTAAATCAAGCAAGAATGGCCCAAAAATAATTTCGGTGGAAACCAAAAACCGCACCAAACAGCACCACTTTTACTTTGGTCGGTGGAGACATGTTTTCCTTTGGTTTTGGTGCGGTTTCAGTTGCATGTGAAGAAAACCGATTTGATCGGTTTGGTGGAAAATCACCCCTAAACCGCCCAAACCGGACCGACTTGCACCCCTAGGTTTGAAGGTCCACGTACTGCAGAATCCCTTGCTGAGTTTGTCAATAATGAAGGAGATAAAAATCCTTTTTTTTGGCCAAACTAACCTCATTTGAATGGGTTACCAAAATAAATTTATACGCTGGGCATATTAGTGTGGTTATTATATATATATAAATGTAGGGATAATATGAAAAAATATGGATTTGACTCTTTTCACAGAACTCCTAACTTAATCTATAGTTTTGAGGTTACTAGCTCTCTATTTGAGGTGGATTGTTCTTTGGAATGTTTAATTAGTTTATACAAGTGCAATTATGTGGGCAGTTGTCTCTTGAAATTCAAAGGCTGTTTGTTGAGGTGGATTACTATGGTTTTGTTGCAGATTAAGATGAAATTCAAAGGTTGTTTGATGAGGTGGATACTATGGTTCTGTTCCAGATGAAGATGAGCAAAGAGCAGCTCAAGTCAAAGGTGGTCTTCTTTTTCCGGCAATTTGGAAAGAATGTTCACACTTAGCCAACAATTATTATGATTTTTAGGACCCACACATGGGAGCAACATTGAGAAGAGCTTTGATTTAATATACCATAAACTTGAAACCTGGAGTTATCCACATAGTATTGTTGGGCATGCTAATGGTATTTCCAGTGAGTAGCTCATGTGCAACTATTATACGTTGAGAGAGGATGCAAGGCTGACTGCCTTGAGTACGGGCCATCCCGCTGTGGGTCCTACGATTGAATGCCGAATCCCGTAAGCAAGAATTCATACAGTATTTTTTTTGTACCAAAAGAAAATAACCCTACAAAAAATAATAGTGAGTCTGTTGTCAAATCAACTCACTTTAGTGACAAAATTCATACCCTCTTTTGTCTACTAATCCATCTTCACTTCATCATCAACAATTTACAGGGACCAATTTGAAGATGGCTGCACTTCCATCCAATGTAGTGCTAATAGAGGATAAGTTCGATGAGATCGTTTTGGATGAAACCAAAGATATTTTGGTTGAGTTTTATGCACCATGGTAAGCATGCATATCTTTTTTCCCCCAATTGTGGTCATCCTTCTGGTTAATCATTGGGTAGCAATTTTCATAGTTTTTTTTTTTCCTTCTTTTTTTTTTTTTTTTTCCTTTTTTTTCTTTCCAATTTATCAGATGTAAAAGCACTTGTGTTCTCTATTAATTTTAGTATCATTTGTACTGTGCTTTTTTCAGGTGTGGCCAGACTCTATCTTAGAAAGAAGAACATCCTATAGGCCAAATGGGTGAATATTAAGCATGTGAGAGGGATATAGTGTTTGTTAGTCTTCTTTCACCCGATGGAAAGAAAAAACTTTGCTCCATTTTTATATTCCTAAAATCAACCTCTTGGATGATGACAGCCAAGAGGTTGATTTTAGGAACCTTGTAATTCAGGTAATTTCTATATCCCTTTTTTCTTCCTCCCACTCATCTAGCTTATGAAATTTTCAGTGTTTCCACTACTACAATTATTTTCCAATATTTTGTATAGATAAAAGGAAATTAGTAATTCCTATTTTTTAAAATTTGATTTTGTTTGACTGGCAGTGGTTTGAAGTTCTTGATGGTGTGTCTTGCTGTGCTACTTAAATTTGAAGATTATTAAAGATGACATGAACTTTGGCATGATGTGGAAAAAATGAAAAGAGAAAGGCTCACTGAATATATTTTGTGTGTGTGTTGTGTTCACTTTGTTATAGATGGGTTAATTGGTCATAGACAAAGAGTATGATTAGAGATGTTGAAAGGTAGATATTCCTTGGATTATTTGTAAAGGAGATAATTACACATTTAAAAATCTGAGGAAGATTTGTCTGTCAATGTATCTTCTTGTGCTGCTTTGATAAATTTGAAAATTATTGAAGCTAATATAAACTTTGTCAGGCTGTAGGTAAAAAGAAAAAGAAAAAGAAAAAGCCACTGGTTATATTTTGAGGACAGAACTAGAAAGGAGAGAGAAAAAGGTTGATTTTAGGAACCATGTAATTCAGGTAATTTCTATATCCACCCCCACCCCCCCCCCCCCCCGGCGCGCGGGGGGCAGTGGTCATTTCTTAGTTTAATAACTCTTTGGTTAACCTTTAGTGTTTCCTGTCATTGAGCTACAAGGAAACCTTTAGTGTTTTCTTCTTACATGATTTGTTTTGTGTAGCAACTCCGATTGTTAAGGAATGAATGTGATCATATTGAAGACAAAATACAGCATATAAAATGGTCTCTCAAGTAAGTAGTTATCCTGAATGCTCCAGTTTTGTAGCCAGCAGTTTGTAGTGGTTAGATTTAAAAGCATTCATGTTGTAATTTGGCTGTCATCTTCCCCTTGCTTTTTTAAGGATAACTGACAACTCACAGCTTTAACCTTTTAACAAGTGTTTTTGATCCATTCAGTTAACAGTCTAGCAGTAGGATTTTTCATTAGTTCTCCTAAATGTGGTATATTGTTTGTTAGACCATCAAATCATGACCATTATGTCTTGAACTTACATTGTCAACTTAGGATGTTGCGTCTCTTGTGGTTATTACATGTAAATTCAATTCCTAATGTATGCTATTTCCAGAAGGGAACAACTTGGATGATGCTTCTTGCACTGGAACATTGCTAATGGATTTAGATTTCCTTGCATTTTGATTTCATGAGGTACTATTATTATTATTATTATTATTATCATCTAATTACATGCGTTATTGGGTTTCCGAATATGTTGTTTTAATCTCTTTGGTTTACACAGTGGAGCAGATGGTATTATGTTTTGGAATAATAAAATTATGATTTGTATTCCATTTCTGCAATCTGAATAACGTAAGTCATGCTTAGATTGAACGTCTCTCTCTCTATCTCTCTCTCTCATAGATTTTATGAATGATGAATTTGATACCTGGCTAAGAAACAAGAACGAACCTGGAAAAGCCCATCACCTACCATTCTCAACTAAAGAAGAGGAGATGAATTTGAAACCTGGCTAAGAATCCAATTAAAAAATGTTGCAAGATCACAAGAATGGTTCTGGATTTGTTACCTATGCTGAAGATGGTTATGAGACAAAAGGATCAGTTCATAGAAATATTAGCATGCCTTCTGCTAAGGATCCAACTGTCTTAGAATTGAAATGCATGAAAATGTTTAATAATTCCAGGTCTACCCAGTTTTGAGTACGCTGGCTATTATCTCTCAAGCAATTGATAATGTCGGGTGAAAAATTCTATATCAAGGTGATACAGAGTTTGACAAACTATTTGCTGGTAATCTGTGTATTTCCAGCTGTCCCCACAAGAGCTGAGTGAGTCAGCAACACTTTCCAGATTAAGGAAAAAAATTTATTTTTGTTTGTTTTATATGTTTGGATTACAATTTGAAGGAATATGTTTAGGTTCTGTTTGGTTGTAGAGAAAACTGAGGAAAAGGAAATGATAGAATTTAAATTCCCACTTTTCACGTTGTATGCTTCTTAAAACCAAAGGAAAAAGAAAAAAAAAAGTAAGGGCGCGGGGGGAGGATGATTAAAGAGAACCCGAAAAGTGAGAAAACTTAGTGAAATCATTGAAAAAAATTTCACAGCATCGATTTTTTTTCCTTTTTAGTAATTTAAGATTGATTTTTGTCCGGTTTGTCATTGCAATTAGGGGTGCAAGTCAGTCCGGTTTGGGCGGTTTAGGGGTGATTTTCCACCAAACCGATCAAATCGGTTTTCTTCACATGCAACTGAAACCGCACCAAAACCAAAGGAAAACATGTCTCCACCGACCAAAGTAAAAGTGGTGCTGTTTGGTGCGGTTTTTGGTTTCCACCGAAATTATTTTTGGGCCATTCTTGCTTGATTTAGGCTGTTCATTTTGTTGGGCCCAATCACCATGCCAAATAGACTATCCTCTACGGCAGTCATAATGGGTCCACACTCCCCATTTCACATGCTCCCCTTGACCACTCTTATCAACCAGATTTGGGTTCCTTTTTCAGCTCAATTTTTGTTTCATTTTTTGAGCTTAATTGGATCCCAAATTTAGCACTAAATTTAGCACTGCCATGACCTGTCAAATAGTTGAAATAAACTATCTAATTTAAATTTACTCATATTCCAAACATAATTGCAATCTAACATTCTAAGCATATCACATTTATACATTCCACCTGATGCAATCACTAACATGACCTGCCAAACTTCAAAATAATCTATCTAATTTCAATTTACTCATATTCCAAGCATAATTGCAATCCATCATTCTAAGCATATCAAAATAATGCATTCCACTTGATGCAATCTTTCATCCAGCATAAATGTAATAAAGTTAGACAACAAACTAAAGAGAGGCATTTTAAAGAGAGAGGCATTAGTATGGCATTCTAACATCTATCCTATGCCATTTACAAAATTACAACCATTTACAGTTCAATAAGCTTCTACCACAAAAAGAATATGAAGCTATCCTAATATTCCAACCAGCCAACTTGGTTTCAAAAAATCAACATAGTTGGCACAAAGCACTATGTACCACAAAAAGAATTTGAAGCTATTCAATATTCCAACCAGCCAACTTGGTTTCAAAAAATCAATAGTCAGCAGCAAAGCACTATGACACTATCCTTCACAAAATATCAACACCAGCCTTCAGAAATCTACAAAAAAACAGCCATCTCTGCCTTCAAAAATCAGCATTAACAGCCCCCAAAAATCTGCACTAACAGCCCCCAAAAATCAACATTACTTTCTCAAAAATCAGTACTACCAGCTGGCTACAAAACAATATTTCAATAATACATAAAAAGAACAATTGTACAAATACAGGTTATAATTTACATACCAACAAGTGTATATCTAATTATCTATAGTTATATACCAACTAGTGAAGTAGGGTTTACCTCTTTGATGCAATAATTCCTTTCAATCATCAACAATACATGTTTCCACTTTATGTGATTCTAGAAGAATTAAAGAAAAAAGGAGTTTATAAGTTCCAGAAATTTAAAAAAAAAAAAAAAAGTACTATAAATTGAAGGCAGTAGATATAAATGCTAAATTTCTAATACCTGTTTCCATTTTCTCATATTGCTCCACCTCATCAAGTGCATCTCGAATAGAAACTGAATCTCTTGACTTCCGCATCCAGTTTTGTGCACAAATGAGGGCCTCCACAGTTTTATGAGACAAAGAACTACGGAATGGATCAAGAACACGCCCTCCTGTGCTGAATGCAGATTCAGAGGCCACAGTAGAAACAAGTACAGCTAGAACATCGCGTGCTACTTGGGAAAGGATGCGATATTTAGTGGAATTATGCTTCCACCAACCCAAGATATCAAATTTCCCTTCATCAGCTTCACATCCGTCCATCAAGTACCTCTCCAACTCCGACTTGGATAACATGCTATCCTCTTCGTTCAAGTGCTTTTGAAATTGAGAGACAAGGAATGCACGCGCATCATGTTCTTCCATATCAGCATCATTCATAGACCTTGATTCACTTGTATTGGTATTTTGCACATTATTACTGGAATCACGTGCATCATACCAATTATACAACCGAATCAAACAGTCCTTTACCTTCTTTTCCATCTCCATTGCCTCAACAACATCATAATTTTGTTCAAAACTCCATTTCACATACACAAGTTTGAACCGAGGATCAAGAACTAAAGCAACCAGCATCAACAGATTCATTTTCCCAAGTTTACCCCAGTATTTATCAAACTTTGCTTTCATAGCTTCAGCCATTTTTTTTAAGGAAGCATCTGAACTATTACACAAAGAAACTATAGCATTTTGAATCACCAAAACCTCTGAAAAAGCAGTGTTAGAGGTTATATACAAAGACCCTGAAAAGCGCAAAGTTGCATCATAAAAAAGTTTCAGAAATTTCACAAATAACTTAACTTTACTCCAATCATCAACATCGGGAGGCCCCGATATCTTCTTGCCCACATTCACTCTCTCATCCCCATCATCATTACTATCCTCTTCTCTAAATTTAGTGAGAAAGAATGTGTCCTCTTCTTCTAACCTTTCAAAAGCCTTTTGAAATTGTAGAGCCCTCTCCAACATTAAATATGTGGAGTTCCATCTAGTAGGCACATCCAAGCAAACTTGACCCTTACACTCAATTGCTTCTTTTTCAGCACAATTCTTAAACTTTGCCATCCTTGAAGGTGAGGATCTCACATACCTCACAGCATTACGCACCTTCACAATTGAATCATCAATATCTTTCAAACCATCACAAGCAATGAGATTTAAAATATGAGCACAGCATCTCATATGTAAAAACTCATGCTCTAATATGGTACCCTTCCTAGATTTAGTCTTCTTCTTCACAAAGTCAATACAAGTATTATTAGAGCTGGCATTATCAACAGTGATGGTGAGAATTTTATCTAATCCCCATTCAATCAAACACTTTTCAATTGCCTTACCAAGTGTGTCACCTTTGTGATTTGGAACTAAACAAAAGTTTAAAATTTTTTTATGGACTTTCCAATCACTATCAATATAATGTGCAGTGAGACACATGTAATTCAACTTTTGTATGGATGTCCATGTATCCGTGGTAAGGCAAACTCGTTGCTCCCTTAAAGCATGCTTTAAATTTTTCTTCTCACTATAAAAGATATTCAGACAATCTTTTGCAACTGTAGTGCGAGAAGGAAGTGTTAACTTTGGTTGCGCAACATGCATAAAACGCCTAAACCCTTCTTTCACTGCAAAATTAAATGGCAGTTCATCAATTATAATCATCTCAGCAAAGGCCTTTTTACAAGCTTCCACACTAAAAGTGCAAGCTACAAGCTGCTCGCCACCTTCCACTCCAGCTGTCAAAATTGATTGTTTCTTATCCCTATTCAAAGCATACTGTGTACACTGTGACGCAATGTGAGTCAACATAGAAGTTGTCCCATTTTGGCGACTGTCACAAGCATACTTCTTCCCACAATAATTACACGCTGCCATAGCTTTACCATCTTTAGTTTCAATTTCTTTGAAATGACTCCAAGCCACTGATCGTTTTCTACTACCAGTAGCCTTTTTACGTTTTTTATTGCTCACATTCGGCGAGGAGTTACCTTCTATTACAGCATGGTTTGTTGGAGTATCATCCACAACCTTCTTAGAGATATCACCAGTAGGAGTGTCCATCTAACAAAAGAATTACAAAATTTACATCAATAAAAAAGAGAGAAAACAGAGTATAGAGGATCCAACAATAAATAACAGATCTGAAAAATAAACCCTCAAAGAACCAAAAAAATCGATATCACAGAATAAACCCTCAAAGAAAACAGAGTACATTGCAGTGTAAATATCACAGATCTAAAAAATAAATCACGGTGAGAGGCAGAAAAACCTTCAAACACCCATATATATAACCAGAAAAATCGAATCTACATTTAAAGAAGAAATAAAATAAAATATATTATATATATATATATATATATATATATACATATATTAACAATGACCAAGAGAACAAGAGAGAGGAGGGTAGATCGAGAGAAATATAGAGTGAGAGGCAGAAAACCTTATGCCGTACGGGTTTGAGTGTTTGACAGAAGCAGATCTGGGATTAGGGCTTGACGGTATCAAGATTGGGGCTTGACGGCGACGAATAGACGATTACCTGTGATTGTAAGAGAAGAAGACAACAAGAGATTAGTCTATGTGTGTGTGTGTGTGTGTGTGTGTGTATATATATATATATCTATGTATATGTATATACACAGATAGAGAGAGAGAGAGAACGAAGGGTTGAGAGAAAGAGAAAGAGAGAGAGCAAACCTCGTTGCCGTCGATTTGGTGCGTCGGCCTCAGTCGGACAGTGAGAAGCAGAGAGAAGAACGAAGGGCTTCCTTCATTGTTGACGGCGCTGAGGTTGGGCGAGGATGAAATGAGAAGGATTTTAGGGTTGAGCCGGGTAAGTGTGTATATATATGCAAGGGATAAAACGGTGTCGTTTGGACAGGTTTAGTTGCAAAATAGGGGAAAAAATATAACATACCTGAATCGGTTCGGTCCGGTTTAATCGGTCCGGTTTTTGCCTAAACCAATTCCGAACCGAAACCAAAAATAACATAAAATTTCAACCAAACCGCCCAAAATTAGTGAAAAACCGCCCAAAAACCGATAAATCGGTCCGATCCAGTCCGGTTTGACCGGTTTGGTCAGTTTTCTTGCACCCCTATTCAAACCTATACAATCAAAAAATTGAATTTCAAGTATTCAAAGGGTTATGGATGGAAATTTCGAAAGGAAGCATAAGTGAATTAAAAATGAAATTGAATATTGGTGCATTTCCAATTTTTTTCTGAATTGTGTTATCCTCACTTTTGGGTTCCAAGGATCCTTTAGGAAACTATTGAATAGTCCAACATGCTCCCATGAGACCTGCAATTCAAATAAAGTAAAAAAATGGAATAAAGAGTGCAGAATTTGTGGAAAAGCCACCCCAAAGAACATGAGGGGCTGTAAAAGTATAAGTTCAAAAAAAAAAAAAAAAAAAAGATATGGCCTAGAGATCCACGATGAGATAAAGAGAAAAGGCATATGATGTGAATTTTGGTGTCTGATCTCAGACATTTCAATGCATACAGCATTGGGTTGGTTCCATCCCCATTAATTTTCTGCACTATAGCTGCAGTGACTAATAAAATCATCATATGCAAACTATAAGATATAATAAAAGTCAGAATACAGTGATGTATTTAACCATTTTAAAATGATCATAATCTTTATATGACTTTTGAGACTATATTGGAAAATCAAAACAAGGGAAACATTAGCATATCCAATCAAGCTGATTCCCATCAAATATTTCTTTTTTTTTAGATGTAGTCATGTGAAGATTTTGTCGATTTTGACCATACTTCGATTGCAGCAGCACTTGCCACCACTTCCTTTTCTTTTCTTTTCTTTTTTTTTTTTTGTGGCAATTTAAGGTTTGATTATTTATTGTAAGTAAACTCCTCATACACAGCAAAAAGAAAAAGAAAAAGAAAATCGCTTTCATAGAGGCCCTCATTTAGGAGTTCACCCTTGCTTAGGGCCTTAGAGAAACTCAAGGCTGGTCTTGATAGGAGTTCACCCATGAGCACGCAAGCAACATTAATTTTTTACTACATAAGAAACTATATTCAGTTACTCATGGGCTTAGATAGAGAACTGATTGGAGAAAGCATATGATCATGTCAATTGGAATTTTCTTATTTACTAACTTGGTAAAATGGGTTTTGGGGTGAGATGGCGTAAGTGGATTGCTTGGTGTATATCTACCCCTTTTTTTTCGATCTTGGTAAATGACTCTTCCTATGGTTTTTTTCAAGGTTCTAGAGGGGTACGTTAAGGGGACCCTCTTTCTCCATTTTTATTTATCATGGTAATGGAAGTGTTGAGCAATTTTATTTCTAAAGCCGTGGAGGTCAATTTATTGGGAGGCTTTGAGCTGAACGATGGTCGGTTTGGGTTGGGTAAGGTTTCATACTTACTTTTTGCGGATGATGCTTTGATTTTTTGTGGATTGGAGGAGAAACATAAGTCAAATTTGAGGGCTATTCTTCTCTCTTTTGAAGCCGTGTCGGAGCTTAGAGTTAATCTTGGTAAAACCAATATTATCTCGGTGGGGAATGTTGACAATGTAGAAAATCTAGCTACTATTTTAAATTGTCAAGTTAGGAAATTACCAGTATCATACCTTGGTCTTCCTTTGAGGGCTCGCTTCAAAAACCCTAAAGTTTGGGAACCCGTTATTGAGAAGATAGAAAAAAGACTTGGTGGTTTGAAAAAATGGTATCTTTCTAAAGGCGGCAAGTTGACACTTATCCATAGTGTATTATCTTCCATCCCCATTTATTTTTTGTCCATTTATAAAATTCCCAAGTCCGTGGCTTCTAAGATTGAAAAACTAGAAAGGGATTTTTTATGAAATGGAATGGGTGGTGAAAGAAAATTTCATCTTGTGGAGTGGCACACCATTTGCCTTCCTAAACATATGGGAGGATTAGGGGTTAGGTCCATTGCGTGCACTAACCAAGCTCTCATGGGAAAGTGGCTTTGGAGATTTGGAAGGGGTGTCCAAGGTCTATGGCGGGATGTTATCTTATGGAAATATGGTTTATCTAGAGAGGGTTGGTGGTCCAATGAAGTGAACGGTTCGCATGGGGTGGGTCTTTGGAAAGCAATAATGCAAGGTTTTAGTGATTTTGTTAAAGAAATTGGTTTTAAAGTGGGTGGTGGTAGTAGGGTGAGATTTTGGAAAGATGTATGGTCTTCCAATACACCTCTCATGGTGGAATTCCCTACTCTATTTTCTATTACTTCTAACAAAGAAGCATTGATTTCGGAGTGCTTGGAAAGGGAAGCCGGTTCTCATCATTGGAATGTCCTTTTTATTCGTCATTTTAATGATTGGGAAGTGGAGGAAGCATTGGCATTCTTTCAAGTCCTTTACAAAAGTAAGATTTTGGTGGGTGAGAATGATTTCTTGGTTTGGCATATGGATTCTAAAGGGTTATTCTCCGTAAAATCTTATTATAATTGTGTAAGGCCTTTAGGGAATTCTTTTTCTCCGGCTAAAGTCATATGGGTTTCCTCGGTTCCAACTAAAGTTACCTTTTTTTGTTGGTTAGTGGGAAGTGATAAGTGTTTGACTTTGGATAATCTTGCAAGAAGAGGGTGGTATGTGCCGAATAGATGTATTCTTTGTAAGCGAAATGCGGAGTCAGTAGACCATCTCTTTGTGCATTGTGAAGTGGCTAGAAGCCTTTGGATGCTTGTGTTTAATATGTTTGGAGTTCATTGGGTGCTTCCACCCTCTACTTATGCCCTATTAGCGGGTTGGTGGTTTAAGGGAAGAGGCAAAAAAAAGTCATATGGTATATGGCTCCGCATGCTATTTTGTGGTGTATTTTGAAGGAAAGCAATGCTAGAACTTTTGATGGGGTAGAGAAGTCTATCATTGAACTCAAATCATCGCTACTCAAGGTTATTGTCGTATTCTAGTCATACCAATACTTGTAATTTTTCAAATTTTGTGGATTCATTCAAAGTTTCAAACTTGTTAGGGGTTAGTGCTTACTCTTTGTATATGGCTTATGTACATGGGCCAAGCCCTTTTTGATCATCAATACATATTTACCTTATCAAAAAAAGAAAAAAAGAAAAAAAAAAGATAGAGAACTGATATAACAGATGCTAATTATGTAATCTATAGGATACGGTGGGTGTCTCTGTGTACTATTATTATATATGTGATGGAAAGTTCGCTGATCTCATTTGAAGATGAAAATCTGCTGTTTCATATATACATATTTACACGCAATACAAGAAATATGATAAAAATAAGGGAGCCTAAAAACTCATATGTTCTATGAATATGATTCAGCACATTGAGCTGAGTAATCACTTGAAAAAACAAGGTCCTGTAAATGGGTTATCATGCGTGGAGGTCATTCAAAAATTTTCTCATAGCCTATGGATAGGAGATTGGATCAATATTTAATCTATCAATTTTCTCATGCAAGACATTTGCTTGATGCAGCACTCATGTGCAACTATTATACGTTGAGACAGGATGGGTAAAGGGCCTGTAGAAGATGTTGGGATCTTCAGGTAAAGAGAATCTTGTGCAAATTATTTATTTATTGCCATTGGCGTTTTTCTTGAGAAATGTCAGACCTCCTTGGATGGGAGAGCTTGGAGGTTAAAATAGCAAAAAAAAACAAGATGAAGATTAAGAAGAGGAGAGACAGCGACCAGATTAGACACCTCAGAATGTGGTCACTTCTATTTCTATCAAAAATGCACGCTAGAACTGTAATTTAATATTTTGATTGCCCAGTATGGGCAATACTTGTAAAGGTGCCAGTTGAAATGTGCTATTCCAATTCGTAGAAATCTATGTACATTTTTTTCCACCAAGGATTTTTGCACTTTTATTTGAGTTGAATATTCAAGTCAACTCTTAAAACCACCCAATCACACAAACAGTTGAAAATTTTAAAATTAAATTACTGAACCTATCTCATAAACCCTATCTATGATATGAGGAAAACTCATAAGAGAAAAATTTCTATGATTCAAAAAGTAATTTATCTTCTTTCATTTCCAAAACCATTTAACACAAGTCATCTCTTGATTAAGAACTGATTTCCCATTCATAATCATGGATAACATATAATCCTTCACTATAAAAACAATAACTTCATTGATGGTTTGATACATGAAGGAAAACAAAACTCCATGTAAAACAAAATGACCCAATCTTTGAGAAGAAAATCCAAAGAATGAACCTTTTTGTTGAAACCCACTATCTCACAAGAGAAAATCCAATTATAAAAAGAAAAATCCCCAAATTTGTCCACATCAAATCCTATGTAAGAATACATGAAACAGAGTACCTCATGAGTATCAATCAAACTAACAACAATCTATATGCAAATTTTTTACCATGTGCATGGTGCATCTGTGCCGTTTCCATCACAGTTCCTTCCTCCACCACCACCACTTAACCTGTAAATCCTCTCGCTAACAAAATCAACACCAATCACAACATAGAGATTGAACAAGAATGTAATGGCTTCTAGTATAGGTAGACTAACTGAGACTACTCTTTTGAAAAAGGTCAAAAAATCACCAAGGAGTCAGGCCAACTAAAGAAACAACTGGTCCAGGAACATGCATCAACTATATATGATATACAAGATTTAGGCAAAGGATGTATACTGCTTCAGCTTCTGATAGACAATCACAAATATTTAAACGAGTAAATCTATATAATACCTTTTCTATGAATTTAATGTAGCTAGTAATCAATCCATAAAAAGAACAAGAAGAAGAGACCGTAGCAAAAAGAAAAAAAAAATTAAAGAGATGAAAAAAAAAAAAATCCTAAAATCAAACAATAGAGTAAAAATTTGCCTCTGAGAGTAAGAAAAAGAAGAAGAGAAGAGAGAATATACCTGAGCAGCAAACAGTAAGCGTCGATAGATCCGAATGTAGCCTCACTCCCCTTTTCCTCTCCTTTCAACAAACCTTTGCCCTAACCCCATCTCCTCAAGTTGCCGCTGACATCAAATCTTGCCGTCGGCCAATGAGAGGGAAGTAGGGAACCCCAACCCTAGATGCCAATCGACTTAGAGATGGAGTGAGGGAGTTGTCAGTAGGAAAACAAATCAAACGAACAAAAAAAAGGGGAAAAATGAAAGATAAAATAAAATGGAACTACTGACCTGAGGATGGCCGGCGAGGTGATCTGAGAAAGAGATGAGGCGAGGGGGAAAGTCCGAAACGAAAGTAGAGAGAATGAGGAGGCAGAGAAGGAGAAGAGAAGAGAAAAGAAAAGAAAAGGAGAGAGAGAGAGAGAGAGAGAGAGAGCAGGTCTGAGCTAAGGGGACGGATGAAAAGGAGAGAGAGAGAGGGAGAAGAAGCACGGGTGAAGAGAGAAAAAGCAAGAGAAAGAGAGGAGATGGCAGCGAGGGGTATGGGCTTCTGATCAGGCGCGAGAGAGTAAGAGTTTTGGACGGAAGGGACGAAAAAAAAAACCGGAGAGGGACGGAAAAAAACCGGACGACACCCGGTTCTTTTTCTTGCTTTATAGAATAACAAAATAGATTTATAGAATAACAATAGATATATGTGTGATGGCTAAAGACGAATTTTGAAGTGCTTGTGTGCTGATCTTTAGTATGTGAAGGATGAGTTGCAATATTGGCAGTGCTTGTTTTCCTTTCAGGCGCACCTAATTAACTGAGATTAGTATTGATTAAAAATGGTTTAAACTTGCCTAGGGTTTATTGTGACCAACCTCTCCAACATATCACCCACTAGGGCTGGTTTTTGTTAGACTCTACCAAGATTAAGTGTGGATTTTTGCGCAAAAATCTTTTTCATATCTGTTCGATCTATCAAGGACAGACTTTAGCATGGATTTTCCTTTGTTTTGTGCAAATATTTAACATAAAGACCATTATTTTGGACTAGAAATGAGCGCTAAAAACACAAAACCCTTAATTATAAATATGACCGGAGAAATGGTGATGATCCAATCAATAGCATGAGGAACATATATGCAGAGATACAGTGTGACACCAATTCAATTAATGCAAAATTAGTGCTAAATGAGATTCAATGTGGGGTTCACATAAAATTTCATTGGGGTTACTCATAACACATCTTGCATGCAACGTTGATGCAAGCTCAACATTTAATAAATCTCAAGACTATCAAAGATCAAAGATCCACATAAGCACGACAGTGAACAATATTTTAAAAATGATAGCTTTGATTCAATCTTCAACAGCCATAAGAAAAAAAAAAAATCAACAAATCATAAAATTCATGAGGGAGATGAAGGAGACAGTGCATACAGAGTGAAGGAGAGGAGAGAGAGGATGTTAAGGACGGAAATTTGTAGCTTAGACTCATTGGCCAAAGAAAGGTCTGGGTCAGGCAAAAATTTGTACCTGAGACTCGTTGGCCAAAGAAAGGTCTGGGTCGAGCATTGGGGTTCAGAGTTGGGGTCATCAACTCTCAGGGGACGGATTTACGATTAACACCTGATAGGTGTTATTTCAAGTTCATGGATTTTGGATCCTCAAATTCACCTGCTGATTTGCCTGATATCCTCATCCATATGATAAAAGTGAACCCAAACAAAGCTGATAAAAATAAAAAAGGTGAATGCAAACAAAGGACGCGGATTCTGGCCCCCAGTCTAAATTCGTCCCTCCAAATCCTAGTTCCTAAACATACTATATTTTTTCAAATCCATTGCCTCCAAAACCAGGTTCCCAAACGTAACCTTATATTTTTGTTTGAAAAATTCTATTGAAACACGCTCATCATTCTCTAATTACAAGTAACATACTTATCATTATAATATTAACCAAATGGTAAACAAATTAATACCAAGATACAATCCAGTTTCAAGCAAACTGCTAGTTCGCAATTAAATCTGTCAAGGTATGAAGTAAACAACTCGAACAAGATCGACAAACAAAAATTACAGATTTTCCAAATATTCCAACTGTTCTTGGACTTGACGATCAGAAATTTTTTTCAGCCTCATCAATGTCTCCTCCCATATTTCTCTCTCCTTCCCAAATAAAAACGACCCTATAATCTCAAGAGCCAAAGGAAGTCTTGCAATAGTGGATACGACTTTTTCAGAGTGAATGCCATAGCCTTTTGGAGGAAAATCCCTCTTAAAAGCATGCTTGCTAAATAGTTCAAGAGAATGCTCAAGTTCCATCAATGGGGGTTCGTAAGTCCCATCCACTTCAAGCACATTTAGAACCTCTTTGTTTCTTGTTGTAATTATGATTCTACTTCCTGAACCAAACCAATGACGCTTTACTGGAAATGTATCAAATAGAGACTCATCCACATCATCAAAAACAATGAGAACTTTCTTTCCATAAAATGTCTTCTTTATTGTGTTGATTCCTTCATTAACATCAGCCACGTCCAAGCATTTTTGGTTTAGGATCTTAGAGATAAACTTCTTTTGCAAATTAACAGGATCTTCATGTTGTGAAATTTCTCGAACATTTGCAAGAAAGCTACAGAAGTCGAAGGTCCCGGAGAGTCCATTGTAGATGACTTTTGCAATAGTTGTCTTGCCAACACCATGCATGCCATGAATTCCAACAATCAATACACCATTGGAGTAAACATTTAACAACTTCATCATTTCTTCTACGTGATGATCAATTCCAACCAAATTTTCAGTTACAACCATGTAATTCTTCTTTAACTCTAACAGAACCTTTGAAACAACCATCTTCACAAGTTCTCCTTGATTCCTGCCAAATATGAATTATATCAAAGCCTAAAAGTCTAAAACACAACAAATAATTAGTGCTTACAAGGAAAACTAAACATTAAAGGAAAAGAATAATGACTTTTTTCCTTTCATTCAGTTCAGTGTGCATATGTGGGAGCAAAAGAATAATTGTCATGGGAAAAGATCGTAGTACTTTACCCATGGATCAGCCCCTACTTTTCTCACTTGTATGCAATTAAAATATTACTTATGCATATATAATCAGCTCCTGGTTCTAGGATTTAACTCTCCTACTTATTGAAGAAGAGACAAGTGTTTGTATACTGAATCAGCTCTTGTGATACACAATATTAGTATTTGAGAAAAAGTTTTGTGACCAAAGTAATTTGCTTTCGAACTAACCATAAATATAGAACGAGCTTATTTCAATCAATGTAGAGCCTATACACTTTCAACAAATTCTATGGTTCTGGGGACAATCGAGTTAGAGAAAGAGAAAATAAATAAATAAATATAAAGAATTGAAGAAAGAAGTTAAAATTTAAAATGGTCCAAATATTTGGCAATACAATCTCTAGTACCTACAAAACAATAAAATAAAAAAAATAAAAAAATGAAAAGCAGCTTAGGCAAAAGCTTATCTACATTCCCAACAATTTCGTTGGGAATTTTGTTTTCCCATTTTAATAACTTTTAGGCCCCATACAATCATTGTTTCTGTTATTTTTTCATTTTTTTTTCTTTTTTCATTTTATTAGTTTCAATCTCTCTCATCTGACTACTTATTTCAATCCTAGCCATTGCTCAAGCTTCTCGCTATCTCAAATTCCAATAGTAGAAGAGTTAGTTAATTAAGCTCTACATCAAAGAGTCTACATTGTATTATATCAAACTAAAAAATAGATGTTATCACGAGTAAATTACCCATCAGTATGTCTCTTCAATTCCCATCCCTTCAATTGTCCAACCTCTTTCAAAGCCTCCTTCCATCCTTGGACAGTCCTTTCATCAAAATGCTCCTCATGTTGGCAAAAGGCCTCCTTGTAGGTCCCCATTTGATGTTGTACATCAGACGGATCGACATCATAGAAAATAGGTAAAATCTTCTGTCCCGTAGTTCTCAGGCACTCAACCATCTGGGTGAGCTCAAGTAGGCACCATTTACTAGAAGCATAGTCCCTGGAAAAGATTGGAATGGAGATTTTTGACTCCCGGATTACTTTGTGAAGCTCTGGTTCAATCTCTTCTCCTACACGAAGCTCATCATTGTTTCTAAAGGTGCGAATTCCCACATAGATGAGATCATTATAGAGGTAATCGGTGAAGCCACAACGAGTCTTGCCACCGAAACTCAAGAAGACTTGGTATTCTCCTCCTAAGGTGGAGGAGGTGGTAAGGACATGGGCAAGGGCGGAGGTGGTGGTGTGGGCATGGGCAGGGGCAGAGGTGTGGGCATGGGCAGGGGCAGAGGTGGAGGAGGTGGTAAGGACATGGGCAAGGGCGGAGGTGGTGGTGCGGGCATGGGCAGGGGCAGAGGTGCGGGCATGGGCAGGGGCAGAGGTGCGGGTAGAGGCAGACGTGGTGGTGCGGGCAGGGGCAGAGGTGGTGGTGAGTTTAGAGAAGAGTCTCGATTTATATTTAGGAATTTCCAATTGCTGACTAAAACAATCTTGCTTGAACTCCTCAAGCCTGGGTAGTAGACTTTTAATACCAGAAGGCAATGATTTTACGTTACAATTTTTCATGTTAAGCACTCTCAAATTTATTAAATACCCAATCGACGGGTGAATTTGAACCAAATTTTCACAACCTTCAAGAATCAATCTCTCTAAAGTTGCAAATGTGGAAAAGTCGGGAGTTCTGATCAAGCACTTGCAATGTGAGAGATCTAAAACTTTCAACTTTTTTGCCACCTGTATAATAAGAAAATAATTACAAAAATTCAAAATTCTAGAAATAATGATGTGACACTTCATAAAAAAAAATAAAAAAATGATGTGACAATAGAAACAAAAAAGCAGAGATATTCTATGAGACCTTGAGTTGACTCCAAGCTTCCCAGTCGTCTGTAATATTGCTGTATGATAGATCAAGAATGACAAGATTCTTTAGATGAAAATTGGTTAGCTCAAAATTCCCAGGGCATCTGTGCCAATGAAGCCATCTTAAATTTGAAAGAAGATTCATAAAATCTCCAGTGAGGTCTGCGTAATCCACTTGGAGAAACCTTAGATTTGGTAGTTGCTGAAATTCTTTACTCGTAAAATTGTGGCTATTAGATGCCTCTTCCAAGTCAAGACAAAGGACTTCAACCTTCTTTGTTCCCTGCCAATATAGAACCATAAAATATATAAACACTTATGAAGTCCAAACAAAACTAAGTATGAATATTAAAGATTATCTTCACCATTTTTAAAAAAATGATTATTTCAACTTAATAAAAGTCTATTCATAATTGGTTAGTGGCGAGTTCTCCCAGAGACACCTCTCTCTCTCTCTCTCTCTCTCTCAATATATATATGTGTGTGTGTGTGTGTGTGTGTGTGTGTGTGATGCCTTTTTTCCTCTTCTTGGGTACATTCGAAGAACATTAAGAACACTTGAATCATAAATTATCCTAATCCCACCCCTGCCCCCTACCTCCCAAGTTCCAGGGATCTCTATCCTTCCAAGTACATTTTTCTTCCTTCTTCCTTCTTTTTTTCCTTGTAGGAAAAGAAGGTTTCATGCTCCTGACCTTAACCTTAATAATGTAACTTTTATGATGACGACATGGCTAACCACAAGAGCAGCCACATCAGTTCATAACAACCTTCTGTAAAAATATTTTGTTTGTAATGCAAATTTTTTCAGAACTACATATATGAGAAAATAAGTAAAAAGCTAAATAAGAATGGTAAAATTTATGATGCACTTGGATATTACCATCCGTCTCTCCAATACATCAAAGGCTTCCTCATTCGACCATAACCTACTACGCTCCCCCGGTTCCTTGGAATTTTCCTCATGGATGATTTGCCTACCGAGGTCTTTAAGTACATCATGCATCCATATTTTTAAAATATGAAAACTTATAACTTTTTTTATTTTTAATTCATCAAAGTATGGAATCGCAAAAGATAGTAACCAAGAAAAAAAAAATTTCATATGACATTAGTATATCTAAGGCAAAAAACATTACAATATATGATAGATCAAATTAATGTATAAAATAATAGGAAGGGGGGGGGGGGGGGAGAAGAAGAAGAGACTCACTTGGAATAAGGATATTGAAGATTGAGAGATTCTAATTTCTCTTCACCATTTTGGTTTTTTTCTGTAAAGAGGGAGTGATTTGTTTCAAATAGAAAACTAAATAAAAAGATGAAGAGTTATGAAAAAGAAATTACTCTAAATGAAAAGGCATTTTTATAAATGGGTAAGCATGTTCAATAAGGAATTGAAAGTCAAAACTTAAGTGTCAACATGACATGGCATTTTAAAAATGCGCCAAGTGGTAGCTTTGAACATTGTTTTTATGTATATATATATATATATATTAGATTACATGAATTAGAAAATAAGAAAAATGTTAAATAATGAGGATAAAAATTCATAATGCAGTTTGATATTACCATCCGTCTCTCCAGTATGTCCAAGGCTTCCTCAGGAAGCCACAACCTACTACGCTCCCATGGATCGTTGCAATTTTCCCTACGGACGATTTCCCTACCAAGGTCTCTAAGCTGATCATGCATCCAAAACTTACCATCATCTTGAATTTTGACCAAAGACCTAAGAACAAGAACATTAATTCCATTTCCTGGGTAAAATTTACAAGCATCCCACATGTACCAAGGATATTTTTTATCCCTTCCAATGAAGAGACATGCAATATCAAGAAATATTTGCTTTTCCTCATGCTCTAGTGCTTCATAACTGATCATCAACTTGTTTAGGACTTTGTTGTTTGGTATTTCTTTCAATTTTGCCAATAATGCTTCCCATTCATCTTTCACTTTACCCAATAAAAGTGACCCAAAAAATTCAAGAGCCAAAGGAAGCCCTGCAGCTGTGGATACAATTTTGTTAGAGAGAATATCATAGTCTTTTGGGGGAAAGTCCATACTAAAGGCATGCCTACTAAATAGTTCAAGAGAAAGACCAGGCTCCATCAGGGGGGGTTCATAGGTCTTATCCACTTCAAGCTGATCTAGAACCTCTTTGTTTCTTGTCGTAACTATTATTCGACTTCCTGAACCAAACCAATCACGCTTTCCAGCAAGCTTGTCAAATTGAGACTTTTGATCCACATCGTCAAGAATAATAAGAACTTTTTTTCTGCAAACTATGTCTTTGATGGTGGTGATTCCCTCGTCAACATCAAAAATGTTGGTGTTGGAGAATTTCCCTCTTCGGAGCTTGGAGATAAATTGATTTTGCAAATCAACAAGACCATTATTTTGTAGTGATGTTTCTCGAACATCTATGAGGAAGCAACAACATTCGAAGCGCTCTAAGAGTTGGTTATAGATGACCTTAGCAATAGTTGTCTTGCCAATACCTCCCATGCCATGGATTCCAACAATAGATACATCATCGGAGTCAACATTTAATAATCGCCTCATATTTTCTACATGATGATCAATTCCAACCAAGTTGTCATTTACAACCATGCAATTCTTCTTTAACTCTAACAAAACATTAGAAACGACCATCTTTACCATTTCGGCTTGAAGCCTGCCAAATATAATCCAATATCAAACGGAATAACACAAAAAATAATTAATGCCTAGAAAAAAAAAAAACATTACTATTCTCGCTTAAAGTATGCAATTAGAATATCACTTATTATTTGCAAAACACAACATTATTATTCTAATAAATTCTTAAGCACAAAAATTTAAAGAAATCTATTCCAAAAATTACGAGTCTCAAACGCACAGAAATAGGAATAACAGCAAAACAAGTGTCTGGAATATTACTAATTCTCTATTACAAATATAAAATTAACAAACATTTTTTTTTTTTTTTTACTTAATACTGGATCATACTGTAAAAACAGGGGTTAGCAAGGAGCAGGAGTGAATGACATACCCACTAGTTTCTTTCTCCAATACCCATCCCTTCAATTCTCCAACCCCGCTCATAGCCTTCTTCCATCCCTGCACAGTCTTTTCATCGAAACGCTTCTCGTGTTGGAGAAAGGCGTTCTTGTAACTCCCCGTTTGACATCCCACATCGGACGGCTCGACGTCATAGAAAATGGGCAAAATCTTTTGTCCCATAGTTCTACGGCACTCCACCATCTGGGAGAGCTCAAGTAGGCACCATTTACTAGAAGCATAGTTTTTGGAAAAGATTGGGATGGAGATTTTCGATTCCTCGATTACTTTGAGAAGATCCGGGCCGATCTTCTCTCCTGTGCGAAGCTCATTATCGTCCCTAAAGGTGCGAATCCCCGCATCGAGAAGATCGTTGTAGAGGAAATCGGCGAAGGTTTTACGAGTGTCTACGGCTCTGAAACTCAAGAAGACTTCATATTCCCCTCCTGCGGCGGATGAAGAGTTTGCAGCAGTGCAGGGAAGTGGGTTTCGTTTCTGTTTCATCGTATTCCCCTCGAAATCCATTTCCACGATATGGGTCTTGACCAGCAAAATAATGCTCCTAGTAAAGAAATAAATAACGTTATTACTCATTATCATGGAGGGGAACTGTCGGGTAATCAAGGAAGGTCATTCATCGTATTCCCCTTGTCGTTATTACTCATCGTATTCCCCTTGTCGTTATTACTCATCGTATTCCCCTTGAAGTTATTTCTCTATTACTCCAAAATAAATAAATAAATAAATAAATAGATGGGAAATGGAGGGGAACTGTCGGGTAATCAAGGAAGGTCATTCAGCCCAGTCGCAGCAGGCCCAGGTCTTCGAAGGCAAAACAAAGGTTGCTATCGGGTTATCAGATCGGATCTGTCAAGTTGCTTCGACGTGCGGCCTAATAAGAAATTTTGGTCACGCTATCTTTGCAATTTTTTTACAATTAGGCTTTCTTCAATTGGTATGTGTTTTGGGTAAGATGGGGAGGGGAAGATTTTAGCATATAAGATTTACCCGTCACACTTCAAAAATCTAGAGATGCTAAACCTTACATATATACCCCTTCTAACACTTTGGTTGTCCAATATTATACAAGGTCCCGACATATTATTGCATCACAACATTCTTTAGATAAATTAAAACCTCTACTCAGTTGCTTGATAAATTCTCACACAACACCAACATTTATGCACGAGAAAAATACACAGCCACACTTATTTTAGACACATAAACTCAAAATGAGAGAGTTACATTTATCGCAGTTCTTTCGCAATGAGAAAACAAACAGATACTCAATTGCTTGACTCTTACTCTTTTATAGTGCAGCTCTTTTCAGATGATTGCAAAGCCTAACACAATCACCAGGACGAGAGCAGATTGTGTAG
Organism: Liquidambar formosana; assembly: GCA_039720395.1. Lineage (NCBI taxonomy): Eukaryota > Viridiplantae > Streptophyta > Magnoliopsida > Saxifragales > Altingiaceae > Liquidambar > Liquidambar formosana. Next base: position 52,537,199 of record CM077820.1, on the reverse strand, counting down.
TAAATCAAAAGCCCAGATATTATGACCACTAGAACAATGCCAATGAAAGCGATGATGGTTCACGGGTACTGAAATGGTTATGAATGACTTGAAAATTGAGCCATCCAAGTATTGTATTCATTGTCGTAGTAATTCTGAATGTTGGCTTTCACATCTTTATAGCCTTTATATATAACATAGTTTCATTAGTTTGGCACTAAGTTAGTGCGTATCTCATTAAAGAGCCTAGCCACTTCATCGCTGCCAAGGGAGTTGTGAAATATGTTATTCTTCCTTTTGAATCAAGGAATGATATGTAAGAGGACTAATTTCATAGGTTATTAAATTCAAAAACTTTCTTTTCCTTAAATTTTTTTTGGTAAACTACTAACTAAGGTATAACCTTCGATCTAGAGATATGTATCTTTTTTGTTGTAGACTCTGATATCTCTTCACATGAGGAGTAGATTTATTTTTTTTGTCGCGATTATGCTAAGCAATTATGGCAGTGGTTGCGTGAGCTATTTTTTGTTACGGCTGCTTCTCACTCAAACCACCACCTTGATTATGCAAGCAAATTTAGACAAATTATTCCGACGATAATCAATTTGGAAAATGGTTATAGGTTGGGTTCAATACATTTTTGAGATCCGTTTGGACCTCAATTTAAAAATTCCAGATCCTCTTGGATTTTAACTAACTGATCCAAATCCTTTTGCATTATCTTCCATCTCCCAAAGAAACGGATAGAAAAGCAAAGATAGATTGAGCTTTGTTCTATCCAAATCCGAGGGAGAAAAGGTGCAGTAAGAAGAAAAGTTATGCCTGCTCGTACTCTGCTTTTACTTCTTTTTCTCCTCCTTTTCCAAAAATCAAAATATGATTCCAACCTTTCAATTGGGTTCACAAAATCCTGGATGCTTCTATGGTACCCTACTCGAGTGGTAATTGATCGCATTTTTTTGGTAAATAATCACATTAAATGCAGTTATTAGGGGTGCAACTTGGTTCGGGAATTCCGGGGACCGGACCGTTCCGAGCAATTCGGTCCGGGACGGGACGGGACAAACAGTGTCCGGGACGGGACTCGGGACAAATTTTTAAAAACCGAATTTTTTCGGGACGGGACTCGGTTTAGGGGTGTTCAGTACCGTCCCGTACCGAATTCCCGGACCGAGTACCGATTAAATATAATATTATATATATATATTTATATATATAATATATAATATATAATTATATATTACTAATATTTTGGTTTTGAATTATGACTTTCTTAAGTATAAATGTATAATTATGTTTGGTTGTAAAATAATGCTAATGGACAAGTGGACTTATTAGTTTATTGTGCTATCACTAGTTCACCACTATGAATGAATGAATGAATTATAATTAATGATTATGTATTTATGATTTTATGTAGCCTATTTTGTGGAAAAGCAGGTATATTTAACTCATTTTGTGGCTAATCAGGTTAACAATTTTTAATTGGAAGTAGTTATTTTTAATTTTTAATTCAGGGAAAACAAACTGATAAATACCGAGAACCGGACCGTTCCGTCCCGGTATTTTTCGGGACGGGACGGGATGGGACAATAATAAATTCGGTTCGGTTCCGGTATTGATTTTCAAGTCCCGAATTACTTCGGGACGGGACGGATATACCCCTGTCCCGGACCGTCCCGGACCGAGTTGCACCCCTAGCAGTTATTACAAAATGTGATCAAGTTATTGGTTACCACAAATCAGTTTTGGTTAAAATCTGATCTATTACCACTTCAAGATGGTGCGCCTTTTTTTTTTTTTTGGTGTGGGTGCCATTGAATTTCAGGGAAATTCTTAATTGATTCATAATGTTTTCAGAAGTCACTGCCGCTACCATGGCAGTAGTTTTGAGACTAGCAACAGGGATCTAGAAATTGGTAATTAGGAAAATGATATTGGCACTAATCCATAAGCTTCCCCCACTCTCCTCCCTCATCTCTCACTGTGCGGGAGTGCGGGAAGTTCATGGCGAAGCACCAATAGTACTTCCCATCAATTAAATGATAATTTACACTATAAATTACAAGAAAACTTATAACTAAACACATAAATTACAAATAATACATAATTACTTCATCAAAAAAAAAAAAAAAATTACAACTATATATATAGTTATCCAAATTACAACTATATATGACACTGCCAACCCCTACGCATAAACAACAGAGAAATAACCAGATTCAAAAAAAGAAAAAAAGAAAAAAAAAAGAAAAAAAGGGAATCCATATATGTATATAAACACATATACATTGACTAGATGGTGGAAGCGCAGACCTGTTTCCTTGTATCCATGTTCAAGTGAGACGAGTAGAAGTAACATGACATTCAAAACCATTCATCCATACACCTTGGATAGAAACCTGCCTCTGTAGCAACAGCAGAAAGACCCTGCAGTTCTTTCTGAACTTTCTGTCTCTCGTAGAACACTGAGCACGCCAATGAAGTGCACTTCACACCACTATCTACAAGCCAATCTCCACCACCACAATGCCGACATATCTGCAAGAGAAACACCACCCATTCAACTTCACCACATTAACATATCAATGTGTGGGCAAGCTAAGTAACAAAATCCATCTGCACACGTGCATGAGAGAGAGAGAGAGAGAGAGAGAGAGAGAGAGAGAGAGAGGAAGGTAATCATCCCCAGAACTTTTCAACCAAAATCAAGAATTCTGACAAATAATTTGAGAATTTTAAAGAGTATCAATGAAAACACACAGAATAACACACGATAAGTGTGCTTAATGAGAAGCCTCACACATTTTGAGACTCCTTTAAAAGTTCAGAAAGATTTATTGCATGAAAATATGTCGGCAGGTAAAAGAAGTAAAAAACCCTGGCATCAACATAGACCATTCATTATACGCAATACACAATGGAGTGATCATAATAACACCACACTCCAAAATTAATGCAAACTAAATTGAGCAATCACCAATACAAACAACAGTTACGGTTGAATCCGAGAAATCCGCTGTAACTGATAAAAACTTATTATAATACTTACGGCAGCGAGGTGTTGCATATCTCTCTCCAATTTTGAAGTTCTTCCAATAACAGTTGTTACAACTGCAGGTCCCTTCTTGGAACACGTATTGCAGAGATGAGCTGATGCTTGGACCAACTCACCACACAGTATGCAATGTTTTGAGAGATAGCAATAACCAATTCTGGTTCGGTGTGGATTTGGAGCCTGATAATGGCGTTTGCCAAAAGCTTCCCTAACAGTGCGGGGCATCTCCAAAAACCACTGGTTCAAGTTGGATCCAACAAGTCCAAATACCCGCTGCAAAGCTGGGATTATCTGTTTGTTGATGTAATATAAATCATTTAATCTAAAGGGACAATCAATCGCTAAAAGATCCAGTGGATCCACAACCACATCAAACAGGCGAGCCCCAGGCTCCCCATGGATAACAACATAAGGTATACGCTCTGCATAACGTGGTTCTGCCCTTGGATCAGCCCTCATGGCCTTAGTTGCCACAATTGCTGCAGGTGGAAGTGATGAAGAAGCCCTTGTACTGTAGGTACCTAAGCGGACCTCCTTTGCAAAAAGAAAATCCTGAAGAGACACCCTTCCTGATAGAATCCGTGTCCATTGACGCTGCAAGTAGGCTTTAACCTAAATATAAAAATGGAAAAGATTAGCTGAAGATTTAGAGAATAAAATCCAAAAACCAGTCTTTAAGGGCAAATGATGGGGGCATTTATAGTGACTAAGGGAGTTGAAGACCAAGGACCCTGTTGAATGAAAATCGAATCCATCACTAATGCTATTTTAACATATTGTACTTATCAACACATTTTTTTACCTATTGCAGAGTGGAATTTCTCAGAAAAAGATTCAAAAGGACTAATGTCTGACAATAGATATGTAAAACGCGGATAGTTCACACATCTTAAGGCATCCATGTGATATAGGACTCCAATAATACCTTAAATAATTTGTACCCACCAACAGTAAAGAATTTTTTTATATATACATAATTAAGAATTTAAAAAGAACATAAATGAGTTTTTTTTTTTCTTCTTTTCAAATGATTCTCTCTGGACCTCTTATTTCTTGAAATAACACAGGCCGAAAAACTTTCAAAAGTGAAGGGGGAGACAACGTTCGATATTTATGTTATTCATGCAAAATTTTAATACAATAATAGATTTTTTCTAAAATTTACACAAAATCACAATAAGGCAGCACAAAATAACATATGAACATATTGATCATACTTCAAGCGGTAAACTGTACATTCCATCTATTTCAATATTTCGGTGTGCATTTAACAATTTTTATTCTTAGATAAGTTTTCCAAATTATTTATAGATTACTACTATGCATCAAAGCAAATCAGCCAATGCCTGGTTGTGTCAAGGCTGAACAATACTATGGCTAAGACCAATACATAAAGCCATAATTCTGTGGCTACTCACAAACCTTCATTTATCAACCATATATCTATATATATATATATATATATATATATAAAACCAGTAGTTACCAAGTGAAATCAGAATATTAGAATTTAAAAAAATACATAATTAAGTAAAAAGTGCATGCTCTACCTTAAAAACGTCCTGGTGTTCAAAAAAAAGTCTTAAAGACTGCTCCATAGTCTTGGAAACAGCCCCACATGTATCTCTGTATACTGTCTCAATTCCTTTTGCTTCAAAGACAGGTTCAATTTGGTCAGGGTTCTCATAACTGCAACCAACATAGCGCTTATTAGTAAGAAGGAAGCACGGATGATAGACCTTCTCCATTTTCAATGTTACTGGATTTGGATTCATTGCAGTTATTTCAGAAGCAATCTGATGCCCAATTTGGAAAGCCTCTTTAACAGTGCGTCCTTTAAGTAGGACAAACATGCTGCACAAAATGAAGTGATTAAGTCTGGGTCATCAACAAACATGTAGAGGACAACAGGAAAGAAGATGTGCAATAATCTACTGCAAGCACCTTAAATCATGAGACATGACCAAGTCTATGAACAACTTTAAAATGTCTGGCTCAGTGTAACCACAATTGCTATTACACCAGAGAACGACATTCTGGATCTCGTGATCCGAAACATGTTACAATTTCATTCCAAAACAATATATTTGGTGACGCCGACAATTTGTTCTCATTTCTTCACTTAAGTTCCTTTCAATAAGGCAATATCAGAGAGATAAAAATTATAATAATGTTTCATGTAGCACCTTTTATTAAATGAAAAGAAAAACCTCTAGTGCATTTTTAGCCACCTCATCACACTCCAAACTTCTTATTAAACAGTCTTTCATTTGATACTTCATTAAAAATAAAAATAAGCCTACCCCAATTGTACATTTGTAAGACATTCCAACTTAAGCAGCGTACCATGTACTCATTCCCATTCCAAGTACCATATTGATCCATGTTCCAGGTAACCTTGGTCTCTGGCTCAACCCCACCAGAAAATTCCCTAAAATTGTTTCTTTCTATGCAATCACCCCCCATCCCGCCTGCCTGTGTGCATGCTAAGAGATTTCCAGTAAAAAACAAGTTCAAATTCCACTCACATGGTCCAGAAATTAGCTAATCTAATGAGATGCCAAGTTTAACATAAATTTCTACAGGGACATGACACTCATAAATCAAGAGAAGCTTAATGAAGAAACGATCCAATCAGCAATTCTAACCATCCAATACGGGGACTGTGGAAGCTCACCAAATATGCTGACTGTCGTTATTTATTTATTTATTTATTTTGTTTGTTGCTCGTAAAAGATGGAACATTTTCCAACAGTCAACAAAAAAAGAACAGTGTGATTACAACATTTGAGTAGCCCAACAGTAAACATGCAAGATCCTGAGGTCATGAGCCACTAAAAGTTGCTCTTGGCCTTCCATCCAAGCTACATAGATATAATACACATCTTAGACTTGTTAGAATTTGTGACTTTAAGATCTCTTCCTTAGTAGTAATTAGTAAATAGAAATTAGCATTTTACCTGTCAGTATCACCATAAATAATTTAGCCCTCCACTTATCATGTGCATTTGCAAATGATATAGCATTTTCCAGCGTTCTGCGGCCACATTGAACTATACTATCTGCAAGTTCTGTACAAGGCATGCGACCACTAAATCCAGCAGCTGTATAGCCATACGTGACGTTTGCTATCAGCTTCAAAGCAAGTTGTCTTGTATTAAATATCTGAAAAGGATTGGAAACTAGTGAATCCAAAGGCTCATACTTGTGCACAATCACTCGTATAATAAAAAATTTGAACACAAACAGTTTCAAAATGTCATTTTACTCAACAGCAATAACATAGGATGAACCTTACTTTCAGATAACTTCACAATGTGAATCTACATATCAGGAAGCCATCTTACGGATAAACATGTGAAATTAAAATGAAAGACTTGATCTTACCCCAGATAGCAATATGCATATTTAAGTCCAACAAACTGCAAAATACACTTATGTCATGGAAACATTGAATTTTGAGGAAGTAAAGCTTCCCTGTTAAAATTACACCTTTTCTATATATTCCGCATAATACTTGCTTTTATTCTCAGGATTCATTGCTTGGACATATTCAAATAAGCTCTCAAACTTCGAAGAAATGTCAAGATTTGTCAACAAAGAAATTGCACAATCATAGTCAAATATCTTATATAAGATTTGATATCCATTAAATGATGAAAAAAAAAACCCTAAAAATATATTGCAAAAGAAGTGTGATTTCATTTCTATAACCACACCCTTTGAAGAATTTTTTGCGAAGGAGACAACTTCTTCATTGCTTGATTCACCATTATTCTAGTTGATAATATTTCCTCCAATAAGCGGGGTAGTATACCTTTACGCACCTGTATAATAGCATTAAATGGATGTTACTCAGAAACATGTAAGATGAAATCAAGGGATTACGCTTCAAGACTATATAAACTACAGATAGTGACCAAAGCCTAAACTATTGATTTGCAACAATTTGCCCCATCTGTCTGCCTGCCGTTAACGGGATGATTAAAAAATAGAATTGTCCTTTAATATTGGACATAAAATATTCAAATATTTGAATTACAATATTGATTAAATAAAACAACAAAGGGACAAAATTTTCCATGGGTTCATCACTCACCCTTCATCTTCATCTCTCTCGACCTCCTTCCCCCCCCCCCCCCCCCGGGCCCCGCGCGGAATGACATCACCACTTTCATCAACTTTCACCTCTAGATCAACAACCCTAGTATTCGCTTCTTCAATAAGATTGGTGACGAAGTCTACGCCACCAGTGCCCAAGTGATACAACATCTGGCGCATCAAAGGCCATTTCAACAGTCAGCACCCCTTCCCTTCATGGCCTCATTGATTCTCTCTCCTCATTTTCCCAACTCCACCTCCTTGACTTCCACAACCACCGCTATCACTAGAGTTAAACACAACCTAAGAAACCTCAACAATATATATATATATATAGGGTCGTGATCAAGCGACACAATTTTTAAGCTGTTGGGTCCCACGTGATCCAATGCTCTCATTATTATGTTAAAAAACATTCACATGATTTTTTTGAAGACCATTGGATCTTGCGGGACCCGACAACTTAAATATCGTGTAAAAAATTTTCTCTTAATCCTGACCAATACATATATATATCACACATCGTAACTAATTGATCAATTAGTCAATTTATTCATCGGTTGATTGATTGGTTTATCGTCAATCATTAATCCATCAATCAGATTGGATTGGACTACAAGGACTAGCTTGGTGTTCCAAGTGGCTCAAGGGCTTGTTTAGATTCATGAAGAGTACTATGCATAAAAGATATCAGAATGTGAAGTATTCATATGGACTCCTCGATAAGAACGAAGTTGCTTGCAGTTCTGATTTTGGGTTGGCATTGCTTTTGAACACAGTTCATACAACATCAAGATTGGGCGAGATGAATGGACGGTGGAGGTGTTCAATCAGGAACCTCTAAGGTATAAGAACATCGAGGAGTGGCAATGCTCATCTAGGGCTAGCTTGTGAGGTTCCACAGCCAAAAAAGAGGCATACAATGTCAGAAGTGACTAATATGATCAAGGATGTCAAGTGAGAGAGAGAGAGAGAGAGAGAGAGAGAGAGAGAGAGCTTACCACATTTACAATTAAGAGAGGGGCTAGCATCCTTTGTTCTAGGAGATACCCTCTCAATGGGTATTAAGCTCTTTAAAAGGGTACAGTGGTCACTTTATATTCTGTAAGGGCAAAACTATAAAACCTGTCACGCGACAGGTAGAAGGCCACTTTCCATCGTTTCCCAAATGGAAAATTGGCAGATGGGGCAAATTGTTAAAAAGCAACAGTTTAGGGAATTCATAGATTACGGTAATGAATTTTCTTTGCCCCAGTAGTTAGGAGGCAAAGTGCAATTCTGACCCCCTCACCCCCCCCCCCCCCCCCCCCCCCCCCCCCCAAACAAAAGAAAAAAAAAATCCAATTTTCAAAACAGGTATCATAATGGGTAGCTAAATTCAACTGCAGACAAACGACTCATCGACATACAAGAAAATGGCTGCAAGTAAGGCATAGTGCATCCAAAACAATCTGCTCACTGTGCCTACTTTGTTTCTTACAAGTTACGACGTTTATAACTACACACAATAATTGCATAGACTTTGAATTTGATATGGAAGTGAACCAGGTAATAGATACATTTCTTCATTCAGCTCAATCAACAACAATATGTGTTGGGAAGTCCCACATCCCACATCGATTAAATATCGAATTAAACATGTCTTCATATACCTATTGGTTCCCTAGAGAAATGGCAAGATAGTTTTGTGTATGTGCCAATCGAAGAAGCATAGATTCAACACGGTACTGTGAACCTCGAGAGAGAACAGAAAAAAAGTCGATGCCAAAGACACGAGCAAGTTCTGATGTTTTGTTTATCTGCAAAAACTAACACATCAAGAAATGAACAATGGAAAAGAGATACTTTTCTTTTAATAATTTACTGCAAAACTATATTGGATATATATATCCATTAAATGCAAAACATTAGAAATGCCATTTTTTCTAAATTAATTAAAAGTGAATACTAAAAAAATATTAAAAAATAGATAAGATTACAGAATATGCCTCACAAAACAAAACCAAAAAAGAAAAAAGAAAAACGAAGTAAAGAACGATGTGAAAATCTTGGCATCATGACTGAAGAGGAAATTTGCAGTTACTAATCATTATAATTCAGCTGATTGTTTGAGATGATTTGGTCGTGTATCACAGGCACAAAGCAAAGAAAAGAAAAAAATCATGTCCCAGTGGGGACCACACCCCACCTTGCCCTGACCCATGCTATTTCCCCGTCCCACTCCACTTTGAATTTGCAATGTCTTGGGAAAAATATTTCTCTTTTAGGTGAGGGTAAGATAGGATATATTTCTGTTGTTGATCAAAAAAAAAAAAAAAAAAAAAGAAAAAAAAAAGAGGGTAAGATAGGGCCATCACATCTAAAACCCACCTGTTGCTATCCCTATCCATGCCAATACCTGCAATAACGATCTTGGCCATTTGATTTTAAAAACCAGAAATCTCGCATTTGATGCCAACGATAAGGTTTAAAATTAAATTATTTTTAATATATATAATGTCCTATAAAAGAATGATGAAAACATTTGCAAACTAAAATTGAAAATTTTAAATCCATCCCTAGTGAAACAATAGAACTTGTTAAAGCCCTTTGTTCTCCCCCTCTCAAACAGCTTGTGCTTCCGGATGAGTTGGTTAGTTAACAGACCTCAAATGAGATTATGAGATTCTACTTTGATGACCATCCTACTTGTACATCCCAAAGTGAATAACAATGAGATGAAGGACCATCTTTCTAATTCCCTTTGGACCCACCCTTTGAACACACCATATCACTTTAAATTTTGACCTCAATTCCAAAGCTTTTATTTTCAAATCATGATGCAGAAAAATCCAATACATCAACCCAATCCTCCACTCTAAGAAAATCAACAAGATTGGCCCCCCTAAATCTAATTTTATTCGCCATTACCCTCTCCTGGGTCTATCAATCATGCATGTCTAAGACTAACTAAGCACCATTACATCTCATACTAGCTTTAAATAAGTTCATCACCTTATTCCTGTTAGAATACCACTTAACCCCAAAAGCTTAAACTGTTAGGGAATGGCCCACAATGTATATCAAGCTTGTTACTTTGCAAGAGATAATTCTCATTAAAAAATAAAAAATAAAAGAACAAGATCACAAAGAAAACACTCCCCCTCACATGCGGCCCCATCTAGCAAGAGTGCAAGACACACAACCAACAAACAAACAAACAAACTGATGGAGGAATAAATGAAGGTGACGAGACTTAAACCTATGACCTCCCAAAAACCAGAACTCTGACGTACCATGTTAAGCTACCACTTATCCCCAAAAGCTTAAGCTGTTAGAGAATGGCCAACAACGTATATCACACTAACAATCCCATTTTTTAGCATGAAAAATTGGAAGTGGTTAAATGATATCTAAGTTGCAGCCATTGCAAGATTAAAAAAAAAAACAAAACAAAAAATAACCAAGCAGCTTAGAAAGGCAGCATGCAGAAACCCATATCATATTACAAGTGATAATCTTAATATACGTACCATATCAATTTGATTCATTATTCAAGGTTCAACTTTGCTCTCTCCATGACATATTCAATACATCGATACCTTGCTTGTCCCGGACCACTTAAAAACCACTTTGTCAATACTTTGTAATGAATTGATGGAATTTTCCGCCTCAGAACAGCTTCAGCTACAGCTTCAACAGTGTACATATTAAGCTTAATTTCACCACACATCAGTCACCAAATATTGAGGACAACCCTACCACCAACATGGACACCACTGGCATGAGTTCTCCCCCATTCATCCTCAATTATAGAGTCTTCAAGTATAACAGCGTTGGCAATTACAGATTCAGGAAGCAAATTATCTGAAATTTCTTTCTCAGGAATTCCTGAATCTCTAGCAGCTATCTTAGGTTCAGATGGTGTCCGAGATATCTTATTAAGTAAACTTATACCGAGAAAAGAAGCCCTTTCTGCCAAAAAACCAAGGGAACCACTTTGAATATCCCAACCCATTATAATATCAGGATCAAATGAGCATATGGCCTTCATAAAGTGATTAAATAAGTTCCTCTCATCAGAACATAACAGCATGTTGCAACCAGATATTCCACCAAGATTTCTGCAAAGAGGAGCTAAGAATTAGAACCAAAGTGGAAAAATATTTATTCTATAACAAATATAATGAAACAGGACACATAGCAATGGTTATGGCATGAGCACATCAGCATTCATAGCCTCACTTATGAATTTAGACACAAATTATCTCTCAAATTAAGTATAGAATGCCAAAAGGTTGCTAAATACATCCCTTAGATGCAGAGAAAAAAATAATTAATGATTAGTTTTCCCATTCAGAATACTAGGAATATTAAATGGAACATGAAAAATACAACCTACTTGATTAAACCAAATATGTAATGAAAGAAGTGAATGATTGCAATAGACTAAGATTCAGTAACCAGAAACTAAGGTCACAAATATACATATTTGTAGCACCTGGCATGTACACAAGTATGGTGATGCATGAGGAATTTGTTTTACAATAAAGTTACCATAGCAGTACTTTTCACTAGTACAGTAGCAGTTATGTAGCACAGTACCATAGCCAAACCATTCACTCTTCTGTAGCTGGGGCCTGGGGTTCATTATGGCATATGAGTCTTTTTCTTTGTTTTTTAAATCTATGAATTTGTACAGCTAGGATTAGATTTAATTAAGGCTAAGCTCAACTCTTATCAAGGTTTCAGGGTTTTAGCATTTTTACAGATAAAATCTCTAAACGGATTATAAGAGACTTTTGATTATTAATTAAAATTTCATTTTCCTTCATGTTCTTTTCAAGCATCTTAACATCTCATAATTTCCCAGCCTTGAATGCCAATCATCAGAAAGAGGAAGTACATTAAATCCCAATATGAGACTAATAACGATAATACATTTGATAAGATCTAGTATTTCAATGCAAAAGCGCATAAAGTACAGGGATTAAATCATCATCATCCTGTGATAAGATCCAGCATCACTACGCAAAAGCACATAAACTACAGGGATTGAATCATCATCATCCTGAATAGCAACAGTTATAACATGGATGGCATCAAATTGAGGGTCAGGCCAGAGATCTCCTCTAGATTCTGCTAGAACCTGTCACCAAGGTCGAATTCAAGTCAAAGCTCATATTTAAAGTGTTCTTCCCACAGTACAGAGAATAATACTGAGCTCGGAACATTAACAACACGAGCTGAGAGTCTAGATGTATGCTAGACTCATAATTTCATCAACAAAATAGAGCAATTAGTAAACAAACCGAGCTCAAGCTATCGAATTGTACAGGCCTACCAATGATAGAAAAACTCTCCCCTCAAAAATAATTCAGAGGAAGAAGAATTGATCATTAAATTCTTTAAGAAAACTATTTTTTTATCGACCAAAAAAAAAAAAAGGAAGAAGGAGAAGAACACTTTCCCTGTGTTCTCTTTCATCTTGAAATCTTCTGTACACTAGTCAATTGAATAATTGGAAAAACATGTGACGGTGAAAGTGAAAGTTCTTCAAACTAATTATTAACAAATCTATGATAGTATTACATTTCTTAGTGTTAGATTCTTATGCACTGATGAGAGTATTGGAAAGTGAAATCTTCAAACATTATGAAAAGGAGAGCCTTCAAAGCAAGATCATCACAGTTCTCTTGCAAATACTTCTATCAAAAGCAACACGTGGAGAAGTATTTTGAGCAGTCATACAATAAATATTATCTGAAAGTTCTTCTCTAATCGAAATAAATAGGGTATTAGAGGATTAGATTTGAAAGCATATCTCTTCTCAGAGCAAGTTTCGAGATACAGAATCAAATTTTGCAAGAATATCAGGCATTATAACACAAGACAATACCTCTATAGTCTATACTTAACAATGTTATTAGTAATACCTCTATACTTAACAATGTTAGTTGTTTCCCACCACCAACACTTGCAGGATCCCGAAATCCAATTTGACTAAGAGGAGTTGGCTTTGATTTCCCATCTGGGCCCGAAATCTGAGAAATATCTTGTGAACTACTATTGCATTCTTTTACTTTCGTGATATTTCCTTCCCTCTGTGGTAAAGTCGTCACCTCATTACAAAAATGATTCATTTCTGCATTTATGTTTCCATGGTTTTGTTGATTTAGTTGATGTAGGATAGGCTTCACATGAGATACAGAAACAGATTCAGGCAAAGGTTTATTACATGCATCAGCCATAAAACCTTGTGATCCTATGAGACTGCCAGAGGAGCCTGCAACGAGTCATAAGCACTTAATAAATAATTTTAAAATTTGTTGTTTCCACTGAAAAGCATTCAAATAATTATACCTTTCAAAGATGAAGGCTCAACTGATACTCCATTAAACTTCTCTGTTGACACACCTAGCGTTCCACAACCAAAAAACATAGATGTAAAATTCAAACGGGTTGGAGAAAGACTTTACAGTCTTATTTACAAGTTCAAGTTAATACCTCTTTCATTATGGAATAGCCATTTATGAACACAATCTGCAGAAGGGGGTGAAAATACCGGTGTCAACAAGTATAGACAAGAGCCATTGTTTAGATAGTGAGTAGGGACACCCATGATAGCTTCTTGATGAAAATTAAATTCAGTATTCCCATAGCAGTTGTCATGAAAATCTTTCTCCTCTTGACAATCCCCCCCAAAAAATGGGAGGAATTTATCTGAAGCTCTCCCTTTAATTCCATGAAGAAAGAAATATGAGTTGGTTAGGGGATAACCTCAAACAAGGTAACAAGACATTTTAAGTAGGTTGGGGGATATCAATGCCAAACATGGAAGAAGAGAAAAGCCAACTACATAGAGCATAAATTCAATAAAAGCCTAGAGTTATTTTACCTACAATGTATTATATGTGATATTATAGAATCAATAGTTTGTATATGTCTTATGCACGAGGGTTTAAACCCTTTTTTTAATACAATCATTACCTTATCAAAAAAAATAAAATCAATAGTGCATCCTTTATATCATGCAAAATATGATACTTATATACTGAATTTCCAAACTTAACAATGAACAAAAAATCCTCCCAAGACAAAATAAAATATATAACTCTACCAATTTCTCACACAAATCTTCTGATTCTTCATAATATGATAGCACATTAAGTACTTCATGGATCATAAGTAGAAGTATGATGCAAATTACAATTCTGACTAGCATGAATACAAAAGTACATGAGTCAGCTTACGAGCTCTCACTAGGGACAAAAGTTCCAAAAGTAAACTAAACTTACCACAAGAAACAACAATATAACATCAATTCTCACCTATTGACTGCTTGTATGTGCTTACGCACCTAGGCTCTTTGTTATGGCTGCGCATGTCATCTATGCTCTTTTTCTTTTTGCAGCCTTAATCAAAGAAACTATTAAGTTTATGCTATCTAACGATGTTTGTGATGGATCAGAGAACTTGCCATCATGGCATTGCCCTCTGATGTAAGTTCAATGTGGTCTGTTAAAATTGCTTTCAGGGCGTTGAAAAAAGCAAGGGACAGCTTGCCCTCCATGTGTGCTTAGCCCATGCTATTTACATTCTAGCATTCTGTCAAAGGACAGCTTGCATGATAGAGGGTTTTAAAGAAAGAGATAATGCAGTAGTAACATTCTTCTTTAGTATCTCTGTTGGTTGGGTTCTTTCCTAGGGTTTGTTTAGTTTGTGTTGGAGCTTTTTTTTTCAACCTTTTGGGGGAAATCTCTTCCTCTTTATATCTCTCTTCTTCGTAAATATGTTCTCTTTTCTTGTTAAAAAATAAAAAATAAAAAATAAAAACTTGTTTTGTTGAGCAAAATGATTGTTGAGAGGGATGATTTCATCCTTCTCAGTCTTTTAAATATTTCAATACTTCTAATGTTTTCAATATTTGTACAGTAATTAATCCGTCCCCTCAGAGTTCCTTTTGTACATGTCTTATGAACTACAAATGGAATGAACTAGATCAAGAGAGTAGTCCCTGGCTTTTCTACCCTAATTTTCATTACTCTATTCACTTCACATGTACTTTTTCCCTCTCCCGTTCCAAAAAACTAGAATTCAAAGCAATAGTTGCAACTCTGCTCAAAAGCGATACACATACTTGAAACCAACATCTCAAAATCCTTAGTGCAATAATCCCAAGTGTTTGGTACCCTTGCTTCCAACCAACCCACAGGTTATTACTTTGTCAAACGATGGCCAACAGATGCTACAATAGTATTATCTCTAAACCCTAGGTGTCTAACAACCTGGCTACCAAATATCCAACTAGATGACAAGCATTGAATCTAAATCTTTATTATAAGCACAATACAGTACGTTTGGCACCCAAAAATAACTAGAAATATATTACACAGGATCCAGGAATTTGGAATTTCAACCTGATGTTCCTTCATAACTTTCCTCGTCCCTACAAAAAGGGCGATTGGGGATAGTAGGCAACAACAAAGCATTTTCTATCCCATCTGTCCAGTCTATCGTAGGGGGTTTCTTGCAAAAGGTCATGCCAATTAGTTCCACAGTTTCAGCCTTCATGTTGGCAACAAGACCTACTGAACTTCCAGGCTCAGAAAAACCAGCATCCCTTCCCTGCCCTCCACCACCACAATTCTTGAATTGCAAAACAGTCGTGTCAGTTGCAGCATCCATGCCCTCAAGATTCTCATGAGACATTTCAGGTACCCATCCCACAGAGGTTCTGCTCTTGTTGTCATCTCTACAAAATATTTCTCGTTCAGCAGGAAAAGTTGACAAATTGTCAGAACCAGCAGCACCCATTTGTAGCAATCTTTCATCAACCAAAAGTTTATCATGAGGATTAAACTTCAACAACGGAGCATCAACTGCTGGATCAGGTTCACAAGTAGATACATCAGAAATTACAGTTGTGTGTGACACGTAGAGTCGTTAAACAAGGAGGAAGCTCAAGTAGCAATTAAAGCTCTCTAAAGGTCATTTAATCAAGGATTTTGAGGCAAGAAAGCCCACAAATGCTCATTGGAAGGCTACAAATATTAGTAGAATCTATCTCAAGATTCTCAAAGAGGGTAGTCTCTCAATAGCATCAGGTAATCTTGTTATGCCTGACTGTGAAATGTCAAGCACTTCAGATTTATTAGATTCCCAATCGATGGGTCAATTTGACACAAATTTCTACACCCTTTAAGATTCAATCTCTCTAGAGTTGAAAATTTGGGGAAGGCAGGAGTGTCGGTTAAGCAATAGCAATGTGTGAGGTCTAAAACTTTCAACTTTTTTGCCATCTGTAAAGCAAAAAAATAATTACCAAAAAATAAGAATGAAATTTCCAAGAAGTGTATGATATAACAATAGAAATAAAACCGGAGATATTCTATGAAATCTCGATTTGACTCCAAGCTTCCCAGTCGTGTGTGATGTCGCTG
Source organism: Liquidambar formosana (assembly GCA_039720395.1). NCBI lineage: Eukaryota > Viridiplantae > Streptophyta > Magnoliopsida > Saxifragales > Altingiaceae > Liquidambar > Liquidambar formosana. The sequence continues at coordinate 52,520,636 of CM077820.1, read as the reverse complement.
TATGATAGATCAAGAATAACTAGATTCTTTAGATGAAAATTTTTTAGAATGAAATTTCTTGACCATCTACACCAATGAAGCCAGCTTAAATTTGGAAGAAGAAGCTGAAAATCTCCATCAAGGTCTCTGTAACCCACTCGGAGAAACCTTAGTCTTTGTAGTTGGCTAAATTCTTCATTTGTAAAATAGTGGCCATGACACTCTTGTTCTAAGTCCTCTTTTAAGCCAAGACAAAGGGCTTCAACAGTGTTTGTTCCCTACCAATAGAAGACCAATAAATAAAGAAGCCCTATGGAGTCCAAATAAAAGAAGTATGAATATTAAAGAATATGTCCTTTTTATAAAAGAAAATTGTAATAATTGTATCAAATTAATAACAGCCTATTCATATTAGGTTAGTGGCGAGTTCTCAATAGTGACAACCCCCTCTCTCTCCCCTATTGTGTTTCCTTATTTTCTCCTTTTTAAAGTTCAAGGTACATTGAAAGTACATTGACAAGATTTAAACCTAAACCTGCTGCAACCCCACCCCACCCCACCCACTTAGCCTACCGCCTTACATTCTTGCATCCTAGGTTACGGTCTTAGCACCTGGGCCTCTATGGCCCTTTATCTTGATAAGTATGTTTAAAGAAATTTTAATTATTTTCTGTTTATTCAACTATTCAAGTGCTTCTAACCTTGGAATGCAATTTTTTATGATGTGAATTTGGCTATCCACATAGGTAGCCGCATCAATTTGCAAAGCCCTTCTGTAAAAGAATTTTGTTTATGAAACATTTTATTTCATAATTACACGAATAAGGAAATAAGAAAATTGCTAAATAAGTTGGGTAAAATTCATGATGCACTTAGAGCTTACCATCCGCTTCTTAAATATCTCCAAGGCTTCCTCATAAACCCACAACCCAAGGTTTTAAAACCCAGACCGGACCGCCCGGTTCAACCGGTTAAACCGTCGACCGGTTGAAGGTCCGATCCGGTTATACCCATCGAACTGTTTGAAGTAAAAAACCGTGAAAAATAACGAAAACCGTTCAACCCACTGGTTAAACCGGTGAACCAGTAAAACCGTTCACGGGTTAAGAGAACCGGCCGGTTTTTTTTCATTTGTAAAAAACCAAAGTGAAACCCCCCATTCCCAAATCGACGCTAGAGCTGGGGAGAGGCCAAAGGTGTTCTGCTCTTCGGCTGCGACTGTGCGAGTGTTCTCTGGTTGTGCGACTCTCTTGCCTCCAATCTATGGTTGTCTTCACTTTTTTGTAAGTATTGTTCCTCTCTTCTTCAAGTATCAGGTGGGTGCATCTCTTGTCTCAACCGAAATCTACGGCTACAACTGTCGTTGCTTCTTCTTCAGCATCGCTGCACTCTTCTAGTCATCACCGTCACCGTCTTTTTCGTTGTAACTGCTATCCTTCTTCTTCTTATCTTCTCTGTTGGGAGCATATAGGAATTGATCTGTGTAGTCTGTGACTCTATGTATAGGTTGGGGGTGGGTGTTGCCGTGTGTTTAGGTGTGCCGTGTGGGTTTGACCTATTGGTTGTCTCTGTGGTTGAGACTCTTTAGGGCCAGCTTTATTGATATTAGTACTTCACAATATTATAATATTTTTTCATTTATACTTTTATAGTTAGCACCTTGTCTTTCTATTGGTGGAGTTTTTTGGTTTTTGTTTTTTTCCTTTTCTCTTGCTGGGGCGTTTGTGTGTGAGGTAAAACACATAGTTTAGATTTTAATGAAATGATTAAAATTTATAATTGTGTATGTATATATATATATATATATATATTATTTATAATTAATAATTAATATATTTATTACATCATGATGATGTCACGGTTCGATTCCGGTTGACCCGACGGTTGAACCAGTAACCCTTAACCCGGTGATTTTTCCGGTTTGATCAACGGTCCGGGTTTTAAAACATTGCCACAACCTACTACGTGCCCCTGGGTTTCTTTTATCTTCCATGCGGACGATTTCCCTGCCGAGGTCTCGAAGCTGACCATGCATCCTTAGCAAATTATCCGCTTCAATTTTAATCAAAGATCAGAGTTGGAGGGTAGTAAGCGTAGATTGTGGAGAATATTCAGAGTCTTTCCACATGTAAACGGGCCTTAGTTTATCCTCTTCATTGAAGAGACATGCAATATCAAGAAATATTGCCTTTTGCTCATCATTTAATGCTCTGAAACTTGTTTCCAATTTTTTATGGACTTTCTCATCAGGTCTTTTTTTCCGCTCTATCAATGTTTCTACCCATATTTCTTTCCCCTTTTCATATAAAAAAACAATCCTATTTTCTCAAGAGCCAAAGGAAGCCCTTCAGTAGTGGATACAATATCTTCAGAGAGAAACTTAAAGTCTTCTGGAGGAGATTCCTCCCCAAAGGCAAGCTTGTTAAATAATTGAAGAGAATGATCGAAATTCATACATGAGGGTTTATAAATCTTATTCACTCCACGTAGAACCTCTTTGTTTCTTGTTGTAACTATAATCATACTTCCCTTTGAACCAAACCATGTACACTCTCCTGCAAGTTTATCAAATTGAGAACTTTTATCCACATCGTCAAGAACAATGAGAACTTTTTTTGTGCAAACCATGTCTCTAATCATGTTGCGTCCATCCTCATCATAAAAAATGTTGACGTATTTCCCTTTTAGGATATTATTGATAAGTTCATTTTGCAATGTAACAAAACCATTGCGTTGTGACCTTTTTTGAACATTTTTAAGGAAGCAACAATATTCAAATTTCACAGAGAGTTGATTGTAGATGACCTTAGCAATAGTTGTCTTACCAATACCACCCATGCCATGTATTCCCACAATACATAAATTAGAGGACTTAACATTTAATAATCGCATCATCTTTTCTATGTGATGATCAATTCCAACCAAGTTGCTAGTTACAAACATGTGATTCTTCTTCAACTCCAACCATGCAAACCTTTGAAACAATCTTCTTTATTAGTTCTCCTTCATGCCTGCCCAATAAAATTGATATCAAATGGAAAATACAACAAATAACTAGTGCCTAGAAGGAACATTTTGGGAAAATAATTATGAATTTTACATTTCTTATACAGTTCGCTGGAGATATATAGGGAAAAATAAAATAATTGTGAGGGGAAAAATAGGTAAATTTGATAGTTTTCAAACTATTTGTAAAGTTAGATAAGTTTAAGGATTTTATCATCAAACTTGGGTTAAATTAAATCATCAAAATACTTGGGCATAAGAAATTACCCCTTAGTTTCTTTATCCAATTCCCATCCCTTGAAATATCCGACCTCTCTCAGAGCCCGCTTCCATCCATGGATAGTGTTTTCATCGAAAACCTCAGTGTGTCCGCAAAAAGCCTCCTCGTAACTCCTAGTCTGATGTTTTACATCGTCCGGCTTAACGTCGTAGAATATCGGAAAAATCTTTTGTTCCAAAGGTTCTTTCTGGCATTCGACCATCTGGACGAGCTCACGTAGGCACCATTTCCTAGAAGCATAGTTTTTGGAAAAGATTGAAATGGAGATTTTCGATTCCCTGATTGCTTTGAGAAGCTCCGAGCCGATCGCTTTTCCTACGTGAAGCTTTTCACTGTCCCTAAAGGTGCGAATTTCCGCAGAGTCAAGATCGTGGTAGAGCATATCGGCGAAGCCCTTACGAGTGTCGTCGCCACAGAAACTCAAGAACACTTCGTATTCCCGTCCTAGGGGATTCCTATTCCCTTCGCAATCCATCTCCACAATACAAGCAGCCATACTTCTAAAAAAGGACAATTACAGGCAGCTCTCCCTTACTCTCACAAGAAATTGAAGACCTCCTGTTTAACCCTCGGATTCCTGATGTCTTTTTGACTTTGATGAAGAAATGTTAGACGTCGTCTCTTCGGCAGTATGGTGATCTGTCATGCACCTATGGCTGAGAAAGATTTGCATAAGACTGTTTGACCACGTCCAAGTCATCAAACGTGGTCAAACCATCCACTATGGAATGGAACACTCCATTATTGACTCGGATCCGGATTTGCAGCAGTTGGGGTGGTTTTACTGCACTATGCAGTAGTCGTCGGATGTGCTCTATGTGGTAAGTGGGAAGACTAATGGCTGGGCTTCGAAACGCACCAAACCAGGTTGTTGAAAACCACCGTACTCTCTTTCTCCTCGAACTTCGCCGGTAATGTTGCAGTTTGGGATTTACAGCGGTAGGGATGTGGGTTTAAGGTTTTTGCTCAGAACACTCCCTCTCTTCTTTGCATCTCTTCTCCTCCCGTCGGTGAAACCCACCAACGAAGATAAAGCGATGTTGTTGTTGTCGGTAGATGGCATCTGCAAGTTCACCCAAAAAATACAAAAAATAAAAATACAGGAAAAAATAGAGTAAGCCTAGCTTTTCCAGAGTGAGGACTCTATGGGGAAGGGAATAGCAGATTGTAGAGGCAGCGAGATCGTCAACCGTGATGGTGGAGTTGCAAATAGGCTCGTCGTCGATGCTTGCTATGTTACAGGTGGTTTCAGCCATGGATTTCTCAAATCTGCCATGCCATCGCCGTCGAAGCACCCCATAGCCACTACTATGGCCAGAGATCTCAGATCTGCCATGGCCATCGAGCCCAACTCAAGCATTCCAGTTTCAGATTTATGAAAGAGGTGGGACTGAGAAGGGAGAGGTGAGAGATCACCAGCGAAAAGCATGTCGGATAGGGGGCTTCTTCAAACCGGTGGTGAGTGGATGTGCAAAAACAACCTGGTTTGGGTTTTAAAGGCCAACCGTTGATCCTTCCCACTTGCCACGTGGAGCACATCTACCGATTACTGCGTAATGCAGTAACACCACCCCAACTGCACTAAATCTGGATCCTCTTGACTCAGCAATGTGTTAAAATGATTGTTACGACCCAAATTAATTAAGCCATGATCATAATAATAAATTCAGTTTAATTAATAAAATCATTTAGGAAGAACATGAATAGCACGTGTTAGAAAACATGTAATTTCAATAAAAATTTTGGCATGATCCATTCGTAAATAAGACATACTATAATAAAAACCTGTATAAAATACTCACAAAATTTCCTATCATCCATCATTGGTATCATCACATGTTAAATAAACAATATAAAGAGACTTACGAAATTAAAATATTACAACCCATAAGTTATTGCGTGTCCAGCGTCCATTGGCCGAATACAAAAGTATTTAGTTAATACATAACCATGAAATTAAAATTGTTCAAGATCATATTAATGTCCCAAAATGATCTGACAATTAGCTAGTTCCAATCAAAGCATAACTCCTCAAGGCGAGGTCTCCCCAACTATGAACTCATCTGAAAAGGGTTTATAAAATATAGGAATGAGTATAAAACTCAGTAGATATAATTTTCATATAGAAATAGCTAAAGCATGATAATATAACAAATTTAATTCATGCTTAAAATATAATGAAAACACATGTAATGTCATAAATGATATGCAACTCATGTCTATTTAACATAATCTATAATTACCGACCACTCCCACAAGAGTTTTCGCGCGAAAACGAAGGATTTAAACCCACCTCCAAGAGGACAAAACAAGGGTTCCTACCTAAAACCAGAAAGTAGCCTTTGATTTGGGAATACAAGGGTTCCTATCTGGAACTAGAAAGTACCCAGGACCAAAGGAATGGAAAACACCGTTAAGTCCCTTGACTGTTAGTAGTCCAAATCCAATGATCCTTTAATATACTTTTACCAAGTAATTAATTAAATCCATTTCATGCATTTTATGCTAATGAATGTCATGAAAAGTATAAAAACTCATACATGTGTTAGTTATTCCAGAAATCAACAATATATAATTATTCCATAATTATATAACATGTTGGGCTATGTAAAACATCTAAAATATAGACCAACAAGAATTTACATAGCATGTACATTCAAAATAAACTAAAATATAACAAATATATCAACCCATATACTCCCAAATGTAATATTCCTAAATATAGGGTTATGTAAACTAGACCCCCCAGTACATGCTTTACAAAATATACATGATATACACCTAAAAATCACGTAAACTCATAAATAATACAAATATACATTTTTATTCAACATAGTTAGGCTTATATCCTAACTCATTATCATCCCTAAAGTTAAAACTCATGAAAATTACACCTACCTCAAATATATCGCACCAATCGTAGAAAAAATGTGTTGGGAGGGTGAAATCCAAGCCTAAAATGCTAGAATAAGCTTCAAGCTCCACAAATCAAACTTGAATCCTCTCCAAGCACGTGTAGAACTTCAAATCCAGGCCCTAGAGTGCGAGTCCAAGCGTTGAAATGAGGTGAGAGGGTAAAAAACCTAAACATACAAGAGAAAAATGAGATTTTCTCTCTCCAAACAAGCCCTATCTCTCTCCTCTCTCTCTTTTCTCTATCTCCTTCTCTCTCTATCTCTCTAGATTTGAAAAATGCTGAAAATGGAGTGCATAGATCGTGATACGAAGGTTTAAAAAAGAACCAGGGGCACATGCACCATTTGACGTATTTAAAAAAAAAATTTCAAGATTCTACTAACCCCGATCGATCAGGGTTGAGGGCCCGATCGATCGGGTTTAACAGTAACTAATTAGCCTTTCCCGAGCACCTCCGATCGATCGGCCTCAAGGCCTGATCGATCAGCCCATGCTGAAATTGCCCAGTAACTAATGTAACTGTGTATAAACCCCTATAACATTGACCATTACCTTATTTTCATTAAAAACATTTGAATCCAACTAAGTAATCTTCTCCATTCTTTTATTCTCCTTTTTATTTTTAGTTATTTAAACTAAGTAATCTTTTCCATTCTTTTATTCTCCCTTTTACTTTAAGTTATTGAATGAAAATAAGCAAACAACCCCCCATTTGAATTCAAATAAAATATCAAATAAAATATCAAAAAAATCAAATTCCAAGTATATCAAAATCTCATTTCAAGTTTTAGTACAAAACCGTCTGCCAACAGATTTTTCAAAAACAAACATATGAGGAAATCGATCGAAACGTGATAGTAAAATCCTATAAAATCACAAATGTTTTATAATATTATAAACTTCCATTATCGCCAAAAATTATCTTTAAAAACGAAGATTTACGAAAATTCATTTTTCCCCAACACTTAGCCAAATTTCAGCAGTCTAAATATGCACTACAACAAAACAGTCATCTTTTGTTTTTGTAAAAACGGTTATCTCTTCTATCGTAATCTTTTATCATCAAATAAGATGACCGTTTTTAACAGTCGTCTTTGAGTGCTATAGATGACCATTTTTTAAAAATAGTCATGTTTAGTTTAAAGAACGAAGACCCTTTATTTATTAACATAGTCATCTTTTTATACCAAAAACGTCATCTTTGTGTACTATAGATGACCGTAAAAAACAGTCATGTATTCAGAAAAACATGATCGTTTTTATCTTAAAAACAGTCATATATTAATATATAAAATAACTATTTTTAACAGTCATCTTATGTTCATAAAAACAGTCATATATTACTATATAAGATGACTGTGAAAAACAGTCATCTTATGTTCTTAAAAAGCAGTCATATATTACTACATAAGATGACTGTTTTTCAGTAATCTTATCTATGGATCATTTTTTTTTGGGTGAATATATACAAAAAATTTGTCATATACTATTTACTACCCTATAAACCTATTATTAAATTTAATACATCAACCTGTTTATACAATTTACTCAATAATTAAATTCTCAATATGAAATGAAAGAAATTAAGACAAATTAAATAACAAAGGAAATTAAATCACTCATATTAATTATAAAACCATCATTTTCATTTCATTGGATTAGAATAACATGGTTTCAAAAGTCACCATTTCCTTGACCCAACTAGTCCTACATACAATATTTTAGATGTTAAAATGAAAAACAGATCTAAAAAGACAACATCCTCAAAAAAAATTTCACCTTTTGCCATGGTACATGATTCAACTACACAAAAAGAAGACATCAGGTGAGAATTACAAAAAACAAAAAAAAAAAAAAAAAAAGGATGAATTAGAAGAGTGAGCATCTACAAAAGCTTCAGTGTTAATTTGCTTCCATTTCTTTGACTCTATCAAAGCAAAATATCCATTCCTCTCTCTCTTTCTCACTCTCTCTATCTTACCCACATGCACCTGTAAAAGGCAAAATTTATTTAATATATATAGTTCTATATAACAGTGTGCTAATCGCAAAAAGAAAGAGCTAAAAATGCAAAAATGGGAATGTGAGCGCTACGCCCTAAACCACATAGCTCGAGAATACGCATTAGCCTCAAAGGACTAACACGGAGAGGAGTCGCCACCCAATAATGGGAACAAGTGAACCCTAGCAGGGTCTAGCTCGTCATAACCAGAGATTTGGGTTCGGAGCTAGGGTACGTAGCTGGGAAGGTGTTAGGCACCCAGCCACGCCCGGTCGGAACCAGCCCCCGCACATGATTAATGGCTTTAATTAATCTAACCGTTCAATTAAAATTAACCCTAAATCATACAACAATAGCAGCACGCAAACCATGATGTCATGACAGAAGCAGAAATATGGAATAAGCATAAAAAATGGAAGTACAAATTAACCTATTGTTAGAATAAATACAATAAAGAAAAGAAACTATCTGCCAATGCTTCTTATGCGTATGCAGTGATAAATACTGCGTACGCATATTAAATGCTGCGTATGCAATATAGTGATTGCGCACGCACCAATTGGCATTTATTTCTAGATCTCAGGAATCCCACCTGTATACCAGAAAAAGGTATACACGTGTGTGAACCCCGGAAATTGGGCCCACAAGGGATTGAAAGAAAATGGGTTTGAAAAAGAAAAAGGAAAGGAGTCGCCACCTTATTTTTTAAAGGAAACAAGGAAAACCCTAAAAATAGTTTGTTTTAGGAAAACAATTTGAATGACTCCATAAAAAAGGAAAGGCAAAAACCAATCTTTTGAAAACCAAAGAAATCGGGGATTCGGAGGCTAAGTTATGACATGGGAAGGTTCTAGGCAAAGCCTATAGGCACCCATGTCACCCTTTCGGTCTCTCAGTTCATTTGGGCTAAATCAAGATCTTTCCATACAAAAATCAGCAAGTATATCATCACCAGAATTGCATGCATATCATATATTTCATTCATCCATCCATGCATAATCAGCACATAAAAACAGAAAAAGAAAAAAAAGAAAACAAAAATAAACCTAGGATGCTTGGATCCTAGAACGGACTTGAGCCTCACGAAGAGCGCCTACGTACCATGCAACGAAATACATGGATCAAAGTCCACGTAGTTCGATTAGAACTAAGGTTAAATCCTAATACAAACCTATGGTAAAAACCCTAGGTTTCCTTATTTGATCAAAAGAGAATTGATAGAAAGTTTGATTTTAGGAAAGAAATCCACAAAATGGAAACCTTAATAAAAACCAGAATTTTGTTTATGAAGGAAACCTCTAATTAAACCATAGGATCATATTAAAAATTAACCCTAGATAGGGAGAAGAGAATGAGTTAAGAAAAAAGGTGAATTGGGGCACCTTCACACCCACTTACCTGAGCGCAATTTGCTCCAAGCATTTAGCCATTTCAGACATAAGCAACCCTATTTGCCATAGGACAAATACCACACCTATTTGCACTCTTACAAGTGCTCAAAACCATGCGAAAACACTAACATGCAAATCTGGACAGAATAGTATTATGACCTAAAATCATCCACTAAGCATGCCAATAGCAAAAACAGCGAACAATAATAAGTCCTAACATATTCCTAGAACCATATCATGCATAAAAACCCTAAAACATACTAACATGCATGCAAAACTATCATGTTTACTCCATATGAAAAACATATACAGCAAACACGAAGAAAAACCAATAAAAAAGTCTACTTTATCATGCTATATGAAAACAAACACGAAACAATGACTCTAAAACCCTAAACTCACAAATATACTTAAAAACTCACAAGACATACTTTAATCATGCTAAAACCAAACTAAACAGAAATTAAATCATGCATATTAACTAACTAAAGCAATATAACATGATGAAAATCCTAACTCTAACATGCAATGACACTAATCCTAGCACAAGGACAAACAGGAGCACAAGAATCATAACTATGCATTAAAAACCTAAAGGACAGCCCTAAAGCATGCTAAACAGTAGATAAAAAATAGATATTCCATGTATATTAACTAGCTAGAGTGTGAATACATGATAAAAAAGTTACCTTTAACATGCAATAAGCCTAACCCATATGAAAACCTAGTTTAAGCTTGAATAGAGAAGGAGAATACCTTAGGAAGGGCCTTCCTTTGTGTTTGTAATTGTTCGTGGCTCCTCAGGTCTTTAGAGTGAATCAAACCAACACGAATCCTCCTCTTTGTCAAAGTGGTATCACAGCAAAGAGATCAAAACTCACTCAACTTTGAAAAGAAAATAGAAAACAAAAAGAGAACAAGAGAAAAGAAAAGTGATTTTCGTCACTTTGTTGCAGCAGCAACTTCAATCGCGTTTTTGGGTATGAAACCTTTGGATTTGGACAACGCTTGTGAAATACAAAGTTGTAGAGAATTGAATTATCTTTCTAACAAGACCAATTTCATCAAATTCTGACTTCGGATGAAAAAGTTATGATTAAAATACGACTGCTGGTTTTCAGAAAATCTGCTGCTGAATTATGACGAATTTCACTCCCTCCAAACCCTCTTCTCCTCCCCCTTGTTTAAAGACATTAAGAGAGTATTTATAGCTGAAATCTGGAGTTTCCCTTTCCTTCCTGGACTAGGTTTCCTTGGAGAATAATCAAAAGGTATTTTATAATGATAAAAGACTTCTAATCTGAATAGGAAAAGGAAATTGTCTTTTATAAAAATTGGGAGACTGACCGCTAACACGCATGCACATGTATCGTATGTGCGTACACACACTCATCACATACGTACACGTGTTAGTGTCATGATAAAAATGGCTAATTTAATAAAATAATTTTCTTTTCATTTTAACCAAAAATCTCATGCTGTGATTCGCACTAATTCTTCAAGGATAATCCGTAAATAACCACACTAAACTCATCATCAGGCCATATCAAAATTGAACTTCATGAAACACTTTTGAGGGTAAAATGATGACTAATGAAAGTCAATTTGAAAAGATTTGGTTGGTAATTGTGAGTCAATTAGAGCTAACCCAAGGAAGGGTCAATTAACCAACTTGAACTACATTGAGCCATTTTAATCCCGAGCCATTGACTTACCAAATTGAACCTAGAAATACCTCTTATGCATCCATATGAACTCCAATTGACAATTTGGAGATCATTCCAAGGTCAAATGAAAAGTTTGGGACTTAAAAGACGATTATGCCCCTCAAGTCACAAAAGCTCTTATTATCCCTCAAGATCAACTCCAATTTGAACCAAAATTCATATCCATTGTCCTTGTGACTCTAGAAAACTAATGCAAGTGACTAGACTCAAAAACAAAACAAAAACATGCATGAAATGATGAGCCCTAGTAAGGTGGTGCAAAAATGGGGTGTGACAACGTGATTTTCTACAGATTTGTTCCGAGATCATTCTCATGTTAAAATAAAGCATAAATTAATACTCCACATACTATTTAACAGGGAAATACATTGCTAGATAATAAAACCCTAATCCACTACATGATGCTTATGCGAAGGTATGCATGGAATCCTAGGTTCCCTTATGGGGAGAATCCACTATGTAATGAGATTCATGTTATCACATGTAAGAAATACAACTGCGTATACATAATAAATATGGCATTCATAGAACTAGCATTATTCTACTAAAGAGATAATCATGCTAAATAAAAAAGTTAAACTGCTGGCTTTACCCTCAGGGTTATGCACTCCACTTGCTTTAGAATTCCTCCTTCTGAACTTCCAGAATTGCAGCCTTCAATACTCTCTCTTTCCTCTCTAAGGTTTTCTCTCTAATTCTAACCCAAAAGTCCCCCCTCTTAGGTGTATAATGGGTTATATATAGGCATAGGAAGTAGGATTAGGGTTTCTGCCTGTTTTCCCCTGAAATCTAGGTCTCCTAAGCATGTTACAACACGTTTCCTGAAAGGGTTCTGACCTAAAGGGCAAAAGGCCCGAAAAGAAAGGTTCTAGAAATGTGTGGTGCGTACGCACCTGAGATATATGCGTACGCACAAGTCCTTCAAAATGTTGATTTATTGTTAACTGCAATTCCTTTGGCTCATTTGGACGTATTCCAAAGTCTGTTAAAGTGTATAAACTACCCTCATCATAGGGTGTCCCCAGTCCAAATCATCGGGTGCAAAATGGGGTGTCTATAGTTGCCCCTCTTTCGATATCACTTGCTCGACAGGTAGAATCGAAAGACTTAGCAGAGCCACCATTTTGGCCCGTTGACCGAGTGGAAACCAAAATAAATGTAATCCATGTGATATAGATTGATATAACTCTGTTTGGGCAAAACAGACTAGGCATGCAATGATCCTATGAACCACGGGTTTTGATCCGGGAGGGGAAAGAGAACCCTTCTTTTAAAAAGACTTGTAGAGATTTAAATTAATAAAAATCTAGTTTTTAAAAGGTTCACAAAAACAATCAAACAAGGAGTCGCCACTGTGAACCCACGAAAAAGAAGCGCGGAGCCCACAAGGGTTTGGCAAAAATGATAATGGGTATGAAAGACAACAAACAGAAAGGAGTCGCCACATCATTTTTTAGGGAAAAGAGGAAAACCACAAAAATGTTTTATTTTCAAAACCACATGACTCCATTAAAGGAAGAGCAAAGTCTTTGAAACCAGAAAATTGGATCCGGGGGCTAAGTTACGACGTGGGAAGGTTCTGGGCAAAAGCCCATAGGCACCCACATCGCCCGAGTTGGTATCTTAATTTGATTGGGCTAACTTAATATCTTTTCCACTCAAATATCATCATATATCATCACAAGGCAGCATGCATATCATATATTTCATCCAATCATCTCATGCACAATCACTCAAATAAAGCAAAACAGAAAAAAGAAGAAAAGAAAAGAAAAGCCTAGGATACTTGGATCCTAGAACGGACTTGAGCCTCACGAAGAGCGCCTACATACCATGCAGCGAAATACATGGATCAAAGTCCACGTAGTTCGAAAAGAATAGGGTTACAACCTAATACAAGCCTATGGTAAAAACCCTAGGTTTCCTCATTTGAAAATACATTGATTTAATCCAAAACTGAAAACTTCCACAAGAGGAAAACTTTGATAAAAACCAGAATTTATTATTGAAGGAAACCTTTGATAATTACCATAAGCTTGTATTAAGAAGTAACCCTAGGAGGGAGAAGAGAAAAGAAAGAAAAAAGAAAGGTGAATTGGGGCACCTTCAAACCCTACTTACCTGAGCGCACAAGCTCCAAACATTAGCCATTTCAGACCACAACAGCCCTATTTGCAATAGGACAAGCATTGTACCTGTTTGCACCCTTACAAGTGCACAAAATCATGCAAAGAAAGCAATATGCAAATCTAGACAGAACCTTGACAAGGCCTAAAATCATCCATTTATCATGCAAACAACAAGAATAATGAATAACTAAGGACTCTAACTCAATCCTACATGCAATGACCTAGCTAACATGCATAGAAACCAAGAAATCCACTAATATGAATGCAAACCTAACATGAATCAACTATATGCAGCATATATAGAATGACTATGATGAGAAATAACTCACAAAACTAAGCTAAACATGCTGCATGAGACTTATGTGGTTTTAGGGTTATCAAAACCCTAATCTCACAACTATACATAAAAACCTACTAAATGACTCTAAGACATGCTCAAATTATCATGAATATCATTCATATAGCATATATTGACTAACAAGAACATCAACTCATGATAATAATCACAGCAACCTAAACATGTGGACTATGCATGATTTAAAGAGATAGAAAGAGTAATACTTTCAAATCCTTAGTAAACCAGGGATTATCAAGCATATAAAACCATAAACTATCCTAAAATCATTCATACAACATCATGTAGACATTGAATTCCATCCATAAGAAGAACTATTGCATGCACTATAACTATCTTAAAAGAAGAAGAAGAAAGAGAAGAAGGATAAGCAGGGAAATCATGTTCAGCATTAAAAGGACATGCTTACCTCTTGTAGACTCTTCCTTGTCTTCAATCCTCTTGTTTCCTTGCTTGCTTGGGGTTGAAGAGCCTTCTCTTGAAGTCCTTCTAGCTCTCCAAACTCGTAGCTCCCTCTCTCTTTAAGTGTAAAGTGCAATTAACCTCCCCCTATGTGCTGAATATCATGTCCTTTATATAGAGAACTGACCCCCTAAACCAATGGCTAAGATTAATTCATTAAATAATGATCCTAGGGCTATTAGAGACTCTCTTGGTGCTCAAACAACTCAAACCTACACACTCCTGTCACACCCCATTTTTGCCACCTTAGCTAGGGTTTGTCATTGCATGTGTCTTTTTGTTTCCTTTTTGAGTCTAGTCTTTTGCATTGAGTTTCTAGGGTCCTAAGGATGGTGTGTATGAATTTTGGTTCGATTTGGAGTTGATCTTGAGGGTTAATAAGAACTTTTGTGACTTGAGGGGCATAATTGTCTTTTTGATCACAAACTTTCCATTTGACCTTGAAATGATCTCCAAGTTGCCAATTGGAGTTCATATGGTTGTATTTGAGGTATTTGTGGGTTCAATTCGATGAATTGAAGGTTCGGGATTAGAATGGCTCAATAAGGCTCAGGTTGGCTAAAAGACCTACTTCGGGTTAGCTCGAATTGGTTCATGATTTTCACTCCATGACTACTCATTTGACCTTGATTGGTCTTGATTTCATCCCCAAATGTGTTTAGGGAGGTTGAATTTCGAATTGGAAAGCATTCGGTGCGACCCTATGTGCATACCTAAGCTAAGCGATGGTGAGGCATAGCGGTTAACCACCTTTGTAGGGTCCAACCATGCAGCCATGGCTAGGGTTTCTTTCCCTCAAGTGACTCAAATTACATTCCCCTTCGAAACACGGTCGTTTTGGCTTTCGTTTCGTCAAAATCGGAGTTGATTTGGGCCCTGAAACACATTTGGAAGCTGAAAGGGTCAAATATGGGTTGAAGCTGACATGGCCTCGGGTGACCACCCAGGCCTGGGCGGCTAGCCGCCTGGGCCTAGGCTGCTAGCCGCCCAGCCCCAGGTGGTCACCCGAGCCACTTTCCTTTTTTGAGCTTTGACGCGGCTCCTTCCCTATTTTCTCGGATTTGCACGCCTCCAGCCGCCATTTAACCCTAATTTCAGCCTTATTTGACCTACTTGAGCCCCAAGGGAACCTCTAAGAGCCCTTGGATCAATCCCTAGGGTTTTAATCCCAACCATTGAGGGTTTTCCCTCAATCCCTATAAATACCCCCTTATACTTCAGCAATAGGGGGGCACTTGGAGGCCACTTGGAGGGAATTTCTGAAGTGAGAGGGACATTGGAGGCTATGGCAGCCATCCTTAGGGTAGTTTAACCTAAACTTTGAGTGAGAGAGTGTGAGAAAAGGCTTGAAGGAAGGCTAGAGCATTGCTTGAAGGCTTGAAGGAAGGAATTTCCAGCAGCACATAAGAGGAGGAGGACTCTCTACAGCAGCGACCATAGGTATGCCCCTCCCCCCTTTCTCTCTTTCATTCAAACTAGGGTTTTTTACATAGCTTTGCATTACTTCATGTTAAAAGCTTATTGTTTTATCATGTGTTGATGCTTCTAATGCTTAGAATGCATGATTAGGATATTGTCTATGGCTGGTTTTGCATGATATAATGTCATTCTATGTGGTTTTATGAGTCTTTGTGTTTTTAGGGTTTTTTAGAGTCTTTTCTAGGGTTTTACATGGAATAGTCATTATTTCATGTTAAAGTTTGTGTTTTTATTGTGTTTTGCTGCTTCTATTAGCTAGTATGCATGATTAGGATCATATTTGTGGGCTGTTTAGTATGCTAGGATGATGTCCCATGTGATTTACTGCATGTTTGGGATTCTAGGGTTTCCTTAGTGCTGAAATTGAGTTTATGTTTAGAATAGCTATACTTCATGTGCAAGCTTGTATTTTTC
Source organism: Liquidambar formosana (assembly GCA_039720395.1). NCBI lineage: Eukaryota > Viridiplantae > Streptophyta > Magnoliopsida > Saxifragales > Altingiaceae > Liquidambar > Liquidambar formosana. The sequence continues at coordinate 52,504,496 of CM077820.1, read as the reverse complement.
TCATGTGTGGATGCTTCTATTGATTAATATGCATGATTAGCATGATGTCTATGATGGGCTTTGCATGATTTAGAGTTATTTTATGTGATTTTGAGCACAATTGCGATTCTAGGGTTTCATTCATCCTTGCATTAGGAAAGTAGCATATAGCATGATAGCTTAGGGTTTTTCTTTGTGTTTTCTTCATAGTTGATATATATGTGCTGCATATTTGATAACTATGATATTCTTCTGCATTCATAGTAGTGGATTTTAGTGTTTTTTGCATGTCATTGCATGTAGGGTTGAATTAGGGTTTTAGTTAGCTTATGATTCATGTTGTTGCATGACTTGTGGTTGATTTTAAACCTTATTTCAATTCTGTCCAGATTTGTTATTTGTCCTTGATATGATATTTTGAGCATGTGTTAGCCCATGTTTGGGTATGATAATGGCTTGATTTGGAATCTAGCTTGTTTGGTTGGTATTTTTGGTATGTTTTGCATGGAAATTGCAGGTGCTTTGACAGGTACAACAGGCGCAACTACCCCACCAATGTGGGGTGGTTATTTTGGCTATTGTGAGATGAAATCTTACAAATAAGGTAATTACCCTATGCAATAGGGTGGTTACTTTGACAGGTTGCTTTTGCTTAAGGTAAGTAGGGTGTGAGGGTGCCCCAATTCACCCTTCTTTCCTTCCTTTGAAACTTTCCCTTTCTCCCCCCCCTAGGGTTGTTTCCTAATAGAGGGGTATGGTAGATTCTATAGTTTCCTTTCAATAAAAAAATACCTTTTAAATCAAAGTTTCCATCTTTTATCAAAATTCCATATTTTACTAAAGACCTTTTGAGAATCATTCATTTTTGGAAACTTACCATGTTTTACTTGAAAGGAAACTTAGGGTTTACCATAGGCCTTGATTAGGTTATAACCCTATTCCCTTTCGAACTACGTGGACTTTGATCCATGTATTTCCATACATGGTACGTAGGCGCTCTTCGTGATGTTCAAGTCCGCCCTAGGATACTAAGTATCCTAGGTTTTCCCCCCCCTCTTTCTTTTTCTCTTTTTCTGTTTTTCTTTGATCTACTTGATTATATGGACGAATGAATAAATGATATGCATGCTGTCTTGTGATGATAATTGTTGATTTGTGTGTGATTAAGACTTTGATTTAGCCCAATTAAATTAAGAGACCGTTTAGGGCGATATGGGTGCCTATAGGCTTTGCCTAGAACCTTCCCATATCGTAACTTAGCCTCCGAATCCCCGATTTCTCTGGTTTCCAAAAGATCATTTGCCTTTCCATTTTTAAATATGGAGTCAATCTTTTGTTTTCCTAAAACAAAACTGTTTTTTAGGGTTTTCCTTATTTCCTTTAAAAAATAAGGTGGCGACTCCTTTTCCTTTTTCAAACCTAAAACCGCCCCGTGGGCCCTTAACTCGTTTTTCGGGGTCCACAGACTGGCGACTCCACTGGGGATTTGTGGGCTAGACTCTACACAATTTGATTGGGCTAAGTTAATTTCTTTTGTTTAATTAAAATCAATCACATTGCATTCGCTTGATTGTGTGCTTTCATTTATTGCATTGTGTGCGCAAACTCTTGCATGTTAGGATCGATGTCCCTTGCCACTGACGGGCCTAGCCTCAACTTTGGTTTTCCTGATTCCATGAGTTGGGGCGAAAGCTCTCAACCTCTCTTGCCAAGTACCCTTGGGCTTGCCCTTGGGTATATTAAATGAGTTAATCACGTACTGCTGGACCCACGCGGCGTTCCTGATGCCACATGTGGTTAGGTATAAAGATTGCTCAAGCAAGTGAAGGACCCCAGCCTACCCTTATCATTAGTCCATATAGACAGACTTGTAGGACACTATGGTTTCACCCTTATGCACCCACATTGTTTGTAATGATATCGTGACCGTGTTTGTGATGTGCTTAATGGAAAAATTAATAGAGGACCTTTGCACCCTATATCCTTAATACGTACCTTTCGCCCATGACCCTTGTAAAGGTGATTGGATTAAAAGGGACTAATTGAGTATATAGGGCGTGAGGTCATTGAGACAAATATGGAAGCCTAGGACATACCCTTAGGATGAGAGACTGATTGTTCCCTTTCTTAGAGGAGTGAGAAGACGTACTGGCTTGGATCCGCGACCAGCAAGGGCGCTTAGTGAAGATTGATTCTACCAACCAGTCAGACATGGCCGATGAAGCAACTAGTGAAGGGGGTTTTGATGTTGAGACTTGTTTGAAGGCTATCATGACCAAACTTGACTACACCACTGATGTATCCGAGAGAGCTTTGAAAATGGCCCAAGATATCCAACATAAGATGTCCGAACCCGAACAAAATAATGGTCGTACCCCGGGGGATAACACCGAAAATGGGACCCAGTCTGGAGAAGGCACTAAGACCAATGATGGGGGAAGCACTCAGCCCAAGGGGAATGAATCACCTGAAGTTTTTAACCTAGAAGGGGGAAGTAAGGGGAAGACCTCTGATACAGACTCTGTGTTGGCTAGTAAGGTAGAAGCCTTGGAGAGAACTATAAAGGGAATCCGTAGGACAGATGACATGGTGGATGTACGTACCCTATCTTTGTTTCCTCAAGCTCGTATTCCACTACAATTCAAGATGCCTGAATTAGAAAAGTTTGATGGAACGGGTTGCCCCAAGACCCATTTGAAGATGTATGTACGAGCCATGCACCCTCGAGGAGCGACAGATGAACTCTTGGCCCAAATGTTCCATGAAACCCTAGCCACTTCTGCTTTAAAATGGTTCCTAGCCTTAGATGAGAATAGAACCCGAACGTGGGAGGACATATGTAATGAGTTTTCAGAGCACTACAAGTACAACACTGAGGTGGATGTCACAAGAAGGGACCTAGAGACCACAAAACAAGGGGCTAATGAGACCTTTTCCACTTTCATTACAAGGTGGAGGCAAAAGGCCTCGAGAATGGCAGATAGACCGAATGAGGAAGATCAGATTCAGTTGGTGGTTAAGAACCTATTGCCGGTGTATCACAAGCACCTCTTTGCTCACTACTTCCCTAATTTCAAGGCTCTTATCGGAGCAGGTACACAAGTTGAGGATGCCATAGCTGATGGGTCAATCAAGACAGAAGAAGTCCAAAGGAGCCGCAGGCCGAACTTTGCTGGGAAAAACAATGCCGAGGTCAATGCCATAGCCCAACCCATTCAACCTATCTCCCTAAATGACACCAACCCACCTCGCCAATTCACCGAGCTGCATATGCCACTTGAGAAAGTACTTGAAAAGCTAAAAAGCCGAGGCCTGTTGAAACCTCTCGACCCAAGACCACCACCAAATCCATTGCCCATGAGCTTCAATGAGAATGAATACTGCAAATTCCACCAAGCCAAAGGCCACTCAACCAACCGTTGCTATCGCCTTAGGCATGAGATCCAAGACTTACTTGACAAGCAAATCATCTCACCACCAACTCCACCAAATCGCCCAAATGTCACTCAAAATCCACTTCCCTCTCATAATTCATCCAACTCCATAAATACCATTGAAGCCGACCCATCTCGACCTTGCCTACCCATAAGACAATACACTCCATTACCCATGTCCTTGACCCAAGCCTTTCACCAATGCTGTAACCAAGGCCTTATCATACCTCACCCTCTAAAGCCAAGACCCCAAACACCCCATCAATATTGCCAATACCATGGTATACCCGGCCATGACACTGAGGACTGTGCTATGTTGAGAAAGGTCGTTCAAGACCTCATTGATCAAAAGACCCTACGATTGCCAAAGAAGTCCATCCAACAGCAGTTGAAAGAAAGGTATGAAGCAGGAGACCCTCAAGTGGGGTTATTGGGAGAACCTTCGGGGAAGTTTGATTACTATGTGCTTTATCCTGATCCATTGCCAAGTGAGCCCATAATTCCTACGGGCTGGGATGATATACCCGAAGAGGTGCAGATGGAGGACATTGACATGATTGAATGGGATGACCTGATGGGTGACACAAATGAAATTGATGACATATGGGCTAGTGATGAAGAAGTAGACCACATAACAAGAGGGGGCCGCCATTTCAAGCCTCCGCACTTGGAATCTGATAATCCGCTGGGTGAGTTAGATAAGCGCCTTGATGTGCAAGAAGAAGAGGATGAAGTACTCCGACAATTGAAGAAGACCAATGCCAATATCACCATATGGGGCTTGCTAATGGCCTCTCACAAGCACAGACAGACAGTGTTGAAGTTGTTAAATCAGATACAGGTTCCGGTTGATTTGTCCCCTGAGGGATTGGTGAATCTAGTAAACCCTGCTCCGAAGAATTCCACTATAGTGTTCGCAGAGGCGGACTTACCTAAGAGTGGGCCAAGCCACTCCCAAGCCTTGCATATAACTGTTGATACCATGGGGAAGAGAGTTCCTACGGTCTTGATTGATAATGGTTCCGCATTGAATGTATGTCCCTTGAGAACTGCAACTGTTTTGGGCTTGGGGCCCACCGATTTCACTCCATCTGGGTAGACAGTGAGGGCGTATGATAATACCCGTAGAGAAGTAATTGGGGTGATCACTCTACCTTTAATCATGGGACCCACGGAGTTCAAAGTGGAGTTTCAAGTCTTGGATGTGCCGTCATGTTTTAATCTATTATTAGGAAGGCCTTGGATTCATCCCGCTGGGGCTGTACCATCATCATTGCATCAAAAGGTAAAGTTCCCACATGAGGGAGCCATTGTTACACTTCAAGGGGACTATGATTTGAAAATGGCGGGTGTACCCATATGCGAAATAAAACCAGAATCAGTTGAGATACCCTTGTCGGGGTTTGAGTATGTGCAGTACATAGAAAAGGAGTTCGAAAAGGAAGAGCCATCACACTATTGCACTTTTTACCCAAGTTCTGATCCAGCCTTGGCAGATAAAGATTTTTGTGAGAAGTACTTTACAGATGGGCCGAATCCTCAGAGCTTGACAAGTTGGTACAATTCTATGGGAAAAAAGAAAGAAGACGGGGTAAGGCATGTGGATACCGATGCTATGGTTGCCATGTTCCAAGATATGGTTCTTACTTTGGGGGAGTCAGCAACAGAAGATTGCCAAGATTCGTCAATTCACCATGCAACCATGCCACTTCATAACTGGTACCTAGAAGATGGAGCCATTGCAGAAATCCTTGAAGAGGAAGATCATGACTTGCCTGATAGTAGCTTGTAGGTTCTTTAGTTAGAGTCTTTCTTACTTTCAATAAAGTGTGTCCGCCTATCCCACTTTGTGGAGTTAGGAGTCGTTTCATAGTTGTGGCACCAAGTTTTGTTTCCTTTTCAAGTTTGTGTCTTTTTGTTTGTTCCTTTAATGAAGTGTGTTTCTTTTATACATTGTTTGCTTGTAGTGTTTCCTTTCTCTCTTCTATGGATATTTATGGCATGGATATAGATCCTAGGAATGACGTCCCCCCGGAGCTCGTCGAGCAAAGGAAAAGGGGTGTCACCGAACCTAATATGGATGAATTGGAATCAATCAATTTAGGGACAAATGAATTGCCAAAGATAATTAAAATTGGGATAACCCTTTCACCACTTGAAAAAGAAAAGCTGATAGCCCTCCTAAAGGCCAACATAACGGCCTTTGCATGGTCTTATGAAGACATGCCCGGCATAGATCCAGACATTGTGCAGCACTTCATCCCCACCAATCCCCTTAAAAAGCCGGTAAAGCAAAAATTGAGAAGATTGAAACCCGAGTGGGCATTGAAAGTAAAGGAGGAAGTAACCAAACAACTCGATGCGGGGTTCCTACAGGTTGTGGAGTATCCCGAGTGGTTATCTAATATAGTTCCCGTGCCTAAAAAGGATGGAAAAGTGAGGATGTGTGTGGATTTTCGAGATCTTAATGCAGCAAGCCCTAAGGATGATTTCCCTTTGCCCCACATTGATGTATTGGTAGATAGTACTGTAGGACATGCGCTCCTCTCTTTCATGGATGGGTTTTCCGAATACAATCAGATAAAGATGGCGCCGCAAGATATGGAGAAAACGGCCTTTATCACACAGTGGGGAACATATTGTTACAAAGTGATGCCGTTCGGTTTGAGAAATGCCGGGGCTACCTATCAGAGAGCTGCTACAACATTGCTGCACGACATGATCCATAAGGAGGTGGAAGTATATGTGGACGACATGATCGTGAAGTCCGTGGATCGAGAAGGACACTTCATGGCACTGGAAAGGTTCCTGGAGCGAGCAAAGAAGTACAACTTGCGGTTGAATCCTCAGAAATGCGCTTTTGGTGTCACTGCAGGCAAGCTATTAGGATTTATGATTACTCAGAGGGGAATCGAGGTCGATCCGGGAAAAATCAAGGCCATTGTAGAGATGGAGCCGCCTAGCACAGAGAAGCAGATTCGAGGGTTCTTGGGGAGAATTCAGTACATAAGCAGGTTCATTGCTAATTTGACCATGGTGTGTGAACCGATTTTCAAGTTGCTTAAGAAGGGTGTGCCGAAGGTATGGAATGAAGAATGTCAAGAAGCCTTTGAGACTATTAAAAGGTATTTGAGTAATCCACCAATTCTAGTTCCCCCGCGACAAGGTGAACCGTTATTGTTATCCTTGACGGTCACTGAAACCGCGGCGGGAGCTATGCTAGCTCAGTACCTTGAGGGGTCAAAAAAGGAGAATGCCATTTACTATCTAAGCAAGAAGATGACAGATTATGAGGTGAAGTACAACGCCATAGAGAAGGCTTGTGTGGCTTTGGTATGGGCAACTCAGAAACTACGTCACTACATGATGTCGTATGAGGTTTTCTTGATAAGCCGAATGGACCCACTGAAGTACCTGATAGAAAGGCCGGTCTTGTCCTACAGAACTGCCCGATGGTCGATTCTTCTCAATGAATTCGACATAAAGTATGTAACACAGAAGTCAGTAAAAGGAAGTGTCATTGCAGATTACTTGGCTAACTGCCCTGTGGCGTCATCAGAACAATTTAATGATCAATTCCCCGATGAGGATGTCCTGGAGATTGGAAGGAAGAGTTGGAAAGTATACTTTGATGGAGCTGCAAATAAGAGAGGGTATGGGATAGGAGTCCTATTGGTTTCACCTGAAGAAGCATTTACACCCTTGGCAGTTAAGCTAGGGTTTGAAGCAACCAACAACATTGCTGAGTATGAAGCCTGCATCCTCGCGTTGGAAGCTGCACTAGAATTGGGGATCAAAGAGTTAGAGGTTTTCGGAGATTCAGCACTGATTATCTGCCAGATAAAGGGAGAGTGGAAGACTCGTGATGAGAAGCTGTTACCGTATCATGCCTACTTAGAAGCCTTGACTAAAGAATTTGTGGAAATAGAGTTCAATTATTTGTCAAGAAATAAGAATCAGTTCGCCGATGCTTTGGCAACTCTAGCTTCCATGGTGGAAATCCCGGATGGTGGGAATGTAAAACCGTTGGTGATAGAATGTAGAGAAAAACCTGTGTATTGCTGCTCTATTCGAGAAGGAGAAGTGAAAGATGGCCATCCTTGGTACTATGACATCATGAAATTCATTGAGGAAAGGGAGTATCCTGAAGGAGCAACCCGCGTTGATAGGAGAACACTGAGGAGACTAGTAAGTCACTATGTTTTGTGTGGAGGAAAGCTATACCGAAGGTCATACGATGGGGTCCATCTGTTGTGTGTCACTGAGGAAGAAGCCGAACGTCTTGTTAGTGAAATCCATGAAGGAGTTGGAGCACCGCACATGAATGGTTATATGCTAGCTAAGAAGATCATGAGGTTGGGTTACTATTGGTCTACAATGGAGAGAGATTGCCATGCACATGTTAAGAAGTGTCACAAATGTCAGGTCTTTGCTAATGGACAACACTTACCTTCCATGCCTTTGACAAGTATGTCGTCACCTTGGCCGTTTGCAGTGTGGGGAATAGATATAATTGGGCAGATTAAGCCGAAAGCCTCCAATGGGCATGAGTACATCTTGGTAGCTATTGATTACTTCACTAAGTGGGTAGAGGCAGCATCCTTCAAGACCCTGAATGCCAAGAAGGTAGCACAGTTCATACAGCTCAACATCATCTACAGGTATGGGGTACCCCATGAGATCATTTCAGACAATGGTCAGCACTTTCAGAAAGAAACCAAGGAGCTTTTGCAGAAATACAACATAGTGCACCATTTATCCTCCCCTTATCGCCCGCAGACTAATGGAGCAGTGGAGGCCGCCAACAAGAATGTTAAGAAGATATTACAGAAAACAGCTGACACTTACACTGATTGGCATGAGAAGTTGCCATTAGCCTTGTGGGGCTATAGAACATCTGTGAGATCGTCAACAGGGGCTACCCCTTATTCCTTGGTGTATGGGATGGAGGCTGTTTTGCCTATTGAGTTGGAGGTACCGTCATTACGGGTTGCTGTGGAAAGTCAGATAGCAGAAGCAGATTGGGTTAAGAACCGTTATGATGAGCTGGTATTGCTCGATGAAAGGCGATTGAGGGCCTTGTATCATGTGCAGGGATATCAGCGAAGGGTTGCGAGAGCATTCAACAAGCATGTCAGAGACCGAGGTTTGAAGACAGGGGATTTGGTGTTGAAAGAAATCAGAGCTCCAATTTTTGATCCACGAGGGAAGTTCAAGCCAAATTGGGGTGGCCTGTATGTTATCAAGGAGATATTACCAGCAGGGGCTGTTCGCCTCATGGATTTGGATGGAATTGAGTTCGCTCGCCCTACCAATTTGGATCAATTGAAGAAGTATTATGTGTAAGGCCTGCTAGGTTGAAAACCCATAAGGGCGGCCTAGGCAAAAGTTAAGGCATTTGAACTACGAGGGCCTGATTCCCCATTCCTAAAAAAAAAAAAAAAAAAAAAAAAAAATGAAAAAAGAGAAAAATGAAGAAAAATGAAGAAAAATGAAAAAAAAAATGAAAAAAATTGAAAAAAGGATGGGGATACGTAGGCAGCCCATAAAGTTACCTTGGGTGCGGTCCAAACAACACCACAACAACAAATCTCAAAATTAAATTATTATTGGCAATTCATTTAGAACTAATTGATTGACATAGCAATTTATTGGTGTTAGATAAAGAACTATTGACATGCCATAGATATCCTATTTCTAAAGTCTTCAAGTCCTTTTGATTTTCTTCAGAATTTCTTGGTTTGCTTTTTTCTCTTTTCTTTCAAGTCTTCGCTTCTTTCGCAAGTCATGAGCATGTGCTGCTTCCACTGCTTCCAGAATGTCTTCCCTGCAAAATCCAAGTCCTGTGTCCTTGATGAGGTCATAAATCCTCTCCCTGCGTATGGTTTCTATTTCACCCAAGCTATTCTTCAACCATATCTTGTATTCAGGGCTCATGACATAAGGCCCATCAGTGTTCTCAACTCGAGTCAGTTTCAGTTGGTCAGTCCATCTAGTCTTGGCCCACTTAACCATTATAGGGCCCACAGGCTCAACAGAATGATCAAATACCACAGAAGTAGGTATGGTTTGCATGGCACCCATTTGACGAAGGATTCTTGAAGTCCAATAGAATGAAGTTGACCTCAACCCTATGAGTTTGACCATAGCACACCCAGAAGTTCGGAGAAGAATTTGTTCCTTGCATTCCCATATGGAGACAAACCACTTGATGTTTCGCCATGAGAGAGTTTGGAAGTAGCCCAACCATTCCTTCAAAGAAAATTGACCAGGAAGTTCAACTCGACAGCAACAATAATGTTGGGGTTTGTATGGATTAATGGCGGCAAGAGATAAGAAATTAAGCCTTTCAAGAAGCCACATCTGCAGTAGAATGGGGCTCCCTCCTAATGGGGCTTGTGGGTTATTATGAACTTTGTCTAAACTATTGAGGGTTTCAGCTAGCACCATGGGAATCAGGTTGTTATGTTCAAGAAGAAAAGGGATCAGTTCACAAATTTGAATAGGGACATAGAGAGTCCCCGTGGAGATAAGGAAGCGACCAACCAAGCAGAAAGCAAGAACATGTTGAGTAGGAAGGTTGAAATCCAAGGTACCTTTGCTATCATGAGCCAAGAAGGAAGTTGCTATTTCCATGAGATTCACCTTATGATCCTTCACAAATATGGAGGCCTCTTGTTGAGAAATCCCAAGGAAGTTGGAAAAGGAAATCAAGTAACTTGAGCGTGGAGTAGGGAGGATGAAAGGTCCTACAGGTGAAACTCCATACAAAGCACAAAATTCTTCCATTGTTGGGCATAGCTCTTCGTAGTTGAAACGGAACACATGAAGTTGGGGATCCCAAAAATATGTAGCAGCAGTAAGAAGAATGGTTTCAAGCTTCACATGCATCAAAGAAAACAACGGATCCAAGCAGTAGCGCTTGAACTCCTTCCTTGCCTCCGCACTCATAACCTTCAGAAAATCACTCAAGAGCTTGTCTAGGGCTTCCATAACTTTCTCTCAATGAATGTTAGTAGGGTTTGAGACCCCTTGGATGTGCTTTTATAGGAAAAAATTCAGAAATCCGTGTTTTGGAAGGTGGAATCCCGTCAAAATAGGAAGTTTCCTAAAATCAGGCGAAACACCGCTTCGGGCTCGGGTGACCACCCAGGCCTGGGCAGCTAGCCGCCTGGGCCCAGGCGGCTAGCCGCCCAGCCCCAGGTGGTCACCCGAGGCCGCCATCTTGTTTCGCCCATTTTTGCCTTGTTATGCCTTCGTTTGGCCCTTTTGTGATGTTTTGACTTTTTTGTGCTTGATTTAAGCCCATTTTTCACTCAATACAAGATCATATCATTGCAATAAAGTTCAACATAGATTCATCAAGTATCCATAATAAAGGTTCAAGGTTGGGAATTGAGATTCCTAATTAATACATAACAAGATAGATAGAAAGATTCCAAACATTCCTAACAAGAGGTGAGTGAAACTCAATGATTTCCCGTGGGCCTTCTCTTTCGACTTGGCCCAGCTCCATCATGCCCTGAGCGAGGTGCTCTAGAAGGGGGCATATCCTGTGGTGGATTAGACGATGATGCCTGTTGCAAACAAAGATAATGAGTTAGGAGGGTAATGGTGCCAATCCTAGTTGAAAGCTAATAAGATGATCACTCACTTGGGGATTCAGGTGTGCTTCTAGAACTGAGTTCTCTAAACTCATTCGCACAAGATCCCTCCTCAATCCTTCATTGAGTTCAATGCATTCCTGGGCATACTCCCGTGGAACCTAGGAAAGTATAAACATGGTTAACAATAATGAAAGAATCCAATTTCAAGAAGATAAGAGTTTAGAACTCACATTCTCATAATATGGATCGATCTTGGGATATTCATCGAATGGTGGATGGGTAATGTCAGTCTTCACAAATTTTGTCCCACTACACAAGTTCACATACCAATTTAGTTGTGGGAGGGGTAGAGGTTGATTTCCTTCAAGGTCCTCATCCTCGTCATTGTAAGTCATCCCAGTGGCAGATCCAACTGTGGAGCTGTGTCCCCTTGCCCGTCGGCCCTGAAATTCAAATACTTGTCAAATGGAGTCTTTCTTATAATCTTAAAAAAGAGTTTAAGAGTGTGGGGAGCTCACCCCTTGAGGTGGGAGACCAGTGACCCTAGGGTTCATTAGATATTGTCGGCAAAAGGCAGTGTATTCTATGCGAGGAGAGGTGAATCCCTCAGCATCCCAACCCCTCAGAGCTTCTTCTAGTTCACCTCCCACTAGGTGGCTAGTATGCCTCATGTTCTCTGGTGGCATGGAAGGTGTCACAGCTGCATTCATATTTCCATGGACTTGTCTCAGGACTCGTTCCCCAAGATACCAGCATCTACTTGTGGGACCTTCAAAAAGGACCCTTTTGCTTGTCAACTCCAAACAAGAGGAGTACTTCTCGGGAAGCCTATGCTCCCACAGCCTCCATGGATCCCATTCCACCTGTTGAGTTTGAAATGAGAAATGAAAAAAGAAAGATAAAAAAGATAAAGTGAGAGAAAGATTTTACCATATCAGCAGTCAAGCTGGCAAGATATGCCCTTGCATGGGCATAATCGTGTCGATTGGAGGCTCTTGTAGCCAAGCAAGATGGAGCATAATTCTGAAGGATGGGCCATGACATGGCATCACTAGCAAGAGTTGGGCGACACATGTTCAGGTACTCGTAGTACCATATCTGAGGAAAACCAAAAAAAATATAGAAGAAATCATGTATGTGTTAAGTTTCGGGAAATAATAGAGAATTGAATGTTCTTTGTTACCTCCCAAACGAAAGGAAGTCCCCCAAAGTTCTTTGCAACTCCTCGGGACATGTCAGTCATGGAGCGATACATGTTTGCGAAAGCAGCTCCACCCCAATTGTATCTCCCAATTTTGTTCACATCTTCCATGCTAGCTAGCAACTCAAGTCGAGCCATGTCATTGGTGCCCGCAAAGAAGGTGCATGAAATCATGTAGAGCAAGAAAGCTCTCACAATGTATTTGGGATCCGTCCCCTCACTCTCTTCTTCAGTGGCAAAGGTGTTGTAGAGCCAAGTACGGCGCACACCTTTTGGGCTTAGTTCCGCTTCAACCCCGAGTAGAGCTACTATGTAGTTCTGGTCCATGTTGGCTTGTTCGTAGTATTCCAAGCGCTTGCCTTTCAAGCTCAACCCAGTTATCATGGTGAAATCCTTAGGAGTCATGGTCATCTCCCCGAAGCTAAAATGGAAAGTGTTGGTGGTGTCCCACCATAGCTCTGTCAAGGCAAACAATGCTTGCCTATCCCATTGCTCGTTCCATAGAGCATCTAGGAAAGGCCCAAAACCCGCCTTCTTTACTATCTTGCGAGCACGTGGTTGGGCATGTTCCATATATCTCCACCATGAGATGAGCCCCTTTATTGATGTCCTTGTACGGAGACTTTGGAAGTCGGGCTATGTCAAAAGATTGTGTATTGAGTTAGCATTGAAAACATAGAGATATTGGGCATACATTGATAACTGATTTCAAGTGGTTTTCCAAAAGTTTTAAAATATGGGTTTTGATTCATGAAATGAATTAGAAATGAATGCCCATGACTTTGTGTATTCAAATTCATTGATTTTGTAAGGATTGAACATGTTTTTGCCTTTCGGGCATTTTATCGAACACTTGGTGTGTAACTTGTTTTCAAGCATTGAAATGAAAGATTTTTGTATATCAAATCCTTGCCAAGACCATATGACTTGGTTCTACAATGCAAACCAATTGATTTTTCAAGAATTGAACATGTTTTTGTCTCTTTGGCATTTTATCAAACACTTGGTGGGCATCTTTTCTCAAGCATTGGGAAACAAGCTTTTTGCACATTCAATCCTTGCCAAATCAATGAACTTGGCTTAACAATGATAGAAACAATCAAAAGAAGATCATGGGAATGCATTTTATCCAATAGAAATCAAGATTTCAAGATAAACATGTTAAGTTGGGAAGAACTAACCTCATGTTGGGAATGGAGGTAGGAGAAATGCTTCTTAGGTTCAAGCAACACCTTGTCTTGGGATGCATCATAGATTGGTGCCTTGTATGTATTCTTGATCACATAATATGGATACTTGATGTTGGAATCATTGCTAGAAGCCATTGTTGATGGTTGAGCTTGTATGTGAGAAAAATGGGTTTGATAAGGAAGATGATGAATTTGATTTTGCAACTTGATGATTGATGCTTGTTTTTGTTGTTGAATGACTTGTTCTTGATGCTATTTCATGCACACAACTTGAATTGCAAGTGAAACTTTGATTGAGAATATGTATGTGAGAATTTGGAGAAGGATGGAGTGAGTTCTAGAGAGAGAAGCTCTCTATTTTCGAGCTTGGAGGCTTGAATGCACAAATGGGGAGTCAAGGGTTTAAAAACCCTCAAACTGGGCAGCACCAGCCTCGGGTAACCGCCCAGCATGGGGCGGCAAGCCGCCTAGGCTTGGGCGGCAAGCCACCAGCAGCCAGGTGGTCAGCCTCCCTTGCTCGCTCCGTTGCGCTTGTTTGGCCTTTGCTCGCCTATTCGCGCTTTTGAACCCTCTTTGAGATGAAATCTCAAGCTTGTTTTGAGTTGAAAAATGAGTGAATATCTTGACATTGTTTGACATGAAATGATTTGAAAAAGATTGCATTGATAGCCCTTGTGTGGGCATGGCATGCTAGTAGGGTTGAACAACCCTTTCTATGCATATGGTTTTGGTCGTTAGGGATGAATTCCCTCCAATGTCACTATGATTTGTTGTCATTTGGGATAAAGATACCTTCCCTATATGCATGTGAATGATTGCTTTCATGAGATAATTGTGTCTCCTATATGAGTTGGTGTTTGAGTCGAGGCATGAATAGTCTCCATGTTAGATGACTTGGTGAATTTGTTGAGTGTTGGTAAGTAGAAGCTTACCTTTGTCCTGATGACTTAGTGAGAGAAAGATGCAATCTTTCTCATGATTACATGCTTACCTTGATGACTTGAAAGATGCAATCTTTCCCCATGACTTGTGTTTACCTTGATGGTTTGGTTATGAGAAGGACGCGATCTTTCTCATGCTATGTGTTCACCTTGAGAGTTTGATATGAGAAGGATGCAATCTTTCTCATGTCACATGTTTACCTTGATAACTTGAAAGATGCGATCTTTCCCAATGGTATGTGTTTACCCTGATTGGAGGTTGTGACCTTCCTCGTACTATGTGACTACCTTAACAATTGAATGATAACATTGATGGTTTGAATATGAGAAGGATGTATCTTTCTCATGTTTTGAGATAGCCTTGATGGCTTCCTGTGGTATGTGTTTACCTTAATTGACTCGAGCAAGAGAAGGACGTGATCTTTCTCGTGTTTACCTTGACAACTGAATGACAACCTTGATGGTTTGAATATGAGAAGGATGTATCTTTCCCATATTTTGAGATAGCCTTGATGGCATAGTGTTACCTCATATTATTCACCAGTTGTCACTGGTGTAATATGGGAAGACCTTTCATCGAACGAAGTTCGATGTAAGCTATGGATACCTCGTACTATTCACCAGTTGTCACTGGCATAGTATGGGAAGACCTTTCATCGAACGAAGTTCGATGTAAGCTATCGTTACCCCGTATTATTCACCAGTTGTCACTGGTGCAGTATGGGATGTGATTACCTTGATAATTGAGTAATAACCTTGACGGTTTGAATATGAGAAGGATGTATCTTTCTCATATTTTGGGATGGCCTTGATGGCATAATGTTACCTCGTACCATTCGCCAGTTGTCACTGGCATAGAATTGGAAGACCTTTCATCGAACGAAGTTCGATGTAAGCTGTGGATACCTCATCTTGTCCCCCAGTGAAACTGGTATACAGTATGAGAAGAGTTCTATAGAACTTATGAAGAGTACCTTTGTGCTTGTGTATGATGAATTCGAAGAATTCAATGATATGTTCACCCTCTTTTCCCCAGTGGGTCTTGATGAAATCAATTCCCCGGGCAAAAATGGGTTGTTCTTTTGGTCATTGGCTTGCAAGTGAAACTTGCTCACCAATGAGGGGCTTCTGTTACACCCCATTTTTGCCACCTTAGCTAGGGTTTGTCATTGCATGTGTCTTTTTGTTTCCTTTTTGAGTCTAGTCTTTTGCATTGAGTTTCTAGGGTCCTAAGGATGGTGTGTATGAATTTTGGTTCGATTTGGAGTTGATCTTGAGGGTTAATAAAAACTTTTGTGATTTGAGGGGCATAATTGTCTTTTTGATCACAAACTTTCCATTTGACCTTGAAATGATCTCCAAGTTGCCAATTGGAGTTCATATGGTTGTATTTGAGGTATTTGTGGGTTCAATTCGATGAATTGAAGGTTCGGGATTAGAATGGCTCAATAAGGCTCAGGTTGGCTAAAAGACCTACTTCAGGTTAGCTCGAATTGGTTCATGATTTTCACTCCATGACTACTCATTTGACCTTGATTGGTCTTGATTTCATCCCCAAATGTGTTTAGGGAGGTTGAATTTCGAATTGGAAAGCATTCGGTGCGACCCTATGTGCATACCTAAGCTAAGCGATGGTGAGGCATAGCGGTTAACCACCTTTGTAGGGCCCAACCATGCAGCCATGGCTAGGGTTTCTTTCCCTCAAGTGACTCAAATTACATTCCCCTTCGAAACACGGTCGTTTTGGCTTTCGTTTCGTCAAAATCGGAGTTGATTTGGGCCCTGAAACACATTTGGAAGCTGAAAGGGTCAAATATGGGCTGAAGCTGACATGGCCTCGGGTGACCACCCAGGCCTGGGCGGCTAGCCGCCTGGGCCCAGGCTGCTAGCCGCCCAGCCCCAGGTGGTCACCCGAGCCACTTTCCTTTTTTGAGCTTTGACGCGGCTCCTTCCCTATTTTCTCGGATTTGCACGCCTCCAGCCGCCATTTAACCCTAATTTCAGCCTTATTTGACCTACTTGAGCCCCAAGGGAACCTCTAAGAGCCCTTGGATCAATCCCTAGGGTTTTAATCCCAACCATTGAGGGTTTTCCCTCAATCCCTATAAATACCCCCTTATACTTCAGCAATAGGGGGGCACTTGGAGGCCACTTGGAGGGAATTTCTGAAGTGAGAGGGACATTGGAGGCTATGGCAGCCATCCTTAGGGTAGTTTAACCTAAACTTTGAGTGAGAGAGTGTGAGAGAAGGCTTGAAGGAAGGCTAGAGCATTGCTTGAAGGCTTGAAGGAAGGAATTTCCAGCAGCACATAAGAGGAGGAGGACTCTCTACAGCAGCGACCATAGGTATGCCCCTCCCCCCTTTCTCTCTTTCATTCAAACTAGGGTTTTTTACATAGCTTTGCATTACTTCATGTTAAAAGCTTATTGTTTTATCATGTGTTGATGCTTCTAATGCTTAGAATGCATGATTAGGATATTGTCTATGGCTGGTTTTGCATGATATAATGTCATTCTATGTGGTTTTATGAGTCTTTGTGTTTTTAGGGTTTTTTAGAGTCTTTTCTAGGGTTTTACATGGAATAGTCATTATTTCATGTTAAAGTTTGTGTTTTTATTGTGTTTTGCTGCTTCTATTAGCTAGTATGCATGATTAGGATCATATTTGTGGGCTGTTTAGTATGCTAGGATGATGTCCCATGTGATTTACTGCATGTTTGGGATTCTAGGGTTTCCTTAGTGCTGAAATTGAGTTTATGTTTAGAATAGCTATACTTCATGTGCAAGCTTGTATTTTTCTCATGTGTGGATGCTTCTATTGATTAATATGCATGATTAGCATGATGTCTATGATGGGCTTTGCATGATTTAGAGTTATTTTATGTGATTTTGAGCACAATTGCGATTCTAGGGTTTCATTCATCCTTGCATTAGGAAAGTAGCATATAGCATGATAGCTTAGGGTTTTTCTTTGTGTTTTCTTCATAGTTGATATATATGTGTTGCATATTTGATAACTATGATATTCTTCTGCATTCATAGTAGTGGATTTTAGTGTTTTTTGCATGTCATTGCATGTAGGGTTGAATTAGGGTTTTAGTTAGCTTATGATTCATGTTGTTGCATGACTTGTGGTTGATTTTAAACCTTATTTCAATTCTGTCCAGATTTGTTATTTGTCCTTGATATGATATTTTGAGCATGTGTTAGCCCATGTTTGGGTATGATAATGGCTTGATTTGGAATCTAGCTTGTTTGGTTGGTATTTTTGGTATGTTTTGCATGGAAATTGCAGGTGCTTTGACAGGTACAACAGGTGCAACTACCCCACCAATGTGGGGTGGTTATTTTGGCTATTGTGAGATGAAATCTTACAAATAAGGTAATTACCCTATGCAATAGGGTGGTTACTTTGACAGGTTGCTTTTGCTTAAGGTAAGTAGGGTGTGAGGGTGCCCCAATTCACCCTTCTTTCCTTCCTTTGAAACTTTCCCTTTCTCCCCCCCCTAGGGTTGTTTCCTAATAGAGGGGTATGGTAGATTCTATAGTTTCCTTTCAATAAAAAAATACCTTTTAAATCAAAGTTTCCATCCTTTATCAAAATTCCATATTTTACTAAAGACCTTTTGAGAATCATTCATTTTTGGAAACTTACCATGTTTTACTTGAAAGGAAACTTAGGGTTTACCATAGGCCTTGATTAGGTTATAACCCTATTCCCTTTCGAACTACGTGGACTTTGATCCATGTATTTCCATACATGGTACGTAGGCGCTCTTCGTGATGTTCAAGTCCGCCCTAGGATACTAAGTATCCTAGGTTTTCCCCCCCTCTTTCTTTTTCTGTTTTTCTTTGATCTACTTGATTATATGGATGAATGAATAAATGATATGCATGCTGTCTTGTGATGATAATTGTTGATTTGTGTGTGATTAAGACTTTGATTTAGCCCAATTAAATTAAGAGACCGTTTAGGGCGATATGGGTGCCTATAGGCTTTGCCTAGAACCTTCCCATATCGTAACTTAGCCTCCGAATCCCCGATTTCTCTGGTTTCCAAAAGATCATTTGCCTTTCCATTTTTAAATATGGAGTCAATCTTTTGTTTTCCTAAAACAAAACTGTTTTTTAGGGTTTTCCTTATTTCCTTTAAAAAATAAGGTGGCGACTCCTTTTCCTTTTTCAAACCTAAAACCGCCCCGTGGGCCCTTAACTCGTTTTTCGGGGTCCACAACTCCTAAGCTCAGACAAGTTGTTTTGGCAGAGGAAACCGTCAAAAGAGGGATAGAAGAGTCAGAAGTTGACTTAAAGTAGGATTCCTCGGGTGACCAACTAGGCCTGGACGGTTAGCCGTCTGGGCCCAGACGGCTGACCGTCCAGCCCCGGACAGTTACCCGAGGGTCCTCTATTTTTTCTCCGGTTTTGACTCCCACTTGCTGTAGAAGTCCTAAAATCTTCAAATTAAGTCCGATTTTGACGAAATAAAAGCCAAAACGACCATGTTTCGAAGGGGAACACATTTTTAAGCATTTTGGGACAAAAATCCTCAACCATGGGTGCATGGTTGGGTTTTACAAAGGTGGTTAACCATGGTGCTTTACCGTCGCTAAGCTGGGTTTGTACACAAGGTCGAACCGAATGCTTTCCCAATCAAAAATTGATCTTTCTAAACATGTTTAGAACATAAATAAAGCCCAATTGAAGTTAAATGAGAGAAAATTGATTGGGTCTTATGAGTCAATTTGAGCAAACCAAGAAAGGGTCTTTTAGCCAACCCGAACCATTACGAGCCGAATTGATCTTAAACCATTAATTCATGAAATTGAACCTATATATGGACTCTATATAACCATATGAACTTGATGGGATGACTCGGGATTCATTCCAAGGTCAAATGGAAAATATACGGCTTAAAAGACGATTATGCCCTTAAAGTCGCAAACGTTCTTATTGACTATCGAAATGAACTCCAAATCACTTCAAAATTCATACACATGATATTCAATGCCATAGAAACTCAATGCAAAAGACTAGACTCAAAAAGGACTCAAAATCCTACATGAAATGATATGTCCTAGCTAAGGTGACAAAAATGGGGTGTGACAGCCACCTCATTTTTTAAAGAAAAAAGGAAAACCTTTGAAAATAGTTTTGAAAGGAAACCTTTAAAAACAAACCACATGACTCCAATCAAAGAAAAGCAGGTCTAATCAAAACAAGAGAGGATTCGGAGACTAAGTTACGATGTGGGAAGGTTCTAGAAAACATCCTATAGGCACCCACATCGCCCCAAAATGGGTCTCTGAATTTATATGGGCTATTTCAATCACTTTCTAATTAGTCACCATGCATATGTAAAGAATCATCCATAAATCATCCATTCATCCATAGACATCCATAAAGCAATAAACATCCATAAAGCATGTAAACATCCATGAACAAATAAGAGAGATATGAAAAGCAGTGGAGTCGCCACTGTGAGCGCCACGCCCTAAACCACATAGCTCGAGAATACGCATTAGCCCCAAAGGACTAACACGGAGAGGAGTCGCCACCCAATAATGGGAACGAGTGAACCCTAGCAGGGTCTAGCTCGTCATAACCAGAGATTCGGGTTCGGAGCTAGGGTACGCAGCTGGGAAGGTGTTAGGCACCCAGCCACGCCCGGTCGAAACCGGCCCCCACACATGATCAATGGCTTTAATTAATCTAAATGCTCAATTAAAATTAACCCTATTCATTCAATAATGATGGCACACATAATGACTAAAATAATTAATAAATAAAGAAAACGGAGAATCAAAAATATATCAGAAAGAATAGATTAGAATAAAAGGTATCGACCAACTAGAAACAAAAGATATGAATAAGCCAACAATCTATCTGCCGAGGTAAGGTGCGTACGCACCTAATAGGCATTTTCACCAACTCAATCACATGTATACTTTAAAAAAAAAGGGAAAAGCGAAACAGACGACAAAAATAATAGAAAATAAACTTTCTGCCTAGAAGGGAATGCGTACGCACTTGGGATAGGTGCGTACGCACCCTATCGGCATATCATACAGAATCACGCAGACCTTATATTAATCTACATCATGCATCCTTAATAAAATAAAATATACAGAAAATAAATACAAATATAAACTCAACCTAAATCATGCTAATCATGCTTTAGACAGAAATAAAATAAAATAAAATAAAATAAAAGAAGAACTAGAATCAAAAGCTAAGTTAAACTAAATTTACCGACTTTATGCTTGTTCGTGGCCCCTCAGGTCTTTGGATTGAATCAAATCAACACGAATCCTCCTCTTCTTCAAAGTGTAATCACAGTAACGAGATCAAAACTCACTCAACTTTGAAAAGAAATAGAAAACAAAAGAGAACAGGAGAAAAGAAAAGTGATTTCCGTCACTTTGCAACAGCAGAAAGTTCAATCGCATTTTTGGATATGAAAACGTTGGAATTGGACAAAACTCGTGAAATACAAAGTTGTAGAGAATTGAATTGTCTTTCTAAGAAGACCAATTTCATCAAATTCTGACTTCGGATGAAAACGTTATGATTAAAATACGATTGCTGGTTTTCCAAAAATCTGCTGCTGAATTATGACGAATTTCACTCTCTAAAAACCCTATTCTCCTCCCCCTTTTTCTAAGGCATTAAGTGAGCATATAAAGCTGAAATCTGGAGTTTCCCTTTCCTTCCTAGACTAGGTTTCTTTGGAGAATAATCAAAAGGTATTTTATAATGATAAAAGACTTCTAATCTAAATAGGAAAGGGAAATTGTCTTCTGTAAAAATTGGGAGACTGACCGCTAACACGCATGCACATGTACCGTATGTGCATACACACACTCATCACATACGTACACGTGTTAGTGGCGATAAAAATGATTAATTTAATAAAAATAATTTTCTTTCCATTTTAATCAAAAGCTCATGCTGTGATTCGCACTAATTCTTAAAGGATAATCCGTAAATAACCACACTAAACTCATCATTGGGGCCACGGGACTTAAGATGACAACGGGTACAAAATGGGGTGTCTACAGTTGCCCCTCTTTTGGCTGAGTTTTGCATTGCAATACGAAAGTCAAAAGCCTGAAAAGACGAACCATTTACCGGTTGGCAGCTTAAAGTCCACACATACACACATGCAATAAGGTCGTGTCAGACTCAGCTGACTACCTACGTACTCCTCAGAGATCAGACCTAGCGTAGTTCATGCAAAACAATGGGGGCACTCAGTAGGTAATTTCTCGAAACTACCAACTGCAAAGATCAATATGAAAATGTTATTTCTTTCCTAGGGAATAAGCAAAAAGCTTCATCCCTATCCAGAATCGAAGCTGGGTACTCGGACCCAAAGGGAATCGAATCAGGGTACCAGGACCCAAAGAGAATGGAATCAGGGTACTAGGACCCAAAGGGAATTGAATCAGGGTACTAGGACCCAAAGAGAATGGAATCAGGGTACTAGGACCCAAAGAGAATGGAATCAGGGTACCAGGATCCAAAGAGAATGGAATCAGGGTACCAGGACCCAAACGAAGGTGGACCTTAACGAAGGCCAAAGAAGGATTTATAGACCCTAACGAGGGTGGACCTTAACGAAGGCCAAAGAAGGATTTAGAGACCCTAACGAGGGTGGACCTTAACAACGGCCAAAGAAGGATAACAAGGGTGGACCTTAACGAAGGCCAAAGAAAGATTTATAGACCCTAACGAGGGTGGACCTTAACGAAGCCCAAAGAATGATTGATAGACCCTAACGAGGGTGGACCTTAACGAAGGCCAAAGAAGGATTTATAGACCCTAACGAGGGTGGACCTTAACGAAGGCCAAAGAAGGATTGATAGACCCTAACGAGGGTATGGGCCTTGACGAAGGTCCGAAAGGAGTGATCCCTAACGAGGGAATGGGCCTTGACGAAGGTCCGAAAGGAGTGATCCCTAACGAGGGAATGGGCCTTGACGAAGGTCCGAAACGAATGATCCCTAACGAGGGAATGGGCCTTGACGAAGGTCCAAAAGGAGTGATCCCTAACGAGGGAATGGGCCTTGACGAAGGTCCGAAACGAATGATCCCTAACTAGGGAATGGGCCTTGACGAAGGTCCAAAAGGAGTGATCCCTAACGAGGGAATGGGCCTTGACGAAGGTCCGAAACGAATGATCCCTAACTAGGGAATGGGCCTTGACGAAGGTCCGAAAGGAGTGATCCCTAACGAGGGAATGGGCCTTGACGAAGGTCCGAAATGAGTGATCCCTAATGAGGGAATGGGCCTTGACGAAGGTCTGAAAGGAGTGATCCCTAACGAGGGTATGGGCCTTGACGAAGGTCCGAAACGAATGATCCCTAACGAGGGAATGGGCCTTGACGAAGGCCCGAAAGGAGTGATCCCTAACGAGGGAATGGGCCTTGACGAAGGTCCAGAAGGAGTGATCCCTAACGAGGGAATGGGCCTTGACGAAGGTCCGAAAGGAGTGATCCCTAACGAGGGAATGGGCCTTGACGAAGGTCCGAAACGAATGATCCCTAACGAGGGAATGGGCCTTGACAAAGGTCAGAAAGGAGTAATCCCTAACGAGGGAATGGGCCTTGACGAAGGTCCGAAATGAGTGATCCCTAACGAGGGAATGGGCCTTGACGAAGGTCCGAAAGGAGTGATCCCTAACGAGGGTATGGGCCTTGACGAAGGTCCGAAACGAATGATCCCTAACGAGGGAATGGGCCTTGATGAAGGTCCGAAAGGAGTGATCCTTAACGAGGGAATGGGCCTTGACGAAGGTCCGAAAGGAGTGATCCCTAACGATGGAATGGGCCTTGACGAAGGTCCGAAAGGAGTGATCCCTAACGAGGGAATGGGCCTTGACGAAGGTCCGAAAGGAGTGATCCCTAACGAGGGAATGGGCCTTAACGAAGGTCCGAAACGAATGATCCCTAACGAGGGAATGGGCCTTGATGAAGGTCCGAAAGGAGTGATCCCTAACAAGGGAATGGGCCTTGACGAAGGTCCGAAACGAATGATCCCTAACGAGGGAATGGGCCTTGACGAAGGTCCAAAAGGAGTGATCCCTAACGAGGGAATGGGCCTTGACGAAGGTCCGAAACGAATGATCCCTAATGAGGGAATGGGCCTTGACGAAGGTCTAAAAGGAGTGATCCCTAACGAGGGTATGGGCCTTGACGAAGGTCCGAAACGAATGATCCCTAACGAGGGAATGGGCCTTGACGAAGGTTAATACGAAACATCTCTGACCCTAACCAGAGTTGATACTAACAAAGAGTAATCAAACATTGTAGACAAACCAAAGATTCAACTCAAAGAGTTCAAGTCCAAAAACACATCTCATGTAAAAATTCAATGCACTAAAAGAATCCAAACCCCGAAAGGACACTTAGAAATTATTCCAATCTCCAAGAAAGATGCCCCTAGGGCAAGTTAAAAGATTTCCCTCAAGGAATCTGCCTTCAAAGCAAGAAGGGTACCACTCAAAGATTCGAATTCAAAAGCAACACTCAACATGCATGCATAGACTATTCGGAGCCCACTCCCTACTTACATGGTCTAATCGAAATCGAGTCCTTGGTAGGATCGCTATTGATTTTTCTTTCTTTTAATGATCACCTTTGAACATGGTTACTAATTTGATTAGGACATGTACTCATTCATTTCTTTGGCATCATCTTTATCTTCAACACATTTCCTAAAACCTGCTTGAGACTGCTGAATGGAGTTGTAGCTTCTTTCCCAGAATTATAGATTCATTTCCTAGAGCAATAATGGCACTATAACAATTTCCGCTTTCAAGGAGTTATAGGCATGTGAACACATGAAGCCCAAGACAAACACTTATTTCAAATGAAGCACAAGACAACAAACCTTCATACTACTTCCGCAATTACGCACATGGATGACATGCGCAAAACCGCCCATTGTTCAGCCCTTTAGGATTATACTCCAAGTAAATTGCTGATGATACAAAGAGGCAAATGAGGGCGAAGAAGATAGAACCAATAACGATGATGTAGATAAGAAGCTCAAGCAAGACCAACAAGAAATTCAAGTATAACCTGGAATGATGAGACAGTAGACTCGAGTATTGACCTCACCTATTTCAAATGTGTCTCCCTTTAATTTCCATCTCATTAAGGCAATTATTCCATTTTTCTTTTCTTAGTTAATTAATGAGAATCAATGATGTACTAGTTATTTCCATAAAATTTCACTATCTTCAGTCCACTTTTACACCAATAAAGACATTCCATATGCTGATTCTGATGGCATATGAGTATATTCAATTGGGCTTGCTCCTTGATTCAAAGGTTGGAGTATGCATCACCTTCCTTGATGTCTGGCTATGATATCTATAGGCTTCACTCCTTAATTTATTCTTTTTTTTCTTCTTCTTTCTTTTTTTTGTCTCTTTTTTTTGTTTTTGTTTTTTTTTTTTTTCATACCCTAACTTTTGCCTAGGTTGCCCTTTCGAGTTTTCAACCTAGTGGGCTATCTTTTCCCAACTTCTCTTTCTTGAACTGCTTCTGATGTGACTTTTTTTTTCGTGCCCCTTGTATGGATTCCAAGCGATGTGAATGCACCTTTGCACAAACTTCAAATAATGTGGCTGCACCTTTGCAAGCTAGGTTGCCTACGTACCCAAAAGGGATCAAGCCAAACGTAGTTCAATCAAATTTGAACAACTTTAATCAATCGGAGAGGACTTTCATATGGACTGTAATGCAGGCTCTAGGCTCTAGGCTCAAGAAAGAAAGGATATTAAAAGCTCGAGTTTAATTTCAATGGGTTCCTATTTTTCAAGGATCACTTCACTTCACTTTCACTTCCAAACTTAGCACTTCACCTGCCATCTCATTCTGGCATCTTTTTTTTTCTTTTCTTCTCTTATTTTTTTCTTCCATTTTTTTTTCTTTCTTTTTGTTTTTTTTTTCTTTTGTTCCATTTACATTGCCTCATCGCTTTAAACAAATCTCTCTCCAAAATTTGCCCCTAGTGTAGGGGGTAATCCTTGACAAGGGTGTTAGAAAGAAAACTCATTAATTAGACCCTAAATGGAAAGAGTTCCATTGTGCACACCTCGTGCTATTCCTACTACTTGATGATGTGAACCCAATGGGTCACACACTGATCATGCAAGATGAGCTTTAAAGTCTATGAGAGAAAGGGTATGAGTGCATAAAGAATAGTTCTTTAAGGCCTATTTATATTTGATATAATTTATAGGGGTTATTGTGCAATTTAGAGAAATTGCATAAAACTCTAATAGGGTTTCCCCTTAGGGCCGGCCCCCTTAGTGTGGACTATATAAGTCACACTATGATGTGTGACATCATCATAAGTTGAACTCCCCACGGGCTGGCCAGATTTTCCAGCCTCCCTCTCTCTGTCTCCTCTCTTCTCCTACACTAGCAACAACAAGGAAAAGGAGGAAAGGACTTGAAGCTCTAGCTAGGTGTGTGTGGACCCCAGAAATGGTTAAGGCCCACAGGAGGGTTTAAAAGTCGCCAATCTGTGGACCCAGGAAAAGAGGGCCCACGAATGGGTTTGGAAAAAGAAAGGAGTCGCCACCTTATTTTTTTAAAGGAAACAAGGAAAACCCTAAAAACGGTTTTGTTTTAGGAAAACAAAAGATTGACTCCATATTTAAAAATGGAAAGGCAAATGATCTTTTGGAAACCAGAGAATTCGGGGATTCGGAGGCTAAGTTACGATATGGGAAGGTTCTAGGCAAAGCCTATAGGCACCCATATCGCCCTAAACGGTCTCTTAATTTAATTGGGCTAAATCAAAGTCTTAATCACACATAAATCAACAGTTATCATCACAAGACAGCATGCATATCATTCATTCATTCATCCATATAATCATGTAAATCAAAGAAAAAACAGAAAAAAGAAGGAGGGGGAGAAAAAAACCTAGGATACTTAGTATCCTAGGGCGGACTTGAACATCACGAAGAGCGCCTACGTACCATGTATGGAAATACATGGATCAAAGTCCACGTAGTTCGAAAGGGAATAGGGTTATAACCTAATCAAGGCCTATGGTAAACCCTAAGTTTCCTTTCAAGTAAAACATGGTAAGTTTCCAAAATAAATGATTCTCAAAGGATTTTTGGTAATATATGGAATATTGATAAAAATGGAAACTTTGATTCAAAAGGTATTTGTTACGAAAGGAAACTATAGGAATTACCATACCCCTTTATTAGGAAACAACCCTAGGGGGGAGAAAGGGAAAGTTTCAAGGAAAGGAAAGAAGGGTGAATTGGGGCACCCTCATACCCTACTTACCTTAAGCAAAAGCAACCTATCAAAGTAACCACCCTATTGCATAGGGTAATTACCTTATTTGTAAGATTTCATCTCACAATAGCCAAAATAACCACCCCACATTGGTGGGGTAGTTGCACCTGTTGTACCTGTCAAAGCACCTGCAATTTCCATGCAAACATACCAAAAATGCCAACCAAACAAGCTAGATTCCAAATCAAGCCATTATCATGCCCAAACATGGGCTAACACATGCTCAAAATATCATATCAAGGACAAATAACAGATCTGGACAGAATTGAAATAAGGCTTAAAATCAACCACAAGTCATGCAACAACATGAATCATAAGCTAACTGAAGCCCTAATTCAACCCTAAATGCAATGACATGCAAAAAACACAAAAATCCACTACTATGAATGCAGAAGAATGTCATAGCTATCAAATATGCAGCACATATATATCAACCATGAAGAAAACACAAAGAAAAACCCTAAGCTATCATGCTATATGCTACTTTCCTAATACAAGGATGAATGAAACCCTAGAATCACAATTGTGCTCAAAATCACATAAAATAACTCTAAATCATGCAAAGCCCATCATAGACATCATGCTAATCATGCATATTAATCAATAGAAGCATCCACACATGAGAAAAATACAAGCTTGCACATGAAATATAGCTATTCTAAACATAAACTCCATTTCAGCACTAAGGAAACCCTAGAATCCCAAACATGCAGTAAATCACATGGAACATCATCCTAGCATACTAAACAGCCCACAAACATTATCCTAATCATGCATACTAACTAATAGAAATAGCAAAACACAACAAAAACACAAGCTTTAATATGCAAAAGAGTTATTTCATGCAGAAAACCATTTCAGCACTAAGGAAACCCTAAAGTCCCAAACATGCAGTAAATCACATGGAATAACATCCTAGCATACTAAACAGCCCACAAATATGATCCTAATCATGCATACTAGCTAATAGAAGCAGCAAAACACAATAAAAACACAAACTTTAACATGAAATAATGACTATTCCATGTAAAACCCTAGAAAAGACTCTAAAAAACCCTAAAAACACAAAGACTCATAAAACCACATAGAATGACATTATATCATGCAAAACCAGCCATAGACAATATCCTAACCATGCATTCTAAGCACTAGAAGCATCAACACATGATAAAACAATAAGCTTTCAACATGAAGTAATGCAAAGCTATGTAAAAAACCCTAGTTTGAATGAAAGAGAGGAAGGGGGAGGGGCATACCTATGGTGGCTGCTGTAGAGAGTCCTCCTCCTCTTATGTGCTGCTGGAAACAAACTCCTTCAAGCCTTCAAGCAATGCTCCAGCCCTCCTTCAAGCTTTCTCTCACACTCTCTCACTCTAAGTTTAGGTTAAACTACCCTAAGGATGGCTGCCATAGCCTCCAAGTCTCACACAAAGTGCCTCCAAAGTGTCCCCCTATTGCTGAAGTATAAGGGGGTATTTATAGGGATTGAGGGAAAACCCTCAATGGTTGGGATTAAAACCCTAGGGATTGATCCAAGGGCTCTTAGAGGTTACCTTGGGGCTCAAGTAGGTCAAAAAGGGCTGAAATTAGGGTTAAATGGCGGCCAAAGGCGAGCAAATCCGAGAAAATAGGGTGGGAGCCGCGTCAAGGCTCAAAAAAGGAAAGTGGCTCGGGTGACCACCTGGGGCTGGGCGGCTAGCAGCCTGGGCCCAGGCGGCTAGCCGCCCAGGCCTGGGTGGTCACCCGAGGCCCTGTCAGCTTCAGCCCATTTTTGACCCTTTCAGCTTCCAAATGTGTTTCAGGGCCCAAATCAACTCCGATTTTGACGAAACGAAAGCCAAAACGACCGTGTTTCGAAGGGGAATGTAATTTGAGTCACTTGAGGGCAAGAAACCCTAGCCATGGCTGCATGGTTGGGCCCTACAAAGGTGGTTAACCGCTATGCCTCACCATCGCTTAGCTTAGGTATGCACATAGGGTCGCACCGAATGCTTTCCAATTCGAAATTCAACCTCCCTAAACACATTTGGGGATGAAATTAAGACCAATCAAGGTCAAATGAGTAGTCATAGAGTGAAAATCATGAACCAATTCGAGCTAACCGAAGTAGGTCTTTTAGCCAACCTGAGCCTTATTGAGCCATTCTAATCCCGAACCTTCAATTCATCGAATTGAACCCACAAATACCTCAAATACAACCATATGAACTCCAATTGGCAACTTGGAGATCATTTCAAGGTCAAATGGAAAGTTTGTGATCAAAAAGACAATTATGCCCCTCAAGTCACAAAAGTTCTAATTAACCCTCGAGACCAACTCCAAATCGAACCAAAATTCATAGACACCATCCTTAGGACCCTAGAAACTCAATGCAAAAGACTAGACTCAAAAAGGAAACAAAAAGACACATGCAATGACAAACCCTAGCTAAGGTGACAAAAATGGGGTGTGACAGAAGCCCCTCATTGGTGAGCAAGTTTCACTTGCAAGCCAATGACCAAAAGAACAACCCATTTTTGCCCGGGGAATTGATTTAATCAAGACCCACTGGGGAAAAGAGGGTGAACATATCATTGAATTCTTCGAATTCATCATACACAAGCACAAAGGTACTCTTCATAAGTTCTACAGAACTCCTCTCATGCTGTATACCAGTTTCACTGGGGAACAAGATGAGGTATCCACAGGTTACATCGAACTTCGTTCGATGAAAGGTCTTCCAATTCTATGCCAGTGACAACTGGCGAATGGTACGAGGTAACATTATGCCATCAAGGCTATCCCAAAATATGAGAAAGATACATCCTTCTCACATTCAAACCGTCAAGGTTATTACTCAATTATCAAGGTAATCACATCCCATACTGCACCAGTGACAACTGGTGAATAATACGAGGTATCCATAGCTTACATCGAACTTCGTTCGATGAAAGGTCTTCCCATACTATGCCAGTGACAACTGGCGAATAGTACGAGGTATCCATAACTTACATCGAACTTCGTTCGATGAAAGGTCTTCCCATACTGTACCAGTGACAACTGGTGAATAGTACAAGGTATCCATAGCTTACATCGAACTTCGTTCGATGAAAGGTCTTCCCATACTTTGCCAGTGACAACTGGCGAATAGTACGAGGTAACACCATGCCATCAAGGCTATCCCAAAATATGAGAAAGATACATCCTTCTCATATTCAAACCATCAAGGTTATCATTCAAATATCAAGGTAAATCACATAACACGAGAAAGATCACGTCCTTCTCTTGCTCAAATCAATCAAGGTAAACACATACCACAGGAAGCCATCAAGGCTATCTCAAAGCATGAGAAAGATACATCCTTCTCATATTCAAACCATCAAGGTTATCATTCAATTGTTAAGGTAGTCACATAGCACGAGGAAGGTCACAACCTTCAATCAGGGTAAACACATACCATTGGGAAAGATCGCATCTTTCAAGCCATCAAGGTAAACATAGGACGTGAGAAAGATTGCATCCTTCTCATATCAAACTCTCAAGGTGAACACATAGCATGAGAAAGATCGCGTCCTTCTCATAATCAAACCATCAAGGTAAACACAAGTCATGGGGAAAGATTGCATCTTTCAAATCATCAAGGTAAGCATGTAATCATGAGAAAGATTGCATCTTTCTCTCACTAAGTCATCAAGACAAAGGTAAGCTTCTACTTACCAACACTCAACAAGTTCACCAAGTCATCTCACATGGAGGCTATTCACGCCTCAACTCAAACACCAACTCATATAGGAGACACAATTATCTCATGAAAGCAATCATTTATACGCATATAGGGAAGGTATCTTTATCCCAAATGACAACGAATCATAGTGACATAGGAGGGAATTCATCCCTAACGACCAAAACCATATGCATAGAAAGGGTTGTTCAACCCTACTAGCATGCCATGCCCACACAAGGGCCATCAATGCAATCTCTTTCAAATCATTTCATGTCAAACAATGTCAAGATATTCATTCATTTTTCAACTCAAAACAAGCTTGAGATTTCATCTCAAAGAGGGTTCAAAAGCGCGAATAGGCGAGCAAAGGCCAAACGAGCGCAACGGAGCGAGCAAGGGGGGGGTGACCACCTGGCTGCTGGTGGCTTGCCGCCCAAGCCCAGGCGGCTTGCCGCCCCATGCTGGGCGGTTACCCGAGGCTGGTGCTGCCCAGTTTGAGGGTTTTTAAACCCTTGACTCCCCATTTGTGCATTCAAGCCTCCAAGCTCGAAAATAGAGAGCTTCTCTCTCTAGAACTCACTCCATCCTTCTCCAAATTCTCACATACATATTCTCATTCAAAGTTTCACTTTCAATTCAAGTTATGTGCATGAAATAGCATCAAGAACAAGTCATTCAACAACAAAAACAAGCATCAATCATCAAGTTGCAAGATCAAATTCATCATCTTTCTTATCAAACCCATTTTTCTCACATACAAGCTCAACCACCAACAATGGCTTCTAGCAATGATTCCAACATCAAGTATCCATATTATGTGATCAAGAATACATACAAGGCACCAATCTATGATGCATCCCAAGACAAGGTGTTGCTTGAACCTAAGAAGCATCTCTCCTACCTCCATTCCCAACATGAGGTTAGTTCTTCCCAACTTAACATGTTTATCATGAAATCTTGATTTCTATTGGATAAAATGCATTCCCATGATCTTCTTTTGATTGTTTCTATCATTGTTAAGCCAAGTTCATTGATTTGGCAAGGATTGAATGTGCAAAAAGCTTGTTTCCCAATGCTTGAGAAAAGATGCCCACCAAGTGTTTGATAAAATGCCAAAGAGACAAAAACATGTTCAATTCTTGAAAAATCAATTGGTTTGCATTGTAGAACCAAGTCATATGGTCTTGGCAAGGATTTGATATACAAAAATCTTTCATTTCAATGCTTGAAAACAAGTTACACACCAAGTGTTCGATAAAATGCCCGAAAGGCAAAACCATGTTCAATCCTTACAAAATCAATGAATTTGAATACACAAAGTCATGGGCATTCATTTCTAATTCATTTCATGAATCAAAACCCATATTTTAAAACTTTTGGAAAACCATTTGAAATCAATTACCAATGCATGCCCAATATCTCTATGTTTTCAATGCTAACTCAATGCACAATCTTTTGACATAGCCCGACTTCCAAAGTCTCCGTACAAGGACATCAATAAAGGGGCTCATCTCATGGTGGAGATATATGGAACATGCCCAACCACGTGCTCGCAAGATAGTAAAGAAGGCGGGTTTTGAGCCCTTCCTAGATGCTCTATGGAACGAGCAATGGGATAGGCAAGCATTATTTGCCTTGACAGAGCTATGGTGGGACACCACCAACACTTTCCATTTTAGCTTCGGGGAGATGACCATGACCCCTAAGGATTTCACCATGATAACTGGGTTGAGCTTGAAAGGCAAGCGCTTGGAATACTATGAACATGCCAACATGGATCAAAACTACATAGTAGCTCTACTTGGGGTTGAAGCGGAATTAAGCCCAAAAGGTGTGCGCCGTACTTGGCTCTACAACACCTTTGCCACTGAGGAAGAGAGTGAGGGGACGGATCCCCAATACATTGTGAGAGCTTTCTTGCTCTACATGATTTCATGCACCTTCTTTGCGGGCACCAATGACATGGCTCGACTTGAGTTGCTAGCTAGCATGGAAGATGTGAACAAAATTGGGAGATACAATTGGGGTGGAGCTGCTTTCGCAAACATGTATCGCTCCATGACTGACATGTCCCGAGGAGTTGCAAAGAACTTTGGGGGACTTCCTTTCGTTTGGGAGGTAACAAAGAACATTCAATTCTCTATTATTTCCCGAAACTTAACACACACATGATTTCTTCTATTTTCTTTGGTTTTCCACAGATATGGTACTACGAGTACCTGAACATGTGTCGCCCAACTCTTGCTAGTGATGCCATGTCATGGCCCATCCTTCAGAATTATGCTCCATCTTGCTTGGCTACAAGAGCCTCCAATCGACACGATTATGCCCATGCAAGGGCATATCTTGCTAGCTTGACTGCTGATATGGTAGAATCTTTCTTTCTCCTTATCTTTTTATCTTTCTCTTTTCATTTCTCATTTCAAACTCAACAGGTGGAATGGGATCCATGGAGGCTGTGGGAGCATAGGCTTCCCGAGAAGTACTCCTCTTGTTTGGAGTTGACAAGCAAAAGGGTCCTTTTTGAAGGCCCCACAGGTAGATGCTGGTATCTTGGGGAGCGAGTCCTGAGACAAGTCCATGGAAATATGAATGCAGCTGTGACACCTTCCATGCCACCAGAGAACATGAGGCACACTAGCCACCTAGTGGGGGATGAACTAGAAGAAGCTCTGAGGGGTTGGGATGCTGAGGGATTCACCTCCCCTCGCATAGAATACACTGCCTTCTGTCGACAATATCTGATGAATCCTAGGGTCACTGGTCTCCCACCTCAAGGGGTGAGCTCCCCACACTCTTAAACTCTTTTTTAAGATTATAAGAAAGACTCCATTTGACAAATATTTGAATTTCAGGGCCGACGGGCAAGGGGACACAGCTCCACAGTTGGATCTGCCACTAGGATGACTTACAATGACGAGGATGAGGACCTTGAAGGAAATCAACCTCCACCCCTCCCACAACTAAATTGGTATGTGAACTTGTGCAGTGGGACAAAATTTGTGAAGACTGATATTACCCATCCACCATTCGATGAATATCCCAAGATCGATCCATATTATGAGAATGTGAGTTCTAAACTCTTATCTTCTTGAAATTGGATTCTTTCATTATTGTTAACCATGTTTATACTTTCCTAGGTTCCACGGGAGTATGCCCAGGAATGTATTGAACTCAATGAAGGATTGAGGAGGGATCTTGTGCGAATGAGTTTAGAGAACTCAGTTCTGGAAGCACGCTTAAATCCCCAAGTAAGTGATCATCTTATTAGCTTTCAACTAGGATTGGCACCATTACCCTCCTAACTCATTATCTTTGTTTGCAACAGGCATCATCGTCTAATCCACCACAGGATATGCCCCCTTCTAGAGCACCTCGTTCAGGGCATGATGGAGCGGGGCCAAGTCGAAAGAGAAGGCCCACGGGAAATCATTGAGTTTCACTCACCTCTTGTTAGGAATGTTGGAACTTTCTATCTATCTTGTTATGTACTAATTAGGAATTTCAATTCCCAACCTTGAACCTTTATTATGGATACTTGATGAATCTATGTTCGAACTTTATTGCAATGATATGATCTTGTATTGAGTGAAAAATGGGCTTAAATCAAGCACAAAAAGTCAAAACATCACAAAAGGGCCAAACGAAGGCATAACAAGGCAAAAATGGGCGAAACAAGACGGCGGCCTCGGGTGACCACCTGGGGCTGGGCGGCTAGCCGCCTGGGCCCAGGCGGCTAGCCGCCCAGGCCTGGGTGGTCACCCGAGCCCGAAGCGGTGTTTCGCCTGATTTTAGGAAACTTCCTATTTTGACGGGATTCCACCTTCCAAAACACGGATTTCCGAATTTTTTCCTATAAAAGCACATCCAAGGGGTCTCAAACCCTACTAACATTCATTGAGAGCAAGTTATGGAAGCCCTAGACAAACTCTTGAGTGATTTTCTGAAGGTTATGAGTGCGGAGGCAAGGAAGGAGTTCAAGCGCTACTGCTTGGATCCGTTGTTTTCTTTGATGCATGTGAAGCTTGAAACCACTCTTCTTACTGCTGCTACATATTTTTGGGATCCCCAACTTCATGTATTCCGCTTCAACTATGAAGAACTATGCCCAACAATGGAAGAGTTCTGCGCTTTGTATGGAGTTTCACCTGTAGGACCTTTCATCCTCCCTACTCCACGCTCAAGTTACTTGATTTCCTTCTCCAACTTCCTTGGGATTTCTCAACAAGAGGCCTCCATATTTGTGAAGGATCATAAGGTGAATCTCATGGAAATAGCAACTTCCTTCTTGGCTCATGATAGCAAAGGTACCTTGAATTTCAACCTTCCTACTCAACATGCTCTTGCTTTCTGCTTGATTGGTCGCTTCCTTATCTCCACGGGGACTCTCTATGTCCCTATTCAAATATGTGAACTGATCCCTTTTCTTCTTGAACACAACAACCTGATTCCCATAGTGCTAGCTGAAACTCTCAACAGTTAGACAAAGTTCATGATAACCCACAAGCCCCATTAGGAGGGAGCCCCGTTCTACTGCAGATGTGGCTTCTTGAAAGGCTTAATTTCTTATCTCCTACCACCATTAATCCATACAAACCCCAACATTACTGCTTGCCGTCGAGTTGAACTCCCTGGTCAATTTTCTTTGAGGGAATGGTTAGGGCTACTTCCAAACTCTCTCATGGCGAAACATCAGGTGGTTTGTCTCCACATGGGGATGCAAGGAACAAATTCTTCTTCGAACTTCTGGGTGTGCTATGGTCAAGCTCATAGGGTTGAGGTCAACTTCATTCTATTGGACTTCAAGAATCCTTCGTCAAATGGGTGCCATGCAAACCATACCTACTTCTGTGGTATTTGATCATTCTGTCGAACCTGTGGGCCCCACAATGGTTAAGTGGGCCAAGACTAGATGGACTGACCAACTGAAACTGACTCGAGTTGAAAACACTGATGGGCCTTATGTCATGAGCCCTGAATACAAGACATGGTTGAAGACTAGCTTGGGTGAAAGAGAAACCATACGCAGGGAAAGGATTTATGACCTTATCAAGGACACAAGACTTGGATTTTGCAGGGAAGACATTCTGGAAGCAGTGGAAGCAGCACATGCTCATGACTTGCGAAAGAAGCGAAGACTTGAAAGAAAAGAGAAGAAAGCAAACCAAGAGACTCTGAAGAAGAACAAAAGGACTTGAAGACTTTAGAAATAGGATATCTATGGCATGTCAATAGTTCTTTATCTAACACCAATAAATTGCTATGTCAATCAATTAGTTCTAAATGAATTGCCAATAATAATTTAATTTTGAGATTTGTTGTTGTGGTGTTGTTTGGACCGCACCCAAAGTAACTTTATGGGCTGCCTACGTATCCCCATCCTTTTTTCATTTTTTCTTTTCTTTTTTTTTCATTTTTTTTTTCATTTTTCTTCATTTTTCTCTTTTTTCATTTTTTTTTTTTTTAAGAATGGGGAATCAGGCCCTCGTAGTTCAAATGCCTCAACTTTTGCCTAGGCCGCCCTTATGGGTTTTCAACCTAGCAGGCCTTACACATAGTACTTCTTCAATTGATCCAAATTGGTAGGGCGAGCGAACTCAATTCCATCCAAATCCATGAGGCGAACAGCCCCTGCTGGTAATATCTCCTTGATAACATACGGGCCACCCCAACTTGGCTTGAACTTCCCTCGTGGATCAAAAATAGGAGCTCTGATTTCTTTCAACACCAAATCCCCTGTCTTCAAACCTCGGTCTTTGACATGCTTGTTGAATGCTCTTGCAACCCTTCGCTGATATCCCTGCACATGATACAAGGCCCTCAATCGCCTTTCATCGAGCAATGCCAGCTCATCATAACGGTTCTTAACCCAATCTGCTTCTGCTATCTGACTTTCCACAGCAACCCGTAATGACGGTACCTCCAACTCAATAGGCAAAACAGCCTCCATCCCATACACCAAGGAATAAGGGGTAGCCCCTGTTGACGATCTCACAGATGTTCTATAGCCCCACAAGGCTAATGGCAACTTCTCATGCCAATCAGTGTAGGTGTCAGCTGTTTTCTGTAGTATCTTCTTAACATTCTTGTTGGCGGCCTCCACTGCCCCATTAGTCTGTAGGCGATAAGGGGAGGATAGATGGTGCACTATATTGTATTTCTGCAAAAGCTCCTTGGTTTCTTTCTGAAAGTGCTGACCATTGTCTGAAATAATCTCATGGGGTACCCCATACCTGTAGATAATGTTGAGCTGTATGAACTGTGCTACCTTCTTGGCATTCAGGGTCTTGAAAGATGCTGCCTCTACCCACTTAGTGAAGTAATCGATAGCTACCAAGATGTACTCATGCCCATTGGAGGCTTTCGGCTTAATCTGCCCAATTATATCTATTCCCCACACTGCAAACGGCCAAGGTGACGACATGCTTGTCAAAGGCATGGAAGGCAAGTGTTGTCCATTAGCAAAGACCTGACATTTGTGACACTTCTTAACATGTGCATGGCAATCTCTCTCCATTGTAGACCAATAGTAAGCCCAACCTCATGATCTTCTTAGCTAGCATATAACCATTCATGTGCGGTGCTCCAACTCCTTCATGGATTTCACTAACAAGACGTTCGGCTTCTTCCTCAGTGACACACAACAGATGGACCCCATCGTATGACCTTCGGTATAGCTTTCCTCCACACAAAACATAGTGACTTGCTAACCTCCTTAGTGTTCTCCTATCAATGCGGGTTGCTCCTTCAGGATACTCCCTTCTCCTAATGAATTCATGATGTCATAGTACCAAGGATGGCCATCTTTCACTTCTCCTTCTCGAATAGAGCAGCAATACACAGGCTTTTCTCTACATTCTATCACCAATGGTTTTACCTTCCCACCATCCGGGATTTCCACCATGGAAGCTAGAGTTGCCAAAGCATCGACGAACTGATTCTTATTTCTTGACAAATAATTGAACTCTATTTCCACAAATTCTTTAGTCAAGACTTCTAAGTATGCATGATATGGCAGCAGCTTCTCATCACGAGTCTTCCACTCTCTCTTTATCTGGCAGATAATCAGTGCTGAATCTCCGAAAACCTCTAACTCTTTGATCCCCAATTCTAGTGCAGCTTCCAATGCGAGGATGCAGGCTTCATACTCAGCAATGTTGTTGGTTGCTTCAAACCCTAAGCTTAACCTGCCAAGGGTGTGAATGCTTCTTCAGGTGAAACCTAGTAGGACTCCTATCCCATACCCTCTCTTATTTGCAGCTCCATCAAAGTATACCTTCCAGACCTTCTTTCCAATCTCCAGGACATCCTCATCGGGGAATTGGTCATTAAATTGTTCTGATGACGCCACAGGGCAGCTAGCCAAGTAATCTGCAATGACACTTCCTTTTACTGACTTCTGTGTTACATACTTTATGTCGAATTCATTGAGAAGAATCGACCAACGAGCAGTTCTGTAGGATAAAACCGGCCTTTCTATCAAGTACTTCAGCGGATCCATTCGACTTATCAAGAAAACCTCATACGACATCATGTAGTGACGGAGTTTCTGAGTTGCCCATACCAAAGCCACACAAGCCTTCTCTATGGCGTTGTACTTCACCTCATAATCTGTCATCTTCTTGCTTAGATAGTAAATGGCATTCTCCTTTTTTGACCCCTCAAGGTACTGAGCTAGCATAGCTCCCGTCGCGGTTTCAGTGACCGTCAAGTATAACAATAACGGCTCACCTTGTCGCGGAGGAACTAGAATTGGTGGATTACTCAAATACCTTTTGATAGTCTCAAAGGCTCCTTGACATTCTTCATTCCATACCTTCGGCACACCCTTCTTAAGCAACTTGAAAATCGGCTCACACACCATAGTCAAATTAGCAATGAACCTGCTTATGTACTGAATTCTCCCCAAGAACCCTCGAATCTGCTTTTCTGTGCTAGGCGGCTCCATCTCCACAATGGCCTTGATTTTTCCCGGATCAACCTCAATTCCTCTCTGAGTAATCATGAATCCTAATAGCTTGCCTGCAGTGACACCAAAAGCGCATTTCTGAGGATTCAACCGCAAGTTGTACTTCTTTGCTCGCTCCAGGAACCTTTCCAGTGCCCTGAAGTGTCCTTCTCGATCCACGGACTTCACGATCATGTCGTCCACATATACTTCCACCTCCTTATGGATCATGTCGTGCAGCAATGTTGTAGCAGCTCTCTGATAGGTAGCCCCGACATTTCTCAAACCGAACGGCATCACTTTGTAACAATATGTTCCCCACTGTGTGATAAAGGCCGTTTTCTCCATATCTTGCGACGCCATCTTTATCTGATTGTATCCGGAAAACCCATCCATGAAAGAGAGGAGCGCATGTCCTACAGTACTATCTACCAATACATCAATGTGAGGCAAAGGAAAATCATCCTTAGGGCTTGCTGCATTAAGATCTCGAAAATCCACACACATCCTCACTTTTCCATCCTTTTTAGGCACGGGAACTATATTAGATAACCACTTGGGATACTCCACAACCTGTAGGAACCCCGCATCGAGTTGTTTGGTTACTTCCTCCTTTACCTTCAATGCCCACTCGGGTTTCAATCTTCTCAATTTTTGCTTTACCGGCTTTTTAAGGGGATTGGTGGGGATGAAGTGCTGCACAATGTCTGGATCTATGCCGGGCATGTCTTCATAAGACCATGCAAAGGCCGTTATGTTGGCCTTTAGGAGGGCTATCAGCTTTTCTTTTTCAAGTGGTGAAAGGGTTATCCCAATTTTAATTATCTTTGGCAACTATATAGCAACCATTCCGGATACTCCACAACTTGCAGGAACCCCGCGTCGAGTTGCTTGGTTACTTATTCCTTTACCTTAATGCCCATTGTCACACCCCATTTTTGCCACCTTAGCTAGGGTTGTCATTGCATGTGTCTTTTGGTTCCTTTTGAGTCTAGTCTTTTGCATGAGTTTCTAGGGTCCTAAGGATGGGTGTGTATGAATTTTGGTCGATTGGAGTTGATCTCGAGGGTTAATTAGAACTTTTGTGACTTGAGGGGCATAATTGTCTTTTTGATCACAAACTTTCCATTTGACCTTGAAATGATCTCCAAGTTGCCAATTGGAGTTCATATGGTTGTATTTGAGGTATTTGTGGGTTCAATTCGATGAATTGAAGGTTCGGGATTAGAATGGCTCAGCAAGGCTCAGGTTGGCTAAAAGACCTACTTCGGGTTAGCTCGAATTGGTTCATGATTTTCACTCTATGACTACTCATTTGACCTTGATTGGTCTTAATTTCATCCCCAAATGTGTTTAGGGAGGTTGAATTTCGAATTGGAAAGCATTCGGTGCGACCCTATGTGCATACCTAAGCTAAGCGATGGTGAGGCATAGCGGTTAACCACCTTTGTAGGACCCAACCATGCAGCCATGGCTAGGGTTTCTTGCCCTCAAGTGACTCAAATTACATTCCCCTTCGAAACACGGTCGTTTTGGCTTTCGTTTCGTCAAAATCGGAGTTGATTTGAGCCCTGAAACACATTTGGAAGTCGAAAGGGTCAAAAATGGGCATGAAGCTGACAGGGCCTCGGGTGACCACCCAGGCCTGGGCGGCTAGCCGCCTGGGCCCAGGCTGCTAGCCGCCCAGCCCCAGGTGGTCACCCGAGCCACTTTCCTTTTTTGAGCCTTGACGCGGCTCCCACCCTATTTTCTCGGATTTGCTCGCCTTTGGCCGCCATTTAACCCTAATTTCAGCCTTTTTGACCTACTTGAGCCCCAAGGGAACCTCTAAGAGCCCTTGGATCAATCCCTAGGGTTTTAATCCCAACCATTGAGGGTTTCCCCTCAATCCCTATAAATACCCCCTTATACTTCAGCAATAGGGGACACTTTGGAGGCACTTTGGTGAGACTTGGAGGCTATGGCAGCCATCCTTAGGGTAGTTTAACCTATACTTTGAGTGAAAGAGTGTGAGAGTAAGCTTGGAGGAGGGCTGGAGCATTGCTTGAAGGCTTGAAGGAAGGAACTCCCAGTAGTACACAAGAGAAGGAGGACTCCCTACAGCAGCAAAAGGATACTTCACCATAGGTATCCCCCCCTTCCTCCTCTTCTCTCTTTTAAAGTTAGGGTTTTTGCATAGAATAGGATGATTGCATATCAAAGCTTGTGTTTTTATCATGTCTTGTTGCTTCCATGCATGTTTAGGATCATATTTGTGGGCTGTTTAGTATGCTAGGATGTTATTCCATGTGATTTACTGCATGTTTGGGACTTTAGGGTTTCTTAGGTGCTTAAAATGGTTTTCTGCATGAAATAACTCTTTGGCATATTAGAGCTTATGTTTTTATTGTGTTTTGTTGCTTCCATTGGAATGTATGCATGATTAGGATAATATTTATGGGCTGTTTAGTATGCTAGGATGATGTTCCATGTGATTTACTGCATGTTTGGGATTCTAGGGTTTCCTTAGTGCTGAAATGGAGTTTATGTTTAGAATAGCTATATTTCATGTGCAAGCTTGTATTTTTCTCATGTGTGGATGCTTCTATTGATTAATATGCATGATTAGCATGATGTCTATGATGGGCTTTGCATGATTTAGAGTTATTTTATGTGATTTTGAGCACAATTGTGATTCTAGGGTTTCATTCATCCTTGTATTAGGAAGTAGCATATAGCATGATAGCTTAGGGTTTTTCTTGTGTTTTCTTCATAGTTGATATATATGTGCTGCATATTTGATAACTATGATATTTCTAGCATTCATAGTAGTGATTTTAGGGTTTTTTGCATGTCATTGCATGTAGGGTTGAATTAGGGTTTTAGTTAGCTTATGATTCATGTTGTTGCATGACTTGTGGTTGATTTTAAGCCTTATTTCAATTCTGTCCAGATCTGTTATTTGTCCTTGATATGATATTTTGAGCATGTGTTAGCCCATGTTTGGGCATGATAATGGCTTGATTTGGAATCTAGCTTGTTTGGTTGGCATTTTTGGTATGTTTGCATGGAAATTGCAGGTGCTTTGACAGGTACAACAGGTGCAACTACCCCACCAATGTGGGGTGGTTATTTTGGCTATTGTGAGATGAAATCTTACAAATAAGGTAATTACCCTATGCAATAGGGTGGTTACTTTGACAGGTTGCTTTTGCTTAAGGTAAGTAGGGTGTGAGGGTGCCCCAATTCACCCTTCTTCCCTTTCTTTGAAACTTTCCCTTTCTCCCCCCTAGGGTTGTTTCCTAATAGGGGAATATGGTGATTCCTATAGTATCCTTTCGATAAAAATACTTTTTAAATCAAAGTTTCCATCTTTTATCAAAATTCCATATTTACCAAAGATCTTTTGAGAATCATTCATTTTTGGAAACTTACCATGTTTTACTTGAAAGGAAACTTAGGGTTTACCATAGGCCTTGATTAGGTTATAACCCTATTCCCTTTCGAACTACGTGGACTTTGATCCATGTATTTCCATACATGGTACGTAGGCGCTCTTCGTGATGTTCAAGTCCGCCCTAGGATACTAAGTATCCTAGGTTTTCTCCCCCTCCTTCTTTTTTCTGTTTTTTCTTTGATTTACATGATTATATGGATGAATGAATGAATGATATGCATGCTGTCTTGTGATGATAACTGTTGATTTATGTGTGATTAAGACTTTGATTTAGCCCAATTAAATTAAGAGACCGTTTAGGGCGATATGGGTGCCTATAGGCTTTGCCTAGAACCTTCCCATATCGTAACTTAGCCTCCGAATCCCCGAATTCTCTGGTTTCCAAAAGATCATTTGCCTTTCCATTTTTAAATATGGAGTCAATCTTTTGTTTTCCTAAAACAAAACTGTTTTTAGGGTTTTCCTTAGTTTCCTTTAAAAAATAAGGTGGCGACTCCTTTCTTTTTCCAAACCCATTCGTGGGCCCTCTTTTCCTGGGTCCACAGATTGGCGACTTTTAAACCCTCCTGTGGGCCTTAACAATTTCTGGGGTTCACAGACTTGGCGACTCCGCTGGGGATTTGTGGGCTAGACTCTATACAATTTGATTGGGCTAAGTTAATTTCTTTTGTTTAATTAAAATCAATCACATTGCATTCGCTTGATTGTGTGCTTTCATTTATTGCATTGTGTGCGCAAACTCTTGCATGTTAGGATCGATGTCCCTTGCCACTGACGGGCCTAGCCTCAACCTTGGTTTTCCTGATTCCATGAGTTGGGGCGAAAGCTCTCAACCTCTCTTGCCAAGTACCCTTGGGCTTGCCCTTGGGTATATTAAATGAGTTAATCACGTACTGCTGGACCCACGCGGCGTTCCTGATGCCACATGTGGTTAGGTATAAAGATTGCTCAAGCAAGTGAAGGACCCCAGCCTACCCTTATCATTAGTCCATATAGACAGACTTGCAGGACACTATGGTTTCACCCTTATGCACCCACATTGTTTGTAATGATATCATGACCGTGTTTGTGATGTGCTTAATGGAAAAATTAATAGAGGACCTTTGCACCCTATATCCTTAATACGTACCTTTCGCCCATGACCCTTGCAAAGGTGATTGGATTAAAAGGGACTAATTGAGTATATATGATGTGAAGTCATTGAGACAAATATGGAAGCCTAGGACATACCCTTAGGATGAGAGACTGATTGTTCCCTTTCGTAGAGGAGTGAGAGGACGTACTGGCTTGGATCCGCGACCAGCAAGGGCGCTTAGTGAAGATTGATTCTACCAACCAGTCAGACATGGCCGAAGAAGCAACTAGTGAAGGGGGTTTTGATGTTGAGACTTGTTTGAAGGCTATCATGACCAAGCTTGATTACACCACTGATGTATCCGAGAGAGCATTGAAAATGGCCCAAGATATCCAACATAAGATGTCCGAACCCGAACAGAATAATGGCCGTACCCCGGGGGATAACACCGAAAATGGGACCCAGTCTGGAGAAGGCACTAAGACCAATGATGGGGGAAGTACTCAGCCCAAAGGGAATGAATCACCTGAAGTTTTTAACCTGGAAGGGGGAAGTAAGGGGAAGACCTCTGATACAGACTCTGTGTTGGCTAGCAAGGTGGAAGCCTTGGAGAGAACTATAAAGGGAATCCGTAGGACAGATGACATGGTGGATGTACGTACCCTATCTTTGTTTCCTCAAGCTCGTATTCCACTACAATTCAAGATGCCTGAATTAGAAAAGTTTGATGGAACGGGTTGCCCCAAGACCCATTTGAAGATGTATGTACGAGCTATGCACCCTCGAGGAGCGACAGATGAACTCTTGGCCCAAATGTTCCATGAAACCCTAGCCACTTCTGCTTTAAAGTGGTTCCTAGCCTTGGATGAGAATAGAACCCGAACTTGGGAAGACATATGTAATGAGTTTTCAGAGCACTACAAGTACAACACTGAGGTGGATGTCACAAGAAGGGACCTAGAGACCACAAAACAAGGGGCTAATGAGACCTTTTCCGCTTTCATTACAAGGTGGAGGCAAAAGGCCTCGAAAATGGCGGATAGACCGAATGAGGAAGATCAGATTCAATTGGTGGTTAAGAACCTATTGCCGGTGTATCACAAGCACCTCTTTGCTCACTACTTCCCTAATTTCAAGGCTCTTATCGGAGCAGGTACACAAGTTGAGGATGCCATTGCCGATGGGTCAATCAAGACAGAAGAAGTCCAAAAGAGCCGCAGGCCGAACTTTGCTGGGAAAAACAATGCCGAGGTCAATGCCATAGCCCAACCCATTCAACCTATCTCCCTAAATGACACCAACCCACCTCGCCAAT
The DNA here is from genome assembly GCA_039720395.1 of Liquidambar formosana. Lineage (NCBI taxonomy): Eukaryota > Viridiplantae > Streptophyta > Magnoliopsida > Saxifragales > Altingiaceae > Liquidambar > Liquidambar formosana. The sequence continues at coordinate 52,460,335 of CM077820.1, read as the reverse complement.
TCACCGAGCTGCATATGCCACTTGAGAAAGTACTTGAAAAGCTAAAAAGCCGAGGCCTGTTGAAACCTCTCGACCCAAGACCACCACCAAATCCATTGCCCAAGAGCTACAATGAGAATGAATACTGCAAATTCCACCAAGCCAAAGGCCACTCAACCAACCGTTGCTATCGCCTTAGGCATGAGATCCAAGACTTACTTGACAAGCAAATCATCTCACCACCAACTCCACCAAATCGCCCAAATGTCACTCAAAATCCACTTCCCTCTCATAATTCATCCAACTCCATAAATGCCATTGAAGCCGACCCATCTCGACCTTGCCTACCCATAAGACAATACACTCCATTACCCATGTCCTTGACCCAAGCCTTTTACCAATGCTGTAACCAAGGCCTTATCATACCTCACCCTCCTAAAGCCAAGACCCCAAACACCCCATCAATATTGCCAATACCATGGTATACCCGGCCATGACACTGAGGACTGTGCTATGTTGAGAAAGGTCGTTCAAGACCTCATTGATCAAAAGACCCTACAATTGCCAAAGAAGTCCATCCAACAGCAGTTGAAAGAAAGGTATGAAGCAGGAGACCCTCAAGTGGGGTTATTGGGAGAACCTTCGGGGAAGTTTGATTACTATGTGCTTTATCCTGATCCATTGCCAAGTGAGCCCATAATTCCCACTGGTTGGGATGATATACCTGAAGAGGTGCAGATGGAGGACATTGACATGATTGAATGGGATGACCTGATGGGTGACACAAATGAATTGATGACATATGGGCTAGTGATGAAGAAATAGACCACATGACAAGAGGGGGCCGCCATTTCAAGCCTCCGCACTTGGAATCTGATAATCCACTGGGTGAGTTAGATAAGCGCCTTGATGTGCAAGAAGAAGAGGATGAAGTACTCCGACAATTGAAGAAGACCTAATGCCAATATCACCATATGGGGCTTGCTTATGGCCTCCCACAAACACAGACAGACAGTGCTGAAGTTGTTAAATCAGATACAGGTTCCGGTTGATTTGTCTCCTGAGGGATTGGTGAATCTAGTAAACCCTGCTCCGAAGAATTCCACTATAGTGTTCACAGAGGCGGACTTACCTAAGAGTGGGCCAAGCCACTCCCAAGCCTTGCATATAACTGTTGATACCATGGGGAAGAGAGTTCCTACGGTCTTGATTGATAATGGTTCCGCATTGAATGTATGTCCCTTGAGAACTGCAACTGTTTTGGGCTTGGGGCCCACTGATTTCACTCCATCTGGGCAGACAGTGAGGGCGTATGATAATACCCGTAGAGAAGTAATTGGGATGGTCACTCTACCTTTAATCATGGGACCCACGGAGTTCAGAGTAGAGTTTTAAGTCCTGGACGTGCCGTCTTGTTTTAATCTATTATTGGGAAGGCCTTGGATTCATCCCGTTGGGGCTGTACCATCATCATTGCATCAAAAGGTAAAGTTCCCACATGAGGGAGCCATTGTTACACTTCAAGGGGACTATGATTTGAAAATGGCGGGTATACCCATATGTGAAATAAAACCGGAATCAGTTGAGATACCCTTGTCTGGGTTTGAGTATGTGCAATGCATTGAAAAGGAGTTGGAAAAGGAAGAACTGATCCCCCTTGACTATCGTCCCCATGGTAATTTACATGTTGGTGAGATAATGCGGAAAATGAATTTCTTCCCGGGTATGGGCCTAGGGCGTCGCCAACAAGGAATTCCCCATTCTATTCAAAGTCGGGTTGTTTCCTACACTTTTGGGTTAGGATATGAGCCCACTAAGAATGACTATGCAGAAATGACAAGGAGGAATAAGGAGAAGGGAAAAGCTAGAGCAGAAGGAAGGGTGCCAGACTTTAAGATTTCACCATACAGGCCGACTCTGAATGGCTATTTCATCAAGGAGGGGGATGACTTCCTGTACTGTGGGTTCCCAGAGCCTATGTTCAATCCAACAACCAAGATCAGAATCCCGGGATTTGAGATTTTCTTCACCGAGTGGTATCCAATCACCGCTGAAATGGTGGATGATGAAGCCATCAATGACAGTTATTGGGAGAAGAAAGAAGAAGATTGGGTGGAGCACATGGATTCTGAAACCATGGTCACTTTGTTCCAAGACATGGTCCTTACCATAGGGTTTGAAGGTGTACAAGAGGAAGAGCCATCACACTATTGCACTTTTTACCCAAGTTCTGATCCAGCATTGGCAGATAAGGATTTTTATGACAAGTACTTTACAGATGGGCCGAATCCTCAGAGTTTGACAAGTTGGTACAATTCTGTGGGAAAGAAGAAAGAAGACTGGGTAGAACATGTGGATACCGAGGCTATGGTTACCATGTTCCGAGATATGGTTCTTACTTTGGGGGAGTCAGCAACAGAAGATTGCCAAGATTCGTCAATTCACCATGCAACCATGCCGCTTCATAATTGGTACCTAGAAGATGGAGCCATTGCAGAGATCCTTGAAGAGGAAGATCATGACCTGCCTGATAGTAGCTTGTAGGTTCCTTAGTTAGAAGTCTTTCCTGCTTTCAATAAAGTGTGTCCGCCTATCCCATTTTGTGGAGATAGGAGTCGTTTCATAGTTGTGGCACCAAATTTTGGTTTCCTTTTCAAGTTTGTGTCTTTTTGTTTGTTCCTTTAATGAAGTGTGTTTCTTTTATACATTGTTTGCTTGCAGTGTTTCTTTTCTCTCTTCTATGGATATTTATGGCATGGATATAGATCCTAGGAATGACGTCCCCCCGGAGCTCGTCGAGCGAAGGAAAAGGGGTGTCACCGAACCTAACATGGATGAATTGGAATCAATCAATTTAGGGACAAATGAATTGCCAAAGATAATTAAAATTGGGATAACCCTTTCACCACTTGAAAAAGAAAAGCTGATAGCCCTCCTAAAGGCCAACATAACGGCCTTTGCATGGTCTTATGAAGACATGCCCGGCATAGATCCAGACATTGTGCAGCACTTCATCCCCACCAATCCCCTTAAAAAGCCGGTAAAGCAAAAATTGAGAAGATTGAAACCCGAGTGGGCATTGAAGGTAAAGGAGGAAGTAACCAAACAACTCGATGCGGGGTTCCTACAGGTTGTGGAGTATCCCGAGTGGTTATCCAATATAGTTCCCGTGCCTAAAAAGGATGGAAAAGTGAGGATGTGTGTGGATTTTCGAGATCTTAATGCAGCAAGCCCTAAGGATGATTTCCCTTTGCCCCACATTGATGTATTGGTAGATAGCACTGTAGGACATGCGCTCCTCTCTTTCATGGATGGGTTTTCCGGATACAATCAGATAAAGATGGCGCCGCAAGATATGGAGAAAACGGCCTTTATCACACAGTGGGGAACATATTGTTACAAAGTGATGCCGTTCGGTTTGAGAAATGCCGGGGCTACCTATCAGAGAGCTGCTACAACATTGCTGCACGACATGATCCATAAGGAGGTGGAAGTATATGTGGACGACATGATCGTGAAGTCCGTGGATCGAGAAGGACACTTCATGGCACTGGAAAGGTTCCTGGAGCGAGCAAAGAAGTACAACTTGCGGTTGAATCCTCAGAAATGCGCTTTTGGTGTCACTGCAGGCAAGCTATTAGGATTCATGATTACTCAGAGTGGAATTGAGGTCGATCCAGGAAAAATCAAGGCCATTGTAGAGATGGAGCCGCCTAGCACAGAGAAGCAGATTCGAGGGTTCTTGGGGAGAATTCAGTACATAAGCAGGTTCATTGCTAATTTGACTATGGTGTGTGAGCCGATTTTCAAGTTGCTTAAGAAGGGTGTGCCGAAGGTATGGAATGAAGAATGTCAAGAAGCCTTTGAGACTATCAAAAGGTATTTGAGTAATCCACCAATTCTAGTTCCTCCGCGACAAGGTGAGCCGTTATTGTTATACTTGTCGGTCACTGAAACCGCGACGGGAGCTATGCTAGCTCAGTACCTTGAGGGGTCAAAAAAGGAGAATGCCATTTACTATCTGAGCAAGAAGATGACAGATTATGAGGTGAGGTACAACGCCATAGAGAAGGCTTGTGTGGCTTTGGTATGGGCAACTCAGAAACTCCGTCACTACATGATGTCGTATGAGGTTTTCTTGATAAGCCGAATGGACCCACTGAAGTACCTGATAGAAAGGCCGGTCTTGTCCTACAGAACTGCCCGATGGTCGATCTCCTCAATGAATTCGACATAAAGTATGTAACACAGAAGTCAGTGAAAGGAAGTGTCATTGCAGATTACTTGGCTAGCTGCCCTGTGGCGTCATCAGAACAATTCAATGATCAATTCCCCGATGAGGATGTCCTGGAGATTGGAAAGAAGATTTGGAAGGTATACTTTGACGGAGCTGCAAATAAGAGAGGGTATGGGATAGGAGTCCTACTGGTTTCACCTGAAGAAGCATTTACACCCTTGGCGGTTAAGTTAGGGTTTGAAGCAACCAACAACATTGCTGAGTATGAAGCCTGCATCCTTGCGTTGGAAGCCGCACTAGAATTGGGGATCAAAGAGTTGGAGGTTTTCGGAGATTCAGCACTGATTATCTGCCAGATAAAGGGAGAGTGGAAGACTCGTGATGAGAAGCTGCTGCCATATCATGCATACTTAGAAGCCTTGACTAAAGAATTTGTGGAAATAGAGTTCAATTATTTGTCAAGAAATAAGAATCAGTTCGCCGATGCTTTGGCAACTCTAGCTTCCATGGTGGAAATCCCGGATGGTGGGAATGTAAAACCGTTGGTGATAGAATGTAGAGAAAAACCTGTGTATTGCTGTTCTATTCGAGAAGGAGAGTTGAAAGATGGCCATCCTTGGTACTATGACATCATGAAATTCATTGAGGAAAGGGAGTATCCTGAAGGAGCAACCCGCGTTGATAGGAGAACACTGAGGAGACTAGCAAGTCACTATGTTTTGTGTGGAGGAAAGCTATACCGGAGGTCATACGACTGGGGTCCATCTGTTGTGTGTCACCGAGGAAGAAGCCGAGCGTCTTGTTAGTGAAATCCATGAAGGAGTTGGAGCACCGCACATGAATGGTTATATGCTAGCTAAGAAGATCATGAGGTTGGGTTACTATTGGTCTACAATGGAGAGAGATTGCCATGCACATGTTAAGAAGTGTCACAAATGTCAAGTCTTTGCTAATGGACAACACTTGCCTTCCATGCCTTTGACAAGCATGTCGTCGCCTTGGCCGTTTGCAGTGTGGGGAATAGATATAATTGGGCAGATTAAGCCGAAAGCCTCCAATGGGCATGAGTACATCTTGGTAGCTATCGATTACTTCACTAAGTGGGTAGAGGCAGCATCTTTCAAGACCCTGAATGCCAAGAAGGTAGCACAGTTCATACAGCTCAACTATCATCTACAGGTATGGGGTACCCCATGAGATTATTTCAGACAATGGTCAACACTTTCAGAAAGAAACCAAGGAGCTTTTGCAGAAATACAATATAGTGCACCATCTATCCTCCCCTTATCGCCCGCAGACTAATGGAGCAGTGGAGGCCGCCAACAAGAATGTTAAGAAGATACTACAGAAAACAGCTGACACCTACACTGATTGGCATGAGAAGTTGCCATTAGCCTTGTGGGGCTATAGAACATCTGTGAGATCATCAACAGGGGCTACCCCTTATTCCTTGGTATATGGGATGGAGGCTGTTTTGCCTATTGAGTTGGAGGTACCGTCATTACGGGTTGCTATGGAGAGTCAGATAGCAGAAGCAGATTGGGTTAAGAACCGTTATGATGAGCTGGCATTGCTCGATGAAAGGCGATTGAGGGCCTTGTATCATGTGCAGGGATATCAGCGAAGGGTTGCAAGAGCATTCAACAAGCATGTCAAAGACCGAGGTTTGAAGACAGGGGATTTGGTGTTGAAAGAAATCAGAGCTCCAATTTTTGATCCACGAGGGAAGTTCAAGCCAAGTTGGGGTGGCCCGTATGTTATCAAGGAGATATTGCCAGCAGGAGCTGTTCGCCTCATGGATTTAGATGGAATTGAGTTCGCTCGTCCTACCAATTTGGATCAATTGAAGAAGTATTATGTGTAAGGCCTGCTAGGTTGAAAACCCATAAGGGCGGCCTAGGCAAAAGTTAAGGCATTTGAACTACGAGGGCCTGATTCCCCATTCCTAAAAAAAAAAAAAAAAAAAAAAAAAAAAGAGAAAAAAGAGAAAAGAAAAAAAAAAAGAAGAAAAAGAGAAGAAAAAGAAAAGAAAAAATGAAAAAAATTTGAAAAAAGGATGGGGATACGTAGGCAGCCCATAAAGTTACCTTGGGTGCGGTCCAAACAACACCACAACAACAAATCTCAAAATTGAATTATTATTGGCAATTCATTTAGAACTGATTGGTTGACATAACAATTTATTGGTGTTAGATAAAGAACTATTGACATGCCATAGATATCCTATTTCTAAAGTCTTCAAGTCCTTTTGATTTTCTTCAGAGTCTCTTGGTTTGCTTTCTTCTCTTTTCTTTCAAGACTTCGCTTCTTTCGCAAGTCATGAGCATGAGCTGCTTCCACTGCTTCCAGAATGTCTTCCCTGCAAAATCCAAGTCCTGTGTCCTTGATAAGGTCATAAATCCTTTTCCTGCGAATGGTTTCTCTTTCACCCAAGCTAGTCTTCAACCATGTCTTGTATTCAGGGCTCATGACATAAGGCCCATCAGTGTTCTCAACTCGAGTCAGTTTCAGGTGGTCAGTCCATCTAGTCTTGGCCCACTTAACCATTGTGGGGCCCACAGGTTCGACAGAATGATCAAATACCACAGAAGTAGGTATGGTTTGCATGGCACCCATTTGACGAAGGATTCTTGAAGTCCAATAGAATGAAGTTGATCTCAACCCTATGAGCTTGACCATAGCACACCCAGAAGTTCGAAGAAGAATTTGTTCCTTGCATCCCCATGTGGAGACAAACCACCTGATGTTTCGCTATGAGAGAGTTTGGAAGTAGCCCAACCATTCCCTCAAAGAAAATTGACCAGGAAGTTCAACTCGACGGCAACAATAATGTTGGGGTTTGTATGGATTAATGGTGGTAGGGGATAAGAAATTAAGCCTTTCAAGAAGCCACATCTGCAGTAGAATGGGGCTCCCTCCTAATGGGGCTTGTGGGTTATCATGAACTTTGTCTAAACTATTGAGGGTTTCAGCTAGCACCATAGGAATCAGGTTGTTGTGTTCAAGAAGAAAAGGGATCAGTTCACAAATTTGAATAGGGACATAGAGAGTCCCCGTGGAGATAAGGAAGCGACCAATCAAGCAGAAAGCAAGAGCATGTTGAGTGGGAAGGTTGAAATTCAAGGTACCTTTGCTGTCATGAGCCAAGAAGGAAGTTGCTATTTCCATGAGATTCACCTTATGATCCTTCACAAATATGGAGGCCTCTTGTTGAGAAATCCCAAGGAAGTTGGAGAAGGAAATCAAGTAACTTGAGCGTGGAGTAGGGAGGATGAAAGGTCCTACAGGTGAAACTCCATACAAAGCGCAGAACTCTTCCATTGTTGGGCATAGTTCTTCATAGTTGAAGCGGAATACATGAAGTTGGGGATCCCAAAAGTATGTAGCAGCAGTGAGAAGAGTGGTTTCAAGCTTCACATGCATCAAAGAGAACAACGGATCCAAGCAGTAGCGCTTGAACTCCTTCCTTGCCTCCGCACTCATAACCTTCAGAAAATCACTCAAGAGTTTGTCTAGGGCTTCCATAACTTGCTCTCAATGAATGTTAGTAGGGTTTGAGACCCCTTGGATGTGCTTTTATAGGAAAAAATTCGGAAATCCGTGTTTTGGAAGGTGGAATCCCGTCAAAATAGGAAGTTTCCTAAAATCAGGCGAAACACCGTTTCGGGCTCGGGTGACCACCCAGGCCTGGGCGGCTAGCCGCCTGGGCCCAGGCGGCTAGCCGCCCAGCCCCAGGTGGTCACCCGAGGCCGCCGCTTTGTTTTGCCCATTTTTGCCCTGTTATGCCTTCGTTTGGCCTTTTTGTGATGTTTTGACTTTTTTGTGCTTGATTTAAGCCCGCTTTTCACACAATACAAGATCATATCATTGCAATAAAGTTCAAACATAGATTCATCAAGTATCCATAATAGGAGTTTAAGGTTGGGAATTGAAATTCCTAATTAGTACATGACAAGATAGATAGATAGATTCCAAACATTCCTAACAAGAGGTGAGTGAAACTCAATGATTTCCCGTGGGCCTTCTCTTTCGACTTGGCCCCGCTCCATCATGCCCTGCACGAGGCGCTCTAGGAGGGGGCATATCCTGTGGTGGATTAGATGATGATGCCTGTTGCAAACAAAGATAATGAGTTAGGAGGGCAATGATGTCAATCCTAGTTGAAAGTTAATAAGATGATCACTTACTTGGGGATTTAAGCGTGCTTCCAGAACTGAGTTCTCTAAACTCATTCGCACAAGATCCCTCCTCAATCCTTCATTGAGTTCAATGCATTCCTGGGCATACTCCCGTGGAACCTAGGAAAGTATAAACATGGTTAACAATAATGAAAGAATCCAATTTCAAGAAGATAAGAGTTTAGAACTCACATTCTCATAATATGGATCGATCTTGGGATATTCATCGAATGGTGGATGGGTAATGTCAGTCTTCACAAATTTTGTCCCACTGCACAAGTTCACATACCAATTTAGTTGTGGGAGGGGTGGAGGTTGATTTCCTTCAAGGTCCTCATCCTCGTCATTGTAAGTCATCCCAGTGGCAGATCCAACTGTGGAGCTGTGTCCCCTTGCCCGTCGGCCCTGAAATTCAAATATTTGTCAAATGGAGTCTTTCATGTAATCTTAAAAAAGAGTTTAAGAGTGTGGGGAGCTCACCCCTTGAGGTGGGAGACCAGTGACCCTAGGATTCATTAGATATTGTCGGCAAAAGGCAGTGTATTCTATGCGAGGGGAGGTGAATCCCTCAGCATCCCAACCCCTCAGAGCTTCTTCTAGTTCATCACCCGCTAGGTGGCTAGTGTGCCTCATGTTCTCTGGTGGCATGGAAGGTGTCACAGCTGCATTCATGTTTCCATGGACTTGTCTCAGGACTCGTTCCCCAAGATACCAGCTTCTACCTGTGGGGCCTTAAAAAAGGACCCTTTTGCTTGTCAACTCCAAACAAGAGGAGTACTTCTCAGGTAGCCTATACTGCCACAGCCTCCATGGATCCCATTCCACCTGTTGAGTTTGAAATGGGAAATGAGAAAAAAGATAAAAAAGATAAAGAGAAAGAAAGATTCTACCATATCAACAGTCAAGCTGGCAAGATATGCCCTTGCATGGGCATAATCGTGTCGATTGGAGGCTCTTGTAGCCAAGCAAGATGGAGTGTAATTCTGGAGTATGGGCCATGACATAGCATCACTAGCAAGAGTCGGGCGACACATGTTCAGGTACTCGTAGTACCATATCTGGGGAAAACCAAAGGAATAGAAGAAATCATGCATGTGTTACGTTTCGGGAAATAATAGAGAATTGAATGTTCTTTGTTACCTCCCAAACGAAAGGAAGTCCCCCAAAGTTCTTTGCAACTCCTCGGGACATGTCAGTCATGGAGCGATACATGTTTGCGAAAGCAGCTCCACCCCAATTGTATCTCCCAATTTTGTTCACATCTTCCATGCTAGCTAACAACTCAAGTCGAGCCATGTCATTGGTGCCCGCAAAGAAGGTGCATGAAATCATGTAGAGCAAGAAAGCTCTCACAATGTATTGGGGATCCGTCCCCTCACTCTCTTCTTCAGTGGCAAAGGTGTTGTAGAGCCAAGTACGGCGCACACCTTTTGGGCTTAATTCCGCTTCAACCCCAAGTAGAGCTACTATGTAGTTTTGATCCATGTTGGCATGTTCATAGTAGTCCAAGCGCTTGCCTTTCAAGCTCAACCCAGTTATCATGGTGAAATCTTAGGGGTCATGGTCATCTCCCCGAAGCTAAAATGGAAAGTGTTGGTGGTTTCCCACCATAGCTCTGTCAAGGCAAATAATGCTTGCCTATCCCATTGCTCGTTCCATAGAGCATCTAGGAAGGGCTCAAAACCCGCCTTCTTTACTATCTTGCGAGCACGTGGTTGGGCATGTTCCATATATCTCCACCATGAGATGAGTCCCTTTATTGATGTCCTTGTACGGAGACTTTGGAAGTCGGGCTATGTCAAAAGATTGTGTATTGAGTTAGCATAGAAAACATAGAGATATTGGGCATACATTGGTAATTGATTTCAAATGGTTTTCCAAAAGTTTTAAAATTTGGGTTTTGATTCATGAAATGAATTAGGAATGAATGCCCATGACCTTGTGTATTCAAATTCATTGGTTTTGTAAGGATTGAACATGTTTTTGCCTTTCGGGCATTTTATCGAACACTTGGTGTGTGACTTGTTTTCAAGCATTGAAATGAAAGATTTTTGTATACCAAATCCTTGCCAAGACCATTTGACTTTACACTACAATGAAAACCAATTGATTTTTCAAGAATTGAACATGTTTTTGTCTCTTTGGCATTTTATCAAACACTTGGTGGGCATCTTTTCTCAAGCATTGGGAAACAAGCTTTTTGCACATTCAATCCTTGCCAAATCAATGAACTTGGCTTAACAATGATAGAAACAATCAAAAGAAGATCATGGGAATGCATTTTATCCAATAGAAATCAAAATTTCATGATAAACATGTTAAGTTGGGAAGAACTAACCTCATGTTGGGAATGGAGGTAGGAGAGATGCTTCTTAGGTTCAAGCAACACCTTGTCTTGGGATGCATCATAGATTGGTGCCTTGTATGTATTCTTGATCACATAATATGGATACTTGATGTTGGAATCATTGCTAGAAGCCATTGTTGGTGGTTGAGCTTGTATGTGAGAAAAATGGGTTTGATAAGAAAGATGATGAATTTGATCTTGCAACTTGATGATTGATGCTGGTTTTTGTTGTTGAATGACTTGTTCTTGATGCTATTTCATGCACACAACTTGAATTGAAAGTGAAACTTTGATTGAGAATGTGTTTGTGAGTGTTTGGAGAAGATGGAATGAGTTTCTAGAGAGAGAAACTCTCAATTTTCGAAATTGGGTGAGTGTGAGCACAAATGGGGGGTCAAGGGTTTAAAAACCCAGAATTTTGAGGACCCTAGCCTCGGGTAACCGCCCAGCATGGGGCGGCAAGCCGCCTGGGCTTGGGCGGCAAGCCACCAGCAGCCAGGTGGTCACCCCCCCTTGCTCGCTCCGTTGCGCTCGTTTGGCCTTTGCTCGCCTATTCGCGCTTTTGAACCCTCTTTGAGATGAAATCTCAAGCATGTTTTGAGTTGAAAAATGAATAAATATCTTGACTTTGTTTAACATGAAATGATTTGAAAGAGATTGCATTGGTGGCCCTTGTGTGGGCATGGCATGCTAGTAGGGTTGAACAACCCTCTCTATGCATATGGTTTTGATTGTTAGGGATGAATTCCCTCCTATGTCACTATGATTTGTTGTCATTTGGGATAAAGATACCTTCCCTATTTGCATGTGAGTGATTGCTTTCATGAGATAATTGTGTCTCCTATATGAGTTGGTGTTTGAGTTGAGGCATGAATAGCCTCCATGTGAGATGACTTGGTGAACTTGTTGTGTGTTGGTGAGTAGAAGCTTACCTTTGTCTTGATGACTTAGTGAGAGAAAGATGTAATCTTTCTCATGATTACATGCTTACCTTGATGATTTGAAAGATGCAATCTTTCCCCATGACTTGTGTTTACCTTGATGGTTTGATTATGAGAAGGACGCGATCTTTCTCATGCTATGTGTTCACCTTGAGAGTTTGATATGAGAAGGATGAAATCTTTCTCATGATTACATGTTTACCTTGATAACTTGAAAGATGCGATCTTTCCCAATGGTATGTGTTTACCCTGATTGAAGGTTGTGACCTTCCTCGTGCTATGTGACTACCTTAACAATTGAATAATAACCTTGACGGTTTGAATATGAGAAGGATGTATCTTTCTCATATTTTGAGATGGCCTTGATGACATAGTGTTACCTCGTATTATTCACCAGTTGTCACTGGTGCAGTATGGGATGTGATTACCTTGATATTTGAATGATAACCTTGATGGTTTGAATATGAGAAGGATGTATCTTTCTCATGTTTTGAGATAGCCTTGATGGCTTCCTGTGGTATGTGTTTACCTTGATTGATTTGAGCAAGAGAAGGACGTGATCTTTCTCGTGTTATGTGATTTACTTTGATATTTGAATGATAACCTTGATGGTTTGAATATGAGAAGGATGTATCTTTCTCATATTTTGGGATAGCCTTGATGGCATGGTGTTACCTTGTACTATTCGCCAGTTGTCACTGGCAAAGTATGGGAAGACCTTTCATCGAACGAAGTTCGATGTAAGCTATGGATACCTTGTACTATTCACCAGTTGTCACTGGTACAGTATGGGAAGACCTTTCATCGAACGAAGTTCGGTGTAAGCTATGGATACCTTGTACTATTCACCAGTTGTCACTGGTACAGTATGGGAAGACCTTTCATCGAACGAAGTTCGATGTAAGCTATGGATACCTTGTATTATTCACCAGTTGTCACTGGTACAGTATGGGAAGACCTTTCATCGAACGAAGTTCGATGTAAGTTATGGATACCTCGAACTATTCGCCAGTTGTCACTGGCATAGTATGGGAAGACCTTTCATCGAACGAAGTTCGATGTAAGCTATGGATACCTCGTATTATTCACCAGTTGTCACTGGTGCAGTATGGGATTACCTTGATAATTGAGTAATAACCTTGACGGTTTGAATATGAGAAGGATGTATCTTTCTCATATTTTGGGATGGCCTTGATGGCATAATGTTACCTCGTACCATTCGCCAGTTGTCACTGGCATAGAATTGGAAGACCTTTCATCGAACGAAGTTCGATGTAAGCTGTGGATACCTCATCTTGTTCCCCAGTGAAACTGGTATACAGCATGAGAGGAGTTCTGTAGAACTTATGAAGAGTACCTTTGTACTTGTGTATGATGAATTCGAAGAATTCAATGATATGTCCACCTTCTTTTCCCCAGTGGGTCTTGATTAAATCAATTCCCCGGGCAAAAATGGGTTGTTCTTTTGGTCATTGGCTTGCAAGTGAAACTTGCTCACCAATGAGGGGCTTCTGTCACACCCCATTTTTGTCACCTTAGCTAGGGTTTGTCATTGCATGTGTCTTTTTGTTTCCCTTTTTGAGTTGAGTCTTTTGCATTGAGTTTTTAGAGTCCTAAGGATGGTGTGTATGAATTTTGGTTCGATTTGGAGTTGATCTTGAGGGTTAATAAGAACTTTTGTGACTTGAGGGGCATAATCGTCTTTTTGATCACAAACTTTCCATTTGACCTTGAAATGATCTCCAAGTTGCCAATTGGAGTTCATATGGTTGTATTTGAGGTATTTGTGGGTTCAATTCGATGAATTGAAGGTTCGGGATTAGAATGGCTCAGCAAGGCTCAGGTTGGCTAAAAGACCTACTTCGAGTTAGCTCGAATTGGTTCATGATTTTCACTCTATGACTACTCATGCGACCTTGATTAGTCTTAATTTCATCCCCAAATGTGTTTAGGGAGGTTGAATTTCGAATTAGAAAGCATTCGGTGCGACCCTATGTGCATACCTAAGCTAAGCGATGGTGAGGCATAGCGGTTAACCACCTTTGTAGGACCCAACCATGCAGCCATGGCTAGGGTTTCTTGCCCTCAAGTGACTCAAGTTACATTCCCCTTCGAAACACGGTCGTTTTGGCTTTCGTTTCGTCAAAATCGGAGTTGATTTGAGCTCGGAAACACATTTGGAAGTCGAAAGGGTCAAAAATGGGCTGAAGCTGACAGGGCCTCGGGTGACCACCCAGGCCTGGGCGGCTAGCCGCCTGGGCCCAGGCTGCTAGCCGCCCAGCCCCAGGTGGTCACCCGAGCCACTTTCCTTTTTTGAGCCTTGACGCGGCTCCCACCCTATTTTCTCGGATTTGCTCGCCTTTGGCCGCCATTTAACCCTAATTTCAGCCTTTTTTGACCTACTTGAGCCCCAAGGGAACCTCTAAGAGCCCTTGGATCAATCCCTAGGGTTTTAATCCCAACCATTGAGGGTTTCCCCTCAATCCCTATAAATACCCCCTTATACTTCAGCAATAGGGGACACTTTGGAGGCACTTTGGTGAGACTTGGAGGCTATGGCAGCCATCCTTAGGGTAGTTTAACCTATACTTTGAGTGAAAGAGTGTGAGAGTAAGCTTGGAGGAGGGCTGGAGCATTGCTTGAAGGCTTGAAGGAAGGAACTCCCAGTAGTACACAAGAGAAGGAGGACTCCCTACAGCAGCAAAAGGATACTTCACCATAGGTATCCCCCCCTTCCTCCTCTTCTCTCTTTTAAAGTTAGGGTTTTTGCATAGAATAGGATGATTGCATATCAAAGCTTGTGTTTTTATCATGTCTTGTTGCTTCCATGCATGTTTAGGATCATATTTGTGGGCTGTTTAGTATGCTAGGATGTTATTCCATGTGATTTACTGCATGTTTGGGACTTTAGGGTTTCTTAGGTGCTTAAAATGGTTTTCTGCATGAAATAACTCTTTGGCATATTAGAGCTTATGTTTTTATTGTGTTTTGTTGCTTCCATTGGAATGTATGCATGATTAGGATAATATTTATGGGCTGTTTAGTATGCTAGGATGATGTTCCATGTGATTTACTGCATGTTTGGGATTCTAGGGTTTCCTTAGTGCTGAAATGGAGTTTATGTTTAGAATAGCTATATTTCATGTGCAAGCTTGTATTTTTCTCATGTGTGGATGCTTCTATTGATTAATATGCATGATTAGCATGATGTCTATGATGGGCTTTGCATGATTTAGAGTTATTTTATGTGATTTTGAGCACAATTGTGATTCTAGGGTTTCATTCATCCTTGTATTAGGAAAGTAGCATATAGCATGATAGCTTAGGGTTTTTTCTTGTGTTTTCTTCATAGTTGATATATATGTGCTGCATATTTGATAACTATGATATTTCTAGTTGCTTTTAGGGTTTTTTGCATGTCATTGCATGTAGGGTTGAATTAGGGTTTTAGTTAGCTTATGATTCATGTTGTTGCATGACTTATGGTTGATTTTAAGCCTTATTTCAATTCTGTCCAGATCTGTTATTTGTCCTTGATATGATATTTTGAGCATGTGTTAGCCCATGTTTGGGCATGATAATGGCTTGATTTGGAATCTAGCTTGTTTGGTTGGCATTTTTGGTATGTTTGCATGGAAATTGCAGGTGCTTTGACAGGTACAACAGGTGCAACTACCCCACCAATGTGGGGTGGTTATTTTGGCTATTGTGAGATGAAATCTTACAAATAAGGTAATTACCCTATGCAATAGGGTGATTACTTTGACAGGTTGCTTTTGCTTAAGGTAAGTAGGGTGTGAGGGTGCCCCAATTCACCCTTCTTCCCTTTCTTTGAAACTTTCCCTTTCTCCCCCCTAGGGTTGTTTCCTAATAGGGGAATATGGTGATTCCTATAGTATCCTTTCGATAAAAAATACTTTTTAAATCAAAGTTTCCATCTTTTATCAAAATTCCATATTTACCAAAGATCTTTTGAGAATCATTCATTTTTGGAAATTTACCATGTTTTACTTGAAAGGAAACTTAGGGTTTACCATAGGCCTTGATTAGGTTATAACCCTATTCCCTTTCGAACTACGTGGACTTTGATCCATGTATTTCCATACATGGTACGTAGGCGCTCTTCGTGATGTTCAAGTCCGCCCTAGGATACTAAGTATCCTAGGTTTTCTCCCCCTCCTTCTTTTTTCTGTTTTTTCTTTGATTTACATGATTATATGGATGAATGAATGAATGATATGCATGCTGTCTTGTGATGATAACTGTTGATTTATGTGTGATTAAGACTTTGATTTAGCCCAATTAAATTAAGAGACCGTTTAGGGCGATATGGGTGCCTATAGGCTTTGCCTAGAACCTTCCCATATCGTAACTTAGCCTCCGAATCCCCGAATTCTCTGGTTTCCAAAAGATCATTTGCCTTTCCATTTTTAAATATGGAGTCAATCTTTTGTTTTCCTAAAACAAAACTGTTTTTTAGGGTTTTCCTTATTTCCTTTAAAAAATAAGGTGGCGACTCCTTTCTTTTTCCAAACCCATTCGTGGGCCCTCTTTTCCTGGGTCCACAGATTGGCGACTTTTAAACCCTCCTGTGGGCCTTAACAATTTCTGGGGTTCACAGCTACTATCAGGCAAGTCATGATCTTCCTCTTCAAGGATCTCTGCAATGGCTCCATCTTCTAGGTACCAATTGTGAAGTGGCATGGTTGCATGGTGAATTGACGAATCTTGGCAATCTTCTGTTGCTGACTCCCCCAAAGTAAGAACCATATCTTGGAACATGGTGACCATGGTTTCAGAATCCATGTGCTCCACCCAGTCTTCTTTCTTCTTTCCCATAGAATTGTACCAACTTGTCAAGCTTTGAGGATTCGGCCCCTCTGTAAAGTACTTGTCACAAAAATCTTTGTCTGCCAGTGCTGGATCAGAACTTGGGTAAAAAGTGCAATAGTGTGATGGCTCTCTTCCCGAACTCTTTCTATACATTGCACATACTCAAACCCCGACAAGGGTATCTCAACTGATTCTGGTTTTATTTCACATACGGGTATACCCGCCATTTTCAAATCATAGTCCCCTTGAAGTGTAACAATGGCTCCCTCATGTGGGAACTTTACCTTTTGATGCAATGACGATGGTACAGCCCCAGCGGGATGAATCCAAGGCCTTCCCAATAACAGATTGAAACATGACGGCACATCCAGGACTTGAAATTCTACTCTGAACTCTGTGGGTCCCATGATTAAAGGTAGAGTGACCATCCCAATTACTTCTCTACGGGTATTATCATACGCCCTTACTGTCTGCCCTGATGGAGTGAAATCAGTGGGCCCCAAGCCCAAAACAGTTGCAGTTCTCAAGGGACACACATTCAGTGCAGAACCATTATCAATTAAGACCGTGGGAACCCTCTTTCCCATGGTGTCAACAGTTATGTGCAAAGCTTGGGAGTGGCTTGGCCCACTTTTAGGTAAGTCAGCCTCTGTAAACACTATAGTGGAATTCTTCGGAGCAGGGTTTACTAGATTCACCAATCCCTCAGGGGACAAATCAACCGGAACCTGTATCTGATTTAACAACTTCAACACTGTCTGTCTGTGTTTATGAGAGGCCATAAGCAAGCCCCAGATGGTGATATTGGCATTGGTCTTCTTCAATTGTCGGAGTACTTCATCCTCTTCTTCTTGCACATCAAGGCGCTTATCTAACTCACCCAGTGGATTATCAGATTCCAAGTGCGGAGGTTTGAAATGACGGCCCCCTCTTGTCATGTGGTCTATTTCTTCATCACTAGCCCATATGTCATCAATCTCATTTGTGTCACCCATCAGGTCATCCCATTCAATCATGTCAATGTCCTCCATCTGCACCTCTTCGGGTATATCATCCCAGCCCGTAGGAATTATGGGCTCACTTGGCAATGGATCAGGATAAAGCACATAGTAATCAAACCTCCCCGAAGGTTCTCCCAATAACCCCACTTGAGGGTCTCCTGCTTCGTACCTTTCTTTCAACTGCTGTTGGATAGACTTCTTTGGCAATCGTAGGGTCTTTTGATCAATGAGGTCTTGGACGACCTTTCTCAACATAGCACAGTCCTCAGTGTCATGGCCGGGTATACCATGGTATTGGCAATATTGATGGGGTGTTTGGGGTCTTGGCTTTGGAAGGTGAGGTATGATAAGGCCTTGGTTGCAGCATTGGTGAAAGGCTTGGGTCAAGGACATGGGTAATGGAGTGTATTGTCTTATGGGTAGGCAAGGTCGAGATGGGTCGGCTTCGATGGCATTTATGGAGTTGGATGAATTATGAGAGGGAAGTGGATTTTGAGTGACATTTGGGCGATTTAGTGGAGTTGGTGGTGAGATGATTTGCTTGTCAAGTAAGTCTTGGATCTCATGCCTAAGGCGATAGCAACGGTTGGTTGAGTGGCCTTTGGCTTGGTGGAATTTGCAGTATTCATTCTCATTGAAGCTCTTGGGCAATGGATTTGGTGGTGGTCTTGGGTCGAGAGGTTTCAACAGGCCTCGGCTTTTTAGCTTTTCAAGTACTTTCTCAAGTGGCATATGCAGCTCGGTGAATTGGCGAGGTGGGTTGGTGTCATTTAGGGAGATAGGTTGAATGGGTTGGGCTATGGCATTGACCTCGGCATTGTTTTTCCCAGCAAAGTTCGGCCTGCGGCTCTTTTGGACTTCTTCTGTCTTGATTGACCCATCAGCTATGGCATCCTCAACTTGGGTACCTGCCCCGATAAGAGCCTTGAAATTAGGGAAGTAGTGAGCAAAGAGGTGCTTATGATACACCGGCAATAGGTTCTTAACCACCAACTGAATCTGATCTTCCTCATTCGGTCTATCTGCCATTCTCGAGGCCTTTTGCCTCCACCTTGTAATGAAAGCGGAAAAGGTCTCATTAGCCCCTTGTTTTGTGGTCTCTAGGTCCCTTCTTGTGACATCCACCTCAGTGTTGTACTTGTAGTGCTCTGAAAACTCATTACATATGTCCTCCCAAGTTCGGGTTCTATTCTCATCCAAGGCTAGGAACCATTTTAAAGCAGAAGTGGCTAGGGTTTCATGGAACATTTGGGCCAAGAGTTCATCTGTCGCTCCTCGAGGGTGCATAGCTCGTACATACATCTTCAAATGGGTCTTGGGGCAACCCGTTCCATCAAACTTTTCTAATTCAGGCATCTTGAATTGTAGTGGAATACGAGCTTGAGGAAACAAAGATAGGGTACGTACATCCACCATGTCATCTGTCCTACGGATTCCCTTTATAGTTCTCTCCAAGGCTTCTACCTTACTAGCCAACACAGAGTCTGTATCAGATGTCTTCCCCTTACTTCCCCCTTCTAGGTTAAAAACTTCAGGTGATTCATTCCCTTTGGGCTGAGTACTTCCCCCATCATTGGTCTTAGTGCCTTCTCCAGACTGGGTCCCATTTTCGGTGTTATCCCCCGGGGTACGGCCATTATTCTGTTCGGGTTCGGACATCTTATGTTGGATATCTTGGGCCATTTTCAATGCTCTCTCGGATACATCAGTGGTGTAATCAAGTTTGGTCATGATAGCCTTCAAACAAGTCTCAACATCAAAACCCCCTTCACTAGTTGCTTCATCGGCCATGTCTGACTGGTTGGTAGAATCAATCTTCACTAAGCGCCCTTGCTGGTCGCGGATCCAAGCCAGTACGTCTTCTCACTCTTCTATGAAAGGGAACAATCAGTCTCTCATCCTAAGGGTATGTCCTAGGCTTCCATATTTGTCTCAATGACTTCACATCATATATACTCAATTAGTCCCTTTTAATCCAATCACCTTTGCAAGGGTCATGGGCGAAAGGTACGTATTAAGGATATAGGGTGCAAAGGTTCTCTATTAATTTTTCCATTAAGCACATCACAAACACGGTCATGATATCATTACAAACAATGTGGGTGCATAAGGGTGAAACCATAGTGTCCTGCAAGTCTGTCTATATGGACTAATGATAAGGGTAGGCTGGGGTCCTTCACTTGCTTGAGCAATCTTTATACCTAACCACATGTGGCATCAGGAACGCCGCGTGGGTCCAGCAGTACGTGATTAACTCATTTAATATACCCAAGGGCAAGCCCAAGGGTACTTGGCAAGAGAGGTTGAGAGCTTTCGCCCCAACTCATGGAATCAGGAAAACCAAGGTTGAGGCTAGGCCCGTCAGTGGCAAGGGACATCGATCCTAACATGCAAGAGTTTGCGCACACAATGCAATAAATGAAAGCACACAATCAAGCGAATGCAATGTGATTGATTTTAATTAAACAAAAGAAATTAACTTAGCCCAAATCAAATTGTATAGAGTCTAGCCCACAAATCCCCAGCGGAGTCGCCAAGTCTGTGGACCCCAGAAATGGTTAAGGCCCACAGGAGGGTTTAAAAGTCGCCAATCTGTGGACCCAGGAAAAGAGGGCCCACGAATGGGTTTGGAAAAAGAAAGGAGTCGCCACCTTATTTTTTTAAAGGAAACAAGGAAAACCCTAAAAACGGTTTTGTTTTAGGAAAACAAAAGATTGACTCCATATTTAAAAATGGAAAGGCAAATGATCTTTTGGAAACCAGAGAATTCGGGGATTCGGAGGCTAAGTTACGATATGGGAAGGTTCTAGGCAAAGCCTATAGGCACCCATATCGCCCTAAACGGTCTCTTAATTTAATTGGGCTAAATCAAAGTCTTAATCACACATAAATCAACAGTTATCATCACAAGACAGCATGCATATCATTCATTCATTCATCCATATAATCATGTAAATCAAAGAAAAAACAGAAAAAAGAAGGAGGGGGAGAAAAAAACCTAGGATACTTAGTATCCTAGGGCGGACTTGAACATCACGAAGAGCGCCTACGTACCATGTATGGAAATACATGGATCAAAGTCCACGTAGTTCGAAAGGGAATAGGGTTATAACCTAATCAAGGCCTATGGTAAACCCTAAGTTTCCTTTCAAGTAAAACATGGTAAGTTTCCAAAATAAATGATTCTCAAAGGATTTTTGGTAATATATGGAATATTGATAAAAATGGAAACTTTGATTCAAAAGGTATTTGTTACAAAAGGAAACTATAGGAATTACCATACCCCTTTATTAGGAAACAACCCTAGGGGGGAGAAAGGGAAAGTTTCAAGGAAAGGAAAGAAGGGTGAATTGGGGCACCCTCATACCCTACTTACCTTAAGCAAAAGCAACCTGTCAAAGTAACCACCCTATTGCATAGGGTAATTACCTTATTTGTAAGATTTCATCTCACAATAGCCAAAATAACCACCCCACATTGGTGGGGTAGTTGCACCTGTTGTACCTGTCAAAGCACCTGCAATTTCCATGCAAACATACCAAAAATGCCAACCAAACAAGCTAGATTCCAAATCAAGCCATTATCATGCCCAAACATGGGCTAACACATGCTCAAAATATCATATCAAGGACAAATAACAGATCTGGACAGAATTGAAATAAGGCTTAAAATCAACCACAAGTCATGCAACAACATGAATCATAAGCTAACTGAAGCCCTAATTCAACCCTAAATGCAATGACATGCAAAAAACACAAAAATCCACTACTATGAATGCAGAAGAATGTCATAGCTATCAAATATGCAGCACATATATATCAACCATGAAGAAAACACAAAGAAAAACCCTAAGCTATCATGCTATATGCTACTTTCCTAATACAAGGATGAATGAAACCCTAGAATCACAATTGTGCTCAAAATCACATAAAATAACTCTAAATCATGCAAAGCCCATCATAGACATCATGCTAATCATGCATATTAATCAATAGAAGCATCCACACATAAGAAAAATACAAGCTTGCACATGAAATATAGCTATTCTAAACATAAACTCCATTTCAGCACTAAGGAAACCCTAGAATCCCAAACATGCAGTAAATCACATGGAACATCATCCTAGCATACTAAACAGCCCACAAACATTATCCTAATCATGCATACTAACTAATAGAAATAGCAAAACACAACAAAAACACAAGCTTTAATATGCAAAAGAGTTATTTCATGCAGAAAACCATTTCAGCACTAAGGAAACCCTAAAGTCCCAAACATGCAGTAAATCACATGGAATAACATCCTAGCATACTAAACAGCCCACAAATATGATCCTAATCATGCATACTAGCTAATAGAAGCAGCAAAACACAATAAAAACACAAACTTTAACATGAAATAATGACTATTCCATGTAAAACCCTAGAAAAGACTCTAAAAAACCCTAAAAACACAAAGACTCATAAAACCACATAGAATGACATTATATCATGCAAAACCAGCCATAGACAATATCCTAACCATGCATTCTAAGCACTAGAAGCATCAACACATGATAAAACAATAAGCTTTCAACATGAAGTAATGCAAAGCTATGTAAAAAACCCTAGTTTGAATGAAAGAGAGGAAGGGGGAGGGGCATACCTATGGTGGCTGCTGTAGAGAGTCCTCCTCCTCTTATGTGCTGCTGGAAACAAACTCCTTCAAGCCTTCAAGCAATGCTCCAGCCCTCCTTCAAGCTTTCTCTCACACTCTCTCACTCTAAGTTTAGGTTAAACTACCCTAAGGATGGCTGCCATAGCCTCCAAGTCTCACACAAAGTGCCTCCAAAGTGTCCCCCTATTGCTGAAGTATAAGGGGGTATTTATAGGGATTGAGGGAAAACCCTCAATGGTTGGGATTAAAACCCTAGGGATTGATCCAAGGGCTCTTAGAGGTTACCTTGGGGCTCAAGTAGGTCAAAAAGGGCTGAAATTAGGGTTAAATGGCGGCCAAAGGCGAGCAAATCCGAGAAAATAGGGTGGGAGCCGCGTCAAGGCTCAAAAAAGGAAAGTGGCTCGGGTGACCACCTGGGGCTGGGCGGCTAGCAGCCTGGGCCCAGGCGGCTAGCCGCCCAGGCCTGGGTGGTCACCCGAGGCCCTGTCAGCTTCAGCCCATTTTTGACCCTTTCAGCTTCCAAATGTGTTTCAGGGCCCAAATCAACTCCGATTTTGACGAAACGAAAGCCAAAACGACCGTGTTTCGAAGGGGAATGTAATTTGAGTCACTTGAGGGCAAGAAACCCTAGCCATGGCTGCATGGTTGGGCCCTACAAAGGTGGTTAACCGCTATGCCTCACCATCGCTTAGCTTAGGTATGCACATAGGGTCGCACCGAATGCTTTCCAATTCGAAATTCAACCTCCCTAAACACATTTGGGGATGAAATTAAGACCAATCAAGGTCAAATGAGTAGTCATAGAGTGAAAATCATGAACCAATTCGAGCTAACCCGAAGTAGGTCTTTTAGCCAACCTGAGCCTTATTGAGCCATTCTAATCCCGAACCTTCAATTCATCGAATTGAACCCACAAATACCTCAAATACAACCATATGAACTCCAATTGGCAACTTGGAGATCATTTCAAGGTCAAATGGAAAGTTTGTGATCAAAAAGACAATTATGCCCCTCAAGTCACAAAAGTTCTAATTAACCCTCGAGACCAACTCCAAATCGAACCAAAATTCATAGACACCATCCTTAGGACCCTAGAAACTCAATGCAAAATACTAGACTCAAAAAGGAAACAAAAAGACACATGCAATGACAAACCCTAGCTAAGGTGACAAAAATGGGGTGTGACAGTGTGGATACCGTTGGAGGCAGCACACTTGGGTTGCTCATTCACCGCTGTCCGGAATCAAAGGTTGGAGCAAAAAGGAGAAGACTAAAAATTCTGTAAGTGTTCTAACCCTCTTTGTAGTTAGAGTTTGATTTTGTGTTATGCATAGTTAGATTCATGGGATTGGGAATCGTAGGAAAAATTTTTATATTCCGCCTTTGTATTTTTCCCTCTTGTTCGATTCCCAACAGTGGTATCAGAGCCATGATTATGCATAATACAAAATACATATGGGCTGGTAATTATGGTGTAGTTGAATGATTCAAAAAAAATCTGGAAAATTTTTTCTGCATAATTGGTTTTCCTCCATGGCTGAACCTAGGGTTTGGAACCCTAGGTCAATTCTCTTCTACTCCTCTTCTAATTGATGGTTAAGTGTATCCATGGATGCAATAGGTTGCATAGGGTTTGAGTTTGGAGAAGAAGAATAAGGAAACTAGGGTTTTATAAAACTGTTATGAACAGTTTTCATGGTTGCCATGAAAAACCGTCATCTTGTTTTGCCTGCTGAATTCAGAGTTCTTCTCCAAAATTTTCGAGCCATATATGGTTAGAAAGCTCTTTGAATAAGCTTTCCAACCCAACAAACGGTGCATCAATCCGAGTTCTGTAGTGAAAGTTATGAATTGTTTACTACAGGCTGTCTGGAAAGACAGTTTTGCTCGTGAATGATGCAATAGCCACAACTTTGAGTTATTGATGGAGATCAAAGGCATGGCAATGGTTGCCACCACTTGGGTTATGTTCTAGACATGGTAGGGAAAGGTTCCCAAGCATTTAGATGCATCATAATTGGATTAAGATGCTAGAACAGAAGGAAGAAGGAGAAGAACACCATGGAGGCTGAATCTGGGTTTTAGAACCCTAAGGTTCTTGCAATTAATTCTAATTAAAGCTGCTGTATTTATGATGGAAGATCATTGTAGGATCATTATATATAATGTATATATGATTTTATTTAAGTTTCAAAAAGGTTTTGATGGAAAAAGATTCAAAAAGTTTGAAAATTTTTCATGAACAGCATAGCAGATTTTCTCTGCAGAAAAGTCAACAATGGAGTTTTGATTAGAACTTGAGTTAGGGAACTCCAAATTGCATGAAACCAATTGCATTAGTTTCCTAAGACATGTAGGATACTGGGAAAATTCGTTTGGTAGCCTAATTCATTCATCTTGCTGGGTTTTAAATCAATTTCTGACAATGGACAGTGTGCTGTCAAATTCTGGGCAGCCTACTGTTGTTTTAATTGTTTAGAACAATTGGTGATGATTTGATCATCCAAACCTCTTCTATTAGCTTAGTATTTCATGTAGGGACATGATACAAAAGCTGGTTTCAATGGAGGAGTCAAATTGATAAGGATTTAGAAGCTATTGTGACCTTCAAGGTCTGCAACAATGGCTCCAGCAATGGGTTTTGGAAACCCTGATTGTTCTTGATGATGGCAGCCACTTCCACCACTTCTCACGTGTCCAGAGCCTTGTCCCACACCCCGAGGATGTTCTCCCATGACTGGCCATGGCCTCCCACAGTCGTTGGTGGCCATGGCAGCCTAGCCAAGCTCAGGCAGCCCCTGGTAGTGACGGCTGCATAGAGTTAAGGATGAAACCCTAATTTTGAGTTAATGATGAGACCCTAATTTCATTATGGCATTAATTAAAACCCTAATTGGAATATTAATTACCTTAATTAAGAGTTAATGATTGGTCATTAAATGACCAATCATGGTTATTGATTGTTAGGGCATAATTAATACCATTAATGATGTCTAGGGTTAGGGTTTTGGAAACCCTAATTAGTGTAATTAATTAAGGGTAATTAATACCCTATTTGGCATTAATTAAACCCTAATCCCTTTTATTAAACACCATATGAACCTAGGGTTTTAATGATTGGACATTAAATGACCAATCATAAGGCATTTAATGATTAGGGCTTGCATTTAGGGTTTAGGGTTATGCATTTAGGGTTTAGGGTTTTAGGAAACCCTAATACACTAATTCATCATTTAATTGATTTTATTTAATTCCCATGTTAATTATTTAATTAATATTGATTAATTTTATAATGTTTTAAATGGTTTAAAATACAATTGGGGATTAAATTAAAATCTGGAAATTCTTAATTAAATGAAATTGTTTTGTTTAAATAAGGAAACCCTAATATTGGATATTAGAGTTATTTTAGGAAACTTTATATGTTTCTATTAATTTGATTAATTGAAACTAAATGTCTTAAATGTTAAGACTTTATTTAATTCTGGATATTTTTGTTTAAACCTAATAAGATTAGGATGCATTAATGAGATTAATGTAAATCATTCAAGAGAATTACCATAATGCCCATATGTTTTAATGCTTACAGTTTTTCTTTACATTATGCAATGAGATTGTATGTATGTGTTTGGATGATGATTATGGACTATACCCTTAAACCAATTGTGATTGGCCGTCTTATGAATTGGATGTTATTATTTACAAGAGTTGTAATTTTATTAAGGTGATGTAATTTATTTGGGGCTTGCATGCCACCTTCCCTCTCCCTCTCTCTCTATCATTCTCTTATGTACCCCACATTCCCCTTATGTATCCCTTTCTTTAAATTATGTAAATGTTATGTAATCGAGAGCGCACTAAGGAGCATGGTGGACCCAAAGGAGGGGTCCTTCACTTGCTTGAGCAATCCTTATACCTAACCACATGTGGCATCAGGAACGCCGCGTGGGTCCAGCAGTACGTGATTAACTCATTTAATATACCCAAGGGCAAGCCCAAGGGTACTAGGCAAGAGAGGTTGATAGCTTTCGCCCCAACACTTGGAATCAGGAAAACCAAGGTTGAAACTAGGCCAATCGTTGGCAAGGATACATCGAGGGACATCGATCCTAGCATGCAAGAGTTTGCGCATACAATGCAATAAATGAAAGCACACAATCAAGCGGATGCAATGTAATTGATTTTAATTAAACATAAGAAATTAACCTAGCCCAATTAAACTTTATAGAGTCTAGCCCACAAAGTCCCCAGTGGAGTCGCCAAACTGTGAACCCCGAAAATTGGGCCCACGAGGGATTGATGAAAAGGTTGTGTGGGTTTTGAAAACACAAAGGAGTCGCCACCTCATTTTTTAAAGGAAACAAGGAAAACCCTAAAAACAGTTTGTTTTAGGAAAACAATTTGAATGACTCCATGTTTAAAAAGGAAAGGCAAAAACCAATCTTTTGGAAACCAAAGAAATCTGGGATTCAGAGGCTAAGTTATGACATGGGAAGGTTCTAGGCAAAGCCTATAGGCACCCATGTCACCCTTTCGGTCTCTCAGTTCATTTGGGCTAAATCAAGATCTTTCCATACAAAAAATCAGCAAGTATATCATCACAAGATAGCATGCATATCATATATTTCATTCATCCATCCATGCATAATAAACACATAAAAACAGAAAATAAAGAAAAAGAAAAGAAAACAAAAAGAAGCCTAGGATGCTTGGATCCTAGAACGGACTTGAGCCTCACGAAGAGCGCCTACGTACCATGCAACGAAATACATGGATCAAAGTCCACGTAGTTCGATTAGAACTAGGGTTAAGACTTAATATAAACCTATGGTTAAAACCCTAGGTTTCCTTATTTGATCAAAAGAATTGAATTTGATAGAGAGTTTGATTTTGGAAAGAAATCCACAAAATGGAAACTTTTAATTAAACCATAGGAACATATTAAAAATTAACCCTAAAAAGGGAGAAGGGAAAGAGTTAAGGGAGAGAGGTGAATTGGGGCACCTTCATACCCACTTACCTGAGCGCAATAGCTCCAAGCATTAGCCATTTCATGCATTGGGCAGCCCTATTTGCCATAGGACAAATACCACACCTATTTGCACCCTTACAAGTGCTCAAAACCATGCAAATACAATGATATGCAAATCTGGACAGAATAGTATTATGGCCTAAAATCATCTACTAAGCATGCTAACAGCAAAAACAGCAAACAATAATAAGTCCTAACATATTCCTAGAACCATATCATGCATAAAACCCTAGAAATCAACTAACATGCATGCAAAAATATCATGTTTACTCCATATGAAAAATATATACAGCAAACATGAAGAAAAACTAATAAAAAACCTACTTTAACATGCTGTATAAAAACAAACACAAAACAAAGACTCTAAAACCCTAAACTCACAAATATGCTTGAAAACATACAAAACCAATTCTAAACATGCTAAAATAAAACTAAACAGAACCTAAACCATGCATATTAATTAACTAAAACAATAAAACATGACAAAAAAAACCTAACTCTAACATGCAACATCACTATCCTAGAACAAGGACAACAGAAACACAAGAATCATAACTGTGATGACCTGAATTATTTATATATATATAGAGGGATCATTAGCTGAACCCACCACTTCAATTTGCTTTGGATATATATATATGTTAGAGGGATCATTAGCCGCACCCATAGCCGCACCCACCACTTCCATTTGCTTTGGATATATATATAAGTATAGAGGAATCATTAGCTGCACCTACCACTGGCATCTGCTTTGGTTATATTTATATGTATAGAGGGATCGAGACAGAGAGTTAGAGAAAGAGCAACAGAGAGAGAGAAATTGAGGAAGAACAGAGGAGAAAAAAAACAGAGTGGTCTGGTAGAGGTTTTTGGCTGAGTTCGTGGAGCTCTCTTAGTGAGGTAAAATCCTCACCTCCTCTATCGTTGATTTCATATATATATATATATATATATATCACGTACTGTGTATATATATATGTATATGCAATTTTATTTTCTTATGTTATTCTTAGAAAGGATGATCATATTTTATGTTTTTGGGACCAAGGAACACCATGGTAGTGTCAAATTTTAGAGAAATTGACTGTAGGTTGAAGTTTTAGAAATTTTAGAATTTTGGATCATGAAAACCCGAAACTTTAGGCTTAAAAACGAATATGATTTTATAAGATTCTGAATGAACAATTTATAGTCGCACGTAGTACTCTGCATGAGCTTCGATTCGACACTTGAATCACTGAAAACGGTTAAGAAACAAGGGAGATATTAATCGTCGAAGTTGGCCCGTTGAACACACGGTGTAACCCGGTTACACAATTCAACCCGCGGGAGGTTGAAGATGACCCCATAGGTCTATGATCCTGTGTGGGTGCATCTGTGTACCTTACCGTGTTCTCACGCATTTAAAAGCCATACGATAATCATATGAACCCCAAATTTGACCGTTGGACTCGTCTTGGAAGGCCCTACCATGTGGGACCCTTAGTTTATCATTTTGACCAAGTTTGACTTTTTGGCCAAATTAATATTTATTAAAAATTCCAGAAAATATCAGAAAATTCCAAAAATTACAGAAAATTCCCAGAAATTATAGAGAGTGTTTTAAAAATTATTTTGATGATTTTGGGACCATAGTTTACTGTTAGAAGGCCAATAGTAATTTTTGAGTGTGTTATATTTATTTTGAAATTTACCTAAAGATTTCGTATGCATAATTATCAGATTTTATCGGTCCTCGGGAGGACCCTAGGGAGCATTAACGCTGCATTCGCATTGTCAGTGTCTATCACGTGGTTTTGGGTTGGTATTGCTCGCAATTGAGGTAGGAAATGTGGCTTCTTTACATTTAATATGGTGTTGTTCTATAAATGTGATTTTAAATGCTTTAATGATATTTTTGGATTTTCCCACTGATTTATAACCAAATATTTTTATTACTTGTTCAAATTTAGGGAATCCTTCAATATATCATTTGATACGACTGTTTTATATTGTTCCTTCAAGATACATGGTTATATACTCGTTTAAATGTTATTGTGAAATATCTGTTAAATATGTGGAATTTTCATGATACTTGGATCTTGGAAAAATGCTTTATAAATGTTGGTTACTTGGAAATGCTTTAGAAATGTTACTGAAATTCTAGAAATTTATCAAACATGTTTATGGATACTTTTGGACACTCGGATATTTATTTGATTGATGGAAAATGCTTTGGATATATGGACCTTGGGTCTTGGTATGCATCAAACGGGTGGGGGCATCACAATGAAGTGGTGTCCTGCGTTGAGAATACTCCGCGAATAGCAAGCAGGGTAAAGTGCCCTTGGGTGAAAGACCCTGAAACCCTCGAGGAAGAACGCCGCGTAGGTGTTGGTTATTTTCGTGATTGGCTGAGCCGGGGGTTGACGTGACGACGTAACCTGTGATTAGCGACGGTTGATGCATGGTTTGATCCCATAGTCTTGGGAATTGGAGACACTATGAGAATTTTGGGAAATTAACTCAAAACCCACATAAAGTATTGATTTGTGACTGATATTTGATTTTGAGTTATTAAATAATTTTAATTCATATACCATGTATCTGCACATATATTAATTGTATAGAATCCACACATATTTCCTATTGGGCTTTGCAGCTCATCCTATTATTATTTCAGATGATCAGGTGATGAGTGAGGGTTTGCCGATGGCGGATGCCTAGTGGCATAATCTGAGGTTGGAACTTGAAGGTGGCATACTAACATAGTTATGGATGAGGATAGATGCACGTGCATTACATAGAGACTATGTTATTTTGATGTATGGACATTTCTATTATTATTATTGTTATTACCATTATTACTTAATGAACCTTGAATAGTTTGAATCCAACCTATGTGCCAGGGATGTTGGCATTATTTTGGGACCATATATTATTATGGGCATGATGTGTGAGCATAACATTTCATATTAATTATTTGGGTATTATTGATGAGCTGGCACCATTATTATTAAAAATATTAATAAAAAAAAAATACACGTGGATTTGACTAAGTCTTCCGCAACTTTTATACTCTGACTTATCCACGTGTACACCTTTTTACTTTGACTTTTATCCACGTGTCGACTCTCCGAGTCGGGGCGTGACAATAACTATGCATTGAAACTCATGAACTAACTCTAAGGCATGCAAAACTCCTCATGAACATCATCAATATCACATGTATTAACCAATAGAAACTTCAATTCATGGTAAAAATTATAAGCATGGCATGCAATAGAGCTATCCTATATGATACCTTAGTTTAAGCTTGAATAGAGAAGGAGAATACCTTAGGAAGAGCCCTCCTTGCTGCTGTATGAACTCCCTCTTGCTATTGTGGATGTCTTCAACCAATGTTCTTTAAGGCTATAGCAAGAACTCCAGCTCTCCTTTAAGTCTCTCTCTCTTATTCTCTCTCAAACACTCAAGTTTTAATGCATAAAGTGGCTCCCCTTGTGCTGAAGCATAGGGGGTATTTATAGAGTTTCATTAGGATTAACCAATGGCTAGGATTAAAAACCTAAAAATTAATCCAAGGGCTATTAGAGACCCCCTTGGGGCTTAAGTAACTCAGAAGTTACCAAAAAATAGAAGGAAACTCGTCCAAAAGAGCCCAAATACGTCAAAATAGGCAAGAGTCCGCTTCAGCAAGGAGTTAGAGTGAAAATAGGAAAGTGGTCTCGGGTGACCACCAGGGCTTGGGCGGCTAGCCACCTGGGCCCAGGCGGCTAGCCGCCCGGGGCTGGGTGGTCACCCGAGCCCACTTCGGATTTTTGCCTATTTTTGACTCCTAATGCTTCTAGAAGTGTTTCAGGGGCCAAATGAACTCCGATTTTGATGAAACAAAAGCCAAAACGACCGTGTTTCGATGAGGAATATGTTTTTGAACATTTTAGGGTGAAAACCACTAACCATGAGGGCATGGTTAGGTTTGAACAAGGTGGTTAACCACTATGCTCTACCTTTGCTAAGCATAGGCATGCACATAGGGTCAAACCAAACACTTTCCATATCAAAATTGAACTTCATAAAACACTTTTGGGAGTAAAATGATGACTAATGAAAGTCAATTTGAAAAGATTTGGTTGGTAATTGTGAGTTAATTAAAGCTAACCCAAAGACGGGTCAATTAACCAACTTGAACTACATCGAGCCATTTTAATCCCGAGCCATTGATTTATCAAATTGACACTAGAAATACCTCTTATGCATCCATATGAACTCCAATTGACAATTTGGAGATCATTCCAAGGTCAAATGAAAAGTTTGGGACTTAAAAGACAATTATGCCCCTCAAGTCACAAAAGCTCTTATTATCCCTCAAGATCAACTCCAATTTGAACCAAAATTCATACCCATTGTCCTTGTGACTCTAGAAACCTAATGCAAGTGACTAGACTCAAAAACAAAACAAAAACATGCATGAAATGATGAGCCCTAGTAAGGTGGTGCAAAAATGGGGTGTGACAGAAGCCCCTCATTGGCGAACAAGTTACACTTGTGAACCAATGATAAAGAACAACCCATTTTTGCCAAAAAGTCTGGAGAAATCACGCACTGATACCAACAAGGATAGGAGGTTGAAAACCTGAGACTGAGATAAGGAAGTGTACTCAAGTCATGAGTATACTTAAACCACTGGGGGTTGATGATTGACAAGAGAAGCATATTCAAGCCACTACGAATGAACATACTTTTGAAATGGAGAAATATATTCTAGTCACGAATATATTTAACCAAGTGATTGAGAATGAAATCTGAGAAGTATACTCAAGTGATGGGTGTACTTTTGAAATGGAGAAATATATTCAGGTCACGAATATATTTAACCAAGTGGTTGAAAGAGACTGAGAAGTACGTTCAAGTGATGAACATACCTTTGAAATGGAGAAATATATTTAACCAAGTAGTGAAAAGAGACTGAGAAGTATACTCAAGTGATGAGTACACTTTTGAAATGGAGAAATATATTCAGTTCACGAATATATTTAACCAAGTAGGTGACAAGTATGCTCAAGTGATGAACACACCATTGAAATGGAGAAATATATCCAAGTGATGGATATATTTAACCAAGTAGTGAAAAGAGACTGAGAAGTATACTCAAGTGATGAGTACACTTTTGAAATGGAGAAATATATTCAGTTCACGAATATATTTAACCAAGTAGGTGACAAGTATGCTCAAGTGATGAACACACCATTGAAATGGAGAAATATATCCAAGTGATGGATATATTTAACCAAGTAAGTGACAAGTATGTTCAAGTGATGAACATACCATTGAAATGGAGAAATATATCCAAGCGATGGATATATTTAACCAAGTAAGTGACAAGTATGTTCAAGTGATGAACATACCATTGAAATGGAGAAATATATCCAAGCGATGGATATAGTTAACCAAGTGATTGACAAATGATCTGAGAGGTATACTCAAGTGATGAGCATACCATTGAAATGGAGAAATATATCCAAGCGATGAATATACTTAACCAAGTGATTGACAGGTATGTTCAAGTGATGAACATACCGTTGAAATGGAGAAATATATTCAAGTGATGAATATACTTAACCAAGTGATTGACAGGTATGTGTGAACCACGGGTTTCGATCCAGGGGAGGAAGGAAGGAGAACCCTTCTTTTAAAAAGACTTGTAGAGATTTAAATTAATAAAAATCTGGTTTTTAAAAGGTTCACAAAAACATAACAAATAAGGAGTCGCCACCTCATTTTTAAGAAAAGAGGAAAACCATAAAAACAGTTTTTAAAGAAAACCTTTGAAAACAAACCTCATGACTCCGATCAAAGAAAAGCAGGTCTAATCAAAACAAGAGAGGATTCGGAGACTAAGTTACGATGTGGGAAGGTTCTAGGAAACATCCTATAGGCACCCACATCGCCCCAAAATGGGTCTCTGAATTTATATGGGCTATTTCAATCACTTCCTAATTAGTCACCATGCATATGCAAAGAATCATCCATAAATAATCCACATTCATCCATGAACATCCATAAATAATAAGCATCCATAAAGCATGTAAACATCCATGAACAAATATGAGAGATATGGAAAGCAAGTAAGAAAGATAGAGAGAATGAACAAACAAATCCATCCTATCCACTAGCAAATATGTGATGGATAAATGAGCAAGCAAACAAATCCATCCTATCCACTAACAAATATGTGATGGATAAATGTATAAGCATGGGTCCATCCTATCCACTAGCATATATGTGATTGACAAATGGGTGGAAAGAAGGAGAAAGAAAGAAAAAGAAAACCTAGGATACTTAGTATCCTAGGGCGGACTTGAACATCAAATGAGCGCCTACGTACCTTACATACAAAGACGTAAGGATCAAAGTCCACGTAGTTCGATTGAGAAGGGGTTACTCCCTTTACAATGAACTATAGACCCTAAGTTTCCATAAAAAGAAAAGAAGAGTTTGAAAAAGAAGAAGAGTTTCCAAGAAAGGAATTTAAGAAAAGATAGAAGTTGAAAAGAGATAGAACTCTTATCCAAAAAAGAAGTTTAAGAGAAATAGAATTCCAAAAGAGATAGAACTCTAATTCAAAAAGAAGTTTTGGAAAAGTATAATTCTAGAAGAGATAGAACTCTAGTTCAAAAAGGATTTTAAGAAAAGTAGAATTCTAAAAGAGATAGAACTCTAATTAAAACAGAATTTTGAGAGAGTTGGAAACTTAAGACTTCTAATTCAAAGTAAAGACAATAACCCGAGGGGGAGAAGAGAACAATTCATACACAACTTACCATAAACCACTTACCATATGCAAATTATCCCGAAACATCGAGAAAACACCAATTAATCACCCCATGTATTCTACAGGGCAATTATTAAGCTCAAGCCATTCATATTCATGCTCAAATCATCCTTAGAAGACCTAATTCAAATCTGGACAGAATACTAAATATGCATATAATGACCTAACACTCATGCAAATAATCCCGAAACATCGAGAAATCACCAATTAATCACCCTATGTATTCTATAAGGCAATTATTAAGCTCAAATCATTCATATTCATGCTCAAATCATCATTAGAAAACCTAAATCAAATCTGGACAGAATACTAAACATGCATACAATGACCTAAAACTCATGCAAATAACAAAAATCAAAAGAAAAACTCAATCCTATATGCTCCTATATGCTCTAAACACCCTAACATGCACAAAAACTATCAAAAAACATGCTAAATAGGCATTACCATGATGAAAATATCATATGATAATCCTAAACATGAAACGAAAATCTACCATGATGCCTTAGGTAAGTACTTTATGTAAGAATGTGAAATAATCATCCTTACGGCGAGCTTTCTTAAGTAAAACTATCCGGTGATAATTTTACGTAGAAATCACTCCATATGAATGGTTTCTTCACATATCCTACGTAAAATATATACCTAAGAATGCAAAGAAACTCACAGCGCAATTAAACACACTCTAGAAAGCACCTATGCACAACCTCACCCTCTAAGGACGATAATTATCCTCGAAAAGAATAATCATCCATACACCTATGAAGACGAGGCTTACACAGCAAGTGTCCTATACAAAAGATGCTTAAAATCATGCATATAATTGAACCATGAAGAGAAAATGGCCTAAACACATCAACTAATTTTTCATGCAAAACGTACCTCTATCCTTAAGGGAGAAACTATCCTACCAGCAAACAATTCGCAATCCTAATCCACTAACATGCATTCTCATCATCCTTGAATCATATACACTCTAAAATATAGAGTATATATGATTCCTAAATCAATTCTAAGCCATAATTATCCAGAGAATGGAGTAAAAGAAGAAGGAATCGTAAAAGAAAGCAAAGGAGACTTACAATGAAGCAAGGGTCTTCGCTGCGTTCTTCCTTCTCTTTGGCTTGGTTCCCTTCTAGTTCTCCTTTGAAATTGCAGTAGAAAGCCTCCTCCAAGTGATATGGGTGTGTGCAAACTCGTGGTCCCTCTCTCTCTTATGAATATGAAGTGTCAAATAAGCCAAAAGTCCCCTATGCTGATGAATGAGCCTCTATTTATAACCAACCAACCATATGAACCAATGGTTGAGATTAATTCACCATAAAATCAATCTATGGCTGTGATTAAATCCCATGAATGTTAAATAACTCAAAACCACTTCCCAATAGGCGTAGAAGTCCTTTAGAAGGCTGAAAATCGGAGTGGTAGAGTCCCATTTCGTCAAAAACTCAAAGAGAGAAAAATCAGGATGGGACTCTCGGGTGACCGGTTGTGAACCCCGGAAATTGGGCCCACGAGGGATTGAAAAGAAAGTGGGTTTGAAAAAGAAAAAGGAAAGGAGTCGCCACCTTATTTTTTAAAGGAAACAAGGAAAACCCTAAAAATCAGGTTGTTTTAGGAAAACAATTTGAATGACTCCATAAAAAAAGGAAAGGCAAAAACCAATCTTTTGAAAACCAAAGAAATCGGGGATTCGGAGGCTAAGTTATGACATGGGAAGGTTCTAGGCAAAGCCTATAGGCACCTATGTCACCCTTTCGGTCTCTCAGTTCATTTGGGCTAAATTAAAGTCTTTCCATACAAAAATCAGCAAGTATATCATCACAAGAATTGCATGCATATCATATATTTCATTCATCCATCCATGCATAATAAGCAAATAAAAACAGAAAATAAAAAGAAGAAAAGAAAACATAAATAAACCTAGGATGCTTGGATCCTAGAACGGACTTGAGCCTCACGAAGAGCGCCTACGTACCATGCAACGAAATACATGGATCAAAGTCCACGTAGTTCGATTAGAACTAAGGTTAAATCCTAATACAAACCTATGGTAAAAACCCTAGGTTTCCTTATTTGATCAAAAGAGTTGAATATGGTAGAAAGTTTGATTTTAGGAAAGAAATCCACAAAATGGAAACTTTAATAAAAACCAGAATTTTGTTGGTTAAGGAAACCTCTAATTAAACCATAGGATCATATTAAAAATTAACCCTAAATAGGGAGAAGAGAATGAGTTAAGAAGAAACGTGAATTGGGGCACCTTAAATTTACACCCACTTACCTGAGCGCAATTAGCTCCAAGCATTTAGCCATTTCAGACATAAGCAGCCCTATTTGCCATGGGACAAATACCACACCTATTTGCACCCTTACAAGTGCTCAAAACCATGCAAAAACACTAACATGCAAATCTGGACAGAATAGTATTATGACCTAAAATCATCCACTAAGCATGCCAATAGCAAAAACAGCGAACAATAATAAGTCCTAACATATTCCTAGAACCATATCATGCATAAAAACCCTAAAACATACTAACATGCATGCAAAACTATCATGTTTACTCCATATGAAAAACATATACAGCAAACACGAAGAAAAACCAAATAAAAAAGTCTACTTTATCATGCTATATGAAAACAAACACGAAACAATGACTCTAAAACCCTAAACTCACAAATATGCTTAAAAACATACAAAACATACTTTAATCATGCTAAAACCAAACTAAACAGAAATTAAATCATGCATATTAACTAACTAAAGCAATATAACATGATGAAAATCCTAACTCTAACATGCAATGACACTAATCCTAACACAAGGACAATAGGAGCACACGAATCATAACTATGCATTAAAAACCTAAAGGACAGCCCTAAAGCATGCTAAACAGTAGATAAAAAATAGATATTCCATGTATATTAACTAGCTAGAGTGTTAATACATGATAAAAAAGTCACCTTTAACATGCAATAAGCCTAACCCATATGAGAACCTAGTTTAAGCTTGAATAGAGAAGGAGAATACCTTAGGAAGTGGCTCCCCTTGTGTTTGTAATTGTTCGTGGCTCCTCAGGTCTTTAGAGTGAATCAAACCAACACGAATCCTCCTCTTTGTCAAAGTGGTATCACAGCAAAGAGATCAAAACTCACTCAACTTTGAAAAGAAATAGAAAACAAAAAGAGAACAAGAGAAAAGAAAAAGTGATTCTCGTCACTTTGCAGCAGCAGCAACTTCAATCGCGTTTTTGGGTATGAAAACGTTGGATTTGGACAAAGCTTGTGAATACAAAGTTGTAGAGAATTAAATTATCTTTCTAACAAGACCAATTTCATCAAATTCTGACTTCGGATGAAAAAGTTATGATTAAAATACGACTGCTGGTTTTCAGAAAATCTGCTGCTGAATTATGACGAATTTCACTCCCCTCAAACCCTCTTCTCCTCTCCTCTGTTTAAAGACATTAAGAGAGTATTTATAGCTGAAATCTGGAGTTTCCCTTTCCTTCCTGGACTAGGTTTCCTTGGAGAATAATCAAAAGGTATTTTATAATGATAAAAGACTTCTAATCTGAATAGGAAAAGGAAATTCTCTTTTATAAAAATTGGGAGACTGACCG
Organism: Liquidambar formosana; assembly: GCA_039720395.1. Lineage (NCBI taxonomy): Eukaryota > Viridiplantae > Streptophyta > Magnoliopsida > Saxifragales > Altingiaceae > Liquidambar > Liquidambar formosana. The sequence continues at coordinate 52,422,692 of CM077820.1, read as the reverse complement.
CTAACACGCATGCACATGTATCGTATGTGCGTACACACACTCATCACATACGTACACGTGTTAGTGTCATGATAAAAATGGCTAATTTAATAAAATAATTTTCTTTTCATTTTGACCAAAAATCTCATGCTGTGATTCGCACTAATTCTTCAAGGATAATCCGTAAATAACCACACTAAACTCATCATCAGGGCCACGGGACTTAAGATGACAACCGGTACAAAATGATGACTAATGAAAGTCAATTTGAAAAGATTTGGTTGGTAATTGTGAGTCAATTAGAGCTAACCCAAGGAAGGGTCAATTAACCAACTTGAACTACATCGAGCCATTTTAATCCCGAGCCATTGACTTACCAAATTGAACCTAGAAATACCTCATATGCATCCATATGAACTCCAATTGACAATTTGGAGATCATTCCAAGGTCAAATGAAAAGTTTGGGACTTAAAAGACGATTATGCCCCTCAAGTCACAAAAGCTCTTATTATCCCTCAAGATCAACTCCAATTTGAACCAAAATTCATATCCATTGTCCTTGTGACTCTAGAAAACTAATGCAAGTGACTAGACTCAAAAACAAAACAAAAACATGCATGAAATGATGAGCCCTAGTAAGGTGGTGCAAAAATGGGGTGTGACAGAAGCCCCTCATTGGCGAACAAGTTACACTTGTGAACCAATGATAAAGAACAACCCATTTTTGGCCAAAAAGCCCGGAGAAATCACACACTGATACCAACAATGATGGGAGGTTGAAAACCTGAGACTGAAATAAGGAAGTGTACTCAAGTCATGAGTATACTTAAACCACTGGGGGTTGATGATTGTCAAGAGAAGCATATTCAAGCCACTACGAATGAACATACTTTTGAAATGGAGAAATATATTCTAGTCACGATGTCACACCCCATTTTTGTCACCTTAGCTAGGGTTTGTCATTGCATGTGTCTTTTTGTTTCCTTTTTGAGTCTAGTCTTTTGCATTGAGTTTCTAGGGTCCTAAGGATGGTGTCTATGAATTTTGGTTCGATTTGGAGTTGATCTTGAGGGTTAATAAGAACTTTTGTGACTTGAGGGGCATAATTGTCTTTTTTATCACAAACTTTCCATTTGACCTTGAAATGATCTCCAAGTTGCCAATTGGAGTTCATATGGTTGTATTTGAGGTATTTGTGGGTTCAATTCGATGAATTGAAGGTTCGGGATTAGAATGGCTCAACAAGGCTCAGGTTGGCTAAGAGACCTACTTCGGGTTAGCTCAAATTGGTTCATGATTTTCACTCTATGACTACTCATTTGACCTTGATTGGTCTTAATTTCATCCCCAAATGTGTTTAGGGAGGTTGAATTTCGAATTGGAAAGCATTCGGTGCAACCCTATGTGCATACCTAAGCTAAGCGATGGTGAGGCATAGCGGTTAACCACCTTTGTAGGACCCAACCATGCAGCCATGGCTAGGGTTTCTTGCCCTCAAGTGACTCAAATTACATTCCCCTTCGAAACACGGTCGTTTTGGCTTTCGTTTCGTCAAAATCAGAGTTGATTTGGGCCCTGAAACACATTTGGAAGCCGAAAGGGTCAAATTTGGGCTGAAGCTGACATGGCCTCGGGTGACCACCCAGGCCTGGGCGGCTAGCCGCCTGGGCCCAGGCTGCTAGCCGCCCAGCCCCAGGTGGTCACCCGAGCCACTTTCCTTTTTTGAGCCTTGACGCGGCTCCCACCCTATTTTCTCGGATTTGCTCGCCTTTGGCCGCCATTTAACCCTAATTTCAGCCCTTTTTGACCTACTTGAGCCCCAAGGGAACCTCTAAGAGCCCTTGGATCAATCCCTAGGGTTTTAATCCCAACCATTGAGGGTTTTCCCTCAATCCCTATAAATACCCCCTTATACTTCAGCAAATAAGGAGGCCACTTGGAGAGAAAATTCTGAAGTGTGAGGCATGTGTGAGACTTGGAGGCTATGGCAGCCATCCTTAGGGTAGTTTAACCTATACTTTGAGTGAGAGAGTGTGAGAGTAAGCTTGGAGGAGGGCTGGAGTATTGCTTGAAGGCTTGAAGGAAGGAACTCCCAGCAGTACACAAGAGAAGGAGGACTCCCTACAGCAGCAAAAGGATACTTCACCATTAGGTATTCCCCCCTTCCTCCTCTTCTCTCTTTTAAAGTTAGGGTTTTTGCATAGAATAGGATGATTGCATATCAAAGCTTGTGTTTTTATCACGTCTTGTTGCTTCCATGCATGTTTAGGATCATATTTGTGGGCTGTTTAGTATGCTAGGATGTTATTCCATGTGATTTACTGCATGTTTGGGACTTTAGGGTTTCTTAGGTGCTTAAAATGGTTTTCTGCATGAAATAACTCTTTGGTATATTAAAGCTTGTGTTTTTATCACGTCTTGTTGCTTCCATGCATGTTTAGGATCATATTTGTGGGCTGTTTAGTATGCTAGGATGTTATTCCATGTGATTTACTGCATGTTTGGGACTTTAGGGTTTCTTAGGTGCTTAAAATGGTTTTCTGCATGAAATAACTCTTTGGTATATTAGAGCTTGTGTTTTTATCATGTCTTGTTGCTTCCATGCATGTTTAGGATCATATTTGTGGGCTGTTTAGTATGCTAGGATGTTATTCCATGTGATTTACTGCATGTTTGGGACTTTAGGGTTTCTTAGGTGCTTAAAATGGTTTTCTGCATGAAATAACTCTTTGGCATATTAGAGCTTATGTTTTTATTGTGTTTTGTTGCTTCCATTGGAATGTATGCATGATTAGGATAATATTTATGGGCTGTTTAGTATGCTAGGATGATGTTCCATGTGATTTGCTGCATGTTTGGGATTCTAGGGTTTCCTTAGTGCTGAAATGGAGTTTATGTTTAGAATAGCTATATTTCATGTGCAAGCTTGTATTTTTCTCATGTGTGGATGCTTCTATTGATTAATATGCATGATTAGCATGATGTCTATGATGGGCTTTGCATGATTTAGAGTTATTTTATGTGATTTTGAGCACAATTGTGATTCTAGGGTTTCATTCATCCTTGTATTAGGAAAGTAGCATATAGCATGATAGCTTAGGGTTTTTCTTTGTGTTTTCTTCATAGTTGACATATATGTGCTGCATATTTGATAGCTATGACATTTTTCTGCATTCATAGTAGTTGATTTTAGGGTTTTTTGCATGTCATTGCATGTAGGGTTGAATTAGGGCTTCAGTTAGCTTATGATTCATGTTGTTGCATGACTTGTGGTTGATTTTAAGCCTTATTTCAATTCTGTCCAGATCTGTTATTTGTCCTTGATATGATATTTTGAGCATGTGTTAGCCCATGTTTGGGCATGATAATAGCTTGATTTGGCATCTAGCTTGTTTGGTTGGCATTTTTGGTATGTTTGCATGGAAATTGCAGGTGCTTTGACAGGTACAACAGGTGCAACTACCCCACCAATGTGGGGTGGTTATTTTGGCTATTGTGAGATGAAATCTTACAAATAAGGTAATTACCCTATGCAATAGGGTGGTTACTTTGACAGGTTGCTTTTGCTTAAGGTAAGTAGGGTATGAGGGTGCCCCAATTCACCCTTCTTTCCTTTCTTTGAAACTTTCCCTTTCTCCCCCCTAGGGTTGTTTCCTAATAGAGGGGTATGGTAGATTCTATAGTTTCCTTTCAATAAAGAATACCTTTTAAATCAAAGTTTCCATCTTTTATCAAATTCCATACTTACCAAAAACCTTTTGAGAATCATTCATTTTTGGAAGCTTACCATGTTTTACTTGAAAGGAAACTTAGGGTTTACCATAGGCCTTGATTAGGTTATAACCCTATTCCCTTTCGAACTACGTGGACTTTGATCCATGTATTTCTATACATGGTACGTAGGCGCTCTTCGTGATGTTCAAGTCCGCCCTAGGATACTAAGTATCCTAGGTTTTCTCCCCCTCCTTCTTTTTTCTGTTTTTTCTTTGATTTACATGATTATATGGATGAATGAATGAATGATATGCATGCTGTCTTGTGATGATAACTGTTGATTTATGTGTGATTAAGACTTTGATTTAGCCCAATTAAATTAAGAGACCGTTTAGGGCGATATGGGTGCCTATAGGCTTTGCCTAGAACCTTCCCATATCGTAACTTAGCCTCCGAATCCCCGATTTCTCTGGTTTCCAAAAGATCATTTGCCTTTCCATTTTTAAATATGGAGTCAATCTTTTGTTTTCCTAAAACAAAACTGTTTTTAGGGTTTTCCTTGTTTCCTTTAAAAAATAAGGTGGCGACTCCTTTCTTTTTCCAAACCCATTCGTGGGCCCTCTTTTCCTGGGTCCACAGATTGGCGACTTTTAAACCCTCCTGTGGGCCTTAACAATTTCTGGGGTTCACAGACTTGGCGACTCCACTGGGGATTTGTGGGATAGACTCTATACAATTTGATTGGGCTAAGTTAATTTCTTTTGTTTAATTAAAATCAATCACATTGCATCCGCTTGATTGTGTGCTTTCATTTATTGCATTGTGTGCGCAAACTCTTGCATGTTAGGATCGATGTCCCTTGCCATTGACGGGCCTAGCCTCAACCTTGGTTTTCCTGATTCCATGAGTTGGGGCGAAAGCTCTCAACCTCTCTTGCCAAGTACCCCTGGGCTTGCCCTTGGGTATATTAAATGAGTTAATCACGTACTGCTGGACCCACACGGCGTTCCTGATGCCACATGTGGTTAGGTATAAAGATTGCTCAAGCAAGTGAAGGACCCCAGCCTACCCTTATCATTAGTCCATATAGACAGACTTGTAGGACACTATGGTTTCACCCTTATGCACCCACATTGTTTGTAATGATATCATGACCGTGTTTGTGATGTGCTTAATGGACAATTAATAGAGGACCTTTGCACCCTATATCCTTAATACGTACCTTTCGCCCATGACCCTTGTAAAGGTGATTGGATTAAAAGGGACTAATTGAGTATATATGGCGTGAAGTCAGTGAGACAAATATGGAAGCCTAGGACATACCCTTAGGATGAGAGACTGATTGTTCCCTTTCATAGAGGAGTGAGAAGACGTACTGGCTTGGATCCGCGACCAGCAAGGGCGCTTAGTGAAGATTGATTCTACCAACCAGTCAGACATGGCCGATGAAGCAACTAGTGAAGGGGGTTTTGATGTTGAGACTTGTTTGAAGGCTATCATGACCAAACTTGATTACACCACTGATGTATCCAAGAGAGCATTGAAAATGGCCCAAGATATCCAACGTAAGATGTTCGAACCCGAACAGAATAATGGCCGTACCCCGGGGGATAACACCGAAAATGGGACCCAGTCTGGAGAAAGCACTAAGACCAATGATGGGGGAAGCACTCAGCCCAAAGGGAATGAATCACCTGAAGTTTTTAACCTAGAAGGGGGAAGTAAGGGGAAGACCTCTGATACAGACTCTGTGTTGGCTAGTAAGGTAGAAGCCTTGGAGAGAACTATAAAGGGAATCCGTAGGACAGATGACATGGTGGATGTACGTACCCTATCTTTGTTCCCTCAAGCTCGTATTCCACTACAATTCAAGATGCCCGAATTAGAAAAGTTTGATGGAACGGGTTGCCCCAAGACCCATTTGAAGATGTATGTGCGAGCTATGCACCCTCGAGGAGCGACAGATGAACTCTTGGCCCAAATGTTCCATGAAACCCTAGCCACTTCTGCCTTAAAGTGGTTCCTAGCCTTGGATGAGAATAGAACCCGAACTTGGGAGGACATATGTAATGAGTTTTCAGAGCACTACAAGTACAACACTGAGGTGGATGTCACAAGAAGGGACCTAGAGACCACAAAACAAGGGGCTAATGAGACCTTTTCCGCTTTCATTACAAGGTGGAGGCAAAAGGCCTCGAAAATGGCGGATAGACCGAATGAGGAAGATCAGATTCAGTTGGTGGTTAAGAACCTATTGCCGGTGTATCACAAGCACCTCTTTGCTCACTACTTCCCTAATTTCAAGGCTCTTATAGGAGCAGGTACACAAGTTGAGGATGCCATTGCCGATGGGTCAATCAAGACAGAAGAAGTCCAAAAGAGTCGCAGGCCGAACTTTGCTGGGAAAAACAATGCCGAGGTCAATGCCATAGCCCAACCCATTCAACCTATCTCCCTAAATGACACCAACCCACCTCGCCAATTCACCGAGCTGCATATGCCACTTGAGAAAGTACTTGAAAAGCTAAAAAGCCGAGGCCTGTTGAAACCTCTCGACCCAAGACCACCACCAAATCCATTGCCCAAGAGCTACAATGAGAATGAATACTGCAAATTCCACCAAGCCAAAGGCCACTCAACCAACCGTTGCTATCGCCTTAGGCATGAGATCCAAGACTTACTTGACAAGCAAATCATCTCACCACCAACTCGCCCAAATGTCACTCAAAATCCACTTCCCTCTCATAATTCATCCAACTCCATAAATGCCATTGAAGCCGACCCATCTCGACCTTGCCTACCCATAAGACAATACACTCCATTACCCATGTCCTTGACCCAAGCCTTTTACCAATGCTGTAACCAAGGCCTTATCATACCTCACCCTCCAAAGCCAAGACCCCAAACACCCCATCAATATTGCCAATACCATGGTATACCCGGCCATGACACTGAGACTGTGCTATGTTGAGAAAGGTCGTTCAAGACCTCATTGATCAAAAGACCCTACAATTGCCAAAGAAGTCCATCCAACAGCAGTTGAAAGAAAGGTATGAAGCAGGAGACCCTCAGTGGGGTTATTGGGAGAACCTTCGGGGAAGTTTGATTACTATGTGCTTTATCCTGATCCATTGCCAAGTGAGCCCATAATTCCTACGGGCTGGGATGATATACCCGAAGAGGTGCAGATGGAGGACATTGACATGATTGAATGGGATGACCTGATGGGTGACACAAATGAAATTGATGACATATGGGCTAGTGATGAAGAATAGACCACATGACAAGAGGGGGCCGCCATTTCAAGCCTCCGCACTTGGAATCTGATAATCCACTGGGTGAGTTAGATAAGCGCCTTGATGTGCAAGAAGAAGAGGATGAAGTACTCCGACAATTGAAGAAGACCAATGCCAATATCACCATATGGGGCTTGCTTATGGCCTCTCACAAACACAGACAGACAGTGCTGAAGTTGTTAAATCAGATACAGGTTCCGGTTGATTTGTCTCCTGAGGGATTGGTGAATCTAGTAAACCCTGCTCCGAAGAATTCCACTATAGTGTTCACAGAGGCGACTTACCTAAGAGTGGGCCAAGCCACTCCCAAGCCTTGCATATAACTGTTGATACCATGGGGAAGAGAGTTCCTACGGTCTTGATTGATAATGGTTCCGCGTTGAATGTATGTCCCTTGAGAACTGCAACTGTTTTGGGCTTGGGGCCCACTGATTTCACTCCATCTGGGCAGACAGTGAGGGCGTATGATAATACCCGTAGAGAAGTAATTGGGGTGATCACTCTACCTTTAATCATGGGACCCACGGAGTTCAGAGTGGAGTTTCAAGTCTTGGATGTGCCGTCATGTTTAATCTATTATTGGGAAGGCCTTGGATTCATCCTGCTGGGGCTGTACCATCATCATTGCATCAAAAGGTAAAGTTCCCACATGAGGGAGCCATTGTTACACTTCAAGGGGACTATGATTTGAAAATGGCGGGTGTACCCATATGTGAAATAAAACCAGAATCAATTGAGATACCCTTGTCGGGTTTGAGTATGTGCAATGTATAGAAAAAGTTCGGAAGGAAGAGCCATCACACTATTGCACTTTTTACCCAAGTTCTGATCCAGCACTGACAGACAAGATTTTGTGACAAGTACTTTACAGATGGGCCGAATCCTCAGAGCTTGACAAGTTGGTACAATTCTGTGGGAAAGAAGAAAGACTGGGTAGAACATGTGGATACCGAGGCTATGGTTACCATGTTCCAAGATATGGTTCTTACTTTGGGGGAGTCAGCAACAGAAGATTGCCAAGATTCGTCAATTCACCATGCAACCATGCCACTTCACAATTGGTACCTAGAAA